>OX421482.1:5910500-7190000 GCA_949126895.1 Eilema caniola | reverse complement strand
CGTAGTGTTTGCGAAATGCTGTCCAGCCCAGCCAGATCCTTCTGGCTAGTTCATGCTCGACGTTGTTTTTACCGAGCTGGATAACCTGAATAAATAAATATAATTTTGGGCTTATGGTATCTATAAAACAATGATCAAATTTGGTATTGGGGTAGATTGGACCTTGAGAAAGGACATAGGCTAAGTACGTTTGGTCGCGATACCCGACATCCACGCGGGCGGAGCCGCGGGCAAAAGCTAGTTTAAATATAAAGGTTAGGCTGACACTTATAATTATTTTAATTATTAATAGATAACATACTATGTATCCCCTGTAGGTAATATGATTATTGAATAGCAACGGCAACCGTTCTAGATGACATTAAGATTATTTTGACAGACGAATGCTTGATGCATAGCATAGTTTAAATATAAAGGTTAGGTTGACACTTATAAATATTTTAATTATTAATAGATAACATACCATGTATCCCCTGTAGGTAATATGATTATTGAATAGCAACCGTTCTAGATGGGTTCTAGATGACATTAAATTGGTTGAACCGTACAATTTGATATGATACAACTTTGTAGCGGTTGTTCATCTTACTGGACTTTATACAGGGTGTAATCGTTAAGTGTGTCCAGGCGATTATTCCGAAACTATTACAGATATCAAAAAACTTTAAACTGATATCGAAAGTACGATACCTAATGAGTAAAATGACATCAATAACTTTTTAAAAATCAAACAAGAGGTATTTAAAATTTTGACATTAAACACTCCCATACATTTAGTATGAGATTAGTAGAAAGGTTTAAGTTTCCTTATTTTAAGTGATCTAGTACCCATTTTACCTTAATTATATTTTATGATTACGTATAGTATGACAATGATGATTTTCAAATAGATACATGTGTAAAATAAATATCTTAGGTACCACTTGAAATTAGTAATAAACCGTGTTTTAATATCGCATTAAGTAATTTGAGCTAACTGAAAAGCACTACAAAAAAAAGATACTCTTTGGTGTTCGTTCTAAATTCAAAACTTTTATCTCGGGTTGTTGTTCCCACCATTTATCGTTGTGTTTTTTTTAATTTGCGTTAATAATCGTGATTGTTTCATTTATTGATTGCAAAATGGCATATTCCAAAAGAAAAAAGAGAGATATGCTAAAAATTGACTACAAATATGATTGTAACAAAAGAGCGGCCATTATTGCCTACAGAAGAGAGTACCCAGACAGAGAAGTCCCTTCTGGTGTACGTACCTAAAACCTTTCTAATAATCTCAATGGGAGTGTTTAATGTCAAAATATTAGCTACCTCTCGTTTGATTTTTAAAAAGTTATTGATGTCATTTTATTCATTAGGTAACGTACTATCGATATCAGTTTAAAGTTTTTTGATATCTGTAATAGTTACGGAATACTCGCCTGGACACACTTAACGATTACACCCTGTATAAACTTTCATCATCTGTTTATTTTTAACAAGATAGGCAGTCTGTGGAACCGAAATCTATATATTAGGTCCTTACGTATGAAATTGGCGTTTTGTACGGGAGGAATAAAAAGTCGTTTTTTTTTTTGTTAAATATATTTAATTAATCAAAGTATGCACCGTTGTTATCTATGCACTTTTGCCATCTTATGGGTAGTTCATTGATCCCTTTACTATAAAAACCATGCGGGCGAGAATCAATAAACTCTTTGAAGGCGGTTTGGACTGCTGCATCGGAGTGGATTTTTTTTCCTTGTAAGAAGTTGTCCAAATTCCGGAAGAAATGGTAATCTGTTGGAGCAAGGTCCGGGGAGTACGGTGGATGTCGCAGACATTCCAATTGTAGCTCAGCTAACTTAGTGGTTGTTTGTTGTGCAGTGTGTGGTCTTGCGTTGTCGTGAAGCAGCAGTGGCCTAGAGCGATTGACCAATCTCGGTTGTTTAACAGCTATAGTTCTTCCTTCATGGTTTGCGCTTGCTGACAATAGATATCTGCCGTAATCGTTTGGCCAGATTTAAGAAAGCTGTAGTGAACGACACCGGCGCTAGTCCACCAAACACTTACAAGTAACTTTTCTGAGCCAATTTTCGCTTAGGGCAGGATTTGGCTGGTTGTCCAGGGTTCAGCCATTGCGATGAGCGCTTTCGATTATCGTACAATATCCACTTTTCATCACAAGTAATGATTCGATTTAAAATCCCTTCATTATTGTGTCGGTTGAGCAAAGTAACACAGCAGGCGACCCGTGTTTGGAAGTTCGATTCACTCAATTCATGAGGTACCCATCGTTCGAGTTTTTTTTACTTTCCCGATTTGCTTCAAGTGGATTAATACAGTTTTGTCACTTACCCCGAAGCCTGCTGCTATCTCTGAAGTGCTTTGTGATGGATCCGCTTCCACAATAGCCTTTAATTCTTCGTTTTTCACTTTGATCTCCGGCCGTCCACGGGGTTGGTTCTTAAGGTCGAAATTTCCGGAACGAAAACGTTGAAACCAAAAACGTACCGTGCTGTCATTAGCGACACTAGCGCCGTACACATCATTAATTCTTCGAGCTGTTTCTGCAGAACTGGTGCCACGGTAGAACTCGTACTCGTAAATATACCGATATTTCATGTTTTCCATTGCGCGGTAATAAGCGACGCCAAAGAAAAAATAATGAAGAAAATTACAAATGAATGACTGTATTCCAAAGAAAAAAAAACAGCTAAGTTAATTTATTAATTTGAATTTGGAATTCTTAACCAAAGAGGAGATATTTCAGATCAAACTGATCAGTACGACAAAACGCTAATTTCATACGTAAGAACCAATATACCGTACCGTACCGTAATAATAGGGGTTAAAGTATGAAATTGCCGTTTCATTGTAATAGGTACTTCGAATTGACATAGAACCTTCATGGTTTGAGATTTTTGAGTGAAACTTTTTCCACATGGTACCTATGTAGTTCTTCATTTAAAAATGTGCAACATTCGATTATCGACTTTCAGTTGTTTTTTTTATTCAGCTTAGACAAGAAAGATGGATACTTCGAAAATTCGAGTGATTTTTGAATACGAGTTCCGACGCGGAACTAACGCGGCAGAAACAGCTCGCAATATCAATGTTGCGTTTGTAGAGGGGACTGCTAATGAACACACCGTGCGATTTTGGTTTAAACGCTTTCGTGATGGAAACTTTGATTTGAAGAACGAACCACGAGGAAGGCCGTCCACACAGGTGAATAACAATGAATTGAAAGACATGGTGGAAGCCGATCCGAGCCAAACTACCCAGGAATTAGCTGCATGGTTTAACGTTACCTTACCAACAATATTGACTCACTTGCGTCAAATCAATAAAATAAAAAAATGTGAAAAATGGGTACCTCATGATTTGACTGATCTGCAGAAAGAAATGCGTGTTGAAACTTGTGTTGCCTTGTTGAATCGATACAGAAATGAAGGAATATTGGATCGAATTGTGACATGTTATGAAAAGTGGATTCTTTACGATAACCGTAAGCGAAAAAACCCCAGGTGAAACGCCACAACAGTGTCCTAAAGCAAAGCTTACCAATAAAAAGTTTGGTGGTCTCAGCATGGTGTTATTCACTATAGCTTTCTACGATCTGGTCAAGCAATAACGGCAGATATCTACTGTGCCGAACTCCGAACAATGATAGCAAAACTAACAGTGAAACAGCCCCAACTCATGAATCGATCTTCACCATTATTGCTCCATGATAACGCGAGACCTCATACAGCACGAGAAACCGTTTTAACTCTACAGGAACTGCAATTAGAAACTATCCGTCACCCTCCGTATTCGCCAGACCTTGCTCCAACAGACTACCTTTTTTTTCGTGATTTGGACAATTTTCTATGTGATAAAAAGTTTTCTTCTCAGGAGGCAGTACAAAATGCTTTCACACAGTTTGTCGAATCTAGATCACCAGAGTTCTATCGCAAAGGCATAAATGACCTTCCTACTAGATGGCAGCAATGTATAGATAATAATGGTAATTATTTTGATTAAATAAATACGTTAAATTAAAAAAAAAAAACGAATTTCAATTTGTCAGTACAAATCGGCAATTTCATACTTTAACCCCTAATATTATGTATATGTCGTAGGATGATTTGGTTATTCACATTTTCACCCAATAAGTACATAAGGATATTCGTGCGCGTCCGCGCTTACCGATGTAAAGAAAGAAAGAAAGAACGAAAAGACATTTTATTTTTTACAACACAAACATACATAGCTTATCCTATTAATTATAACATGGTTTGGAACGTTAATAAGTTGCCTACTAATATAACAATTTAGTGTTATTGTTATAATGGTAGACAATTTATCAGGTATACAAAATTTCTTTTCATAAGTGCGAAATTAATAATTTCATAAAGTTGGTGTGTGCTATACGGACAAAAGGTACACACCTGTTCTCCGGCCGGAAACGGGCGAATAATCTCTTCACGCAACGGGCAATGAAGGCATCTCCTGTGTTAAATACTAAAAGTTTAAAACAGAAGTAATTTCTTGACAATCTTTTAATTTGCCATCAGGTTGAAGGTGGTAGATGGAGTACAGCCTGACTGGAAACAAGCCGCGCGACTTGCCGTATGTGCGCTCTGGGACGCTCACGGGTGGCTATGGCATGGTAAGCACTTTAACTATGTATACTACAAAAATCAAAACCTAAATAAATGACAAATTATTTGCCAAATACTCAATTATAATTTTGGGTGTATAGTGAATACCACCGAGATCTTTTGGGATCTAAGTCAACCGCACCTCTTAGAGCGAGGCCCCACTTGTGCGTTGCGCAGCGTTGCATCACATCGTCGCATTGGAACAACACCTGCACTGCGTTGCGTCGACATTGCGACAACGCAACGCAACAGGGAATGCACGACGTCGCACCTGAGTCTTAATTTTTTTTATACCACTTAGGTGGCAGACAAGCACACGGCCCACCTGATGGAAACTGGTTACCGTGGCCTATGGACGTGTGCATCACCAGGGGCGTCGCACTCGCGCTGCCGACCCTGAAGAAACCTTCTAATGCCCTTCTTAAAGAACCCCATATTGTAGTCGCTTGGGAAAACCACAGCAGGGAGCTCGTTCCACAGCTTGAGCGTGCGTGGGATGAACTTCCTTTCGTACCGCACGGTTCGCACCATTTCTGGTCGCAATGTTAAGGATGAACTCCCTGTCTATGGTAGCTATAGTAGCTGTCGGCATCATTTCAAACAATTCCCTCCTGAGGCTGAGAGGTTCCAAGCGCCTGCGAGTATGGGATTATCGACGCGCCTCAACGCCCGTCTTTGTATCGATTCGAAATCCAAGAATTCAGGCTTTGCTGCGTTGTCGCAGCGGAGCTCCGCCAACGCAGCGCGTCACCCTGCCTCCCGCTTCGTCTCTTGTCCGTCGATCCGTCGAAACGTCGCGCGCGATAAAACAACGGTCTAATGAGATGCCTCGTCATTAAAAAAGAATGGAAAACGCAACGCACTTATGCACTAGTGGGGCTTTGCTCTTAGCTGGAACCGCCTACTGATTAACGTGCTTTTCTCTCAGAGTTGTGACGTCAGATGCCAGTCACTCCCATAAAATTCATTTCAAGCCGATAAAACTAATACTTGAAAAGAAGAGTCAGTGTGACTGATGGTAAAACTCTGTAATGTAAATTTATGACCATGACTCTCTCTTCCAGGATACGAGATCCGTGGTCTGGAGAACATCCCCGAGGGTCCGTTCTTGGTGATCTACTACCACGGAGCTCTGCCCGTCGATATGTACTACTTCATAGCACGTATGCTGCTGTTTAAACGACGACACATACACACGGTCGCTGACCGGTTTATGTTTAAGATACCAGGTTCGTGGAATATTAGGATTTGTTTAGTTGCTATATTATCGAAGGGGCGCAGGCCGAAGCTTAGTGGCAGGGGTAGGAAATTGAGAGGTTTATATGTATCCTAGGCCTACACTACGTGAACCGACTCCTATCACAAGGGCACGCCATGATTGCGGCGGTAAGACCCATCATGGGGGAGTGGTTAGAGAGGCCACACGGTGGCCTCTCGTACCGTCAGACGCAGGTCATTACCGGACACGGTAACTTCGGGCGGTACCTGCATCTGATGGGCATAAAGCCAACGCCCGAGTGCCATCACTGCGACGCGAGCGTGGACTCGGGGCTGCACACGCTCACCGAGTGTCGGGCGTTTGAGACGCCGAGGCGGGAGCTTGTGACGGCCCTGGGGGTGAGAGTGCTCATGCTCTCCACCCTGCTCGCGGCGATGGTCCGCTGCGCGGATGCGTGGGCGGCCAGCGCCTCCTTCTGCGAGCAGGTCATGCTCGTGAAGGAGACAGCAGAGCGGGCGCGGCGCAGCGAGCGAGAAAGACTCGCGGACATCGCTGGCCGCGTTCGAAGGCGGTTCGAGCGTCGGAGGGCGCAAACCGACCTCCGCCCCCCTTGAGCGCGGACCTTAGGGTGACGGGTGGAGCCGCTCGTCTTCCTAGCAGAAGCAGGCCACGGCGGCGGCGCGCATCGTATGACGTGGGACGATGCGTGCCCCCCCCCCCCCCATACCGGGGGCGAGTCGGGGACCGCGTGGTCCCCCCTCCCGAGGAGGGCCAGGCCGAGAGGAATGGCCCTGGGTCAGCGGGGGTGCGAGGGATATGTCACAAGACAACCTCGCCTTCGGCCTAGCACTTCGCCCCCCAGACGGTGTGCGGTTTAGTCGGTTCGAGTCCGAAGGGGAGGTTATCCCCCTTCGACTCCGAAGGGGGGGTATCCGTGGGGATTGCCCGCATGTAAAAAAAAAACTCCTATCACAAGTAATTAAGCTTAGCTGGAGGGATTAGTTAGGGGAATACTAGTAATTTTGGTTAGTAGATAAGGTAGGACACGATCGAGAGGTAGGACATAACGGTATTTCCGTCCATCTGAGCAGTCCGACTGGGGAAGGTAGGGGAAGGGGAACATACTGCGGCCATAATAACCTCGTGTTGTGTTCCCGGTAGTGAGTAGGGTAGCCAGAGCTCTCTGGAGAGTTTTTGTGCTGTCAGTGGGAAGACCAAAGGCTATTCCTGATTTGTCTTCTGCACTGACGGCACAGAAACTCTGTGTTTACAGGGTCGGCAGTACGAGTGTGACACCCCTGGTGTTGCACACGTCCATAGGCCACGGTACTCTACTTTCCATCAGGTGGACTGTGAGCTTGTCTGCTACCTGAGTGGTACATATAAAAAAGTATTTGTTTAGTATTAGCGGGCTCAAATAAACTTCGCAAGAATGTCATTATAGCTGCTGATTGATCGACGAGACTCGAGTGTATTCTTTTATTTGTGGTTGAAGGTTTTTTTTACGTGCTGGTAGTACTATTATCTATTCTGTGGTGCCGGTAATCCCCACGGTGCCGGAGGAGGAGGTTATGTCGGACTGGAACCGACTAAATCGTACGCCGTCTCTGTTGGTCGTTGTGCTATAGGCCGAAGGTGAGGTTGTAAGACGACATATCCCTCGCACCCCGGCTGACCCAGGGCCATTCCTCTCAGTCTGACCCTCCTTGGGGACTGGTTGAAGGGTCAGACTTCGGTGAAATGTGTAATATGAAACATAAACGCAGGATGTCGTTTTGGCTATTTACAATATACCTAAATGTTCCACTTGAACTTTTTCGTAATCATGGTTCACCTATAACGGTCAGTTTCTTGGACCCATCTTTGAATGCTAACTTAGAGATAATAGGTTCGATTCCCGCTTAGTGCAAATAAATCTTTTGGATGTTTCTGTTTATATTTTATACTAGCTGACCCAGCGAACTTCGTACCGCCAATATTTTTCCGCCCGCGTGGCGTCAGATCGCATTCCCGCTGCACCCTCTACTATATTAAACATGTTTTATACATAATATAAACCTTCCTCTTTAATCACTCTATCTATTAAAAAAAAAAACCGCATCAAAATCCGTTGCGTAGTTTTAAAGATTTAAGTGTACAAAGGGATATAGGGACAGAGAAAGCGACTTTGTTTTATACTATGTAGTGATTTGTAAATATTCAGTATCTTTACCCGTTTCCTAAAACCAGAATTACAAACTAGTAAAGTTCTGCTTACTTTGGATCTGGATATCATCGTGTAAAAGTCTTAGAATATGTTCATATCAGTCACAATATTAAAGTTTTATTACTGATAACAGAGTTAAAATTACATAGTCCAAATTCATGTTATATCCTAATCCATTAACCCGCCCCTCACCGTACCCAGGGCAAAAGTGCCCATCACGCTGGCGACATTGCCCCGCTGAATAGCAATGGCCAATCTTTGCCCCAGGTACGAGACGGAGCGAGAGTCACCGGTTTTGTCCCTCGACCTGCGCCCTAGTTCATTAACTACATTTTTGGCGTCAGTACCCCAACTATACGCATCGTCTCGACCGCAAAGGTCGCGAATATGTACTGAACAACTATTTTAATATGGCCGAAAAATTTGTCCGTAACTACATTACCTTTCGTTCCTCGTACAGGGTGGGCGACGCTCCTAGAAGGCCTGTGCGTGATCCCGGGCACTGTGGGCACGTGCGCGGGCGTGCTCCGCGGCGGCGACTCGTTGGCCATCTCGCCCGGCGGCGTGTACGAGGCGCAGTTCGGCGACCACACCTACCGCCTCTACTGGCGGAACAGGATCGGGTTCGCCAAAGTCGCGCAGGAGGCCAAAGTGGTACGTTACGGTTGCTGTGTTACTACCCGCACTTTTGTAAAAGAAGTTTGCGCTGGAGACTAGAGTGGTCCTACCCACACTTTGGTAAAATGAGGTCACGCTGAAGGCTAACCCTCATTGCATTTTATGTTACTACCGTCACTTTTGTGAAAATAAAACATCACTTTTGTGTGACGTTAAAGAAATATGACGGCTAAAGTAGTATGTCATATCAATGTTACATTACTACCCTCACTTTTGTAAAAAAAAAATGGTAGCTCGGGAGGCTAAGGCTTAGAGCTAAGGTGGTATACCTTAGGTGTCACTGATATTGTGTAACTACCCGCACTCGACCACATCTACCACCTCTACTAGTGCAGCGGGATCGAGCTCGCTAATGTAGCGCTGGTGGCTAAAGTAGTACATCTATGATTTTGTGTTACTACCCGCACTTTTAAAATCCATCATCATCATTAACAATTATTTCAAATTCATACAACTTATCATTACCTTCTTAGCATCTGTCAAATTCCAGGAACCAACTATTCTGTGTCATTTTCCGCAGCCCATCATTCCGATGTTCACCCAGAACGTGCGGGAAGCGTTCCGCACGGTGGGTTGGCTCCGCGGCGTGTGGGTGCGGATTTACGCGGCCATCCGCGTGCCTCTAGCGCCCGTGTACGGGGGCTTCCCCGTCAAGCTGATCACTCACCTCGGGAAACCCATCGAGTACGACCCTGCTCTCACGCCTGAACAACTTCAGAAGAAGGTTAGATTCTCCTATTGCATACGCATGTCTTCAAATAGTGAATCACTGAGGATAAGTTAGACTGTTCTTGCACAGCCAGTAAGTAGGTCTGCCTATCTAATTTTGATGAAATTGGGTACAGGGGTAGATTAGACCTTGGGAAAGGACATAGGCTATGTTAGGTCGCGATAAACCAACATCCAAACGGACGGAGCCACGGGCAACAGATGGTCTATAATATAAAAAATTACTGCACAGTAATAACTAGAGAGACGAACCGTACTGATGGCAAGCTTCGTATGACTGGTAGTCAGAGTCTACCAGATTTCTGGACAGTTGAGGTCCTTCCTAGAGTATACCTAGGGTTATATATAGACTTATGTAGACGAAACCCTATGTAGCTTTAGTCGGTTCGCACCCATCTTAGTTCCCTATGGGTTGAGGGTTTTCACAAAAAAGTTACTTATACATCCATTATATTTCTGCAGGTGGCCAGAGCAATCGAAGATTTAGTCGAGGAACACCAGAGAGTACCAGGCAGCATTCTGCGAGCGCTCACAGAAAGGCTCTACGAAGTACCAAAGAAGAGTAAAAACGCCTCCACGTCTACGCCCGTCACCAACGGAAAGTGCCAAAACGGTACTTTCAAGCAGTCAGAAAGTGACAAACATAACAGTGATAGAGCCAAAGTGTCATAAACAAAAGTGCCAAGTTATAGTGACTCATTTATAGACGTTTAGTGGGCGGCGTGAGTTTTATATGTAAGCAACTTTAAGTACCTTTGGTTTTCTAAAAGCGATTTTATTTATGTATATAAAGAATTTCGGTGATTATTGGAGAATTTTCTGGATAATCTTGTTCTATTCTAAAATTTATACAGTCCTTCGGTGGTCCCGATTGGGGACGGTTTGTACAAGGTGATATCAATTAACGGTGATGAATGGTGATGATGGTGGTATTAAACATATACATCCGTGATCACTCTTATATCACGACGTATTTAAATTGATGATAGATGGATAGATATATCGGACAGACGTAAACTTTTTTGATCACGTTATTAAAATAGCGTAGATTTTCAGAATAAGGGCTCATGTACAATCAGCAACAAATATAGCTTAACATATACAAGTGACATTAGGTCTTAAACATAAAATGACAAATTACACATAACATATTATTTGTGTCCTCTGTAGAGTACAAAAATAATAATAAATAAAAAAAATTACTTATTGTATTCCAATCGCAAGATTGTTTGTATATTTGAATGTGTTCAGCAACTTATGTTGGTGACATTTTTATGGTTTTTTAAACATTGTGAATGTGTATTTATTTACAATCATATCACAGAATAATATTGTTTGTACATATCTGCATATCAGGCCCAGACCGATGCAAAAAGAAATACTTATGCTTACAAATATTTGCCATGAAGGATAATGACAGGTCGAGGAAGCTCATGAAGTATGTTAGGATAGTCGAATGGCGGGCTGTTGCATCTGCCTACCCCGGAAAGAAGTAGGCGTGAGCTTAGATTAATAACGCATAGACGGATAGTCCCTTACGATATGAACGACGCGAGTGAAGCCAATGTTATATCTATGTAGGTGTAACCTATACGTTCTAACACTCAGTGACACTCACACAAGCGCGCATACTCGTATACAATGGCGTCGTTAAAATTTTCGATTTATATAAATGTTTTACGTAAAAATATAATAGGTTTTGAAATAGGTACTAACAAGTGAAATGTGATCTTCAAATGAATTTGGTTATGACATAAATTATGGCACGCTTTACTGCACAAACCGTCATTTTTGAATAAAAACGTGCGAGCTAGGCTTAGTCATAGTTGAAAAGGTTTCACTTCGCTTGCGTGTATTGCCTTTCTATGCGTTATTATTCTAAGGGCTTGAGCGTATGGATGAATGGATGGATAGATGGATGAATGCAATGAAAAGGAATCGAAACTGCGTGGCAGTAGCGCCATACAAATGGTTAAACTTGACACTGCCGATCACAGCAGTCACTACGAGTCGCCATTATTAGTTTATTTATTATTTTAATTTGAATAGAGGATCCCTGCGGCTGATTTAATAGAATACTCGATAATATAGGTCATAAAAATAATAAATTATAATGAAATGCATCCAAGATCATCATTTTCTTTCTTTCTTTCTTTCTTCCTTTCATATATTATATACAGAGCAATCTATCGAAACGAACTTTTGCTCTACATTCATACTTTATACTTTTTTACAAATTTAATTTTATCTCTTCTCATAGTGAGTCCATACCGCGACAGTCACTCGCTTTTTAATTTTTCATTCACCGGTGCCATTTTATTCATTCATTTTCAAACTTCCTCTAATATAGGTACTCATTCCATATTATGTGCATTCTCGTCACAACGCATATCCATTTTAACTTTTGCATCTCCGCTATATGCAATGAGTTACCTTTCATTCGTCGCTTTTAAGTCAGGTCTGCTCATGGATTTGTAAATATTCTCCTTAAATTTGAGGGGAAGTTGGGAATCACAAATTGTGCCTCTGATCTGCGCCATTTCATCTACCCTGCGCCAATTCAGTGCTTAACTGCTTGATCAACATCCTAAATAAGAGAGATAGAGAGAAGAGAAAGAAAGAGAGAGAGAGACAGAGACAGATGCAATTTCATATTATTTATTATTCTTATATAAACATAATTAAATAAAACTTTAAAATGAAATTCTGGATTTAAAAAAAAATTACTTACTTATTTACTAAGGGCTGATTTTAAATGTTGTTTTTACTAAAGATGTATAGTGAGAGATGCTGTCTCAGCCGGGTCCGGTAGGAGAGGTAGACCCAAGAAGTGCTTGGTTGACGTCGTAGAAGGTGACATGCATGCCAATGGTGTCACTACCATGGACGCCCAACATCGTGCGGAGTGGAGGAGGTAGTTGGCCGGAAAGAGGGTAGGGGAGCCCCCTAGAATAAAGTGACGAATGTGTGGGATTTGACGTTTAGGGGCTGGTCTCCTAAGTGAAGGTCTCGAATGCGACTGGCAACAACGTGAAGCTATATACTCGTATAGTAAGAGTAAGCACCATCTTTGGTGATAATGCCATCTAACTTCATACGAAATAGCATATTGAATTTGGTCCCATAACGGTATTAGGTCCAGGTCTGACCGCGATCCCTGTATTATCTATAATATAAAATTGTATCATCGAATATGTTGTTAAGCGCAAATCTCGAGAACAGCTGTACCGATTTTGCTAACTCTTTTTTTTAGATCATTTCTTGTAGTACGAGGATGGTTCTTACGCAGAGAAAAAAATTTAAATTGCCAGAAAAAGTCTATAATCAGCACTTTTTGAATTTTATGGTTCAAGAGTTAGTGGAGAGGTTCCGGGAAGACGAAACAGTTGAGTGACGCATAATGGCTTAGGGGTGCTATTCCACGGCCAAGCCGAGGCGGGTGAGCTAGTTATTAATATAAATATTCTACAACATTCCACACAACGCTCTCCAGGCACACGGTATCTCGCTCACTCTTGTCTCATGCTCCTTTTCTTTTATTTCGTCCCCCGCCACGGCCACCTATCAAGGGGGCGATACAGCGGTCACGGCCAGACTATACCGAAGTGACAATAATGAGTCACACTTCAAAACTGCTTGACAGAAACTTCACTAACTAGTCAGTCGTGCCAGTATTTACACAGTAAATGAACTCGTATCAGAAGTTATGAAATAGTACAAGACAACTGACTTACTGACAGAAGTCGAATCGTTGTCATAGGACCATTCGATAGGTAATTTTATTTATTTGATACCATTTATTTATTACATTTTTTCTTTTCTGATGTATTTTAAACAAACATACGGAAGCAGACAAAATTCGAGAGTCAGATTTTTTGGAATTTGGAGTTCTTAAGACAATCTGTCTAGTAAAAAAATTGGCCCTAAGTACTTTACGAAATTATTTATAATTTTTAATTTTAGGATAAATTTTTGTATCGAATCAATGAGAAATTATGATATGCAAACCATTTAGCTTGTATATTTGCCATTGCTTACGAATTTATATTTTTTGAAAATGTAGCACCCATTAGGTTTCATTTCCAGTGCTTTCCACATATCAAACTTCCATAAATGTGATAAAAAGGTCCCATTTAAAAATGTCAAGATGTGAGCTTTATTGTAATAATTGAATGAAATTTTAAAGCTTTTAGTATGCTAACTATTTAAATCGTTTAAGATAGAAAAAATAATTAGCTTAGGCGGGATCTGAAACTGCGATCTTTTCCTTACAGCGGGAATGTTCTGACCACTGAGCCACCGAGTTCGCCTGAGCTGATCAAATTGTCCCTATCTTAATCGATCATTTGTAATAACATTGTTTTGCAAATAAAAATATATCCTCTACATCTATTCTTGTATTGTTAGAATAAACTAGATATAGATTTAATGAATGTTAGCGATTTTATGAAATTATTTTAAGTTTGTCGTAGATCTGATTTAGTGGCACTTATAAATTATTGGATTACTCGCGAATCCCCGATAATTTTTAAAGCCAATAATTTTTTGGGCGGTATTGTGAGTGAGGGAATCGCGAATAACCCAAATTATTGTGCTCGCAGATCGACAAAAGGACGTATGAAAGATAAAATAGGCATTTGTCATGCAGTGACTTATAATTATGTAAGTGGTATATTTGGTGTCATAAATACAAAAAAAAACTATCCTGTAGCATAAAATTTGTATTAAAATGAAAAGACGAAGTTACAAAACCAGCATTTAGATGATAAATTATTGTAATTACAAAATAAATTAAGTCACAACTGAGAAAAACTGATCAGTCTGTAATTTTGGTTACTATTACTATATATTATTATATGAATAATATTTTTTACTTTGATGTTGCACGGAATATATTTCAGTACCCTGTCATTTTTAAGCACAGGGGAGACAAAACCATTACGAAATTATTGAAAATAGAAGGAGCTTTGTGACCCAGACCAGGGGAGGCTTTGTCCCCCCTAGGGGAGCTATCGGGGGAGATAACCCCCGATAGCTTCCCTGATGATTTGATTTAGCTACAAATACCGGGATTTTCCTATAATCTGATATTTGAGTTAATTTGGCTTTGGATTATTATTACGTTTAAAAAGTTTAGGCGGTAGTGAGAAGCGATCTTGTTAATTTTTATTCATCTTACATGTTTTTTATAATAATTATTACTTATTAGAATTGTCACATTTATTTTATTGTATTATTATATATGCATTTACCTATATCATTAGTTAGTTCACCAGATATTGGTGTTCTTGTAAACAATGAAAAAATATAAAGACATTTTGAACCTGGCTTAGTCTAAAAAAATATAAACTTCCAATCTTGATTTTTTAATGACCTTCCAGAGGAATCACGTTACCTAAAAATGTAATTCGATCAATAATGTATTTCGACTTCTCTATAATGGGCACGTTAATTATGACTTCACATTGCCTTCATACCTCGTTGGTAAAGGTAAGCACACACCATTAGATGGACCGTGTGTGTGTTTGTTGCCTTAGTAGTATGAAAAACATTCAAATAAAAATAAATCAAAAGTCAAATTACTTACTATACTAAAACAATATACTGTTTGATCAAATATTTTATTTTTCCGTGCATGTACGTGATTCCCTGGTGGTTCCCTGTATAAATGCTTTTACTACTTATTTAATACTATTTGTTTTAGAACTTTCTGTGATGAGCGAATTTTAGATATTGTCAGATAATAGATCTACCCACAGAACTTCCATGGAGCCTATTTATGCATGCATTCGCGTTATCAACGTCATACAGACATTCTTTAGAATGCGCACGACTTCGTGTGATTTTTGTCATCTTAGAAGAATCATGAGCATTACGTTTTTGAAATAGAGGTGTAGTCGGTTTCGCTTCAACTCTGCTGTAATATTTAAATTAAATTAAATTATCTTTATTGGAACCATAGAATACAGAAATACAATATGATATAATATGGCGAGAAAGGGCTTGAGCACTTTTTAAATGTTGTTTCAAATATCAAAATAGTATGCAGCATTAAATTTAAGCCCATAAGATAGTAGCGCATTTTTGCTTACCATTTTGAACTTTGTCTTAATGGAATAAGGTTAATAAACTACTTACACTGTGTTTTCACGATGCGAGGTTTAACGGTCATGGACGCGGCCACAAACGCAGTTACGTGTCTGCAGTATCACGGACGAGCCCCAATACACGGTGAGTAGCCAGCGAATACTCACACGCGTCCGTAAAATCGCAGGCCGTGGAAAGGCTGCTTTAGGTTCCATCAAATAAAACCTCACGTAAACTATTTGTTTAAACATATTACCTAAGTTCCGTGTGTAGATCTATTGTGCGAGCTACCACTATATATTTCACCTTTTGATATGTTATTGTAAGTTGAGAGATTGAGGCATGAGACTTCTATTTTAGTGTTAATTCTTCATATGCAAAATCATGATGTGTGTGCATTTCGCTATCAGTAATATTATATTACGTCACAAGTATAGGAAAAACGAAAATAACTTCTTTTCACCCTCTGTATATTACAAGCTCAGGTTTTGGTGGAAACTGCCGGCGCTGACTGACGAAAATAGACCTTATCACTTTCGTTATAAATTTGAAATTTCAATGACGATCATCGTAGGCACAAAAGCAAAGGCGGGATTCGATCCGCTCACTGCAAATATTTGTATGCATGAATATGTGTATTTGCATTGGTCTGGGCGTTGCCGTTGAGGAGAGCACGTTGAGCCGTCGGTCCGGGTTGTCATATGAACATCTATGGCAATCGTTGCATAGGGGAAATAGATGAAATGGCGCCACACAGAAGGGCTGATCACTTGTCCGGTCAACGACGTCCCCACTGGCAGTAGTATGATATTCATTTAAATTTCAATTTTATTGTTATTTTAGTCTATAATTGTCGGATAAATATTACTTGTCGTGTCAGAAGTCTGCTATCTTGACTCCTGAGGAGAGGAGAGGAGAGGAGAGTCGTTCCTATAACTTCAATATATCTACATAAATAAATAGTGCCAGATATGTGTTATACCAAAAGTTAAACTAACGTAGACTGCTAGCGTGTTTGTGTTCTTTGTATACTTAATACGAAAACAAATACTTAAAATATAAGGAAATATTTTACAATTAAGAATTTTATTTCATTATCTTGAACCCACTCACCTAGAGTATATGGGGCCCCACCAAGACCTACGGGGCCCAAACCAGCCTTATCTGCTCATTGACGGACGGGGCTTTGGAGTGCTTTCGGAGTTGGGAGGTCAACAACAGTCGCTTCCCTAAAAGCGTGCCTTCCACCTAACGCACGCTCATCTACAGGTTCCAACTTCCTTCAGACTCCTACAGACAGCTTCTCCAAAAGAGGTCCTGTCCAAAACTATAATAATTACCCCAGTGATATCCTCTCCAACCAAAATGCATACAATCAAAACGCATACTCAGGTTACAATGCTCAGCCTGAGCGTGCTCAGCTGCTCGTGAAAGGAACGTGGCTATACTTCGTCAGGATAGTTCGAATGATGGAGAAACTTACTCTTATGCTTACGAAACGGAATGGCATTTATGCCGTCTTGCGCTTAAATGTCCAAGATGTTCGATAGCAAAATCGTTTGCGATAATTTGGCGAAAGGAATAATGTATAGGGCTGTGAAAAAAAAACGCCAAATCTAAGGCATATATTCTAGAATGTTACTAAGCTGACTCGTGATTTATCTGAGGAAAAATTGTATAGACAATCTGCCAGACAACCTGTCAAATTTGTCAATGTCTACGATCTTTTTCCAGCTAAATCGAGATGAAGCACACGGCCCACCTGATGGAAAGTGGTTACCGTAGCCTATGGACGTGTGCAACACCAGGGGCGTCGCACTCGCGCTGCCGACCCTGAAGAAACCTTCTAATGCCCTTCTTGAAGAACCCCATATTGTAGTCGCTTGGGAAAACCACAGCAGGAAGCTCGTTCCACAGCTTGAGCGTGTGTGGGATGAAGTTCCTTTCGTACCGCACGGTTCGCAACATTTCTGGTCGCAATGTGTGAGGATGAACTCCCTGTCAATGGCGAGCGGTGCGGTGATAAAAAGCAAGTATTTAGATGTCGAAGAATGCCTCCCCATCGATGTCGACTGGTAAGCTGCCCCTCTAGACAAGTGGCAATTCGCTAGCAGGCGTTTGATGGAATAGAATGACGAATGTATAGGATTTGACGTATTTGACATGTTATGAACGACTGTCATATACGTTAAATCCCATACATTCGTCATTCTATTCCACCAAACGCCGGCTAGCGAATTGCCACTTGTCTAAAGGGGCTGGTAGCATTGCCCCGTTTCGCCAAATTAATACTTCCAGACAATTTTACTATCGAAATTGTGTTCAAATTTTTTTAATCCGAAACGACTGTACAATCCGGTATATAAAGGTTTCATATTTGGTAGTTGTACTTAAAGAATGCAAGGATTCTCCTGTCATGTTATTCTGTTACACTGTCTCAAAACTTGTTCTAGGGTTTCCCAACTATAATATTAATTTATTTTAGTATCAGTATTAGGTTTGATAATAAATAAAACACCATGATATATCAAAATTTTCCATTTAATACTTATAATTACATATTCGATATACACACACAGTATTTTCGAAATAGCTTACATACATTATTAAACTACTACACATTACACATCAGTCAAAATTTTTATACCTAGTTATATGTAACAAAATAATCCTGGATTGAAATACATATATTAGTATGGAAGGGCATGATCTATAATCATGGATTCATATAAATTATGGAAGATTATGGTTCGGAATTATGTGTTGAAATCTAATTAAGGAAGTTTATGGTCTAGTAGAATTATGGGTTGAAAAATAATGGAAGGTTATGGAACTTACTTTATTAGGGAGAATTAAATATCTACATTGTACAGGGTTTTAATATACATAGTTTGTACATAAACATTCTATACATTATAAGGTCTTGTTTAAATGAGTTATTTTTACACCAAATACAATTTTTACAGTCACGATTTCTCTAAATATTCCAAACCCGATGCCAATTTTATTCTCACGAAAATTCTACACACAAATTATAATAAATGTCAAAATAAAATATATTTAAATTAATCAAGTATACCTTATATTAAATCACATTTAGGTATATCTGTTCAGTATTCAATGCTGTCTCGTTGAAGGCACTTATTAAAAAAGAAATTTTACTATAACATAATTGGCACCAGTACCTTTTTAATAACCCTCTTTTTTGGCTTCTCCGTCGGATAAAAATAACGTATATTTATGATTCATATTTCAACTTAAATATGCCTACAGTTATTGACAAGATGGTGGTATCAAAAATTAAGAGAGGTATCAAAGATGGATGGTTTATTAAACCTTATGGGTATAAATTTTATATCGTATGATCCTAGCAAAAAATTCTAGGCATACTGCTGGACTAAGTTGGAACAAAAATTATGTCACAGCCCAGGAGTGTGCGGAGGCACAGTGACTAGACCGTTCATATGCGAATTTGTATAATAAATAAAACATCGTCATGCACAAATTATGGGTTAATTCTGTAAAATATGATATATTTGTGTAAGGTGGGTAAGGTGGTCGGTTGTCACTTACTTGCTTTTGCAAAACAGTTGATTAGTTTTAGTTTGCTTTCGCAGAACAAGTGATTGGTTTTCGCTTGCTTTTACAAAACAGGTGATTAGTTGTCGCTTGCATTTGCAAAACAGATGACTGGTTGTGACACGCTTTTGCAAAACAGGTGATTGGTTGAAACTTGCTTTTGAAAAGGTGGTTGGTTGTCACTTGCTTTTGCAAAACAGGTGATTGATTGTCACTTGCCATTAAATTAATTCGAAATAATTTTAGTTCCATCCGATCCGGCAGTATATACAGAAGTATTTGGGTCGTAGTAATTAATTCTAGTACAGTCAGCAACAAATTGACCTTAACCAGCAAAGTGCTCTCCCCCCTACAAAAAGATAAAAAGCACCCTGCCAGCCAAGATCGATTTGATGCTGACTGTACAAAATAATTATTTACGTTACTTGATATCTCAGTTAATTTTGTATGTTAGGGTACATAGGTTGAATACAATACATATAATGTTATTTTTAATAGTGGAGGATAATTTTGTGTTTTGGTAAAAAAGTATAATTGTATATTTTTGAGTTGGTTGTATTTTATAGGAAGTCGGTATAGTTGCTGACGTCATCGAATTGTTGAGGCTGCGCCGTGGGTCGCGGGGCGCCGGCCCCCGCTCTGTACGGTTGCTACACATAGCACACAAATATGCAGTTAGTCGTATGTACTAAGAAATAAATAGGAGTGTGCGGAAGTAGTACCCAGGGGTATTTATAATTATGAGAATTGATAATGGGAATATAAATCTATAGAAATCATTCTAAAAATGGAAAAGTTTTATTTACAAAAGGAATAGTGTTATTTACATTAGAGATGAGAGTCAAGCTGTCGTATTACGTGCAATGAAGTACTCCGCTAGTAATGATAACTAGATGAAACTTAGCTCTTTGAGAAGCAAATCAATTAGTTTTGAAGGGTGAGCAGCTAAAAGTTAGAATTTTTTACGAACAAACGGTCCTCCAACGGTTATGTCAACTCATCTCTATTTTATGAACTTTATATACAAGATAAAAAATAGTAAAATTACACATCCAAATAAGTTATAAATACAATAACTCTGTTTGTTCGTTCAAAATTAAGTTACAATTAAAAAATATATATGTACCTTTTAGGTGAATACAGCATAAACTGCTTTATTATAGTACATGATATTGGATCGCGATATTTATTGAGTGCGTCCATAAAGAAAAAATAATTCTATGAAACAACATCAAATTAAAACGACTATTGCCGACTACATTTTCATACTATAAGTAGGTACAGAAGAAAAGGTATGTATTTAGGCTGCCTTGCCACCGGAGATGTGCTATGCTACGTTGGTAACACAGATAATATAATATAATTCTTATACAGATGCACATATTTTAAAAAATGGTTACAATCATAACTTCGAAAAGCAGGCATGCAGCTTATGTTTGCAAGATGGCGTCATTGTTTCGGCAAAATTTTCAATTTTTTTTTTAATATTCCTTAAGATATTTTTTAGTATCGGCACCCCATGGTTGCTATGGATGCGTTATGCGTTATCCACTAATCATATTCATTGGTCAACATAGCATAGCACTGGTAGAAAGGGATTCAGATAAGCTATGTTTTTTTATATAGATATGTGTGCTATGGATGAAGAATAGATTCGAATTTTGAATATTTGTAGGAAGTTGCATAGCACAGCACAGTGGAAACGGTCACATAGTTTCTTAGGTCAGCTTTTACATCTTCATAGCATAGCTACATAGCATATCTCCGGTGGTAAGGCAGCCCTAGGCTCGGTACTCGTACAATAAAGCAGTTTACCCTGAGAGTTTAACTGTAACCACATGATAAAATATAAAAAGATAAAATATCTATGACCGATAGGTAGTTTCTGAAATTTGCGAATATCACTAATACTGGTTAATATGTTAGCAGGTACTGAAAAAAATATGCTTTTCAAAATAAAATAGTGCTTAATTAAACTGAAACTATGATTTTACATCATTTCAAATTCTCAAAAAAAAGTCAAAATATAAACAATTAAATTCGGTTCAAATTTATAACTTTTTAGATACTTCATTAAATTTCAAATAACTTTTATTATGAACGTAGACCGAAATAAATGCGATATTCTCTTGCACTCCATGCACTACGAGCGTGTGACGTCACAAACACGGACGGTTTTGTATGGAGCGTTTTTGGATTGTGCAAAAATCAAATATCTTTAAAATTATTTGTAGTAACAATATTTCAGTTTAACAGTTCATTATATTATAACACAGACGTCATTTTTCGGAAAAAAAATTTCGATGGCAGCCTCATGTTCCAGTAGATATACTTGTGCAAGTCTAGACTTGCAGAAGTGCACATTATTAGAAATTTACGCAAGTATCTTCCAACATAAGTTACTTGTGCAAGTCTAAATTTGCGCAAGTGTACTGGAACGAGTATGGCTATCACAAATAAAATCTTCATATTTTATCATGGGTGCCAACAAAATTAGTAAGAAAGGTGTGAAGCATTACTTAGCGTGCAAGTGTATGGGATACGATGAGGCGGCGTGGCGATGGGGTCACATGTGGGGTCGCGGCGCGCGCGGCGGCTGCCCTTGCTAGAACACACCGCGCCAGTGAGACACCGCCCTAACGCGACTTCCACCATACCAACTCTCTTTGAGGAGAATGCCTCTTTAAATGTCCATAAATACAATAAATAGTTCCACTACGTGGTCTGACTACAGAACTTGGATATCGCCAAAGGAATGTGAAGGTAATTGCTTTACAGAAAATGTAGATGTTCAGCCATTTCGTAGTTCGAATGAAACCTAAGGAACTCTTAAACTCTCGCGTTCTATGATATACTCTCTCTATGATATGGCTCTTGAGAGCCAATGCGCACGGCCGAAACCTGGTCGAAACGTCGGGCAATTCAAAGGTATGTATGTACCTATACCATAATCGCGTAGGGTGGGTAGTAAGTGGAAGAGTGGAATTCTTAAAATCATAAATTGGGAGGCATTCCAAGTATTTGATAACAAAAAGTACATTTGGGTGTTGCAGCTACATCTGAAATCGAAGTACAGCACTCAATAGCTAAAGGAACGAAAAATTCGAGGGTCTATTCCGCTTAAAGAAAGAAGGAAGGTAACAAGTGTAAAAATATAACATTTAAGTTCTTTATAATATGTAGTTCGATCAGCGCCACCTGGGTGATATCTGATATTTTTACAAGCTAAACGTGATTATGAAGTCATCCGAACTTTATATGGGATCATGGAAGTCGCGCTAGGCACTCGGCAGGGGCAATGTTGAGTGCTATAGACATTCGTAATGAGAACAATATTGAGACTAATCTTAACTAAACCAGTTTGACAATACTACAATGTATGGGCATTTAGATTTTGGGGGCAATAGGAGTTGCCAAGAAAGTTAACTCATACCATATGTCCTAAAATGTTGACCTGAAAAGAAGTTTTATATTATATAGTTCCTAGGATGCCCAAGACCAGTAGTCCGCTGCTATATCTATCTCCTTCTACCGATTACAAGACAAGGATAGTAATAAATTTTAGTCTTGTCAAACTCGATTACTTAAGTTTTTGTGACAACAAAATTGGTTTCACTATATTTTCAGTCTGTTACAGTTCCTACAATTATCCAAAATATTGTTTTAACTTGTTAGAATAATTTTAATCCCATAGCGTTCAACATTACTCAGCTCACTATAAACTCGTGTATGTATGTTTAGTGACAAAGCTGCTAGGTGATAAGCATTATTTGAAGAATGCTACACAACTGATCTGGAAAATAAACTAATTAGTGAGACCTACTGCTCAGGTTTAGATGACCAGTCACATTGTTACCAATCACGAACGATTTAGTATTCAGAAGGCCAAATCTCCTGATAAAAAAATATTCAAACATCAGATCTCCAAATGTCAAAATCAAATGAAATATCGAAAATAACCGTTTTTTTTGTTTCTAATACCATTTTCAAGATAGAATATTGACATTGTGATCGTTAATTTTGGAAAAAAACATATTATGAGAATCAGTTCTCTTTTTATTTAAATCTGATTCTGACAGGTCGAGATTGAATTTTGAACAGTGCCCAGCACTAAAACTATTCGAATTCGTAACGTTAACGCATCGAAAGAATGAAGCATGGCGATTGGTTCACAGTAGGCAGGCGGCCAATCACATTGCCCCGTTCGCTTAATACGTTTACGTTACGAATTCAAATATAGTAATTCGTGTTCGGGGCACAGTGTATATCACGAGAATTACTAGATTCTACTGATTCGACATACCGGCAATCGGGATTCATTTGCACAAATGTTACTTAACATTCTAAGATGAATAAAATGTTGATTTAGTATTTTTTATTTGATTCCATTTACAGTGTGCGAAATGAATCAAACGCACGGTGAGAAAGAATTTGAGAATTAAATTTTTGGTGTAACTAATGCTACTGGTCTAGTAAGAAACTAATATCTAGCATACCAAATTTACAAAAATATTGTCTAAAAAATATGCAATAATCTCAAAATATAAACATCTGTCCGTTAAACATGGCAGGAAATTCAATAAGTTGTGAAATGAAAAGAATTCTAAATTTTGGTATACTAAATACCACATTATATGTCTGTTATATACAAAACAAACTATAAAATAATATCAGAAATTGTTGCATCAGTAAGCCTAATGAAATATCTGTATGAATCACATGTTAATGATGATGATGGAGTAAATAAAATGTATTATAATATGTTATGAATAAATGATCTGTGGGTTAAGCTACCTAAGCGTGGTCGCCATTTGGATGGGGGTCACCCATCCAATGGCTTAGCATGTTAAAAAGACATACAAAAAGACCAAGCCATTTCTTATTTAAGCGAACCCCGTATTCCGTGGTATAGGCCGCAGATGTAACCGAGTAAGAATGAGGGGCAGACCAGGAGCACTAGAAACCAGCATGCTTGCATGGCCCGTATTCTAAAATGGTACTTATAGTTCTAAACCTCGGTTTATCCTTAAACCTTAGGCAGTGTACAATAACGTCAGTGACGTGACGCGCGCCACTCGATTCGATGGCTCGTCACTTTAGTGGTGGGATGTCGCCCGGAGGCGCGGGCGCAATCCCAAATAAGACAAAAACGACGTTTTCACTTCTCATGCTCTTAAAATGTTACTTTACTCCCTGCATATCGGGACTAAAGTTCCTTATTAATCTCTAGGGACTAAAGTAATTTTTTTTAAATTTACTTTGATAACTCCTAAACAGCCAATCACGGTGTTTGTGAATGGGAGGATTATCACCTTTTTAGTGATTGTGTAGGTATAGAAATAACCTCAAAATGACATTTAAAAAAATCAAATATCCCATTTAATTTCGTGAACCACGAATAATGATATTAATTTAATTAATTATTATGTAAGTATTAAGGGATAAGTCCATTTTATTATCCATTTCTAATTAGTTTTAAATTATTTTTCAAGTTTGAATCTGTTGGCTAAATATATATGCAAGCAAATAAACCGTACGTCACTTAACAACAAAAAAAAACCGCGGGACAAATTTCTTTGCAATTTCAATTTTGAATAGATTATTCGTAATAAGCTTGCGTTGTAATCACCAATTACTTACACCAATTAATTGTGCAACTTAGAAACTTTGTTATTATAAATAAATAAAAATAAATAAATATTCCACAACATTTCACACAACGCTATCTAGATACATGGTAAGCATAGCTTTACTATGATATAGTATATAATCTAGAATACGGATAAACATACTTAGATTTCTTTTTGTAAATGCATACATATTATACATAGAAACACCCAGACCAATTCAAATACCCATATCCATGCATACAAATATTTGCACTGAGCGGGGATCGAACCCGCGCCTCCTGCGTAGCGACCGCGTTCACTACCGCCACGCCACGGAGGCTTTACCCCGTTATCCATATGATGAAATTAATATATTCAGGTTGAAAAAGATATTTGCATATTTCTTAATTTTTTTTTTTAAATATTATAATTTTGTACAAAAAGTCGCTTTTTTTTCCTCGCATTCAAAGTGAAAAGTAGAGTGTTTAACGTGGGACTAAACAACCATAATGACACTTGTTTTAGTCCCTTGTTGAACAATCTACTATATTGTACACTGCATAAGGTTTATATTGAGTTACTTAAATGGTCCGCCACGTCATACGTCCCCGCCACATCTCTTCTGTATAAACCGCCCCTAAGGTATAAATAATCTGTCAAATCTGTCTATACAATTTGTCTTTACTAATTTTATAAAGAGGAAAGATTTGCAAGTTTGCTTGTAAGAATAGGCTCAGAAACTACAGGGCCGATTTTAAAAATTATTTCATCTTTAGAAAGCTACATTCTTCGTAAGTCATATAGGCTATATTGGATATTCAAAATGTTTAAGGTTCCATACGAAATCCAGGGCAACGTTTTTGTCCCCCGTGCGAAGCGGGGGCGGGTCGCTAGTCCTTACATGAATGGAGATTCAGGACTGAGTGTAATTCTATGTCGTTCCTTAATGACAGTAGAGGAAGCTAAGTTTGTAAGTAAAGAGGCAGATGGCGGACTGTCTCTGCCTACCCTGGCGTCACTAACCTGCTGCAGCAGATGTCGCAGGCCGGGGTTGGACGGCAGGATGTTCCGCGGGTGCATGATGCGCGGCTGGTGCGCCGTGCTGCTCGCGCGCAGTTGCTGCAACTGCTGCTGCAGCTGGTGCTTGCGCTGCTGCTCCTGCAGGTGAAATGCAGTTTTCATGTTGTTCTTGGGATCGAAATGAACCTATTCCTGTAGCGTATCTTGGCAGTCGTTGCAAGGATATGTGGGTAAGGAATATCTAGCCATACCCCCCACCCAGGTCTTGTAGAAGGGGCCATGGTCTCACTACTATCGATGTCCAAGGCTTTGAAAAGTAGTGAAATAAAACCGAAAAACGCTCTCTCTTTCTCTCTACAAACAAGCACACCTTCACACACATGAACACCATTCTTTCACCATCAGACACGCACACACACCCTTCCTCACAAAATTTCTCATTATAAATTATAATTTATGCCATTTAACAGAAAGTAGGAGTTATTTGAGCCGCATGTTGATGTATGGGATCCCACCAAGATCTTCGGGGGCAACGAACCTCCTATGCTAGTAGGTGCATCTGCTGATTGTTGGACGAGGCTCTAGCTCAGAGGAGGGACATCAGAAGGCTATCGCTGCCATAAAATCTACGTAAGCCAAATCAGGAAACGATGTAAGCGGACTCTGGACTCCAAGGACGAAAAAATTTCACAGCTCGATTTCACTTTTAAAATTATAGTTATTTATTAATTAATTAAAATGTCCACAAGTACTAGTTATGAAGAAAATTATTTATGTCATGCAACGTCCGATATATGATGTGATTGATATGAGGCCCTTAACGTTATGGAATGTTTACTACCTGAAAACTGCAAGGGTAAGTATCATTTTATTCACAAGAATGTTGAAAAACAGCGTTTGAGACACGTGTGTATTGATGATTACCGTCCCTGGCTCTGGCGCCTCAACGGTAATCACCAACTTTACACATTTGTACTATAATTTACTATTAATATTTCCTTCAGCCGTTAAGCTGTTCATACCTCCAACTGCTTATAATGCTGTTCTTGCTGCTGAGCCGCATGCAGGTGTGACATAATATCCATCTGCGACTTGAACTGCGCTTCCTGCTGATGTGCTGCCTCCAGGGTCTGCTGTAAATGCTGTATCTTCTCCAAGTTCTGCTGCCGGGCCGCCTCGAGCCCGTCTAGCTGGGTGACTGGCCTAGGACCCTTGCCTCCTACCTGAGGCACCTGGCCGCCCATGGAACCGCCTATCATCATACCCTGGGGGGTTTTAATGATAGTATATTAGACGCGAGATCTACTTATTGTTAACTCTACAGAAGATGTACGAGGTTTTTAGTTTATTGGGTGTAAAGTTGTTGCGTTGTTAAGGAAACAAAAGTAGACAAAAACAAACAAACATATAATCACGCCTTTATCCTCGGAGGGTTAGGCAGAGGTGAATTAACACCCACATTTCACCAATCTGTAATCGGTCCCTCGTAATAGGGGGTGAGCCTATTGCCGTATTCCGGGCACTATTGTTGACTCGAGCCATGCATCTGAGGCTGAGTTTGGGCTGTACATATCTGTCTGATGTAGAAGTTAATCAGCCCTATCCCTTAGTCGCCTTGTACGACACCACATGGGAAGAGAAAGGGTGGCCCAAATTCTACTCAGCCGGGAACCACGCGGCTAAAAGTAGACTGTTTAAGAAAATAGTCACAGAACGAATACAGAGATACTGTGATTCTCTGTGACGACTATTAGCCAGTAAATGGAGAATCATCATATCAGCCACACATAGTCCACTTGAACATAGGCCTCTCCTATAGACTTCCAGAACGACCGACCTAAAGCAGCTCGCATCCAGCGCTTCCCGGCTACCTTGATGAGGTCGTCCTTCCACCTGGCCGTTGGGCGTCCAACACTACGTTTGCCCGCACGCGGGTGCCACTCTAGAACTTTTTTGCTCCATCGGCCATCTGTTCTGCGCGCTGTGTCCCACTTCAACGAGCTAATCCGCTGGGCTACGTCGTAACTTTTGTTCTCCGACAGATATCATCATTTCTGACGCGATCACGTAGGGAAATACCGAGCATAGCCGTCTCCATACCTCGTTGAGCGACTTTAAACTTTTTCTAGAGACCTTTTTGTAAGGGACCACGTTTCAGATGCGTAAATCATCACTGCTGACACACATAGGTTAAAAACTTTCGTCTTTAGGCACTGAGGTATGTCGGACGAGAAGACATTTCGTAACTTCCCGACCAATTGAGACGTATAAAAACAATGATGGTTGTAGAAGAAGCGAAAGGAACATTACCTGTGGATGTTGCTGCATCTGTGTCTGCACCATGCCCTGACTAGGGCCTGGCCCGGCCATTTGTCCAACGTTGCCCACTCCACCCACGTTGGCCACGTTGCCCACGGCCACCGGCTGCATGCCCCCACTCATGCCCGACGCCATACCTCCAGAGGACATACCAGGAGTAGGCATTCCAGCGGTTCCTGGTTATGACAACGAAATTGGAAGTGTAGTTACATGGATGACCTGATGTTTGCATCTGTGGGGTGACGGTAGTAAACGGAGCCGCTACTCAGAAGGCGCGGGTTCGATCTCCGCTCAGTGCAAATATTTGTATGCATGAATATGGGTATTTGTATTAGTCTGGACGTGCCTCGGAGAGCACGTTAAGCCGTTGTTCCCGATTGCCACACGAACATCTATGGCATTCCGCAACTGGTCTAACTGCAATACTTCGATATCGCCTTTGAGTTGTGGAGGTCAGATCGTAGTCGCTTCACGGAAAATATCGAAGTCCGCAGAGCGGACCTCAGACTCCAAGGTAAAAGCTTCGGATGCAACTGGGATTAACGCTGGGATGAAGAAGGTCGTTGTATCGTTGTAAGTTCGTGACGTCAGAATGGGTGGATTTCGTCATCATCATCAATTAGCATATTGGATTTATGATCAACGATTTTTTTTTTTTATGAAAACTAATAAACAAGAAGTATTCACTTCAAAAACTATTATGAGCATGCATCAACCATAGAAGTAACCTAAAATATTTTCAACTAGCCTTTGCTCGCGGTTCCGCCTGCATGGGTGTCGATTATCGCGACCAGACATAGCCATATCCTTTCCAAATTTCATCAAAATTGGTTAAGTGGTTTAGGCGTAAAAGACGGACAAACAGGCACACGCACACACACACTTTGCCATTTATAATATTAGTATCGATAACATTTTTATGAAATGAGTAATTCGCACGCACCCGCCATGGTGTTGGTGGGCATGTTGGGCGGCAGCTGGCCGGCGGCGCTGACGGCGGGCGGCAGCTGCTGCTTGCTGATGATCTGGCTGATTTTCTGTTGCTGGATAACCTGACGACACAACAGTACAGTTATCTTTTTTTTATTATTTATTTATTTAATTATCAGAATACATACAATCAAATCAATCTTACTTAATATATCGCTAAAGCTACTGGAGCTTGTGTGCGATATATATGATTCCATATTCAGTAGGCTCATAGATATTGCACATTTTAAATCGGCATGAAAAAGAGAAAAAGAAAAAACAAAATAAGTACAACAAATCGTCAACAATCGTAAACAAGACATCTATAAAATCCCCTACAATTCTGTTAAAAAATAGGACTTGATCTTACTGCTACGGCTGTAATATCACTAGATACAGTTTGCAGGTTCATAACCATGTGTTGTTTTGAGTTGCCGATATTTCGACACTAGGTGGCAGTAATGTCGAAATTTCTATGGTCACGGAGGAAGTGAAGTTAAGCGTGTAAAAAGGCGATAGTTTTAACAGTCAAATATCTATGTATGTACCAAAATAACCATACACAAGTTAAAATTAAATCGTGAGTAAATACAGTAAAGTGACGAATTCGTAGCCAACAGTAGATCCCAACAGCTGTTACGGGCTATTGTTTTATTTTATTTCGAATTCACAATGACGCCGTTTACTCGTAGCGAAGTAATGTACATGAGACGACACGTCATCCGACCGCACATATGGGCCACAAAAATAAAAGAGTGTCAGTCCCGGAATCCGCTCATTGGTCTATAACTTCACAATTTCATTTTTTCATATTCATTACTTGTTCAACTTCGATACAGGTGAACGAATTTAGAATTCGCAATGAATTAAAACAGTAATAGTAGTTTATGATACTGTTGCATAATAAGGGTTCTTATAACACGAGTGTGTTTTAAAAAAACGAGCCGTAGGCGAGATTTTTTATAGTATCACACGAGTGTTATAAGACCAAGTTATGTACAGTGTCATACACTACTTTATCTACTCTCATACTATAATACATAAACTAATTTATTTTACAAACAAAACCAAACTTTTTTTATTTAATTGTAAAATGTTGGCGCCAGACATTGATTGCGCATGCGTGTTTCTTTTTTTTTTCTTCCGAATCGGCGATTTCTTTTTTAAAGTAGAGGTTCAACCTTCTTGGTCCAGATGGAGGTTATATAGGTGTATCGTTATGATTAAAAAGTTATTTAATGATATAGGTGTCCATACAAGACCTGTATCGTAATAAAACTTTTTTTTTTGGCCTGTGCGTAATGTTTGTCATAAGAGTTTTGATTTCAATTTTATAATCTTTGTATTATAGTATCAGAGTAGATAAACAATATAATCACATTCAAGTCTATTTCACGGTATGCTGCTACCGTATACAGTTGGCTATGAACACGTACCTTTAGAGTCGTGTGTCGGGACCGTGATCGAATCTGAGTGTATTTGAGTGTCGTAGTGGTGTGTGTTACCTTTCTTAGTCTGTCCACGAAGGTAGCTTGGTTGTTGGGTATGAAGCCGAGGTAGGCCTTCTTGTCAGGGGTGTAGAGCAAGATCAGCACTTTGATATCGCACTGCGGGGGCGACGGCATTGGCGAAAAGTGAACACACCCCGCCTGTCAACAAAAAAAATTGTATGCGTATAAAAACACTCCGAGAATGCCGACAGTAGAGAAAACTGTTCATTTCACAAAAAAGTGAGCAATGGGGATACCGACTGCGCTTTTATCCCTACAGAGGGCGCTTCGTAATGGCCAATGTTAGCTGTCATCTACGTAGATTTCATTGTTTGCCTTTTCAAATCTGACAGCAATGAGTTTGTAATTGTCACAGAACAGATGGTTATTGTTGTTTGGTCATATGCTGCTGCCATCTACAATTAGTTTTGCGTCGGCATCCCCGTTGCCACAATGTGTCACTACTGGCCGTATAGAATTGTTTTTAAATAAGTAATTTGTGGAGTATATCGTTTGGCCGCGCGGTCGGTACTGGTGTCGTCAACATCATCGGACGATGTGGAGGTGACGATGTGAATTCCATGATTTCGCTCACCCAAAATATTCTTTGAAACCTTCCCTAAAGAATTTTTCACTTCATAAAAACTATATAAGTATATGCGTTCGATAGATAAGAATACTGACTTTTCTTTGATATATTTGTTTCTATGTACATATTTACTGTTGACATTTATAATTGACATAATTAAATTATATTTTTGTATTAGATTGGTTACTTTAAATTTGGCTGATTTAATTAAATCCAATTTCTTATACTCTCTAATGATTAGTGTGAATACCATTTTTTATGTATCATTAATGATATTCCTGAAATGTACATAGAAAATGTATTCTTGCATGCCAATAAGGTAGGCTGAAGAAAACACTGGTTTTAAATGTACTATATACCTTTGGTCAGCAATAAATGTATTTGATTTGATTTGAAATAATTCGTGACACTCACAAACCCGTTGACCATAACTTTAGTGAGCGCGTCTAACGCCTCACTAGGCTGCAGATGGAACAGCACCGACTTGCTATCCTTGAGGTACTGGCCGCCGATGTTGCTGATTAGCTGCTTCGGCATCAGCTGCATGAGCAGCTTGCTCGGCCACGTGTCCACCTTCAGCTCCGGCTCGATGTCTTTTGTGCTCGCTGATACCTGGACAAAAACATTTATATTTTAAGCCCGCGACCAGTTCCTTTCTAGATGGAGCAGCCTGACACGATAGCAGAATCAGAAACTGTGGTCCCACACTCGAGGGAGGCAACTCGGCGGCCCTGGGTTTGCTGCGGTGTGAGCGATATGGCAGAAGCAAACTCATCCTCGAAAACTAATGACTCAAGACGTTCCAGTTCGACATAGTCGCCCCGGCTGGCTCTAGTGAGGGGGGGAGAGGAGAAAAGATGTAGTAACCTTCAGGATTATCGCACTTTGAAAGAGAAAGTCAAAAGAAAGTAAAGTAAAGCCAATTTCTAAGTGGAGTTTTCTCTTATCTCCTATTATAACTTCGGAAATATTTTAAGCCCAATCCAACCTCACCAACTAGCAATATCTATTTCAAATTTCTTCAAAATCGGTTCAGTGATTTAGGCATGAAAGTTTAACAAACATCCATACACACACTCACATCCATCCACTTTTAAATGTTTATAATATTAGTGTGATATATCAACATACTTGACAATGTAAATGTTTGGTAGTCTTCTGCTGGTCCCCAGGAGTCTTCGCCTTTTCCATCCACTCGATAACTCCAGTCCAAATGTATGAACGCTGCAGGCCGGCCGAGGATCCCGCGGCCACCATGCCGGGCATGCGGGGATGGCCTGTGCCCTGTTCAATAAATGTAAAGTCTAAAATTGAGGCCATTTATTTGTGACGATGTATGATAAACGCTGTAAAAATATCACAAATGTTACGATTAAGAGCGCTGTTTGATAAACCACCTTTTTTTTTACACCTTTATGTGAAAAATATTTGTAGAAGTGCATAAAAATGTGCATATTGAATTCCACAGTTGTACATTTTCCCAATCCATACTAATATTATAAATGCGAAAGTAACTCTGTCTGTCTGTCTGTCTGTATGTTACGCTTTCACGCCTAAACCACTGAACCGATCTGGATGAAATTTGGTACAGAGGTATATTAGAGCCTGAGAACGGACATAGGCTACCTTTTATCGCGAGAAAGGGTGATTAAGGGGGGGAAATAGGGGATGAAAGTTTTTATGAAAGTTTGTCATTTCTGAAGATATCTTAATGAAATTTGGTACAGAGGTAGATTAGAGCTTGGAAACGGACATAGGCTACCTTTTATCGCGAAAAGGGGGGTAGAAGGGGGGGGGGACTAGGGCCTAGGGATGAAAGTTTGTCTATTTGAAGATATCTTAATGAAATTTGGTATAGAGGTAGATAAGAGCTTGGGAACGGACAGAGGCTACCTTTTATCGCGAAAAGGGGGAAAGAAGGGGGGGGGACCAGGGCCTTAAGATAAAAGTTTATCGTCTTAGAAGATTTTCTGATGAAATTTGGTACAGAGATAGTTTAGAGCTTGGGAACGGACATAGACTACCTTTTATCGCAAAAAGGGGGATAGAAGGGGGGGACTAGGGTCTTGGGATGAAAGATTGTCATGTTTGAAGATTTCCTGATGAATATGGTACAGAGATAGTTTAGAGCTTGGGAACGGATATAGGCTACCTTTTATCGCGAAAAAGGGGGTAGAAGGGGGGACTAGGGCCTTGGGATGAAAGTTTGTTATTTTTGAAGATTCCGTGATGAAATTTGGTACAGACATATTTTAGAGCTTGGGAATGGACATAGGCTACCTTTAATCGCAAAAAGGGGTAGAAGGGGGATGGGGACTAGGGTCTAGGGATGAAAGTTTGTCATTTTTGATGATTTCCTGATGAAATTTGGTACAGAGGTAGATTAGAGCTTGGGAACGAACATAGGCAACCTTTTGTCGCGAAAGACGAGGTTAAAGGGGGAATAAAAGATTGCCAGTTTTGATGACATCCTGATAATATTTGATACAGAGATGGATTAAAGCTTGGGAACGAACATAGGCTACCTATTGACACGAAAATGGAGGTATCGGGGGGGGGGGGGGGGGGGGGTAATTATGGATGAAAGTTTGACAGTTTTGAAGATATCCTGATGAAATTTGGTACAGGGATTAATTAGAGCTTGGTAACGGACATATGCTACCTTTTATCGCGAATAATGTGGTAAAAGGGGGGGGGGGGATAAGGACTAGATAAGGGGAGGGGAAGTGGAATAGGGCTATAGGATTAAAGTTTCTCATTTTTCAATGGCACAAAAAAGAGGGTGAATATGGCAGTGGAGAGGCGAGTATAGAATCAAATAGAATGCAGTAAAGGGTTAAGTAGAGAGGCGAATAGGGAGGCGAGTGGAAAGATGAATGTAGTGGCGAGTAGAGATCGAATAGAGAGTTAAGTAGAGGTGCGAGTAGATAGGCGAGTGGGAAGAGTCAAGTAGAGAGGCGAAAAGAGAATCGAATGGATGGGGAAGTAGAGAGGCCAATGGAAAGGCGAGTATAAAGAGTACAAAATCGAGTAGAGAGGGGAACAAAGAAGTCAGTAGACAGTCGAGTATAAGTTCAAGTATAGAGCCGAGTAGAAAGTCGAATATAGAGGCGAGTAGAAAGTCGAGAACAGAGAGGAGTACATAGTCGAGGACAAAGTAGAGGACAAAGTAGAGTAGAGAGGCGAATTTAATGCCCAGTAGCGTTGAATCAACACTAAGCGATAACCGACATCCACGCGGGCGGAGCCGCGGGCAACATCTAGTAGCTTATAAATTATTGTGGAAAAGTACAAGCGATATGAAAATATGGCAAGTACAATTATGAAATTAGAAAAATGATGTATCGGATCGTAGCAAGTGGGAACATGCGGCCTTTGACTACCTCATTGGGAAGGAGCCACGTATGTATGTACCAATTCTACTTTGTAATGAAAACTGAGTTGGGAAATGGTTCGGAGGGTGACCCAAGACGACGTGCATTTTTAGTGGGACCCCGTGAGGATGTGCACACTTAAAAAAAAGGTTGCACTTACCGGTGTAGCATGCGCGGGTGGTGGAGGCGGGTACGACGGCTGCGCCAGCTGAGTTAGCAGGGCGGAGTTGTTGGCGTACAGCGGGGCGCGGGGGGGAGGCAGCCAGTTGGAGCCTCGCCCGCACGCCCCGCCCGCGGCCACGCCCACGCCCACGCCGCCCACGGGGCCCACGCTCGACACGGGGCCCACGGTCGCGGCGGGCACGCCTGGCCGCGGGAAGTTTGCGTTGCCAGGCCGTGCAGGCACCACTGTACCGCGACCTTGGCTGTTCGCAGAAATTAAATATACAGTTATGACGGACATATGTCAGTTATTAAATAGATAAATCTATTTTTTTTGTTATTATGCTTTTCATTCGACACCCAACCCAATACTTTTAAACAGAGATGTAGTGTATTTCGACCGGGTGCGAAGGAATTGCCTTATGAGCCCATGAAAGTGGAAACTCATTTATGTACAGGTATCCGAGTGGATATTCGCACGAAAAAGAAGAGGTCAATGTTCCACCTTTCGCCAATCATGCTTTTACACTATTACTGCTAACTAAAAAATAAAATATTTTTATTATGCACAGACATATGGAACATTTGGAACGCAACATGCGCTATACACTTTTTGTGAATGAAGGACAGTCCTATATTTTAGTCAGTATAGTACAACATCCACAGGCAGACGTGGAGTGGCCCTTATCACTTTTGCGCCTCGAATGCTCGTCAATAATAATAAATAATATGCACTTACCCATAGACATCGGTCTGTATGTCTGGTACTGGCGGCGGGGCGGGACTAGGCGGACGCTCCTTCAGACTATAACCTCGAAGTAGTACCAAATGACGGGGGTCCTGTGTGAAAATAAGCACTTAAAGTCATGGCATTTTTATGTAAGTACACATTTTGATTAATCAGACCACCAGGTCTACCGACTGAAAAAAGCGGACCCCAAACTCGGAGTTGAAAGTTTTGGAAGCGATTGGGATTAACGCTAGGATGAAGATGAAGAAGTCTCCACCATAAGCTGTGAAATTAACTCTCTGCTTTGGTTTTTCCAAATGACTGCAATATGGGTTTTTCAAGAAGGGCATCAGAAAATTCCTACATAGTTGGCCGAGTGAGTGTGGCGTCTCCGATTTTGTACATATCTATAGGCCATGGTACGGTTCGATGTCCAATTGTCTGTATAAAAAAGTTACAATCAATGAATTAGCCTATCGCAGTATACAGCTGGACATAGGCCTTTCCCAATGTGCGCCATTTCTCAGAGCCTTCCGTATCCAGTCTGTCCCAGCCACCTTTTTCAGGGCGTCAGTCTATCTGGCTGGGGAGCGTCCCGCCTTGCGTTTGACTTCTCGCGGTCTCGCGATACTACTACTGCTCCAGATGTGATTAACCCAAATTCGTGGACTAGTTCTACCATCAGTGTCCATGTTTCGTCACCGTCTCCTACATTCGGCATCCTAAGGGTCAATCCCCACTGAAAGAGCAGTGAAAAAGCAGCACCGGCGGCGGCCGGACTTTTGCATTAGAAATGATCACGAGCAGGCACGCGCGGCGCATCCTTCGCCTTCAAATGACTATGAACCTTTTTACCCTGTAGATAAGATTCAAGATGGTATTTAATATTTTGCCTCAAAAATTCGTTGCGCACCACTGCTCTTTCAGTTGTGATTGATCCTAACCCTTCCACTGCTGCTCCTTACCTTGGCATAGTTCCTCTGCTGCGCTTGGTGCAGTTCGCCGCCAGCGTGTTCGTACAGCGCGTGGAGTGATGGCAAGCGCCGCGACGACGCCAGCGAGAACTGTACTCCACGCTCCGCCAGCAGGCGAGCCGCTTGCTCCACTGTCGCTGGGGAACCTACAGTATAGCAGGGTTAACAGTCAAGACACCTGGCAACATATTTGCAGAATAGAATATATTGATCAATGTTTAAACCGTATACTGTTGTATAGATTGCGCAGCTACCTAGCTTAATCAGCCAACAGTCTGAATGATATTCAGCCATTTTGTTTAACGGCTAGGCAAATGGCTTGGATCGATGCCGACTAATTACTTGCCTAGCTATATACTAGAAGTACTGACACATACCTGGAGGAACTAATCCACCAGCATAAGCGGCATAAGGTGGTGAACAACACAATAACAATACATGTTGCGGTATATCTGTCCGGCCGATATCGTCGAGGCACGCTAGAGCCATTTCGAGAGCCTCCGCCACACATGCTCGGCTCTCTGCATGCCCACCAATGTACCTGAAATGAATTAGCATGAAATTTCTTCCTACCAATATTGTCAACTGAGACAGCTTCTGAGGCGTGGCGGTGAACGCGACAACTACGCCGGAGGCGCTCAGTGCTAATATTTGTATACACGAATATGGTTATAGTAAAAGATTTTCGGTATTTGATAGTAAAAGTCATTAATTAGTGTTGGATTTGTGATATTCGTGCTATAAACACTAGAAGACGTGTGTGATAGTGATTCTTTTTGCAAAATACTGTGATCTAAAATTAAAAGTGATTCAGTAGTTTCTACTGCAAAATAACCTAACATTGCCCATTCTTGCGGAATTATGCTGATCTTATATTCTTGTATAAAGTTGTAAATGGCTTAGTCGACTGTCCAGATCTGCTGGAAAGAATAACGTTTGCGGTTCCTCGTAGTGGCAGCCGTCTTTACAATAGGAGAACCTTTGTAGCACCAACTGCTCGAACTAATCTTGGGCAGCACTCGCCTATTTTTCGTATGTGTTTTGCATATAACTGCATTTGCAGCGAGATAGACATTTTTAGTAAAATCAACAATTTTAAGAAGCTCTGTTTTGAACAAATAATTGGATAATTTCTGTATTTTTCTCAGTAGTGTACCTAACTTGTAATTAGTTGTGTATGTTGTGTTCGCATCTAGTAGGTCATACAAACATGGAACTACCCAATGTGTTAAATTATAAGCGTAATTGTTAATTGTATGGACCAGTTTTGTGAACCTTGAATAAAAAAAAATAAAAAATATTCTTCTTATTATAAGTGCACCAAAAAAGTCCCTTCAGAGGAGGCTAAAGTAGTTTGTCACGGTTGTGAACGTAGAATCTGCTTCAAATGTAGTGATTTGTCTCCCACAGAGCAGAGGGTCATTTGCCTTCAAAAACAAACACTTAAGTACCTGTGTCGGATTGCGAGCTTGGAGTGCGCCAGCTGCCAGCCCTCAGGAAGCTAGTTATCGAGCTGCAGCAAGAGATTGAGGCCATGAAAAGAAACCCGGTTGAAAACACCAGTCTAGAAGCCGTCCTGTCCGAACTTGGCGAGAGGAACAGAAGGAGTTCCAACGTGATTATGTTTGGGGTGCCTGAAATTCTAGACTCTGATGCAAATATGGATGACCGCAAGCAGTTTGACCGTGAACAGGTGGATAAAACACTTACACCGATACCTGGCTATGAGAAACCTGTGGCCATCATTCGTTTGGGGAAGCCCCTGCAGGATGCTGCTGCTGCACCCCGTCCCTTGAAAATTGTTTTCTCCGGTCAACAGGCAGCCATTCGCTTACTCAAGAACTGGAAGAAACTTGCAACTGGTATCAACGTTAAGAATGATCTGACCCCATAACATCGTGAGTACTTCAAAAATCTATAAGCCGAGCTGGAGCAGAGAACGAGCGATGGTGAGTCTGATCTAAAAATTAAATATATTCACGGCACGCCAAAGATAGTGAAGGTAAAACCCGACCCAAAAAATTGAGGTCCAACATCACCGAATTTACCTTCTTCTACACGAACCTGGCATCCTTAATGGCAAAACGAGATTTACTCTTAATAGAAATAAATAAACTAAAACTTACCTTCATAATACTTACTGAGACACATCTTATACCGGATATGATGATGGATGGAGGATGTGGCTATGTACTGTTCAGACGGGACAGAGCCACTGGAAAAGGCTGGGGAGGGGCGATTTTTGTTGCTTGTACACACTGTGATGTTCCCATACAAGTTACCCTACACCCGACCCTAAATACTAACCCTACAGTGGAAGCACTATGGTTGACAATTAAATACTCCGATTTTATGTTCCTGATAGCTGGAGTCTACCGTCCACCGCACACAGGTTTTGAGGAATCTGATCGTATCCTATTTGATACGATGCGAACAGCTTGTAGCGGTCCACACACTGTGTTCATAATGGGGGACTTTAATTTACCGGATTTTAAATGGCCACTTGCTAAACTAGATGGATACAATACGCTACATGGAAAGTTTGTGGAACTACTTACTGACTCAGGGCTTCAACAGCTGGTGACCGATATTACACGTCGGAGGGGTAGTCAGCAGTCAGTTCTAGACTTAGTATTATGCAATGACGAGAATTTATGTACTGGAATTGAACACCAAGCGCACATAGGAAAGAGTGACCCAGGTCCAGCTAGCAACATTACAATTCCAAATACAGGCAAGATGTGACCCAGTAGCGACCTTATCTAGAAAGAATTTCTTCGCGGCTGATCACGACAGTATTTCTATGGATTTGGACAAACAGTGTGACTATACCGAAGTATTACAAGCTTGGCATAGCTTTAAAAGCGATGTTGATGAAACTGTTGAACAAAATGTACCTAAAAGCCGAAAAATAAATAATCACAACAACAATAAACCATGGATAGGACCTGAAATACTAAAATTAACTGAAGAAAAGACTCGATTATGGAGGGTTTACCGACTAGACCAATCAGATGAATCCTATGAGAAATATAGAAAAGTGAACAATAAAATCATCGCTATGGTAAGGAAATTCAGGAAGGAGTTTGCAGGAGGAGTTGTGGATAGAGGTCCAAAATCGTTTTACAGCTATATACGTCAACAATTATCATCAGCAGTCTCTATTCCACCATCTCTAAGGGACCCTGATACACTACTCGTGACTAGTAATGCCAAAGAAGTGGCAAACCTATTTGCCAAACAATTTGAAAAATCTTTTGTTAGAGAACCTGCGGAGCCAATCCCAGCGTTAACTGTACCAAAAATCGAAGAATGTATTGACCATGTGAATTTCACTCCCGAATTAGTTGAAAAAACACTGAAAAGTTTCAATGACACTACTTCAATGGGCCCAGATGGGATTCCGGCCCTACTGCTGAAAAAATGCTCATCCGTAATCACAACTAGGCTAGCTCGGATCATGGAACTGTCCTTAGCTAACGAGAAACTACCTAATGACTGGAAAGAAGCAGCAGGCACGCCAATCTACAAGAAAGGAGACAAACTTAATGCAGCTAACTATAGGCCCATAAGCCTCACTAGTTTAGTCTGCAAAACTATGGAAAAGATTATAGCTAAAGAGTTGAGAGATTTCCTATCTAGAGAACAGGTTATCATGGACAATCAGCATGGCTTCATCCCCCGTAGATCAACAGTTACCAACCTACTTATATGTTTGGAAAAATGGACCAAAAACTGGAATGAACGTCAACCAACAGACATTATATATCTGGATTATGAAAAACCATTTGATCGAGTCCCAATCAGGCGACTAGTAGCAAAACTAGATCACTTTGGCATCCGTGGGAAACTTCTGAACTGGATCGCTGACTTTCTATCCGAACGGAAATTCAAAGTACGAATAGGAGACCAATACTCTGAAGCACACAATGTGTTGAGCGGTGTACCACAGGGGTCAGTGCTCGGACCAATTTTATTCGGGATCTTTCTCACCGACCTCAAGGATATCATTAACTCGGATCTGTCTCTATTTGCCGACGATACTAAACTGATGGGAAATCCTTTGAACTGCCACAATATCATCCAAAGTGATCTTGAACGATTTTTTTCAATGGACAAGAGATCGGTTGGTCACCCTGAATGCTGATAAATGCACGGTTTTACATGTTGGTAACAATAATCCCAAGTTGCCCTACACAATTGATTCAAGGAACTTGCAGAGTGTGTCATCTCAGAAGGATTTAGGAGTGACAATAACGGAAAATCTGAAATGGGATGAGCATATCTTGGGAATCACCGAAAGAGCTAATTCCATAATGTACACCATCAGAAAAGCGTTCTCACATATAGACAAGATCTTGTTTGTCAGGATATACAAAACTTACATTCGTCCCTTGTTGGAATATGCATTCCAAATATGGAGCCCATGCTTTCGCAAGGACATCGATTTACTGGAAAGAGTGCAAAGAAGAGCCACGAAAATGGTCTGCAACCTGTCGTAGGACAAGACATACGAGCAGCGGCTGGAAGAACTTGGTCTAACTACACTGGAGCAGCGCAGGCGGCGTGGGGATTTGATTGAGACATACAAGATTCTGAGCGGACATTACGACGTCCCTGGACTGAACGGCATCTACCAGATGAAACCACCTGAGAATTTAAGAGGACACGCATTAAAGCTCGCGCGCACTCTAAGTATAAGCAATCCTAGGTACCATTTTCTGCCAAACCAAGTCGTGAACTCCTGGAACAAACTGCCAGAGACAGTAATAAGTACACCTTCAGTAAACGCTTTCAAAAATAGACTCGATCACTATTTAAAAAACGAACTATCCTCAAACAGTTACAATTTTATGATACCATAAGTGAACAGCTTTGAACATTATAAACATAAATAAATAAATACTCTGTGAACATTTACATTAACAAGTGCTGTGATATGCACGCATCAGCTTTTAGCTGCTAGTGCATGACTGATAATAATAATAATAATAAGTGTGTCAGTCAACGGACTGATAGCAAAGAGCCTCGACCAACACCTGAAGAGGCTCGGGTTAGACGGTTGGATCAAGGGCCAGATGCAGAAGGCAGTGCTCCTTGATACGGCGCGTATCGTGAGAAAGTTTCTCTCTCTGGAGCCCTAACCACCGGTAGCTTGGTCCTTGTATCCGATACCGGTGGGACACTACTTTTTATATTTTTAAATAGATGTTTTCTTTTTTATATGTATTTAAAAATATAATTTGTAAGTTTTTAAAATGAATAAAGAAAATAATAATAATAAGTACTTTGGAAACACAGGTATGCTCCGGAGATTGCCAGCAGCGTGAATAGCTTGCTGGCATTCTTCAATGAGTTGGGGTGGCTCGAACTAAATGCCCTAAACCCTCACGTTTAAAACCATTCATTTTCATAATCTTTTACTACTTACTGTATTCTATCAACAGATTCCATAACTGTTTTGGGGCATGTGTACGGTCCAGTTGCTGAACACGGCACTCCAGGAATACAATCGGCAGCTTTGTACGTCACTATGCCATATATGGAGCCATTGCCCCCACCCTCTTCTAAGGCTCCACCATGGAAGTATCTAGAAACAAAGACCAGACTAATTGATTAATTTTTAATATTCACTGCAGTTCATTTGTTTTTAAATTAATTTATATTTTCGCTACATGTTTATAAACTAGCTGTTGCCCATGGCATGCGTGGATTTCTGATACCATCCACGCTGCTGACCCTTCTCCATGTGTGATGATATATGGCCTATGTCACTCACAAATAATGTGGCTTTCTATTGCTAAAAGAATTTGCAAAATTAGTTCAGAAGATCCAGAAATTCCACCTACAAACCAGACGGTGAAGTTTATAGGTGGAATATTATTCATAATAAATATTGAAGATAACGATTTCGATTGATCATGATTTCAAAAGCATGTGCATACATATCCTTTATGTGATAGTCATATAGACTGCCACCTCCCCTAAAAATGGGTTGATAAGTTGTTATGCATGAACAAAGAAATAAACTTCTAACTGTGGAAAATAAAATCTGTGATAACTAGCTTATTAATCAATTTAAAGGAGAAAATCATCTGCAAAGTTGCACACACTAATCCTGTATAGTGAGAATTAGAAATATTGGATTCTTTGAGGACAGTAAACATATTTTGTGTTCTTAAAATGTAAATTGATAATATCAAAAAGCAGATTGACATTGAATTGTCCATGCGTGTGAGTAATCCTGAGGATTAATCACATACATATGAACACTGGGGCTGCACAAGAAACCATCATAATAGCATTGCCATTTAATGCAGGAAATCACTTGAATAATCAAACTAAAAAAAACTGTAAAGGACCAGCCTTAGCAGTTTTTTTACTTTGATCATTCATGTGATGGTTTCACTGATGGCATAATTTTCTCTCTCTTTCTAACATATGAAAGTGCTATTAGTGGCCCAAACTTCTCTTTCACTCTTAAGCCCAATCTAGGGAGCAGGTAAAGACATTGTGTACAGGTAATAGACAAAAAATGGGAAGTCTTTGAATAAAAGAAAAGGTCATTAAGAATGGACATTATTCTTAATGTGCCAGGGACTTGGGTCCATGATAAACTTATCAATTACGAGTTATGGTTTCACAACATAATCATGCCCATGGCGTGATAGTAATTTATCTAAGATCTTATAGTAATTCATCCAGCAAGGCTTTATGCTATATATGCTATGGTAATCAATGATCTCGTTTTGATCGATTCAAATTATTATTATTCTCTAATCACTTCCATAAATGCAAACAACGTATATATAAGATTATTTTCTTGCTCAACAAAGAATACTTACTCTAAAGTGGGTATAATGTAGTTTGTTTTGAGTTCGCTTATGTATGCTCCACTAACTGCAGTCGTCTCAATCACGAATATCACTGCAGCTTGCACTGGTGAGTCAGGTGCGTTGACCACCATTTTTATTTTGTTATTTTATGCTTAATTCTTAATGGATATTAATTATAAAATCATAACATAAACAGAAGCTCAATCCCACGCTCCCATTTCTATAAAACTCTGACTGACACTACTGACAGTTGTTGACTTATTTGACAAGACAAGGACATTTTGAACAGTGTGACCATTTCAAAATAGAGATGCCTCGATGGTTTCAAATAAAGCTTGCCTTACAAACGTTTTGCAAGTTGAAAATAAAGACATCCGCTGCGTTGAGCGAGACAGTACGAACCCCCGTTGCGTGCTTCAGTGCCATGACCCGATGTACCCGGTAGCTTTGCGCCATGTACTTTCACGCATTAGGACCAATGCGAAACAAAAAGCAGCAGTCGGCTTTAAATAGAATTTCTTGTCAATCTAATCTTCAGAGTGAAAGAGGAATGCTTTTTCTGGGTAAGTCCTAAAATTAACAAATAATATTAACATGGACAACGATCCTCCCGACCCTGGAGGGGACGAGGATCGATTGAGGTTACTCCTCAATCGATCTACCAGCTCTGCCACAAAAAAGCGCCCGACAGATGCACAGGGAGATCCCGGTGCAGTTAAAAAATCTTTAGTAAATCCATCCGAATCTTCGCCTTCGATCCAAACCACATTTATTCACCCGGATCACTGTAATAAGCCATCTATTTATTTAGACTCGGACTCGGGTCCCTTTTTGGTCCACGTCACTAGAGACGTCGGAGATTCCTCTTCGGGAACGGTTTTCCGTCCAATTAAGTTTGGACACTTTTTATCAACAAACAAAATTCAAAATATTGTACCCGGAGGCGTTAAGCGTGTTGGCCGAAACAGAGTTTCGGTGGAATTTAAGTCTTCCAGTGATGCAAACTGTTTTCTTTCCCATCCAGCTCTAGCTCGTGCTAAATACGAGACTATTATCCCGTCATTCGCATGCTCCCGTATGGGAATCATAAGACAGGTGCCTGTGGAATGGACCTTGGAGGAGGTGGTCCAGTCCATAGAGGTTCCCCCGGGCTTCGGTTCCGTAATGAAGGCCAGGCGGTTAAACAGGAGAGTTACTAATGACAATATTCCTACATATGTTCCAACGCAAACCATCGTTGTTACTTTTACTGGTCAGAAGTTGCCCCCTCACGTTTATTGTTTTTACAACTCATTGCCAGTGGAAACCTACGTTCTCCCAACCATCCAATGCTATAAGTGCTGCAGATTTGGTCATGTCACCTCTCAATGCAGGTCTTCACCCAGATGCTTCCTGTGCAGCCAAGCCCATGAGGGTACAAGTTGTTCAACTCAAACTCCCACATGCTTATTTTGCTCCGGACCTCACTCTGCCAAGGACCCTTCCTGCCCTGAACATTCTCGGCAGAAATCAATAAAACTCACAATGTCTCAGGAGAACATTTCTTACATGGAGGCTTCTTCTAGATTCCCCCATGTGAGAAAGTCTTTTGCTGACACTGCCAGATCTCCAACAAATATAAATTCCCAACAAATTTCATCTCCCAGTTCTCACCAAATATCCTCTCACTTTTCACAGGTTCAATCTCAAACCTCATATAGAAAATCAGTGCCTTCCCCTCAAAGAGTGTACAACCCGGCCTCGAGTCCTGGCTATAATAGACAGGCTCATAACTTTTTAACACAGCCTCCCCCTTCTTCCATGCCTAATGGCTCTGCTCTCTTAGTTGATCAACCAAAATCTTCATCTAATGACAACCTCCTAGATTTACTACTCTCCACCCTTATTAATATGCTAACTAGATTTAGTGATACTGAGCTGCCGGACAAATTTAAAAACAAACTTTCTCAGCTGTTACTTCTGACCAGTAAAATTCCCTCCCCTTCTGCAATGGAATTGTAGGAGTATTCATAATAAAAAGAATGAACTTATATATTTAATAAATAAATATAAGCCGCTCATTGTTGCCATTCAGGAAGCATGGCTTAGGCCCAACTCCCGTTTCAGGATGTCTGGGTTTGCCTGTTTTCGGGATGACAGGAATGACGGTCATGCTGGATCCACTTTGTTGGTGTCCAGAAGTATTGTATTCTCTCAAATTCTCATCCCCCCTCACAGTGACTCTTTTCATATTGTTGCTGTTAGAGTAATGAACATTTCTTTCCTTTCTGTGTACATTCCATACCCTGATTCTACCATACTTTCAGACCTTATTAACATTATATCTTCTATTCCTCCTCCTATAGTCATCCTCGGTGACTTCAACATTCATCATACTTCTTGGGGATCATATCAATGTGATGACTTGTCTTCTTCATTCCTTGATTATTTGGATTCTTTGAACCTTTGTATTCTTAATAATGGCAGTGCTACTCGCAGGCCAACTTTGTTGCATCCTGGCCCTTCTGCTGTAGATTTGTCTCTGTGTTCTCCTTCTCTTTCTTCATGTCTTTTATGGCAGGTCTTAGGTAGCTCCCACGGGAGTGATCATTTTCCCATTGTCATTTTACCACTTTCCAGCCAAGCCCAAAATCCTTTATTCAATCCACTCCTAAAATACAACCTCTCAAGAGTGGACTGGGAGGTTTATTCTGATTCGCTTGATCGAGAAATAGAGTTATTGCCTGCTCCTGACTCTGATAACTTCCATTCTGTATATTTCCGTTTCAAGAATGCTCTTCTGATTGCTGCCGATAAGTCATTCCCGGTTAAGAAGCCTCCCAGGAATGGTCTTCCTTCTCTTCCTTGGTGGGATCAATCCTGTTCAGCCGCTTGTAAAAGGAGAAAAGATGCTGAAAAAGCTTACATGAGAGAGATGTCCCGGTCAAATTATCTGAACTACCAAAGGGTGGCTGCTGAAACAGTCAGACTACTCTCTCAGAAGAAACATGACGGTTGGCGCAGGTTTTGTGAGAATCTATCCCCACGTACACGCGCATCCTTGGTATGGAAAAGTATTAGAAAGTTTAAATACTCTATGTCACCTAATCACATTGCTACAAATGACTCTTCTGTCTGGATCCAGGAGTTCGCGCGGAAATTGGCGCCACTGTCTGTCCCTACTTCTTCTGAATGTTCTATCCACCACTCCTCTTCCCATCTTGGACATCACTTCGATGCTCCTTTCACTCTTAATGAGCTCCTAGTTGCTTTAGAACCTCTTAAGGATTCTTCACCAGGGGTAGATGGTATCCCATACTCCTTCATTTTTAAGAGTAGCCTATCTTCTAAAATTTTTTTCTTAAGTATTTTAAATTTAATTTTTGACTCTGGTATCCCTCCAGAAGAATGGAAATCCCAAATTGTCCTTCCAATTTTAAAACCTGGCAAACCAAGCGATGATTCCTCAAGTTATCGTCCCATAGCTCTGTCTTGCACGATGGCTAAAATATTGGAACACCTTATTAAGAACCGATTGGAATGGTTCGTGGAGAGTCAGGGTCTACTTTCTAAAACCCAGTTTGGGTTTCGTAGGGGTTTGGGCACTACTGATAGTCTTTCCATCTTCACTACTGATGTCCGGATAGCTATGTCCAAAAATAATTTCTGTGTGGGTTTGTTTTTGGACATAGCATCTGCATATGATAATGTTCTTCTTCCTGTGCTCAGGCAAAAGTTGCTGAAGCTGAGTGTTCCAGAGAAGATTGTAAACTTTATATCGAATTTCCTCTCTGAGAGGAAAATTCTAATTAAATATCAAAATTCTACCCTCCCCCCTAGAATCATCTGGAAAGGTCTCCCTCAGGGTTCTGTCCTGAGCCCCCTTCTCTACAGCATATATACATCTGACTTAGATCTTTCAGTAACTTCCTTCTGCAATATCCTACAATATGCAGATGATCTAGCTTTATATGTTTCCATGGAACAAATGTCGGATGCAGTGACTAAACTAAATTCTGCAATTTACTATCTTCACATTTGGCTTACAGATCACGGACTATCTTTATCAATCTCGAAAAGCACGGTTGTTGTCTTCAGCCGCCGCCGATCCATTCCCGATTGTGTGATCTCTTGTGAAGACCAAATCTTTCCTGTTAAGGACAGTGTGAAATTTTTAGGTTTGATTTTAGACTCTAAGTTATCGGGGACAGAGCATATTAATTACACCATTGAGAAGTGTGAGAAAAAGTTAAATATCATACGGTCTGTGGGCGGTGTCTGGTGGGGGGCTCATCCCTATTGCCAGAAACTGATGTATAATGCTCTAATTCGCAGTCATCTGAATTATGGATCATTTCTTCTTGAACCATGTAACAAAGCATCCCTTGGTTTACTAGACAGGATCCAGACAAAATGCCTACGTATAATTCTGGGAGCCATGAAGTCCACTCCAATTAATGCTCTCCAATTAGAGTGTACTGACCCTCCTTTGTCCTTGAGGAGACAATACCTCTCTGACAGATTCTTATATAAGACTTCCCAACTTGCCTTCCACCCTTTGATCCCCAAGCTACATTCCCTGTCTGAATATGTTTCATCTGGTGGATATTGGACTCATAAGGATCATCCCCGTCTGTTCAACTCATTTGTTAATTATGTGCGCCTTCCTTTCCCCTGTTTCCAATCTAAATATAACCCCTTATTTGAAATTCCATACGAATCAATAATTTTCTCACCTGATATTATTGTAGACTCTGGTATTAGTAAACATTCAGTGGATGCTGAAAGGATTCTACAGCGCCTAATCAATCAAAAATGGCAGGAATCTATAGCCATATACACAGACTCCTCAAAGTTGTCAGATAACTCCTGTGTTGGGTCTGCTGTTTGGATCCCTCATTATAGCATCATATTAGCTTTTAAATCTCCCAATATTAACACTATTTTTACTGGAGAGGCTATTGCCATTCTGGAGGCATTACTATACATAGAATCTCACAGTATCATCAAATCAGTTATTTTTACAGATTCCAAGAGTTGCTTATTAGCCATTATAGCTAATCAATTCTCCAGTAAATCTAGATCTCCCTTAGTACTCCAAATTAAACATTCACTTTTCAGATGCTACAATAGGGGCCTTGTGGTCTCATTAGTTTGGATACCTGGACACTGCGGAATCTTGGGTAACACAGTGGTTGACTCTCTAGCCAGGTCTGCTTCCACTAGTGGATCTCGTAACCAATTCAAAGCCTTCTCTCAGGACTTACTTGCTCTTGCTAAAACATGCTTAACATCTCAGTGGAATTTGCATTGGTCCCAGTCCAGCTCATCTAAGGGAAGACATTATGCTTCCATCCAGAATGGCATTCCTAGTAAACCGTGGTTCTTTAAATTCCGCAAAGCTTCCAAGCGAGCAACCTCTGTTGTTTGCCGTCTCCGTTTAGGCCATGCCTGTACAAATGTTTTTCTATCCAAGATACGGATAAGGGATAGTTCTTTGTGTGAATGTGGTTTGGACGAAGGAACTCCTGATCACATTTTCTTCTCATGTTCTAGGTTGAATGGCTCCCTGTATGATCTCCTACCCTCAAACGATATTCCTCTTCCTACCAACTTTAACACCCTCCTGACTTATGTCAATTCCCCACTAATATATATTCTATGCCACTTTATAGATCTTAACAATATTAACCTGTAAAACTGTACTTGTCTGCTCTACTACATAACTCTGTGTTTGCTTTAATGTTGTGTCCTCTTTTCAGGTACTTCAACACACTATAAACCTTTTGGCCACTTTTCAAAATCGTCTGTTTGTATGGGGAATTTTATTACACTTGTACTTTCACAGGTTATTTCGATCAGTATGAAGTCTGAGTCATTGGCGGAATCGTTGGGATCGCCATAACACACAAAAAAAAAAAAAAAAAACCATAGATTGAGATTCACTCGTAAAATCTTACCAATTTTTTAAAATAACTGCATTATTATTGTATTTGTATTGTAACATTCCTAAGCTTACCTAAGTACTTCATATAGATGGCGATGGAAAAGAGTTTTCGTTCTATAAGAATTCTAAACCGACGACTTTGGAGTAAACCTCTTGGAATAGGAGGTTATAGAAGTGTTACCGGCACTGCTGTTAAAGAAGAAATTAACTCGGAACTCTTGAGTAACTTCAATAGAGATATAAAAAATGGTAAGTGACTTCACAGCTTGCAAAAATAACATATTGAGAATTAATTTCTGTGTTTTAATCTAATTGATTTTATCTTTATCAAAGCACTCATATAAATTATATCTTAGTAACTTCCTTTTACCTACAGCAGGTACTCATTCATTCTCTGATCCTTTTTTCCAACTCAGTTGGGTCGGGTTTTTAGTCTAACTGTGATTTGAGTTTGCATGAAGCAACTGCCACTGACCTGCACAACCCACAGCAGTTACTATAAAGGTTTATAGGAAAAAAACCAGCTCACATGAAAATTATTATTTCTTTGTATTCATCCCATTACAATGAAACTTTAGTAAGTAGATGGGTACTGTGTACATACCCATAATGGTTCTCATGGGCCTCTTTCCTTATTTATTAGCTAGTTATAAATATACAGAAATATTTACTTTGCAATCTTACAAGGAAAACTATTACTAGCTGTTACCTGCTGCTTTACCCACATAACATACTGACAACCCACAGGAACCCATTAATGGGACAAAACATAGCCTATTCATAGGATAAATACATGCATGTTATAGTCACAGAAAGAATAAAAGTCAACTTTTTAGAAAAATTAAATATTGCAGACACTGGCTAATCCTAACTATTGGCTTATTCCTGCATCCTATGGGACCTCCCCTCCCTCCTCCCCATGGGATGCAGGAACAGAATTGTTTTATTTCCAAAATAAAAGTAACTAAGGTGTTATTTCTAGTCTGTAATCTATCTCTGTACCAAATTTCAGCCAGATACACTCAGCTGAACAAACATTCAAACATCCTCACAAACTTTCACATTTTATTAATGAAATTACCTTTCTTATCAAAATTCAATGCAATAAAATGTTATAAAGTTAATTCAGTAGGAATATTCATAAAAATGATAAGTCAAATCCCATTATGTAAGTCATATTCATAATCTAGTCAACAAATATTTCATTGTTATCTTTAGTCAAAGGAGTAAATTCATGCTTATTAAGCCATTCTTTAATATTATATCATTTTTGCTGGTAACTGGTTTTAATCTATTCATACATTCATGCCTGTAAATCCCCAAAAGGGTAGGCAGAGGTAAATTATTAACAAATATATTTCACCAACTATGATTTTCATTTCGAATGCTTGGGATGCGGCTAAATTCCCGCTCAGTGTAAATATGTCTGTTTGCTTTCGTCTGGGTAATTCCATGCCTTGGAGAGCAAATTTAGTCTTCAGTCCCGGTTGTGATACGAACATCTATGGCAGTCTTTTATTGGGTAAATGGGTGAATTGCCTCACACAAAAGGACAGATCATTCAACATCTTCCCCACTAGCAGTATCAGTTCACAAATAGCCCTCATTTGACCCACTATCTACTATATTGGATTGAAGAAGATTCTATCTAAATTTAACTCTTAGGTGGAGTGGTGCCAGTATTCCGTAGAACATTACTGTTCCCGACACGAGTGGCGCTGCAGGATGAGTTTGGCATCTACACATATGCAGGCTTGTACCAAGCCGCGTCGGTGCTCAGCTCGGAAATATCTGCACAGCTGGGTATGTATCATATTTATTATAATTTCCATGCAGCTGCATTATCCCTAATATTAGAAGATCCCTACAGCGTCGGCAGCATCAGCATGACGCCCCGGGCTGGCTGGACCGATTTGGGCAACGGTCGATTTGGGTTCGGGTATTGTCGAACAACTCCGCTTTCTGCACCTTAACTATCATCGACTTTCTAGCGATACCGAACTTCCAAAATGAACAGAGATGCTTCTTGGAATAAATCTATTTAGAATTAATTCTGTCGAGCGCACCCTCCACATGTCGATATACTCGTGCGTCAGGTCCCGATATTTGCTATGCTCGCGGCGATGATGCGATGCGCATATGTTGCCGGCCGCCGCCTCCTTCTCGAGTAATGCCCGACTCAGGTCTCTCTCGACCGGCACAGTTTGAGATGCGCAAAGGTGACACGGGTGTCAAAGGTCGCTCAATGACCTCCGCCCCTCATCAGCGCGGGCCCGGGGTAAAAGGTCGAACCGCCTGTCACCCTAGCAGAAGCAAGCATATGTGTATTGACCAGTTCTGTGTAGTGACTGACGAGTAGACCAGTGCAAGAATGCAGCTGACTTCCACAAGCGTTCTTTTTATGTAAGTTGGGTATATCCGCTTTATATTTGACTAAATATTATGTTTGCTTCTAGTTGGCCAAACAGAGCGCACTATAGCGTATATGTGCAACAATGATGCCTCGCACGTCATAGTGCAGTGGGCGATATGGATGACGGGCAATATAGGTAAGCCATAGCTTGCTATACGTGTATATTATATGTTTTTATAGTACTTAATTAGCTAACAATTGAATGTATTCCGCAGCCGTACCCCTAACACCACTGCATCCACCAGAAATGCTCAAATACTTCCTGACGGACAGTCTTGCCAGTCTTGTGGTATGTACCCAAGAGTACGAAAAGGTCCTCCGTCCGATAACCCTGGAGATCAGACAACCTTTGCTGATCACTGGCAGGGATAAGGAGATCACTGCGCAGTTGTACCAACCAAACACGACTTTCTTGAAACCTAAACTGGAAGATACCCTGCCTGATGTTGGGAAAAGTAACGAATGGTACGGAAAAAGTGACGCACTTATCGTGTATACTAGTGGTGAGTAATCAAGGAAAGGTTTTATTTATGTAGTCATACTTTTCCTCAAGCAAATTGACCAGCTTCACTGGGGAAATACTGCATTTTGCATGGCTTGTTAGAATGCCTTTTCAACGCGAGTGAGTCTCTTGCACGCGGTCTTCTCCCGCCAAGGCCCATGGCATTTTGGTCATGACGAAATACGTCCTTTCTGGTGCTGTGTGTTATTATTTTATTAAGAAACAGGAGTGAAGTCTCAGTGATAAGGACCACCATTCCAGATGTTAAGTTTTAATTTCATAATAATGTCGACAGCAGTTGATTAATTCGGCGGAATATTCTCTTTTTTAACCGCGGGCAGTAAAGACATCTCCCTAGGTTAAAGACATAATATTGATCCATTGAAGTTATAAAAGGTCTCGACTGTACCTGAATCCCAATATTCATTACAAGGTACAACGAGCAAGCCGAAGGGCGTGGTGTGGACGCACAGCATGCTGCAGACGCAGATAGCGGCACTGCACACCGCCTGGCAGTACTCCTGCCACGACGTAGTATTGCACACGCTGCCGCTACACCATGTTCATGGACAGCTCAATTCTATGCTCGCGTCGTTGGCTGCGGGGGCTAGGTAATGTTACACTTCATTCTGTTCTTTTTTTTTAGTTTGTAGTTGGTTTGAATGCGGAGCTATGCCGCAGACTATTATCCACCTGCTAACGTGTGCTAGTTGCCCACACACGTGTACACTGGAGGAACTCATAACGTACACTGGGCAAGTAAAATATGTGATGATACATGTCGTTAACTCGGCAGAAGAATTTAATTATTCGGGTGCCGTATGCAAACTGCAAAAGCGGAACGCTATCACTTAGAGTTCGCTGTCCTTTCGTCTATCTAATAAAGTAAGAAGTAATAATACAATGTTTAATGGTATATAGATATCGAGATCGACTATCACTGAGCCGGGTTTTTTTTAACTTTACAAATTCACCATTTTTGTGACCGAACCCCCTTTATATGAATCTCTTCATAAAGGTACGACTTCATAGCCGACCGGATACAGCAGCAGCAGACGACGTGTCGTCCAACCGCACGTGGCACGTGTGGTCCATTACAGTTCCGTGTGGAAATTGCCATTAAAACAAATGACATTAGTATCAGTGACGCAATCCGCTCGTTGTAACTACACATTTTCATTTTTTCACATACATTGAGTTACCACAACGTATTAGAACAATAAACACTAGGTGTTGCTGGCGACTTCACTCGCGTGGATGTTGATTTTGGCGACCAAACATAGTCTATGTCCTTTCGTCAAGCTTCATGAGGTTATCTTCAAAAATGACGATCTTCCATCCCTTGTTTGGACCCATTTAAACTTCTTTTCGGCGATAAAAGGTAGCCCATATCCATTCCCATGTTCTAATCTCTGTACTAAAGTTCATCACGAGGTTTATGCGTGAAAGCGCATTTATAATATTGTTATAGATTCAAGTTTATTTCACGATACAGCCGTGTGGTGCTGCGCTCTGTAGTTGCTGTATGGCCTGTATGCGATCAGCTACGAATTCGTACCTTTAATCATGAATCTGTGGACAGATGAACAGCCTCTGTGGCGTAGCGGTAGTGAACGCGGCCGCTACGCTGGAGGCGCGGGTTCGATCCCCGCTCAGTGCAGATATTTGTATGCGTGAATATGGGTACCTATTTGCATTGATCTGGTCGTGCCTCGAAGAGCACGTTTAGCCGTCGGTCCCGGTTGTCATACAAATAAATATGGCAGTCGTTACGGGTAGTTGGAGGTTAAGAAGTTCAACAACTGGTATAACTAACTACTTAGTTAGACTAGTTGTTATCGCCTTTGGGTTGTGGAAGTCAGATGGCAGTCACTTCACAGAAAATATCGAAGTTCAGCCAAATCCACAGTTAGACTGGTAAAGCAGGCCCCAAACTCCAAGCTCAAAGCTTGGGATGCGATGTGGGATTAACGCTAATATAAAGAGATGAAGAAGAGTCATGAATATGTTCCCTAGGCTGCGCATGCTGGGCGCGTTTGCCCCGCACACGGTGTGGGCGCGGCTGCTGGGCATGGGCGAGCGCGACGAGGCCAAGGTGACGGTGTTCCACGGCGTGCCCGCCATGTACGCGCGCCTGGCCGAGGCGCACGAGCGCATGTTCGCCGAGCCGCGCACGAGCGAATACGTGCGCGCCACGCTCGCCGCGCGTATGCGCCTCATGTGCGCCGGCTCGGCATCGCTGCCCGAGAAGCTGTTCAAGAAGTGGGAGGAGGTATTTATTTCTCCACATCACTATTAAGCCGTCGGTCCCGGTTGTCATACGAACAACAGTCGTTCCGGGTAGTTGAGCCGGAGGTTAAGAACCGACGCAACTGTTATCACTCTTTTACCATTCTTAATTGAATAAATTGAGCAATTTTTTTTTAACAACACGAAAGTACATAAGTAAGTAAGTATATAGCTTGTCTAGTAGGTATAGAAATCATTTGTGATAATGATAAGTGCTCTGAAGTTCATTAGGGTTAACTGTTAATGTTACTGATATTTATGATCGCGACCGCTATACCGCACCCTAGGAACGCACTACGTGGGGGATGAGGTAAAGACAAAAAGAGCATGAGTCGAGTTGACTTTTTCTTTTTTAACCGCGTCCTCCGCTACGCCCCTCCACGGACAAGAGTTCTCTAACCTCGTCTGTTCTCGTCAGATCTCGGGCATGCGGCTGCTGGAGCGCTTCGGCATGTCGGAGGTGGGCATGGCGCTGAGCAACGCGTACCGGCCGGCCGAGGCGCGCGCGGCCGGCGCCGTGGGGCTGCCGCTGCCCGGCGTGGCGGCGCGCCTGGCCGCCGCACAGGAGGGGGGGGAGCTCGAGCCGCTCGTCACGGTGGAGGCCGCCGCGCCCGAGACACAGGTAAGTACCTTGCTACCGATAAATGGAGCTCCTGGAAGCAGCTTCACACCCCAGCAGCACACAGCACTGCAACCGACCTTGATAGAGATTGTCATTGGGTAAACTTGGTGACGTCACTGGGAATTGATCGATTACAATCTTTATCGAAGTCGGTCGCAGTGCTGTACTGGACGCTGCATACCGACATTCAGAAAATCATTCTGAGCAAACTATTTGTGTAACTAATTAACTCTAGTATGTGACATTTGCTGTACTACTGTAAATGTGTTAAGAAATAAAAGTCTTATGTTGTCTCAAATACAACTCATTCGTTTTCGTTCTCATTGCAAGATTAACTCAGAGAGGGCATCTCCGTCAAAAAGTGCACAACTCCGCAACAAATATTTCAAATGACTTTACGCATTGTGATGTATAATAATATAATACAAATGAAATCATATTTGTTACACACAAATAACATTGTTTTATGGATATATGTACCTAGTCTAGACATAATTGTTAAAAGGAAAATAATTTAGTTACTGTTGCATAGCATATTTATTACCTACTACAGTATGCGTCATCTTACACATTAGTATTACAATCAATCAATTAACCTATCGCAGTCCACTGCTGTCCCAATGTTGGCAGGCTTTTGGCCAACTGTTTCCACGCTGGCCAGACGGGTTGGTACAGGGTTTTATTTCGAGATTTCCCTCTCTCGCAGTGATATCGTCTGCGTATTTTTCTGATAGTCTCCTACACTTACAACTTACAACACCCTACGGATGAGATGGGGTGTCAGATACTTGTACTCTTTATCCGTCAACACGCGAATATTATTTGTATTACAATGATATTGCAATACCCGTAATAACAAAATTCATCCATAGCCGTTCTAGTTTTTACTAAGTAACATACATCCAATAAAATAATAGTAAGTACCTTATTAGTATAGGATTAGGGAGCAGCAATTGATGACCCCTACTGAAAGTGCGCTTTTAGGTCTCATTGGCGGGGTGCGACGGCGGAGGTGCGTGCATCAACCAATAATATGAAACTAATCGTACACGGGCTCATGTCATTGGTCAATCAGTATCTTCATTGCTTTAAGTAAAACCTCTTTATTCACGGGGAATAAGCGAGAGCGAGAGCGAGAGAGAGAGAGAGAGAGAGAGAGAGAGAGAGAGAGAGAGAGAGTGTGTGAGTTACGTTCCGTATATTACTGTAGGAGCAAGACAGAGATGCGAGCACACATATTCTTTCTCTCTTTCTTGCCAGTTACGTTTCGTATATCTTATGGTGGAACTTCTTATGGCTAGTTGTATTTGTGTATTTAACATATTTGGCAAGTAATGATCACGTATGAACAGTATATTTGACAAAGCATTGGCCTTATTGCGTATTTGACAAATATGGCCAATACCTCATACGCTTACCATGTGTGAATTGCCCGTTTTTGCATGTTTGCATGTACGTCAAATATTTTGCCATATAAAACAAACACTTAATAGAGAACACAAATAGCTTCGCGAAGAATGGTCTGTCAATAAAATTGGTAATGTTGTCTCGATGCTACCGCGATGATTGTAATACGCCATTGTTGTATGACAGCATCTGACTACCACCAGGTAGTGAACACGATAAGACACAGTGCACGTTTTCCTTCAGTCGTGTCGTCTAAAGTCTAAAGCACAGTTTGACCTACTTTCCACAGATATCCCTAGACCGGCTCGGCCTGCCTTCCGCCAAGGACTTCTTCGTTGCCTCGGACGGGTACCACTGGGGTCCCCCTGTCGTCACCAGACACAAGGACGTGTTGGACGACGTGTTCCAGGGCGAGCTGCTCATCAAGGGGCCTTCTGTGTTCACCAGGTATGTACCACTATTGGTAGGAGCGCTGTAGCTTGCTGATAAATTGTAGGTTCGAATCCTGGTTATTATACTTACTTTCGATGCGAACCTGCTCCTACCAAGCCATTAAGCTGAGCTGGAGAGGGAACGAGAAAACTACCTATACTAATAATAATACCTCACGATTGAAGTTCATTTGCCCGTCAAGATACAATAAGGTCTGTTTTTCTTCGCAATAATAATGGTAGTCGTTTACGGCAAAACTTTATTGTATATAGTTTTAAAGCTTTCACTCAGAAATCATCATAAACGTCAACCTTGGAAAGCATTGAAAATTTTATCGAAAATGGTAGGCCAATTTTTTTTTTACGTCCGGGAAATCCCCACGGTTTCCCCCCTTCCGGAGCCGGAGGGGGAGGTTATGTCGGACTTGAACCGACTAAACCGCACGCCGTCTGTGGGTCGATGTGCTAGGCCGAAGGTGAGGTTGTCTCGCGACATATCCCTCGCACCCCAGCTGACCCAGGGCCATTCCTCTCGGTCCGGCCCTCCTCGGGGCACTGTACCTTAGGTATGTACAGTAGGTTTATTTTCATTAACTATATATTAAAATCGCCGATACATCTTTCAGATACTGGAGCGTACCTCCAAAACTAGACTCAAAGGACTTTACACCAGACGGATGGTTCCGTACAGGAGACACAGCGATGTTCTCCGAGGGAAAATTCAGAATATTGGGCCGAACCTCAATAGACATCATCAAAACATCCGGTTACAAAGTAAGTGCTTTACAAGTAGAATCAGCTGTATTAGAACATCCTAATATTACCGATGCAGCTGTCCTTGGAATCGAAGATGCCTCGTATGGAGAAATTATTGGATGCGTTGTAACTGTGAAGGATAATACAAGCTTGACCCTCAAGGAGTTAAAAGACTTTGCTGGCAAGAAACTAGCGCCCTATCAACTGCCTAAGACTATGATTGTGATTAAGGAGATGCCCAGGAATGCGATGAGTAAATTAGATAAGAAGGAAATTAAGAAGCTGTTTGGTGAACAGCTGGTGTTGCAGAAACAGTAAATTGTTTTGAGGAAGGAAGTGCCTAGCGGTAATCGTTATGCTGTACAGGACCGTGATTCTGTTAATTTTATATGATAGCAAAACCACTGTCATTCCACTGACACTACAAAAAATGCCATACAATTTTGGACTTTACTGTTATAATGTTAAAGTTTAAAATTTAATGGCATCTTGTAGAGTGAATATGATAATGTAATGAACTCATTTACTTTTGGAGAATGATATTCATTTAAAATTGGATAGTCTCACGGTATTATTGGTATATCAGTGGTTTAAGAAGGATCCTACAGCCTCCTCACTAGTGATACACCAACGTCGCTGAACAAACTCGCTGCGGTTACAAACTTGGCTCATATTCTACAAGTATCATATAAGGGACGATTTTTGGCAATTTCACCCCTAAAGGGGAATAACGTTACCCTGCGAAACCCGGGCGGGTCGTTACTGTTAAAATAAAAGTGCAATTGTATGTGAGTGATATAACCGTTACAGAAAGACTGATAGAAAAGTGATCTTTTCTTCAAAAAGAATCACAGTAATTGTGAGGAACAAAAAATATATTTAATAGTCTTTAGGTATGAGATTCATAGGCACACATAGTTCATATAGGGAGGGATTATACATACAACATGTATCGTGATCTAATATCGTGGATCGAGGTCAATAACAATAGTAGCAGTGCCCTTATTGACCTCGGATTACGATAATGGATAACGTATTTATAGATTGTCTAACACCTGCAATCATGTAACCGAGTCCTTAAAAATTGCTGGCAAAGCAATCAGCTCACGATAGTAGACGCGTATTCCTTATATATTATTTTATTTATTTACTAGCTGTTGTCCGCGGCTCCGCCCGCGTGGATGTCGGGTATCGCATAGTGTTGAGTCAACGCTATTTTACTAAAATAAAAGTAGCCTAAGTTACTCCTTATTGCATCAGCTAACTGTCAATAACAGTCCTGTCAAATCGGTCTAGCCATTTCAGAGATTAGCCGGAAGAAATAAACAGATAGACAGACAAAAATTGTAATAAATGTTATTTTGGTGTATGGTAACGTATTATATTCATATGCATGTAGTAAAAAACGGTTATTTCAATAATACAATCAGACATTATTAATAATACAATCACTTCAATTTTATTTATATCTATTATTTACATCTATATGTAGATTTATACCATGATATACGATAACCATATTAATATTAGAAATGAGATATGTGTATCTGTTTGTCCGTCTTGCACGCCTTATCACTGAACCGATTTTGATGAAATTTGGTATAGGGGTAGATTAGATCTTGAGCAAGGACATGAGCTATGTTTGGTCACGATAACCGACATCCACGTGGGCAGAGCCGCGATCAAAAACTAGAATAACATAATATACGATGTACATTCTTTACCACTTCTACTATACCAATGTGCAGAGCTAGTACGAGTTTTACAATGATCTTCCAATAAAATTGGTAATGTTATCTCAAAGCTATCGCAATGATTGTAATACGGCATTGTTGTATGACAGCCCCTGTGGTGTGGCGATAGTGAACGCGATTGCTACACAGGAGGCGCGAGTTCTATTCCCGCTCAGTGCAAATATTTGTGTGCATGAATACGGCTATCTGTATTGGTGTGGGTGTATCTATGTATAATATGTATGTATTTACAAAAAAAGTATATGTATATGTTTATCCGCATTCTAGCGTCCTAACACAAGCTATTTAACCTATGCTAACTTCTAGATAGCGCTGTGTAGAATGTCCTAGAATATTTGTTTATTATCAAAAATGTCCCGCGTTGAAGATGTGAGCAAGAGCGTCGTATGACAGAAGTTATGTTTTGTTCTTGTTCTTACACACTGCTGTGCGTTTCTCTAAGCATACAATGACGTGCACAGCGGTGCGACAGCCTTAATATAGAAATTGTCATTGGTCGTCCAATAACCGTCTCTATAGTCTGTTTTTTTAATTTCAGATAGTAAAATGACATTAGCTGTGTTGCCGGTTTATTGCAATTAAAAAATAGTCATGTGCCACCAGTATCGAAAGGTGTCGATAAATTAAATTGAATACAGATTTTTGTTGATTATTTTATAGTTAGCTTATATGGATAGTGTACGAAACAAAAAGCTTTTTATATTTAACTTTTTTCTTAAAATATAACAAAGATAAACCACTTGAATCTAGGCCACAAACATTGTCGATATTTTCGCGCACGTCACTAAGCACTAAAAGCTTTGCAGTTGTCAATTTATTATCTGAAATTAAAAAACGGACTATAGCAAGGTTGTCGCTATGCTCGACGCTGTACACTCAGAGAATTGCACTGCTTATAAGTGTATGTCCTTTAGCATTTTTGAAGCGAATTGGTTTATTATGTACTTACCTTTTTATAATGAGATTATCTGTTGCCTGTTGCTCCGCCCGCGTGCATGTCGGTTTTTCTGAATTTTCTTTGCTATAAACCTCACGGAGCGGTTCGTGCGTTCTGGAGTTATAGCGTCAGGAAGGAAAACACGACTTATTTTTATATAGTAGATATAATCTTCATTCAGACTAATTGTTTGATTAATTTAGATTGAAGAGATTGTAATGAAAAATATCATCACATTACAATACATTTGTTTGAATATTGTTTGTACTTATTTTTATAAGTTACATTACACATTACATAATACGATTAATTAATGCCTAATTACTTCACATGACTAGATTTAATGTTTTTCCAAAGCTTAATCGTATATATCCTTTATAATATACCATATCAGTTTTTATGCAATATTTTACATTAATGTGATCAAAATAAATGCAATAAGTAATTTTGTAATTATGTTTAATTTTTATGTAAGTAATTTAAATATTTTTTATGTTTAGTACACTAGTCTTGTTTTGATTATTGTGTATTTAGTGTTCCAAATAATTTATTTTATAATATTTATTGTATGTTATCTTTTATGTTCCTAAATTAAACTAAATAAAGATAGCAATCATTTTAAAATAATATCTGAGTGCATTCCTCTTAAACAAATTTTTTTTTAGATTAAACAAAAAATGTTAAATTGTAAAATTATTATTAATTGAACTGAAGTAAAGAACTTTACAAAAATCATTGCATATCAGTTATAAATATGTAAGCTGTCCGAATGCCCGCTCGTGCGTCGTGTAAATTATTTGCACGAAACTCCTTCTATAATATTTGCACGAAACCTGCGTCTGCATGCGTGCACGCATGAGGCAGCGGGCAGTCTTATGAATCCTACTTGATCTTTTCTATATTTTTTCAATTGTTTTTGAATACATATTGATGATTAATGATTTGCTAGTCAACTTCCTATGGACTTTTGATTAACTAATACATTGGTGCGTGAAATTTTTTATTGTTATACGATGCCAACGCCGAAGGTCAAACCTCAAGATTGCCCTTGGCCAATTTTCGTAATAAAATCTGTTCAATATTATTAAGTTTCGATCTGATCTTAATTGTCCAAATGTCAAAACGGTATTTTTGTAACACATTTTGCAAAACCGAACATTGACATCGTGATTGTTTTGAAATATAGGAGATTAAGATTGAATTTTGACAGATTATTATTAAGACAATTTGATCATTCGGGTTCATTCCATTGTTTGGGTCGATTTTTAAATAAAATTGTCATCACAGGCGTCAAAAAATCGGTTAATTAAAAAGTAATTACATTTTTCGTTTGTTCTAAATACTCGTTTATTGTCCTTGATTTTAACGACTGACGTAAGTAATGTTGTTTATAATTTATGTACCTATTGTAGGTTGTTGTTGTATGTTGAGTAAAAGACAATTTAAAATAATATGCAGTTTTATTTACATTTATTGAATACACAATCATAACATGCTGCATGTACACATTGTACACTCAGTTCGATACTGTTGAATAACACGATAAAAAATTGGGTTTATATTCACTCGAGTTAATAATTCATACATAAGGCTCGAATAGGATGTATGAATTGAGCCCTACGCTATTACATCTGCTTATTAATATTATTACTATTGCATTATTTTTATAACGGAAACAAGAGACAGGATTCTTGCAATATCAGGTACAGGTACCTACTCAAATGTATTTGACTGCAAGCCCTCAATGACCGTACAGTCAGCATTATATCGATCTTGACCAGCAAAGACCAAGATCTTAAGATTATTTGATTAATTTTCCTATCATATCAACACCACCGTGCATGTAGTCAGCATCAGATCGCTTTGCTAGTCAAGATGGGTCTGATGCTTACTGTACCAGCACCCTTAGAATGGCCAGGCTGACTTGACAAAGTATGGTCTATAACACGTTGCTCAAAGATGCCATATTCATATTGAATGAATAAATGCACGTGCCGCCTCACTGGCATTCATCAAACATGGTGGGCTAAACGTCGCGTACGCTATATTATTCGCCCAACTCGAATAAGTAGCTACTACAGTCGCAGCTAGTCCTATTGACACCACTAATAAAGATAACACAACATCATGCCAATTTACAGAAAAGTCATGTTCTCTTTTACCTATGGCGCGGTCAAAAGTTTTATATGTAGTCTGTGGTACGTCAGAAATGAGCGGGCTTATTGAGAGGTCGCTGCCAGCCCTGATACTTGTAGCGTTTATACCGTTTTGCGCGATTTTTGATATTTGGGACTTCATGTAACATAGCTTAAGAAAGAATAGTGGAGGGCAGATAAACATTAGAGGGCCTGTTAAAGTAGAACCGACTAAACCCATGACGAGGTCAAATCTGGGCACTATCTCGGCGAGCAACACAGCCGAGAGTAAGATGCTGGATCTTAGTATGCAGCGCTGGAAGCAGAAATCTGAAAAAGAAAACATATTTATACTTACGACAGCTAGCAAACGTAGGTAACCATTATATATAAGCCTGTAGACTATTCATGCCTCCATTTCAATAGACTATTCAATTTTGCTACCAATAGGGTATTCAAATTTTGCCGCTTGCTAAAAGGCTCTTCAAATTTGGGGCGTCCTTAAAATTTGCTACCCTAGGTTCCAGCTTATTCAACCTGGTAAACGTACTGTCGAGAAAGAAGATACGGTTGCACCTTTACATGCAACGTTATATGAAAAGCGCGGCCGTATCTCCATTGTAGACTGTACCTAAAAAATAACGTTATAAGTAAACTCATTAAAGAATGTAGTAGATATATTTTATTACCTCTAGGAACCTTGAGCAAGTCTTCAATGTGTTGAAAGAGCGCTGAATTGCCGACGGCACTGGACAGGCATAGCTGCAGGGTGACCAGTAAGGCCACCGCGTACAGAGGAATTGATGGCGGCAATGCTACAATAGGTACACATACCACTTATCAAGAGCGAATCATCCGTTGATTAGACTAGGTAACAGAACTTAACTATTCCCAAGTCAAGTTAATTTAAAATGTTAACAGGTAACTTACGTTAACTAGGCCGCGATTCTGCCTAATGCAAAACCACATTCATACCACGAACATTGCAAAAAATTACACTAACTGGCTTTTTTAGCGTTAGTGAAAAAGTTTACGTGTAAAGCGATAAAGTCTAAAATGTAATGCTATTTTTTGCGGTGTCTGTAGAATGTCATTTCTTTTTCAAAACAAATTCTCGCTCGCTAGCGTCGCATAGACGAGTCAGCGGATGGCCTTAGGATAAGGTCTTACTCTTCAAAATATTGCTGTCCAAGTTAGTGCCGTATCTGGAGCCCGCCAACACAGTGGTGACCAGGAACATGAGCCCAGTGAACACGAACCCCCCCAGCACGGCGGTGTTGATCTTCCGGCTGTCCTTCATGTCCACTTGCAGGGTTAATAGCATCGGGTGGATGTCGAACTGAAATTTAGACCGTTTGATTTTTTTAAATGGCTTTAAGTATTTCCACAAGTTAATCACTATGGAAAACACATTTTTAATTACGCACTTGTATTTTTCCCAGAATACTTTATTATTAAGTCAGACCGGTTTTGCCTCACGGCATTCTCAAACAGCTTTGGGGGCATCCATTAATTACGTAAGGTGTTCTAGGGGGGGAGGGAGCTAAATCTTTCCAAATCTCTCTTAGGGGGAGGGGCGGGGGGTGTCTTGGCAAATATCACTTTTTTTCTCTTATTTATTATTGAAAAACACTTGGATATATTGGTTCACGTCACTCAGTCACTCTAGAGGCCGTGCACGAGTCGCCATGGACTAAGTTAGAATAAATCTTTTCTTAATTTTTGTTTGATAGGTACCTATTTATTAGAGATGGGCCGAGTACTCGGTTGCTACTCGGTACTCGGCTAACTCGGCGGGTTTTTTGATACTCGTACTCGGCCGAATAACTCGGTTTTAATGCCGAGTATACTCGGTTTAGGTAAAGCAATATATTTAGGTTGTTGACGTTGACGCAAATAGCTCACAATTTTGAGATATTTCCAGCATGTTGGCTTCTGCTGTGTTTTTATTTTTGTTTTTTTTTTTTGTTTTGTGTTCCATCTCTTTTTCTATTTTCTAGATTTTTATAAATTTAATATCTTTCTATTTATTATTCATGTCGCATGCCCTCCACATAGGAGCCAGTTGAAAACTAGCGTCAGGCACTTGTGACTAATACCATGCAGTTGTGCCTGATACCATGCAGAACTGGCCCTTTTTTTGGTGTAGCGCGAAGAACAATTGTGCCTGATTAACTTGTTTGCGTGTGTCAGTACACAATAAATTGTGTAATCGGTGCTGCACTAAAATAAAAGGTTTTTCTTCTTTCTTCTTTCTTCTTCTTTCAAAGTTTCATTTTCCAAACCTTTAAACTCTTCTGTGTGCTTTATTTTAACATGGCTTAACATTGCTGTCGTAGAAGCCTTCCGTCCAATACCGCTACGTGAAATCAGAGAATTGCATAAGGTGCATTTCACTTTCGTTTTATCTTCTTCAATTTCGTCGTAAAACGTCCAAATTCGGAATCTTTTACGTGAAGTCATCACAGTCAATTGTTAATTAATAAACTTTTTCAATTATTTATTTACTATGACGTGCAACGCGACGTATTTGTTTGTAAACTAGCAAGCGACTGATAGATGAAAGGCGAGGGCGGGGTGAGGGGTGTATCAACGCGAGCCGGCCGCTCGTGCCGCGCGAATCTGTTTGTTCTTGTTTACGCGCCCGAAACGGGGATTTGATTGAACCGAGTTACTCGGCCGAGTACTCGGTAGGAAAAAAATTGAACCGAGTAAAACTCGGTACTCGTTACTCGGCAAAAGTGCTACTCGGCGCATCTCTACTATTTATTATTTAATTTTATGATTGTGATTTTAAATTACGTTAATATTCACAAATAGTTGCTAGTCTTTACTAGTCTACAATAAAAGTAATATTTTTTCTCAATAATCCAATATGTTTTCAGATCAAATAGAAACTGTTCGAAAATCTCGCGTAAGATTAGGGGAGGGCGAGGGAGTTGAGGCAAAACCTTACGATATATCAACAAGGGGGGAGGAGGGGTCGAAAAATTCTCAAAAACAAAACGCCTCACGTAATTAATGGAGCTTTGAAGCTTTGGAGCTTCGAACATTCCAATTCATAATCCTACATTTTTTTTATTAAAAAGTAGACATACTTTTTCATCTTAATAAGGAACAATACCATTCATTATCATCATATCGTTATACTCAGTTGCACTCGAGACTTTCACCTCAGGCCGGGGTCCACCAACGCTTCCATCTCTTCCCCTTTCGATTTGACTTTTTTGGGAAAGCGCTTGGAAGAAAAGAAAGAAGTAAGAAAGAAAGAAAGAAAAGCATTTATTTAAGAAACGCCAAATGTAAAAAGTATCAAACACAAAGAATTATAGGTACCTAATATTGTTGATACATAGGTACAGATATTACAGATACATTCAATGCACATTTTCTTTTTTAGCATACGTTCAGTGTACATAGGCATAGGTATCAAACAATGAATTATTACCGTTATTTATATTATTAGAGATTAAAGATAAGTACAGCGTGCGAACCTAAATGGGCTATCATCTCAGCATGAATGCCCCCGTACACCAACAACAGGGTATACGAAACGCTGGTTTTCACATGGCGCCAGGTCTTATACACCCTTAGCAAGGAATAACTTCGCTACTTTACTACTTTTGGTGAATATCTTCTGGATTAATACGTACCTACAACCAAAGCTTGCACTTTGTAGCCCGGGGTCTATTCCCTAATTTGCTTAAACTATTGTGCTTTTTACGGGTGCCCGTCGGCCCTCTGACGAAAAATGAAAGGGTTGTGGCCCTTTCATTTTTCGTGCGGAAATACGGTTATGACGGACTCGACCCGACTAAAACCGCACGCCTGGTATGCCGTTTTAGGTTTTCAAACACCTGCCGTAAGGTAGCCCCATAGGGTAATTCCCTCATCGTATACCAGCCCCTACTCTACGCATACTCTAATTTCAAATGACTGTTGATAAAAAAAAAACTTAACCTGAAAGGCTAGTATTCCATAAGCCATTAAGAAGTCCTTTAGGCCTGGCTCCAGAGCGAGCACCGAGGTATCAGGCGCTGGTGATACATTGTCTGCTATGATGCACGTCCAAGTCGTGATGGCGACGGTGCTTACTATACACACTGACGTTAGAGCTAAGGGTCTGCAACAAATTCGTAGTATTTACATTAGGAGTGTAAAAGAAATATAAATCATCTATTGCCAGTTTAGTAGTTTTGCATCCGTCGGAAACATAGTTAAAAGGATAGAATCTTTAAAAATTAGAACTTAGAATCGTAAATTCAAAATAACCCAAGTAATTTTTATTATCTCTAATGCACAGACAACAAATTTACAATTTCATAATAGTATGTATGGATTGGTATTATGGCATGACGGTTCCGAGACGTTCGGTTTCAAGCTGGCCTTCTGGGTCGGGTGTCAGTAAACGGCGAATGGTGTCCTCATCTCGCCCCCGGACAACGCACGTTTGCGCTTGTTATCCAGTGGTCCTCATTGCTCACTGTTACCAACTAAATAGAGTCTAACCAGCAGGTATCAAGTACAACATTCTTAGGTAAGTATAACATTAGACGCACATTTTGCATGGAAGGAACATATTGACAATGTATGCACTAAAATAAATAAATTTGTTTTCGCTCTACGAAAGGTCAGAGATGTAACAAGCAGGCAAACTGCCATTATGGTTTACCACTCTTACGTCTGCTCCATAATACGATACGGGATAGTAATCTGGGGTAACTCATCTGAACTCACAAGAGTTTTTATAGCTCAGAAAAAATGTATTCGCGCATTGTTTAACCTAAAATGGTCGGAGTCCTGTAGACCAGTATTCAAATCTGAAAATCTGTTAACGGTTCCTAGTATTTACATTTACGAAGTCGCTAAATTTGTAAAACTCCATGATTTTTTCTGAGCTATAAAAACTCTTGTGAGTTCAGATGAGTTACCCCAGATTACTATCCCGTATCGTATTATGGAGCAGACGTAAGAGTGGTAAACCATAATGGCAGTTTGCCTGCTTGTTACATCTCTGACCTTTCGAGGGAGTTGAACGATAACATGGGAAAGCGACAGGTAACGCACCTCCCAAAAAAAATGCCTGTACCCAAGTTGGAACTGTTCAGGAATAACTGTGTTTACATGGCACCTCATATTTTCAACTCCTTACCCAAGGAGATGGTGGAACTACCGCGCTCAAAATTTCTACGCACATTACGGGAGTGGTTAATTAAGCAAAGCTTTTACGACACTTCAGATTTCCTGAAGAGCAGTTCTTGCCGTTTCGGTGCGCATTGATTGGAAAGCATTGTTTCACATGTAATTGATAAATTATTTGACTTTGAAATATTTAGTTCATTGAGATTGTACTATTGCTTGCTATAATAATATAATCCTGTTGACTGTTCCTAAAATTTATGACATATTCTGTAATTTTTAACATTTAGATTTTGACTTATTTTAACTTTTGACATGTTTACTTTAATTTTCATGTTTATTTAATACTAGCTGTTGCCCGCGGCTCCGCCCGCGTGGATGTCGGTTATCGCTTAGTGTTGAGCTGACGCTATTGAGCATTAAATTCGCCTCCCTACTCAACTTTGTCCTAGACTATGTACTCACCTCTGTTCTTGACTTTTTACTCGCTTCTATATTCGACTCTCTACTCGACTTTCTACTCGCCTCTGTATTTGAATTTATACTTGAATCTCTACTGACTTCTCTGTTCCCCTCTCTAGTCGACTTTGTACTTTTCTCTATACTCGCCTTTCCATTGGCCTCTCTACTTGCCCATCCATTCGATTTTCTTTTCGCCTGTCTACTTGACTCTCCACACTTGAGTGGAGGTGCGAGTAGATAGGTACTCGCACCTCAACTCAACTCTCTATTCGATCTCTACTCGCCACTACATTCATCTTTCCACTCGCCTCCCTATTCGCCTTTACAGCATATCATCAAAAATGACAAACTTTCATATTTACTATCTAGTCCTTATCCCCCCCCCCCCCCCCCTTGTACCACATTATTCGCGATCAAAGGTAGCATATGTCCGTTACCAGGCTCTAATTAATCCCTGTACCAAAATTTCACCATCTTCAAAACTGTCAAACTTTAATCCCTTAATACCCCCCCCCCCCCCTCCTATGCCTCCATTATCGCGTCAATAGGTAGCCTATGTTCGTTCCCAAGCTTCAATGCCCTTTGTTCGTTCCCAAGCTTCAATGCCCTTTGTTCGTTCCCAAGCTCTAAACTATCTCTGTACCAAATTTCTTCAGGAAATCTTCTAAAACGATAAACTTTCATCCCAAGGCCCTGGTACCCCCCTTACTACCCCCATTTTGTGTGATAAAAGGTAGCTTATGTTCGTTCCCAAGCTCTAAACTATCTCTGTACCAAATTTCATCAAGAAATCTTCAAAAATGACAAACTTTCCTCCCAAGGCCCTAGTCCGCCCCCCTTCTACCCCCCTTTTCGCGATAAAAGGTAGCCTATATCTGTTTCCAAGCTCTAAACTATCTATGTACCAAATTTCATCAAGAAATCTTCAAAAATGACAAACTTTCCTCCCAAGGCCCTAGTCCCCCCTTCCACCCCCCTTTTCGCAATAAAAGGTAGTCTATGTCCGTTCCTAAGCTCTAAACTATCTCTGTACCAAATTTCATCGGGAAATCTTCTAAAACGATAAACTTGTATCCCAAGGCCCTGGTCCCCCCCTTACTACCCCCCTTTTTGTGTGATAAAAGGTAGTCTATGTCCGTTCCCAAGCTCTAAACTATCTCTGTACCAAATTTCATCAGGAAATCTTCTAAAACGATAAACTTATCCCAAGGCCCTGGTACCCCTCTTCTTTCCCCCTTTTCGCGATAAAAGGTAGCTTATGTTCGTTCCCAAGCTCTAAACTATCTGTGTACCAAATTTCATCAAGAAATCTTCAAAATTGACAATCTTTCATACCAAGGCCCTAGTCCGCCCCCCTTCTACCCCCCTTTTCACGATAAAAGGTAGCCTATATCTGTTACCAAGCTCTAAACTATCTCTGTACCAAATTTCATCAAGAAATCTTCAAAAATGACCAACTTTCCTCCCAAGGCCCTAGTCCGCCCCCCTTCTACCCCCCTTTTCGCGATAAAAGGTAGCCTATATCTGTTTCCAAGCTCTAAACTATCTCTGTACCAAATTTCATCAAGAAATCTTCAAAAATGACAAATTTTCCTCCCAAGGCCCTAGTCCCCCCCCTTCTACCCTCCTTTTCGAAATAAAAGGTAGTCTATGTCCGTTCCTAAACTCTAAACTATCTATGTACCAAATTTCATCGGGAAATCTTCTAAAACGATAAACTTGTATCCCAAGGCCCTGGTCCCCCCCTACTACCCCCCTTTTTGTGTGATAAAAGGTAGTCTATGTCCGTTCCCAAGCTCTTAACTATCTCTGTACCAAATTTCATCAGGAAATCTTCTAAAACGATAAACTTTTATCCCAAGGCCCTGGTCTCTCCCCCCCCCCCCCCCTTCTTCCCCCTTTTCGCGATAGAAGGTAGCTTATGTTCGTTCCCAAGCTCTAAACTATCTCTGTACGAAATTTCATCAGGAAATCTTCTAAAACGATAAACTTTTATCCCAAGGCCCTGGTCCCCCCCCCTTCTTCCTCCCTTTTCGCGATAGAAGGTAGCTTATGTTCGTTCCCAAGCTCTAAACTATCTCTGTACTAAATTTCATCAAGAAATCTTTAAATATGACAAACTCGTACCAAGGCCCTAGTCCCCCCCCCCTTCCACCCCCCTTTTCGCGATAAAAGGTAGCCTATGTCCGTTCCTAAGCTCTAATCTATCTCTTTACCAAATTTCATTAAGATATCTTCAGAAATGACAAACTTTCATAAAAACTTTCATCCCCTATTTCCCCCCCTTAAACCCCCTTTTTCGTGATAAAAGGTAGCCTATGTCCGTTCTCAAGCTCTAATATACCTCTGTTCCAAATTTCATCAAGATCGGTTCAGCGGTTTAGGCGTGAAAGCGTAACATACAGACAGACAGACAGACAGACAGACAGAGTTACTTTCGCATTTATAATATTAGTATGGATCTTAGGCTCAATATGTAAGTTTGACATTTTGATTTTGACTCATTTTAACTTTTGACATGTTTGCCTTAATTTTTCATATTTTTTTCAACTTCTTGCGCTTAATAATTGTTAAAAACGCTTATAATAGTTTTGATTGATAGACAATGTTGCATGCGGAAATTTCTGTGAGACATGCTGTACACCATTATAATATAATGTTAACATCTTTATACCAGACCATGTTTCGTGCAATAAATGAATTTACTTACTGTTGTGTATAGGTATCCTAAGACACGATTGTACAGGTGTGTGTGTGGCGCGCGGCACGAGCCACGCTACCTCGCCCCGCGCGCCACCCCTGCCCGCGCGCGCCCTCCGAGGGCTTGTCCTTGATTCTTGATTCAATAAATGAGTGCGCTACAGACTAGCCTGCGTTTAACTAGTGCCCACGCGCATACCTAACGTTGGCGACGAGAATTGCGAACTCATTGTGATTTAAAATGTCAGTTTTCGGACTTTTGTCAGTATTTAGCCACGAGACACAGTGCTGGGAGACTTACAAATGCCGTATTATGCAATGGTTCGTGGCGAACGACATCAACGTAACCAGTGACGCGACGGGTACTAAGCGGAAGGCTATTTTACTGAGCGCTCTCGCGGACACCACCTATAAGTTGGCTGCTGATTTAGCCTTACCGAAAAAACTGCAAGACGTCTCGTACGAGGATATTTTAAGTCTATTAGATCAGCATTTTACGCCCAAGCGCTGTGGGTTCGGCGAGCGGTACAAATTCTATGCGGCTGTACAGCAAGAGGGTGAATCGTATGCGCAATGGGCCGCGAGGTTACGCGGGTTGTCGACGCACTGCGGTTTCTCCAATGTAGAAGAGGCGCTACGCGACAAATTCGTAATGGGAATGCTGTCGGGAAGCGACCGGGAGAGGCTGTTTAGCAAGGAGCCGGCAGACCTAACACTGGCCAAGGCTATAGAGTTGGCGGAGACACTGCGGAGCGCCCACATGGGGGCGGCCGCCGCGCAGCCTGCGGGGCAACCACAGCAGCTATATAAAATCAGACAGGAAGGAATCAAACGAGCGGCAGATACGGGAAAGTGTTCCGTATGCGGCGGTTCAAATCACGCGTCTTCTAAGTGCCGATTTTTAAAATATAAGTGTAGGAAGTGCAAAGCTCAAGGGCATCTTCAAAGAGTATGCCCCACGAAAGTAAATTACGTGGTCGCGGATGACGTTGACGAAGGCGATGATGGTAAGATTTTTAAAATTACATGTCAAAACGGGGAACCTATGTTGGAGACGGTGACGATTCTAGGGGTGCAATTACAATTTGAAATAGATAGTGGGTCGGCGGTCACGGTTATCTCGAGTGCTACGTATGATAAATTTTTCAAACATATACCATTATCTCCAACTAACAAAAAACTATTAACATACGTTGGGAATAATATTAAGTGCGCGGGGGTAACGCGACTACCGGTTACCTATACGCATCAAACTCATGACCTTGACATATACGTAATCCATGACGGGGGACCGCCATTACTGGGAAGAGACTTTATATCACGATTTAAATTAGAATTTGCACCTTGTAATTTTGTTACTAATACAGATAATTTGTTAAAAGAATTTCAGTCCCGTTTTCCAGAGGTTTTTTCTGACAAATTAGGAGCCTTAAGCAAATATAAAGTCAGTTTACAAGTAAAACCGGATTCGAAGCCGGTATTTTTCAAAGCGCGACCAATAGCTTTTGCATTAAAAGAGAAAGTCGATAAGGAATTAGACCGTTTGGTGGATTTGGGAGTATTAAAGCCGATTGAAAGCTCGGAGTATGCGTCACCTATTGTCCCCGTATTAAAGCGCAATGGTACGGTTAGGCTGTGTGTAGACTATTCGGTTAGTATTAACAAACAGTTAATCGTAGAACAATATCCGTTACCGACAATACACGAATTGTTTACGAGATTACATGGAGGTCAACAATTTTCGAAAATTGATTTGTCAATGGCTTACAACCAATTTCTGTTAGACGACGATTCCCAGAAACTAACGTGTATCAATACACACCGCGGGCTGTTTATGTATACTCGAATGGTCTTCGGACTGGCCCCGGCCCCAGCTATTTTTCAGCGGGCAATGGAAGGCCTCGTCGGGAACATGGAAGGGGTGCTCTGCCTGCTAGATGATGTACTCGTGACTGGGCCTAACAGGGACGTACACCTGCAAAGGCTCACAGCAGTACTCGAGAAGCTGCGAGAGGCAGGATTGGTTTTGCAAAAGGATAAATGTGAGTTTTTTAAAAATGATATTAGTTATCTGGGGTATATAATAGATAGACACGGCCTCAGGAAATCTCCGGAAAAGGTCAAAGCTATAAGTGAAGCACCGATCCCTACTAATGTTAGCAAGTTACAGTCATTTTTGGGCTTGGTTAATTATTACAGGAATTTTGTAAAAAATGCTTCGAGTATTCTGTGTCCCTTATATGAGTTACTAAAAAAGGGGGTTAAATGGACCTGGGGCCCGTTACAGAATGAAGCGTTTAATCAAATAAAAGATATATTAGTCTCAGAACAAGTGTTAACTCATTTCGATCCTAATGCAAAGTTAATATTAACTGTAGATGCGTCACCTACCGGGTTGGGTGCAGTATTGTCACAGGTTGGCATAGACGGGTCGGAACGACCTATCTCGTTCGCGTCACGCACTCTCAACGCAGCAGAGAAAAACTACGCTCAGATACAGAAGGAAGCTACAGCTATTATTTTCGGTGTCAGGCGGTTTCACCAGTACTTGTACGCGAGATCTAACCCTTTCGTGTTGCGGACAGATCACAAGCTTTTATTGTCTATATTCGGCTCGTATAAAGGTATTCCGGAAGTGTCGGCGAATAGGCTGCAGCGATACGCATTATTTTTGAGTGCTTATAATTATACTATAGAATACGTGCGAAGTAGTGAGAATAGTGCGGATTATTTATCGCGCGCGAGTCTACCGGAGCCGCAGGTAAACGCTGAAGCTAGGGTACGGGGGCCATCCGGCAGTCCCGGAACCGCGGTCGCTGACTATACATCATTGGGAGATGGCTATGACGCGTATGAGGGGCATCCGTATATAGATCGAGCCGCATATATTAACTTCGTTATAGATAACAGTCTGCCGATAACGTTAAGTGACCTACAACAAGAAACTAAAAAAGATGAAGTGTTGTTAAAAGTAGTTAAGTACATATTAAAAGGTTGGCCCAGAAAAATTGTGGACGTAAGGGTAAAACCGTATTTTTGTTGTCGACTACAACTTTCATATGAAAATGGGGTTATAATGAGAGGCCACAAAATAATTTTACCCGAAGGGCTACGGGGTAGGATTATTTCGGAATTACATACTTCTCACTTAGGTATAGTAAAAACAAAAGCGGCGGCGCGGGCTCGATTCTGGTTTCTAGGCATCGACGAAGCATTGGAAAAAATGATAAATTCTTGCGTCATATGTGCGCAATTACGAGCCACCCCGCCGCGCGCCCCGCTCCGCCCATGGAAGTACCCGTCACATCCCTTCAGTAGGATCCACATAGATTTTTTGGGACCTATAAATGGTAATACTTATTTAGTGATAGTGGATGCGTATTCAAAATGGGTAGAAGTTTATGACATGAAAACGACAGCAACGTCACTAGCAGCGATTGATAACTTATACGAGTTTATGTCAAGGTTCGGAGTACCAGATACGTTGGTTAGTGATAATGGTACGGCGTTCACATCCCGAGAATTCAATCAGTTTTGTATCTCTAATAACATTTCGCATCTGACCTCCCCACCTTTTCACCCGTGCAGTAACGGGCAAGCTGAAAGCTACGTCAAGATTGTTAAAAAAGGTATTAAATCTTGCATTCTAGCGAACAATGACCGTCGACAAGCCAAATTGAATATTTTAAAGTACCTATTCGATTATAGGAATTCAATTCATAGTACGACAGGATTGTCACCCGCCCAATTAGTGTTCGGTAGAGAATTGAAGTCACGTCTTGATTTTTTTAAGCGGCCTTCGTCTTCGTCAGACGTCATCGCTACTACAGTGAAAAACAATCAGTGTTTACAGGTTAAAGCCTATGGTGGAATTAATAATCAAACATTTTGTATTGGTGATTACGTTTTATATAAAAATTTTGTAAACAATAAAAGTAGGTGGAATCGTGGTATCATTGTAAAGCGTAACGGCGCAGTTATCTATGTGGTAAAAGATATTGATTCTAACCTACATGTAAGGAAGCATAAGAACCAATTAGTTTTATATAAAGGGACGATAACCGATTGGGATGCGTCGCATGATGGCGACAGGAACTTGCACGACTGGTCTAGCGAAGAGGAGACACGTTCATCGTCAGAGGTGGCAGCACCCGACACACATGACAGGGGAAGAAATGAAGGGCAATCTGAAGCTCAGATGGCCCAGGAGCTCGTCTCACTACCACCTTCTCTCACTACCTACAGCGGGACGAGCGACCTCGCGGAGTCGGAAACATCACCTAGCCGGAGTGTGGTTGAAGAGGAACAAGGCGCATCAGTAGATGACATAAATAGCCCAGGAAGGATCTCCTCCTCAAACCGAGTTACCCGAGGCCAGAGTCCCGTGTCGCGTATGCGGTTGCGAAACATCCCAAGGATTGATTACAAGGGTTTACATAACAAAGGTTGTTTATAAAAATTATTGTCAAGCTATGGGGGAGGATTGTTGTGTATAGGTATCCTAAGACACGATTGTACAGGTGTGTGTGTGGCGCGCGGCACGAGCCACGCTACCTCGCCCCGCGCGCCACCCCTGCCCGCGCGCGCCCTCCGAGGGCTTGTCCTTGATTCAATAAATGAGTGCGCTACAGACTAGCCTGCGTTTAACTAGTGCCCACGCGCATACCTAACACTTACTTACTTACTTACTAAAAGGTTCTGATAACTCACTTCATGTCTTTGGGCGAGCCGAGCCACATGACGGGGCACAGAAGCAGTGCCAGTACCGCCATCCACACGCAGTACGTCACGCTAACCATACCGCCGGATATCTTCCACCAGAATAACTGCAGGGTCTGAGAGGCTGACAAACAACAAATCCTGGTGTTATACTTCGAACCAAACTTAATAGCGGCTCGGAAGTTCGAACGAGTGTGGATTCAAGCCAATCGGCCTTTGACTCAATCTATGTTTGACTTGCTCTCTTTTCTCAAACGCCATTGGTCAAATAAATTATTACCTACAAAAATAAATTAAAATGATGCCCACTTGGTAAACACTTTATTATATTTGCACTTGAAAGCTTAATTCTGGATACGTAAAAAAACTCAAAACGGCATTTTTTTCGAAAACTATTGATTTACGGCCATACTCATGTGGCCGAAAATCAATGCGGGTCAGAATTGTAACATTTTGGGCCCTCTAACACCCCCTGACAGGAAAACCGTCGAGTTACCAATAACCCAATATAACAACTGTCATACCTATATGTTCGTATGACAACCAAAACTGCCGGCTTAATGTGCCCTTCGAGGCACGGTAGTAACCAGGAGCAATGAAAATATAAACATTCGTGTATTCATTACAAATGTTGAGTGGGCATAAAACCCGCGGCCCCTACGTAGCAGTCGTATGCACTACCGCCTCGTCACAAAGGCTGTCGTGGTCACATAAGTCACACTTTAAATTCACCTAGTCCCACCCCATGAGTTGAAGAAGGTTAAAATTAACTACATTTGATACTTGTCTTTTAATTTTTAAACGATTTTCTGCATCGTGCAACCGCCATCAAGAAAGAAAAAACTACTTAAGAATGTAGGTAAGTTAAGGTGATATTCTACCGGTATTAAAAACCTGTTAGTATTTCTCTGTTGCTATCGGTCACAAAATTCTTATAGCATTGCATAATTAATGTTACTTATTTATAAATGGAGTGGAAAAGTTGGTCTGCTTGTTTTTTCACTCTCGTTTTTGTACCTACAGGTTTTTTTTAAGATTAGCTACTGCTAACCAAAATTGGTTCTAATATTCCCTCTAAACTCTGCAGCTAAGCTAAATTGTTTATGAATTCACTTTGGTAGTGTAGGCATGTATTTGAACCTGAGATATATTGATCGTAAGACCGACTTCTCATCCACTAATATACCGACTTAAATTCCAAAAGACAAAGCTGTAATCTACACGTCATGCTAAGTCAACTCACCAAGAATAAAATTAGGTACTCCAGAGGCAAAGATAGCCGCATCCATTAGGAAGGTGATGATCCCTCTTGCTGTCGCTCCGAAAGCAAGCTCGGCGACTGCTGCGTATGGGAATCTGTCAATTAGAACCGAAACTGCATAGTGTTTTCAAAAGGGAAGCTCGTAGAAACCGGTCAGGTTAAAAATAAAACAAAATAAAGTGTGGAAAAGTACAAGTGATATCATTATTCAATATGTATAGTAGATTCCACCAAGTGCCATCAATCTCCAGTATAAACAGTCTCGTAGAAAAAACTTACTTTGATCACAGATAACCATTATCTTTGATTTTGTATTGTCTTGCAATACGCACCCGTTTGGAAAGCAGGATTTTGGCTATAGAGATCCCTCGGCAGTCAGGTGCAGTGGGCACCTGACTGCCACATTCAACATTTACCATAGATAATGACACAAGACCATTTGCCTGCTACTCCCAAGAAGTCAGTCCATCAAAAGGTTGCCTGGTAGAGATCGCAGTCTGCGATAAGACTGCGCGCCCATCCCATTGTGCTTTATATTATATTATGAATTACGTTATTACTTATTAACTGATGTATGTACAATAAAGTGTTATTCATTAGTTCATTCATTCAAGGTGCTCAAGTTGGGGACTGATAATATAGTGCTATCCTTGGATGTATAATATTCGTCATTGTCCAAGTCGCATGCAGCGTTCAGATAACGAAGAATTCTAGGTAGGTACCTATTTGGGTACATTCCTCGTTTTCATTAAGTATAATGTTTACGTAAGTGAATGTGATATTCAGGGTGGAATGGAATATCCGGTTTAGTGGACCAAAAAAAGGTGAATGTCGTCGAAAACCATTTCAGGCTCAGTCGATTGATTTTGTTAGTGAAAGGACGAATCAATTCATCTAGATTTAGAATATCAGAATACGCATATCGTGTAGCAGATAAGAGCTTAATAAGAGAAAATACATTTTTCTGCAGTCTGCAATGGTACACTCGACAAAATCGATAGTAGGTATCCAACCTTTACATAAAACTTTATATGTAAAGGTGGGATACTATCGATTTTGTGGACTGTACCTACATAATTCCCCAATTCTCATCTGACAATGACATACCCTAATGTTCCCACGACTTAAGTGAACCTCCCGAGGTCCATGATATACCCGTATATCATGGACCTAAGTCGCGAGATAAACGAGACCTTGCCCTTTGCGCGCACGAATTTTATTGTATGTAATAATCTAGTTTTGATGAATTTGAGCTCGTCCGCCACCTTAGCACCCTGTGCTATCTTCAAAAAGAAGCGTGTACTGTGCGTATAGAACAAAATTTTAGGCCTAAGATTTGAATCCTGAAGTAAGTTATGATAACCAAACTTACCTGTTTTTCTCTTTAATATCTGGCGTGAGCTCCTGAGCTATCAGCCAGCACTTGCCCAGCAGTACAGCTGTGTAAATCTGCAGGCCGCAGACCGCCGCCACGAGAAGAAAGCCATAGATACCTGAATTTAATCAATCAATCAATTACATAGGCCTCTCCTAATGTTAGGAGGCTGTGAGGGTGGCCTACTGTTTCTACGCTGGCCAGACGGATTGGTATAGGGTTTTAATTCGAGTTTTCCTTTTCTCGCAGTGATATCGTCCGAGTATTTTACCGTTGGTCGCCTCTTAAACTCATATTATTCATCACTACACAGATAGAACACTACACTATAGTACAGAATAGATAATATTAACTATAGTACTTCACGTTCTTAAACCTTATATTCAAAAGTATACCCCGGAAAGGAGGGAAGGGGCACCGCCGCACAACCGGCCTTTTTGCTGGGAAGACAGGCGTTGTTCGACTGAAAACCGACCCCAACTTTGTTTTTAAAGGACCAGGAGCATTTATCCACTTTCGTTAGGTACTTATTTTTGAGCTACCTACCTCAGCATACTTATCTTGGACTTTGGTTGTGAGACAAACGAGGCCACCTGTAGCGCAGGTAATAATCTGTACCCACTTGGTTAATTTGAGCTCGCCCACCACCGTATCCTCAAGAGATACAAGAAACGTGTACCACGCGAAAAGAGCACATTTAGGTCCAAGTGTAAGTCCCGAGGTACGTAAGTATGTAGAAGAGGTACCTAGGAACTCACCGCATGAAATAACACTCTGAGGTAGCGTGACGACAGGAAACACACCGAACAGGTCCACTATACACAACACGGTGAACAGCACACTGAGCCCTCCGGTGGACTCTTGTGTGCGGTCCGTGAGACGAGCCATGATTGCTGATGGCTTTGTACGACTGCTCCAGTTACCGCCACCACGCTCAGGACGAAGTTGACGAAGAGCTGGTACGTTTATAAGTTCGCATCGCGGTCATCTGTAATGCAAGGATAATTCTTTTTCGAATTTCGTTTTTTTTTTTTAAAGAATATTAGCAACCGAAATCATCGAAATTGCTAATATTCCTTCTAACCCCTCCAACTAAGCTAAATTGCTTGTACTAGGAGTGGGTTCACGTCGCCGTCGGTAGTGTAATGGCCTGGATTCGAACCCGGGACCTCTCGTTCGTGAGGCCGACATCTTAACCACTAAGCTACCGACGCTTGCATCCGAAATTTTCAACTGGGAACGTGCGGTTCGCTTGACCAGACTAACTACGGATTTACCTGAACTTCGATATTTTCTTGAAACGACTGCCATCTGACCTCCGCAACTCAAAGGCGTTATCGAAGCATTACAGTTAGATTAGTTGTTGTTCTCGTTCGCTCTCACCGATTAGCTATTAAGCTGTTGCACTCATGCGTTAAGTGAGGTCAATTGTTGTTTGCTTAAGTGATCATATTGATCTCTTTTCTTCATTCTATTAATCCTAGTCGCATCCGTAGCTTTTCAACTTGGAGTCGATCTGTAGCTTTGTAATTATGTCTAAACATCCGAAATAAGAACCGCCTCCTTGTTTCGGAATTCGGTTAAAAAAATATTTAAATACGGTTTCAGAAATCGGTAAAAAAATATTTAAACCCGGCAAAGAAAAATAATTGAATAAAGAGTAGAAAAATATCAAGCTATTGAATTAAAATAGATATATATCTAGTTACTTACCAGCTGAGCACAATAGATTCAGTTCCACTAACTACAAAGCATTTTTAAGGATTCTTTACACATGTACATACCTAAATTAAGTTTAATTAGTCCGAAACATTTTAAATACTTTTACAAACTGAGTAAACTAGTACCGCTCTGCATACGGATTCACTTATATGTACTGATTATAATATATTGGTTCCTATTAGGCTCGAAGTGGAGTCCGTTCCTACACTACGGTTAAAGTCAATAAACTGACATGTCCACTGTCCACCCAATTGTAAGACGATACAGTCGAACACAGAAGTACCTACTATGCTGCTTTTTATGTTCATGCTAAACTCGATTTCTTATTCTACGAAACACAAATATTATTATTCTTGCGACATGCTTATAAATTTTTCAACACGAGCGTCGAATAAGTTATATCTAATTCATTTGATAAGTTCAAACGTGTCCACGCGGCCGTCAAAGAGTTGTTTTACCTGTTATTATAATTATTTTGGGACGATCTAATATTTACGAATGAATAGGGAAATTATTTTATGTGCTTAATTATTTTTAGACCTTGATGACTGATGTGTTAGTTTAAGCATAATGTTCTGTAATAAAAGCTGAGATAAAATAAGATAAAAATAATGTCGACTCATCATTCTCATTGAGACATTTTCCTGATTGCATCTGAGGTCAAGCTGAACTCGGAGCTCAGGGTCCGCCTCCCGGCTCTTGCTCCTTTACTTCGCAAGATATTGGGCGTGCATTGTAGTGAGACCAATGATACGCATGTCACCCTCCACGACATCAAGCCAGAACTTCTTGGGCCTACCTCTTCTACCTGGACCCGGCGGGGATGCCATTGCCAGGTATTAGTTACCCACGGTCCAGTGGTGGTAGCGAAGGCGGCTCTCTTGCATTTTATATTTGCGACGTCACGGACATGACGTCGACTCACACACCTCACAATTTAAAGACAATTAATTGGGTTTGTACGTAGGGAGTAGGGACGTAGCCGCGTAGGTTTGTAGTAGGTAGGTACTTATTTAGATATAAGTTTATTAATTAGTAATATTGTGTGAACAGCATTGAATATTTCATTTATTATTTCAATTGAATGACATTTTAAAACATTAAGCATGCTAACTATTCAAATCACTTAAGTAGGATTTTTTCTGTATTGGTTCAGGCAGGTTTCGAACCCTGTAAGAGAAGGATCGCCCTTCTCTTACAGGGAGAATGCTTTCACCACTAAGCTACCGACCCGTGCCTGAATAAATCCAACTTTTTCCTTTACATATCCGTCTTTCAGGCGACGGTGGAGGCAATTAATTGAAATCAATCATCAGATTCAGTAGCAGCAGCATTGCAGCAGCATGTATGCTGATAACAATTAGATCGATGTGAAGGATGAAGACGTGGAAAGAGTCAATCTGCCTGAAGCAGAATCTGTGCAGCGAAGACCGCAGTTCCCGCATCCGTCTGCATAGGCAGTGTCAAAGTCGAGCGCGACAAGGTTAAGTACCTCGTCGGTCCATTGACACCTATTGCGAAGTCAAGGCACGCATTGCTGCCCTTATGACCAGAGATATACTTCGTGACACGTATCTTAGACCTAAATCGCAGGACAAATGAGGCCCTATGTTATAAAATTTGAGCTCGTCCACCGCCGTAGCACCGCCTGCTATCCTTAAAGGACACCCAAGAAACGTGTACTAAGTCCAAGATATAATAATATGTCCTGCGCAATAGGTGGTGTCCTTTGTGACCTCAAAATTGCCGTTAGGTTCAAGAGCAGTAATTTAAACCATGATTAAGTAGACCGGGATTAGAGCAAAGATAGACGACAGTATTTAAAAAAAACGGGTTTATTTCCAGGAATAAGTTGCGTGCCTGATTGTACCTAAGCGACCACTGCCGTAATACGATATAGGTACGTATCAGCGGCGATGGCGGCGTATTACAAACGGTGTCACGCACTCCCGTCATGGCACATACTGGCACAGTTAATATTTTCTTCACTTTCTATCATTTTCATAGATTAAAAAATATCCCATTCCTAAGACACCTACGGCATAAATGTTACTTGGTGAAAGCATCTAAATACACAGGGATCGATTTCCTTTTAGGGCCGAATAGGCAGTGGCTTAGGGCAATCATAACTAAGTAAGTAGGTCATAATTATGACAGCTCCGGTTAGTTGCTAAATAGTCGCTCTCGAAAAAACCATGGTAAAAACCTATCCATGAGGGAAAGAAAAGATTTTGGGTAACAAGCAATAGGGAATATGGATGCGATTCAAATACAGCACATTTTTTTAAATGTAGTCTTTTAGATTTACGTACATATTAATATTTTCTAATTTAACGATTAGATTAGAAAATAATTGCCAAAAAGTGCATAAGTTGAGAGGGAAATCAGTTCCGACCAATGGCGTTCTGATTCGTTTTGACGTCATATCCCGTAATAAAAAATATCAGTTTGTGTCGTCTGGTGTCTATTTATTGTGAATAATTGTCCAGTTGCATTATTAAATTGAAGTAAAACACAAAATATTAATATGATGCAATCTAAAACGCTTTTGCAACTATTCACGACATCATGTAGTTGTTAGCTGTTATGTACATTGACGTCACGACAAGCGCGCCAACATGGCAGTCATTTGAAAAGCTGTTATCAGCCTACTATTTTAATACTTTTTTAAAAACCAAATGTTGCAGGTTTGGCACTTATTCTTTTTTATATTTATATAATGATGTAAGTAATCATTCAAAAATATAAAACAAAACATGCATATTCCCTATTCCATATTTCCAAATCTCAAGCTGAACTTCAAGTGTTCTTAAAATGTAATATACCTACTTACGAATCGAAAAAAATATTGTGATGATAATAGACCGAGATCCCAGGCCGATCAGACATAACTATTTGCAAATGGATGAGACCCTACGTTCTCAACAGAGTTTTTGATGCTTTGAATACCTGCATGCTTGTGGAACCCCCTTTTGTGACCGCTGGTGAGAAAGATAGCTAATTATGTGCTAAGTAGCACTTTGACTAAAGTTCTGTTCCATAGATATCGATATATCTACTTTACGATAATATTTTACAAAACAATACAATAATCAGACATTTCAATGTAATTTAATGTAAGGTATATGCTTGTATTGTATGCCACCTACACTATCGGTAAGCAGTAAGCTAATAGATGGCGCTTTATAACATTCAATCAAAATAGAAAGAATTTCTAGATTCATTACCATTACGTTCCTATTTACTGAAGAAAATGTTAACTTATGGTGAGTGTTGATGAGTCCTATCAAATATCCCAAAAATGCTTAACATAATTTTTTACGTAATGTAGATACCTATTTAAGCGGTATAAATAGACAGAGATGCATCGACAACTACAAAATATTGTAATAAACTTATTTTTTGTTAGTCAATTAGTGCGCATGCTCCATTTTACGGATCGAAGTCCATGCTATTAGTTGACATATCGAAATAGATGGCGTAGCAAGTTTGCACGTTTCCTTCCCTCTCTCGCCCCTTCCGTGACATTTTTGTGAAACGACAGACTCGTTTCCTGTAAAAATTATCTAATAAATCATATTAGGGCATGGTCGGTAAAGTTTTTCACACGAAAAACCGTGAAATAAAAGCTGTAACCGTGGTTAAGTTTTTTTGTGCCAAGTGCAACTAAACAATCAAGATTCCGCCGATAATTCAAAGCCTACCCAGTGGGTGGCTTAATTTGGTAAGTTTACGTTCTATTTCACCAATTATTGTGCAATATATATGATATTTCTTATCTATTTATGAAGTTCTTGCTGCATGCTACTATTAGGACGAATATAAACCTCTACAGATTGTCGAAATCGTGATTCTAAAGTTAGGTTTGTTAGACGTCTATCGCGTCACTTCGCCTTGAAATTTCGTTCGGGTCGGTTTCAATTTACTGTAAATTACATTGTTAAGCAATAAACAGCGTCAGTTTTGTCTGAAGTATTTATTCTGTGACGAAATAAACGTCACAGTCGTCTAACATCTAATTATAATAATTTCCTTGTACTGATGTGTCATGCGTGTACAATATCACAATGATTTCAGTTATTATATGTGTAATGTAGGTAGGTATTCCGACTCCATCCTTCAACAATCTTTCCTAGCATGTTATAAATATACAATGATCAGCAGCATCAAATTTCAGGCTCTAGGTCTAGCTTTTTGCCCAAAAATTCTATCATTACCTCCTTATGGTTATAGATATTACAAAACTGGCTAACTAGTATATTAAATAGCTAGTGTAGGTTATTTCTAATTTTTGGGTTGGATAGAACTAAAATGTATTCCCAACTGTCTTGCCTTTGGCAGTGAAAGCCATAACACTTAGTTTTAGTTCAATTAAACACCATGAGTTAAGGTTTTGACAAGAAAATTGTTAGTGATCTCTTTCAATCTTCACACACACACATTTGTATACTAAATTCAACACCTTGGCATTAGTCCCGACCGCATCTGAGGTTCGCACCTTGAAGTCTAGGGTATACCAAATTGTTAATATTCCTAAAGGCTGGCTAATCATACCTAGTAGTCTGGTGCAGCAGCAAGCAAGCAAGCAAGGAATTTAGTATTAAAAACAAATCAAACACCTTCTACACTTGTATCATAACTGTATATACCTAACTTTACCATCTAGTGGTTAAATGTTGGCCCAATTTAAATTAAGTGCATACATAAATACACATACTTAGGGAGAAAGCCTAACATTTAGGTATTTTCCTGTACTAAAATAGTCATGTTGGTTCTTATTTTATCAATTTTATTAATTTTTAATCATCCACCGAACCTTTTATGTAAATTATTTGACTATTAAATATTATGACGTCACAAATAAGTTTTTCATATAATTTGCATATAACTTACCGTTTTGATGTTTAGTAAAAAGTAACTAATTAATTTGAGTAGTCAGTTACATACCCTATTGATACAGGTGTAGTAATTTTTAAGTCCACAACTGTGGATATAACTCATCATCATTACATTGGTCTCTGTCGCACCTGAGGCCTAAAAAAACATGTACATAACATTTATTCATTTATTTACGTAATATAGTCTTGTCAAACAGTAGTTAAAATTAAAATAGGTAAACAAATACTTATGGAAATTTCCAATGCTTCATTGCGTTCTTAACATTGCACATATAACAATTTAAAAACTCTAGGCTATTTGGAATTAATTTAAAAAAGAATTTATTTTTTATACCTTTTAACAGTCAAAATAATAGTACAAATTTTCATATCATAATTTGTTGTATGAGTCTATTAAAATACTCATTCTTAAAAATATTTAACATAACTATTTCACTAGGTACTGGCACACTAAATTACTACACAAATACACACAACACACCGTTGTTTTTCAATATTATATTCTAAAGCCATTGTCTAACAATCATATAGATGTGTTTAATTTAAACAAACCTTGTGAAAAAGTATCCAATCAACACAAATGTTATCATAATCTCAAACTAATATTTAAATGTTTCTGTACATATTCAAATTCAAGCCTTTTATTAATTGAGTAAGAGTTTTACATTTTGCATATTACATAACAGTGATCAAATAGTAGATGTAGTACAACCCTGTCCTCTAAGTTAATCTGCCCCTGCAGTACAAAGGCCATATTATGGTTATTAAAGAAAAAGGTAATTAGGTGTCATAATATTTCTTTACATATAAATGAAAAATGGAAAGAGGTTTATGTATGTTAAATTATCCTACTAATAGTATAAACATGGAAGTTTGTTACTCTTTCACATAAAAACTACTAAATGGATTTTAATGAACTAACTTTTAAACTCTCGCGTTCCATGATATATAATTTACAAAACGGGAATTTAATGAAACTTTACATTAATATAGCTTATATATCAGAATAACACATGGGCTACAATTTATAACGTTAACCGATATTATAGCGATAGCCGACATCCACGCGGGCGGAGCCGCTGGCAAAAGTTTGTACAAAATATTTTAGGTCAAAATTTCATACTTCTACACCTCGTACTGTTGACTTTCAAGCCCTTATTTTCCATGACAGTTCACAGAATTGTTTTCAACTGGGCGTCCTGTGGTTATAGTGTGATATACAGACCTATTCTGACCTATTCTGAGGATTGTTTAATTAATAGGTTGTCTTTAAAGAAATGAGAAAGTGTGTGGTATTATTTATATTTAGTATACAGCATGTTTATTATGGAAGGGTTGCCATATATGTCACTTATTGAGCTTTTATATTATAAATATAAACATGTTTAAATTAAACATGAATAAATATTTATTTATTTTTGTATGTTTTTTCATAATGTGATGTATTACTATAATTAAAAATAATTTATTCATTTATTTGTTGAATCATCAAACTGTAGAAGCAGTTGATTCTTAAATTTTAAGTACTAAACTAAATGATTGGTGATTGATAAATAAATTATTTATTAAATGGCATCCTCTAGTTGTTGCAAATCAATTTCTTTTATTACCTACTTGTTTTTTGTTTTTCATAGTCAAACACACTTTTTCATTTCTTTATAGGTCTGACTTAATATGGAAAAGAAACGGGACTCATTTTTTCTGAAAAAGAAAAGTGGTAAAATTTCGGACCAGAAAATTTCGGAACAAAAAGAAAAGAGACAAGAAGAGTTCAATAAGAACCGTAAAGGTGTTGTAGAAAAACCAGAGAAAACTGAGAAAAAACCTTTTGATAAGAAGGCATACCGCTTGAAGAAATATAGTAAAAAATATAAACTTGGGCAATGGGAGGAGCAACGTAAGAAAAGATTACTCCATGAGTATCAGAAGGAGATGAAAAATGACCTCTCAGTTGGAACCTACAATCCTAAGAACTTTGATGAAGATACCCCAGATGGTAACGAAGAAATTGGTAAATATGTGAAACACCCTGATTTACTTGACAGCAAAAAGACTGCAGTAACAAAAACAGTTAAAAAAGACCCATTCTTTAAAGCAAAAGAACAATTCAACAAAGTAAAACAAGATAAATTAGCAAAACAACAAGAGATAGAGAGAGTAAAAGAAGAAAAAAAGAAGAAGTTGGAAGAGTATAAGAAGAAGAAACACGATAGGTTCAAGAAGTTAAGCAAGAAGACAAAGAAAGGACAGCCAGTGATGACCGGCAGACTGGAATTGCTGCTAGAAAAAATTCAAGGCTCTAAATAGGGAATGAATAAAATAATAGTAGTCTGTGTACTTGAACACACTGTACTTCTCATTGCACACAATTACACATTATTTAGGATATTGAAATTTTTATTAGTGATAATTTGTTAGAAACTGAAATGAAAGAGAATTAAAAAGTCGTTGAATATATTTTGCAAACTCCAATGATAACGAAACTAAATCTAATTTAAATCAACAAAATTAAATTAATTGGCCTAAAAGTATGATTTATAGTAATTTTTCGAAACAAGGCTTAAAGATTTCCATAGCTTCCTGGAAAAATAGGTTGAGGCAGGTAGTTTCAATCCTTTAGATCGTCTACTGCCTCACGTATGCACATGTTATTTCGTGCAAATGTGGTGCGAATTTCGTGCAAAATGCATACGATTTGTTGGAAACACACGGTTCGCATGCGTGACATCTAGAAGGCAGGGCATTTCTTTATTATAAGTCCACAGTGATATTATTCAGTTAGAGTAATGCGTGTAAATTTTCGATTATAAGGTAATTTATTTCACTAATGCATCCTTTTGTTCTCGTTTATCATTTCATCGGTGGATATAGATTATAGTTTTTATTGGTTTTGTGTTACGATCATGAACTTCATGACTTTGTTAGATTGTGTTGTGTGTTTGTTGTTACGTGTCGTTTTTGTTCTAGAAAAATCAATTGTAATTCAAATTGTAAGCATTGTTCCTCAGTTTGGAAATAAAATTTGTAAGTTTCTTTAGTCTTTTTAGTCAGTATACTTAGATTTCATATGTTTTGAACAAGGTAACAATAATGTTCAGGATCTATTTACAACTAACATCAGGCCTTAAGGGCATGACACCCTCTCAGGCGTGGCGGTAGTGCATTCGACTACTTCACAGGGTGCGCGGGTTCCCCACTGGCAGTAGTAGTAGTAAGGGGAGGAGCCGGTGTCAATGAATCTTGACATTGTGTAACATGGAGGTCCTTTTTATTACAATCTTCAAATAGCATCTGAAGAGGCCGTCTAGCTTAGGCCATCATTTTCGCATATCTGATATTAATATCCGTAATGGTGACTCATTCCTCGGCCCTGCCGGGTCCCAGTAGGAGGGGAATTTCCAATTATAAGCTAAGGCTAAGGTTTGACGTCGTTATGGATGACATGCGTGCCAATAGTGTCACAACCATGAATGCGCAAGACCTTGCGACGTGGAAAAGCAGGAAGGCGTTTCCTGCGCTCCATGGGGAAGGCCTGGGATGCAATCTGGCAAATACGTCTTTATGATACTTAATTCTGCATTTAGTTTACCACCAGCATATTGACGTGACTCTTATAAAAAAGCTGGAACGACATTGTTTAAGGTCTAACACCACGTAAATCACTTTTGGGTATTTCCATTTCTCCGATTGGATAAGAGGACGCGATGTTTTTTTTTAATTTACTGGATTTTTGCTTACTTTGCCATTTTGCCTTAAGCGACAACTTGTAATATTGTTTTAGAATTGCACATGCCGACCTTGAACAATATAATATATTTTGAAGCTTGGAAGTTGCTTTATTACAGATTTATCTTTGTTAAATGTCAAAGATTACTACTGATATACGTATGATGATAAACCTATCAAAGCGTTTCTCACAAAGTAGGCACGTACCTGTCATATACGAACTTTATTCAAATCAGTAGAGCATAATTTATCTCAATTTTACACTATTCTTAAAGAATACTTGTAACTGATTCGTGTTAACCCCCTTGCTTTGCTAGTGTTAGAAGTGGGTTCACATCGGCAGTATAATCACCAGGTTTTGAACCCGGGATCCTACAATTGTGAGGCTGACTCCATAACCACTAAAGCGTATCCACAATCATACAAACGCCAGTCCTGTTAGACCCAAAGTTCTTACTTTAGGAGTCCAAGGTCCACTACTCCCATTGGCTTTGCTTTACAGAAGCGTCTACCAACTGACTGTCCTATCCTGAGAAGAGCCTCATACGTCATCAGGTGTACCGGCTTACGGGTGAGCTTAGCTTGAACTTCGAGGATCTGTGGGGCTCCGTTCACCACAATGTCCTTCATTTTACTTTCCTATTTGTGAGGGCTATAGCAATGATAGTACTACGTTTTTATATTGCCATAGGTTATATTTTTTTATATCTTCCATATTAAGACAATAGGTATTAGGGATGCCGACATCTAATCCAGACATAAATGGCTAGAGCAGTAAATTGCTTAAGACGATAGTTTAAGGTAATATTCCATAACAATAGTACTTCCCAATATTGTACCTGGTGAAGCTGCTATTGTCTTGACGTCTAAAGAAACATTATTGTACCTTGTGAAAGCACTATTGTTTAGGGAGATAAATAGGCGCAGGCGCAGAATTTGCGAAGTCGCGTTAAAGAAGACTTATTGCGGTATTAATATCAGGTAGGTACTTAAACTGTACTATGTATTTGTATTGTACTACTGCATTTACTTCGACTATAGACAGTTCTTGCTATCAGGCTAGCCCTAATATTCCCGAAATCATTTCAGCATTTTATCACGGTATTATAAAACAAAAAAAATCGTAGGGAAATAACATAATCGACAATCAGACTGCCAGTTTGGTATAACGTATCAAACTGTCTTTCCGATGTACGACAGAGAAAAGGCTCTATTAAGCGGGTCTTAGTCGAACTCTCACTCTTCCAGCCTTCCCGCTGACGTGCCTGGTTTCTAAAACCCTGTTTAATTGCCTTCATCCGCCTCGGTTGCATACAAAACTCGCACTTTGGAGCCCAATGGCCTTTCTTCTATTCTTTATCTTGACTAGACTTATCTTACGGAAGAGACTGCCATTTGATCCCACCAACAACGAAAGGAAATCCTGTGCCAGACTTTTGGATGAATAAAATTGAAATTACAGACAGCGAACCATCAGCGCGATAGAAGATCAAGTGACGCCAATTCCATACACCTACATCTCTTTATACCTCAATTAATTTCCACTGACTGTTATCTAAGAAAGCTGCAGTTTCCTCCGCTCATAAAACTAATTTACAATCGCACAGTATACATAATACTTCTGATGTGTAAACAGAAATTTTATAACAGCCTTTATTGTTTGGAAAGTATTTGCTGTCTACTGATATTCATTATGAGAAACTTTTTTATCTTACGCCTGTATAACCTTGAAATAATAGACAGATGTATTTGAATTGCTTGACATATGGCAGCACACAGAACGTCCTCTGGCCCTGAGATGGGACAGATAGCGTTGACTATAGGCTGTCCCTGTTCGTCTTGAATTTCGGCGTTTTATGGAGTCTTTCCTAGGCCTTCCACGCCAAGTCTGTTTATGACGGCCACCTTGCGCTTTGGTAGTTCCAGTCTGGTCCTTGCCTAGGTATGTGATCTTCGTTCCTTAGAAGATTCAGATCCATTCTCTGTACGAAATGATCTTGTATCGCTCTGGCACTAGCAAGTCTATTCATGTTCGTTGCCTATTAGCGCGTGCTCTTTAAAAACACTGCCCAGTAACACACAGGGTTAAGTGATAAAAGTGATGAATTAAAACCAGAAACTACAGATTCCAACTGTGGACACGCGGCGACACAGGCCTGACCCTTTTATCAGAGCAGACACCAAGATGATATTATCTCATATAATAACAATATTTTGGCACCCAATTAGCGGTTTGACAATTGATACCAATCTGACGGATGTAGTAAATATTGACGTTGACCCCAGTTATGAATACAATGGCATCACTTGTGACAATCGTGATCGTGCTACCTACTGTTGATATGACCAGCCATCTTTGGGCGGCCACACATCAAGCTATCGAGCACAAAGCATTTTTTTTAATTACTCTTCATTTACGCAGCAAACGCTTTTGACATCTCTTGTCAAGAAGCATTTTTCTTACGAATTTAGGTACTGTGTGCCTGCTGCGTGCTTGCTGCTTTAGCTTGTGGTTTATCATTATTAATAGAAACGAAATTGATTCAGACCGGTAAGTTCTTAAATGAGTACTTATGTTATGATACTCATGAAGATATATGATATACTGTTTTTTTAAATACTGCTGAGGCGGAAGACAAGCACACGGTCCACCTGATGGAAAGAGGTTACCGTGGCCTATGGACGTGTGCAACACCAGGGGAGTCACACTCGTGCTACCGACCCTGTAAACACAGAGTTTCTGTGACGTCAACGTAGAAGATTGTGATCGTCCAGTAAACATCCTAGCTCTTCTCGAGATATCTCCAGGCAAAACTAGGGTGCATGAGCGATTTCATAGCATAAATCTTCGTAAAATTTATCTATCGTGTTTTTGTCTTTTATTTTAAACTAGCGGCCGCCCGCGACTTTGTACGCGTAAAGTTACATACAAACTATCATCCCCATTTGAACCCCTCAAATGGTTCTAAGCTACATCCTATCCAATTTTCAACCAAATCGGTATAGCCATTCTTGAGTTATAAGTAGTGTTACACGACTTTGTTTTATATATATAGATATCAGCAAGGTTCATATTTGCCATCTTTTAGACCGTACCTATTGGATGTATATTCGTACAGTTGATATCTCTTTTGCATCTAAAGATTGCACTTTGGAGCCAGAAGTCCGCTTTTTGTTCTTGATAGGCATATCGAGTTGCCAGACATTTGTTACCCACATAGCCTATTACCGCAGAACGTGGCCGCACTAGCGAACGCGACTTTCCTGCGTTATTTTTTTTTCAATAAATCACCGCAGACATGGACATACCTAAAATGTATAAAACCGAATTAATGCTTGTTATTTACGTATACTTGTAATCATATTCTTGTCAACCATCTAGCCCTATACCTGTATTACCCTCAAAATTAAAAAAAAAATTGGGTACTTTTTATGATCGCTCTCAATAGTCTACGAATACAATGACGGTAAAAGATATGGTCACATTGTTCACATAATTGTAAGTTTTGTCAAAAGCAGTTTGTGCCTTAGCATTAGCGACCTTAACTGTGATGTTTTCTTTCTTTCTTTCATAGTACTGAGAAGAGAGACAAGATCGTTATGGTCAAAATGTGGTTCTTACCTCATGCAAAAGATCTCAGTGTTAATCTCACTAACTATCAGTCAAGTTTGTTGTGATGTTCATTGTTTTGTGTTGCTGTGTTCGATCTTTCATGAGAGTTATTAATTAAAAAAGTGTTATTTTGCTAAAACTGGAAGGAGACAGAGTACATGGCATTTTAGTAAACCAAAAGGAGAAAGAGTTCGCGGCCCGGTATGTAGTAATTCTATTTAAAACTAAATTTAACAAATATGTACCCAAATTTTGCACCTAATCGACACAGGTAGATAAAGTTAGCCTCTTGAAACATTGAAACTGAGTCTAAAATAGCTCATTTGACTTGACTTACTCAAAAAGTTAGTGAGTTACGGATAAACAATTGAAATCAAAGGTCTCGATAGCGTCTGCTAAGTTAGTGACTCATGGTACCGTTTGTAGGACGACAGCTGATAAACGCTACTTCGACTTGATACGTTTCTTACCTATTGAAATCGCTCATGGTACAAAGTTTAACACTGCGTCAGGGGCTCTTCTGTACAAAATTTCATACAAATAATTTACGCCGGCAGTAGCTCGAAATTACGGTACCTAAGTAAGGTCCCTACCATCACGTTCGTGGCTCTAGTGAACCTCACTTACTCGGTGCACCTGCTGCAGCTTTCCTCTCGAAGTTAAAGAGGTCAGACGGCAGTCGTCGTTCATAAACAAACTGATCAAAAGTACATAATAAACCGACTCCAGATTTCAAAGTGGACTTTGAAATCTAGGGTCGTGATCGGGTTGTAAACAACTGGGAAATCGCTTTTAGGATAATGATGATAATACTAGCGAGCGAGATATGACTGTGTAAACTCACGATAGAGACGAGACACTCATATAACATACCCAACAAGCATGCCAGCTTGTCTAACCAAGCCGATAAAAAGTAACGACTGCAGAATTTGTTTAAGGAACCATTGTTATTACATCAAGTTTATTATCCTGAGATTATGTATATTACACAATACATGCATCAGATACGTGTACTTTGGAGTAATTACTTCATATCATTTTTTATTTAAGTTAACTACGACCTCTTCGATTATCTGATAACTCTTTAAACAGGATTTTGAATTATGTAACTGTAATGTCGCCAATTTCAGTTATCGACACTGTCGATTTTGTGTTCTTGATGTTCCCCTTTTAAAAAAAATAAATAACGGGTTCTGTTTCAATTTAAAGGTTCTGATCAGAAAGTATTCAAAATATAACCTCTTTCGAATCTGACCAACATTTACTAAGTATCTACCTCCTGGCCAGTCGTAATGAGTCAAAGTTTCCAGAGCTCCATGCTAATGGTGGAAACGTGATCTGATGTATCATGCATCAAATCGAATCTACGGTCGCTAATCATCTAGAGTGAAAGATGTTCCAAGTACAAAACCGAAACGTTTTGAGGAAACAATTGTTCAGAACAATACTTTCGGAACGGGATAATATGTCGTCTCAAATGCCTATTTGTCCAGACTCAATGATATTCTACAGCGTGCTCCACTATTGGGCTGATATTATTATCTCATCTTGCCACGCTGTTAAAATATTAGAACATCATCAAAATTATTGACATACACAATCTCGGAACAAGGATCACTTTTGTTAGGTACTAGCGGTTGCTCGCGGCTCCGCCCGTGTGTAATTCTGGATAGATACTCTACTCGCTTCTTTTTTGACTCTACTCGATTCTCTACTTGGTTATCTACTGGATCCTTTAATCATCTCTCTTCCACTCTCTACTCGACTCTGTACTGGACTATCTACTCGCCCCTCCACCGGCCTCTCCATTCCTTTCTCTAATCGCCTCTCTACTCGACTTCCTACTTCAAATTCATGTTCTTTATTTCTGAAATTTGTGCAACCTGATTACATCTTTTTGACGACAAATTCCGCTTAAAACTAAATTTACCACCGCTTCCGCGCTAGTGGAGAAGAAATGGTCTAACAAACTCCACTGCAGCATTTTCGAGACGTCAGTTTACAAAGAGTGATTTCTTAAGGCTAAATGGATGAATGTACAGTCGACAAAATTGATAGTATACCACCTTTACATATAAAGTTGTATGTAAAGGTGGGATACCATTGATTTTGTCGAGTGTACATTTGTCTCGTATCAAGATCATTCAAAGAATATTTTGCCTGTCTACTCACCACTCTACTCGACTTTCTAACTAGCATCTCTACTCGACTCTCTGTCTCTTACCTTGCCCCTTTCCCGTTGTCTCTCTTTTCTTCTCCCCTAAGTACGTCTTTCCCCAAGCTCTAATCAGCGTACTATGTATTTCATCAGAATATATTCAATGAAGAATTTTTATTCAGGAGGAGGTTTGCAATTCAATCGGTATTTTTTGTGTTTGTTACTTGGTATTAAACCAGATCGAACGGAATTTTATTATTATTTTGGTGTTGGATAGGAGTCTCCAGTAGAGCCATAAATCAGTAGCGAAGGGTGAAATTTATAAAACGGAAGCCGGTGAAAGAATGTTATATCTCGATGCAGTTCATCTCATTTTGACATCTCTACCATCTATGCAAAAGGGAATTCAGAAGGAATTGGGTTATAGGGACCACTCGCCGCTGCCATAAATGAAAACGTATATCAGCATTATTTAAAAATTTTACAAAATGCAAAATAAGCAATGAACCATTGTATGTAAAAACCATAATTTGCGAAACGGGTTTTTATGCTCATGGTTTTGATGAAAAGAGAAGGTTAGTACCTGGTCAAGGGAGTCAGAATCGAATGACGGGATCCATGGATTGAGGATCGCATGACGGAATCTAGGGCAATCCTCAAATTGTAGGCAAAACTTTGTTTCCAACAACTTTGTTTCCTGTGCCTGAATTACTACGATGTTATCAATTAAAATATGGTCTTTCGGGCTAGGCACCGACTTCTGACAGATCAGTAAATCACCTGTAATTTACTAAGGTTAAGCTATTTGCACAGAAAGTTTGTAGTTATTGCGTCCATCGCGAAAAACAGACTAGACTTCCAAAAAATATATTTTTGTGTCCAGTATCGTTAATATAACATAACCTAAGTATTTTTTTTTAAATATCTCCAATGTACAGACACGACCACTTTACAATTATATATTATAATTGTATAGACATTAGATAGGTTTAAATAATTGTTTGTTTTGAAGATTCCGCCTTGTTTTTGTTCAAAATGTATGCTTTACTACAGGGTAGATAGCAGTGCTGACGTATTTCCTCAATCAGATATTATGTACGTTACCAAAGGTCGTTCGCTGCCTCGTGCGCAACGGCATGCCGCATTTCGTACAAAAAGTACGAAGCTTATGTAGAGCAAATAATTTGCACAAAAGTCGTACAAAATGTATATACAATTTGCACGACGTACCTACATGCGGTCGCATGAATGATAGGCTTGTGGCAGCGGACAGTATGAGAAAAAATTAGGTTTTACGAGAATCTTGTCCACCTTTCCATCGCCTCCCGTACATTGACCTTCAGCCGTTCAGCTTTTAACTCGAATTAACCGAATTTCCAACATTCAACCAATAACATTTACTTATCTACAGCTGTGTTTACATTTCCAAAGAGGGTTATGCGTTCATCGAAATCTCAATAACTTTAAAAACTTTTCTAATCAATATGCTTATGACGATATCGACAATTAGTAGTAACATTATCTTTGCGATGCTGTTCGTCCACTATGCCCGGAAATCGTCATACTCAGGGAGACCATTCCTCATGGTTTTTGAGAGCGTCAAAATCTTTACTGCCTACCCATTTTCCCATTCCCTCTCCTGTTAACCTATGAACCGTGGTCCGTGTGTTCCTAGATCCTAGTTAGTGTTATCTACACTAATATTATAAAGAGGAATACTTTGTATGTTTGTTTGTTTATTTATTTGTTTGTTTGTAATTAATAGGCTCAAAAACTACTGAACCGATTTTAAAAATTCTTTCACCATTTGGAAGTTAGGGAAAATTACTATTTTGAATAAAAATAGGGTTCCGTAAGATATTTTGGTTTTTCGAACACAAGGTGTAAAAAATCAACCAGAAAAGTTACTTATTTTGCGTACGCTGCCTAAACTATAAAAGATAGATCCATAAAATGTTCTAATTAATTGTAGATCTTATAAATATCTACAAAAAAGTCCGCGACACTATACCTCGAGTGAGTGTCGAGTGAGTGAGTGAGTGTCGAGTGAGGCACAACAACCATTTTTTTGAATGAAATTTTGAAGCATTTACTATGCTAAATTTTTAAATGGATTAAGATAGGTTAGTTCCAACCATTTTTTTATTAAAAAATCTTGTTTTTTTTGGAATACATTTAAACGCGTTTACTTTACTCATGCTATTAATCCTTATCAAAATAAATTATTTCATCACTAAGCACAGTTTATGTAGATAATATTTGGTCTTTGTATGTTTAAAATTGGACGTTTCGGCCCGTTGCGAAGTGGGCGTCACCTCAAAGGGCTGAAACTTGGTACAGGGATGGATAGAACTTAGAAAAGGACTTAGGCTCCCTTTTATCGCGATAGAAGAGGTTAAAGTGGGGGGGGGGGGGGGAGGGGGGAGTACAATGTGGGATGAAAGTTTGTAATTTTTAAAGATATCCTGATGAAATTTGGTACAGTAATAATTTTCATATAGACCTGGAAAGTGAATACTTCTTTAGAAAATAACTTTAATAAAACTGGCGTGTTAATCGATTGGTGAATCGATTTTGAATATAGATGTATTAATTGGTAACTGCATTTTTATGGCATAAATAAGTAAATATTAAAATATACAGTATACAATATACAGTTTATATGAAACTTTATCATTTTTGAAGATATCCTGATGAAATTTGGTACAGAGATAGATAAGAGCTTGGAAACGGACATATGCTACCTTTTATCGCGAAAAATGGTGTAGAAGGGGGGAGGAATAGGGCTAGGGGATGAAAGATTGTCATTTTTCGAAATATCCAGATGAAATTTGGCACAGAGATAGATTAGAGCTTGGGAACGGATATGAGTAACTTTTAAAAAAAGGTGTTAGAGGGGGGAGTGGTAATAGCGGATGAAAGTTAGGGGTGGAATAGAGTAAGGAGTAAAAATTTGTATGAAAGTATGAAGTAATAAGAAGTTCTTTTTCAATCGCGCAGAAAAGGGGTAAATAGGAGATAAATAGTATGAAATTTTTAAATTAGTATGAAATTTGAAAATGTGGTGATACGTTTTATTCTAGATAGTATCGAGTATAGAAATATTCGAAAATAGGCACCTAAACTATTACAAAATGAAAACCAGTTCTACCACACTACTATCATTTTCATGGTGTACAGAGGATGTGACAGGCAATGTTTATTTATGTAAACATAGGTTTAACATGTGACCATAAAATTATACTATTAAGTAGTTCTTAGAATTATTTGCTGGAGGAAATTACGTTTTATTATCAGACAGGCTTAGAACAATAAAAGACAGACTTTATAACATTTAATTTAACAACACGTGCCCTGAGTACAATTGTATGATTTGTCTTTTGTCATGATAACTAAAAAATAACCAACGAATGGACTTACGAGCTAGTACTAGTAGCATAATTATAGTTTTTAATGCTTTCTTTTTTTGCTGATTTTGTGTGTCCAATGATGACCTGGGTTCAAATTGTGTGAGTACCCGCGCGTATTCAAATTATGAATTAACAACGAGTAAGCAACCTTAAAAACTCGATGTGTACTCATTTGTTTAAATAAAGTATTTCTACGTGAAATAAATAGATGCAAATAACTTTTCTCATTGTTTGTAAATGAAAATTTTAGTTTAACTGAATATTGTAGATATGTACTTCTACTATTACTGTGGCGCTACAAGTTACGTGTGTGCAGGTAACCAAAATCAAGGTCTACAAAAGAGGCCTTCTGTAGGTAGGTACTTTTATTTATTTTGTGTTTATTATAAACAGCTATAAAGTTAATGATACACCATAAACTAAAGTTCTTTTGACAAGGACCTCAAAAAGATTAGCAGTTGCTTTAATCAGAATTGTAGAAAAATAAAATATCAATTACAAACATTTTTTCAACATTAACCATTCATATTAATTGTTTTTTGGAACACACATGATATACACAATAATTTGATGACTGATGAGGTAAATGATGTTAGATTCATACAATTGCTCATACTTTTTATTCATTATTGAATCAGTTATTTATGTCGTAAGTGTGATCTTCATCGTTCTGTCCTTTAAACTCTTGAGTTCCATGATATGTAATAAAAATAACGGGTATTAACGAGTTAGTCTGTCTGTTACGCTTTCACACTTACACCACTCAACTCTGAATCAAGTGGAGCCGCGGGTTACAGCTAGTATACAACTAAATGTGTTAGATCATTAGTATATTAGCTTATTGGTCACGCGCGGACCGCACCCCCACAGATTAGAAGATCGTAAGGTTATCAAGCCAGGAACGCTTAATGAGGTTGACTTCAATTATCGACTGAACTCTTATACATAATCGTAGCTAAAACTATTGAATATCCAAACACATGAATGATTTTCATACATTGCTCGGTTAATTAATCAATTAATTAGCCAATAGCATCGCAGTCTACTGCAGGTTTTGGCCGACTGTTTCCACGCTAGCCATACGGGTTGGTACAGATTTTATTTTCAGTTTTCCTTCTTTTACAGCGATATCATTTGCGTATTTTTCCGTTAGTCGTCTCATCCGTCTTCTTTCTCTATCACCACACGGATGGACATGCACCACATTGGTCGGTATATATTTTTATTTTAAACAACGCAATGTTTATAGCAAAGAATAGCCCGGGAAACATTTCACACTGATATGATAATTTCTGATCAAAGTCTTCGTGAATCCATATATTAAGAAACTCTGTCTAATTGAGATGTTATTTTCTCAATATTAGGAAAGGTTAACAAACTACTATCACGATCAGCAGAGATTATTTTCATGATCATGTGCTCTATGGATAACCTAACTCTGAATGTGAGGCCCCTGGTGTTGCAGACGTCCATAGACTGCGTAATCACTTTCTAGTAGGCCTTAGGCTTGTCTACCATCGAAATGGTTACTCGAATTCCTGGCGACGACCGTAAGTTCAACTGATTGAAAGATATGGCGACCCTGGCTACCAGGCATTCCTACTACCTGCATATCTATTGATATCCCTTTTTAATATGCGCCTATTTTAGCTCCCTTTAATTTTAAATGTATTAAGTGGGGCCAAACATGTAGCTGACGAAATGTAGGCGTATAATAGCTTGAGGTCTGTATGTAAATTAAACATTTCAATCCTAACCGGTTTAAGGACATGGTACAAAACTTCACAAATATCAAGAACTAGTTTTTGCCCGCGGCTCCGCCCGCGTGAATGTCGGTTATCGTGATCAAACATAGCCTTATGTCCTTCCAAACGGTCTAATCTACCCCCATGCCAAATTTCATCAAAATCGGTTCAATGGTTTAGGCATGAAAGCGTAACATACAGACAGACAGACAGACGGACATACAGACTTACTTTCGCATTTAAAATATTAGTATGGATTCTTACGTATTAGTTACAATAATTTATTAACCGTCATTTATTTATCTCATCGTTTAAACGTAGTAAAGTAACTTAACTAAAACTAAACAAACAGTGAAGCAAGCTCGTACGGCCGTCGGCTGTGCGCCCGGCGAACACCGCCCGCGCTCGTGTTACCTGACGTCACCGAAGCGGTTCGTGGCAGTGCAGACGGGGTCTAACAATAATTACATCAGACTTACCTCCTATCTCACTGATAACTGGGCCATTCTGCGCTCCTGATAACATGACAAATAAATACAAGCTCGCTCGCCGCGTCTTACACTTTACAGTCATCACGCATCAGTGACAGTTCAGTCTGACGTTCGGGAATTGAAACATTCCCCGCAGCCAGCTTCCGCGACGTTGTTGCGTTTTCTCCAACTCCTTACGTTTAGTTTAGCAACAACCTCAGGTTGTTGCTTAAGACAGCAAATAAAGCTTTGAGAATTTCGCGACTAACGGTAAGTTTTTGAAATAATAATTATTGTTGCACTCTTAAATTTTTGATTAATATTTTAGCTTAATGAAAGAAACAATATGGCACTTTTAATTTTAATAATTGTTAACTTTTATATTTAAAATTAATTGACGTAATAATGAAAAATAGAATGGAATATGTACTCCGACCAAATAACTAATATGGATAGATTTTTAATCCTATGTACTATCCACTTAAAACCTTAAAACTCCATCTAGATTAAATAAGTTGTATGTCATTAACTCATTACATTATCATGAAAGTCATTCCTAGTATTTTGAATATTTAGAAATTAATTGGCTTCTTAAAACATATTTTAAATCGTTAAGTTTTTTAATCACCTACATAATTTTATCATTATCGAAATTATATATTATATAGTTATACTGTCTTTTTATTTGAAGAATTAAAGTATTTTATTTATATCCTAAATTACTGATAGAATTAGGTAGGTACGCTAAACAGAAGACAAAGAAGCCTCCATTTATATTAATAAGTATTATTAATTATTACTTATATTAATAAATTAAATTCTATTCCATTCTAATACCTCGAAAATAATTAACACTGTGCCAAAGCATAATAATTGTTAGGAAAATTCCAAAGTTAAACAAATACATAGTGTGGAACTTCTTTTCATTGACCTTGGGCACGTGCTAACTCAATATGGCGCCATTGACGTCACACCCAGAAGCGTAATTTTCACGACACCAACTGAAATCTTTATGAGTACCTACCTACAACTTATTTGTTATTCGCTTCACACAATTTAGTTCATGTTTTTTCATTGCGGTGCTAGTAGTGGTAAAGACTGCGTCTTGACACGGAAGGGTATGGCGGAGATATCTGCGATCAGGTTTTCACTGTTAAATAATTGGAAGCCGGCATTAAACGAATGACCTAGGCTTCAAATTAGCTGACTATTGACAGCTGTGACTTATGGGTACACTTTCAAATAGGTATACCTATCCTTTCATAACTAGGGTTTACAATTCCCGGGACTGAGGAGGGATACAGATTTCCCGGATCCAGACCATGGGTGTTGCAGGGAGGAAATGCTTTTCAGGGCCCCCATGCAACTCGGCAATCGAATCCCAAGACAGCGTGCGGATTTAGTCGGTTCGAGTCCGATATAATCGAGTCAATTAATGGTCAATTATAACCGTCCCGCCGCCGGTCAGCCTAATCATAACACAAGAATAAGAGAATGACAACTCATTTCTCATTTATATGTCACAACTTCACATTCATTCGAATCTATCACGTAGGTACCTCCCTAATCATGCGCTCTAAAGATGTTATAATTGACGCAATTCGGTCACACAAACAAAAATCATTGAAGTGCCTCCCGAGAACCAGTTCGATATGATCGCCAATCAGTATAAACAATTTCAATCGACTGCACGCGCTCGCGGCGCCATGACCACCGCCGCAGATCTATCGATGTGCGCAGTAACCGTAGTACACCACACCACGGCCTTGACCGTGCGTGGCCATCAACGTGACCTGACAGACCAGGCCGATAATAAGCAACGCACTCACTAGATTTTATTACTTATGGGTGCTACGCGAAATCGTTACGATCAAACTGAATCGACAAATTGATACGTGCGCTTGAAAATATGTAAATGAAAAAAAAAAATGTAGTATGTGTCAATGAAAAATTTTAATTTTTAAAACTGAAGCGAGGTGATTTGATGCGTATGATTGATTCATCGGTGTAGTTGAACAATACAGTGCGATTTTACCAATGTCTAGTAGAGTGTACGCCACGCCATCCATAATCGCTTCACATTTAAATTTCTTTCGAAAGATTTTTTTTTTAATGTAGGACACGTCAATTTGACTTCACCTCGCGTGATGGTAAGCTGAAGGCAAAGTCTCAGAAAAGAGGGTCACCATTACAAACACGTACCATGTTAACAATGGTGGCACTCAGCTTGACGGCCTCATCAGATGCTTTTTCACGCCCCGTTTAAAGGACCCGGGACTGTAGGAAGAAGGAAACACGCGAGCTGGCAAGGAGTTCCAGGCCTTAATGGTGCGACAAAGAAAGGAGTCACCAAACCGCTTGGTTCTTGAAGGAATATTCTGCACCGTATACGGGTGACATCTAAGCCCTGCTCGTGTTGTCCTATGTAGGAAAGGAGAGGGCGGGACCAATTGAAAGAGCTCATCAGAACATTCACCATGGTAGAGACGGTAAAATACTGCCAAGGATGCAACATCTCTACGCATCTGCAAAGGATCAAGGGTGCTTGTGACCTCGAGATTCCCAATAATGCGGACCGCACGTCGCTGCAACCTGTCGAGAGCATCTAATAAGTACTTTGCGGAGCCATCCCAGAGATGCGAGCAGTATTCCACGCAAGGCCGAATTTAGGTCTTGTATAGAAGACACCGCTGCTCCGGCGTGAAAAATCGTCTCACTCTGTTCAAGACTCCGAGTTTACGCGAGGCTGTTTTGATGATACTCTCGATGTAGTTGTTGTTATTAAGTCCTTCAGTTATATATTAGGGGTTAAAGTATGGAATTGCCGATTTGTACTGACAAATTGAAATTCGTTTTTTTTTTAATTTAACGTATTTATTTAATCAAAATAATTACCATTATTATCTATACATTGCTGCCATCTAGTAGGAAGGTCATTTATGCCTTTGCGATAGAACTCTGGTGATCTAGATTCGACAAACTGTGTGAAAGCATTTTGTACTGCCTCCTGAGAAGAAAACTTTTATCACATAGAAAATTGTCCAAATCACGAAAAAAATGGTAGTCTGTTGGAGCAAGGTCTGGCGAATATGGAGGGTGACGGATAGTTTCTAATTGCAGTTCCTGTAGAGTTAAAACGGTTTCTCGTGCTGTATGAGGTCTCGCGTTATCATGGAGCAATAATGGTGAAGATCGATTCATGAGTCGGGGCTGTTTCACTGCTAGTTTTGCTATCATTGTTCGGAGTTCGGCACAGTAGACATCTGCCGTTATTGCTTGACCAGATCGTAGAAAGCTATAGTGAATAACACCATGCTGAGACCACCAAACAGTTACCATTACCTTTTTATTGGTAAGCTTTGCTTTAGGACACTGTTGTGGCGTTTCACCTGGGGTCAGCCATTGCATTTTTTGCTTACGGTTATCGTAAAGAATCCACTTTTCATCACATGTCACAATTCGATCCAATATTCCTTCATTTCTGTATCGATTCAACAAGGCAACACAAGTTTCAACACGCATTTCTTTCTGCAGATCAGTCAAATCATGAGGTACCCATTTTTCACATTTTTTTATTTTATTGATTTGACGCAAATGAGTCAATATTGTTGGTAAGGTAACGTTAAACCATGCAGCTAATTCCTGGGTAGTTTGGCTCGGATCGGCTTCCACCATGTCTTTCAATTCATTGTTATTCACCTGTGTGGAAAGCGAATAACCCCTATTATAATAGGGGTTAAAGTATGCAATTGCCGTTTCATTGTAATAGGTACTTCGAATTGACATAGAACCTTCATGGTTTGAGATTTTTGAGTGAAACTTTTTCCAAATGGTACCTATGTAGTTCTTCATTTAAAAATGTGCAACATTCGGTTATCGACTTTCAGTTGTTTTTTTTATTCAGCTTAGACAAGAAAGATGGATACTTCGAAAATTCGAGTGATTTTTGAATACGAGTTCCGACGCGGAACTAACGCGGCAGAAACAGCTCGCAATATCAATGTTGCGTTTGGAGAGGGGACTGCTAATGAACGCACCGTGCGATTTTGGTTTAAACGCTTTCGTGATGGAAACTTTGATTTGAAGAACGAACCACGAGGAAGGCCGTCCACACAGGTGAATAACAATGAATTGAAAGACATGGTGGAAGCCGATCCGAGCCAAACTACCCAGGAATTAGCTGCATGGTTTAACGTTACCTTACCAACAATATTGACTCATTTGCGTCAAATCAATAAAATAAAAAAATGTGAAAAATGGGTACCTCATGTTTTGACTGATCTGCAGAAAGAAATGCGTGTTGAAACTTGTGTTGCCTTGTTGAATCGATACAGAAATGAAGGAATATTGGATCGAATTGTGACATGTGATGAAAAGTGGATTCTTTACGATAACCGTAAGCGAAAAATGCAATGGCTGACCCCAGGTGAAACGCCACAACAGTGTCCTAAAGCAAAGCTTACCAATAAAAAGGTAATGGTAACTGTTTGGTGGTCTCAGCATGGTGTTATTCACTATAGCTTTCTACGATCTGGTCAAGCAATAACGGCAGATGTCTACTGTGCCGAACTCCGAACAATGATAGCAAAACTAGCAGTGAAACAGCCCCGACTCATGAATCGATCTTCACCATTATTGCTCCATGATAACGCGAGACCTCATACAGCACGAGAAACCGTTTTAACTCTACAGGAACTGCAATTAGAAACTATCCGTCACCCTCCGTATTCGCCAGACCTTGCTCCAACAGACTACCATTTTTTTCGTGATTTGGACAATTTTCTATGTGATAAAAAGTTTTCTTCTCAGGAGGCAGTACAAAATGCTTTCACACAGTTTGTCGAATCTAGATCACCAGAGTTCTATCGCAAAGGCATAAATGACCTTCCTACTAGATGGCAGCAATGTATAGATAATAATGGTAATTATTTTGATTAAATAAATACGTTAAATTAAAAAAAAAAAGAATTTCAATTTGTCAGTACAAATCGGCAATTTCATACTTTAACCCCTAATATATTCAGTCCTTCAGTTAGCAGATACAGACCACCATTCTAGATGCGTCGATCCTGAAATTTGCTAGTTCCTACCTTTACTCCCTTCCTCCCCGGGCATGAAAGTGCAAGTTTCAGATGCAACCTGAATCGCTCGGATGATATGATAATGATGATTTTGTTAATAAAAATAAATGTGTCTTTGTGGCTTGGAATAGGTGTGTCAAGTAAAATTCAAAATATAGACCTATTTATTGACATTCAAATTAAGTCGTTACTAACAACTCTACAAAACGAGGAGTAGAGCTGGTAAAGGACCGCACAATGGAACCCTCAGAAACGGTTCTTTTGTTGTAGTCGGGAACGACTTTCGATGCCCTACTAATGTGCTAATTAGCTGGGCAGGGCATACCACAAATAAAAATCTAAGTATACACTGTATTTCTTTGGCCGTTTGTACAATAATCAGTAATACAGGAAACAATATTTACTTACCTTACTATCTGTGTTATTCAGTTTTATCATCGCTTTCATTCACTACTCAATAAATTGTGCTAAATACTTGTTGACGAAACTTATTAAATCATACATTATCTTATCACACGATTTACGAATGTTTCCTGCATAAATATAGGTAATCAGTTGATTGTACTAACTAAGGTAATCATTTGATTGTAGTAATTAACATAAATAGGTCATTATATCTCAATCGCTGCTGACGTAGTAACTAGGTAATGAGTCGCACTGTAACTGTACTACATATTTTAAACACACCGTTAAATCTCTACAGTATTTCAATTTTGCCAAGCTCACACGTCCCTATCTATTTATCTGTGCAGTTTAAAAGGTACAGTGTGATCGTATCCTGTCAATCAATGCAATCGGATTTCCACTGGTAAAATTCAACCTAATAGCAATTAGAATGCTAACTTTTCCCGTAGATTAAGATCGGAAAATTCAACATCCAACAGTTTTCAACGGCGTTCCTCCTCAATCCGACCAACTAGACTGTATTCTTACGTTTAACTACCAATGTAGTACTAACGCAGTTTATTTCGCCTTAATTGCAATTCCTATCATTGACGAGATCCAGCCTATATAATATTATCTTGACATAATACGGTACGAAAACTGAGACGACAGAATATTCCATGAGTTATTTATACAACCAGATTCGCGGTCGCGCACGGCAACAGTCGCCGACGGCTCTGATGTCACAATACGTAATAGTGTTACGTACTGATATGTTACAATTTTCAATGTATTTGTAGAATCTATTCCCGATCCCGACACACATTGGGTATTTCAGCGCGCGTTTTGGTTAACCTACAACTTTGAACTTTGAGAAAAGTCCACGTAACCTATTAGAGATTTATTTATAGAAATTACTATCAGTTGTATGTTATGTTATGTAAGAGCGATCCGGTTCATATAGAGTAAATCCCGTTAATGAAAATATCATGACGAGAACTCCACAAAATGTTTGAAGGTTTTGAAGTATGCCAATATTGTGCCCCAAGAATAATGTAAGGAGCCCGCCGGGACTATTATGAAGTACCTACCTATCCGAAACTACACGCTACGGGCACACACCACACACGAAAGAAAGACGTAACATCTATGTTTAAGTTGAACTGAAGTGTCACGCACTGTCTTCGAATGCGATTTCGAGATAAATGTATTCCATGGAACCGTTTCCTCGGTTTATTAATTTGATTTGAAATTGTTTATTAATTGTGCTCCGTAGGAGAGTTAAAAAAGGAAATATTCTGTCAATCTTCAAACTAGTCTTTTGAAAACCAATCACAGACTTCCATATGCCACTATCCTTAAGGTCTACTAGTAGTACTGCTACGTACCTATTATGCAAAACAAAGTATTGATCGTAGTATGTTTATAGACAAACCTTCCATTATGTCAAATTACTAGCTCCGTAGCTTGTCATCAAAATCACTAAATTGTGTGCCTTCCATGTGCTCATAGCTTATTCATGAGAAAATGATAGTGCTTTCTAAATAATTTCTAGATATTATGTTACGTACCATATTGTGTTTTAGTAACACTTCCCGCATTCACAGAAATAAAATGTATATTGTAGGAAGTTCTTGAATAGACGCAATTCACAACTAGGCATACGTTTTATTAAGGTAATAAATAACTTTTGTCACCATAGTGAGAAATTTTCAGCGGAAACCGCACCCAAATATAGCTATATTAATAAATATAATATTATGATCGAATATTAACTGTTACGGATACTGATAAATCATAAACAATATACCAATAAACTGTTCATAAGCCTATAAGTGCAATACTGGGCACACCCATTTTTTATGTTTGTCGGATAAAATTGTTGATACTAGAGTTGCCTAAATATCGATAGTTCCGCTATCGATAGGTGACCTTGTAAACTAGTAACAATATCGATAGTGCTATCGATAATATCGACTTTATCGATAGCATCGATAGTATTACATATTGTTGTAATAAAACAACGATACTATCAATAGTATGAAACTATCAATAGTATATTAAACTATCGATAGTATAGACTATCGATACTATTGATATTATCGATAGTATTACACTTAAATAATATGCGCGTCTTCAATAGTACCGATACTATCGATAGGATTGATACTATTGGAGCTAATACTATGGATAATATCGATACTATTATTGTATATAAATAGTATTGCCCTAATAGTGTTGACTCAGACCATCGATAGTGTTGATACTATTGATTATATCGATAGGATATCGATACTATTGAAATGACGTCATCCATCGATAGACTCGATAGTTTAGCGATAGTCGACTATCGATTGGCAACCCTAGTTGATACACACCAAGCCAACGCTACCGAACGAAACTAACAGGAAAAAGTGGCCCTGCCCTGTAAGTGTAATGAAATCGACAAATCTCATTGGTGTCCGTTCGTTCGAACGATGTGTATATCTAACATATCAAGTTAATATAACAAACGTCGTTGCACTAAAGATATTTCCATTATTAAATTGATCTAATTGCTTCTAATTTATACCAAATATATGTTGGCAATTTGTTTGTAATGTGGGTAGGTATGATCTTTTATCTTCAAGATGACACATCTAAGTGAACTGAGCGTGTTTTTCTCGGAAAAGATTTTCATCTACTTTTATCTCGAAAAATAAACAGAAAAATGATGGAAGATTTTATATCAAGGTCAATTTACTTGAAAGTTTCGTTGCAGACCATTGTTGCGACGGAAGTCAAGCATTACCTAACTTGTGCTTATGCACACGTTTATCTCCATTAATTATTGTTTTACGACATAATTTTATTATTTTATTATTCGTAATTTAATTTACCGATATCAGTTGTGAGCTATGCTTATCTTTTATTATCAGTTTTTAAAGTTATCACCGCTGTTTAGTTCAAGGCTTATCTCAGATAGGACAACAGTGTTGTTGAATAAAAAGAAGCATTAAAGAAAATAATGTCAGTACATGGAGTGATTTAAATATAAATCGGTTTGCAGCTTATTGTGAGGAGAAGTTATTCGGTAATATTTTTTGTGTGTTTTATTAGGTTGGAAAGGAGTAAAAAATTACATAAATTGGTATTTATTAGACTATATTAAAAATCTATTTCAATATTTTTGCGAATAAATATTAACATATTATACATAATTTGAGGTGATGTAATTTAGTGGCTACATTTATGTCTTTGCCCTATTTTATCTGGTGATACATTAAGCCATCTCATTAATCATAGTTATCGATTGATTTCTAAAAGGAGGAAAGTCCCTCTTATCTGTCTATAAATATCCCGATATTTGTGGAGCATGACGGTGTTAATGTCAAGGCTTTTGATAATATCAGCTCAAGTAGTGCACTTCATTCTTTTTCTCACTTGTCCGGATACTTGATATACTTAAATACATCTTTCTATGTGATTTTCTTTCGGTATTGTAAACACATATCTCTTCCTATTTTGTCCGTTTCGTTTCTCTTATTTTTATTCGCAGTTAAAGCTTCTGTAAGATACTACATCTATTGAAGGGAATGTCAGACATTTATTCATTTAAAGTTTATGTATACAAAATAAAAGCACATCTTTTTTTATTGGAAACTCAAAATTATACTTTATTTTGGCAAGTGACACCAAAAATGGCATATTTAATAGTAATTCCTAAATGTATGTATTATGTATACATGTGTATATGATCTATCTACTTACCAAAAAGAGTAATTGGGTACTGAATGTGCAAGAACATTATTTAGGAATGAAAAAGTGTCTTATTCAATATGTGCAGTAAGTTCCATCCATCAACAGTTATAGGTACTGAATGTTTTGTGTATTGTTGCAGGGAGCACCGGGCGAGTCCGGCGCGTCTACCAGTGCCGGGTGTGTGTGTTTGCACAGGCCGCGAGAGGCCGCTCGCCCGCGCCCCGCGCCGCGCTGCTGGCGGCGCGCTCTCAACGTCGACCCCCCCTGGCTACGCCGCGGAAAAGCCCGCTGACGCCACACACACATTATGTATGTACTACTACTCACATGCTCGACTACATCAACATGCCTATATCTTTCAATCGAGCCTCGTGAACTGCTGAAAGTTGACTATGTTCAAATTCAAACTTAAAAAGGCATTTGAATACAACCACTTTTTAAACGATTCTGTCGCGATTTTTTGTTATTATGCACTCGCTTCAACTTCAGAAAATATAATTAAAAAGGCATTTCAATTATTTTTCTATTATGAGTACTAATAATGTATTTGCCTATCTCCTAATTAGCAGCTAATTCAAGAATAAGGGTGTACTATATTATCTCTATCTTCCGAATTTGTATAAGTATGTTTAACTTTGTAGAATAATGATAATAAGGAAAAATTAACCAGGGTTTTGTACATAATCAAGATATTTTTGAATGAAATAATTTACTTGTTAAGACTTCTAACAAATATTTTTGTTCCAGTTGACACTTGTGGACTAGCACTAGTGGGCCGCCACCACCCGGCTATAACACCTGACACCCCCTCCTAGGCCACCGCACGGAACTCTGGAACTTAACGTGAACCACATTCGGTTCAAAATCACTGGCGATATGAAGGTCATTGAGGAAGAACGCATTACTGTGATGGAAGGCGCGTGGTCGCCCGACGAGGTGATCCGTGAGATCGTCGAGGGGGGCACGCAGGAAGACCCCTTCTACGTGATGGACCTGGGCGAGGTGGTCGCTAGGTACCGTCGCTGGAAGGACCTCATGCCTCGTGTCGAGCCTTTCTACGGTAAGACTTTCCTTAAACATTTTCAGACTATTACATGGTAATCAGCTAGCGAGTTATTGAATCAGTAACGGTAACATATACGCACTGTAATTTCTCTTTAAAACAGCCGAAGGAAGGAGAACGAACGCAGACTCCCACTAGTTTTCGTTTGTTCACCTACCTTCGACTTTGATAGCCATTTTTAATGATGTCGAATTTCATTTGTGCGTTTTAACCATGACACGCATTCTAATCGTTCGCCTTTTGCCATTTGGTGTGTACCTGGCATAACGCAAGTCTCCAATAGAACAGATACAATTGCAAATTTATGGTTTATAACTAGAAAATACTGTAGTTTTATGAGTATTTCTGTAAATTCTTTTATTTTATCGAGACAGAATTTGTTTTTACTTATTTCATACTCATTCCAAAAGACATTTTTGCCACGCGTATTTCTATACAACACGAATAGATTAGCTTACGAGGTGTCCACTAGCAATATTCTCAGAAGTTGACATGTGCCAGCGACCTCGAGCGTGTAAGCGCTCTCGCAAATTGACTTCTGTAAGACATACAGACGTTACTTGCCAGTGGACACGTCGCTTTAAGGATTGAAGGAACTAATTATGAGAGGAATGATTCTGACATTGACGTCACCATAAGCGGACCGATCATAATCTTAACAGTTGAATATTGTGTCGTAGCCGTGAAATGCAACGACGACAAGCTTCTGGTGACCACCCTGGCCGCGCTGGGCGCCGGTTTCGACTGCGCCTCCAAGGCCGAGATAGAACTGGTCACCTCTGTCGGAGTCGAGCCCGAGTGAGTACCACCGCACTTCAGAACTTCTAGAGCAACATTTTATTTAAAGTGGAATAGTAAAAAAAACATTCCAGAACGATTTTTTAATACTTACTATTGTACTTCTCTCGTTGACCAGCTAATGGTCCAAGATCCGATCTAACAACGACCTTCACTCATCTGTTTACCGAATGAGAAATATATATTTTAGCGAATAAAATGTGTTGCTGAACATATACATCTGCATAAAAAAATATATACCGTTTTACTTTTTTTAAATAAAAAATCTTGTTTAATAATGTATACATATATACTGCGTCCTCACATAGCACGCCTATCGCATGACATGCTTTTCTCTCGCACATCGTTAACTCACTCAGATTTTCTGATTTCAAAGGCGGGTTACCATTATTCATGACCAGATTTTCATATGCAACCGTATATTACTGAATTCGTAACGAAATCTTCTAACATGGTTGCACACGGCAACCAGGCAATAGGGAGCAGAAAAAGGTAGGCTACCTAGCTTTGGCATGTAGTATACATTTTATAGAAGGTTAAGTTTTTGGCAGATAAATAAGTGAAATAAAAAAAATACGTTTCAAAATTTTAAAGAATACATTTTTTGACCTTTTTTTACGGTTCAGCAACACATTTTACTAGCTGAAATGTATTTTAGATTCGGTAAACAGATGGTTGAAGGTCAATGTTAACCCGGATCCTGGTCTATAAGGTTGGGTTACATCTGTGAAAGCTAAAGATGCTAAAGTCGGCTAAGATGATGGTTTCATATTACTCAATTTAGCTCATTTAGTAAGACCCAGTATAGTTCGAACTGATATAATACATTATCGCTTGATATTGAGAGCAGGTTTTACTATGATAGTACACAACTTGGGATGACCGCGAATTGTTTTGCAAATAAAAAAAAAATGAAATTCCTTTAAACTGTTAATGATGTCATTTAGGTTCGCAATATTTAAAAAAAAAATCTAATGCCGCTTGCAGCGTTTTGACTGTTGTCCGTAAATTATTCTATTTGAAGGAGAAAGACGGACACCGAGCTTAGATTTGAAGGCCTTTATATGACGATGATAATGTTCTAACTGTTTTTCCGTACAGGCGTATAATCTTCGCCAACCCGGCCAAGATGGCGTCTCACATCCGCTACGCGTCGGCGGTGGGCGTGGATGTGATGACGTTCGACTCGGAAACAGAGCTTATGAAGGTCAAGCAGTACATGCCGCATGCGCAGTGAGTACACCTCATATATACTCCAGTGGCGATGGGTGAATATTTTCATAAGAAAAACCGGTGGCAATGGGCACCTCGATCTAGTTTGTCAGACAGGAATTGAATAATAGGGATCTCTCGCCACTGACTTATTATGCTTACAACTTTAAAGAAACTTTCAAATTATCCCAACTCATTATGATACTTCTTAATGATATTGTAAATGGAACAATTTGTGAGGTTAGATGGAAGTCGCAGATGACCTAGTTCAACCGAAATTGCGAGAAATATGCCTTAGGCAATTTCAAGACCCAAGATGGAACCCGCGATCTTTCCCTTACAGGGTGAATGCACTGAATCACCAGACCAACGCCTGAAGCTATCCAAATTCCGTCGCCCCAAGACGGATATAGGGGAATTTGGATAGCACTGTGAGGTAAAGATCGCGAATTCGAATCCCGCCTGAACTGATTCAATTTTTCCTATCTTAATCGACTTGTGGTGTGGTCCTCAGGCTTGTTATCCGCATCCGCTGCGACGCAGAGAACGCTCAGTGTCCGCTGGGCATCAAGTTCGGCTGCGACCCGCTCACCGAGGCGCCCAGGCTGCTCAAGCTCGCCGCCGTGCTCGGACTCGACGTGAGTACTATTCTACCTGAACTATGCGTGTGATGACGGAGAAAGAACACAGGTATCACCGCCCTATCTCATCGGAAGGGTGACTAACTGAAAAGTGCGCAGACGATCTCACGGAATATCAGTCTAGAACACGGGCCTCAGACCGCATGTTGCCTATCCCCCAGGTGGTGGGCGTATCGTTCCACGTGGGCAGCGGCGCGAGCGAGACGGGCGTGTACGCGCGCGCCATAGGGCTCTGCCGCGCTCTGTTCGGCGTGGGGCTCAACGTGGGCCACGCGCGCATGCGCCTCGTCGACATCGGCGGGGGCTTCCCCGGCGGGTCCAACACTGACATCTTCGAGGTAAGACTGACGATATGTTTATGTGAAGAAAATAGTATAGAGGAAAAGTTGAGTACGAAATATGGAACGTACATCCGAAACTTCGGAGCCGCACGTACGAAATTCATAGCCTGAAGCCATCCTGAAGTTTGGTTATTTATTTTACATTATTTTTGAATGAGATATTTTATACCATTTGGGGCCCGATCACGAATTAAATGCGGTCCTTCAATTTGTAACTTTGAATATCGTGTATGTACTTACTTATTTATATCATCCAGATTAACATTCTAGTTTAGCGGGATTTAACCTGGCCTCCCGACGTAACCAGGGACATTCATTCAACTTAATTTATACTATCGAGAATCTTTCTATAACTGATATTATACCATTCTAAACAGTCAACTAGAGTACACTGTCAAGTAGTTTGCCGGTCCTTCACTAGTCCGTCCCCCGCAGGTGTCGCAGGTGATCAACCGCGCGCTAGAGGAGCACTTCCCGGACGGGGCGGTGCGCGTGATCGCCGAGCCGGGCCGCTACTTCGCCGCCGCCGCCTACACGCTGGCCGCCTGCGTGCACGCCAAGCGCGAGGTACGGCCACTGCCAAACGTTGCACTGGCGGAACCACACGAGACACGGTGCACCCACGTAACACACCCACACATTACACTAGCGCACCCATATGATTACATTAACGCACCCATACTAATGAAAAACACTAGTGTGCTTATTGTTATGGTGATTAGTGTTAACACTAATACACCGACGTACGTAACTTACTCATACATTATACTGACGCACCTAAATGGTATTATGACGCACTCCTTTATACTAATACACTTACATATTACGTTAACCCACCAAATAACAACAACGCACCCACACATTATACTAACGCACCCACACATCACACTAACGCATCCACACATCACACTAACGCACCCACACATCACACTAACGCACCCACAAATCACACTGACGCACCCTCACATCACACTAACGCACCCACACATCACACTAACGCACCCACAAATCACACTGACGCACCCTCACATCACACTAACGCACCCTCATATCACACTAACGTACCCACACAGCACACTAACGCACCTACATATTACTGACACACCCCATTACACTGCATGCATAAAAACACTACACATATCAGTTCAACTACTACAACATCAGCACATTTTCACCGAAAGCTTCTATCTGTTTGGCAGGTGACATCGAAGGATGTAGAGGGCGAGGCGGAGACGCACACGATGTATTTCATCAACGACGGCGTGTACGGCTCGTTCAACTGCGTGCTCTATGACCACCAGAAGGTGCACGCTGAGCCCCTCAACGTGAGTATTACACTACCAACGTGAACCCACTCCTAGCACAAGCAATATCGACAATTTCGGCTGCTAATATTCTCAAAAAAAATAAAAATGATTCGGTACTGACGCTTTGAAGTGATAATGCTCCATTCCAATAGTTTATTTTGTCAGATAAAGGTTGCTACTGTTAGATGGGGTGGACTTTAGTTTATTGTACCGAAAATTATACCGAATGTAAAGCAGAGTACTCACCTAGCAGTGTAGCATGCAATATCTAATCTGCAAGTGTAACGGCTTGTCCTCGGTCACCGCATATGTAGCTACGAGCTCCCGAATCCCGCTTTCGTACTCGTAGTGGGCTCGTGTCTACGCTGTCAGACGCATTACATGCTACACCTCTAGGTGAGTACGCTGCTTATCCCCCTCCCTCCTACAGCCGAGCCCAGAGCTCCTACTACCGTGCGCTGTCAAGGACCCGACGTGAGATAGTTCTGCTCTGTGATTATTACACTACCCACCTACTGCCGTGTGCTGTCAGGGATCCGACGTGAGACACTTCTGCTCTGTGGTTATTACACTAAGCCCCCCCCACAGCCGAGCCCAGAGCTCCTACTACCGTGCCGGTCGTGGTTGTTACACTAAGCCCCCCCACAGGCGAGCCCGGAGCCGCTGCTGCCGTGCTCGGTGTGGGGCCCGACGTGCGACGGGCTGGACTGCGTGCTGCCGGCCGCGCGCCTGGCGCCGCTGCGCGTGGGCGACTGGCTGCTGTTCCGCGACATGGGCGCCTACACGCTGCCCGTCGCCTCGCCCTTCAACGGCTTCCCCGTGCCGCGCGTGCGCGCGCTGCTCGACGAGCAGCTCTGGTAACTACTCGCCCCACCTCCACTTGGGACATAGCGCACCCTTACTCAATATAAGGGCACGATTCAAACTTACACACATGTCATGTTACTGTTTCATCTTCCTAACAGTACGGGCCGAGTGTGAGCGGGACATAAATAATGGTAGCCGGTTATAACTGTATTGTATCTTTCTGTCAAGTTCAACCGGTAGATAATTACATTTTGTGCGTTTTCTATTTGAAACCACATTAAAAAATATTGATTTGTGGTCTTAATTACTAAGGGTGCGATATATCTTCAACTTAAAATGTACTCTATATGCGCGTTTCTTGAGTGTCTTTTAAATATAGCACGAGATGTGGTAGAGTTTAAATTCACCAAGTATAGTTAATACAAAACCGCCGTTTGTCTCGCGACTAAGTCCAAAATATGTGTACCGAGATACACTACAATATAACATCCAATAGGCAGTAGGCTTACTATAATGTAATATAATTATTCGTCCTCTGACCAAGAAAGAGGGTGACGCCATGCAGGCTGAAAGATATAGAAACCAGTCTAAATACTGGAAATAGCTTATTTCACTTAAAATAAATATTCATAAAAAGAAACAAGACTGCGTCAAAATTTTTGAAACCTCGCGTGCTACGCTGGGGAATCGAACTACCTGAAATCAAAAAACAAATACACTCACAGTAGACAGATATAGCACTTTTACTCAAGGTGAAACACAGTACTTTCCATCATTTATCACATCTCAGCTCTTCAACTCCAATCATATCGAAAACGTTACTCATTACAAACAACCTTACGATCGAATATTTTTCTAATCCCATTGCCTGGTTACAGGGCGATTCTGAAAGACCTGCACCCGCTGACGCCATCTCACTTCGCGCTGGGCGGGCGCGTGTCCACGTCGCTGCTGCTGGCGCCGCCGCCGCCCGAGCCGTCCCTGCTGACCCCCGCGCCCCGCGCCGTGTTCGTGGAGTGCGCGCTCAAGTGACGTCACCGCCCGCCCGCCCGCCTGTTCTCTGCGTGTACTGTGCTGGCCGGCTGGCAGGCGCTGGTCAGATGTCTCAAACTCTGCATTTAAACAGCTCACGCGTACTAAAGAAACCCTCGTTTTCACCAAGAAATAAATTGTGAGAATTGTTCAATACAAAAACTTGTCAAATCAGATTTATGCAAGCGCGAGTGTGACTCCCCCTAGCGTTGCACACGTCTATAGGCCACGGTAACCACTTGCCATCGGGTGGGCCGTGTGCTAGTCTGCCACCTAAGTGATATAAAAATAATACTCCGTTCGGTTAGGTAATTAACTAAAGGTAAATAATCTTGTAGCGACTTTTTATTAAAACACATCTACACTTCTACACTATATATCCACACTACTATTATAAAGAGGAAAGATTTGTATGTTTGTAATGAATAAACTCAAAAACTGTATTGGGCCACTTTCAAAAATTCTTTCACCATTGGCAAGCTACATTCACCCTGAGTAACATTGGCTAGTATTAAATAAATAAAGTAGGCTAATTAACTCAACAGAAAAATATTAATAAATTAAGTTTTTAAATACAACATATTTAAAAGATACATCAATATTGTTCACGTTTAGTTAAGTACCTAACCGAATGGAGTATAGTTTTATACATGTATTGAGACTATCTCAGACACTTATTTCTTCAGACTGTATGTATAGCCAACAAGTTGTATACAAGTTTAAAATACATTTGCGTTGTCTGGTGTGGCTGTGACATGTTACAACTTGTCACATACTTGTATTAAACCTTGGTGAAACGAGGGATTACTTACACGACATGAGCTAAACTACGGCCTAGGGAGACAAACTGATGAACTCTGTTGCTTATTTCCGGCCCGATCTTTAAGAATCTTAAGTATCATTGATATCTGTTGAAGATAAATATAGTCCCTATGTTTTTTTTTTGTATTATTGGTTATTTAACCTTTCCCATGGGTAAGGTATATTTTTTACAGTTTTAATTTGTTTAATTTCTAATATAACTTTAAAAAAATCTATAAAGTATAAAGCATCTATTTAGGTTTTCAAGTATATCTAAGATTTCATGTATTTTTCTCTTTGCACATAAGTAAAATATTAATAATTAAGATTTAATTTAAAGTTTTCTTCCATTTTATATAACTAGAATTAATAGACAAGACGGTCGGAAATACGCAACATAGGGGTGTCATATCAATTTATATCTCTTACTAAAAGTAAACTCATTTGATTATCTCATAACAGTAAGTCTTTCTAGGGCCGGATTTAACAAGTATACGCAGATAATATAACCGAGTTACTCCGTGAACCAGCCCCCTAGTAGCCACGCCTATACTTACTTAAACACCTTAGTATAACATGGAGTAGCTCGGTCATACGGAGTGTACCACTATACTTATATCTTTTTTTGTCAGGTGAACTATAAAATATGCAATCACTCCCAAATATCGTACTAACATGATAACTGTGGAAGTATTTTATATGTCCGGGTAGCTTCATAATCAGTAATCTAAACAAACCTTGGCCCTGCTTAGGCTACTTCATATTTAAAAAATGCGATTGAAAAGTTTTCGCTGGTCGCGCGCTTACGTGAACGTGGCAATTTGTTTAATACCCTTGCGGAAATGCGATCGGTCGCACGCGCCCTAGTGAACCCCGCCATAAGGTTTTTTATTACTTTTAAATGAATAACTATTGAAAATAATACACTTAATAACAGCTATCATGTTATATTTATCCGTAGAATAAGACCTCATAAGTTTTAATGGCCTGTATTTAATCTTTGATAAAGTTTTCGAGTTATAGTTACTAACGATTCCTTGAAATGTCGAAAATAGGAACTGCGGTTGTCACTATCAAATACATACTATTTTATTGCACATTAAAGACATTGCAGCACGATTTTAAAATATTGAAGGGAAAGTGGCAGTCTCCTCAGTTCGCGGAATTGTTGGTTTTGCTATACTTTGACTTGTTTTTTAGAACAAAGAAATGTAGTCGCTTTTTGTCTTATTAGGTAGTATTGACGGGGTCTTAGGATCGGAATTTAGCTAATGTTATAGGTAATCTTGACTATCGAGCTGTGGGTTATAAAAACACGATTAGTGTGAACCGACACTCGTACAAATAGTTATCGCTTAACTTCGGGAGGTTGTATATTTACTTTAAGTTGTGTTGGGGTCTATTTAACTTGTAATCAGGGTGCCAAGTGTGGTGGTAGATAAACGGTTTTCACCATTTTGTAACTAACATATAATTATAACAATAAATACTTATATAATTACAGGGGTCGTTTCTTTCGTTTCAACTGTCACTTTGCATGTTTATAACGATTAAATCGTTTCAATATTTAATGTAGCACCACTGTGGATGTGCTTGTAGATTGTTCAAAGTTCGAATCCAGTAGGAAATATTTATTTGCTCACATTATAATGCTGGATTCAATTTACTGTGATTTTTTTTATATATTATTATGAAGACAGGCTGCACGTTTTTGCTGAGCAATTAACACTTGATAGAAGTCATTGAAAGATTTCCAAGTGTTATTTTGAGTTTTAGCGGCGCCTATATGCATTTAATGTGCTTAATGTTGTACAACATGTTGGTAGATGTTTCCTAGTGTATACAGAACTTAAACATTGTTTTAGCTTACTAACAATTATTTTCAAATTTGAGCAAAAACTGCCTAAATGTATTTAAATTAAATATATATAACGGTTCGGTTGCATGTCGTAGACATAGTACATTCCTTGTGTATTCCTAGCTGTAGCCTGTGGATACGATTTCCTCAATGTTATCGTTTTATAGATTGGTTTCGCAAAATTTGTAGCAGACTTGCATTTTAAATAAATATTTGTGAAATGTAAATTTTGTTTTATTGTGTTTCATTGATATAACTCACGAACTTGGGAACTTGCTTGACTAAAGGATATAAGGAAAAGAAAATGACCTTCGTGGAAATGAAGCGTTTATTACAGGCACATATCCATAATCAAACCAGCAGTACAAAATATACATGAGAGATTATGACTACGCACTACTTACATGATATCGGCAATCACCGCCAAGAGTCAAACATCGGCATAACAGTCAACAATCTTCGTATTAGTAACATTCATGGCTTAAATATTTAACATAACAAAATTTACAAGCGCCTATTCAGTACAGATATACTTTCAAAAACGCGATAATAAACGTGTGGTTTAAATTAAATAAGACAAAAAAATGTTGCAGACAAAACTACGGATAAAATCTTAATCAAACAAAACCACGTTCTCGTGATGTTATACAATCACGGTAGGTATACAAAATTTTAAGTTACACGTTTTAAAACCGAAAACATTGTCGATTTGGGCCTCGTGTTTTGTTTTAAATACGTAGGTAAGTGAATGTACACATTATTGTTTATTGTATTTTAAGATGCGATACATACAATATTAACATGTTTAGTAATAATAAAACACTATAAGGAAAATCCATTAAAACAAGTTACTATGCGAAAATATTTATGAAACTTATCTACGGTTAAAAAATACCAATTACACTCATCTCAAAATAACAAAGTTCGTTCAGTGATTTATAAAATTACATGACACTATTTAACGGGCCTACCACACGCACAAGCTCCATCACAGCTTTGCCTACGCAGGCTGGTTTCAAAACTGAACACCACGTATAACCGTATAATTTTTTTACCAACCACTCGCACGGTGTACATACTGGCTTGCGCAGGCAAAACTGTGGTGAAGCTTGTGCATGTGGCAGGCCAATAACGCACGGAATATAAAAAATTGTCCTCAATCGTCGTTTGGAAATAACAGAGAACATACTTAATAAAAGTAAATGTCATTAATTAGTAGCTAATCGTGTACGTATTATGGTTGAATAACTTGACAGCCTTAGCATGGCAGGTAAGACATGAGTCTCGAATCCCTTCGACCAATAAAATCGCAGGAAACTATCACATAACGAAAATGACGTATTTCATTTGTTGAAGAGACTTACGAGTCGTTACCGTCTTGTCATGGCTGCCGAGATCTTAGACACACAAGTGATATCTATGGGGCGCTTCCATTTTATATTTATATTCCGTGATGACTCATCCATAACATCATTCAATTCATTCATTAACATCATCTAATATTCCTAACTAATACTTCTCAGTTTCTCACTCATCATATTATTATCATACATTTTATAACATCATAATTATACATAATCATTATCGCACAAAATTAAGTTTTGCTACTTATGTAACACAGATCAAATTATAATCCCAAAAGATGCACGATGTTTTTGATTTATAACCATATCGAATATCCTTTCAGTAACTACTTGAAAATCAGTTACCCATCGAGTATTAGTTGAAGAATTTCATACAACAAAAATAGCTTGAGTTGTTAGGTATGTTAGTAATAGAAATTTTAAAGGTTGCTATTTGTCCTTTTTTTTAATATCGTAAAAAAATAAATATTCCTTTGACAAATAGTTTTAAAGATATTTGATTTTGAAAATTCAATTTCTTGAACCGCCCGATTCGCCTCCATAAAAAGTAGAAGCAGATTGTGACGTCACAGCAACAAAATAAATGTATGGAGTGCAAGAGAATATCGCATCTATCTGATTCCACGTTGTTATTACACATATACAATTTAGTTAGTTAGCTAAGTTTCAGTTTAGTTAGCCAATATCTTAGTTTCCTATGTGTATTTGTTGCGAAAAGACTACGACACAGCAGTATTTATGTTCCGTCGACTCGGGCCACTACCCTATTATCGTGCATTTGGTGTAACTTACAATCCATAATTTATGAAACAAAAGCGCTCTTCTAGTTTGACCTGCAGTACTTAAGTAGAGTTATTGAACAGTCTTTTTCACAGAATCACTCCCAGCTACTTATCTCACACAAATTGTTTCAACATGTTATATGACAACTATGATAAGCCAAATAGATTGATTCAATAAAGAATATTCACTTTAATAATAGGCTAGACCTAAACGTGAAACTTAATAGGAATTTCACTAGTAATAGGAACCGAGATTAAATATTTAAAACTTAAACGCGTTAGCTATTTGCTGAATTTAAATCAATTCTGTGCAGCCGTTTTTATGTGGGCAGTCCAAATATTAATCGTCTTCTTGTTACTAAGCGTAAAACTCGAGAATTGCTTAACTTTTTTACCTATGTTCCTTAGGGTCTGCCGAAGTCGTTTTTTTAAATAATATTTCTCGATTTACTCTACTGACTAATAATATTGTCATATTACATTTATCGACAAACATACATTCTGTTTTCCCATCAGACACTCTTGACAATATTTACACAAAAAGTAAGACTAAGGTAATGTTAAGTATAGTCCCTTAGGCACCCTGGATTGGTTATGATGTATGCCAAGAATTTCAATACTAATATTATAAATGTGAAAGTGTGTGTGTGTTTGTTTGACAGTCTTTCACGCCTAAACCACTGAACCGATTTTGATGAAATTGTGTATAGGGGTAGATTAGACCTTGAGGAAAGACATAGGCTATGTTTGGTCGCGATAATCGACATCCGCGCGGGCGGAGCCGCGGGCAAACGCTAGTAGGTTATATTTGTTATACGTAAAGCCACCCAGGGTATTGCAAATAGTGAACAAGTATACAAATTTTACATCGAGCAGGATACGAACGCCTGACTACATCACATGTTTGACATGCAGTAACATACATACATATGCTCACGCCTATTTCCCTCTGGAGTAGGCAGAGATAACAGCCCTCCATTTGCTTCTATCTTTACATACTTTACGAACTTCCTTTACTTATTAAACCATTCATGCAAGCCCGCCGGTTTAGACACCGAAGCAATTCGCTGTATTACAGCGTCGGGCTTGCAGTCAAATGCTAAACATCAAGTTTGTTTACGTTAAAAGAATGGAGTATAGAAAATTGGATAGTAAAAATAATCGCTAATACAGGATCAGTAGTCCTGTAGTAGTTCAATTGAAGTATTTCAGCTTGATATCGCTAGATGGCGCTAGTTACATTTACAATTGCTAGAATACACTTCTTCCTCCTAGCGTTAATCCCAGTAGCATCGCAAGCTATCAACTTGGATTCTGGGGTCCGCTTTTACCAGTCCAACTGCGAATTTGGCTAAATTTCGACATTTTCCGTGAAGCGACTGCCATATGACCTCCACAACCCAAAGGCGATATCGAAGCATTGCAGCTAGACCAGTTGTTGGACTTTTGAGGGTTCGAACTACCCATAACGACTGCCATAGATGTGCGTATGGTAACCGGGGCCGACAGCTTCACGTGCTCTCCGAGGCACGACCAGACTAATACATTCATGCATACGAATATTTGCAATGAGCGGGGATCGAACCCGCGCCTCCTGCGTAGCGGCCGCGTTCACTACCGCTACGCCACGGAGGCTGTGTGTGTGCTACAACACATTACAATTATTTCTCGTTAAAATTAGTTTCGTGAGTACCAGCGCCCCTTGACAAGTGGAAATTCGTTGGGCGGTGTATTGTAGAATAAAATGATGAATTTATGAGTTTGACAAGTATTCTGACGTTTATGACAGTCGTCAACGTATGTCAATCCCTCACATTGATCGATCTACTGCAAACGTACTGCCACTTGTCTAGGGGGGCAGATGTATCTAGTGTTTAAAAGTACAGTGTCACTCGTGGGTGGTTAGCGAGTGCCGTCAGCACAGTTGCACGCTGCTGGCGGCCAGGTAGCGCTGCAGCGCCTGGCGGTGCTGCTCGCCCAGCGCGGCCAGGCGCGGCGGCAGCAGGCCCGGCGCGGCGCGGCCCAGCGCGCCCAGCGACTCCGCCAGGTAGCGCGGCGGCGACGGGATGCCTGGCGGGGTACAGTACTTGTGTGTGGACTTGGCTTTCTATAGAGTGGCCTCTCTCATGCACTTTACACTGATAGTTTAAAATAAATGTATCAATCAACTGTCAGTTCATTGTCTCTTCTTCCTGAAGTATCAACTCAAACGCCGGATGATAACGTATTGGTTAAACAGTCGCAGATTATGACTATTTCACAACCGACTTAAACCCACTGCTAACACCAGCAATTTATAAAGAGTAATGTTTACGGAACTGTTATGTAAGATGCTTTTTTTCTGATATGTGTGGACACCCTCAACAGGCACCACTTCACCAAGTCCAGTGAAGTGGCTTTTATCCGAATCGAACGAACTAAAACCACACGGTAATACGACCACAAGTGTCCTTTACCACTTAAAAAGGAACTCTTCAGGAAACCCATCAAAGTGACCACTAGACATAACATAGGTAGTCTCCGGTCGGAAATGCGCGCGAGGAACACGTCGGCCTACCATATCGGACCTGATTTGTATAGTAAAACTAATGAAACTCACTGGCGAGTGGGTCACTGGCGGCCCCCTTGGCGCACGTGAGCTGCGCGTACTGCGCCTGGTAGCCGGGCGTATCGTCTACTTCGATGAAGTGGTCGTCCGGTAGCGTGGACTCGTCGGGCGGCAGCTCGAACAACAGGATCAACGCCTGGGGACATGGGAATACTGTGTTGACTGGGCAGGCCAAAAGCAGGCCGCAGTGGTAGCGCAATGCGCATCTCTCCATAGCCCGGGGGTTAAATTGACACCATGGTCCACATACCCGAAGGCGGCCATATCGAAAGAGATTACGCTGGGTCGGCCAGTTAGTACTCATTTTAATAAATATTTGGCTTTATTGTTGATATCTGATGGCTCCTTGAATAAAATTGCTGTGTCTGCTGACATTGAATTTATAAGTTAAGACTTCATGGATTTCCTTTCATTTAATTTACCATGTTTGTTAGAGACATTTGATGTTAAAAAAATACAGGAGGTTAGTTTTTCGGATATTAATCGGTTCGATAACTGAGTGGCAAGCGAATCGGAAATCGTTGTATGCTGTTTTAAATAAATGAATATTTTCTTTGATTAAAGTTCGCTATCTCCAGTATTTAGAGTACGTCCCCTCCAGGTACGGTCAAAATCTTGCACCCTGTATAGTGCGCCTTTTTTTTAATAATAATATGACAGTTACAAAAAATTGCGCATAGTTGATGTTTGCAAAATTGGTATCGCGAAAGATCATGAGTGGCACCATGCGCCTTTCGCGATACCAAAGCACCCCCGGTAGCGCACCTGCAGCAGGCGCGGCCACAGCGGCGCGAGGCCCCCCTGGCGGAAGTGCTGGCTGTCGCACAGCAGCTTGACGCAGCCCACGGCGGCCGCCTTGCGCTCCAGCGCGCCCGACACGCGCTGCAGCTCCGGGATCAGCACGCGCTCGGCGTACATCGCGAACATACTGCAATATGTTGGGGACGTCGTAATCGTTTAGTATCTGTGTGAGTCGGGTCCAAGGCGAGACATTAAAATTTCATTCCTTATCAATTGCTATTTCAAAAACCCTTATCTACCAAGAAGGAATGGTTTCGAATAGGATATAAAATGAAAAGGTGGGTTTCAATTTGTATCCGGCGCGAAGGACCATTAAATGTAGCTGTTGGAATGTGGAAATGAAGACGGAGAGAACGAATTTATATCATTTTTTTTAATGCAGCGATATAAGAAAATGTATACTGGCGTGGAAGTCCACCTTTGTCAAATTCCCATTCCGAGTCCAATGCATTCAATATTTAAATTGCTTATTTACTATCGGTATATTTCAGTCCATTTCTCAGTGGATAAAAATTAAATTCATATTGTGTCACTGGAATCCAAAACTAGATTTCTCCCTAAAGGTGTCTGCCCACTATCCCGTAGCATACCATGACCGTACTAGGACTGTTTCAGACAAAAAACTATTCTTTGTATTGAGAAGTATGAGACTATGCCCAATAGACCGTTCCGTCACCGGCCAACACCGTAGCGTTCCATGCACGGGCCGTCAACTATTCGTCGGAGGGAATATTTTGCCGGTGCTGATACGCTACATGCATGGCACGCGACGTTGCCAGACCGCTGCCCGCAGGCGGCGAGCCGGTGAGCAAACGGGGAGTATGACCGTTACAAACCCGTTTTAACTGAGTTGTAGCAGCGTTGCTCTAGTGCTAGTCCGTTACACACACTGATATTTGTACGAGAATGAACGAGTGTATTGAAAGGATTCCTGCCGTGTTACATACGGGTATCATACAGATTAAATACGGGTTACATACGGCTTGTAAACGTGTTACATACGGGCATCATACAGATTCAATACGGGTTGTAAACGGGTTCAGAACGCAGTCGGCCCGCTTCAGTGGGCGAAATAGAGCGTATCGGATTGCTTTCCGTGCCGGATACGTTCCTAGCACGGTCATAGTATGCTACGGGATAGTGGGCAGACACCTTAATGTCCCAACCATATATAGGAAATCAACTACAGATAATACAATACATACCCCGCTTGTACAGAATCGATGAGATCTATAAGGTTATCAGCACCGAAGTGAGCCGCGTAGAACCCAAGGAACGCGATCAGCCCACGCACGTACTTCGTCGTCTTAGAAGACGACAGCCGCTGGAATAGCAGCGTCATTATCTGCTTCGTGTACGGCGCCATTACATCGCTGAAATAACATTATAATATACTAGTTGCAGCATGCGGCTTTACACATTTGGATATTTTTTTTATCGGGGAAAACTGACTTGGAATGGGGGAAGGAGGATGTCTACTACTGCCAGTTGGGGCGTCGTTGACCGGACGGGTGATCAGCCCTTCTGTGTGGAGCAATTTCACTCATTTCCTCTACATAACGACCGCCATACATATTCGTATGACAACCGGTACCGACGGCTTAACGTGCTCTCCGAGGCACGACCTTGGAATGGGGGTAACGAATACATGCACATATTCAAGACCATTTATACCCATCGGTAGGCAAGGGTGTTTCCGTCAAGCGGCTACTTTGGCAGAGTACGTTTACTGTCGAATGGGGAACACTATCCCATAGTCGCCTTCTACGACACCCACGGGGAGATGGGTTGTCGAAATAGACCCCAGGTAGCGGTAAGTGCGTTTGACAAGCGTAATCTATAAATCAAAAGTAGGGGATGAGTGTAGGTGAAATCACATACCTTCCAAATTTGAACAGCATAGTCTGAATAAGGTAGAAGCCTTCGTGGTCGTTTGTTTTGGATGCAATTAATTTCTGAAATACACCCAGCATTGCGTTCTGAAACAAAAAAAAGTATTACTTAAATATTTCCAAGAGTTGAATTACTTGGAATTGGATACAACGATAAGCTACGTAGTCCATCTTGAAATACATATCACAAATCGACTTTAGTAAAACATCTAGAACATGAGACCACGTTGTTGTCGTATGTTGTTAAAGTTACGTTTACATTGCGACCGTCCTATTTGATTTCTGCAGGAATACCAGTGTGCGTGCGAGTTTCGAATGGGCAAGTCGACACAACATGAACAGACGCACGCTTGTGTGCGAACGTGTCCTAGGGCCAGCACCACAGTTACCACCACTGCGGGCGCCACTACACACACTAAGGCTACTACACTTACGAGTCGTCCCGAGGCCAGCACGAGGTCGCCGCGCGTGCCCACGAAGGCACACAGCAGCCTCACCAGCGGCCGCACGTTGGAGCCTTGCTCCCACAACGCGTCGCCACTACACACACTAAGGCTAGTACACTTACGAGTCGTCCCGAGGCCAGCACGAGGTCGCCGCGCGTGCCCACGAAGGCACACAGCAGCCTCACCAGCGGCCGCACGTTGGCACCTCGCTCCCACAGCGCGGGCGCCACTACACACGGTAACAGCGCGCTGTACGCGTCGTCGCCGCCTCCACCCCCCGACGAACCACGCATCTCCAGGAACAACGACAACATTTGGAATACGTAGGGCATAAATTCTGTTGAAATTCAAAAGCAGTTCATATTCACTTGAAGTTTAGTAATTATCATGATAAAAAATAGGTGCGAGAAATTCTCAACCTTATTGACATCAAAAAGTACTTATATTTTTCGCACATTACTGATCTACAGGTGGCAAAACACATGTTCTTAAAGCAATGTCTTTAAAGTCGAAAGTTGCTTGCATTTCTTTTTCGTTAACTAAACAAAAACGAAATTTGCGATGGCACAACTATTTGCGATGAATTTTAAGTATTGCATTATTTTTTGCTGATATTAATAAGTCATTAATAAACGACTAAAACGTACCTTGTACATCATTTTGTAATATTTCCTGGAAAATTGGGAAGAGTGCGTCTTCGAATGCTGAAATAGCATTTGGATTTGACTTCGTGACGACCCTGTCAAGAACACGTATTTTTTTTTAATACATAATAAAATCTGTTTTATGGAAGTGATTTTAATGTTAAGTTTAACCCCGTACAGAGCAGTACGTGGTGTGCACTCACGAGACGGCGAGCGACAGCGTCTCGAACAGGTAGTGGTTGAAGTGCGGCTTGCAGGGGTTCTTGGCCACCACCGTCAGCATGTGCGCCAGCTTCGGCAGCGCGTCGCCCAGGAACGGCAGCGCGCCCTCCTGCAGGCACGCCAGCGTGCGCAGGATCGCTGCGGGCCGCCGGGTACGTAAGTAACGGTACGCCCACCATACTCGCTATGTTAGACAATTAGCTGCTCCAGTAGGGGATACGTTCACGCTCTTGGAGTACGCAACCGTGTACGGTCTGCAACCCAATTAGTGGCGAGCACAAAGTAGAGCATATTTGTTTCTTTACAAATGGAAGGGAGGCCACCCTCTAACCCTAAAAACGTATTCTCATTTTACTTGCTCATTATGTAGCTCTAATCTCATCGAAATTAGACACATAATGATACATATTACCAAACTGTGGTTTTTTGATTGTAAAACAATCAAAAAACCACAGTTTCACTCACACATCAATCACGAGTGGGATAATACCTTTTTTATGGGTTGAGTTACATTATTCTTAAAAAAAATTAGATACAAAAAGATCGTGTTCAATAGAACAAATAAATTAAAATACCTACCTATTGCTTGTTCATTTTATGCAACTCCGTATTTAAATAGAAAATTTCATCTTGTATGTGTATAAAACAGAACTTTTACTCAAATATAACTTATGATTTCACTCTGTTTGAAACTTTAAGTAAATTCACAATTTTTTACACAGATGAAAGAAACCTCATTCTGTTTAGTCTGTGGCCAGTGTTTTTTTTTATTATATTACCGCTAGTACCAAATAGTTTCGCAATTCGTTTTTACTGGTGAAATTATTGTTATTTATTAATTAAAATGTCCACAGGTCCACAGGTACTAGCTATGAAGAAAACGATTTATGTACATTTATACACCACCCGATATATACACATATACTGTACAACGTCCAATATATAATGTGATTAATGTGAAGTCCTTAACGTTGTGGAATGTTTACAATCTGAAAACTGCAAGAGTGAATATCTAGAGACGATATTCTTAGCAATCCATGGATTCTCCGTGCGGGTGCCGGGTTCATCGCGTTGCTGAGTTGGGAATTCAGGACAGCGCCTGGGACTTGCGACCCAAGTGTAGGTTTAGAAGGGGCCCCTTTTGTTGATGTACATCAACACTCACCTTCACTACCCAAGTTCCCCTCCCTGCCTAACCAAATTTGATACGAACCTACTAGTGCCGCTTTAGACATTCGTCCTAGTAATGAGCTTATTGTAGCTCTCGATAGGCCTAGATCTTTAAGTAGGTTATAGAGAGATTTAGCTGGTATACCTCTCGCTCCCACTTCTACTGCATACAAATTAACCACGTAACCGTTTTTGATTAATTCGTTTGTGAGATCATAGTATTTATTTTTCTTAAGTGTGTGGTCCTTCGGTATATTTGTTTCCCACGGTACGGTTTTTTAATTTTCGGGTCTCAATATCGCCTCAACAGTATTCACCAACTTTACTTAAAGAAATGAAAAAAGAATTGATTTCTAAAAGAATACTAAAATAAATGAAATTGCCTATTATACATAACCTGCTTCGACTTGTATAATACTAACAAATAAAATGTATGGTTAACCTGGACAGATCGCAAACACGCAAATCTCGGATTACAAAGCACAAGCTTTACATTTAATCAGTATAAGCACTGAAAGAACAAAAAACACATACCTTTCATGACATATTCGTTATGGTCAGCTGGGTCCAACTGCTGGCCTAGGGCTCCAAACAGTCTCGCGAGTAGTGCCCCGGCGTGCGGTTGGAGAGAGCCCCGGGGCACCATCCCTCCCGCGATGAGTTTCTCGATGGCACACGCGCCGTATGTGCACACCACGCCCTTGCCTGAGATATGCTCTATCTGTGGGCATATGGCACATTATAATATTATTATTATTGATTTAGATAGGCAAAATATTGAATCGGTCCAGGCGGGACTCGTACCCGCGATCTTCCTCTTAATGGCGGAATGCTCTGACCACCACTGAGCCACCGGATCCCACCCGGACTAATCCAAATTTCTCTTTATATCTGTCTTTGAGGCGACAGTGAAGCCGTCGACCGATATTTACGAATTATCGAAACCAATGAATGATTTTTTAATGAACTATATACTGCGATATGGGTATGAGTTTAATAATATATTATGACTTCACGGCACTATACCTAGTTAATGTTCAGTTACATACAAATAATCACTCTAAGTAATGCACCTACTAATTTATCTCTGTACCACCTTTGGTTGACTGGTAGAGAATGCCTACGGCATTAAGTCCTCCTATGCACTTGTGCATAAAGTTTAATAAATAAATAAATTTTTCAAGGCCTTTTAAGACTTTTGTTTACTCCGCCCTAAAAATGAAATGAAATTTTAAAGCATTAATAGTAAGCATACAAAACGCTGTAAAATTTCATTCAATTATTATTATTAAAATTATGGACGAGCAGCAATTTTCTGATAATGTATGTTTCAGTCTAGTACATAACACTTTTATTGTTTGTCTTTCACTGCAAGCAATTTGTCCTGGTGCCACTTGAAGGTGGTTAGCGTTGTAGCTGACACCACTTCCTCGGGCAATTTGTAGTTGCACAACACTTTAATTTGGTGAGTGGGAAGCTGTCAAAAAATGTGAGTATGCCTCGAGACATATATCTTGGACCGAAGTTGCGATTAATTGACTGATGCTGAAAAGACCGAAACAAGCTTTATAGCAGGCGGTACCCATTTTCAAATCTTAAACCTGATAAAAATTTATGGGTACCGCCTGCTTTAAAGCTTTTTTCGATCTTTTCAGCATCAGTCGGTTTTCAGTTTTTTACATTATTTATTAATGTGTTATTAAAAGATAAATCGATATGGATGTAGAGATCATCGCAATATCATTTCTGAATCTACGACAAAAAAAAAATTTATAATCAAAACTTACCAATAAAGGCACTGCGCTAATGATTAGGTCCTTCGGTAACAGAGATCTGAACGTCATAATATACTTTAAGGCGTCCGCCTTCAACACCGGTAACTCGGCGACTGGAACAATGTTGTTTATTTTTCAACTATTCGATAAGACATGAAAATATAGAGTGAGACTACTAGCGTAATACTATTATTTATTCTATGCTACCTACAAAATAATTTTAATTTTTAAAGTCACTGAACGCTGAAGCCACACGAGCGAATTTTTTTTAGGTGTGAGTCGCGTGGTTTTGATAACTGTATTCAATTTTATAGAAAAATCGTGTTTACGGATTACTCATTTCAAACAGAATTTTTGAAGAAACCGAATGCAGTAGAAATTATAAAACTGCAATCACACGAATTGCCTGCCTGCCTACAAATAATAATAATAATAAGTTAGTTAAGTCTGAGGTGCCGTACTATCGGTACACAGCGGTGTCGGTTCTTGAAAATAGTCATGCATTGCTCTACTGGGACCGCTCTATTATCACAGACAGGACTATTGCTTGCAATAAGCCTGATATCGTGCTCGTGATCGTTGACATCACCATCCCGCATGACGAGAACCTCGTGAAGGCTGAGAAGGACAAAATCAGCAAGTACCTTGACTTGGCTCACGAAGTAACCGCCATGTAGGATGTTGATTCAACTATCATTGTCTCGATAGTCATTTCGGCGAACGGGCTGATAGCGAAAGGCCTCGACCAACACCTCAAGAGGCTCTCGCTAGATGGTTGGGTCAAGGGTTAGTTGCAGAAGGCGGTCATCCTCGACACGGCACGTATTGTCCAGAGGTTTCTCTCTCTGTGACTCCGACCACCAGTAGCTTGGGCCCTGCCCCGCTATCGGTGGCCTTCTATTTTTTATATTTTTAAATAGATGTTTTCTTTTTGATATGTATTTGCAACTAAATAAATATTGAATGAATTTATATTATTGACGATGAATTTCATTATGTTAATTATAATTATTATGAATAGTGTAAATATATCGCAAAAGACGAAAAAAAAATGTAATATTTGCATGCCATCCGACGACTGGTGACCAATTTATTATGACTGTATTATGCGAATAAACAAATTTAAAAGAAAGTTCGAAGAATAAAGTGTTGCATACTATTAGGTCTCTGTAGCTCGGGCAGCACGTGCGCCGCAGCGAACTGCGCTAGGTCGACTAGCGGGGAGGCTTTGGTCACGCCCGCGGCCATGGTGCTGCCGCGCGACGCCAGTGACGTCACCAGGTACATGGCCGCGTCCTTGCCGCGCCACGCGGCCGCGCCCAGCTCCGCGTACTTTGATAACATTAGCTGGAACAAATCAGGTGATTGATATACTGTCGCATGTTTTATGGTGAGTAGGGTAGCCAGAGCTCACTGGAATTTTTGCGCTGTCAGTGGGAAGAGCAAAAAAAAAATGTACGGGCGTAGCTAGAGGCCCAATTCAAACTCACCTGTTGGTCGGTGGTGTGCCTGTTAATCAATAGACGAGGCTCTGGTGCAGACTTTCCTCCCAGGGTTAGGCACTCAGATAGCAATCGCGCTCAGAAAACTGACCATACCAAGCAAAAACGGACTATAAGTGGACTTTGAACAAGCATCATTTTGTATGCAAAAATTAACTTTCGTAGTTCATAGGCTTCATAGTGCTAATGATATATGTATTATCCAATGGTGACACCCGACTGGATGGATGAACTGCCCTTCGTTTGTACGCCATTCACCCGTTTGCGCTGCAAGTGTTGCTACTGACCTGCACGTACTGCCCGAAGATGTGCATCATCTTGTCCTCGTAGCGCTGCGCCAGCGTCTTCACCAGGTCGCAGGCGGCGCGCCGCCGCGTGTCCACGTCCGAGCCCTCGATATCCCTCCGCACATACTCCTCAGGGTTGTCCTCGAACAGCTCCATATCCGACTCTACACGACACATACGAATAATTCTTAGAACTGGATGCTATTGTGTACATTGAAAAGGGTGACAGCCGTGCAGCCTTTGGGAGGGAGATGTTTGCAGCACCTCTGCATGGAGGTTCCTCACATGTCCCTCTGACTAGTAGAGGGCACAAGGGAGATGCGTAAGTATGGTACAATATAGAGTAACCGAAGGGCGGGCTGGTTCTTGCTTGTAGATAATAATGTCAAGTGCTTAACAAGGACATTAAACTAAGAATAGAAAGTTCAGGCAAGCTCAACATTCAGAAGCCTTCAAATACAAAATATGTTAAGATAATAATGTTGAAGTTAACATTATAATAAATAAAGTCGTAATTTTAAAGCTTTTAATAGTCAATTGATATAAGATTATATTCACCTCGAAACTCCATATTGGGTATGACGACCTTCTCACAAATGCTGCTCAGTGTCGCGGGGTCTTCGAACAAATTCTTGTAACTGTTCTTCTCAGCTATCTTGGCTAGGAACGTTAACGCGTTGGATACCAGCTGGCGAAGAAAGTATCATGATTATAGGTCTGTTTTATAAGTACTAGCGTAAGCACTTCTGGCCGATTACAAAGTAATGGTCACCGTTTTTGTTGGATGAAGGGTGGACCCAAATGTGTGGAAGCAAATGTGACATGACAATGACAGCCTCCGTGGCGTAGCGGTAGTGAACGCGGCCGCTACGCAGGGGGCGCGGGTTCGATCCCCGCTCAGTGCAAATATTTGTATGCATGAATATGTATATTTGCATTGGTCTGGGTGTTTCTATTTATAATATGTATGTATTTACAACAAAAAAAACGTATTTAAGTATGTTTATCCGCATTCTAGATTCCATAACACAAGCTAGTTAAGCTATGCTTACCATGGGTCTAGATAGCGTTGTGTGATATGTTGTGGAATATTTATTATTATTATTTATTAATGTAATGACGTTTTCACGTCAAAAAAAAAATAAGCAAACACATCCTCACATTTATGCACATATCCTCGCTCTTACATACACACATTCTCTCTCTCTCTCTCTCTTTTCACACATATACAGCAAATACACGCCCGCACGCAGTGTGTGGTGTACTCACCGCGTCGTACTTGGGCTGCGGGCCGGTGGCCAGCAGCACGGTCCACACGGCGGTGACGAAGGCGGGCGCGTGCGGCGCGAACTCCTCCTCGTACTTGAGCGCGTACAGCGCCGCGCACTCGCACACCTCCGTACGCAGTTGCTCCATCACGCCGGGCTTGTCATCGTCGTCCTATGGACGCAGAGCGGTGCTAACATTTACAATAGCCTTCATGTTAAGCTTCGTTCCCTTGACCTATCGAACGCACAAGCCACGTCAAGCCGCGTTACGCCTGTCGAGGCCTGTGTTTACATTCGCGCCCTGCGCCGAACGGTTCCCACGGCGTGTGTAGGCTCCATTTAGATGAGAGTCAAAGTGGCGGGTGTACCATTGCGAATCATGTTGTATCACTTACCAAAAAATGTACTTAAAATGTACTAAATTGTACCTAGGTCTAAAAAATGTGTACCCGATTCAGAACGAAATTATTTCGGAACTAAAATAAACCGGCCATATTGACATCAATACGGCGGGTGTACTATAATATTTTATTACTTAACCAATTGTACCTAAAAAGTACCTTAAGTAAAAAAAAAACACTCTTGATCCGTTGGATAGTTTCTGAGAAATAAAACAACCGTGTCTAGTTTACTTACGCTTTTATTATTATAATGAAATAATTATCTAGGTACATACTTTTTATGTCGCACGCGGCTACACCCGCATAAAGGTGCTTTTCCACCAGAGGGGCGAGACGAGACGAGTCGAGAAGAGAATTGAAATCGCACTGACCCTTTTCCACTAAAAATTGCCATCGCGAGCTCGCGCGTGACCGCCGTGCCCTGTCGCCCGTAAGCTTCATATATAAATGTATTTTAGACAGCTCACACACAATGCTCGATATAACTTTGTTCTAGCGTCAATGCCGAAAACTCCGAACAAAAATTAGGCGTCAATATTCTCGTCAATCGACACTGTTTCCACCAAAGATGCACTGGGAGAGGATTTAAAATTTGTTATACAAATCTCAATTCTCTCCTCGCCTCGCCTCGCCTAGCCACTCTGGTGGAAAATCACCTTGAAGGTGATTTATACTCCATTTCGGAACCAATACGGTTCATTTTTGCACAAACAAATATTTCAATTCACGCCTCGCATATTCTCGTCAATCCACACTGTTTCCACCAAAGATAGGCTGGGAGAGGATTGAAAATTTGCCATACAAATTTCAATTCTCTCCTCGCCTCGTCTCGTCTCGCCCCTCTGGTGGAAAATCACCTTTAAAGTCGGTTCTCGCGACAAAAATGTGCGATATAACCGAAATCGGCTTTCGGTTATATCGCACCAAAACGTAGCCTATGTCCTACCCTAACATTCATATAAAATTGCATCAAAAACGTTTCAGCTGTTTATGAAAGACCGACAAACATGTGCAGTTACTTTCGAATTTATATTTATAGTATGGACTAGCTTTTGCCCGCGGCTCCACCCGCGTGGATGTCGGTTATCGAGACCAAAAAAAGCCTATGTCCTTTCTCGAGGTCTAATCTACCCCTATGCCAAATTTCATCATAATCAGTTCAATGGTTTAGGCGTGAAAGCGTAACATACATACATACATACATACATACAGACAGACAGACAGACAGACAGAGTTACTTTCGCATTTATAATATAAGTATGGAAGTATGGAAATATGGATAATTAATCCATACTTCCGTACAATCCATACTCCATACATAATATTAGAACGCTAATATTATATGCACATTTTAATAATAAAAGCGAAAGTAACTAGACACGGTTGTTTTAATTCTCAGAAACTATCCAACGGATCAAGAGTGTGTTTTTTTTTACTTAAGGTAATTTTTAGGTACAATTTTTTGGTGTAGTTATATTTTATGAATAATGGGTTAAGTAATAAAATATTATAGTACACCCGCCGTATTGATGTCAATATGGCCGGTTTATTTTAGTTCCGTAATAATTTCGTTCTGAATCGGGTACACATTTTTTAGACCTAGGTACAATTTAGTACATTTTAGGTACATTTTTTTGGTAAGTGGTGCAACATGATGCGCAATGGTGCACCCGCCACTTTGACTCTCATCCATTTAGCCTGTCGTTTTCGCCATTCCAATATGTTAAGTGAGACGGAACTCATGGCTGCATGTGCATGAAAAATGACTCGCGACGGATCAAACAGGCGACGACACGTGCAACGGCATCATAGGCCACTAATGCCTGGCGCGGCCTGGTCTACCATGAAACGGACCCAAGCTTTAGACTAGCTGTTGCCTGCGTTTCACCTGCGTGGAATACTGAACAGAAAGATTTTGTGCTGTTCTAGAGTATAATGGGAAATATATTTTTGTCAACAAACTTTATATCTTGTCATCAATTAATGTTTGTACTTAATATTATAAATCTGTCACCTAAAATGGTTAAACTACCACCAGATATGGTAGATTTGCAGTGAATATATAAACAAATATCCACAGAATGATACCACATACCCCAAAACGATTAGTTTTGTGATCATCTACTGCCAATGAGCCTTTTCTGAATAAAATAAAGATTTATTACATCTACTAATATTATTTTTTTATGGACGAGAAGCAGTAGTAAGGTCTTTTTAGCACTGTAGATCATTATGTTTTTATGAGTGACCTTTATATAATACTAGCTGATCCGGCGAACTTCGTACCGCCAATATTTTTGCGCCCGCGTGGCGTCGAATCCCGTTCCCGCTGCATCCTCTACTATATTATACATGTATTATACATATAAACCACCCTCTTGAATCACTCTATCAATTAAAAAAAAACGCATCAAAATCCGTTGCGTAGTTTTAAAGATTTAAGCATACAAAGGGATATAGGGACAGAGAAAGCGACTTTGCTTTATACTATGTAGTGATAGTGATTATTCAGTCCAGTGGGTTATTTTTTTCAAACCACCTGCAATAGTGGTTTTTTCGCAATCATGAAAATGGAAGAATAATAGTTAGTGAAGCTTACATCAGTTTCCAAAGAAGGCACTTTCACTTGCAGCAGATGTAGCAGTTGAGGCATCCATATCGGCATGTTGTCTTCGAAGAACTCGGGCAGCTCTTGGTAATTAAGAGAGTAGAACACTTTGCATATCAATACTAGAGAACCGTATATGACATGCAATGCCTGAGGATTGTCTCCGTGTTTTGTAGTCAAATCAATTGTTGCCTAAAATAAAAAAAATACTGCTTTTTAGGGTTCCATAAAAAGGGAACACTATTACTAAGAAGACTGTCTGTCACCAGACCGGTCTCATGCACCGCGATAACTAGACATGTAGTCTTTTCAAAGACCATGTATTTCTGTTGCCGCTTTAACAATAAATACTAAAAACAGTGGTATGGAAAGCGTGAGATAGGCTTGTTTTTGACTGGTCTTTATTGTATATTTAACTGAAATTATGGGTGTCCACGCTTCTCTGTTTGTTATAAATGTTGGTGTACTACCTTATTTAGCTTATACTATGTATATCATAATGAACAAATTGTAATTACCACAAACAAGTCAGTAAGTGGCTTGGCGAAGTTATCCAAAACATGCTTAATTTCTTCCCACAGCTTTTGCGATTTGAACTCATAACGATACCGCTTGAATAGAGAGTGGGCTGTTCTAAGCACTCCATTAATGACGTGGAAATCACCTGTCAGAAAAACATAAGGTGTACTAGTCAATACTGATATAAGATTTATGAATTATTAAAATAAAAAAAAACACAAAATGGAAATCCCTGAGAAATGCAACATTTAAAAAAATCAGAGGTTTAAAACATAAAGAGTCCTATCCTACTGATAAATATTATAAATGAGAAACCTTCTGAGAATGGTTGGTAAGAATCAATCCTCACTGAAAGAGCAGCGGCGCGCTGTGGCTTTTTGAGACAAAATATTACAAACGATTTTGAATCTTATCTACGGGAGAAAAAGATCATAGTCATTTCAAGGCCAAGGAAGCCGCGTGCGCCAGCTCGCGATCTTTTTTCGTACCGATTTTGGGGCGCCGACAGCCGCCACTCTTTCAGTGGGGATTGACCCTTTCGTTAAACAGATTGAGGTGAAAATTTGAACCTACATAGAACAGTCCCTGGATTAACACTACAGGCTTTTCATCTAGGTTCCTGCGGAGATACAACGAAAGTATAGCACACAGGAGTCTATACAAATAATTTCTCACCAGTATTAAACTTGTCCACCATCTCTGGTATGAGACTAGGCCATTTCTCTGGGAAATCGCATTTGCCGATGATGGATACAGCATCACTAAACTGCCGCTGTATGGCTTCTGGGGACTTGAGCATCAGTGACACTATCAAGGTCTTGATTGTGACTCGGTCTGAGGCATGAATCCTATCTGTACCATCTTCTTCCTGTTTAACAAAGAACATTTAGACTAAATTAAGGCAATGTACCTTGTTATTTTACCAAAATGAGCTTTCTTGAGTAAAATTAACTGAGTGTGTTAGTGTTTTTTCACATTTACTGATGGTGATATGACATTGAATTAGCGCTACTCAGCGGCAAACTAATGAAATTTTCAACTGACGTATGACAGAAAATGCCTACACTAGGCACTCATTTAATTTTACTCAAGGAAATTCATTTTCTGTATAAAAATTCTAATAATAAGATCCAATTGAAATAATGCTGTTATTTGAGATGGGTGCAGTAAGCTGATACACAAATTCGTCTTGGTTCGAATGCTACCATGCTTTTTAGTCATTTTTAGCTTATATTTATATATTTATCTATGTTTAGTTGACGTGTATACTCCACTGCCAAAAGAGAAAATGGAGTATGCAGGTGATAGTTTGGTACACAAGGAATAGCTAGGAGTAGGGGTCATAAAGTAACAAGATGGGAGAATGAGCTAAAGATGACACTAGGACCTATTTGGATGAGAGAAGCAGCAAGTTAACAGTGGAATGTGATGTAGGAGGACTTTGCTGTGTGTAAGGCGTAACAAAATTAGGGACCTTATTTTTTAAGCACTTATCTGAATAATAATTTATGTAATATCAAAAAAGCTATATTATTGTTATTATAGTTGAAGCTCTTCTGGTGTAATAGGTTTAAAAACCATAATAAGGTTAGTTTCAATTACTTACTACTGGCCAATTTCTTTTTATGTAGTTTTTGAAGGCAATAGCAGCTGCCACTCGTATTGTTAAGTCTACTGTGTCTTTATCAATAAGGTGTAATAGTAGTACTGCATAGTTCTGATTCACTTCTACACTCTCAAGGAACTTCTCAGCTGAAAAAAATATACAGAGGATAATTAATTATTCGAATTTTAAATGTAAATATCTTCATGATTCTTTTTGACAATGATCTTCTTTCAATAATTATAATCATTTATTTCAGACAAAGGTCATATTTCTGAAATAAATGATTACATACTATTATTCTTTTTATTCATGGAAAAAACATTTCACATTTTTTTTTTAACATTAAATTACACAAAATATATTTTTATATATAAAAATAGTACTACATCGGCCTTAAATACAGGTACCATGCTACCAGTGATCAGGGCTCTATTATTATTATTTTAAATGTGTCTAATTTGAAAACTCAGTTTTAATATACTGAGTTTTCAAATAAGATATTTTTCTGTTTAGAAACTCATTTAAAGGACTAAAAACCAAAATTAAACCACTAGTTTGCTAATTAGCCTAATTTATTTATTTAATGTGTTTTCATAAAAAGTTGCCACAAGATTGTTTGTCTTTACTTAGTATATAATCAAATGGAGTATGGACTCAAAATAAGCATAGCATTACTAGCTCTTATTTTGAGTTCTAGAAGCCATATAAACAATTTCTTTGTAAATACATAAATAAATAAATATTCTACAACATTCTACACAATGCCATCTAGATCCATGGTAAGCATAACTAAACTAGCATACAGGACAACATGTGCAGGGCTTAGATGTCAACTGCATATGGTGCAGAACATTCCTTCAAGAACCAAGCGCTTCGGTGACTCTTTCCTTTGTCGCACCATTAAGGCGTGGGATTCCAGCCTGCCAGCTCACATGTTTCCCTTTTCCTATAGTCCCGGGTCCTTTAAGTGGGGCGTGAAAAAGTCTCTGATGTGGCCGTCAAGCTGAGTAACACCATTGTTAACATGGCACGTGTATATAATGGTGGCCCACTTTCCTGAGACTTTGCCTTCAGCTTACCATCAGGCGAGGTAAAGTCAAATTGGCATGTCCTATATTATAAAAAAAAGAAAAAATAAACATACTTTAAATGTACATAGAAACACATATGCCCGTTTGCACTGAACTTAAGAGTATCTTAACCTGATGCCTAAGGTATATAAGACACTCTTAACAAGAAAATGCATTGCACCAACCCTAAGATACTCCTAAGCACGCTAAGTCAATCTTAATTCTTATGACACCGAATAAGTAAGTCATAACGTTTTAAGAATCTCCTAACCCAATTTTTTTGACAGTTGTCAAGCAATGTCCGGTATTTATATGTACTGTTGGGCACATGATATTAAACTAAATAAATAGCCCCCTAAAATCCAACCACACGTCCTGATCGTCCATCTGAATCTCGTGGGGGGCGGACACATGGAACCAAATTTACTGGCGTGGCTAACATGGCTCTGATACACTTGACATTGGCGTCTCGCCATAAATAACTGTATAATACATTTACTTGATAATTGATTGAATACTTGATATTGGCGGAGTTGCGGCGATTTGCTGCAGAAGCCATTTTGAAAAAAGAAGAAGAAGAAGAACTAAATAAATAAATAATCTAAATTTAAATAAATTTGAATACAACGTGACTTACGCGACTTGACTGACGAGACGAGATTGTTTTTTTTATTATTATTTATTGGGGCTTGGCACAAAGCCTAAACCTAAACCTTAACCTTGCCTAAACCTTAAATATCTTCAATACAATATTTTTTCATGACGATGACGATGAGTGATGATTTCTGCTTCAGTAAAGTTGTGGGGACTTTACTGAAGGTTCCCCAGGAGATTTGGAACGAACACGAAATGTCACAATTCACTGTAATATCCCACTTTCCTACACTTGTGTGAATTGTCCAAGACGTTATGTCTAATAATCCACCATTTTTACACATAAAAACTCGAATGCACACCAATTTCGAAAAATAAAATAATACTGCGATGTGCGCTTTCCCGCGTTCGCGCCAAAACTCCGACGAGATCGTTAAAGAAATCATAGACAATCGCTCAATTATCATAGAAAATTGGCTAATTCATTCGTTCATTTACACCTTCATTCGCTTTACTAGGCTTATCTTAAGTTAGGAATGCCCTTTCGTAAATATGTTGGTGCAATTGAAAATAAAGTTAAGATTATCTTAGACTTAGGAGTCACTTTACAAGGATTAACCTAAGTAGAGTTTAGTGCAAACGGGCAATATTGTCATAAATATACATATTTGCATTATGCATGCAAAGAACCTGCAACATCTGATATATCAGTTGAACATTCTACTGTGGTAAGCAAGCACATGGTTGCAATTATTTTTTTTCTATATTAGATGATAATGTTAACTCTAGAGGAACAGAGAATATAATATTGTCTTTCAAATGTTACCTATAAATATTACAATTGTTTCAGAATATCAGTCAATTGGGCTATATAGAAGCACACAGTATTGACCCTATAGTAATTAATATATATATTTCAAACCAAATAAAATAAAAAGAATTTTATTTCATTTGGTTTGAAACTACACTTCTTAAACTAAGGAACATTCGTAAAAGCTCATTTTTCAGGTACCACCACCCACCAATCAAATTGTACATGTGGTTTGGGAAGGTAAATTTTTATCAAAATTACATATTATGATGAAAGCAGAGTGAATGACTGCTCATGGTATGGGAGCTAGCAACATTTGATAAGTAAGAATTTCAGGTGAGCTGATTTTGTGATATGTTGTGTTGTGTATGTTACGAAAGAGCAAGAAGGCTGGAATATCACAAATTCAACTGACCTGAAATTCTTTCTCGAAAATGTTGCTACCTCCTATACTATCAAAACAAAGACATTGCTAAGTAACTTTAGCTTTAGCTACTACACTCAGGAAGAACAATATATATTCTCATTCCTATATCAGGCATTGAAAATATCAACGGCTTAATTTAAACAAAAGTATTATAATAATTACTGTAAATATCACTGGAAGCAAGATATTTTTAAGGTTATATTTTTCTTATAAATGATTATATCAATTACTCTTAATGCAAAATTACGTCTTAGTCGTAATTATACTGAATTTTCAACGTTCTTATATATTCATTTTAATAAAGCACAGCTAAATTATAATTAGTGCAATATGATAGTAGAAACATACCGGGTCGTCTGATGTTTGTGTCTGGATTAAGTGTTTGTTGTAAGTAATTAGCTAAGGTAGCTAAGTTCTCTTCAGTAACCTCCATTATGTAGAATTAGTACTAGAGATATGAACAATGTTCAATGGATAATGATGAAAAAGTAACAATTCCAACTGATTTCCAACAATTCCTCAACGGTTTGCTAGCTTGACATCACCTTGACAATTGACATCTATCAAACACGCAAAAAGTGACAAACTGATTTACCAACTGAAACCACAGAGAATTTATAACCAACCGGAGACGCCACTAATACGCATACCCCGCTGCCAAAGGTATGAGACAGCGGGTCATGCACGTTATATAAAACTAGTTGCCGCGCTTTCCGCGCCATTTCGACGCACGGCTCACTGAGTTAACTTCTCCTATTAAAATGCTGATTTGCTGTGTATTTTAGTGTAAAAAGCGATCAGCGACATTAAATAAACAAAAGGATAACATTACCTTTCACCTGTAAGTAAAATTTCGTTCAAATAATATCAATTATTTCATTAAATTATCAAAAAATCAAAAAAAGTATGCTAATTGACAGTGTTACCAATGTATGAACTAGACTGAAATCTGGGGTAATTTTTAAGCTAATGCTTCTTACAATTTAATCATTTTTTTATTAAGCTTAATAATATATATATATATTTTTATACCACTTAGATGGCAGACAAGCACACGGTCCAACTGATGGAAAGTGGATACCGAGGCCTATAGCATGTTTATAGTTACTGCGTAAAAACCGCGGTGAGCCGAGTTCATAAATAATAATATTGTTGACATTCTAAGTGGAACATGACGCTCAACTTTGCTTGAAGTTTAAATTATCGCTGTAGTTACGTGTTGAAAGCTATATTTACTATATCGAATAAGAACGAAGGGATCGTTGTTTTAAACAATACCTAAGTCATATCTTCAATTAATATAAAGAAATATTTATTTATAACTTATTGCAACATAATCTAGTTTTTCAAAACCCTGTAAAGATTACTAACATTTGCTGTCATAGCACCAATATATATATAATACCAATGCACACAGATATAATTCAATATGAGAGTATTGTTATCTTACATTCGAAAATAAAATATTTCGAAAAAAAAAGCGAAATATTTTGTAGGAAGTTGGCCACACTTTGCCAGAATTAGAGCTGGGACAGCATAATGACCAATATCGATATCAATATTCCAGTACCATATTAACAATTTTAACGTAAATTTTTAGATTCCCAAAAGAACTATTACTTTGTACCGCTTGGGTCCAATTTTGTGGGAACCATGTTTCGTGGGTGCCGAGAAGTACAATTTGCTCACAGCATTTTAAAAGTTCCTGTTTTTTAATACAATCAAACAATAAGGGAAAATTGATTCAGGGCGCTGTACCAACGTTGATATTACCCAAGGTACATTTTATTATTGTACTAGGTCCTGATTTTCAGCTTAGTAGTTAACCCTTCTAATATTAGGTATACATATGAAATTGGTGTTATAAAACGATATATAAGCTTATTTTTTTACAGTTTTTTTTATTTAATCAATCAAAGTTTGTACCGTTGTTATCTATGCACTTTTGCCATTTTATAGGCAGTTCATTGATTCCTTTGCTGAAAAAGTTGCGGGAGCGAGAATCAACAATCTGATTAAAGTAGTTTTGTTTTGGACTGCCTAATCTGAATTGAACTTTTTTCAACTAAGAAATACTCCAAAAATACTCCAGATTTGTGGAGTGGAGTGGATCAAGGTCCGGGAAGTATGGTGAGTGATGGGGACATTCCAACATTCCTTCTCTACTTTAACGACCGTCTGTTGGTCTGGTGTGGTCTAACGTTGTCCTGAAGCAGCAGTGGGCTAGAACAGTTCACCATTCTCGGCCGATTAACGGCTAGCTGTGCTGGATGTTGCAGATTAAAATGGCCAGTTCTATACAACGCCAATTTCATATGTAAGGAGTATTAAAAGTGTAGAAAAAGTATTCAATAAAATAAAAAGCCTTTTATTAATCACTTATTTAAAATTAATATAAATAATTAACTTATTTATTGTTACTTTGGTACCTGTATTTCATACGAGAACCCCTTATTGGGGGACTTCATCGTCGGGTCCCACGACTATTTAAAATAACTCTAATGGAATTTATTTTGGACAATTTTTGGCCATTTCAAAGTGCTAAATCTACAAAGACTTACAAAATTATTAGCAAAACCCCTGTACACAGTACCTATTTCAATAAAGAATGCATATTCTATTTAATAAATATAATAAATATTATTTTAACGACGTTATAATACGTAAAAAAGTCATCACATATGATAATTGATAATTACCTTCACGCATTTGAAACACAAAATCCTCGATACATAACATCGACATGGTCAAGCTCTAGCTTGTTTACATTAATGAGATGTCACTGATAGAGGTCCCTGTGTGCGAATGTGAGTGTGTGCGTATAGTTTAAATTAGTGTTCAACATTTTTGTTGTGTGAGTGCATAGCGACGTGATTTAAAAATGTATTAGTAGTTGACAATTAAATTAGTGTGCGTCCCCCGTCCCCCGCTGAAAGTGGCAGACTTTTGTTCGTACAAAATAGCGCGCGAGTCCACTCCGTTTGGTTTATTGCTCTGAGTAATAAGGCCATACTCACACATGCGGCATGGCATCCGGATCTGTAATCTGAATTATTAAATTCCGGCGCTTCATTTTTAGATTCGTAATCATTTCTTCTATTATTAATTATAAAAGCGACCTGGCTATGTGACATTAAATATGAATCCATTTAAAGTTAGTTGAATCACTTCTTTTACCGTCGAATGTTGAAATAAAAATATTAATACATTTCGCCCTATTTCGCCCATCTCTAAATCTCTAAGTGGTTTATATTATCTTTGCCTCTCTCTTTATTTAAGTCTATAATTTAATCTCTGTCTCTGTCTCTGGTCTTTTCTACAAAGTACAAACATCGTTTTTTTTTGTTATTAGTTTTCAAAATAATATTACAAAAATACAGTACATAGATAACTTAGAAAATACCTAAATACAATTTAAAAATTCTGCAGAAGTACTGCAGTTTTGTAGCTGTGAAGGCGACTTGGTTTGCTGGCCTCCCACAAGCGGGTCTCACCAGTCCAAACCAATTGAGAATGTCGCACATCCTGGTTAATGTCCGACCTACTTTGGTCCGACCACGACCAGAACCCGCAAGAACAAAAATGACAAATCGTATTGAAAACTGCAGAAGCAATAAAGATTCAGGGAAACGAAAACTAGTGTATAGATAGTTGTGGCTACACTGTGGGGGCAGTGCTCCTGAAACTTAATCATGTTTACAAACACTTTGCTTCGTGAATCAGCAGCAGGTGAAAAGGGGAAAGCCAAACTCAGTATGGTAAATACCAATATAAATGACGAACACGATGTTTTGGTAGAGAGTCGTACGCGACCACGAGTCCAAACTTGGAGGATGTACTCGAACGTAGCCAATTTTTGAGCCAAGAGTTTATAAAATGAATATTAACTGTAGGTAACATTTTGTCTACATGTGCTGATTGTCATGAATTTGTTTCTTTTCTCTTTTTGTCTCTTTGGATTTTGTTTAATTTCTATAACTCGATAGCTTATAATGGACCGTGTCATGTCCATCTAAAATCACAATTGATATGGTATTCCTGATCATTTTTTTGGTACATTCTTCTTTCTCCCATTGCCTCATTTCATTTTGGGGTCAATGCTGGATGTTTGCACTGTTTATGATAGACAATATGCATCTTCATTATTGTTAAGGAAAATAGATTTATTCAAAGAAATATCCTTTTTTTGAACCACAAGACTGATGTTTGTGGTTCTTATTGTGTTTACCCGACTATGGCAAAGTCAAAGGAGGGTTATGAAAGTTTATTTTGGGTTTCTTAGCAAATTATCCTTACATGTTTATTACTGGCCATTTTTTTTCTCAATGGGACTAGCCCATCCTTTCTAGTAAGGTCAACACAGGGAAGTGTGTTCATACTTTTTTCGAAGTAAACTTTGAACTTAAAAATCATGTAATTTAAGGTATAATTTCTAACTCTCTGTGCAAACAAAACATGATAAGGTTCATAATTGGCAAAATAAATAGTGTTTTAGTCAATAATATTCATTAGGAATTCGTTTTTAATGTCTACTTGTAAATTGCTATGATAGACACACTTCCCCAACAAAGTGAGGCAAGTGTGACTATATCTTTAGTGTACAATAGATAGTTTAACCCTAACAGACCGGCGTTCAAAATATAAGTATTTTTCTAAATTTTAAAGTGGGTTTGGAGGTTTTTGGGGACGATAAAAACAGATCTGCCATTAAAAAAAATGTAGGACTTCAGGAAAATGGTTTTTCAGGATACTCACGATTGTATCATGCTGGGCCATACGGTGGTACACTCACATTTGTGCGGGTCGGGTTTAATAGGAAAAGAATACCATTTTTACAAAGAAATTTGTCTTTATGAATTAACATAATCTAATTATCACAATAAATCAGTCTTTTAAATATTATTTATGAAGCAACATTATTATAAGTTTTAATATTAAAAGCTATTAAATCAAAATTGAGATCAAAAATTGACAATCACTTTGTAATCGCCCATCGAAAACCTCATTATTGTAATTTCTATAGTAATCAATAAAGTAATATTAAGAATAGGAACTATTTTTCATTATGGAAAACATAAAAACAGTGGTTGTCTTTGGTATTGCAAAGATAAACATTGCATTTAGTACATCTAACCTTAGACCGACTTTTGCAACCTTTCAACTGGCAGCATCGAGGTGCTTTTAGTGAATCACATATTGGCCAGTGGTTATAACCATCCAGCCTCTTATCTATAGTGGGTAGTGTTGCTACTTTGTATTGAGATGTTGAAGGTATTTCTGTCATATCTTCCATAGCATCCCGAGTCCTTTTTCTTCTGGGAGCTCCAAGTAAAAAATCTGACACAGACAATTTAAAATCGAGAAAATCCATAGGTTTTTGATTAGCTTTCTTTGAGCTTTCCCTGTACTCATACCATGAATTTACTATCGCTAAATCAAATAGATGCATAAACACTTTTATTGGCCATTTGCGAGTTTTGTGCCACGACCTATACACCTCCATCATTTGGTTGCAGACGTCCACTCCACCCATGTTTTCATTGTAAGTTTTCACTGTATTTGGACATGGTACCGTAATATAAGACTTAGTGACCTTATCCCAGCGTTGAACATTTTGCACAGGTTGAGCCCCAGCACATGTAGAAGCCATCAGGACAGCCTTTGAGTCATTCCACTTCACAACACAAATATCTTTGGTAGAATTAACAACTTCATGATGTTCACCTCGGTGCATTTGTGCATCTTTAGGAAACGTATACCTCTTGAACCTGTTCGCAATCAATGTACCTGTGCCTTCCATGCCATCAGCTACCATTCTTTCCAACAATGGAATTGTCGTGAAGTATCGATCAAAGAAGATGAAGCTACCTTTTGGAATAGTAGTTATCAACCTCAATACTACTGCCGGCCCAAGACCGAGAGACTTGTCATGGAAGGGTGTAGTATCACCTTGATACAGTTCAAAGTCTAAAACCAGACCTTTAGACGTCGTAATAACAAAATTTTTTAGGCCGACAGGTCTTGGCTTCCCAGGCACGGACATCTTCCTAGGAAAGGCACCATCTGTTCGTCAATGGAATACGTACCCGGCTGTCTAGGTAACTGGAGACACCTATTTCGAACAGCATCAATTAACGGTTGAACCAACCACAGACGATTTTGAGACATTTCTTGAGTAGTTATTGAGGCCTTGTCGACTATGTGTAAGTTTGTTCTTAACCCTCTATCACCTACCACCTAATCTTGTTACACACCCACCTACCATACGTCTCACAGACGGGCGAGTAAAAAGACTCTCGTATGTAAAATCTAAGGGTGAAAGGTTAGTTTATTAATAAAAATCAATTTAAATACATATCAACGTCTTTATTAAAGCAAACAAGGCACATAAAAATTTACTTATTTTCTTAAAATCTTAATTTGTTTGGAACAACTCTTAATTCTAACGTAAAAATTGTCATATTCAAAAAACGAGATCTACAAAAATAATCACAAGACATAGGAACTTATTTCTTTCTGTTTATTAATATATTATAATCAGCATCATCAGCATAATTAAAATATTATAATCAGCAAGTAATATAAAATCAAAACTTTCTCATTATAATCATATCTTTTGCAAAATTGCAGGGCATCAATCTTACAGGTTTTCCCGACAGTGAATGCACATTTTTTGGGAGCATTCCATACAAATCGGCTTTTTACACTCAAAACACATGTATTGTGTCCTGCGTTTCTTTTTAGGGTCGCAAGTTGAGCAGTTTTTTCGAGAAGCCAATCTGTCTTCGGAACTGCTTCCACCCGGTAGAGCTGGTGGGGTCGAGTCATTGCCGCAGTGAAGTATGCGCCGAAGTGCGATTCGAATATCTCGTTGAATCTTCACATTGTTTTCTCGACGCTCCATATGCGGTCTGGTCAGCTGTTCAGCTAGCCTCTTCATAAATTTGAACCTGCTCTCAATTTTGTTACCTTGGGCTTGAGCAGATAACCTGACGACGTAGCAGTTTGAGGCCGAAATATCGAGCAGTCTATAAAATACTGCCAATGGTCATCTACGCGTTCGACGACCTGTGGTATAATTGGAACATCTTTGGTCGAGTAGGTCCACTCCGATCTTGGTACGATTGTAGAAAAGTATGATTTCCGGTTTCTTGGTAACTTCATCTACGTCTGGCATATGATGCATACTTGAAACGGTGATCACTGCTTTATTTGGCTTAGGGACGTAAGATGATATAGTTATATCTTTTGTAAACCCAAAGATCGTTGAATCAAAAAGTCGGTGACGGGCTGGTAAGAATTCTTGAGGTATTTCTCTTTGGTTTTTCCTCATCGTGCCCACAACGGTTAGATGTTTCTCTTTGAGTATATCTAAAAGCTCAATAGAAGTATACCAATTATCAGTTGTAATATTCCGGTTTGATCCTTCTATCGGCGAAATAAGTCGCAGTACAGCTTGACTTGGTTTTTTCAGTCGCTGAAATTCTGTCGGTAAATTTAGTCCATCAGAGTCTTTTCCTAGGTAAATGTAGGCATTCAAAAGATACCCCGATCTTGCATCTGTAAGGCATTGTATTTTTATGCCGTATTTGGCAGGTTTCTTCGGCATATACATCTTGAATCTACATCTTCCGCGAAATGCCAGCAACATTTCATCGATACATGCATAGCTGCCAATCGCAAAAACAGCTTGGCATTGTTCAATAAATGAGCTAAAGAGCTCGGCTATAGGCGCAGATGGATCGGTTTCTCGGCGTGCTAATCTGGTCTCAAAATCATCAAACCGATGGGTTTGCAGTAATACTTCCAATCGGTTTTTGCTCATGATGCAACTATATATTTCCCGACCAGTGCCGTCACTACTATACCACGATGTATAATGTTCATGGTTTTCTTTGAATATAGCTGTATAGAAGAGAAGCCCTATAAAAGCTTTCAATTCCATAAGATCCATGTCGTGAACACAGGTTGATTTTTGGTAATTGGGTCTTATTTCTTGGATCTTCACATTTGTGTTACGAACGATTTTTTCAAGCATTTGGTCTGTGAAGAAATTCTGCCAAATATCCAGCGGTGAAGAGGAAGCATTCAATACATTCCGGTATGGTGACTTTATACCTTCTCTTTCTTCAACTATATTACGTTGCAATGTTCTCGATCGTAATGTAGGTTGAGCAGAAGACCACCGAAAGCGATTCTTACCAAAATAGTTTTTTTTTCGAGGTCTCGAACGCATTTGTATCAAAGGCTCTTCATCTTCAGATGAAAATTCTTGCTCTGTAGGTAAATTCAGAGGTTGAGATACAATAATGTTATGAATTTCCTCAGCATTTGATTCTTCACCTTCAGAATTCGATTCGTAGCTATCCTGCAATGCATGCTGTATGCCAATGTCCAAATCGACATCGCTGCCTTCATCATTTGGTAGGTTTTCGTCGTCAGATTGGTCTTGTTCTAACCAACGCTCAATAAGACTATCACTAGAAGCCATTTTAAACTGAAATAGAATGAAACCACAATTTTAAAAAACTCACGCAACCACCTACCATACGTCTCACAGACGGAACACGATCATTTTTTACTTACCTGTGACAAATGCGCGCACCTCCGACCACGACGAGCGCTTGGGCGGCACTGAGGGACGCGGCGGGAAGGTACAGGGACGTGCAAGTTAATACGTGTTTTGCGCGCCAAAATATTAACGATTTTAATTTCCTTGCGTCTGAGAGACGTATGTCAGGTGGTTAAGGGTTAACATAAAAAACCGCTCTCTAGGCATTGCATCCGTGATGCAATTTAACTTAAAACGTTGAAGTCATGCCATTTTGATTCTTGGATACTTCACACAACATAAGATACCATTTACACCAAAAAAAGTTTTTACTTCAGGTGCAGATATCGGCATCTTCAATACCTGGTTATTAGTGTTTTGATAGTACATATTGGTATACAATGCAAAATTTTCAAATATCTCTTCAGTAAAATATTTTTCAAAATATTCTGAAGGTGTAAGTACCTAAAACAAAAATAATATGCTCATAAACTACCCTACCATATCCCTCCAAAACAAATTAAAAATAAACAAAAATATCATACTACCTCGGGTTCATCTGGAGACGCTGATGGCATGGGTTTTGATCTGAACATCCTCCTAGACCACACGTTCCTACGTACAGGAGTTGCTACCACTGGTGCCCTTGGATCCCCTGAATGATTCTCGTCTTCGCTATATATCCTGGGGCTCTTCACCTGGCGGAAGCCAATTCTCATCGTCATCTGAGATATCACCGCAGTCTGAGTCATTCAAGGCTTCCAAAAGGGCATCATCATCATCTGCAATGTTTCTTGAACTCATAATTGTTGAAAATTTCTAGATTTGGCTGTAAATAATTAAAATAAAACCATATTAGTTTGTATGAAAACAATCGAAAATACTAAGGTTCAGTCCGTTGTCTCACAATCGTGAGGGTAATATCTTATCACTCGTAATTGTATGAAATCGTTTTATTTTCGTGTTTATTTATCAATCATAACAAATACTAACTCTCATTTAAAAGTTTTGTACAAAAATGTATTTAAAAAAACTTACTTTTGTCAATTTCTTCAACAAGCAGAAAACACGTTGCGACACGACCGACGCGCGGCGCAATGACTGTTGGAATGCGCGCGAAAAAATTAATCGAACGACCCGTCAATATTTGTATAGCTACATGTAACAAGGCGCACGATCGTGCGAGCTTGGGCCGGTCGTCTTACAGCTGTTGGAAAAAATTATAAAAATTCACAAAGTCATACTCACGAAAGTGAGTGTACAGACCGAAAGGGCTAGGCTACTCGATCGTGTGAATGAATCAATTAATGATAATACTTCGTAGTATACTGTGTGCGAATCGTTCAAGGATGTAAAAGTTATGGGGTAAGTGAGTCATATTAGGTTGGGCAGGGATAGAAAACATTTTTAGGTAAAATTCATAACTGATGGATAATCTTCACTTTTATTAAGAGTTTAATATCATATTCAAATGTACTTATTCAAAAGTAAGTACCAATTCAAATGAATTTTCATGTTGCTACTACAATTTTCTTGTTTTTACAAGAAAATTTATATTTCATATTTTTATCAAGAATAAAATAAATCTTAAATATCTTCTATAAAAGTTAAACAAAGCTTATAACAAAATAAAATAGAAAGATGTTAATATATTTAAAATTTTAAATGGCATTTTGTTATAACTACCTTGCTTACTGCTCTTACAATCCAGGAAATGTCCTGTATCATTATTAATAAAAGACTAACACTTTTAGTGTGTACTGGTACAAGATATCAAAGGAACTACAGTAACCTATGTATTCAAATACTATTCAGTCGTGTATTTAAAATAAATACCTCGTAAGTAGGTAAGTATTATAAAACAATAAAATAATAAAAAATCATCTTACAAAAAAGTAATAACAACCAAATTAATTATTTAAACAACAAATAAATTATAAATACCTGCATATTCTCACCAAACAGCAACAAAACGAACGAAATCATCTTTATTGTGCATACATAGCATTTTGTGTGATTTGATCTAATCTAATAGTTCAGATGTTAACTGCCCGATTATTGATATTCACCCCCTTACCTACTGCAGTGGTTCCCAATTAGTTTTTGCTGCATACCACTTCAAAAAAGACCTCAAACCTGCGTACCCCTTTTTGTAGCAAATGTAGCAATCACACTAAAATAATATAAATGCGAAAGTTTTTGAGTGAGTGTGTATGTTTGTTACTCTTCACGCTCAAACGCCTGGACCAATTTTGATGAGATTTGGTATACAGGTATCGACACCCTGGATTAACAGATAGGCTACTTAAACCGCGGGTAACACCGCGGGGCATAGCTAGTGATAAATAAAAAAAAAAGGGAAATTAAAATAACATCTATTATCTTCAAATTACAGTACAATAGTGAAAATCAAAATAATATGATGTATGGGCGAAGACGCTAATGTGACAAATGCGCACGTTTTTCTTTGCACAGCTCTTGAAAATCTGGTTGTCCTTCAGTTAGCTTCAGTCTTAAATTGTCTTTAAGTTGAAGTCTGTGACGATGTTTAGTTTTTAAGTTCGTCATGGCCGAAAATCCGCTTTTGCATAGGTAGGTTGTGCAAAATGGCAGTAAATATTTTATTGCTGATTCGCTGATATGATAAATATCTTTTAAATTAGCCCAAAAGTCACCCAGTGATTGCTCTGCAAAACAACTCTTGAGTCTGCTGTTGCATGAGATGTCTATTAATTCCTCTTGATCAGAGATGGGTAGGTGGTCGACGGAATGGTTCGCGAAAGGATTGTTTACTCAGTTTCATTGCAGCGATATTTCTGAGAAGTAACTGCGTAAAGCCGCCGACAGACTTTGCAAGTGGCATTTTATGTCCAATTTTAAATCTTCATTTACTGTCGAAGAAGTTGTATCCAATCATCAGTATGTAACAACAGGGTCTCGTGTTCACTGCCAAGCTCTTTGCAAATAGCTGCAAAAATTCTAGAGTTTGTGGCACGGGCCTTGATTTAACAAGTTAACAATTTTTACAGCATTTTTGAAAGTAATATCTAAGCTGGCTGGATTTTTTTTTGCAAGCCAGTGCCTCTCGATGAATTCTCCAATGTGTCCATTTTGCTTCTGGGGCTATATCTTGTATCCGCTTCACAAGTTCTGAAAAACAACCAGTCATTGTTCTTACACCATCAGTACATAGTCCCACACATTTTAACCAATCCAATTAGTTTTCTTTTACAAAACTCGACAATATGAAATATATCCTCCCCGGTGCACAGTGGACTGAAATATCGTTTTGTGGAATTAGGGAGAAAAAACTATAGAAAGTGATTCCTTTTCTGTCTATAATCGTTTTATGTTATGGGCATAAATCCAAAAAGTTAGTATTTCAAAAGTTATACGGTAACAATGTTATAACATGAAACAGTTAATTAATTCTTATGTTATGCTTAGAAATAATTAAAAATAGTTAACTAATATTAAATACAACGGAGAGACATTTAATCAGATATAATATAAAATACACAATACAAAATACTATTTATAGTCAAGTCCATAAATTAAAAATTAATCAAATAACCCGCCCCTGACCGTTCCCGGCGCAAAAGTACCCATCACACTCGCCGCGTTGCCACGCTGGATTGCGATGGCTAGCCTCTGCATCAGGAACGCTCCGGAGCGGGAGTCACCAGTTGCCTCTATGAGCCTCTTTCCGACTTCTTTTATGAAAGTTTTGGCCTCCCTACTCCAGCACCCCAAGGTCTCCACCGCTATCGGCACAAATTGGTACAATGGCTAACTAATTAATTAAATATTAAACTAACTAATTAAATATTAATTATACATAATGTGTATGTTCTCTATTCCACACTACCCCACAGGTTAAGAACCAAGTGCGTTTTTTTTAAGTGGTGTCCCCAAGAGGCCTAATCCACTGGCAAAAATAATTATATGGACTGTCTATTATACACCTGACATAAAAATAATTATTTAATAAAAAAAACAATATTAAACCTGAAAAAAAATTGTCTCAAATGGCCTCAGGTAAGAATCAACCTCGAATATTATATTTCATTCATTCTTCGTCATATTCTTTATCTTGTTCAGTAGTAAATAGTAAGGATTGTGCCTCATTGGATATTATTTTATGTTTCCTAACGAATTTTGGTCTAATTGTAGAAATATATGGATCAGATGTAACAATAAAATTATTAAAAATATCCTCATTTGTTGCTTTTCTAGAAAATTTCCTTGAGTGGTGTTCTCGATACCTCCTGAAATCTTTATTTCTAGATTCAGCGGCTTCTTCAGACAATTTTCCTATTGGGATAAGACCGAAATTGGCAATGATGTCTGCACCATGCACAAGTATTTTATGCACGCTTGCAGGCATATAAAACCATTTATATTTCTCAATGTACAAAGCCAATGTAGCATCTGTAAATTCCTTAAATTTAAATGTATTTATAGGAAGCCCCGATGACAATGTTTCTAAAATGACAGAAAACCGCTTAATAAGATTTTCATTTACTCCAGTAATAGAAGAAGTAGTATTTACGTTTTCGAAAAATCTGCGGGCCGTATTCCCATCATTAGTGGTACCATGACCCTGTTTAACAATATCAATAAGCAGACCAGTTCTAGTTTGAAAAGCTATTTGAACTTCTTTCTTTTTATTTTCCAACTTAGCTTTATTTTCACCTTTCGCAATCCAAGATTTAAAATCTAGTCTATAGGATATGTGCAAAATACATTCCATGAATCTGATCCAAGCGTGAAGTGATGATATGCCAAATTTATACACCTCAGTATTCCATTGTTTTTGTGACAATATGTCCAACTCATTCATTTCTTTAGGTGTGGCCTTACAAATATCACAAGTTTGTGAAGAGGTCTCACTCAGTACTGATGCCACTTTTCCATCAATCATAGTTAAATGTAACGTGTGACGAATCAATTTTCCTAGAACGTTAGTTTCATTTAAACAATTAATTTCGGATTCTATCCTCTCCTTTTCACTCCTAATTATTAACTGCGTCTCTTTCATAAATTTAAAAAACAGGGGACGGCAAAAAAAAGTAGAATTAGGTGTTTTATTTTCCCACAAAACTTGTTCTCCACATGTTAGTTTTAAAGGAACTAGGCTTCCCATAAATATACTGCTATCATCATCATTGGTCTCACTTTTCTGCTTATAATTAGACTGACTTGAGGCACCATCGAAACCCCATTTACTAGTTAATTCTAGGTTATTGTAATCGTCTTGTATTTCAACTAATTTTAAAAGTCTTTCTGCCGTTTTGTCTAAAAGAGCCTGTAATTTTATTTGCGCAGAAATATCTGTTATTTCCACATCATCTTTTGATGGATAACATTCATTTTTTGCCTTTTGAATAAAATAGTAAGAGGGTAGTAAAACTACGCCTTCGTCTTGAATTGATTTTCTCATAGCATTATATTGCCATTTTGTCATTTTTAAAGATAACATATTACCTAAGGCTTTTTCAGAAGACATAACGTTTTTTTTCGGAACAAAAATGAATTCCTTTACATGTTTTACCTCTTCAGGATTTTTGAGCAGATAATTTAAAATTTCAGCAATATCATTTTTACCACACGCCTTTAATGAACGTAAATAAAAATAAGACTGTTCCTCTTCTTTGTCAAAAGAAAAGGAATTAGATTCAGTATTTTCAATTCGCTTTTTTTTCTGTTTAGGCCCTAAATCAGAAAAAGGTTTCCTTGGACTAATCTGAGTCGAAGTTCCAACGGTTTTAGTTGTTAAAGGAGTACTTACGTAAGAAGGGCCAGCAATCGAGTGCACGTTCTCACTATCACTTGCTGAATTATTGATAAATTCAGGCCAATTTACACGCGAATCTAACCAAGAACTATATTTATTTACAAAAACAGAACTTTTGCAACCCGCTAAGGTCCATTTTCTTTGAAGATTAAAACAATATGTCCTACAAAATGTTTTGAGAGCTTTGTTTTGATCGTCATTTAACTGTTCCGTTAAATGTGATATAACGAGATTGAACATTATCTCACTATTTTTTAAACTTCCACTTTCTTTTAATTTTAAAAATACGTCAAGATTAGAAAATAAACCTTCCATAATTCGAACATATAATAGCGTACGTTAATCACAAAAGCAAAAAACGGACTAATAGAATACATACTGACAGAATAATAGACTGATGACTTGAGGGTAGTTGTAAAAAAAAATTATAACCAGATTGCCTCAGTGGCCCATAGTGGTATGAGAGTGCGACTTCCGTCCCTGAGGTTCAATTCCGGGTCGAATCAAATATATGTGTGATCCACGAATGTTTGTTTTGGAGTTTGGGTATTTTCTATGTATAATTTAATTATATGTATTAGATTAGCATAAAGATTTATTCTGTGTCTGGGTGTAATTTATCTATAATAATGTATGTATTTACAAAAACAAATGTATTTAAGTATACATATTTATCAGTTGTCTAGATCCATAGCACAAGCTTAATTAGCTTAAATTGGACTAGATGGCGTTGTGTGTAATTGTCCAAAATATTTATTTATTTATTTCCTTTATGTCTTTAGAAATATATAAGTGTGTTTAACAGTGGTCTAGATCCCATAGCTCAAGCTTATATTGGCTTAAATTGGGTTAGATGATGTTGTGTGAGAATGTCCAAACATTTATTTATTTAAAAAAAAATTGCGCACTTGACTAATTTTTATACTGACTACTATAAACACCTTACGCACTATGGTTCTTAACCTCCACAAGAGAATAAACAAATATTAAAAAATAAAAAAATGAGGTCCAAAATGACGCAGTTTCGGGGATTTTCGAAGCTCCCGAATTATGTGTAAAGATAGAATATTTAACTTATTTATCGACACCATAAATAATATTTGGAGATTATGTGAGCTTTTTGAAATATTAATTTTTTTAATATTTTTTCAAACAAAAAAAAAATAATCTTTCATAACTTTTAGAATATGACTGTAAACAAAATGAACCCATACCATTAAAGACTCGTGTGGACTAGTAGAACAAATCACCATTAAAAGAATAATTAAAAAAAAATGTTAATTTTTTTATATCGTAATTCTATGAGAAATTAAATTGAGCCTACTGTGCGGTGGTGCGAATCGAAAGGGTACAAGACAGGACTTTTTGGAATGAACATAACGAACGTACGTTAAAAGTTGAGCCAAGTTTGTTATGTCTGTGGATTCATTAAGTTGTATGGCAAAGTAATTGCTTTCTAAAATCCGTTTAATTTGGTGGGTTTTCAGATTTCTGACATGTTTGCAATACGACGAGAGACAGTGTTATTTGACATAGGAATAACATCAAATTCTCGTGCTATTTTTTCTCCAAACATACATTTCACTATCTCTTTTGCTGCAGGCAATATAAGGTTCTCCCCAATAGTGTGAGATTTCGCTTGCTTAGCTATTAAATAACTCACTCTAAAAGAGGCTTGCAGAGCGTTGTCATTCGTGTTTTGGGAAACACGAAAGACGAAGCCTCAAAAGATTTTTGTCTTTGTTTAAGATCTTTTAATGTATGTTGAAATTAGCTTTTTAGTTTCTAAATGTCGACGTAGTAAAGACGGCTTTAGCGAATGATTTGACAGCGTTTCTGCACAAACGACACACTGTGGCAACGGAGAATCAGGGTCTCCAGAGCTTGTAAAACCAAACTGAATATAACTATCATCATATTTCCTTTTTTTGAGAGACAATTCCTTGTTACCATGTTTTCTTTTTTTCTTGTGTCGGAGTACTGGTAGAGGATGACACATTATTATCAGGTGACTGTTCAGTATGGCCTGACACCTCGGCAACCTTTTGGCGACTTATCAGGCACTTTTCCATCTGAAATACAACTGGACTTAATAAGCCGGCTTATATATTTTTTAATTACAAAGCTTACAAAATAGTCACCGCGAACCAGTGTAAAACTGAAGCAACTCAACTCATATATTATTATTATAATTATAATTGTTCGAAGTTTTTGAAATTATAAGAAAAACAAACTAAACATTGTTACGTTCTATTGCAATTTATAATGAAAGTATAAGTTTAAAAGTAGTTTTAAAACATTATCTTATCTTTTTCCAAAGTATATTAGGCCGGGGTAACGCGACGCTTAGAATTTAATTCACAATCAAAACAAAACACTGTCACACGGCTCACGACAAAAGCCGAACTGGCGGGAACGGGTGACGGGTGGCGGGGGCGGCCGAATCACGTGAGATGCGGGAGGCGCGGAATAGCGCACGGTCGGTCATAGTGCTCGGTGCTCCGTGCTTTCACGATGATGATCGTAATAAAATAATATTTTGGACATTGTTCTTGTTTTTACAGATTTTTACTGTAAATAATATTTTGGAAATGGTACTTGTTTTTTGGGATGAAGAAAAAATTTGACATACTGTACATATTCAGAAAGCTCTTACAAAATATTTAAAAAATGTAAATCATGTATTTTTCGAAATATTTTCCAAAAACTGTCACTGCCAAATATGGCATCGTATTGTAACTCCACTGCCAGGACTATAGTATCTTGGTTAGAGGCAGCCAATAGGGTAGTGTCCTGAGTCAACGGATCATCACCAATACTGCTTGATGTTGTAATTTTTACTCAACAAATATGCATAGTAAACTAAGATATTGACTAAGTAAACTGAAACTATGACTTTTCATTATTTGTAATGCCCAAAATAGGTCAAAATATAAATAATCGAAATAAGGCAAAATTAATAAATTTTTAGATTCCTTATTAAAGTTTAAATCAATGTTTATATGCATTGTACATGTGTAAACGCAACGTGGACTGAAATAAATGCGATATTCTCTTGCACTGCATACATTTGCCCTACGTGCTAGCACACTGTGACGTCACAGTGTACTGCTATTTTGTATGGAGCGTTTTCGGGCAGCTCGAGAAATCAGATTTTCATAGTCAAATATCTTTAAAACTATTTGTCATAGGAACATTTCACTTTACCAGTTCATTATTATTGTAAAATATATAGTTTATTATGATAAAGATGAAAAATAGGACACAACCCTATTGTAACTAATTCTACGTCACGACACACCCGAATCATAATGTATAAAGCTATCCCCGTACACCTATCGTACTCAAACCTACAATTCCCAACCGTACAATCGTCTAGTGGCCATTTAGAACGCTTATCGTGATACATAGTAACCCGCAATTCTATAGAAAAATGGGTTGTGAAAGATCTATTCCTTGTCATATTTTAACTACAATAGAATTCATGTATATTTCAGTCCTTAGTTCCCCAACCTGAAATTCACATACTCATATGATTGTAACTCATATTTACTTCAACATACCTTTTAACAGACTTTTCGCCATTCCAACCTTACTCCGTAGTCAATCCGTCAATAGTTCATCACCTTGATTTATCATACTAAAACTCACAATATAACATACAAATTCATTTGTTTTACTTAGTGGAATAAGACCGGACAACCTTTTGACAACTAGCACTTAAAATGACGTTTGAAGTTTGACAATACACTACTCCCTTCGTTCAACATCTTAGCACAGAGACATCTACCACATTACGCTTGTACTACATGTAAAATTAGAATCAACAAAAACTAACTGTCAATCATTCAATACTTCAAATTATAATTGTTTTCGAGGATACCAACAGAGGTCCTGTTACTCAAAAAAAATACAAACAATTACAAAAAACAGTGATAATTTATAATTAGGTTCAACTCATCGTCAAAGCTTCTATAAACCTTTATCATTTCTGGAATATAGTGTATTCCCCCCCCCCGTGTAAAAGAAATGTGGCCCCGTGCTCGCCACATTCAGTAGGACTCGCCACTAGTACCAATGTAGTCCTTCCTATGTCTGAGTAGGTATTTAGAAGATAACCACAATATCTTCTCCCTACCACACCGAGACATCCGTTATATAAATCCCCAATCCTGTATTCAGGATAACATAACCTTGACTAAGGCTCGTGCATATTCTATTGTCATTTTTCTTTTGTTTTGTCTCAAGTATGGATGTACTGTAATAATAACACAGTATTACCGTTCAAAACGTCCCTTTAGAGACGAATAAATGCAAAGAGTAATTGATTTAAAACATTTACTTTAGTTATTAGCGATAAGGCTAGTTTGTACCGAATTAATTCTTTAACACAGTCTTTACATAATATTAAGTAAATATTAGTAGCCAATTCACTTCAGAATAGTATTATCTGTAAAGACACATCAAAGATTATACGATCTCACTGATCACATGGTCAAACTACAATAACTCAGTTCATCTTTAGCTTTTGTTTCACCCTAGAGGATGGTAAGATTACTCTAAAATAGCGATCGAGCGACCATATGCATTCAGTACAGTACATATAACAACTGTTTATGCAGACAATGATTAAAATGTCCAAACATCATTATTTGGGTGTTGACAATAGTAACGACTTACCTGCGAGACCCTGCTTGTACACAAAGAACAGTGATAAAATAACTGCCTTTTGCAGCTAATCTGTTGGATACTTTCGACCCTTCAGATTACGATAGCTTTGCACATGATTCTGTTGTCAGAAAGATTTCACTAGTGTGAATGTACAAAGTACCGATGCGTTGTTGTTCAATGATGAACCAGCAAAGATCTATATGCAATTAGTAAAAATTATATTAAGAACACTTAGGACAAGTCAACCACTGCACATTTACCTTGAACAATACTTGTGACCTGTAATGAGTACATTGGCTCGCTCTGCCACACACGTTTATTCACTTCACTGTTAAACACTCATCGTCATGTTAACACATCCAATGGTTGTTATCTCACCATAATCTTAGCGTAATTATTACACAATCCTGTCACCATAATCCCAGTAAATCCCAACAACGTAAATCGACATGAAAATTGAGTTTGCAAAAATTAGCGGGAAAACTTTCATTCTTCAGTCACAAGATGGCGGTCATTTACAAATCTGCTACGTTGTAATTGAACCAATTGCCTATCTAATTTCCTAATCAAATTATTATGATTTACAATAATAACAACTTAGATCACCCCTTACAAACGCGATTCTACCTACCTAATATATATATTCATATGTTTACTATTAGTGTGTACCTACTCACCTACCTAACTAACCATGTATCAACAAACATTTAATTACGTTAAACGTGAAATGTGTAAGGCTAATCTATCTGACTAGGGCGCAGGTAGTAAGCCTGACTTTGAACTATCACTAGTACCCCCTACGAGCAAGAGACCACGGCCGAAGCCAAGGATGTGTTCTCTCACAGGACAAGGACATAAAAGTGTGTATATATACATATATAAAGATAGACAGGACTGACCCGCTCTGGAGAGCGACAACCGCCTACCCTCCAGTCACGAACCATCCTGGAAGCTCACAGATCCCTTTCAGGCAAAATCCGTGTGCTGAGCGCTTCAGACTATCCTCAGCATACCTAGCTAAGCAGAGGACAGAAGTGTCGTTATCACCGATAGGTATCAACTTCTGGCAATCACATCGATTGACTTCCTAAGCGGGAACCTAGCTAATACCTATGGCCTCAACCGTCCCTAGCCCTAACAAAGTCCCACAAAGAATCCCTATATAAACATTTTATCTCGTGTATGGCCCTGTACCGCAGACTCACAGTACAGCTGATATTCTGAATTGAATACGAGATTCAATTCTTAATCCCAGAGATAAAGGTGTCTTGTCTGGCTCATACGATAAAATGTTCATTTCGCGAATTATAAAACTTCAATAAAGGCGAGCTACCTAATTCCTCTTCTTACTAATTAAAACACTAAGAATTTACTAATTAAACTCAAACTTTCCACAACAAAAGTAAAAAATCTCCACGACTTTAAATGTAAAATTCTCAAAATTCCCGCCAAAGTACCTTTTCGCGAATCGACCAACCCCGAAGCCAGCTCAAAGAAAAAAGTGTCCTTGAATTCCCTCGTAGACCTTGTTTCAAGGTCTCCAACACCCCCACAGCCAATCAGAAGATTCGATTTTCCCGCCAAAGAGTCACAATTCATGAATAATTGACAACAGCGCTAAATCTGCGTTAAAATTCAGAACTAAAAGTTCACTTCCGATCAACCAATCAAAGTATTGAGCTTTGAATATTTATAAATCGTTTATATATATATTAGTCCTAGATGCCAATATAATTTTAAAATTATTCAATTAGTTTTATGTTAAATACACATTCCAACTGTATTCAATAATGAATATAGATGATTATTCAATAGCCATTTGACCTTCAAAGTCAGTAGCCAATCACAGTCATTTCCTGCTTTTACATAGCTCTGAAGCACACAGATAATAAATAGTATTTATGATCTCTTTTCAACAGTACTTTATTGCATTAAATATTATAATTATTGTTATTTGTAAATAATTAATAAGTTTTAACTTTATCTGTTTATTCTTTTCTTTATTATTTTTCTTTATTAATTTTATTATGAACAATACACAAAACTATTATAATATTATTCTTGTGAAAATATCCATAGTTTTTTTTTAAATTCTTTCAATCATAGTCCCGTCTATACTGTCTATATTATACTACGTTTTAAATTTATTTGTTCATAAAACATATTTACTTGCTCTTTGCAATTTAACAGAATAATTTCTTTATGAATCAATTTTTCTTTGACCATATACCATAGTGTATATTTATTCATTATTTTATTTACGTATAAAGAATTCCTTACTTAATCAACTAGATGGCGTTTTACGACATTGAATTATTTTCGTTTTATAAAAAACCAAGAGATATTCAATTTACTTGTAGAAATTTCTTACTTAATCACTAGATGGCGTTTTACGACATTGAATAATATTTTTTTTGTTTTGTTTTATAAGAACTTCGAAAAAATGGCGTTACAGTCCGTTACAGTATGCAGATCTAGGATGTTTGACTAGTTTGCCAAATATGTCATAGCAAGCAAGTACTACTAAAAAGTAAACCTCAATAGGTTTAAAATGCGTCGAGCACGAAAAATCCCTAAAGTCAGCCGTTCAAGGCCCATGGTCGGTCGTGTTTTTTCCTAAATTTCGGCCGGGTATAGGATGATTTAAATTAGGGCAATGAAAAATATTATTAATATGATTTATTTTGGCAGGAGTGTAATATCAAACTAACTCGTACACATTTGTATTTGTTTAATTGCAAATTAAATTTTTGATTTGCACTTTAACAATGTTAGGGACCGTATTCATTATTATATCAAAATGAAACATCACAATATAATAAAAAAAAATACTTGTATCAAAAGTGATTATTTGTTAAACTTTTAACGTATTTATGATAAAATAAAATATTTGACAAACAAGTTGGTTAACAATAAAAAAGGGTTTAAAAAATTATTATGCTGTGGTAAACACAAATGTGTTTATTCATATGTATTGATAATTAAATTCGAACAGCACCTCAGCTTCATAAAATAAAAAGTCTTAATTAACTCAGTCATATAAAAAATAGTAACTCTAGTGTGTACCTATACTTAGCAGTCCACATTTTTGGGCTTAATTAGGAACTGGCGTTATACAACAATCAACAAAGATTATATTCCACCTGTAACAAATCTAAGTCTACATACAATTACCTAGTAAACAATTAAACTCTTTTTTTTTTGTTGAGGGACGTAATATTTAAAAAAAGTTACCTACATACTGCTTTTCGTTTCTCCTTTTAAAAAAACATATTTTTAGGAGAATCTAAATCTAAACCAATTAAAATGCAATGGTGACAAATAAACTCTTTAGCCGCAACTTCTGAATATGGTAACCCTTTTTTAGTCGTACATTGAAGATGAAACCATTTCGGGCACCGATCACACCCAAGGTTTTTTAAATTGTCATCTTCGACATCGCTAACGAGAACCTCCTCACACCCAGCGCAATTAGTTTGTTTTTTATTTCCTTAGTCTTTCTAGTTTTCGTCTGTGTAGCTTGTCTTTTTTTTGATTGGCCAACTTTGTTGTCGCTTTGGCCTCCTTTTTAGCCGCCATGCTCTTTTTCCGGTCCTGGACTTGTTGTAATTTTTCTTTTTTAATATTTTCTTTATTTTCATAATACTCTCTCCATTTTGGAGATAATATAGCAATCGGCATGATTTCTCTGCCACCTATGCGAGATCTTCCAAAGCTTAAAGCTCGAGGTGAAAATAAATGTTTTCTAAAAGATGGAGATACGGTATGCTTTGAGCTAGAACCCGGCATTTTAAACCCAGTCGGTGTTATTGTTCTATTAAGAGGACTAGTATTTTCTGAATTGTTTCTTGATGATAGTGGGGAGCTATCAACTCGCGGCAAGGTTAATATTGTAGTATCAAAAGTAATATCATTCGGGACCTCCACTTCTTCAACGAAACTTTCCGGCAATGACAACAACGACTGTGAATCGCAATTCATGTTCTCATTTGTTTCGGATTCGACGTCAATGGCGTCGAAATTCATATCTGCCTTCTTGAGAACCAAAGATTTTGATATCGGTAATATTCTTTTTTGTGATTCAGGGTCAAGTGACTTTGTATTATCAATAATATTTTCATGTATTAAAGCACTAACAATCACTTCCTCGAAGCGTGAATCAGGAGACTCAGATCTCTCGGGAGTATCGTTAAAGTAATTTCAAGAAGGTAAAATCTTCTCTTCGTTAGGATTCTTAGTTATTAGAATTAGGTCAGAAGTTTCTACGTTTTGATTTTCAGGTGCTGCTGGTATAACAATAAGTAGCATTTCGGTATCCTGGCGGTCTATATTTTCATAGGTGTCCTGAGCTATGGCGAAGGCAATGGTTTCTTGTTCTGGGAAATCAATCACTAACACCTCTTCACTACGTTGTGATGACGTCTCCTGTTTTGATATTTGTTAAGCTGACACGATTGGACAGTTGCTGTACTACTTAACTTATTTAAAGCATCTTTTAATTTTTCAACGTCAATAACAATTCCTTTTTCTTTCAGTTCGTTACAGAAATACGTTAAAACTGCTACAGTGGTTTCAATGTCTTGACTCGAAGGAATCGTTGGTGTTTCATTTATTTCCATATTTTCCCAAGTGTTTTTCACACATTTGGAATAATCCACTGCATTGGGATTAAAGGGGTAAAGGCCGCACCTTTCAAACCCATTTTTATTTTTTTTGGTCCTATAACTGTGCCTGTTTTTAGACAAATTTGAAAACTAGTCTCATCACCATTGAGAATGCGGTTTGGGTCTTCCAGAATGTCCAAGTTATTTGTCTTTGTCAGGAAATCTAAGAAGTCTGAAAACCATTTTCGTATGTATTCTTCTGTTACTATCGCTCTTGCAGTATTTATGCTCTCCGGTGTTCGTTGACTGAGTTCTGGGCCTTTTCACAAACAGTTCGTACCATTTTTGGCCCGGAGTATCATTCTTTTTTTCCAGTGTTTCTTAGTTCTTTCGCGATATTTTTCTTCCACTTTTATTCTCGTCTTTGTTCCTTCTTCCCCTTCTTTGTCTGGTCCTGTACTTGGACACTCATGGTGGCGGCTTCGTACAGACATCTCAGCACCTCAATATAACGATAGACTACTTGGCATCGCTGTAAGGATTCCAGAACAGCCCAGGTTTCGACAGAGTCAAAGGCCTTCTCATAGTCCACAAAGGCCAGACACAGGGGCTGATTATACTCTTCGGACTTCTGTATAATCTGCCTCACTGTGTGAATGTGGTCTATGGTGCCACACCCTCCGCGAAACCCGGCCTGTTCCGGCGGCTGGAACTCGTCGAGTCTCCTGGCGAGACGATTCGTGACCACTCGTGAGAACAGCTTATAGACATGGCTCAGGAGCGAGATGGGTCTGTAATTCTTACGAAGGGTTTTATCACCCTTCTTGAAAATGAGCACCGCCAAACTCCCGCTCCACGCCTTTGGAGTTCTCCCACTGTGAAGGACGGTGTTGAAAAGGTTATGTAGTTCCTGTATAACAGGGGCTCCTCCAGCTTTCAAAAGCTCTGATGTTATTCCGTCCTCACCGGGGGCTTTTCCATTTTTAAGCTGCCTCAGAGCTGATACGATCTCGTCTTGACTGATGTCAGGCAGTTCGTCGGTGTAGTGGTATGTCAGGGTGGCTCTGGAATCGTGATCATCTCGTCGAGAATGAGAGGCATGTGCAGCGTATAATGGGCCGTAGAAATCTTCTATCTCGGCGAAGATCCCTGGCGTCGACAATACGGTCCTCCCGTCGTGTGTTATTAGCTTCGTCAGGTGGCTCTTGCCAAGCTGCTGAGTGAATACTTTAGACCCTCGGTTTCGCTCTATCGCCTCTTCGATAAGGCGTGTGTGGCACGGAACAGAGATGCTTAAAATGATGTCCTCAATGGAAACAAAATTGTTTGCTATGTACAGAAGAGCAGATGCTACTACAGAATTTTTGTTTTGGCCACTGCAGCCATCTGTAAACAAATAAACTTTCTTAATATCATCTTCATCGCATTTTTTCAGGAACAAATATAGAGCAGTAGCAATTTCTGAAGCACCTCTTTTACTTTGGCCTTCGTGCCACGTATAACAATAGCAGTCATGTGAAAGCATATCATAAATCGTAAAATTGTATTCTGATAATCTTAGCTTATAAAACACACCACTTTCACTGCTAATGGGTAAACTTATAACTTGCTGCATGTCAAATGTGGCACAAACTGTAGACGATGAATTTTTTTGAGCTTCTTCTTTACGGCCTGAACGTTTATTGCGGAATGACTGCTTTTGTTCTATATGGGTAGCGTACTTGTCCTGTAAATTGCGTTTGACTTCTTCACTTCCTTGACGGTATGTAGAGCAGATACTGCATTGATCTTTCTTATTATGTGTAATCCACTAAAAATCCTATCTGAGTTAGGACATTAATATTTTAACAAAGTGACAGCTTTGATTTTGATTAAAATCCCTAAATGAGTTGTAACTCATTTAGGGATATATTTAGTGATATTTTTTTCCGAATTATTTTTAGATACGATAGCTATATAAATGTCAAATCTCGAAAATTAAAGATCACACAGATACGGGAGTAAGAAGATATCATAGAGGACGACTACACGATGTTACTAATAGTTCTAACTGAAATCGTCAAAAAAATGAGATAGGACAGTTAGTCATGCGAGCGACGAATTAATATCTAGTTTGATCGCTAGTGTTGGTTAATAAATTGATCGATTCCGTTACGGGCTTAAGAACTGTTTCCAGAGCTTGCTTATTATCAGTCTCCATATCCCTCATATTACGAACTTTTTTTTACAGCTTCTGCAGCAATGACGATTTGTCTTTTTAATGACTTATCCATAATGATAAAACGGTCTGTTATCGGTTAAGAGTTGCCTAAAGAATAATAACATCGCAACGACGTACAGTCTTAAATACGATCTTAAGTTCTTAATCAAATTAAACAAAAGTATCAAATTTCTTTCTATAACATCCATTGTTTTTAGAGCATTCCTTATTAATTAATTTAAATTAATTTAAATTTTATATCTCGCAATGTGCGAAGAAGAACTCTTGGAGGAAGTTGAATTGTTGTTCAGCTTTTTACTCCGACGAAGAAAACAGATTCTGGATACGAAATCATATTAAATATCACTCAACACACTCTTTCTTTACACTGTTTCAAACAGCTGACGATTAAACGTTCCAGAATTCTTACAGGGTTACAAGAAGTACATTTGACTCATTACATGATTTGATCGAACCATATATCAAGAAGGAAGATACTCACTACAGGAAATGTGTCAGTACGAAAGAAAGATTAGCGGTGTGTTTAAAGTAAGTAAAGATTAATAATCAGTCATTAATAAATAATAATACAGCTTATTTTTATTATTTACTTAAACTAAGAAATACTTTAGAAATTTTAAAGAAAGTAGAGTGAAATCAACGTTACAGATTTCAAAATTAGTAAAGATTTTTTCTGTGCTGATTCTGTTACCTTCTTCGTATTTTCTTGAATGCTTTGTGGTTTTGAAACTGGCAGCGTCTGTGTCGGTATCAACTCAAACTGTGGAGAATTACTAATATTTTGTTGTAAGTGTTAGAATATTCACAATATCAGAAGCTCGATTTTCAATGTTTTTAGGGCAACTACAAATTTGCGGGTAAAAGAATAAAACAAGCAGTCCAAATTAAATATAAGGTTGTATTGTGGGCAATAAAAATAATAAAACGTAATATTTACTAATAATCTTAGGTTATAACAACTATTACTTATCAGAGAGGCGTTTTAGAGTAAAATTAAAGATGCAAAATTCGCTAACGCCAATTAACTAAGCCACTTAAGTAAAATAGCATCCACAGTCCAATATGTGAGTAGTATCCTAAGTAGCACAGATAGCTGTATACGTACTCAATTTTAGACTTATTTGAAACTCTGTGCGTATTAAGACGCTTCTAAGAGTACACTGGTGAATGCTACAGCTGCATAATAGCGGTCCGTGATATTTAAACAGCTTATCTAATTAAAAGCTGTATTAAGGCCGATTAAGACCGACAAACCCACCATTAATACGCTAAGAGTGCTATAAAGGTATGTTTTTAATGACTCTATTCAGCTTCTAACCTTTTCTAATGCCTAAACCGTAGTAAGGCCTGTTTAGTGCTTAAAATTACGCCAAATGCTGTTTAAGAAGATATTTGTGAACTCCTATTACACTGACTTATTAAAGGGGCACGTGTGAACTATTTTGAAGTGAATAGCTGTATCATGGACGATATGTGGCCCATATTACAGCTTATACCTGAATATGTCTACCGCTAATCAGCCTTTATACTGCAATTGATAGTATCTGCATAGCGGCTATTTAAACATTCACTAGATGCCTCGCAGCTGCTTAGAGACTCACTAGTGTATAGAATTAACGGCTTCTACTTTATAATGGTTCACATAAGTACCTTAAATCCGACGTTATCTGAATAAAAGTAACATATGTAGTACTTAATCAGTCAGTGTAACTAGTAAGACCAATTACCAAAGTATTTTTATTTGCTATATATTAAAATGAATTCGCGTAATTCGTGGAAATTGAAAGCAAGAACAGGAGGCATTAGAAGAAAATTATCGAAAGAGTATCAAAGAATTATAAAGGTAGAAGAAATAAAACCTTCAAGTCGGGACGTAACGCAAAGCTTGACAAAAAGTTTGAACCAGGATGGTTCCGTAAAAAATATTAATAGCTCAGAAGATGTTGCACATCCGACAAATTATGTGTGTCCAAGTTCTTCTTCCAGTAATCTCGGTGATAACATTAACTGTTCAAATCCAAACTCTGGCAATGATAACTCCGAAGAAATATCGAGTTCTGAAGATGATGACGACGGCAACTACAGCGACTATGTAAAGCACTCACTGTTTAGGGAAAAAATTAGGACGTGGGCTGTAGAAAAGAGTATTAACCACGTGGCTTTAAAAGATCTGGCAGCAATTATCAACGACTTGATTCCACAAATATTACCAACTGATCCAAGGACAATTTTAGCAACGCCTCGATATGTCAACATAAAAGAAATCGAAGGTGGGAAGTACTGGCACAACGGAATATCCAATTCTTTAATTAAAATATTGAATAGTTGGGATAAAGCTCCTGACGAAATTTCATTAAATATTAATTTTGATGGATTGCCAATATTTAAAAGCTGTAAACATGAATTTTGGCCAATTTTGTGCAACATCCACGAGAATACTGACATAAAACCATTTGTTATTGGTATTTACTTTGGAGCTGGAAAACCAAAAAACATAAACAGTTACTTAGAAGATTTTATAAACGACATGAAAAAAATTTTAGACGAAGGTATTCATCATTTCGAAAAGACTATTACAGTAAAGATTCGATGTTTTATATGCGACTCGCCAGCCAGAGCCTACATAAAAGGTAATAGTTTTTGTTTAAATTAATTTAATGCCAATATAAATACGTGAATGAAGGGTGATTTTCATGGGTCATTTTCCATACAAAAAGTTTTGCAGCTTTAGGAGATAATAGCGGCCCGCCAAGGTTTCGCACGGGTGGAGATTCTTAGTTATAACTTTCTCAATCTACACTTTATCTACCGGTGAAAACCACACCAGAATCGGCCCAGTAGTTTATGAGATTAACCTATACAGACAGACAGATAAATGCGTGGGGAGACTTAGTTTTATACTATGTATTGACAAAAATCAAATAGGAACTACGTTCGAATTTATGGCCTTTTCTTCCTCTTTTTACCCCAATAGAGGTGGAATTTAAAAATAATGCTGAAAGACGTGTTTAATTATTTTTGTTAAGAAACATTTACTTATGGCAAATTTCAAGTACCTAAATCAGTAAAGATTTATTTTGTATTTTTCAGGTGTTTGCAACTTCAATGGCAAACACGGTTGTTTGAAGTGTGTTACCATCGGAGAGTACTCACATAATTCCCATATACTTACTTTCTCTGATATTGACTGTGCTGAGAGAACAAATGAAGGATTTCGGAACAAGCTTTATGGACCCCATCACAAATCTGATTCTCCATTACTTGATCAACCTATAGACATGGTAAAAGATTTCCCTGTTGGCGATTCACTACACCTACTGGACTTGGGTATAATGAAACGTTTATTAGTCGGTTGGCGTGACGGGAATTTCGGTAAATATATTACAAAATGGCGCGCCAGTGACATCGAAACGGTATCAAATTTTTTAAGGTGTAAGTTACCATCAGAAATTCATAGAGCGGTACGAGCCCTGGATACTCTGGCTTACTGGAAGGCATCCGAATTCCGATCGTTCTTTTATTACTTGAGTGTCATTATTTTGCCTGAAGTGCTAAAATCAACTGCATATTCACATTTCTTAACACTCTATTGTGGTATTGTAATTCGTTCAAGCGAAGCTTACCAGAATATGTTGCCACTTGCAGATAAGCTTTTGAAACATTTTGTAAGACATTATAGAGAATTTTATGGAGCTGATTACGTCACAAGCAATGTACATAATTTAATTCATGTGACTGCTGAAGTAACGATGTATGGGCCACTGCAAAGTTTCAATGCTTATCCCTTCGAAAACCAGTTGTACATGATAAAAAAAAATGTTAAGAGATGGCCGGAATCCACTATCACAGGTGGCCAAAAGATTAGCCGAACTGAATTTGATTGACGTGAAAAAGAATATTGCACAAAACAACTCTAAGTATCCGTTTGTAAAGACAAGTAAAAATGGTCGTAAAATTCTACATATGAAAGAATATAAGCTATCTTCAAAAACATGTGACAGGTATATTTTAAACACTAATAATGATATTATTGAGACTAAGTTTATAATCGATGAATCAGATGTTTTGGTACATGGTACTAAAATTCAAAATAAAATTGACATCTTCACCTACCCAGTGAAGTCATCGCGCTTTGGCATATACAAAGCTTCAATTTCGGATGAATGTGATAACGTTGCCGTCATTTTAAATCTTCGAGAAATAAAATGTAAATTAGTATGTATTAAACATAAAGAATGCCAATATTTTATTCCATTATTACATACTTTGTAAATAAAACAAAATAAATGATTTAACTTATATTTATTGATTCATTTAATCATCAATTGGTACTCTATCAATGTAGGCATCATTAATTTGTGTCATAGAAAAGTAATAGGTAACAACAACAAACTTAACAAAATTATTGGTACCCTTATTGCATCATATTTTTTACCTTTCATGCAACTAATAAAACCTGTAACAGGGTATCGCATGGAGTAGACAGTAAATCACTTATAATGAAACCTGAACATAAAACAAAACTACTGTTAGTAAAGATATACAAAAACAACGAAAACTGAAGCCTTCTTAATTTTAAAAGAGACTAAAATCACAATAGCCTTTAATCACAACATAACATAGTCACTTGCAATAACATAATTTGAGCTTACTTAATCATTATAGGAAACAACAACAATTTAAAAAAAAATTGTAATCTTTTTTGTATCATATTTTTTAGTTACACTTTCATGCAATTTAAAAAACCTGCATCATGTCACGTGGACTAGATATTAAATCACTTATTAATAAAGTATTAGGTCTTTACCTATGAAATTGGCGTTTTGTTTGAAGAGATTGGAGGAAACCCAATTTTCAGTACTAACATTTTTGCATTTTTTTTAGGAATGACAAATCCAAATTTTATGATTTTTTTTTTATATGAAGGAGACAACATTAACCTAACAGCAACTTTTATTACATTTTTGAAAAGTGACAGCTGTAAAAAAATAATACGAAATTTATCATCAAAATGGACAGCATTTAGGAAGTACTGTTTTTGAAGATCGAATTTAATTTATTAAGCGGCCAATAAAAACAAAATTTAATAGGTACAGAGTTGTAAAATCTTGAAATCAACTTTCAAACAAAATATAAATAATGGAAATAGCTATTAAATTACAGGAATTACGAATTCATGAATCTGTAAGAAAATTTCGACAATTTCATAGGTAAAGACCTAATATTTGAAACCTGAACATAAAACAACATTTAGGTAAAAGGTATAACAAAACAACGAAAACTGAAGCCTACTTGATCATTACATAGTCTAGCTAGGATCGAAGCTTTTAATCAACATTTATCGCCCGCAATAACATAAAGTGACGGAACGAAGGCTGCAAGAGATTGCCAGTCTTCTTGATTTATTGTTCTATAAAATTATCAAAATTAGCACAATGAACCCTCATCGTTTCTGATCGTTTTCTGGTGAATTATTATTACTTATAATATTTTCTATGACTCCATCTCTAACTTCTTGTTTGTCCTCCATCTCTAATATGTTTTGTTCTTGTTCTATATTATGTTCGCCTTGTTTTGTAGAAGAGTCATTATTTATGTTTACAGCATTTTTATTTTTTCGGCGTTTAGTCTTTGACGCTCGCAGGTCTCTCATTAATTTTCTCTTTCCTGAATTTTTTATAAGTCTTGAAAAAATCTTCCGAAGCTTCTAATGTAAATGCAGCGTCCCACGAATGAACCATCTCAAAAAAAAAAATCATAAATAATTTGTATTTTTTCAAAGCAATTTTCGATTTTTCGCCTCGGCTTCCACCAGACCACGAACACAAACAGATAAAATTCCGAAAAAGCAGTGTGTCAAGTAATCGATAAGCAAATGTTTTACCATCTCCAGTAGAAGGCGAGCATAAAAATGAAAAAAGTTTCTTAAGTTTCTTGTATTCGGATTTATCTGCTAGTTTGACTTCTAACGCATCAAGCTGACTTTGGTTTTCAATTATATTGAAACAAAAGCTCTCGGATTCATCTCGACGGACATCTTTCAATAAAGTCACTTGTACAGGTTGTTCGTTTCTTGGCTGGTTCAGTTTTTCTGATATGTCTTCTAATTGAACAGACATTATGCAAATTTTGTTCACCATATTTTCTATAATTTTATTTTGATTATGAATTATATTAACCATTGTATCAATTTTGTCCGATATCATATTCCGGTCCTCATAAACTTGTAAAATTACTTCTCCAGTATTAGGCATATTATTGATGGACGTATTTGCTATGTTTCTGGGTATGGAGTTGGTGTTTGTCTGGAAAAAAAACAAGTGAAATATACCTCAGTGAAATATATATCACTGATAGTAGACGGCACATGGCTCTCGTAGATTTATAAAAAAAACATATGTATACAAATATATTATAGTCATATGTACAACATGGGCCGGAGGCAACCTGACAACAATTTTAACCACGAATTACTGGTGATATTCTGAGCAATATTACCTCAGATCAGCAAAAAATGTTAAAGCTACAAAGGTCGAATTCTGTAATTTTAACCTTATTATTTTTTAAACAAATTATGTCAATCCCGAACGTACTTTCTTCATTATAAACAACGCCTTAAGTTTAGCGTGTGAGGTATGACATTTTACTGTTAGGATTTATTTAGGTACCTAACGAGTTTACAACTCGTGAATTTCTGAAAATAATGAATATCTCAAAAAGCATGCATTATTCGACCTATATAACTTTATTTTCTCCAAATATAAAAATTGAAATCTGTCGAATTACTCGAGCCCACGGTGTATATTAGTGCTTATATATACACACATTACATATACTATTCTTGTTAACGGTAGTTGACGACCGGATAGCCTATAGTGGTGAAAGAACCTGACTGAAGCTTAGGGTTCCGGGTTCGATCTTCGGTCGGGGTAGATATTTGTATGATGAATACAAATGTTTGTTCTCGGGTCTTGGATGTTAAATATGTAAGTATGTATTTATGTATATATCACAGACACCGTACTTATTATTTAGTAAGAGATAATTTAGTCACTTACCAAAGCATCTGCATAAGCGTCGAAATTCATTGTATCTATTTGATCCACCATTTGAGTTTGAATATTATGTGGAGTTGGATCAGCGGTTTCTTGGCACTGCGGCTCATTGACATCGGTTTCGCTATGTCGCTCCATACTTTCTAATTCAATTTCTGCCTGGGCGTACGAAAACAAATTACTCCTTTTAACATCACAATTCATTTTCTTCCAATCAATACTCGGCTTCGAACGTTCATCCTTGATCAGCTTTAAAATGTTTTTATTATTTCGAGGCCAACATAATATTCCATTATACTCCCAAAAAGACGGTACAATGCTCAATCGATCTCCGTCCGGTTCTGAGGTTCTAACTATCTTAAAAGGCATTATTCTGTAATAAGGAAATCGGACAGTCAGTTATAAGTAATAAATACATAACTTGTACATAGGTATCATCTGGGTAGGTTATTATTATTATTAAACTGCAAATACCATGTAGAATTGTTTAATAAGCTTTTTGCAGTTTATTGGGGTATCTCCCTGTTTGTATATATGTCAATCGTAAACGCTACCTATTGCGAATTGAGGTATAAACACAGAACTAGGTATCTAGGTATATTAAAATAGTATGCAACGTTCCGACCATGCAGGCAACGGCGAAGAGCGACTGACGACCATTCGCACCAAAAGCCGATTGAGTGAAGCACACGGTGCGAGCCGAGTGTTAAGCACCGCCCACTTTCCTAATTCCATCTACCGGTCAATAGAAAAACTACTCATTCCGTTCTAATCCGATATTACTACGTAGTTTATCTATCTCACACTATTGTCACTAAATGTAGGTTTCATCGAGTACGTACTCAGGGTTTTCCACGGAGCAAGTATTTTCGTACCAAGGAGATCTTTTTAATTTTCTGTTACCACCGTGTGGAAACAGGACGTTTGACGGGTTCTGATTGATTTTCATTGAAAATGTGTGTGATCACCAGTGTATGTGTCCGATGTTCAGCCAAAGGTGTGACATGGCCGTAAATCGGTCGAAATTGGAGATATCTCTATGGAAGAAGTTTCAAAATGTGAAGGGCACGGTAAAATATCGTATGGCGCTTGAATTTGAAAATCGGTTCGGTAATTTTTGACTAACGAATTCAATTCTACCCTTTATGAAAATAAAATATCCATTATTTTAATATTTTTGAAGTACTTTCAATTCATGACATATAGCTTATATAGCCGTGAATTACTAGGCAAAATAATGTCTTTTTGTTGTTTATGACTATTATTCTAGTCGGCGATAGATGGCGGCCTATTCACAAAACGATTATTAAAAAAAAATATTTGGCGACTAATGTAGAAAAAAATCAATATCTACGTATAATATACTAACACTGAACTCTACGTTCGGTGTACCATATATTTTGAATTTCCATGACACTAAATGTCGCCATCTCCGATCGTCATCGCTATTCCGAAAGGCTAGGACTATTATATTTATTCTGAAAACAAGACGTGAAAAAGAACTTGTATAGGTCTAGTTTCTGAATAAACGATTTTATTTTGATCTAGTGTCGAATAGATTTAAATATACTTTGAACTTCGATGTTGAAGGTGAAATATTGCGTTTATTTTGTTGTACAATTTAATTTTACAATAAAAAATAATAAATATATTAATTATATATCTTACTACCCAACTTGAAGAAATAGTACATACCAAACGTGTAAAATAGTGTTCTAAATAATACCGCTTTGAAAATTTTGTAATGGAAGTTATCCATACGGTGGTTTTAGATTTAATACTAGGGATCCCTAAAGAGTCGGTATATTGTAACTGTTTAATTGTTCACATCATGGCTAAAGGTAGAGCTTGTGAACAATTAAAAGTAAAGAAAACAGCTTATAGCTGTATACAGTTCACATGTGTAATATTATTTAGTTTTTTGTCGAATAACAGCGCACTAGTGAACTATTAGACAGCCTGTTGTAGAATATAAGAGTTTTAACTATTCACGTTACTGTTTAACATAAATCCACCATTTTATTTTATAACCTAAACATATTACGATTGATTTTTCAACCTTTACGATGTTTTGTGCAAGAAATAAAATGTATTGCATTAGTTTTTACTTCCTAATATCATAATAATAACTTTTTATCTTATAATTCTTTTCAAAGCACTACAAATTATTTAGTCATAGTTTACATCACAGCTTATTTATATCACAAAACTAATTAAAAACAAAATATTTTCATGGCGCACTAAAATTTTGTTAGATAATATATATGTATATGTCAGTAAAATTAAATTCCCAATCACTTTTCCTTTATTAATATGTAAAACAATGTACTTACCAGGGAATATGAATATGAATATTCCAACCATGTATCGTTTCCAATTCACTTCACGTAACAAGTGTTTCCATCAAGGCAGCTAAAGGATTGCTAAAACCCAGTTATTGTTGTTCACTTAATTTTACACAGGCTGCAAGTAGCGTTTCGCGGTTTACAATATGTATTAGAGCATACATATGACATATTTTCTGAATAAAGAGTAACTTGTGATTTCTTAGTCAGTCGGATTTCAGCGCAAAGTACTGTCGATACCCTTTATAACACTGTTATATTTCTGCTACACAGCTCTTAAGCAGCTATGTGAACTTGAGGCTGAATAATTTGTGCTGTTACCCTTTATAACACTGTTAAGTTGCTGCTACACAGCTCTTAAGCAGCTATGTGAACCCAAGGCTGAATAATTTGTGCCCATTTAAGAGTTATAAGAGCTGTATAAGGTCGTATACAGACTTAATGCAGCTTCCTCATTCGGCTATAAGCGTTTAGGAAATCCGTTATTCGGCTATTAAGCAGCCTCGTGTGCTGCTTGGGATCGTATTTAGGCCCCTCGCCCACGGCGACTTTTTGAAGCGATGCTGTAGCGATGCTGTCGTGCATCCGTATCGATACAGTCGCGAAGCGGTCGCTAGCTGTGTGCCCTCGCTCACGGACACAGATACAGTCGCGATGCAAACGCGATAATGTCGCGCTTCTGTTGCGATGTAAACGCGATTCAAGTAACGGCTCAAAAATATTTACGATCACTACAGTTACAAGATGGACTATTGGGACTATGGACTAATGAGTCACGTTGTCTTTGGTGCTGCTTTTACGTAAGCAGTCGAAGCGTAGGCAACGAAAGCAGCGTCAATATTGGATGCATCCATTTAATAAAGAGAGATTACTATGTGGACATCATGTAACAACGTTTAAAATACTAAAAACCTATGATCTCAAATTTAGAAGTTGTTATAGAATGTCGTATTCGACGTTTTGTGAATTGCTTTCCATTGTAAAACCAGAGTAACACGCAAAAACACAGTGATGAGACAGTGTCTATCAGCTGAAGAACGACTAACAATGACTTTAAGGTAAGAAAAACCAAATTTTATGTTAAATATCTTTTAATTCAATATTAATCATAAACAGATTTTAATTTCTTACTTTTTACTTTACGGCGAATATAGGTTTGTGATAATAGAATCTTGTGTACAATCATCATTATTGTAATTATATTCATTATCATTACTTTGCAATAAATTACTTGCAGTATTTACGTTGGCACCTGCAGGCGTTGGTGGCGATTGGTAGCTATTCATTAGCTGCGACACGCTACGTTCAGTGCTTGTACGAGCAGGAGTTGTGTGGTAGCTTTGGTATCCAGACTGATATCCATAGTGACTGGTGTATGCAGACGTTTGTGTCATATTGTTATATTTGCGAAGCAAATTTATAATTTTAGCTTTCGCATCGTGTTTATATTCTTTGTTTATGGTATTAAAATGTGGAAAAAGCGAGAGTAAAAAATGTTGATCTGGATGTTGAATGGTGGGCGTGACTGTGTTCAATTTCTTAGTTAGAGCTTCGTATAATTTGTTTTGTGCATCATCAACGCCATTACTTGTTTTAGGCTTCTTTGATTTTGGAATAACAAAAGATTCCAAACAGCCTTCGGAGTCATTTTCCTCGGTAACTGTAGGTCGACTTGGCGGTCTGATTTCGGTCAAAGGTTGTAAAAACGACAATAGTTTATAGTAAACATATTGTTTTCTTGGTTTAGCCCCGGACCCACTGGGACAGTTTTTTTCCATTACCCGTTCTCTGTTGAAGGAATCTTTTAAACTTTTCCATTTTTTCTGGAGTTCAATAGCTGAAAAAAGATGTACAAGTTTATTACTTTTATGTAGGTAATTGAAAAATTATTGCAAGTGGAGCTAGAGCCTTACGACCTTGGCATTCTGTATCTAGCTCGAATGAGGAGGAGAGTCGGAATGAAAATCACCATCAAATTGCCTACCCTGATAAGAATTGCATGCGTGATTGATATGTTGGTAGGAATGTATTTTTTATTAATTTATTTTCTTTTTTCCTTTTTTTACAGGTACTTAGCAACTGGATGTAATTTCACAGATCTTCATTTGGATTTTAAATGTGGACATACTACTGCACGTACGATTGTGAAAGAAACTGTGGAAGTAATATGGAAGAAATTAAAAGACATTTCGATGCCAGAGCCAATAAAAGAATCACATTTAGAAACCGCTGCAGGATTTATGAAACATGCTAATTTTCCTAACTTAATTGGAGCAATAGATGGAAAACATATAAGAATTATAAAACCATGTCATACGGGCTCAGACTATTACAATTATAAACATTTTTTTCCATCGTGTTGCTAGCAATATGTGACGCTAATTACAATTTCATAGATATAGATGTCGGATGCTATGGAAAGAGCTCAGATTCAACAATACATGACAGTAGCGAATGGATAAAAAAGTTACGACAAGGAAATTATAATATACCTCAACCAAGACCTATATCTAATAATGGAATACCTATACCATTTTCATTTATTGGCGATGAAGGATTTGCTTTATCACAACACTTGCAAAGACCATACGCTGGTAAACATTTACCACGAAATAAGAGAATATACAACTACCGCTTGACACGCGCAAGACGTTATATCGAATGTACGTTTGATGGTATATTGAGTAACAAATTCAAAATTTTCAACCGTCCCATAAACGTTAATGTTGATTTTGCTGCGAATATAGTTAAAGCATGTTGCGTATTGCACAATTTTATACGTAAGCGAGATGGGTATAACTTTGATCACACTTTGAGTATAGTCGGATTCCAAGATCCACCTGCTAGTGATAATTTACATTTAATTGGAAGACAAAGATCAGAACTAAGTGGTACTGCAATCCGAAACATATATACTGACTATTTCACCGGTGAAGGTTCTGTACCGTGGCAAGATTCTAAAATTTGAAATAATGTAACCTATACCTTGTCCAAAATAGGATGATGCGGACGGTCGATAAAATTATATTGTAATTATATTTCATAGTAACCTAGATCTCTACAATTATATTTGTTATATTGTCGTCAGTATTGCATAAAGAGCTATTAGCATATTATAAACAATACAATTATTAAGTTGAAGTATAACTATTTGTTTTATGAAAATCATAGTCTAGAATATATGTATATGATATAATCGATAACCCCCCCCCCCCCTCCCTAGTTTTTTTGTCAATATCACAGAATACCTAATAGTATTGCGTACAGAAGTTGCACTGCTTTGATCTTGATTTGTATTTAGAAGTCAGAAACCAGTAATTTCCATAAAAGCCAAGATAAGCTAAATCGAAATTAAGAGGCAAGAAAAGTACCTACCTATTTTGTTTTCAGCATTTTTATTACGGTAAGTAGGTAGGCATTTAGAAAACTGAACTAGATTTGATTACTTGACTTTATACTTGTCTTATTAATAAGGTAGGCACAATTATAATACAAATTAAATAATAGCCACAAAAATAATAGCACGATATTATAAATAAATGGTTGCTTTATAATAAGTAGGTAGGTATGGAACAATTTTTAGCCCTCACGAATTGTTTATGGCTTAGCACGCACTGCGATTAAACGCGCGCGGTTTAGGAAAAGCTGAAAACGCAAAAACGGGCATCAACACGCACTGCGGCTAGCGTTTTACTTAAATTTATTTCATTTCACCATGGATTTCTGGCGAGCAGCATGTGTTGTAGCTTTGATATTGAAATTAAAAAATAGAAAGCATAAACAACGCCGCCGCCATAGGTACTGGGTACATCCACTAACTGATCAAAGACATTTGAAAGGATACTTTTGCAAAATGTACAACAACGTGCGTCAACATCCCGATAAGTTTTTTAATTACTACAGAATGTCGATTGGCACTTTTGATAAATTATTACATGACGTGGGCCAGTATCTAAAATTTGAAGACACTTCATTTCGTAATGCAATATCACCTGAAGAGCGACTTTCAGTTACGTTAAGGTAAGAAAACAATTTTAATTTTTTTTAAGTTTTATTTCGCAACAAGTAAATTAAAATATAATTATGTATAACCAATTTTTCTAGTTACTCTTAGGCATAGTCTTGGTCTTCTAACTGGTTTACAAATTGTGTCAAATAATCGGCAGTCTCATTGGCTGGTTTCAAAATTTGTTGGTCGATAATTTGTATCTGATTTTGCGGCATCGTTGGATGTATAGCCGGTGCTTGCTGAATTGTAGTTGATGACTGTGGAGATGGGCTTGGTGGAGGCATTGTTGGTGATGGTGATTGAATGGAATATATTGTATCCATCGATGAGGATTGTGGAGAATACTGATAGTGATAGGGGGTTTGTGGCTGGGTATATGTTTGATGATACAATGGTGAACTAGTTATTTTTGGTCCTCGAAATTGAGCTGGTTGGTTGATAACGTGTTGTCCTAATGGTTGCGGAGATGGATGAGTACGTGCTTTTTTTAAGACATTAAGGATTTCAATCTTCGCATAATGTTTTTGCTCTTCATTTAATCTACGTAACATGGGAACTAACATAATGGCGAAGTTTTTTTCTTCGTCCTCTTCTTCCTGTGCTTGTTTGTCTTTTAATATATCAAGTAATTGTTTGTCTATTTCTGTTGAATTGTTGTTGTCTCGTGAACAGTTCTTCTTTCGCAGTGGTGTTCTATTGTTATTAGTTAGTTGTGAATTCTGAGCTGTAGTAGACAATGTTATATCCTGAGTAGAAAAATCCGATGATGTATTTGCATCCTGAGTAGAATTAGGCGACGATAGATTACCGCTCGTTTCTCGTTTCTGCATGGAAGGAATTAGAAAAAGCATTGAATCGAAATGAATATATTTCTTTTTCTTTGAAGGGGCAGCTTGTCCAGATTTGCCTTGTTGTGCTGTCAATTCTTTAGCGAAACAATCTTTCATGTTTTTCCATTTTTTTTGTATGGAGTTCCCTGAAACCAAATAAACAAAATGAAAATCTTGTTCACAGATACCTTGCTACGGGAAATAGCATAAAGTCGTTGTATTTTGAATACCTGATTGGCGCTACGACTATCAGTGAAATTATCCATCATACGTGCAAGCAGTTGTGGTTATATTTGCAGCCTACTTATTTGAAAGAAATGACAAAAGAAGACTGGTTAAACATAGCACGAGAGTTTTTCATACAAACACACTTTCCAAATTGTGTTGGCGCGATTGACGGCAAGCACATAAGAATCGAAAGACCTGATTATACCGGCTCAGAGTCATTTAATTACAAGAAGTTTTATTCAATTATTCTGCTTGCTGTTGCCGATGCTAACTATAGCTTCGTAGCTATTGACGTGGGTGCCTACGGATCCAATAGTGACGCCAGCGTATTCCGAAATTCAAATTTTGGTAAAAGACTTTTAACAAACCAATTGGATTTACCACCATGCTCAGTACTACCAAATGATAATGAAGGATCTGAAATGCCATTTGTATTTGTCGGGGATGAAGCTTTTCCACTTTTAAAACATTTGATGAGACCATACCCAAGCAGAAACATATCTATTAATGAAAAGATTTATAACTACCGACTTTCGTGTGCCAGAAAAACAGTTGAATGTACATTTGGCATTATGGCCAATAAATGGCGAATTTTTCACAGGCCCTTAGATACAAAACTTGAACTTTGCGATTACATAGTCAAAGCGTGCTGCATATTGCACAACTTCGTACGAAAATACGATGGCAAAGAGTTACCAGAAAATTTGGGCCGATGTGACCAATCGGAACTAAGAAGCTTGCACCCAACTCGACTTCGTCCTAGTAGTGACGTCATGCAAACTCGAAATTTATTTGCCGACTACTTTACATCTCAATCTGGTGCCTTAAATTGGCAGTACGATGCTATTAACTAACTTTTTATAATAAAATTAAGCACAACACATACCTTTGTTTTTCTTTTCTGCCTCCGACAAGCTAGTCCAATTTCTGCACACATTTTGATACACCTCCTGCCAAAGCCGGGCTTTAATATTTCTGTCTCTGTATTGATTTAACGATTTGTCATATAATGCCGGCCTTTTTTCCACTTCAATAATAATGTCTTTTGATTAATTGTCGTAGTCTACATTCGATGTTTCTGAGTCGGACGACATGACTTAACCTCTGCAAAAACGTCAGTCCTTCGCACTCGCACAGTCGAGACTGAATAAAAACCGAATGCGATTAACCGCCGTGCGTGCGCCACAATACTGTTTTATGGGACACAAAAAAACCGCGCGTTTTCGAACCGCGGTTAAAACGTAACAAGTTGCGTTTTTAAAATCAGTCACTGAAAAAAGTCACTAATGCGTGCGCTTGTATAGAAAGCTATGTGTTACATTTTTTGCGATTTCAGACCTGCGGTTAAACGCGGGCGTTTAATCGTAGTGCGTGCTAAGCCTATAGGTGGGTAAGTACTTACGTCAAGGTACTTGCGGTTTATTTTAATATCTTTATTTTTGTTGTGAAAAACAAAGATAACCAGTGTTGTGAAACGATAGTTCATGTAAGATTGATCAAAAATTTTATCGTCTGATTTGCTATGAACTGTCATCATCCGTATCATCTTATTTTGGACAAGGTATAAAATAGTTATAAGTCATCAGAAAGAGCTGTAAACGTAACCTGATTCACTCATTCTAGAACATATTATCATCCTCACCACTCATCTACATTTATACTTAAATAACTATTTTAATATAAATATTTTCATTTAATTATACCTATTAAATAACTTACCACAAGCATTCTTTTCTGTATTTGTTTTTTCTCCAATTCCTGAATCAAATATTTCATTAATCTCTTCCCATGCATTTCTTTTTGCAATCTTATTCAAATACTCAGGAAGACGCGAGTCCCATAATACAGGACGATTCTGAATTGCCATAATAAATGTTTCAGTGTCGAACGACTCCATTTTGCGCATGTGACGAAGAAAAGCCTGCACTCTCGACCTGTCTGTGTTGCACTGATGCTCCACTCACGCGCCACCCTCCCTCCGTTCTTCCCCCGATGTCATCCGACACGGTCGCGCGTTTGCATCGATACAGTCGCGATTCAGTAGCACGTTGGAATCGCTATTGTAGCGCGTTGCAAATGCGACTAACACGAGTTAGTAGCGATGCTGTCGCGCAGTTGCTAGACGCGCGACAGCATCGCTTCAAAAAGTCGCCGTGGGCGAGGGGCCTCAAGAATAAATTATAATTGACTTACAGTAGCTCGTTCTTGGTCACACTCACACTTGTAGAGGCCAACTTGTCGACTCGGTGGTACGCGTTCGAATGGCCGGTCGCTCTATAGCTCCCCTCTCGAGCGCGCGCTTTGATCAGTGAACAAACAATTTTGACACTTGTCACGTGGTCGAAAAGGAACTGCCGAGTTAAGACGTTTCCGGAATATTCCAAATTTTTAAAATAAAGAATGATGGGCACTTTTGTATGAACCCTGGCCGGTATAACCAATAGAGTTGGGATGTGCCTGATTTTATTGTCTATAATGTAGTGTTACTGAAACGAAAAACTTTTCGCTATAAATCGAGTGTACTACGTGAGTTCGACAAATGGAAGTGCGATTAACGTTTGTGTGACAAAACTGTACTGTGACTCACCTTAGTTCGAATGCACGCTAGTGCGACCCACTGTAGGTCGACATTACTCTAGTGCGACAAACGTTTGTGTATGTTGTTACTTGTTGTCAAGCCTAGCATCCTTATTAGCAGGAAGATTTATTAATAAATCAACAAGTACCTAGGTATAACTTAATAATAAAAATATCAAAAATTCAATTAAACTACCTACTTGAATTAAACTAATAAATATTGTGCTAACGGAATTCCATCTTATGTCATAATAGTTTTTGTCCTAATTGGTTTTTTAGCATACTATATGTGTTATTAAGCATATATTGTATATCCTAATGTTTTTATTCATAACATTGATATGCATAAAGTTGTAAAGCATATTGTTCATTTGTCTAATAGTTATTTGGTATAATGATAAACGCCTGCTAACATGGTGCTAGCAAGCTGGCAAGGATCTGGATGCAATCTGGACTTTAGGGCACCCCGACTCGGATAGGTTAGGTTAGAAGGCTAATGCGGGAGCGGAGCGTAGAGCGAAAAGTTCTCGGTCTCCTTCAATTACAGAGCTTTCAGTAGCAGTACTGCGCGGATCGGGCTGGCCACTTGATAGTAGACGAGATAGTTTTAAGGGCTCACTACATATTTGCTCTTCAGCTACCCGTTTTTTCGTGACTTTACCTCTATGGATGATTGGTTATCTTAGTCTTGTCCTAGTCTTGGTTGTCATTTGATCTCCACGATTGTATCATTTCCCACGAGGCCATCTGGGGTAGCAGCTAAAAAGGTATTTCACTATATATGAATAGGCCACAAGATCTTATTTGCACTCCTTTCTGTGCCGCTAGCTGGTTGAGCGCAATAGTCTCATTATCCACACCGTTTTTTATTGAAATTACGTTTGAGATATCGCTTTTATACAGCATAGCTTTTACGATACTTGCGCTGGTGGTTGGACGGCGTTTTATTATTTTTCCAAAGTTTGACGCTGTAAGTAAATTCCTACGAAGTTCCAACCACTCACTACTATCTCTTTGTAAAATAGTTGCACGTTCGATAAGCAACCTTTCCTGGTCCGACTTTTCTAAATTTTTCAAGAAACTTCCTTTGGCTATCCTGTAAATATCTTCTCCCATGTCGGGTTTATGGCAGCTGTCTGTTCCATAATGTTTGTCTGTGCTTGTCAATTTTTCATTAAAATTAATCTTTCTGACTCGTGTTAACTTTCTTCTTAGCTGTTTTTTTTTGTATTTTTTTTCTCTTTAAATGTTTTAATTTTCGATTTGGGGCTTTTGCCCAGCAAAGATTTTTGTATATTATACAATGGCCTTTTGTTATTGAATGCCACCACTGCAGCTGCACAACTAGACTGTTTGCCGTTGTACTAAATTTGTTCTTTTACCGCCTACGAATTTAGCAATTATGCTATTAAATTATTCGACGGCATTGCTATCACAATCATTAATTAGGTTTAAGAATGTGTGGCAACTATGCCTACATTTTGACCCAAAATGCAGAGTTTTTAACTTTTAGAACGAGATCTTCATTTTTCTTTTCACTGCTACAGTATATACATTCGTTATGGTGTCCAAATGCATGATTGTATGAATTAGAAATATCAGTATATAGTTTATTTATTCTTTCTCCTAAGTCCAAAGTTTCTGAATTATGTTTTTTTATAGCACAACAAATAAATTTCCTAATAGCGAGTATTCTTTGCGTAGTAAGCATTTTTCTCATAGGCAGTGGGTATTTTGTGTCTTTGCTAACGGAAACTAATTTGTTGCACAGATGCCGTAAAATGTGGTTCCTGCATTAGATTTTTTCCACTGTAACATCTTTGTATGGCCTTTCTTCGAGGATTTTTGAGTAAGTATTTGAATCGCCATCTGCGATCAGTCTTCCATAGATAATGTTGTACATCACTACTGATTTTCTGAATCCCTCTACTATTATTTCGGCCTCCATGCCAGATGAGCAATCTGTTTAATTTTTGAAACATTTATGTTCGCTTGGAGCTATTCCATTATTCTGCGCACGAGCACAGATACAGCAGTACTTATTCCTAACTCCTAAGAAATGAACTTATCTAAACTTTCTACCGACTATAGCTGCTGCGCCAGAAAGCGCAGCATAGTTTGTACGAGCGCTTACACCAGCAGCCATCAGCAATGACATCAATGACGGCTACTCCGTTTTTTACTTTTCCTTCTTCTATTGCAGCTAGTCTTTCACGTTCTGCTGCAGCCTCCATAACTTTATGTGCTGTTTTTCCCATTGATCACAAATTTCTGTGTTTTTTCCGGTACATTTGTTGTGTCATTGTAGGAAGATTCATGGCTATACACAAGCCTTGGAATTGCTCCAAGCCAATACCTGGGTCATTTTCACAGAAAGTGTACCGCTACGAAAAATATTATTTAAATATTTAAGGTCACGATAAGCTGTTTCAGGATTATATATTGATTTGGCAGATATTTAATTATGGAAAAATGATTACAATAGAAATGGTTCTGCTTTATTTATCGAAATATGACAATTTTAATGCTGGATTGTAACAAATTCTATTCCATTCCGTGACCAATACTTTACATTTATAGAAATAAAATAAAACAAAATTGACCTTCACTAAGTAGTTTAATTTCGTCCACTATCATTAACTTTCATTACAAAGTAGAGAAAACTACAATCAGCTATAACAATCAGGAACAATAACCTTGATAATCTCCATTACGTTACTCTTTGGAAAAATAGGAACATTACTTTTATGTTTCTACAATTACAACAAATATTTGAGACTTATCTTTAATCATACAAATAAAAAACTTATAATTATATTAATATATCTGCAATTTGGTAACAATTAGACAGCACTTTAGTGCTAAAATTAATATTAAAAAATAAATCATAATGGGACAGTCACGGTATGGAATATTCCAGTAACGGAGTATAAACATTAAGACCATGTCACACTTGTGCTCCTTTCCGTTATTGAGACAGTCCATTCCGTGACTATCCCGTGACTATTCCGTGACAAGAAAAGTGAGATCAGAAATTTTTGCGAAACTTTAATATTCTTCACCAAAACATTTGCGACATATGTAATCGAAATAGTTTTGGCCTTCAGTGCACGTAGTACAAAAGTGTTTTTACATACCATACATTTTACTACCTCCGTCAATTTGATATTTTTTTTGCATGCGAAACACTGCAAACTTCGTGATACTATTGTCTTAATTGAAGGATTGTTATTTCGAGCCCCATTTTCTTTAACTTTAACATCAGTAATTCGTATCTTTTTAAATTCTTTTATGTTATACGTTGTTGAAGAAGCCTGTCGCTTATGGGATGGTAAGTTTTTCGGAGGTTCTTTATTTATTTTATTTTCTCTAACGATTTTAGAGCATACCAGATCGCTCTTCAAATCACCGTTTGCAGATCCTGTATTACTGATGTCATTTAAAATTAAAACTGGCAAGGCGGATATATCTGTATCTGTGTCTATTAAATTTGTTAGTGCTTCAAAATTATTTAACCCGTCATCATCTTCTAATAAATCGGGTACGTTCAGGTTCTCTCTATAGTCAACTGAGGTTAGATCATGTGTACCCACATTTACAGCAAATTCTAAATTTGATGTCTTGCTTGTTGATTGTTTTGAAATTACATCACTCATATTTTCAGCAACTTCTAAATTTGATGTATTGCTTGTTGATGGTATTGAAATTATATCACTCACTACATAATTTGGGAGGACATGTTTCTTCAACGCAAAACATTCACAAATCCGGTCTTTATAAATTTGGCAAAAACAGCTTAATACTCTGTGATGTAACTGTAGCGAACCACAAATAGTTATCACTTGATGCAAGTTCATCGTGCCAGGCACTGCTTTGAGTGTAGCAGGGATGTTTTTTTCAACCGTTTGAATTTCGAAGTCTTCAATGAAAAAGAACTGTATTCTTATGGAAATAGATTGGAGTATCTCAAAAGCGTCTTTAGCAGTTATTATATCCCGTCCGTAAGCAACTTGTTTGGCAAGAGTCCTTTTAACTGATCCCCCTATCCCATCCGCTACGCCCTTTCCATGCCCGCTCTCAGAGAAGTTCCAGGTGGATAACTCTAAGCCCAGGTTTGTGGTATAATAATTCAAAAGAAAGAAATTCTTTTTCTGCCTATATTGGTAACTGGGTCCATCTGAGAAGAAATGAAGACGTTTTACTTCAGGGCACTTTGTTTTTAACAAATCGACAACTGGTAATAGATGAGCCCAAATAGCACTTGGCTCGTGACATTTACTATCCGAAACCGAACAAAATGACTGTGAATCAGAAGCCCAGTAAATCATACCACAGTGCAAAGTTATTTGACTTTTAGACGCCCCAAAATGTGTGGCTTGTACCTCTTCACTCAATTTGCCTTCATAATTTTCACTAAAATCACACAATATCAATGCCTCATCTGGTTCCAAATTAGCAATTTTTTCCCTGTATAAGAGTTGCTGGTGTTTCCAATTACATACGTGAATCTTGTAAGATAGTACATTATTTTCAAATATCTGTATTAATTCTCCAAGTGTGCCCTCTTTGCGATTTTTCACTGTTTTTTTCGTTATAATTTTTTTTAATTTCCCTTGTTCTATCTTCTCATATGTGTGGTCGATCCTTTCTCAACGTTCCCAGTACACATTTTTAGACAAAACTTCTCCTTCTAATGCATATGTCAATTTTGATCGGTTGCAAATTGTACATGTCCCATACATACAATCATATGAATTTGAATCGCAAGATAATTTTGAAATTACGTCAGTAAGTGATTTGATATCTTGTGAGAATGCCTTATTCCTCAATAAACTGGAAAATAGCATATTCATATTACTATGCTTTATGCATAAGCAAGTGTCTCGATTATGGACATTGGGTGAGAGTATATACGCTGGTTTGTGTCGGAAAAAAGTAGTAAAGCTGAACCGTCCACCTTCATTCCTATAAATTTGGTACAAATTAAATAATTTATCAGTAAGGTAACGAATTTGATGCTTCTCTATATTGACTGTTTTGCACTCTTTCTTCCCACTTGTACTACGACTTATATCATCCCGTATAAAAAATGATTTCAATTCTTCTTTAATCTTAACACTTTGAAGTCTTCGCATCCGTTGTAGCACTCTTACACGTCCTTATAAACCCAAAAGATTTGCAACGAATGTTTTGCATTTATTTCTGTTAACTATGTCAGTATTGGCAACACTTTTTAAAATACGTTTTTCTTTCCGACCTTTGGATTTATAAACTGTTTGTAGAGCACACTCCATGACTTCTTCTCTTGCTTTCATTTTCAGAATTCTATTTTCCAAGGCGTCAATTCTTTTTGAAGATTTCAATTTTAAACGATAACACCTCTTTCTTAATTTTTCTATATTTTTATGCAGATGATTATTATTATTAACCGCTTTTTCGTACATCCGCCGCAATCTCCTGATGGTAAGTAAATGATTTTTGTTCAAACATCTGATTCCTGTGGTAGATGCTTCAGTTGATGTGGTTGGTCTCTCATTTTCACTTGTATTATTTTCGGTGTTAGTCTTTATCCTTTCACTTTCAGCCTTTTTCTCTTTCTGTCTCTTTTTCTGCTCTCTCCATTTTTTTCTTTGATCTGCCTTCTCTTTTTCTGACAGTTCTGTTACTTTTTTATTTTTTAACTTAATTCTACTTAAATCTTTTTTTTTATACTGCTCATATTTAATAGGGTCCTTTTTTAGTTTTTCTCTGTAGCGTTTCATTTTTTCAGCCGGCGTAAGTGGCATCTTTAAATAATAAAAAGTATCGGTAAATATATTGAAAATTACAACCTGAGTATAAAATACACTTTAAGTGCCTACACAAAATTGACGATAAAAATATTCTTTAGTAAACATTACTTAAATATTACAATAATCACATTCGTCTTCACAATAGTGGTCATATATAGCATAAGTTGTGCAGTGCTGGCACCAAAAAAAGTCACAATTTATCAAATCCTTCACTTTAGTATTGTTATATATAACAAAGTGGTACAGCCCGTTAGTAACTGAAGTAGGAAATTTACATCCAAAACATTTCTCCGCTATGCGAAAATGAGTGATTTCCCATGGCCAAGCAAGTTCTTTGAGTAACCAGAAATCATGTTTAGTTAAATAATCGTCAATGTCTGCAACAACAACCATTTTTTTCCAAGTAAGTACCTGAAAGTAAATTGGTGTATATTTGTAGTACTTATCAATCTATTTTTTGGGCACGATTATCGCTTAGTTGTAATGAAAGTAAAAATCTCCGCTCCATTAATAATTAGGTTATATCTGCAAATTGTACAATGTACATTCTGCTTAAGGATTCCATTCCGAAACTTTTTGGTTCCACATCTACGTTACCAGTGTTTTGGTTTCGGAAAGAAGGTAGCGGAAAACTACCTCTTTGTAAATTTATGTTTCTATCTTTTTGATAAAGTAACTAAGCAATAAGTAAAATAACAAATTAGATTCAGTGCATTTCAAAGAACTATTATAACTATTTGCAAGAAATATACTCATAAACTTACCTTAAATATCGGTTTCGGTTTGTGGAAGATCAAAATTGGAATGTTGACACTGAGGCACCTGTTGATGTTATTGTCGCCGTCAAAATGAACGATTCAAAATGGAGGCCGTTCCAAAAAGTAAATTAAGTGTTGCCAAATAAAATAAAAATGTTTTATAAAGTAGTTTTATTTTTCAGAATGGATTAAATTATGGTTTCGGAATGGAGTTTTCCATCGTTACTGATTTGTGTCCAAGTCTTAGTAAATTAATTAAAAATATCATTTTCATATAACATTATTTCAATAAATTTAAAATAAATAGTTAATTACCATATTTTCTAGAATAATAAACATACTTGTCTTAAAAATGTAACTATAAATTGAAATTTGATTTAAATTTCACAACTGTACGTCGGGACAGAGAAAAAGTAGGGTACTTGCTTGAAATAATTTTCAAAAATAAAAAGATAACGGTTTACACCATGCTGAGTTCTATAAAAACTTATAAAATAATAAATGTAGATTTGGATTTTTTTTTAAAGTCTTTCACAGTGTTCACAAGAAATATAGTCAATAATAACAACAAAGCTGCGGGACAGTTCTAAAACGCCATGTACAAATTCTGTGAAAATGACCCACCTGCACTAGTAATACCAGAAACTGCTGCTGTATTAATGTCTAGGTTCTGGGTTGGCTTTGGATCTGACGTATTAATTATAAATTCACCTCTGCACATATTACAGGAAAGTTTTAATTTAGAATATAAACCTAATTTAGTTTCTCCTATAATATTTAAGTTAGACAGTGTGCAGCCGAATTGAGGTGCATAATTTGAAATAATTTTTAACTTTTCAAAGTACACCTTATCTATTATCACTCTCTCTGCTGCATCATACAAATTTTTATCTTGAATTATACTCTGCGTTTGTGGTCCACTCTTTCGAGTGGTTCGTGGCTTCTATGAACTGTAATGAAATAAAAAATAAACTTAATTTTAATCACCAAGTACCAGTAGGTCAGAGCTGTGACTACACAACGAACGTGAATGGAAGAACGAGCAGTGCCACGAAAGCGGCTTAGATAAAACTCGGGTTTATCATATGTTATGTTGATTGTACTTTACGAATTGGAGCAGGTACCTTTCTGGAGCTTTATCTTCATTCTTGTCATAGGTAATCATTATGGTGAGTATTTGGTTCTGCATGACTATAGTCCGTACGTATAGTTTGTCCATTAGGGTTCACATTTTCTAAATTCAATGTTGTTCTGTAAAAATGATACGATACTAATAATAAAACAAACATCATCACCTTTCTTAATCTGTCTAAATGAACTCTATTTATTTTCAAGATGTAAATGCATGTGCGGATAAATAAATAAAAACAATATTAAAATAATACTGTTTTTAGGGATGGTGGTAGGCCCCTGGGTAAGATGACATGCTGGATACCCACACACATACACAAACATACACACATGCATACACAAACTCACACGTACGCACAAACAAACACACACACGCACACGCGAATGTGATGACATTTGCATGCACAAAACATACACCTACGCACATACAAATACGTGCACTCTTCAAACATCGAGAGCTTTATTATTTTATTTTTATTGAATAGCTTGATTATTTTCATTACTAAGATACCTCTTAGGGAAGAGTGATACAGCTCCGACACAAGTATTGTAACTTACTGGGGCTGCCTCAGTTTATGTAATAACACTATGTTTCAGATGAAATAAACATTTTTGTATTTTGTATTTGTATACATAAGTACTTACATAGCCGATGGGAGACATTCGATTATAACTTCGTTTTGATCACATTCGCTAGCTTGTATAATATTTTGAGACGCAGCAATTCTGAAAATAATATATTATTTGAAACAAATTCCTTGACATAGAGACATTCCTTGATAAACATGACCACAATAAATTGAATTAAATCTACAAAAGATAGGTTTTATTTGCCTATAATGGATACTGTGTCTCTGAAAATAATTATATAATTCTATACATAAATTAAAATTCATTCGTAATATTTTTATCCTTATTAACCACACTTTCGATGAGAGTAATACAGGACAGCTGACTAAAGTAATTATTTTTTCAAAAATATAAATAAGCAGGATCTATTTAGGTCCACATTTTTCTAATACTTAGATGCATATTTGTCTTTAATCGATTGTTCACAATATTTAACCAAATTGGTAAGAAAAAAATAGACCCAAGCATACTTTCTGAAAAAATAAAAACCTACATAAATTGCTTCGAAATCGACATAAATATATTTCATCGAACAAACACAAAGAGACCAACTAAAAGCCTGTGTATATTTTGCATATACTATACTGCCCGCGTAAGTTATCTTACCTACTGGAGCGATCATAGAAATATGAAATAAGGAAAAGTGGTTTATGTAGCTAATTAAAATCATTTTATAGAATACTTGTAAGATTGTCCATCCGTTTATCTAGACTTTTGAAAGATCTTATAACTACACTAAGTAGGTACAAAATTGTGAAGAATTCCCCACATAACAAACTATCAAAAGTAAATAGCTACCTATTATGAATTTAATTTATTATCTAAGTAGGTACGATCCCAGTAATCTAATAAAATACCTACCTACTACTCCCACTTTCGCGGGCTGAGTATTGACTATTGATTCAGCCCGCGAAAGAGGGAGTAAACGAATTTAGATCTTAAGGGCTTCACGCACAGCAGATATAATGTATATTAATGTACATTACATCCCGGGATGTATAGCTTTAAATTATCTTAATGTATCACATAAACAACAGGTAATGTAATGTATCTTTCCCTTCATTTCATTGGCACACGTCCCGATTGACACACTCCAGCTGCTAAAGTATTATAAAGCGTGTTCTTATTTTTAATGTTATAATACTATGGACCCGTCGAGTTACTTACTATTAGATCTACTAGATAGTTCATCAGAAGATGATTCGGATTGTGATTTTGACGCGCGCATTGCCACATGTGCCAAAAACAGAACGATGTGGATTGAAGATAACATAAAGTATAAGGAAATTTCCGGAGAGTTTAAAATATTTGATGAATTATCTGACGGAAAATTTTGTGATTATTTCCGGGAGTCAAGATCAAACTTTTCCGAACTTCATGATCTAATTAAAGAAGATATTAAGAAAAATAATACCCACATGCGAAAAAGTATATCTTCCGAAGAACGACTTGCTGTGTGCTTAAGGTAAGAATGAAATAAAAGTATAAAATAATCATTAAATTTTTAATCGCTTATTCCAATGACTATAAAGTGCTTATTGTAATCATTACACATATCTGTGTTTTGTTGTGAAAACTGACGAATCAATTCCGTATCATTAGTGTTTGGTGGCATCATTGGAGTACTGGATGCCGTCGGTGGACTTTGTAATGAACAGGCGAATTTAAATAATCAGAGCTTGCTGAGTTCGAGCGCAATGAATTAGGGTTAACAGCACGCATCGGCAAATTCAGAGAGCTGGCCGGCGACATATTGTAATTAGTAGCATGTCCTGGACTCGGATAACTTGGTGTTTGCATCAAATGTTGCTCTCGAGCTTCCATTACTATATTGAATAGTTGTCTCTGAATCCTCATTTGAAGATGCTCAGGTAGCTCACATGTAGCATCACACATGCTCATGAAAAACTTTTCCATGCTTTTGTTGCTCGATGATATATTTTTATAATTACTCTCCAGGATTTGTTTCCTCAACATATCTCTCTCAACTGCTCTTTTTTCTCTTCTCTTGACGCCCTGTTCTAATATGTTTACAATAGATTTGTTTTTTTTTCGAGGCTGAGAATTTTCATTGCCAATGACAGAAGCAGTTTGCTGTTCTCCACTGGTTGATGCATTAAGTAGTTCCGAGTCATTACTTGCTTCAGTACCTTCATTCATTGTGTTTGTGAGTATATTTGTATATACAGGTCTATTTCTCATATTAGGGAGCAAAAATGACATCTATTCTTCATATTTCCATTTTGGGGTGTTATTTGACGCTTCACCTGAAGTTGTGCTTCTTTAACTGCAACAAAAGTAAATAGAATTGTTTATGTTACAGGTACTTGTCAACTGGAGATTCATTCAGGAATATAGCCTTTAGTTACAGAATTGGAGAATCTACTGTGGCTAATATTATAACAGAAGTATGCGATACTTTATGGAAGTACCTTCAGCCCAAAGTTTTATCAGAGCCAACGCAAGAAACATGGAAAGATATCGCAACCGACTTTAAGGAAATGTTTCAATTCGATCATTGTTGCGGCGTGATCGATGGGAAGCATGTGACTGTGAAGGCCCCACCTAATTCTGGATCTGATTATTTTAATTACAAAAAAACTTTTTCAATAGTGCTACTCGCAGTAGCCGACGCAAGGCGAAAATTTACAATTATAGATGTGGCATCCAAGGGACGATTCAGCGACGGTGGAATTTTTTCGCAAAGCGAATTTGGAACAAGATTACATAATGGTCAATTACGATTGCCTGAAGAGGAGCCCTTGACTTCTGGCGCACTAAATATGCCTTACGTTTTTATTGGCGATGAAGCCTTTCCGCTGCTACCGAATTTAATGCGCGTATATCCTAAAGATATGCTGTCAAAGAGTCGTAGAATTTTTAACTACAGACTTTGTAGAGCACGTAGGATTGTAGAACACGCATTTGGTGTGCTATCATCTTGTTGGAGAGTATACAAGAGACCATTAGAATGTAAGATTGATATGGTTGATAAAATCATTAAAGCAATTTGTGTCCTACATAACTACTTTATCGAAAAACGAATAGATAGGTATTTCAATGTTTCAACCGACAGGAACTTAAGACAAGTGGCAAACAATCAGTTGACGCCATTAGAGTCTAGTGTGTGAGTCTAGAGTTTAAATGAAAGTTTCTTTATTAGAGAAGAATTTTGCAGATAAGTACTTTAATACAGTTGGAGCCGTCTCTTGGCAAGATACACGTATTGAAAACAGATTAAATGTATAGAATTCATCTACTTAGACATGTAATTCGTTTTTCAATAAGAATAACAATAACATTATTTTTTTCAGTTAAAGGCAAATGTACTTTCTCATTTGCAAAATATGCACATTTTAATGTTAAACATTAAAAATAGTATAGCTACATCTACATACATAGGTATCTCATATCATAATTATGTTGTTTACCTTTAATTTTATAATTAATATAAGAAACTTAGGTTAAAAAAAACGTGTTTTATTGCCATATACAAATATGTATTATTACCACAGAGACTGTGGTGAGAAAAGTTTGTTCACCAAACGCTACTTTATTAGGCGCAAACCCTGTGCTAGAATGCGTTACATTATTATAGCTGCCTTCTATCTCAGATATAATATCTACCAAACTTCTATTTGAAGCTGCACAATAAGTTCTAATTAATCTTCCTACTTCGCGATTTACTCTTTCTACACTATTCGAATGAGGACAATATACTGAAGTAAGTGTAAGGTTGATTCCTAGATTCCTTAACCCTTCCTCAAATACAATAAATTGGGGTCCCCGATCGGTTATTATTACTTTGATCGGTATTTCTCTATGAAATCGTTTTGTACATGCTAAAGTAGCACGACCGGTAGCCTTTCGTAGTGGATATAACCTTATTATTTTACTATAAACATCCTGTAATAGATAAATATATTTGTTGTTATTATCACTTTATAGTGTTTGAATCCTCTCACGGTGGCATCGTGCTCACCTCGACATATAAGTTCCTTAATTTGCTTTAACTTTACATCCTCATTTTGTAATTTAGTGATCTGCCTTAACCCACTCACTACAGCTCCGTGGTTGTTTCGACTTAGTGTGTCTGCGACCAAATTATTACGTCCGCTTATGTATTGCACTTGATAATCAAACTCCTCTAAATACATAATCCATCTAATTACTCGCGCTCCCATCAAAGACCACGACTTAATAAAAGTTAGACTCTTATGATCCGTTCGAATAACGACCTTCGCGCCCCTTAACTATGTTTCAAATTTCTTTAGACAGTAAATTACCGCATAGAATTCATGTTCCGTGACTGACCAACGCGTCTGTGCTCCTTTGAATGCATATAAACAAAATCCAATCACTCTCTCTAATCCGTCATTATGTACCTGATAAACGTAGCCTCCAATGCCTACCGTACTAGAATCGGTTTGAACATAATATGTATCATTGAACTTAGGCTGTGACAGCATTACGCTGTGTGTAAACGCAGATTTGAGACGGTGTTAGACTAGACCCACAGAAAGTAGAGAGGCAGCTCTATACTTTCTGTGGGTCTAGTCTAACACCGTCTGTACTCAATATATGACCCAGTAATTTAACTTCATTCGCGGCAAAATTTCATTTTTCCAATGAGCACGTAAAACCTGCCTCTTCCAATTTACTCAGCACCGTATCTACCTGCTGTAAATGCTCCATAAGGGTTCCACTCGATAGTATACATAGATCATCCAGATAATTAAGGGTGTACGCCCTGATCTCGCTACCTAGTATCCGATCCATTGCTCTCGAGAACGATGATGGAGAACTTTTTAATTCCTGTCATAATACTTGATAACAATAAGATTTCCCTTCAAACACAAATCCAGTATACCTAATAGATTCCGGTGATAATGGGATTGTAAAATATGCATCCTTTATACACTCGAGAGCAATGAATCCGGGTCACTCAAAGAATCCAAAAAATCTCGGAAAGTAAGAATGCTAGGTTAATTCAATAAATTGTATTTAATAGACAATTTAATACTCCTTAAATGAAAGTTAAAAAAATATGAGTCACCATACATTTTATTTACACAAAATTACATAAAGAAAAAAAACTGCTGATCTCTCCTTAAAACAAAAATAGGAAACATGAAATTTTTGAACTTTATGACGATTTTCTTGAATTTCAATACTTCGTATTACCTCCTCGTGCTTCCATTACTGCGTTTACGCGGTTTGGCATGCTGTACACCAAGTTCCTTATACGATTTTGGGGAATATTCTCCCATTCCTCTGTGAGAGCAATTTTGAGCTCAGGAAGCGTGATTGGGGGAGGGTTTCGTTGTTTTACGCATCTCCCTAGCTCGTCCCAAGCATGCTCGATCGGGTTGATATCCGGGCTGCGCGCTGGCCACTCCATACAAGTAATGTTCATCTCTTGAAGGTAGTCATTCACAATCCTACCTGTATGAGGTCGGGCATTGTCATGCATAAATATAGCATCCTCACCCAAATTGACCATAAATGGACCAACGTGTTCGTTGAGGATTTCTTCCACATATCTTACGCTAGTTAAAGAGCCGTTTTCTATGATCACCAGCTCTGTGCGACTTTCAGAGGAAATTCCGGCCCACACAAGTACAGACCCACCACCGTAGGCTACTTTTTCTTCGATGCATGCTTGCTTGAATCTTTCCCCTGGTCTTCTATACACTCTGTGTCTTCCATCGTGCTTGTAGAGCATAAATTTTGATTCGTCGGAGAACATAACTTTCGACCAATCTTCAATACTCCAATTTACGTGGTTCTGGGCATATCTTAGTCTTGAAATACGATGGCCACGCTCCAGTTTAGGGCCGTTTGCAGGTCTAAGGGGTTTTAAGTTAGATTCAGCAAGCCGACGTCTTACTGTCCATGCACTTGGGTTACTTCCTCCGAGGCGTCGAAACTGATTTGTGAGTTCAGTTCCTGTGAGAAAGCGATTTCGAAGCATGGTGTTCACCAAGTATCGGTCTTCTCGTGCTGTGGTACACCTAGTTCTGCCCGTTCCTGGTCTGCGTAGGTTAGAACCAGTTTCTTCGTAACGTCGGAGAACTCTTTGTACTGTTGACAGCGACACACCGACAGTCCTGGCTGTATCGCGCTGACTCCGGCCGGTTTCCACCAATGTAAGTATTCTGGTGCATTCTTCAAGTGTAAGCGACATGATTTCAGCTTGAATAATGAATATTGAGCACTATCAACCTGGTTTATGTACCAACATAAATGACAGATTACAAACAAAAGCAAAAACAAATCCTGTAATTTCGTAGTTCCATCTTCGACAGTGTTCCCTTTTCAAATTTGATTTTTTTATGATATAACTTTACAATAACTAAGAAGTTTTAATACTTTCATTTAAGGAGTATTAAATTGTCTATTAAATACAATTTATTGCATTAACCTAGCATTCTTACTTTCCGAGATTTTTTGGATTCTTTGAGTGACCCGGATTCATTGCTCTCGAGTGTATCTGTAAACGAGAGGTGCGGGGTTCTTATGAAGTAAGTAGCAAAACAACAGACTAAGTAATATACTCTTCAAAATATAATAGGGGTTAAAGTATGAAATTGCCGTTTCATTGTAATAGATACTTCGAATTGACATAGAACCTTCATGGTTTGAGATTTTTGAGTGAAACTTTTTCCACATGGTACCTATGTAGTTCTTCATTTAAAAATGTGCAACATTCGATTATCGACTTTCAGTTGTTTTTTTATTCAGCTTAGACAAGAAAGATGGAAACTTCGAAAATTCGAGTGATTTTTGAATACGAGTTCCGACGCGGAACTAACGCGGCAGAAACAGCTCGCAATATCAATGTTGCGTTTAGAGAGGGGACTGCTAATGAACGCACCGTGCGATTTTGGTTTAAACGCTTTCGTGATGGAAACTTTGATTTGAAGAACGAACCACGAGGAAGGCCGTCCACACAGGTGAATAACAATGAATTGAAAGACATGGTGGAAGCCGATCCGAGCCAAACTACCCAGGAATTAGCTGCATGGTTTAACGTTACCTTACCAACAATATTGACTCATTTGCGTCAAATCAATAAAATAAAAAAATGTGAAATATGGGTACCTCATGATTTGACTGATCTGCAGAAAGAAATGCGTGTTGAAACTTGTGTTGCCTTGTTGAATCGATACAGAAATGAAGGAATATTGGATCGAATTGTGACATGTGATGAAAAGTGGATTCTTTACGATAACCGTAAGCGAAAAATGCAATGGCTGACCCCAGGTGAAACGCCACAACAGTGTCCTAAAGCAAAGCTTACCAATAAAAAGGTAATGGTAACTGTTTGGTGGTCTCAGCATGGTGTTATTCACTATAGCTTTCTACGATCTGGTCAAGCAATAACGGCAGATGTCTACTGTGCCGAACTCCGAACAATGATAGCAAAACTAGCAGTGAAACAGCCCCGACTCATGAATCGATCTTCACCATTATTGCTCCATGATAACGCGAGACCTCATACAGCACGAGAAACCGTTTTAACTCTACAGGAACTGCAATTAGAAACTATCCGTCACCCTCCGTATTCGCCAGACCTTGCTTCAACAGACTACCATTTTTTTCGTGATTTGGACAATTTTCTATTTGATAAAAAGTTTTCTTCTCAGGAGGCAGTACAAAATGCTTTCACACAGTTTGTCGAATCTAGATCACCAGAGTTCTATCGCAAAGGCATAAATGACCTTCCTACTAGATGGCAGCAATGTATAGATAATAATGGTAATTATTTTGATTAAATAAATACGTTAAATTAAAAAAAATAACGAATTTCAATTTGTCAGTACAAATCGGCAATTTCATACTTTAACCCCTAATATTTGAGCTCAACAACTAAGCTAGACACAATTACAGAACAACACAGTGCAATGGTTACACAATAACCACGTGCGCGCTGTCGGGAGTGCTTATGCGTGGCGATCGCGTAACCTTGCTCGGTTCAGACTACAAACAGGACTGCCGAGGAGTGGGTCTCAGGCTAGCACCAGAACAACGACCCTCGCACCGCGCGCGAACCCCGCTTTAATTACGGTGCGCCGGCGATGGCCACATCTGGCAACACAATGGACACATCTGTTGATACAAAAGAGACCCATCCCTCGGCTAAAGACAATGGGATCTTACCTAGTAACTTAACCTAAACTAAATATAACAAACAAATCCTCTAAGATACTAGGTACATACAACATAATAGTTCCTAAACTATCATGAGTAGTCATGCTCGTTAACACCACCCCCAGTTGGAGGCTTCAACCGATAACTGAACCATCAGTAGGTAGCACGGCTACTCGAGCAACGGGACGACGCAGCGTCCCTGTAGGTGTCCTAACATCTACTACACGCACATGTCCGCCACTTCCCGGATACACTTTGTCTATTACGCCACGGGGCCAAACGTTACGCGGTTGTTTACCGTCACATATGAACACAATATCACCCACTTTCACTAAATCTGTTGTCGCAGTCCACTTTGAACGTCTCTGTAGTGTGGGCAAGTATTCTTTGGCCCATCGTCTCCAGAACATTTCAGCGAGCCCATTCGCCCTCTTCCACAAGCGACGAGCGTCGACATCAGCTGGATCATACGTCGTCAAGCGGGTGTCACCTGCCGCCGTACCGAGCAGCAGATTGTTCGGCGTAAGCACTACTGGCTTGTCGGGATACGATGCCACATAGGAAATAAGGCGACTATTTACTATAAGCTCTGCTTCCAGAAGAACGGTATAAAGTACTTCTTCGAATGGTGCTCGCTCTTTCAGGATGGCGTGTAGGGCATTCTTAACTGAGCGGACGAGCCGCTCCCATGCGCCACCCATGTGCGGTGCGGCAGGTGCATTAAATCGCCACTCGATGCCCTTGGCCAAGGCCTCGCCTTGTAGTCGCTCAGTATTCAGACCTCGCAGAGCGGCACGGAGTTCCTAATTCGCTCCTATGAAGTTGGTACCGCAGTCACTCAAAATAACCGAAGGCTGCTGCCCGCGGCGCGCTATCATGCGGCGCAAGGCAAGTATAGCAGAGTCACTGCTAAGTGATGCAGCTAACTCCAGATGAATGGCGCGTGTAGCCAGGCATGTAAACAACACACCCCAGCGTTTCTCCCGACGACGTCCTATGGTAATCTCCATGGGACCAAAATAATCGATCCCACAATTTACAAAGGCTCGCCGGGTGGTGGTAAGCCTGACGAGTGGTAGGTCACCCATCTTCGGAGGTTTGGGTCGCGCGCGCATTACTCGACAATGCTGACAGCGCGCAACGACCGCCTTCACAGTAGGCCGAATGGCAGTCACCCAGAATCATTCTCGAAGATTGTTGATAACAGTCTCGTGGTTGGCATGGAGCGCACGTGCATGATAATGCTGAGAAGTCGTGTGATGTAGCAACTGCCATCGAGGATCACGGGGTGTTTCTCATCAAAGGACAATTCCGTTGCAGCTCCAAGGCGTCCTCCGACCCGAAGCAGCTCGTCATCGTATAATTTTGGGTCGAGCTTCAGCAAACGGCTTACGTTGGGTATTGAGCACTTAGCTCGTAGCGCGGTCAGCTCTTCGGGAAATGATCGTACCTGCGACTGCTTTAGTACAATACGCTCGGCCTCCCGTTGATCACTTATTGTAAGCGCATCTCCCGTTGTCCTCTGCTTGTATCTGCACGCGGTTATGAAGAGAAGCACGCGCGCTGTAACGCGTAAAGCTCGCGTCCAAGTAGAGTAGCGCTTCACGTCGATCAGGAGTTGGGCATTGTCCCCCACCACTAGTACCCTTTCGAACCGCTCTGTGTCGTCAGCGGGAAATTGCTCACAGCTGTAGCTCGGCCACGGCACCTGTGGATCACAGAAACGGAGGACCCGAAAGCCACATACCCTTATTATTAGGCCAGTCCATTCTGGTTGCCTCGTCAGCAGGATTGGACTCGGAAGGCACCCAGTGCCAGTTGCTTCTTTTACTTAAGCTATCAATTTCGGCTAATCTATGAGAGACGTATTTTTGATAGTCTCGCGCGTCTGAATTGATCCACATAAGGACTGTTTTGGAATCAGTCCAGAGGTAGATGTTCCCTATAGCGAGATCGACTTCAGCTTTTACCATTACTGCCAGCCTGCATGCCAAGACCACTGCCTGTAACTCGAGACGCGGGATGGATACTACTTTAACAGGTGCAACGCGCGCTTTACCGGCTACCATCGAACATACTCTATTACCCTCAACATCGGTACCCACTAGAAACGCTACGGCAGCGTACGCTTTCTCACTTGCGTCTCCGAAAACATGTAAGTCGACCGCTGTCCCTTCCAGACCATACCAACGAGGTACAGCTACATTCGATAGGGCTTTCAATTTGTGAAGCCATTGAAACCACATAGTGGCCTCGGAGTCCTTGACGCACTCATCCAACAATATTCCCGACTGCCAAACACGTTGCATAAGGACTCGAGACTGACTGATGCATGGGTACACTAGCCCAAGCGGATCGAAAATGCTCATAATAAATTCAAGGAACGCTTAGTAGGCTTAATCTGTCCTTCTATTAATTTCGTTGACAGACGCTTAAATGAGAGATCGAATCTCATACAATCACTTGATGGGCACAATATCATTCCTAAAGTGCGTTCGCTATCGGACTTATCCAGCTTGACTCGACCCGGAACAACATCTGATAACCTTTCACGCAATTCGGGTGAATTCGTCACCCACCCCCTTATATCAAAACCACCGGCTCGGTAATGTGGGTGACGTCCGCGATCAGTTGTTGTGCCGTGTCAATAGAGTCTACACTATCGATATAATCGTCCACGTAGTGCCTTTTCCGTATAGCTTCAACCGCGGCGGGGTGTGTAGCTTTGTAGTGTTCTTATTTAACACGTATATTGCGGAAGTCGGAGAGGAGGCTGCACCAAAGATCATTGAGGTCATGATATAAATTGAAGGTTCTTCAATTCTATCTTGACCGCGCCATAAAAACAATTGAGCCCCCTGATCCGCTTCGCGGATTTTCACTCGAAGAAACATATCCGCTATGTCGGCAGTGAAAGCTATACGGCCAGATCTAAATCTAATAAGAATGCCTAATAAGGAGTTCATCAAATCAGGCCCACTAAGTAGGTTATCGTTCAGTGATGCGCCATGGTACTTGGCGGCGGCATCAAAGACTAGGCGCAGTTTACCTGGTTTGTTGGGGTTTGAGACTCCAAAGTGAGATAAATACCACACAGGACTCGCCCTAACGCCTTCAGCTTTACTTGCGTACCCCGAAGTCAACAATCGGGCTACCTGTTTCGTATAGGCGTCCGCAAAACTAGGGTCGCGATCCATTTTCTTCTCTATCCCAGCGAGGCGTTTATGCGCGTAATCATAATTATCGGGCATCTCCACATTGTCCCGAGACCATAATAAACCTACTTCCCACTGAGGGACGTCATCGGGTGCGCGGCGACACGTTTTATTTAGTATATCCAACGCGCGTTCCGAATTACAATTTTTCCGTAGTACATGCGAAATGCCTATTGCTTCTAATTCAAACTGACTTTGCACTAACGCATGTAAATCAAAGCATCATGTGGTATTGATATGCAGTTGGCAGAGTCGAACTCACTACCGTCAACCCTCCCACCTAGCGGGCCATGGACGACCCAACCTAACCTAGTAAGAGAAGCAACTGGACGACCAGATTTACCTTGTCGAATCTCCTCTCCTACGATGAGCTTCCAGTTATCCTGTCCCAACAACAGCATAGGCTTCGCGTCCTTCATCTCGCTGCATTCTAGGCCCCGCAGGTGTGCGTTGTCACTGATCACTCGCGAAGGTAACGTCTGAGACGGCAAGTTCACATTACGTAGAGTACGCACTGTAATATCGTGGTTCACACCGTTGGGCCCGCGTACTACGATCTTAATACTACGTGAGTTGCTATCAGTCATACAATGACCGCGCGCCGTCATTAACTTAAGAGGTACTATTGGTCCGTCCACATCACTCGCGAATTTATCGTCCAAAATCGATACGGATGCCCCGTCGTCTAATAACGCGTACGATGACTGTTCGACACCAGAACTTGTTACGATCGTCACCGGTAACACTTTTAACAAAGCACGCGCACGATTTTCGCCAACGCTTGTTAGTGTTTCATATCTAACGGGCAGCGGGGATGAGGTCTTAAGCGCCGCTGTTGCACTAGGCGGTGGCGGCACGTTAGACGGTGTCTCCACTTCGGGTGCTGCCACATTGCGATCTATATGCAGTAAATCATGGTGTGGCCAGTTACACTTACTGCACCGTAGTGCACGACATAATTTTCTAGAGTGAGATACATCTAAAGCATATTCTATTTTGTTTAATAATAATAAATGTTTAATAATAAATGTTTATTTTTTCCAATCACTTCAGTTACATTACATTACGTAGAGTACAAAATTATTAGCTGCCTGATATACATCATTACAAATTAATTTACATTCTAACTTAACGTTTTTTTTTTTTTTTTTTTTTTTTACATTTTTTCATTTTACTACTATAATAACATTTTAATCAGATTATACAACGATGTTAGATATAGATCAGTTTGTTATAACTGGGACCAGCCTGATCTAGGTTTATGTTAAACCTGTGTTTCAGACCTTCTCAGTTCTCATCTTAAATATCATAGTACTAATTAATGTTAATTAATATAATATAATACAATTAGTCTAGACTAGATACAATAAGCTTACAGTCAAACTTTTAGTTTACAATCTCCAACAACTCTTCCGTGTCCTCGTAATCTAGTTTCTTTAGGTAATCAGTCACCAAAGCCTTGCATTCTCTATAATTTAAGTTACTGATGGTTAATTTCTTATTGAACTTGTTGTACAAATAAGGGCCTAAAAATATATGAAATTTATTTACATAAGCATGTTGGAAGAGTGGAATGGTGCAAACCCGGTCTCTCCGTCGTCCTACCCCGGTCTGTTCAGGTGGCGTGAGTTTGGTATGCTGGTATAATATAATACTTAATATAAACAATTGTCGTACTGAGAGTACATCGCATTTCGTATACAGTTGATGGGTGGGAAATCTACGCGGCAGATAAGTGGCTACCTTAAGAAGGGCTCTTTGGGAGCGTTCCAACGGGAGTAGGATTGAACCCGCTGCACCACCCCAGGACGTTATGCAGTACGTGATAATGGATTGACACAAAGCCAAATATACCTGTTTTATTAACTTGTAATTGGCTATAGCACGTAGGTTCTTGAATATGTATATTAGTTTGCGTACTCTGGTACATATCAAACTTGTTTGCTTACGAAAATTTAGGTTTTTGTCAATCGTGACGCCGAGATATTTTATGTCATCAGTTTTGTCTATAGTGGGACACCGACATGGTGCGTCAGCAGTTCTACACCTATGCGCGAATATGTGTAGGTTGTGTGGTGTTTTATAATTATTGCGCATTGTGAATAATACATATTTTGTCTTATCTGCATTTAGTGTTAGTAGGTTTTCATTAAGCCAATTCGTCACAAAATTAAAACCACATTGGGCGTGACTATATAAGTCTGAACGTGTTTTTGCGGCGAATAACAGAACTGTGTCATCAGCATATGATATTATCATACCGTTATGTAATGGGGTGGCGCAGAGATCATTAATATAAATTAAAAATAAGGTACTTCCTAACACACTTCCCTGTGGGACGCCAAAGTTACTGTTAGACATCACGTTGCTTGTGCGATCCCCAATTTTTACCGATTGCTTACGATTACTAAGATAGTCGGCGAATAATTGAAGTTGAGTTCCTCTTATTCCAAGAAATTCAAGCTTCCGTAGTAGAATATTACACGAAATACTATCAAAGGCCTTGGCAAGGTCGAGGAAGATACCCATGGTATGCATGCCCTTATCTAGATTGTTAGTAACATATTCTGTTAATTTATGTACTGCCTGGGTGGTGGATCGTGCTGGCCTAAAGCCATACTGACAGTCCGATAGTAGGTTATTTTTCTCTAGATAGTTTATTAATCTGCTATTAATAAGTTTCTCCAGAATCTTTGATAAACCTGTTAAGACAGAGATAGGCCTATAGTTATTAACACACGTCTTATCACCAGATTTAAACACTGGTGTGACAACCGCTCTTTTGAGTTCATCCGGGAATATTCCTTGAGTTAGACATAATTGGAATATATGGGTCAGAGGAGGTGCAAGAAGCAGCCTAAATGCTTTAAGTATATTATTAGGTATGTTGTCCGATCCGGTGGCACAAGCATCTTTTAATCCTGTGATAATTCTTATTATTTCCTGAGTGTCAGTATCTAACAAAACCAAAGAATTCACTGGAGTCTTAGTAGGTCGGTATCTTGTATTATTGGTGCGTTTACATGATTTTGGTGAGCTTTCGGCTAAGTTTTTACCAACGTTTATAAAGAACTCATTGATATGGTCTATGGTGTTGTGTGGGTTTTCATTTGGATATAGCAGCTCGAGTGGTTGGTCAGGTGTTTTCGTTCTAAGTGTATTTGTTTTTAAGAATTTCCAGATAAGCTTACTATTGTTGCCTGCTTTTTGTAGCTCCCTTCTCTCAAATTGATATTTCAACTTTTTAAGAAGGTTGTTGCAAAAGTTTCTATATCTTTTATAAGTAATAGCAAGTATTTCATTATCAGGCGTTAGTTTTAGTTTAAGATGTAAGCTATCCCTATGCCTTATGCAGCGGACAAGTCCAGGTGTAATCCATGGTTTAATGGTCTTATATTTTCTAGGTACTGTTTTTGTTTGTGTATTTTGTAGTATGGCTGATTGCAGAGAATGAATAAAGTAGTTCAGTGAAGTATTTGGATTGTTTGAGTTGAAAACTGGGTCGAAATTAACTTTTCGTAGGTCATATTCGAGATTAGACATATTCACTGTTGTCATGTTATGTGTGCATTTTTGCCTAGGTAAACACGTTTGCATCGCCAGCAAAATAGCTCTATGGTCAATTAGCCAGGAGTTAGTTACTAAGGTCTTGGTCGATAATTTAGATTTTATAAGGATATGGTCCATGCATGAACCAGTTTGGAATGTCATGAAAGTATGAGTAGGTAATAGGCCGTGAGCTGAACACATGTTAAGGTATCGGTGCGCATTTTGGTCTGCGTGCTCAGGAACGATATCTATGTTTATGTCCCCTATGATAATAATATTTTTTGTTGAAGATAGATGTATTAGTATCCTATTTAAAGCATCTAAAAACGTTTCTATGCTTTGTGAAGGAGGGCGATATATGGCAAGAATTGCTGTATCAGGTTGAGTTTTAACTATTAAGCAGTTACTGCCATCTAATTGTGGTTCCTCAATGGTACAGATAAGACCCCGTTTAATATAAACTGCAAGACCATCATTCTGGTTTATGTAATTGGTCGAGGTATGTGACAAATATCCAGGTAAAGCGGGCATATTATGAGCGTAATCTGGGAGCCAGCATTCAGTTAGTATAATTATATCACAGCTTATATTAATATCGTGCAATAACACTTCCAGTGCGTTCATATTTTGGTTAATACTACGAATATTTTGGGTTAGTAAAGTTATCTTGTTGCCCGGTGTTAGAATTTTCTTACAGTCCATAGCAAAGCAGATACGTGTTTCTGACACGGAAAAGTTGTCTAGATCATCTAATAGCTGATTACATGTCATAATAATAATTAATTGATTGGTGCAAAAATAAAACAAAGATTACTTCGAGTGTGCTAAAACAAAAGGTTGTTGGTGACGCTCTTAGGCGCCTTCATAGTCTATGGAGTTGATATAGCTAGCTTCGGCATATTTGCGTGCGGGGCAACTCTCATCACCTGTTTGATGGTCACATTTCCTTTTGAAACGTTTACACGTCGCGCATACTGGGGGAGAAGATTTCTTGGTACATTCCTTGTGGGAATGACCACTCTCTCCGCAGTGATTGCAGGTGGGGGTACGGCAAAACTTTGCTGCATGTCCGAACAGTTGACAGTTGAAACACCTGGTCACAATGGTGAAATCCCTTACAGGGCATGATGTCCAATTAATGAATATGCGGCCCTGGTTTATTAAAACCTTTCTGGTGGTCGGGGGGACTTCAATAATGTAATTACAGAAGGAAGGATTTTTCTTACCCGATTTATGGCTAATTTTAACCGTCTCCGCAAACGACTCCCGTGTATAGTTCGGCACCTTATCTGAGAGGTTCTGCTCATAGATACAATCAAGTACCTCTTTTTCGCTCAAGGATAGTGGGACACCAATAATTATGATCCTTGGTCGGCGCTTAGATGGTTCTTCGATTGTTAGGCCCGAGGAAGCTAACTTATTTGAACTCCTCAGTTTATCGATGTCACCTTTATTTTCTGTGCTAATTAGTACTCCTCCATTTCTGACCTTCTTTAGGCCACGGACTTGGAGCTTAAATGCCTCCGGTGAAATAATTTTTTGCACTAGTGCCTTGGTCTCGTCACTGGTCTTGGTTTTGTCATTAGGATAGATGGCAATGGCGCTCAGGTTTGCTGGACGGACCAGATTATCAGCTCCTTTTTTGACGATGTGCGCATAAGAGGTCAGTTCGGCTGGCTGCATTTTCGCCTCCACGGTCTGCTTAAGTTGATCTATTGCCTTCGTGTAATTCTGTTGGGCCTCTACGTACTGTATTCTATCATGTGCCTGAATCATTTTCTGCTTAAGCGACTGGTACATGACTGCCATCTGGGATGTCCCATTTGATACCTTTCGACACAGATTGTTTACTCGGAGCTTTTGGTCCGAGTTCATTTTTCCTTCCCCAACTATTGCACAGACCTCGTTTAAAACGTCATTAATGACTCCCATCCACCTCTGGATTTCTTCCGTCGGAACAACTTCATTTGGCAACTTATTTTCGAGACCAGTGGGTGGGTCTGCTGCTTCACGAGGGTCCCGTTGCGTAGGCGTCGGCGGTGGACTTCGATGCATCATTTGGCTACGGCTAAATGGGGAGTTTAAGTTAGCCATAGTTAATTAATCTACTCTGTTTGTATTTAGTTCATTTTTGCACAACAACAAAAATTGTCAACACTGAACAAAGCACTTGCGGTTACAACACACTTTTGTTTTCACCTTATGCTGCTATTTAATTTTACTGTAGTAATTAATTGCACCTATTTAGTTATTTTTCTTCAAAATTAACAAAATGCACGTCTGCATAGCAAAGAGATCAAAGTGAAAAACACTAAGTCCCAACGCTCCTTCACTGAAATATTCTTAAAGTCTCTACATTCACTTAAGTTATGGTCTCTTTTACATTTAACACAACCTTTCTTTGCACTGGTCTCAGTCCTCGTTACTGCGGACATAGACTCTACCTGCGTATGCACACGATGATTCACTCCGCCTGTTCGCACTGATGCTACAACTTTATCTCTATGGCGGCCGCCTGCCAAAGAACCACGTTCGGTGCCCGCCCGGGCGCCGAATTTCCTATTCGCGTCAGCGTAACTTGCGTCGTTTAAGCTCATCGGTACATGATATGAGGACGCACGAGTCAATTGACTGAGAAAGTCAACTAAAATATTCAAATTCGGAGACACTCTTAGGTCAATACCACTACTGTTGTCTAAACGCATCGCGAACTGTCCATACTGAGAGCGTTGGTAAGGTGTTAATTTATTTAATAGTTCACTGACTAACTGTGGATTATTTATATAGCCGTCCGCGCGTATACTTTTTAGCACTGCTACACAATTTCTTACCGTACTTGTAAATTTACGGAGTTCAAGTCCGTTTTCAGATACTCTAGGCAAATCACGCACTTTCTTTATGGCACACTCTAACAATCGAATAGGGTGTCCGAACTCGTCTTCAAGGGCCTTAAGGACCTCCTCAGGATCAGATGATGTTCTAAGCAGGTCCCGAACAGCGGTTTTCGCCTCACCGACGAGCGCCACCCGTAGGCACGCCATATTCTCCAACGCTTGGAAATCGTACATCTCATTCGAACTACGGTATGCTTGCTGAAAACTCAGCCAATCTGCGGCATTACCATCGAATTTTGGTATCTCATACACCTGACGCGGCACATTTCGACCCTGTCCTAGCTTGCTGATTGCCTCTGCCAGCCGATCAATATCTGTCAGAGCAGGGCTTTTTGGTGGCATAGGCGGTGCTTCGGATGGCGGGTGTAATAGCTTGGGCGCACGTGTCGCGGTTGCGGGCGCCACATGCATCGAAGCGTTGCACAGTGATCAATTATTAGATATTAGGGGGATAATATTCAAATTTGACATTGTGAGGGTATGTAAAACAAATTATCTCTATGCGATTGGGGGTACTTACCTCATATTATTGTTTAATATGAACGGTAGAAGGTAAGTCATTACTGAGATATCAGCTAGTGAATGCAGTGTTCTTGCTAATTGTATCGATTTGTTCAATTTACTTCCTGTTTTCGCGCACGGGTATCTATTTGTTGTGACTTAACAGTGCATTATAGCGCATCAATAAATATGGTACACATTAATAAAGGTATGTGCTTCATTTTGTTTAACATTTGGTAGTTGTTCATTGTTACAGTAATTTTGGAAGGAATATTCAAAACTTAACTTAAAATTTAACATTTTTTTAAATTTTAAAGCCTGTATCTTACGAGGAACATATTAGAACATAGACATTTTTACACTAGAAGATAATTGGAAGTCTATAGTATGATATTCAATTTAAAAAAATACCCCAAAGTACCCCTGCCCGAACAAACTTTTCATTTATACAGCAAACGGTGGTACAGTTAGAAATGCCGATTTGTTTAATTATCTCAAAAAACACCCGCCAATTAAACCTGCAACTATGAAATCTAAAGATATGTTATTGAGCTATATTTATGAGGTTATTGGAGTGTCAGATTTGACAATACAACATCAAAATGAGTTACGAAATTCAGTACATAGCTTTTGTTTATCGGCTTCCTGAAATTGGATTAAAATCGGCAAAGATGTTTCCAAATTTGAAAAAGAAATGAGGATTGGTTGTCTAAATGCGCAATAACATCTGGAGATCATAATATTGAACAGCCTTCAACGTCTGGGTCTGTAGGTAGAGGACGCCCGAAAAAGGATTTCATGGATTTAGGTGAGAAAACTAAGCGTAGAAGGTTTTCCGACTGAATGAAGTTTCATTTCATCTGCTAGGCACAACTCTTCTTCACTTCTGGATGATACTTCGTCTTTTAACCTTCTACGCTTGCGCATTTAGACAACCAATCCTCTTTTTTTTTTTCAAATTTATTAACATCTTTGCCGATTTTAATCCAATTTCAGGAAGCTGATAAACAAAAGCTATGTACTGAATTTCGTAACTCATTTTGTTGTTTTATTGTCAAATCTGACACTCCAATAACCTCATAAATATAGCTCAATGACATATCTTTAGATTTCTTAGTTGCAGGTTTAATTGGCGGGTGTTTTTTGAGATATAAAACAAATCGGCATTTCTAACTGTACCACCGTTTGCTGTATAAATGAAAAGTTTGTTCGGGCAGGGGTACTTTGGGGTATTTTTTTAAATTGAATATCATACTATAGACTTCCAATTATCTTCTAGTGTAAAAATGTCTATGTTCTAATATGTTCCTCGTAAGATACAGGCTTTAAAATTTAAAAAAAAGTTAAATTTTAAGTTAAGTTTTGAATATTCCTTCCTAAATAACTGTAACCATGAACAACTACCAAATGTTAAACAAAATAAAGCACATACCTTTATTAATGTGTACCATATTTATTGATGCGCTATAATGCACTGTTAAGTCACAACAAATAGATACCCGTGCGCGAAAACAGGAAGTAAATTGAACAAATCGATACAATTAGCAAGAACACTGCATTCACTAGCTGATATCTCAGTAATGACTTACCTTCTACCGTTCATATTAAACAATAATATGAGGTAAGTACCCCCAATCGCATAGAGATAATTTGTTTTACATACCCTCACAATGTCAAATTTGAATATTATCCCCCTAATATCTAATAATTGATCACTGTGCGTTGGACGCATGGGTTGCAGCAAATGCCACGTGCATCGAAGCGTCGGTCGCGTGGGCAGCAGTGGACGCCACGTGCATCGAAGCGTCGTTGCCAAGCATGGAAAGTTCATCCACGTGGGCGACGGCGGGTGTGTCGTCTAGCCAGCGCGTCACGCGCTCCGATATCTCACCGCTTGCGACGCTTCTCGGCGCTCCATGTTCCTCCGTGCTGTCTTCCTGCGCTGCTAGTTCTGCCAAGTCGAGCGCGAGCTTCTTCCTTACCAGGTCCTGCGCCCTCTCTTTTTCTTTCTGCGCCCTCTCTTTTTCTTTCTGCTCCCTCTCTTTTTCTTTCTGTGCCATCTCTTGCTCTATCTGCGCCATCTCTTGCTCTATCTGCGCCATCTTCAGCTCCGCTTCATATTCAGCACGCATTCGTAACGCTTCGCGTCCTGCCTGGCTCATCCTTGATGATGTGCGGCTCACGCTACACGGTGCACGAACTGTGCGCACTGAAGCTGGTGTTAGCTCCGATGGTGGTAATTCACCGTGGTCGCTTAGACCACCCACCATGGAGCTCCTAGCGGGCTGCTGCAACGTTCTTGAGCGAAGATGCGGAGGTGAGGAAGCTCGTAAGCCCGATTCCGAGCCTGTCACAGTCTTCATAGTGTTCGCTCTTGTTGCACTCCTTGTCTGTCGTTTCCCACTGAGACTCATGGCTACTTACTTCTATCCGGCTGCGAAGGACCACTTTTGTAAACGAGAGGTGCGGGGTTCTTATGAAGTAAGCAGCAAAACAACAGACTAAGTAATATACTCTTCAAAGTATATTTGAGCTCAACAACTAAGCTAGTCTAACTAAACACAATAACACAGTGCAATGGTTACACAATAACCACGTGCGCGCTGTCGGGAGTGCTTATGCGTGACGATCGCGTAACCTTGCTCGGTTCAGACTACAAACAGGACTGCCGAGGAGTGGGTCTCAGGCTAGCACCAGAACAACGCCCCTCGCACCGTGCGCGAACCCCGCTTTAATTACGGTGCGCCGGCGATGGCCACATCTGGCAACACAATGGACACATCTGTTGATACAAAAGAGACCCATCCCTCGGCTACAGACAATGGGATTTTACCTAGTAACTTAACCTAAACTAAATATAACAAACAAATCCTCTAAGATACTAGGTACATACAACATAATATTTCCTAAACTATCATGAGTAGTCGTGCTCGTTAACAATATCAATTACCGCGATGTAATTTATCGCGCGTCCCGACTGTAAAATATCGCTCATTTAATTCCCGCGCCTCCAATAATATTCGTATCTCATTATTCTTTAAAGTACACGTTAATGAACTACAATAGTCTGTGGCTTGTCTGACTATCAACCCGGCCTTTTCCATCATATTGAGACGTTCTCGCACCCTTTCTCTGTATACGTGTGGTATCCGATATGGCCGTATGACGAATGGTGTTTCGTCTTTCATCTTAATTGTGTGTACGTATCTGTCTGTCCGTCCTCCCCTATCTGAGAATAATGACTCGTGTCTTCTGAGAACTAGTAACAATTCCGCCTTATGCTCTGCTGACAAGTTGATTCTGTTACATAATCACTTAATTTGTCAGCTATGCTCGTTTGATTAATAGCTGTTAACAAGTTACATTTCGGATTGGTATCTACGGTATTATTTTTTTCGCATATTGCCTCACTAGTTTTAACTATAAATTTTCTCCCGTTGTCACAAATTATACTACCTCTTGCCTGTTGTAAAAAATCGTAACCTAGAATTAATGCTTCGGCAATTTTGATAATATTAATGTGGGTGTGTCTATCACAACGGATCCTACTCTTATTGGAATTGCGACCACCTTTGATATCCTTTCTTTACTCAAACCAAACGCTCCGGCGATTCGTAACTCCGGAATAGGTATCTCAGCTAATGGACCTAGCTCCTCTAATGCCTTAAGGTAAACTTCCTGTCTTATACATGTAACTTCGCTACCTGTGTCCAACAACCCTATCAAATTTACGCCTCCTATACTAACACTTATCTCTGGCAACGTCAAATACCTATTAGAATCTTCTTCACAGTCTAACAAATCAATGTCTTTGAATAATGTATTAATTGATTTATTATGTGGCGTGGTCTGTGTCATCTCATCTTGCCTAGCTAAACATGTAAAATTTTCGGATTTATAGGTTAATCATTTAGAAAAATCTTCAATTCCTACTAATGATTCCATGGGGCATAACTGGTGCTTTGTTTTATTGTTTTTAACTTTATCTAACTTCAATCCATACTTTGTTAAATATCTTACAGTAAAAGGCAACTTTAAATTTGTGGAGCTAATTTCAGTAGTGGGTTTGCATCCTATTGATCGCGCGCCTCCCCGCATATTACAATAAGTTCTACCACGTGTTTCACCGCGACCACGCCTATTATACGGCTGACCTCGGTTATAGTAACCTCTACTTTGGTTTGTTGAGTTATACCTAATTGTATTTACATGTACCAAACTATATCTCGAATTAACGTGAGAGCCCCGAGGTTTTTCATGTATTTTAGCGATTGAACATTGCGATTGCGAACTACCAGATTGTCCGCTGTTTATACTTCTTTCAATATGTCTTAAGAAATCTGCTGTCTCCCTGACCCTCATATCCTGCTGCCTACTAAAATACGCCCTCTGTATGTAATCAGGCATTTGCCTAATTATAGTATTAACCTTTTCTGTATCAGTAAATGGTAATGTTAATGCATAAACTTTATCTATCTGTTCACTAAAATATTTCTCCATACTTCCTACCTGTCTACTGTATTGAGAAGTTATGAATCTATCTTTTACTATCTTTTGTTCCGCTGAACTCCAAAACACATTCTGGAAGTCTACTTCAGAATCATTGAAATTTCTCCAATAACTTCTATAAATATTCATTTTCATCTTAGCATCTCCATCTAATGATTCGATCGTGAATGATAACGCCCTTTGATCAGTTATATTCTGTCTCCTTAGATAGTTTTTTAAATCCCTTAGAAATGCCATGGGATTATTAATTTTATTGCCATCAAACGTAGGAAGCTTTTGCTTCACCTGAACAAGAATCGTTTGTTTCGCCCTTTCGCTAACAGTAGTAATTTCTGACCCATTTACATTTGGTGTTATGGAAGAACCTCTAAAAGTGTCGCGTTCATTTTCCAACCTCGTCAGCCTATTCAAAATCTCCGTCAGTAACTGATTTGTTTGATCTGTGTTATTACTGTGGCCAACTGACTTACGCGTGCCACGTCCATTATTCTGTCCCGACATTCTAACTTTTAACTACTTAGTATATAACTCAAACTGTTAACTAACAAATCTCTAATTCAATGGTACTTAATTTTAAGTGTGAGATTAGGTAACCTTTAAAATAACTAATGCTTATCGCTATTTGTCAACTATTGGACTTTATCTGTCAAGTATTCAAATTAAATATTTTTGTTATCTAAAATCCACTAATACCCAATTGACTAAAATAATTCCAAAGTGGGTTTAAAATAAAACTTTAGTGAATATCTCAAGTATGTTATTCCAATCTAAAATGTTAAAGTAATCTTCAAGTGGAATACTAGCTTTTAAAATATCAAATTTATGTGTTTATTTTTTTTCCGAATTTCGAAAGTTCGACCCTTTTTTTGTTGATTGTGGGCGCTGCACGTGTGAATTTTTGTATTTTCTGCATAAGTCAAAAAATTACCCTTAGAACCATAGTTGCGTAAGGCAAAAAAAATAGTTTCTTACAAATTTTTAAGATAATAGTCCAGGAGTCACCAATCCTGAAAGCTCCGTGATCACGGATTCTAATATTTTTAATAAAAAATAAAAGTTCACGTTTAGACGAACAAGATTTGCTTGGTCGGCGTGGATTCGATTTGCCGGAAATATTTTAATTAAATTTTTTATTATTAAATTTTCCATATTTTTTTTCCGTCATCACGGATTTTGATCAAACTTATATAGAATTTTGTGAAACATTATATTTAACAAAAAAAAATCCGGCCGACCAATGATTTTTAGCCGGAAAGGTCACGCATACCTATTTGAATGGTGTGATAAGGGGTAAAATTTATCCATTATCACGGAAACCATTTTTTTTTTAATTCACGCGTTTGAATGTAAAATTTATAATTATCTTGGTATGCGTGCTTACAAACTGCCGAAAGTATCGCGCATACCAAATTTTATTGTGTGAGTGAGGATCATACTGTTATAGATTTTACTTACTTGATGACATTTCTTTTAGAGTCTTTCTTCTACCTCGGTCTATTCCTTAAGTTTTTAACTATTTATTATACAAATTAATATGGAAAAGAGGAAATACAGGAAATTTTTTATTTGGGTTGATTATACAATAAATAAAGGTTGATACAAAAAATATGTTCAATTCAAGTTTATTAATCAATATAATCATCTACATCATTATCATCAAAATTATCATTTCTCTCTTCTTCTGATTCTTCGCTTGCTTCCTCATTCTGTTGGCAACTTAATATTTCCTCAACCTTTAACGGTGCCGATGGGCCAATGTACCACAATGGTTCGAGTTTACTGGATTCATTTACTTGCCATCCACATTCTGTTGGATCATATAATGTACAAATAGGTTCAGTAGCATTTTGCCACATTGCGTTTACAAAAATGGTGCGTAATATTTTTTGCGTTAAAGTTTTCCAGCATGGTGGGATATTATTTGAATTGAAATTTATCATACCTTTGTAAAATGTTTCTTTGTCGGTTGTACTTGCAATTTTTTTTAAAAATAATTTGAATCTTGCAACATTAACATCATTATTTTTTACTTTATACATTTCATTTGTAAATCTTTGGACTAAATCTGTCTTTTCTTTATCATTTATGTCTTCCGGATTTGTCAAATGCTCGAACATGTTCTGATATTCTTCATTTTCTAACAGGAGGTTGTAGGCTTTAATTTGCGGGAGCTTGTGGCGGCCCTGGGGATGAGGTTGCTCACGCTCTCCACCCTGCTCGCGGCGATGGTCCGCTGCGCGGATGCGTGGGCGGCCAGCGCCTCCTTCTGCGAGCAGGTCATGCTCGCGAAGGAGACAGCAGAGCAGGCGCGGCGCGATGAGCGAGAGAGGCTCGCTGACATCGCTGCACGTGCCCGAAGGCGGCTCGGGCGTCGGAGGGCGCAAACTGAACTCCGCCCCCCATGAGCGCGGGCCTGAGGGTGACGGGTGGAGCCGCCCGTCATCCTAGCAGAAGCAGGCCACGGCGGCGGCCGCATCGTAGGACGATGCGCGCCTCCCCACACCGGGGTTGATTCGGGGACCGTGTGGTCCCCCCCTTCCGGAGGAGGGACAGACCGAGAGGGATGGCCCTGGGTCAGCCGGGGTGCGAGGGATATGTCGCATGACAACCTCACCTTCGGCCTAGCACTTCGACCCAGAGACGGCGTGCGGTTTAGTCGGTTCGAGTCCGACATAACCTCCCCCTCCGGCTCCGGAGGGGTGGGTATCCGGGGGATTTCCCGCACGTAAAAAAAAAAAAGTAGGCTTTAATTTTTCCTTTACGAACAAAAGCTGCTGTATAATCGCAACCTGTAAAAGCATGGAAGCCCAGTAGAGCTCGACAGACTGATGAACCTAGCTTTTCTGCGAGTTGTGTACAATTTACGTAATTTATTTCGTTATTGGTTTTGGTTGTGATCCATACTTCTTGCTCTTTGAATTTATGTATGTTTCCGAGACAAATAATTAACACGTCAGTATCTAATGATTTTATGAGGATTTTTTGTTGAGGCGAACATTTGTTTAAGTGGAAAAAAATTCTTGTATCAGCTTCTTCATGGTAGCATTCATAATTTTCATCTAGTATTCGAGTTATTATTCCATTACTATGAGTGTACACAAAACACTTGTCTTCAACTATATAAGTTTGATCAAAATCCGTGATGACGGAAAAAAATATGGAAAATTTAATAATAAAAAATTTAATTAAAATATTTCCGGCAAATCAAATCCTGTTCCAAGCAAATCTTGTTCGTCTAAACGTGAACTTTTATTTTTTATTAAAAATATTAGAATCCGTGATCACGGAGCTTTCAGGATTGGTGGCTCCTCGCCTATAATGTCCGACCTTTTTTTACAAAGGATCCCAACTTTAATGACCTGTACCTTTTTCCTTAAGAACAATTGATGTTATAACAATACCAATGCAATTTTGAATGTACTTATTGTTTAGTTCCGAAGATTTCTCTTTTATCTATTTTCTACTTTGTGTTTTAAATCTGAATTGATATTTAGAAGTTCCTAATTACTTTATCATACCTTCCTATCAACACCTATATACCCTTGAATCGCTGTCGTTGAGAAGTTCTTATAGGTAGATTATTGACTGTAAGTCTGGGAGCTGAGACTGGCTTCTGGAGGCGATTCGAATACCTTTTATCCCAATCACCTAGGACTCCGTGATCTAGTTGTAGAAAAGTCTAAAAACTGGATCGCTCCCTATTTCACGTAGCTAGTTTCAAGTTTGTTTTCCTTTACACAATTCGCAAAACACACACATTTAAAATCATACACATCTATAATCGACTTGGTACGGGTTTATGGTCGAAGGTTCACACTAGGTGTCTAGCTAGAATGCAGGTATAGACGTTCTATTGCGATAGAACCTAGGAATTCTTACGAGAATTATAGTGGTAATTCATACATTACGTTTGGTGAAGTATTAATTTGTGAATTTGTTTTGTGTTAATATAATAATTGAAATTGGGGTAATTATACGTTATACTTTGGTATAAACTAATAAGCAGATTATTGTGCGTTTACAGTCGGGTTTTATTCAAAATAATAGTGACAAGTGTAAACTATAATTATATTTTGACTGAAGTTAGTATATTAACTATATACCTAAATCATATACATTGATTAACTTGACTTTACTTTTACAAAGTCAGTACATTGATTAAACAAAAGGCTTTATTTACTGAGATCATTAAATTCAGCACACAGTTGCTAATGAGAGACTAATTGACATCTCCGACATATACTAGATCTCACTCATTACATCATATCATAGTCAAAGCTATACTCATTGAAACATCTGTAGGTAAATTCACCTAGCTCCTGAGTCATTTGGACCAGCAATTTGAGCCCAAGTTTGTAATGTGTAGTGACATTGGTTTTTCTGCTGAAGCCTATCTGAGAAAATAAATATCCAATTAATAACTGACAGCCAATCGTTGCTGTGAAAGTATACTATACTGTTGTTGGAATAATAAGACTCATAATCATTATCATTTTATATTCATATTGGCTCAGTGGAATCATTAAGGTCGTGAGGCTTTCGTCATTTTGTACTGGAGTTGGAGGTTAAAACTGAAACCTACGGTATACAATAATGTTCAGCGGAGATGTTACAAACTAAATTAAATTTATTGTGACGAGTTAAAGGTGAGCTCGATCTGTTGATCAGAGCCATCGATTCTTCGGAATTAATCTAAATCTCGCTCTTCGGAGCTTGAGATAATATTGTATTGCAATACACAAAAAAAAAAGGATCCGGATCACATATTACAAATCATATATGATATCTACGACAATTAAAGGCCTATAAAATATAAATACAGCTGAAAAAGACGCCCAAAGAGGCCAAACACAAATCAAACTATCACAGACCTATATTTTGAATTTAATATTAATTCATTTGATTCGAAATAAATCCACAGTCTTGTCATCATTATGTATATTCCATACATACATTTAAAGTTAAAAGGTGGGATAAAGCATCACACTTTATATACCACTAAGGTGGCAAACAAGCACACAGCTCACCTGATCTGTGAAACTATATAATATATTCCATACATACATTTTAAAGTTAAAAGGTGGCATAAAGTATCACACTTTTATATACCACTAAGGTGACAAACAAGCATACAGCTCACCAGATCGGTGAAACTATCGATTTAAATAGACGTTCTTAGCATTTGTTATACGAATATATACATACGGTCAGGAGTCAATATTGAATGTAAATAGGTTAGTGTAGTAGATTTCAACGATAGCAATTTAGACGATCACAGCTATATGTAGCGTAGGGCCGTATGCGCTAATTCCCGTTACATAGCGACTCTTGCTACTAAGCAACAAAGTTCAATTCAATTCGCATAAGCACTCATTACCAACCTACGAGATATTCGCCTAAATATTGCCGCTCTCCTCTAACGCGTAACTCTGTCGGTGTCTGGCGCAGAGTGACGCGATACTTATGGCTCGCGCGCCGCTGCCCTCCTACCTACTACTACTACTACAGTCCGTCAAATCTAAGAAGTACCGTTTGACAGTTCTGACAATTGAATTATAGGGATGGGATGAAAAAATCGATTACTATAATATCCGAACTTTAAGAGATCGATTACTATAATATCCGAATTTTAAGAAATCAATTGTTATAATTAAACAAAAGAAATGTTTAGGATATTTTTTTATTCACTACTAGTACTAGTATCGTTGTCTTCGTCATCATCGTCATTTAAATTAATGACCAGTTGATTGTCCATTACATTATCAAAGTGTACGTCTCTTTCGAAGTCGTCCATTATTATTTTCTTTGTTTTTTGTACTACTTTACTCCAATCTTCCTGTGTAACTTGGGCACATGCTTCCTTTAATAAACCTTCCATTTTCTTGACACTGAAGGGTGGTTTTGTGTTGTGTCTTGCTGCATAACCTGTAAAACAATAATGTAACTATTTGATAGCAGACGAAAACCATTGTTTAAATTATAAATGTTAGAAGTACTCGTGTTATTATTATAATATTATAAAATATTACCTTTAACTTGGGCCCAAATCAGTTCAATGGCATTATATTGGCAATGGTACGGAGGAAGTCGTATGACTTTGTGCCCGTGCTCTTCGGCCAATTGGTCAATTACATATGTCGGTTTTGGTGGTTTATGCAATTTCACTAACTGTAATAATTCAGCTTTTAATAGTGACATGTCGGCATCCACTCCTTTTCTTTGCAGCCATGCCACCAAATCTGCTTTCTTATTGGCTGACGTAGGTGCTTTATCAATTTGCACAGAGTGGTATGGGGCATTATCCATTATAATTGTGCTGTTAGGAGGGATATTCTGTAATAAATTTAAGAACCACTCTCGGAACCTTACTGCGTCCATTTCTTCATGATACTCTTTAGTGCTTTTGGATTGGAAAGCTAATAAAGAGTTTTCCACGAAGCCTGTAGACGCTGACCCAGCATGGCATATTATGAGGCGTCCACCTTTTCCTATCGGCACCTTCGAGCACGAAGCTTCAGAATCATCAGTCCATGTTTTCGGCACAGAATGGTTGGAATTTAACCAAGTTTCGTCCAAAAATATTACATTATCCCAGTTTATAATTTGTTTAACTTCGCGCAGGAATGTTAGTCGCTGCATAATTATGTCATGTCGCTCCATAACAATTTTTCGTTTGTCAACTTTTTTGTATCTGAAGCCAATTCCTGTTATTACCGTTCTCAACGACTCTATGCTTCCCTTATACAGCCCGGCATCTTTTAAAGTTGCACATAACTTTGCCAATGTTGGAAATTCGCCTCTTGTAAAATACCCGTATATATGGTTTCTAATAGCATGACTATCGAATTCATCGATGCCTGTCACAGGTTTATTTCTTTTTCGTTTTTTCGGTGTGTGAAGTACGTTACTGTCACTCCCCGAAGGCCCATATTTTTCACTTAATATTTTGCCAACGGTGCGGCTACCAATACCGAGAGCTTCACCGACGCGATCCCGAACTTGTGTAACTGGCAGTAGAAGTCCACCATTTTGAGATTCACGCTCAAAATACTCGTGTAATTTCACCACCAATTCACGAGCCTGGCTGTTCAAAGTACGTCCTCTTTTCGACATTATTAATAAACACTTGCTTAGTTCGGAGTCCAGTATAAATATTGCCAAGGTAAACGGATAAAGAATGATCAGTCCAGAAAAGTAATAGCCAAGTCACAAATTGTAAAACACAAACGAGAAAGCAAGTACGCGCACAGTCAGCTTCCAAGATGGCGAGAGACTGCTGACGCCGAACCGACCGAGCGGACCGCGTGCGCTTGTAGTTGGCATTGTTGCCAGAAAAAAAAAATTGTAGAGACTTGGACACCTGCGATTTTGCCTATTGACCTAAAAATAATTAAATTAATTTATTTTAGGGTATCTGTGTATTCAGTGCATTATGCGGTCGCGCAGTAACGTCGTTAATTTATAACATCAGGCAACAACATTTTTGTGAATGGGTTCTACATACCTTATTTTTATTAGTTTTAGACGTAGAAATAAGACTTAGAAGAAAAAATTGTAATTGTAAAATCAATGGATGTGCTTGTTAAAAATTTGTTTATTTCTCTGTAATATGCAAACCCATACTATCATACACAAAAATAAATGTAAAAAACACTATCCCTGACTCCATTTACTATTTCGACAGCGTTAGCGCGAGGAACCCCGACTTATTTGGGCGCGAAAATCAAAAATCGACAAATCGCTTTCGACAACTTTTTAAAGAAGCAAATATATTTGATTTATAAATACGTATTTTTGGTGAATGGGTTTTATCTCATATTTTACGATTACATAACTATTTAGTTATGTAATCGTAATATGTGAGATAAATCCCATTCACATGAAAAAATATTTGTTTGGTTGTCAAGTGTAATTTGTAAATAATACATTCGATTTTTCGTATATGTAAACGATTTTTTTGCATACAAGTGTATCCGAAGAGTCGCAACACTACGTGCAGTGACCTAACTACGTAACTTTGTAATGCGGTCAAGAATATAACTATTAGAAATTATTTACTGTGTAAATATGTGTTATTTTGCTTTGTTTGAAAGTTTTCAATTACATTTAGATATTAAGAATTGTACATTTTTAGATACAATAATGAAATCTTTCTAAATTCATGGTTTTATGAAGAAGGTTATCGAAACTGAATAATGTACGTATGAACAAAGTTGTTTCGGTTTGAAAAATATGAAACGTCAAACGGTACCTCTTAGATTTGATGGACTATAAAACTATTCTTAAATTCTTCAAATCTCCTAAGCGCGTAAACCGATTAACATGATTCAAACGAATAAAATAGTTTTAGACCTAGACCTTTCATTTGGTACCAAATCCGTTAAATAATCTCAACAAACAAAAAGTCACATTTTCAAGTTGCTCTCGTAATTATAAAAATTTGGTTGCCTGTAAAGTCGGTATACAGGCGAAAGTTTTACGTGACAACGACTTTGAGTGGTAAAATAATTTTAATGTGAATATTCATTCGTATAGTAGGAAGAAGGATGAAATAATAGATGAACCGGTGTGTATGCCTATCTCTCTCACTCTCTCTCTCGCTCTGTCTCTCTCGCTCTTAGGCGGGCTAACTGTGCTCGAGTGGAAGGGACGCGTGCCTTTCACTTTTTATGTCTGTCTCTCTCGCTCTTAGGCGGGACGCGTGCCTCTCACTCGCTCTCATTGTAAGCGCATAACGCGGAGCGTAACGCAGAGCGTAACGCAGTTTCTTGAAGTGTCGCCCGGCAAACCAATTTATAAGACGTTGTCACGTCAAAAAATCAAATTCCTTAATTCAGACATGAGGCCATATTGTTAGTATCAACAAAGTAGGTAACTAATTAGTGTTAGTAATATGTGAAGGTTTATAGCTTCATAGGTTTTAAATGATAAAGTATATATTTTTACAGACAATGTGAATTGTTTGAAATAAAATTGGTAGGTACTTACTGTTTGGCAAATCACAATCCTTTATTACTTCTCGCCACGCAGCTTCTTTTAACTCATTGTCTTTGTAATCACGTGAATCCACTTTCCATAAGCATGGATACTTACGCACGCTTTCTATTAAATGTTCCATGATTTTACGACACGTCCGCTCTTCGAAGGCTCTGGATGGGATCAGGCAACTGTCAACAGACTGATTGACTGAAACAGACTGTACTGTGTGTGTCTCTGTCTATCACAGAAACTTTTTGAACATCCTTTTCGAAGAGAGATATACGGAAATGTATTGAGATGTATCGAAATATAAATGTATATTTTCGTATCGCTCTCTATTTTAAGATTCAAAGATGTAAAAATATACATTATAGCTGTCGTGTGTGGTCTCCTGACGATTTCTATGGAAAGATGTAATGAGATGTATCGTGCTATAATGTACATCTTTACATTATAGCTGCTGTGTGTGAAGCTGCTGTTGTTGTTTCTCAAAATAGAATCTAAAATCGCCTGCATAAAATTTCTCAAAGGAATCAAATTTTGTATTTTTTCACATAAAAGAAACAAACTTTTGTAACTCACAAACTCACCTTCGACAATTAGCCATCCTTTCAATTTGTAACTTTTTTAGGACTCGTTTCTGAAGTCTTTTAAATGTTTTCTTCTTGTTTCCCATTTCACTATTTTTTTGGAACAACAACAACAACAATTACGATTAAAAAGATAATAACTCGGCGCTGCTAAACTGGAGCGTAGTCTTCTCGTCTCAACCGAGCGATAGCGACTGATGTGTGAAATAGAAATATGCTTGAAGCTCCCGCAACGTGCGACGGAAGAGGATTTCTTTCGCGGAATAAAAACGTAGTAAGCGCCAAAAGTGTTTAATCGTAATAAATCCAAAATTAAAAGTAATTACATAAAATGCCTAGGCTCAGCCTTTACTCTTATATAAATATATTTATTGTCAAATTTTTATCGCAATAGTCATTACCATATCGAGTATAAAACGGAAAAATATAAAAACTAGAGGTTACTTCGTGATTTTTTTCTATCGCGAAAATGTTGTTAATTAATGTTTTTGTTCAAAGTGAACCCTTGAAAATATCATGTAGTTTTTCATACATTTTTATTTCAAGACTTAGTCCGGAATTTTTCATGTAAAAGCAAATAGAAGATTGGTAATTTTGCTTTATACGCACTCTTAATTCGGTAATTTGTTGGCTTGAGACCATTTTTCCAATTATAAACAACTAATAAACTTCACAACATGTGTTTGACCTTTTTGACATAACTTAGTACCATTTATTGCTACCAAACTGCTAGTGGCGCCAGTAAAGTGCATTTAGCCACAGACGAGCGACAAGCAGACGATATCGATACAGAATATGATTTTTTTATGTTTTGCCATTATCGTGCCGTATCTGCGCCACAGCTGCGCAGCTGTCGCGGTCTGCAAAATATTAGGGAATAAGGCCGCCGGTCTCGGTTCACTTCTATAGAAAAGGTGAACACCGCTTGTACTTCGGAATTCGTCATTGTTACTGACTACCGCTTGTACTTCGGTCTCGGTTCACTTAATTTGATAGATTATGAACACCGCTTGTACTCCGGAATCTGCCACTACTATAATTTACAACATGTTAAAAACCCTCTCTCAAGATGAAAGCAATTTTATTTGGAAGCGTGGGCACACAAAGATAGAGTGATTGGAGGTTGGAGGCTCGAAAACCGGTGTTACTCTTGCGTTTCCGCCTGTGCGTCCCATGATACTGTAGCGTAACGGCGATGACGTTCATACTTGTTACGCTAACAATAAGAGTGTTATGAAAAATTTATAAAATTACCTGGATAAGCGAAGCCAGCAGATACATTGGACCTTTTAGGTTAAGGGCCGTATCGTGTGGTTATTTGGTTATTACTTGGTTACTGTTGCAATGGATTTGGAAAAGAAAGCACTTTTATACTTACAACACTGTTTAATTGTAAATTGTTACAACATTGTTTAATAATAATTGTTAAATAACCTAAGAATGCAGGCTGAACACAATAATAACATATGTTCTTAAGATTATGTTTTATTATAATAACAGATCACCACCCCATGGTGTCGTAAAAAGATAAGACGGTGACTCAACATGTACTACCAATAGTCGCCCTCGACTGTGGTAGCAAATCTGAATATCAACCGACTGTTTGTTATAAAAAATTACAATATGAGGTTTGTGCCACAGTGCCTCGCCAACATCACCAAAAAGCTCTTCTTACAAGTAGGTGGTTATACTTAGCAGGAGTTCACGCTAACCTTCTGACCAGCATTGAAACTTTATTTAAGGTATAAATTGGTGCGTTGCTCAATAGGGGTACAACTGCCGCGTCTTTCGTGAAAGGAATGCAAAAGTAAATAATAATTGACCGATCGGTTACCGTATTAGCAAATCAGGTCCGTTATTCGTTGCGGAGGGTCGGTGCTGAGGTCGCCATGCGAGGCTCGGCCTAGGCGTCAGAATCGCCTATACCCTGGCCGTTGTCCGGTAGAACAAAAAAACCCGCTGTGCAAACAATAGAAATACGATCTCATTAGAACACTATATTTGCACAACGTATCAACACTCGCGATTCACGAAAATTATTGATAAAATCATAAATACCTTTTATCGCGGGTCTTGTTATAATATTTGTAAGCACCTGGCAGCACCTCCAGTTTGCAAAACGATCAGAAAAGATTTTCCTTCATCATCACTCCTTTCTCAAGCTCTGAATGTCAAAAAGCGGTCAATGCTACGTCATAAGGACGTAACTTCCGTGCAGCTACTCAAATGTCGCTATCGTTTTATTCGTTTCGCAAAATTCAACGTTCTAGAATATTCCAAGGACATTTGTTTTGTCAAACAAATAGAAACGCGTACTTAGAAGCGACCATCCTACATTTTGTTTTCCTATACTTAACCAGAATTAAGAATATCTTTATTGGCTAAATATTACGTTATGTTTTGGAATAAGTTTTATTCATATATTGTATATTGAAACTTACTTATTGCGTGTAGCGTGACGTCGAGTAGACCATCGCCAAACGCTACTCAAATCATAGACTCTAAACTATTGCTTAGTTGAAACCAAACATAATTATTCAATCCAAACGGATCGGTAAAATATGCTTTTTTATATATCCTAAAGTAATATAATTACTAACTAAAATTTATATTTAAAAGTAACCATGCATTAAAATAGATTATTCATAAGTTGGCTATCATTTTGTTAATCTGTGGCAGATCGCTGACCGATTGACATGTCAGATGCAAACAGCTGTATAAACAATTTATTAACCAAAGCTATAATTATTGTAATTGTGTAATTATGATTTAATATGTAAGTAAATCTAGTGTTTGAACAATCTAACATGAAGCGTAGAATTCCAAAAACAAGGTGAGTGTAAGTAGCACTCGCTACAATACCCTCCTTCTCGGGAAAAGAGGTAAACCGGAAGGTTTACCGAAAGAAACAGCAGGGGCAACCATAAAAAAAGGTTTTGGTCACCTGCCTGTGTCGATATCACACGTCTGATATAAAAAAATCGAGAAGAAAAAAAATCGTCTGCTAAACCACGTTATCAGTGATAGTTAATTTTCTGGCAGACCATCAACAATGGTATTGCTAGATAGACCCTCTTACCAAGGCCAGTTTTATCTTCCATCCATCACTTAGTATGCATATTTAACCTCACATCAATATTCGTCCATCATCCTTTTTTACTCTTATCACTCAGTCACCTCTCATTTTTGTCATCTATACGTCGTCCTCTCATTCCATTCCCACTCATCCACTGTCGTTCATCATTCTTACAATTCAGAAAAAGAAGTTCATCCTTTAGTCTAACGCAATAACCCTAAATTGCTGGACTGTTGTAATATTGTAGTTGTGGATGTCAGGAAACGTAAAATAAAAGGTATATGTTTACTTCATCGTGTCCATTTATTGAGTGAGCCACACACAAGTTATACAAGTACTCGACATGGGAAGTGCTAAGTTGCACTTTTGATTATAAGGCATTGCATCACATATTTCGTAAAGTGCTTATGTACTAAGTCACATACTACAACTCCCCTTAAAAAGATTGGGTTATCCCTTCCCTTCCAAAGGAAAAGAGAAAAAAAAAGTACATTATTATTAAAAACTTACATACTATTACAAGGTTAAGCTATATTTAATCGAAATACATTTTCGTGTTATTTTTATGAATAAGATATTCCTTATTATCCTTTAAAATCTTAACATTAGGTGAAACTTCCTCAATAACTTGAAAGGGACCAATATAAATGTTTTGAAGTTTGTCTCCAGTTTGATTTTTTATTAAAATAAGGTCACCTGTCTTGTAAGTTATGGAGTTAGTTTTGCTATCATATAATAATTTTCTTCTTAACTTACTATTTAACAAATTTTGCTTAGCATCGTACTGAGCTCGCTGAAGACGATATTTCATTTCCTTAGGATAGTCGTTATAATTATACAATGGTTCAATTGAGTTTCCAAACTCGGAAGGCAATTTACAACACTTGCCGAAAACTAACTCAAATGGTGTATATTTCGTTTCTGTATGTACTGTAGTGTTATAAGAAAATGCCCAGAAAGGTAGCCAATCGCTCCAATCAATAGTATTTCTATCACATTGGATACGCAGGTATGACCCTAATGTTTTATGACTATTTTCTAATGAACCCATAGTTTCATGGTGGTACGCGGTTGAACTAAGTTTTTCGATTTTTAATATTTTGCATATGTTTTCCATAATACTAGACATGAACTCGGTACCTTTATCAGTTATTATTTCTTTGGGTACGCCATATCTCAAAATAAAATTAGATACGAAGGTTCGTGCTATCGTTTCAGACTCTTTATTTTGTAATGGATATACTTCTACAAATTTTGATAAATCACATTGCAAGGTTAAAACGTATCTATTATTGTGGCAATCGGCTGGCAATGGACCCATTGTATCTAACGCTATTCGTTCAAAAGCTGAGCTTGCAGTGCTTGTTATTACCATCGGTTCTCTCACAAAACGATTAGAAAATTTATTAAATTGACAGTGAGAACATTTTTTTACATATTCCACTACATCATTCGTCATGCCTGGCCAGTAATAATATTTTTTTAAATTATTTATCATTCTATTTACCCCTGCATGTCCGCTAGTGGGCAATAAATGAAAATCATTTAGTATGATTTTTTTTTCGTCTTTTCCATATATTCGTATAACGTCTTTCGTAATTAAGATTTTAGGTACCTTTTGACGTAATCTTTTCATATAACTTGCAAGTAATTTAATATTTGTGGCATTTTGCCTATTTTTTACAATTAATACTTCATTAATGTGTTGTTTTTCACACAATGATCCTAAATCTCTCGCTAAATCCTGTGGGGTAGATAACGATCGAGAATTCAGGTATATAGTATAATGCGAAGGCACATACGTAAAATATCCTTTATCAGACGAATGATAAATAACATTCTGAATAGGTTTATCGTTAGTGAAAATTAATTCTATAACATCATTGGGTCTTTTTAGAATCTCTACTGTCTCAGGTTGATCAGACCTGCTACAAATAGAAGAATCACTCATGTTTAAATCACTGTTACAACTCGTAGACTGTTGCAACTTTTTTGTTTGAGCTCTAGTTAATACTTGAACTACTTGATTTTCAATTGATTTTAAATCATTAGATGTGATGTTCATCGGAAGTCGACTTAATGCGTCTGCAGCTGCATTATTTCGACCCGGGATGTACACAATCTCAAAATCGTATTCCTCAAGGTACAGCCTAAATTTAGTTAGTCTGCTAGATGGATCTTTAAGACTAAACAAATAAACTAGTGGTTTATGATCTGTAAAGATTTTAAACGTTCTGCCGTACAGATATGGTCTGAAATGCCTTACAGCCCATACAATAGCTAGTAACTCTAGGTCAATAATCGGATATCTACCTTCCGCGGGCGATAAGTTACGACTTGCGTAAGCTATCACATGACCGTTTTTGTTCGACAAAACTGCTCCTAAACCTGTTTTACTCGCATCTGTTCGCAATTCAAAGGTATTACTTTCTGAAAAATCTGGGTACTGCAATAAAGGTGGTGACATTAAACTAGATTTTAATCTCAGAAACGATTGTTCACATTCTGATGTCCACTCAAATATTGCATTCTTTTTGCATAACATATTTAATGGATACGCTATTTGAGAAAAATTAGGTATAAAACGCCTATAATAATTAGCAAAGGCTAAATATCGTCTGACGGCATCCGAATTGGACGGTACGGGATACTTTTGCAACGTTTCAATTTTACTGTCGTCAGGAAGTATGCCATTTGAAGTTATTTTATGGCCTAAATAAATTATTTCAGTACGTAAAAATTCACATTTAAGCGGATTTAATTTTAAGTTGACTTGACGTAATCTTTCTAAGACGCTTATAAGATTTTTATTATGATTTTCCATAGAATGCCCTACTACTACGCAATCGTCTAAATAAATAAAAGCTTGTTTATAATTAATACCTGACATAGCTATGGTCATTAATCGGGAAAACACAGAAGGAGATGTTTTTAAACCCATAGGAGACCGCTTCATTTGGTACATTTTATCAGTTGTAAAAGCTGTATACTTGCGTGACTCCGGATCTAACTGAAGTTGGTACATTTTATCTAAACTGAAAGCTGTATATTTTCGAGAATTTTCTTCTAATTTCAACTGGTAGAAACTTTGAGACAGATCTAATTTAGAAAAATAGATACATCCTGAGAGCGAGTCTAATATTTCGGTAATATTTGGTAGAGGGAATTTATCGTCTTTAATTTTGTTATTGAGCTGTCTATAATCGATTACTAATCTCCACTTTTTTTCGTTAGATGAATCAGCCTTCTTCGGAACTAATAAGACTGGACTAGACCACTCAGATATAGTTTCCTCTATTATGTCGTTTTTCAACATCTCATCGATTTGTTTTTGTACTTCTTTCTTTAAGGAATGAGGTATTCGATATGGCTTAATATAACTTGGCAAAACATTATCTTTCAAGGATATTGCATGAGTCATTATATTTGTAGTTGTCAACTTGTCGCCTGGAAGATGGAAAACATCTGCGTACTTCGCACATATGTGTTCGATACTTCGTTTTTCTTCTCGATTTAAATTAGATAAGTTTAATAGCTCAAATAAAGTTTTTACTCGATTGACACTATTCGGTTCCACTGAAAGTTTACATATATCGAAGCAAGTGACATCATAAACATTAAAGTCTTGAAAATCACACTCTACTTCGCAATCATTAGTATTTAATATTCTTAAAGGAATGCTCTCATTATTTGGTTTCACAATTAACCCAGCAACAAAAACACCTGGTTGCATTTCCTTTGATAAAATGACGCAATCGCCGCTCGAAGACGTGGGAATGAATCTGATTACTTCGCATCGCGGCGGAATCGAATGTCTATACCTAGCGTTACCGTTTATTTCAATGGAAACGTGTATATTATTCTTATAAAGTAATAATCTACTATCTTTATAACTAATTATAGCTTCGTAATGTTTTAAAAAATTATCACCTAAAATACCGTGGGCCGTGCACGACAAATTCTTAAAAACGTAAAATTTTTCACTAAATACTTCTTTGTTACTAACTAGATTCAAGTATATGTATCCTTCTGATACTAAACTACCACTAACACCTTTTATAGTGAGACGATATTCTTAGCAATCCATGGATTCTCCGTGCGGGTGCCGGGTCCATCGCGTTGCTGAGTTGGGAACTCGGAACAGTGCCTGGGACTTGCGACCCAAGTGTAGGTTTAGAAGGGGCCCCTTTTGTTGATGTACATCAACACTCACCTTCACTACCCAAGTTCCCCTCCCTGCCTAACCAAATTTGATACGAACCTACTAGTGCCGCTTTAGACATTCGTCCTAGTAATGAGCTTATTGTAGCTCTCGATAGGCCTAGATCTTTAAGTAGGTTATAGAGAGATTTAGCTGGTATACCTCTAGCTCCCACTTCTACTGCATACAAATTAACCACGTAACCGTTTTTGATTAATTCGTTTGTGAGATCATAGTATTTATTTTTCTTAAGTGTGTGGTCCTTCGGTATATTTGTTTCCCACGGTACAGTAAGTTCCACAAGGACCACATATTTTGTCGTTTTCAAGTATAGAAATATGTCCGGTCTAGATGACGAAACCCCAACATCCTCCGGAATTTTATAGTGCTTTTCATACGTGTCGATTAGGAGAGTCCAATCTGGGGCAGTATCTAAGATTGAATAAGGTTTGTTCCTGGATTTTATGGATGAACCTTCAGACACAAAGTTGATATGTCGTCTGTTAGTAGTCAATCCTTTTTGGGCTCTAGCTACTGCCAGACTCATTGCTTCGCGTATGATGAAAAGCACCTTATCGTGGCGGCGTGAGTATTGGCCTCTATCGAGAAGCACCCTACATCCTACTAATATGTGCCTAGCCGTCCCTATTGCCTCACCACACGTATAACATTGTTTTTCTGTGGCCTTCCCCCACCTTACCAGATTACTCTGGTCTGGAAGGGTCATCTGAAAGGCGTTAAGATAGAATTTTAACAGGGCCGGCGACCACTCATAGATCAAGGTGCGCCACTTTAAAGCCATCGGTATGCAGAACTCTCCCATTGTCAACCATTCGTTTTGGATTTCCAAATTCATCGCGTGCACTCGATATTTATCATTTTCGTCTTGCTTCAGAAAGGACCTAAGTATATCCTGGTCCCTTTTTGGCTCTCGTACTCCCAACCCCACTTTGTTCGACTGGGCTCCTATCATAAATCGTTTATGGAATATAAGTCTAGATTCAAGCTCGGACGCGTTATTATCTTTCGGGAGTGCCCTGACTGTGTCATCTTGGGATTTACCTAAGATGTGGGCTTTGGTAACTCTAAGGTGTTTATAGAGCTCCGATGGTTTCTTTAATTTCATCCCAAAATTATTCTGATCCCTAAATAAAGCAGAGGGATCAGCAGAGTGCGCTAGTCCAAGCCACGATTTTAGTGATTTTATGACAGTTGCATCTATTTTCGCGAGTAAGGTTTTGCCGAAATCGTATACCAGAAAAGGCCAAGTCAGACGTGATGTTAGGTAGTTGTCATATATCCAAGCTTTTTTGATATTATTCAGTGGTAGCTGATCTATCTTATTTAGGTCGTTTATAAACATATTGACAACTTCATCTAAGGATGGTGTGCGTCCTTGATGGTCTATCTTTCTCCCAAGAAATTTAAATGGGACCGATTCAGCGACTATGGAAACTGGTTTACCCCCTATGAAGAGTCCCGGGTCGTAGGAGGTAAATTTGGTGTCCCGTCTACCCAGACACAGACAGTGACACTTACTGGGCTTCGTTCTCAGTCCATTTGTCCACGAACAGAACTCATCGATTTCCTTTAATAGTTCCTGACATTGATTTGGATTACGCGTCAGTATTGCGAGGTCGTCAGCAAAAGCTAAGATGGACTCAGTGTATTTGTTATTTACTTTAAACCGATAACCCCATTTCTTTTCGTGACGTATTAATTTGGTGATTAAGATATTAATTACTATGTTAAATGCTATTGGTGACAGGCAGCATCCTTGAAACAGCCCAACATTATACCGTAGTGGTTCTGTGTGGTCTTTTTGGAAGCTTATAGCAAATTTTAGTTGTGAGTAATACGACGCGATTATCTCTATTACCACGGGTGGAAAGTTATACCATTGCAACGCGTATATCATAAGGTTATGTGGAATTGAGCCAAATGCGTTTTCTAGGTCTATCCAACATACCGTTATCTGTCTTTCGTATTTTCTGGCATCTTTTAAGCTTTCCGCTAACAGACTATTGTGTTCCAGACATCCAGAAATTCCGGGTAAAAATCCTTTCTGGTGGTTAGGTCCGAAATATCTATTGTTAATCATAAAATTACACATTTTTGTTTGTAGAATTGAGAAAAATATTTTTGAAATTGTGTTAGTTAGTGCTATCGGTCTAGTATCTTTAGGATGAGTCACTTCGTGTTTTTTTGGGATGAGAACAAAAACTGCTTCGCCAAATGCGACTGGTATATTCTTTTCTGACCAGATTTTACTGAATATATTTGTGAGATGTTTGCGAACTATTGGACATTTTTTATACACTATATATGGAACACCATCAGGGCCCGGAGCCGATTTAGATGATTTCTTTTTTATTTGTATCTCTAATTCCTCTATGGTAGGTGCATTCCCTTGGAATTGTACTAGAGGGTCATGGGGTCTTTGGGTTTCCGGTTGATTGTATGGTGTTCTACATTGAGATATTTCGTAGGTATTTTTGTAATGTTCGTAAGTTTGTTCCTTGGTCAATAGAAGTTTACCATTTTGGCTTTTGAAGATGTTTTTTGAATACTGAAAAGGGTTTTTATCAAATTCTACTTCATGCCTTGCCCTATCGTAGCTATCGCGATTGTTTGCTATTTGTTGCGATATACCTTGTATTAGTTTCAGGATTGATCTTAATGCCCTAGACAGTTGATGACTAAGATGATAATCGCCTAAGGCTTTGGCGTCTCGAAGTTTTTTCTTTAGTTCCCTTTTCTTTCTCCGCAGTTTAGTTTTAAAAGAATTTTCCTTAGTTTTAGGAGCATGGTAATTTGACGGTGGATAATGCTCACTAAAATACGTGTATATTGTATCTTGGAAAGTGTTTACTTGGCTATTTAGATCTTGTTTCTTGCCTGGATGTTCTAGCAGAATTGCCAAGTTTTCGTCATGCACTTTCCAGGTTGAGTTTTGAAGACTCGGAATGCTAAGACGTGTCCGGATGTTTATGGACTCCTGGTTTCTTTGACACGATGGTTCACCATGGGATGTATGAGGGTCTACTCTATCCGTAGTGACTGTTGAAGGTCTTACCGACGGCTGTCGTGCTTCAACACCATGTGTATTCAAATGTTTGATGAACCAGGCTCGTCTCTTGTATTGTTTCCCGCACGTGGGGCATTTCAAATCCGTATTATCGCCAAAGTCATCGTTTTTTTCTTTCGGTGGACAGATCTTCCGCCCCCCCTCTCGGACTGTCCTGGGGGTATTTTTCTTATTAGGACTTTTAGCGCGAATTTATTCTAGGGTTTGGCTTGCTAGGCCATGGCCCTCGGCTGTCTTTCCAGCAGTCAGACGTCTTTCCGCCTGTCAGCTGTCTTTCCAGCAGTCATCTGTCTTTCCAGCGTCGGCCCGTCTCTCCGGGCTGTCATTTGAAAATGAGACGATATTCTTAGCAATCCATGGATTCTCCGTGCGGGTGCCGGGTCCATCGCGTTGCTGAGTTGGGAACTCGGAACAGTGCCTGGGACTTGCGACCCAAGTGTAGGTTTAGAAGGGGCCCCTTTTGTTGATGTACATCAACACTCACCTTCACTACCCAAGTTCCCCTCCCTGCCTAACCAAATTTGATACGAACCTACTAGTGCCGCTTTAGACATTCGTCCTAGTAATGAGCTTATTGTAGCTCTCGATAGGCCTAGATCTTTAAGTAGGTTATAGAGAGATTTAGCTGGTATACCTCTAGCTCCCACTTCTACTGCATACAAATTAACCACGTAACCGTTTTTGATTAATTCGTTTGTGAGATCATAGTATTTATTTTTCTTAAGTGTGTGGTCCTTCGGTATATTTGTTTCCCACGGTACAGTAAGTTCCACAAGGACCACATATTTTGTCGTTTTCGAGTATAGAAATATGTCCGGTCTAGATGACGAAACCCCAACATCCTCCGGAATTTTATAGTGCTTTTCATACGTGTCGATTAGGAGAGTCCAATCTGGGGCAGTATCTAAGATTGAATAAGGTTTGTTCCTGGATTTTATGGATGAACCTTCAGACACAAAGTTGATATGTCGTCTGTTAGTAGTCAATCCTTTTTGGGCTCTAGCTACTGCCAGACTCATTGCTTCGCGTATGATGAAAAGCACCTTATCGTGGCGGCGTGAGTATTGGCCTCTATCGAGAAGCACCCTACATCCTACTAATATGTGCCTAGCCGTCCCTATTGCCTCACCACACGTATAACATTGTTTTTCTGTGGCCTTCCCCCACCTTACCAGATTACTCTGGTCTGGAAGGGTCATCTGAAAGGCGTTAAGATAGAATTTTAACAGGGCCGGCGACCACTCATAGATCAAGGTGCGCCACTTTAAAGCCATCGGTATGCAGAACTCTCCCATTGTCAACCATTCGTTTTGGATTTCCAAATTCATCGCGTGCACTCGATATTTATCATTTTCGTCTTGCTTCAGAAAGGACCTAAGTATATCCTGGTCCCTTTTTGGCTCTCGTACTCCCAACCCCACTTTGTTCTATCATAGCATAATTGCTGTATTAATTGGGGATAATTACTAAGCCATTCATATTTCAATACGCAAAGACTGGCTCCACTATCAAGTAAAAGGTTAATTATTTCGTTACCTACAAGAAATGTTACTGTACTACTAGTACTAATATTAAAAATAAAATCGTTCGAATTAACGAAAAAAATCGTTTCCTAACTCATTGTTAGTATTTTGATTAGTAGAGTCGCGTCGTACATTATTATTATTATTTACCGGCTCCACTTCGTGTACTGTGTGCCGAATAGGCGCAGCGGGCCTATTAGATCGTATATTGGGTGACGAGGTAGTGGGTCTATTTCCGTTTCGGGGTAAATATCCTCCGCGGGGTGAATTAAACTGTTGACGCGAGGTGTTATAATATGTACGAGGGGGACCCGAAGAAAATCGCGTATTACGATTATTTTGCTCGTGCCCCTGAAACCCACGCGATCGCGAATTATTATTACCATTACCACGGTGGTTTTTTCCACGGCGGTGGCCGCGAAATGAAGTATTAGGACGCCTGACGTTCATCACTTCAAACGATGAAGAAAGGGACTGTTCATCCATAGCAGTCCTAATCGCTTCCGGTAAGGAAATAAACTGTCGAGAAGCTACAATTGTGCTTAATCTGGGATCACATAATCCGTCAGCAAAACGTTTAATAGCTATTTTTTCATTTAGTGGCTTCAAAACGTCGTATGCAGTAGGATTGTCGTCAGACTGGGCTAATGTTAAATTAACAAACAATTTTTCTAGCTCGTTCCCGAAATCCTGGATTGATCGATTACCTTGTTTGCATTGATGTAATCTCCACTGTAGAGCGACTGCAGACTGTTTTTGAAGAAGAAATTTTCGCATATCAGCTAAAAGATTAGCGATTGAGTCGTAACTAGACTTCATACGAAGTTGTGCACTGGGCGAAAGTCTAGTTTTAAGCACAAATTCTATTAATAGAGTGTTAGATGTGCCTGTAATCATTTTGCTATATAACTCAATACTATTAATTAGATTTTTAGTTACCGTCTCCTGTCCCGTCATTACCGGTAACAATGAAATAGCAGTTTTTAAATCAAATTCTTTTTCGGTACTCATTTTGGGTGCAAAAAATGATAAAATTTTGTCATATAAACTGTGAATATTACTTATTATTGTATAAATGACAATTAAATCATTAGAACCTATTTCATCGCGTTCAATTTGTAAATGCAACAGAGACGAAATACTATCCAACTTAGGCTCCGCGCAAACGGACTACCGACCACAGCCACCGGTGGCGGTCGCGCGCCACCGCCACATCTGTAACAGTGTCCGAAGCGCGCGACAGCCACCGGTGTTCGGAAGCCACCACTTTTGATAACCTGCTCCCGCTGCACAGTCTACGATGGACTCCGACACGGAAAGTTTGCTCGCGCTATTGTTAATACGCAGACGACGTAGACTACGCCGACGCCGCCTATATTGGGTTCATCCAATTTTAAGTGGTCCTACAGTAAAACATAACTTGCATTTCGATAATCTTCAAAGATATCCAAAAAAGTTTTTTAGCCATTTTCGAATGAGGTTGACTACATTTCAAGAACTACTGTTGGTGTTACAAGATGGATTAATACGGCAAAATACCTGTATGCGGCAAAGCATCGCCCCTGCAGAAAGACTCGCAATCACATTAAGGTAAGTAAAACAGATTTAATATTTTAATATTTATTATGACGAATAATACTACAGTATACATATTACATTACAGACTAGGTAGGTACATGTTGTAATTATTAACTGTAGGTAACAACGAATTGTTAGGAAATTATATTTTCTATGATTCGGTATCAAACATATCTTCTATTATTGAAGTATCATTTGAAAAATTTGACAATGGCGATGGAGAAGACATCGAAATTGATGTAGTAGCCTGGTTTGTTGTATAAGCATTTGTGTTTTGGGAAGAATATCCATAAGAGTGTGATGAGTAACATCTGTTATTATTAACAGGATCATACATTTTGTACTTCTTAATCAATTGTAACATTTCACTCTTGAAATCAATTTTAAAATCGTCATTAATTTTTCGAATATCCGGCAAGACTGACATCAAGAAATCTTTGTCAGGATCCACATGTTCAGGTCTTTCATATTTTTTTTTTAAATTATCTGATAGTTGTTGCAATATTTCGTTTTCTGTTTTATCTATATTTCTTTTCGTTGCCCTTCTCCTGGAACTGCTTATAGAACAAGTTTCATTTTGATTTTGTTCTTGTTGTTGTTCTAGTTCTGAATCATTTTCATTAATCCCTTCATCTGTAGTAGGTCTCACATCTTTAAGACGTTTCAAAAAATGCAATTGTTTAAAATATATGTATTCTTTCCTGCCTGATGCTCCAGATCCGCTCTTGTTTTGCTTCCCAATTTCTCTGTTGAAACTATCACGGAGACTCTTCCACTTTCGTTGTAATCTGGCAGCTGCAACAAATCGTATTATTATTCAACAATACTGTAAGTACCTATTTAACATAGAACTTGCCATTTGTTTCAGGTACCTTGCCACCGGATGTTCATTTGGAGATTTTGAAACGACTTACTATCGTGGTGCATCTACAGTGAGAATGATAGTCAAAGAAACATGCCAACTAATTTGGAATAGGTTGAAAGTTATATGTATACCAGAACCAACGAGAGATATGTGGAACGAAATAGCTTGTGGGTTTCTACAAAACACTGATTTCCCCAATTGCTTAGGTGCTATCGATGGAAAACATATAAGGATTATTCATCCATTTGACAGCGGATCCTTATACTACAACTATAAGAAATACTTTTCGATAGTACTTTTGGCGGTCTGTGATAGTAATTACCTTTTCACATTCGTAGATGTCGGTTGCTATGGCAAAGCATCGGATACAACTATATTTAAAGAGAGTGAATTATTTAAAAGGATTGAAGACAAATCTATAAATATACCTCCAGAAAGACCAGTTGGTAGCCGTCAAGCACTAAATTATTCATTTGTTGGTGATGAAGCATTTGGGTTATCCGATCACATGTTGAGACCTTATGCTGGAAGACATTTGTCTTCAGATAAAAAAATATTTAATTATAGACTGAGTCGTGCTAGGCGCTGCATAGAATGTGCATTTGGTTTACTTTCCAACAAATGGAGAATACTTCATCGCCCATTAAATACATCTATTAAATTCTCGGAAGATATCGTAAAAACGTGTTGCATTTTGCACAACTTTGTTCGCAAAAGAGATGGTTACAATTTCAAACACACGCTGAATGTAGGCGGATTCGAAAATATAGAAGATATAGGTATACCAACTTTACGATCATGTACTACACGGGACATACTAAAAGATTACTTTATGAATGAAGGATCAATACCATGGCAAGAAAACAGAATATGAATAAATACGATACAAACTACCTACATTTTTAAAATGTTAACCTACCTGCGTTGCTTTTTTCCGTTCTGCTTTTGTCCTTGAAATTTTTAATAAATAATTCGCAAATCTCTTCCCAGGCTTTTACTTTCTCATTTCTATTACTATACAAATCAGAATGTAAATCCCAAATTGCTGGACGTGAATGGATTTCCGATATCAATGTATCAACATCCATTGAGGCGTCGTCGTCGTGCTCCATGGTGACGCGTGCGATACGTAGAACGTCTGCGGTTTACTGCGCGGGGAGTGGAGCAGTGCGACAGTGGCGGGTGTCGGCGTTTTATGTGGCCCGTAGCGACCACTAGTGGCGCGTCGCGGACACTGCTGTGGCGAGTGGCCGCCACCGGCTACACGTGTGCGGCGCGTCAATACAAAATATATGAAAAAGTATGTTAAGTGGCTGTTGCTGGCCACCGGTGGCCGTGGTCGGTGGCCCGTTTGCGCGGAGCCTTAGAATATAAATCTTGGGCTTCTTCCAATTTTTTTAAACCTATATCTTTCTGCCTTCTTTCGGGGCCTAATTTAAGTAAATAGGTTTTTATATAATCTAAAGCGTTCTGTAGTTTAAGAAGCTCTTCTGTTATACCCATAATAGCAAACCCATAATAACATAATAACAATAATAACAGACATTCTTCGTATTCATCTAAACAAAATGACAAAATAATAATAAAAAGTTCTTATAAAGTAATAGTTTTACATACTTTTAATATATCGCTGACCATGACGCGATAGGTATGCACGTGGTAGGCTTCACATGGCAGTTCGGGCGAGTGGAAACACGCTATGCTCGCTGGCACGGAGTGATGGATGGGTGACTGCTGTCTTGCTGTTTGGGCCGGGCTATACCCTGGACTCCTCTTGAATAACCTTCTAGACTGCACTGGTACTGGTAGTAAGGTCCGCGCGTGAGATGGCAGCTATGTTGTTTCTGTTCAGCTCACGTTGTATTCTTTGACTGAACTGCCTATTGCATTTCTTGACAATGTAGTAGGCAATAGCGATGGCCAAAATGAAAAGTACAGTAGTGATCAGCATCTCCAAGAACTCGAACCGCTCGTGGTATTGTGTTAAGATTTATATACCGGATTTTAGCGCACCGGTTGTTTAAACTACTATTTCTTCATATAGTAGTTACGCTCAACGAAATTTGCTAGAGCGTTATTTCTAACTCCTGCTGAAGCATGCGAACTAAAGAAACTCATTCGCAGCTGTTCATAATCAGCATGGATGACTGGGGCGAATAGTCCTTCCATATTGAAGTTCGCGTTAAGGGTGGCGTTCCAACCCCCGGGCCCCTGCCCTGCTGGCGTAGTACAGCAAAAACCTCTAGCTTGGTGGTTTCCACCAGCAATTCTACGTCTATGAAAACATTCAATATTGGCCTGGTTTGCCGAGGCCGAACCCTGAGCTCCGAAGCTGTGAATAGCGACGTTGCGGGTGTATAAGGGCACGTTCACATCATTAACTGGTCCAGCGGACTCTACGAACATTAAATTAACAGCCGTGATTTTATGTTGAATTCTGTCAACGGTGTTAAGCCCTTTTTCATTATTATTTCTGCGGTATTCTACAATTTTGAATCGGTCCTTCATTTCTGCTAAAACAGTGTACACCCTATCTTGTAAAAGGGTCGAGACCTTGTATCTACCTTCTATGGTATCATCATCTAGAAACTGAATACCTTGTAATCTTGAGGTAGCTCCCACTCCTTGAATATTTCCGGGAATTAACTCTTCCGGCAATGGCAAATATTCTGCATTATTAACTTGGGAAGCTATTACTCTGTTTGCAGTAACGAGTGGAGAAATATAGCACTCGTAAACATTATGGTTAGCTGCATCTATTGGACCAAAAGAACCACTGGGATGATTGACTCCATTTAAATTGAAGGGTCCTTGAGGTATAGCAACTTCCGGCAAATTCAAGCGAATTTCTTTTCCATCCTGTGTGATAACTGAATCGACATGTGATATATAATCTACAATGGATTGAGGTACAGCTTGATAATCAGGCAAGACCTCTCTTGCGTCAGTTCTAAGATTAAGGACATTCTGTCCGGCTTTACGAGCAGTCTCCAAAACTTCTAAATTCAAATGAACTGACATTAGTAGTGAGTTATTGGGCATTCTACCCCACCTTAGTTCCTTCGGTTATCTTCGATAACCTCAGTCACGGTGGGATAGAATGCCCAATAACTCTTTGTAACCTAACCTAACCTAACCTCAGTCATGGTGGGATAGAATGCCCAATAACTCTTTGTAAAATCATTTACCTAAGCCAACGTTCCACATTTTAATGCCGCTCAATACACTACCGTTCCGTCGGCTCTCTGCGATCCCCTGCGTCGTAATTGCGTTGAAAGATGCTCTGTTCTACCCCACCTTAGTTCCTACTGTTATCTTCGATAACCTCAGTCACGGTGGGATAGAATGCCCAATAACTTTTTGTAAAATCATTTACCTAAGCCAACGTTCCACATTTTAATACCGTTCAATACACTACCGTTCCGTCGGCTCTCTGCGATCCCATGCGTCGTAATTGCGTTGAAAGGTGCTCTGTAAGTTAGCGATAGAGTCATTTCATTCACGTTTACCTGTATACATGGCGTTGTCTGTAAGCAGTTTGGTTTAACTATTTACGGTTATAAATACATAATGTCATAATTACATTTGTTCATAACCAGTCCATCAGCATTGCATCAAACATGAAATTCATTAAACAAGCAAAATCGTTACAGATTAGTATAATCTGTAATGATTTACCAAAAATCAAGTTACGCCACGGAGAATTATTGCCGAATACAGTACGTTGCATCATTTGCGGACCATCAAATTGTGGAAAAACCAATTTGTTAATTGGTCTCCTTTTGCACGAAAATGGATTGACATTTCAAAATGTTTATGTATATTCTAAAACTCTATATCAACCAAAGTACATTTTTTTAGAAAAAGTTTTACGAGGAGTACCAGGAATCACTTTTCAGAAATATCAGGCAAATGATGACGTTATGAAAGTGTCAGATGCAAAACCTAATTCAGTGATTATTTTTGACGATGTAGCATGTGAAAATCAAAGTAATATGCGTGATTATTTTGCAATGGGGAGACATAAATTGATTGACAGTTTTTATTTAAATCAAACATATAGCAAAATACCTAAACAACTAATAAGAGATAACGCTAACTTAATTGTGCTTTTTAAGCAAGACGAAATTAATTTGAAACATGTTTATGAAGAACATGTTAACACTGACATGACGTGGTTGGAATTTCGTACCATGTGTTCTCAAATATGGAAAGAGCCTTATGACTATGTTGTGATTAATAAAGACTGTCCTAAAAACAACGGCTGCTATAGAAAAAAGTTTGACACTTTTGTAGAATTAGATAAAATTTGAATATTTAAATAGACTGCTTCCACTTTCTTGTTATTCTTTAATCGACTCTTATCCGATTACCATCTATTTTACATGATGGAAAAATCATTGAAAAAACAAATTGTAGATGCGACACAAGCTGTAAAAAAAAAATTACGTAACATGAAGGATTTTGAAGATAATAACAGACAAGTGCTTGATACAGTTTTTAAGCCTGTTACAGAATCTCTTAATTTAATAGCCAACACCAATAACCGACTAGCTCTAACAAAAAAAGAAGAAAAAGGAGAATTTCATGATCAACCTTTCAATCACGACTTACAGAAAGATTATAAAGAGAAAGATATAAAAGAAACAAATGATACCAGTGACGAATCGGAAACCGATATTGACTCTTCATTTCAGTCATTAGTCGATACTAATCCAGATCATGATGTATCATCCTGGTCATTATCTTCAGAAATATTAGCGGATGTGCCATTTGGTGTAAGAAATGAACGTGGAAAGTTAATGTTAGGTTCCTCTAGTATAACGATTGGTGACGACGTTATTACTGTAGCCGGACACAAATACAAATGTACACCTGGCTTGCGACAGTTGCTCTTAAAAAAAGACGTTGATCTGAGCTTTGTTACAGACTATGACATGCAAAATTATAAGTCGATGTTACTTGTAACAAATGCACATCGTCGCGATTTTGATTCAAGAAAACCAATTAAAAGTAATAAAGGACAAAAATATATGCAAGTTATTAAACCTCTTTTCGATCAACAAAGTAAAAGTCCAAGCTGTGAACCAAAAGTACCAAATAAAGGTAATAAAGGACAAAAATATATGCAAGGTATTAAACCTCTTTTCGATCAACAAAGTAAAAGTCCAAGCTGTGAACCAAAAGTAGGAAAAGGATTACCTTTAGCAAAAATGTGGAAAAAAAACACAGATTTTGTATATTGGGATGATCCAAATGAATTGGTTGATAGATTAAAGTTATTAATTGCTTCTCGAGATGCTGGCAACACAGGACTAGATAATGAAATAATATCTATCGTTGAAGAACTACGTGAAAGCAAAATCATTAAATAGATTTACTAATAAGAAATGTGTATCATTTTATTGTACACCGTTCAACACAATACATCTTAAATATGAATGTAGACAAATTTGGTCATTATATTCATAAGCGATTACGTATATCAGAATTGCTTGGATTTTATGATAATGCATTACTAAAATCTGAAAATGGTGATTACGATTTGAAGACATCGAAGCTAACAGGGGTCAAACCTCCTCAAGATGCAGATGATGCAGTAAACAAAGCATATGTAGATGAATTGAGAACTAAACTAATAACCGACTTACAAAAATTGCAAAATACTATGTTAAACGATGTTCAGAACCATCTGGAGAAAGCTTTAAAATCAATAGTATCTGAGGCAGTGGTTCACTTGGAAAGCAAATTTTATAGTCGAAAAGCAGTTGATGAGATAGTTGAAAAAGCAGTTAAATTTGTATTAGATCAAAAGTATAAGCTTGAATGTTCCTCAAAATGACAAAACAACAAATTGTTAACGAAATACATAAAGCTGCACGAAAAAATTTTCCTCGTCGATCTGTAATTTTAAAAGGCATTGATGATTTGTGGCAAGCTGATTTAATCGACATGCAAAACTTGAAAAGATTTAATAAAGGTTATAACTATATTTTAATAGTTATTGATTGCTTCTCAAAGTACGTTTGGATAGAACCACTAAAAACTAAAAATAAGCATGATGTTTCTAACGCATTCGAGAAATTGATATCAACTAACCAGCGGATACCAGCTCATCTCCAAACTGATTTGGGCACCGAGTTCTATAATTCATCATTTCAAAAGCTTATAAAGAACTATAACATTAATCACTACTCAACGTTTTCAACGAAAAAGGCTTCAATTGTAGAACGTGTTATCAAAACTATTAAAAATAAATTGTATAAGTACTTTAGTCTCAACGGACACTATAAATGGATAGATTTTGGTTTGGAGAGTGTTGTAAAGACATATAACAACACAAAACATAGCACTATTAAAGTAGCACCCGTTGATGTCAATAAATTGATTGAAGCAGATGTTAAAAATAATATTAAGAACTCAATGAAAACGGTATCCTATAGACATAAGCCCAAGTTTATGATTGGCGATAGAGTTAGAATTAGTAAATACAAACAACTATTTGAGAAAGGTTATACGCCTAATTGGTCAACGGAACTATTTACTATAAAAAACATCAATAACACTGTACCAGAAACATATAACATCGAAGATCAACACAAACAAGTTATATTAGGAACCTTTTACAAACACGAACTTCAAAAATCATCTTGTCCAGGTGTCCATTTGATAGAAAAAGTTTTACGAAGGAAAGGAAATAAACTGTTCGTAAAATGGTTGGGCTTAAGCAATAAAGAGAATAGTTGGATTGATAAGACTGCAATAGTGGAATAAATATACATAACAGTTTTTAATTATAATATTTTGTTCATTATACTTTGAGCTATGCAAGGTGGTGGACTACTCAATAGTGTTATTAATCATTTGCCATTTGAACTGCACTTACCCGGCTATAATTATTGCGGACCTGGAACAAAACTTTCAAAACGTTTACTGCGTGGTGACAAAGGTGTAAATAAGCTAGACGAAGCTTGTATGTATCACGACATTGCATACGAAAACTATACAGACTTGTCTAATCGTCACAAAGCCGATTTACAACTTTTAAATATGGTCAAAAAAAGAATGAAAGCAAAAGATGCTAGTAAAGGAGAAAAGCTTAGTTCGTGGCTAGTGAGTAAAGTTATGAAAGCTAAACTCAAATCTGGTGCTGGTGTTAAGACATTTAATAATTTCGTTACAAAAATTAAAAGAAAAATCAAGAAATGCTCACCCAAAGATAGTAAATCTTTAATACATGCAGCTTATATGGCTGCTAAAAAAATTGTTCCATGCGTTCCAAAATTTCGAGTTCCACGAGTCATACCTTTACCAAAAACCGGAGGCATTCTGCCTTTAATCCCGATTTTTGCTGGTTTATCAGCTTTAGGAGCTTTGGCTGGTGGTGCAGCGGGTATTGCAAAAACAGTGAATGATTATAGAGAAGGTCAAAAAAAATTACTAGAATCTGAACGTCATAATAAGACTATGGAAGCTATAGCATTAGGTAAGGGTTTATACATTAAACCACACAAAAAAGGCAAAGGATTGTTTATAAAATCGTCAAAAAACTAAATAATAAGCTACCTAATCGTGCCTTAACTAATATCGATATTCAAAATTATGCATATGGTATTCCTTATTTTCGAGGAGTTTACATGAAGGATCAGTTACCAAAAATTCCTAAACGAATTGAATGTGGTATAGTTAACCTAGATAATTCAGAAAACGATGGAACGCATTGGGTAGCTTATGTTAAGGTAAATAATTATTGTGAATATTTTGATAGTTTTGGTGATTTAAGACCACCAATCGAATTGATACGATATTTTAAGAACTGTAATATTAATTATAACTATACAAGATATCAAAAATTTGACACACTAATTTGTGGGCATTTGTGTTTAGAATATCTACAATCTTTTTGGAATAAATACTATAAATTTTATACTGTTCTTTCATTTCAATCATTTGCAAGATGTCACTCACCTTGTCTATAACTGGTAACTCATCGGTATTAACTACCTTCTACCCAAATACGTTACAATTAATCGGGGAGTATGAATGTGCATTATTACATTTATCCACATATAATTCTATTCCAAATATTGATAAAACAAATAATAAGTTATACTATGGATCAAAGAATGTTATTGAAATACCTGAAGGTACTTATGAGTTGCAAGATATCAGTGATTATTTAAAATCTGAAGTAAAGGATGCATCCATAAAACTCCATTGCAATAACAACACCTTAAAAACTATGTTATTTTGCACATCAACTATAGATTTTACTAAAGATTGTACATTCGGATGTTTGTTGGGGTTTAAAAGACAAGTCTTGGAAGCCAATAAATATCATGTATCAGAGTTTCCAGTCAACATTTTGCCTACAACCGTGATAAGAGTTGAATGTGATATAGTTAGCGGTTCCTATATAAACGGACAATCCAGTCACATTCTACATGAATTCGCACTTAATGTCCCGCCTGGATACAGAATTATAGAAATACCTAAAAACGCAATTTACTATCCAATCAACCAAACCAACATCAGCTGCATACAGATCAGACTTTTGGATATTAATAATAACTTAATAAATTTGCGAGGTGAAGAAGTACAGTTGTATCTACACCTCAAAAGAAAAAATGATTGACTATAATAAATATAATATGTTTTTTCCAATTCAAAATAACAGTTCTACTCAAACTCTCAATGAAGTAAGAGCTCGACCTAAAAGGAGAATAAAGTTAAATAAAAACAATAAAGCATTTCTTAAGGCGATTGGTTTGTTAAAATGAATATCCTAGATGTTTTATCCGCTCCAGCCTACGACAACTCTGTGGAAGGAATTGAAATTCACTCTTACAAGCCTTACGTAACAAGTTTTAATAGAAGCGATGAAATCAGGATACCTATTAATCAGCAAGACTTGTATATATTACCATCAGAAAGCACTTTGTTTTTGGAAGGGACTGTTATTGTAAACAAGGCTGAAAATTCGAAAGAGAGAGTCAGTAGTGTTCATTTCACAAACAATAGTTTACTTTACTTGTTTCAAGATATAAGGTATGAGATAAATGGAGTGGAGATAGATAAAATAAAAAATGCTGGGATAACTAGCACGATGAAATCATTTATATCAATGAATGAGAGCGACGCTAAAACATCTTCTGCTTGGGGTTGGAATATCGACGGAATAAAAAGTACTAATGGAGGTAGCTTTTCTGCTTCTATACCACTTTGCAACATTCTTGGTATTGCAGAAGATTTTAAGAAAGTAGTAATAAACAGTAAACATGAATTAATCTTATTACGAAGTAATACCAATCTGAACGCACTAAAACTTAACCCTGGTGAAATTGTAGAAGATATTATTATAAACAAAATAATATGGCGTGTACCACATGTTAAAGTATCTGATAGAGAAAAAATAAACATTCTAAAATTGTTAGAAAAAGATCGACCACTTCAGATGATATTCAGGAATTGGGATTTGTATGAATATCCAATGTTGCCTAAAACCACCAAACATACTTGGTCAATAAAAACATCTTCGCAAATAGAGAAACCAAGATTTGTTGTTATTGGTTTACAGACAAATAGAAAAAATAATGCTATATCTGATATGTCTCAGTTTGATCATTGTCAGATTCGTGATGTTAAGGTATACCTCAATTCCACCTACTTCCCATATGAAAATATAAATACAAGTTTCTCGAATAATCGAATTGCTTTAATATATGAACAATATACTAGATTTCAACAGTCTTATTACGGACGTCGCGCTGAGCCTTTATTAAGTGAGGAACAATTTAAAAACGTTGCTCCGTTATTCGTCGTAGACTGTTCTAGACAACCAGATAATCTTAAGTCAGGTCCTGTTGTGGACGTAAGAGTGGAAATTGAAAGTGATTTTGATATCCCAGATCAAACTTCAGCATATTGTCTTATATTGAACGACTGTATAATTGAGTATAAACCATTAAGCAGCACTGTGAGAAAATTATCATGAACCCGAATACGATTATAGTGGATGTCCAGGGGTTTAAAGACACTTGTAATAACTTTATAGTCAAGGAATTAGCTCTGGCCACTCGTGTTTATACCCAAACGTTCTTAATAAAGCCTCCATACTTATTTAAATACTTAACTACGAATGAAAAAAAACAAGTTACGTGGTTGGAGAGAAACAGAGGGATTTACTGGAATGAAGGTTATATCGACTATAGAGAATTTCGACGTATAATTGTTCCTTATCTAGAAAATAAAGAAATTATTGTGAAGGGCTTAGAAAAAGTTAAGTGGATTCAAGATCTTTGTATGAATTGTATTTGTATAGATCTTTGTGAAGACAAGTGTCCAAATTTATCACTGTTGCATAACAAATATTCAAATAATGAAACCAGTTTTAATTGTATTAATCATATTAAACAATGTGCACTTAAAAATGTTTTATGTATAAAGAACTATTTAATAGAGCAAGAAAGGTAATATGTCTTCCTATACGCAGTTTTAATAAATAAAACAATTTTTTAAAGTAAATGGTTTTTTATTTATTAACACACATTTTTAATATTTACAATTTTTTAACACATATTTTCATAGTAAATAAAATTTAATTAAAATCTAAATATGTCATCACACAATCTACTAGTTACACTAATGAATTATTACCTAATTAAAAAATATGATATGAGTAGCCACACAATTATTACCTATGGTTTTTTATTTTTTAACACACATTTTTAATATTTTTAATTTTTACACATATTTTCACAGTAAATAAAATTTTAATAAAATCTAAATATGTCATCACTTTATCTACTAATTACATTAATGAATTATTACCTAATTAAAAAATATGATATGAGTAGCCACACAATTATTACCTATGGTTTTTTTATTTTTTAACAGACATTTTTAATATTTATAATTTTTACACATGTTTTCACAGTAAATAAAATTTTAATAAAATCTAAATATGTCGTCACTTTATCTACTAATTACATTAATGAATTATTACCTAATTAAAAAATATGATATGAGTAGCCACACAATTATTACCTATGGTTTTTTTATTTTTTAACAACCATTTTTAATATTTATAATTTTTACACATATTTTCACAGTAAATAAAATTTTAATAAAATATAAATATGTCATCACTTTATCTACTACTTACATGAATGAATTATTACCTAATTAAAAAATATGATATGAGTAGCCACACATTTTTTTGGAAATATTGTGAATTAATTTTTCAGCTTGATCCGATATCTCATCTACCGTATCTTGTACAATATACTGTGCAGTGATTATCTCCTTAACTTCATCTTCGTCGTCTCTTGACTCACTGAGTTCCTTGATCGTAATTTTTATTAAACGTCGTCCTTTTCTTCTTTCACTGTTAATAATATAGGAATTCAATGCACTGCGTTTGTTTGTAATTGGTCTTCTTCGATTAGTTTTCTTTTTGTTTCTTTTTACTTCTTCATTGGGTGTTATCCAAGGTCTATTCATTGCGTTGTCCAAGTCGAACTGATCTTGCAGGTCTGGAAGATATTCAGGAGAGATCTCTTCTGTTCCGTTTGAAAATTTGTTGAAGTTGGTATTCTGAAAATTATTTAAAACATTAGTAATAAATCACACAGTATTTTGTAAATAGATCGAAATTTTCAATAGATTGAAAGTTATAAAATACCTACCATGTTGTTAGATATGCTCGTCTTGACTGTTTAATAAAGAATGAACTAGGTAATAATATTTTTTCTAACGCAGGTGATATATCAAATTATGCTGACATAAAGGATTTATTGGTATGATGATCAAGTTAGAACGTGAAAATTTTAGTTAATTCGTATGTGCATAATGTTATTGTTATGGACCTACTTAATAGTTGTGAAATTCTTATGAATTTCAAACATGTTGTAACGTGAATGATGACGTATTTCGTAATCAATATCATGTAAGGAATATAATAAAAACACAATAATTATGTAATTGCTTATTTTAATTTATTCGACATACTAATACAGAATCGGGTAACCAGTTAAATACCTATAGACACCTTATCAGTTAGTATCATACGAAATGAACTACAATAGGTATTCCTAATATTTCATTTTTGTATTGTCTAAACTCTCCAGCTATTCTATAGAATACCTACATTATTCCTTACTGATGATATTATATTCGACAACTTATTTGGGAGCTACTCATATTTTAATATTAAATATTTCACAACATTTCACACAACGCTATCTAGATCCATGGTAAGCTAGCTTAACTAGCTTGTGATATGGAATCTAGAATGCAGATAAACATACTTAGATACTATTTTTTGTAAATACATACATATTATACATAGAAACACCGAGACCAATGCAAATACCCATATTCGTGCATATAAATATTTGCACCGAGCGGGAATCGAACCCGCGCCTCCTGCGTAGCGGCCGCGTTCACTACCGCCACGCCACAGAGGTACATTATGTATAACTACGTGCTACTTTAATGTTACACTTTTTGGAATGACCAAAATATAGGTATAGGTATCTACTTACAAATTGATTACGTGGTTCACCGCTCAGCCCATGAGGGTTCCCCGTCAATTTCTTCCATGATGATAAAATATCTGAAAATAAAATTAAATATAGGTTTATGTCTAATTATTGAAAATTGGTAAATGTAGTTCGAATATGTTGAACCTACAACTTCTTCAGGAGCTACTCTAATTGAGTCACCAGGGCCTATTCAAATTTGATAAAATATTCTACATTATGTATAACTACGTGCTACTTTAATTTTACACTTTTGGAATGACTAAAATATATGGGTATCTACTTACAAATTGATTACGTGGTTCACCGCGCTGTCCATGAGGGTTCCTTGTCAATTTCTTCCGTGATGGTAAAATATCTGAAAATAAAATTAAATATAGGGTTAAATCTAATTATTGAAAACCGGCAAATGTAGTCCGAATATGTCAAACCTACAACTACACTAGAGCCTATTCAAATTTGATAAAATATTCTACTTTATGTACAATTAAGTGCTAGCAAGAGATTAAATATTTCAGCGTTCATTATTTTGTTTACAACTTTTGAATTTTGTACAGAACTTAAATTTTATACGAAAATTAAGGATATTCGTATAAAATTAAATTTAAAGGACTTCCATAGAAAACTACATCGCCATAAAATTAGATATTTAGTAGGTAAACTAACAAAGAATTATATATCAAATAATTAACATTATAAGTAATTACTTACATAACATTGCTTTTATTTTGGGTCTTCCTTTTAATCCTCTGAAGGACGTAGTGCACTGCGTGGTTAGTAGCTCGATGCAAATGGTAGATATTGTGGGAACAGAATATGAGACATTCCTCGCGTATAGGAACGATGTGACGATGTAACACACATAGGTAAACCAGTAGAACATACATGAACAAACTGCTGACTTAGCATTGGTCGTAGCTTTGTATAAAGGTACGTTGTTAGCCGACTTGCACATACCAAAACTACTTGCTAATATTTAAAAGTTATATTTTAAATGATTATTTGTAATGTTTGTTAACATATTTGTGGGATAAGTCTGTAGTAATATTTTTGTAAAATTATTTTTATGTAAACGATTCCAAAGGATTTTTAATAGAATACCGTTAACCATACCTTGTATCAAATTTGAGAACCATAAACCAACATACCTACAGATAAATAAAGTAACCACCTTTTTTAGAAGTTGGTTAATATGATGTCGTTTTAATATTGTATCGCTGAGTAAGTAAACTAACAGATACCTTGCTTCCACACACTAACACACACACACACACACACACCCATGCAAACCGTGCATAGCAATTTGAAACTTCTATAATTGTGACGCAAACTAGGTAACATCCAGGGTACGTCTACCTTTTTAAAAATAATTAAATACCTACCGTGTACTAACGGTCAGCTTAAATTGGTGATTTAGGTATAGACGACGGTCTTTACCTACATAAATTGCATAATTTTACTTCTGCACAATGTATGAGAATATTTGATAAATACTTTTCATGTACCTATACATAATTATATAGTTACCATATTCAAACTATTTTTGATGTGTGTATATTATAATAATATACTTATCGACGACGATCAATGAACATACCTACATAAATTATAATTACATTTTATATGTATCATACACAAATCATAACATTCGTCGGAATTAATCGGAATTAGCTTTGGCGGTGTTGGTAAAGACATGGTTTTGTATTTCAATTGTAATAACAAAAGTGGAATTAGACGAAATGAGTTTTCAATCATTTTGATTTAAATAGTCGTAAGTAACATAAATTAATAAATACACCTATATGAATAATAAGTTAAGTTTTAATTTTGTTGGGAGGTGATAATTGCTGAATTAATACTTTTTATGTATAAAAACCCATCAATTTTTCAAATAAATTACATTCGCTCCAGTATCCTCCAGTGATCTTCTCCAACAATAAAATGTGAGTAAGTGCTTTTAAATTAATTATTATTTGGTTAATTATTATCCAGCTGAGTTGCTTGGTTAATTCCTGCCGGCTGATAATGATTAAATATTATTTAGTTAATTATTATCCAGTTGAGTTGCTTGGTTAATTCCTGCCGGCTGATAATGATTAATTATTATTTAGTTAATTATTATCCAGTTGAGTTGCTTGGTTAATTCCTGCCGGCTGATAATGATTAATTATTATTTAGTTAATTATTATCCAGCTGAGTTGCTTGGTTAATTCCTGCCGGCTGATAATTATTTACGCATATTATTATAAAATGTGATTACTGATTATGTTATCCCACTGAGTAGTGAGTTGCTTGGTTAATTCCCGCCGGCTGCATTATCTATAATCAGCCGTGATGCTAGCAATATATCTATTCGGAAAATCTTGGGAATATATTTGTTTATAATTTAATTTTATTTTAACAGGTCTGATTCGGAGTTTGAAACTTCTTCTGTAGTAGAGTCGGAGTGTGTAGCACCAAAGAAACGCAAACAGGCGGTGGAGAAAAAGCAAAAACAACCGAAGCCCAGCTGCACCAAAAGTGTACAACGAAAAAACACTTCACCCGAGTTTAACACCACAAAGAGGTAGGTTTCATTATGTTCAACTAAGTTTAACATCGTCACATTTTAATTAAAATTGAATAAGGTGTAGTTTACACCTTTAACTTAATTTATATACATAGATAGATCTTTTGACAATACTTGTACGTTTCAATACCTACACGTTTAAATACACGTATAACTTTTTTGTGTTTTGAGCCCAAGTTCCCAGGTCACTTTGAATAGATACTTTTATAATTAACACTTTTTTCTATTTACAGAACGAATAAAACAAATATTTTGAATATTTTGCGGGCTGAAGAAGTCAGTTGCAGTGAACCACGGCGCGACTTAGCTTCCAGTTTCTCAAGTCGTGTTTCAACTGGGACGTCTCGTCGCTCCAAGAAAACGGAAGGAGGGTATGTGGTTGATTTAAAACTCTATAAAACCAACGATTACATATCACACGCCCCTGATGTGCGCTACAGGACAGCGTTGGTGACTGTAAAATTACAGTGCGATGAGTCCTCACTATCTTGGGAGTCACTTCAAGACTTTCTAGGACATGCATATAAAGAATTTCAAGACACTGAACCAGTGCATTATTCGGATAAGATTTTTTTTAAGTAGATTTACTCGTTTATAGATATACCTTATGTATATTATTATAATATACACACATCAAAAAATAGTTTGAGATCACTTACAAAGCTGATATATTTTCAAATTTAACCCAATCAAGAGAAAATGTTTACATACGTTTAATCTGACTATTGTTTCACGTTCTAATTCTAATTTTTAATATTTTTAGAATCTTATCAGAAAAAATCTTCTGTACCACAAATATAAGTATCTAATTTTCAAAGTGATCACAAACTTTTTTAAGTGTGTAGATCTATAATACATAAATTTCTTTAATTTTTATGTTTTAAACTTAGTGTTGTAGGAGCAAATATCTTATTTAATAATGCCTTTTTGTACTGCGTGTAACACATCAGTACCCAGTAAATCATGGGTAGGACATTTGCGAAGTAGTTCACATAGGAAAAGTACTCAAACAATAAAACATAGTGATGGTGTAGAAATCATAAACTCAGCGTTTCGCAGTCGTATATTAACCTATAAAATATTAGCTCGTGATGAACATCAAGGAGCGTCAATTGAATCCTTTTTTTCAAGTATTTTTGACAAATTAAAATCTCTTTTAAATGAATTCCTTGCTAAGCATACTTGTGTTAAGGTAAACTTTGAGTTTTTTGGTACATTTTTAAAATTCAAAGATAATTCACAAGAAGTGAAATCTTTTGGAACCAAAAATAAAATATTATATTCTAACTTCGATTTCGAAAAATTGTATATTGAAACAGTTAATTATTTAAAAACATCTATTGAAGAGTTTGAAGGTCGTGATAGTGGATGGACATTTATAAACAATTTGTATGTTGAGATGAATCTCAATAAATACCAACCACTTGGTGGTTCTAGTTATATCAGTTTACCCAAATTAATTCAGGCTAAAAAAGCATGTTTGAATATTGTGAATAATGATCACTATTGTTTTTTATGGTGTGTAACAGCGGCTTTATATCCAGCTAAGAAACACCCTGAAAGAACGTCTTCTTATCCTAATTTTCGAGAAATATTTAACTTAAGAGGAATGTCTTTTCCTGTAACCTTTAATGATATAAGAACATTTGAAAAAAACAATCCACATATAAAGTTTATAATTTATGGCTTAAAAAATCATAAAAACTTTGTAGGTCCTTTGTATAAATCTGAATTCAACCTTAAATACAACGGAAAATTGATACACCTTCTGTTTTTAGAAAATAATAATTCTTCTCATTATTGCTTGATCAAAGACTGTTCCAGACTTTTTAGAAGTCAACTAACATCTCATCACAGCAGATTACATCTTTGCGAATTATGTTTGATATTTTTCAATACCGCTGACGAACTTAACAACCATTTATGTGGAGGTGTAGTAACTGTCCTTCCAAACAGAGGTTCAGTAATTAAGTTTAAAAACTATGAACGGAAACAAACTATGCCTTTTTGTATTTATGCAGATTTTGAATCGATGCTACAAACAAGTACTGAGCCTAGGGCTGCCACCTTTCAAAAACAGTAGACCCGGAGATTTTAGAAATGTCGTTTTTTTTTATTAAAATAAAACATTTTTTTAAAGATTTAAGTATTTAATGAAATAAGTACAAAGTAATGGTAAATTAATATAGGTATGTAACGTTTTTTGTTTAATATAAATTACCTAGCTAGTGCTAGGCTGACTTGAACTAGCTTGACACTTAAAATTATATTTTTTATTCTGCAGGGATTGTTTCAGCATTTCTTCTTGCTCAGGTTTCTTCAAAAATTTTAAAAATTCTTGGCAATTCATATTGTAATTAATCTTTACAATTAACTCAGCCTTCACCATGTCCACTGATAAGCAGTTTCGCTCGTCTGTCCACAAATTTCCCATTAAAGAAAAGACGCGTTCTACGAAAGCATTGCTTATAGGGATTGAAAAGATTTTACCAATTATTTTTGGCAGTTCGGTGAAAGTTGAGGTGACTTTGAAAAGCTGAACCCATCGTAAATCAACAGATAATGTTGAATTAATAGATTGTTCGAACTGAGGAAAGACTTGGTTTAATTTTCGGGTCTCGTCATACAGTTTATCTTCGTCCACATTTTTCAGACCAAGTGATTCGCAAGCTTCCACAGCATCTTCGTAACTTACTGCACTTGTTAGATCGAATTTGGAAAAAAATTTGAACACAGAATGCTCAAAATCATAATATTTCTGTACGTATTCAAGAGTTCTTCTGTAAACCTCATTGGCTTCTTTTTTTAATTGATCCTGTTCGGAAGGCCTCAAAAACTTCATGTTTCTCATTACTTTGGCGCCATAAAACTCGTCATGCAGTCGGCTTTCAACCTTGTCTTTTATATTTTTCATAATTGGGTGCAACTCAGTAGCTGTTACTGTGTTTTTTTCCAGTAATAGTATGGCTTCTGTCAGCATATTCATATAATGATGAATGAAATATAAATAACATTCCTGTAGTGTGATTTTTGCAGATAAACTTCCAGCATCATCACCACACTGTTTTACGAATTCCCATATTATCTTATGGCATGCTGCTTCACCAAGACTTTTGAAATACGCGGATACAGCAGGCCATGACAATATCAATCTGTCAACAGCTCTTCCCAAACTTAACCATCTAGTTGGCCCATGTCTCAAAACTTTTCTGTATTCAATTTCAAACTCCTCAAAAAATGCCTGCAATTCTCTCGTGCGTTTTGCGCTGTTCGAAAATTCCGCATAAACTTTCATAATCAAGTTTTCCACATCATATGTTAAAGCTTTCATAGCGTTTCTGGCGGCGTTATGAAGAACGTGACAGTTACAATTTGCTTTAACGACTTTGGTATCGGAATATTTATCTTTAATTTTTTGGTACACGGAATTGTGAGCACCGTAATTAACCGGTGCATTATCTGCAGAGAAAGCAGACAGCAAAGTTGTGTCTAAGTCATGCTGAAGCATAAAATTGTCAATATTCTCAAAAATTTTTTGAGATGTTTCGTTCGAATCCTCATAAAAATCCATTAATTTATTCTGAACACCTTTTTCTTGGTCAAAGTATCTGATGACAATTGGATACATTTTCTGGGATCCTTTATTTGAGGCGTCGATAGCAATCGAAAAGTGAACCCCGCCTCCAGATTGAGTCCTTTTTAGGTCTTGTATTGTTGACTGGATTGAATTCGGTGCTAGGACATTCAAAACAATGGCTTCAGCTTTTGTTCTGCCGCAGTGAACTTTATGTGATAGTGGTGAATCGGAATAAAGAGTAGCATTTAATTTAATACCACAATCGGTGCTCAAGTAACTATGGTGGTGGCTAATTGCATGATAAATCGACGCAATTTCGATTGTCGCTACTTTTAGCTCTTCAGAAGAATTTTTCTTGGGCAGAAAAGCGGTTATCAAAGAGTTTGAGTCAATGTTTCTCACCTTTTTCTTGTGCGTTTCACTGTTAAGATGAGTTGATAACGCCTTTTCACCATCCCATTTCACTGTAAATTTCACGTTACAAAATACACATTTCGCGTTTTTTTCATCGACTTTTCTCACCCACATTTTATACTTCTCATTTTCTAGCCACACTTGTTGAAAATTACATTCGTACTTCTTTTTTTTCTTCGACTGTGATTCTTCTTGTTCCATTATGACCACACGCTACAACACTAGGTACTTTTAATAAGAGAAAGTACCGAAAACAATCTGTGATAGAAATATTAATGAACAAAACATAAAATACTCTTGTTTGTGTGCAATTATTACGAAGCGCTAACAGAAATTAGCTATTGTTTTGAATCTAATGATCGTTCTGCGTACGCATGTACTGTTGTACCCCGCCCGCGCTCCCTGCCTGCTACTCCCACTTTCCCGCTCACTCGGCCGCCCGCGCCCGCGCCCGTACGTTGTACGTCTCACTCAGACTATCAGTCACGCACGCACGCACTCCGCGCCGTGCGCCCGGTGCGTGATGACGTGTTGTCGCTTTCCGTTCCATCGGACCCGGAGATATCGATGTTAAACCCGTAGCCCGGACATGAACCATGCAAACCCGTAAACTCCGGGTCAAACCCGGAGAGGTGGCAGCTCTAACTGAGCCTAATAATTGTTCTAGTAAAAATATGAATATGTTTCACCAACACGTACCGGTTGCTTTTGGTTATTATATTGTATGCTCTGATGAACCTAGCTATAATCGTTACGTGTCATATCGAGGTCCAGACTGTGATAAGCGGTTTGTTGACTATTTAATTAAAGACGTGCAAAAAATTTATGATATAATTAAGTCACCAGCTGCAATGATATTTTCCACGGAGGACAGGTATGACTTTGAAAATGCAACACGTTGTCATATCTGTCAAAACTTTCTTTTTTGGGACAAAGTCCGTGATCATTGTCATCTTACCGGTCGCTATCGTGGAGCTGCACATTCGTTCTGTAATTTGCAATATAAATGCCCTGCATTTGTCCCCATTTTTTTTCATAACTTAGCTGGTTATGATTGTCATTTATTTATTAAAGCCTTGGGTGACGTCCCTGGTGAAATAAAGATAATACCTAAAAATAAAGAAAACTATATCTCATTTACGAAATTTGTATCAGTTTCAAATAATAAGTTCTTTCAAATGCGTTTTCTTGATTCGTTTAAATTTTTGGGAACAAGCTTAAGCAAATTATGTAAAACTTTAAAACCAGAAATGTTTAAAAATTTACAAAATCACTTCCCTGCCCAAGATGAATTCCAATTACTTACTCGCAAAGGAATTTATCCATATGAATACATGGATTCGTGGAAACGGTATGATGAAAAATGTTTGCCTCCAAAGAAATACTTTTATAGCTCCCTCAATGATGAAAATGTTTCTGAAGATGATTACCGGCATGCACATTTAGTTTGGTCAACATTTAGAATTACTAGTTTAGGTGGTTATACGGATCTATACCTACAAACTGATGTGCTTTTATTAGCAGATATTTTTGAAAACTTTAGACAGACTTGTAAACAACATTATCACTTAGATCCAGCTTTTTATTTAACTGCACCCAGTTTATCTTTTGACGCTATGTTATTAAAAACATGTGTTCAATTGGAACTAATTAATGACTTGTCTATGATACGCATGTTACAAAGTGGTATAAGAGGAGGCGTGTGCCTCTGCTCTCACAGGCATGCGAAAGCAAATAACATATACTTACCGGATTACAAATCTTCGGAACCTGATTCCTATGTCTCTTATATAGATTGTAATAATTTGTATGGGTATAGTATGTGTCAATACTTACCATTATCCAACTTCAAATTTCTCACTCCACAGGAAATTAACAATTTAGATATAACGAAAATTGCAATTGATGCAGATTATGGTTATATTTTGGAAGTGGATATAGTATACCCTAAGCATTTGCATAACTTACACAACGATTTACCATTTTGTTCTGAAAAATTTATACCCCCCGGGGGAAAGAGTTCTAAGCTAATCCCTAATTTATACGATAAATTTAAATATGTTATTCATTACGTGCATTTACAAACTTGTATGAAACATGGGTTAATATTGAAGAAGATTCATAGAATAATCAGTTTTCGACAAAGCCCATATTTAAAACAATATATTGATTTAAATACCAAACTGAGACAAAAAAGTTCTTCAACTTTCGAACAAGATTTTTTTAAGCTCTTGAATAATAGTGTATTTGGAAAAACCTTAGAAAATACTGAAAACAGGGTTAATGTCCATTTAGTTTCTCAGTGGCGAGATATCAAAAACATAACTAAAAGAAGAAAATGTGCTCAAAACCTTATTGCTCGTCCAAATTTCCATAGTGCAACGGTTTTCACTAAAAATCTAGTAGCGGTGCAGTTAAATCCTGAACAAATAACTTTGAACAAACCAATATATATTGGCTTTGCTGTTCTAGAATTATCAAAAAGTCATATGTATGATTTTCACTATTCAGTAATGCAACCTTTTTACAAGGATAGGATACGGATGTGTTACACGGATACAGATAGTTTTGTGTATCATATACAAACCCATGATTTCTATGAAGACATAAAAAATAACTTTTTATCTTACTTTGACACTAGCAATTTTTGTAAAAATAATGTGTATTCTTTACCCATACAGAACAAAAAAATACCAGGCTTATTTAAAGATGAAATGGCTGGTAAAATAATAAGCGAATTTGTTGGATTGAGATCGAAGTTATATTGTATCAACACCATTCACAACACAATTAAAAAAGCCAAGGGTATTAAAAAGAATGTTGTACGTGACCTTAACGTTACTGATTATGAAAAAACACTTTATGATGGTAACATTGTTCATAAAACAAATGTTTTATTTAAGTCAATAAAACATGAGCTATTTACATGTGCTGTAACAAAAATTGCATTGTCTGGTGATGATGATAAAAGAGTAATTGCAAAAGATAAGATTTCAACTCGAGCATGGGGTCATACCAATATTTTTAATTTTTAACTAATAAATAAAAATGTTTATTTACTGTTTCCTTTAAGTACATGTTACAATGTTTGGAGAGATCTCCTTTTGCACAATATATGCTTGTATCAGGAAAATCCGCTCTTCTTACAGACCTTTTATAAGCTACGTACCTTTTATAAGTTACCATAAAATGAGCAAATAATATTCACATGTTATGTGCACTAAATACGAAGTTTTGTGAAGTATATCATTTGAGATGCTACATGTAATGTGAAAGTGACGTAACTAGCCCTGTGACATGATGTCTTGGGATCAGACCCGTTATATCGGACTAAGGTCTACTAATAACGGGACTGCTAGCTTATTGGATTTAACTAGAATTAAGTGTGCTGTCCTGTCTTATATAAGTACCTAGACTTAAGAAATTGTAATTATTTTAATAAACTAAACTAAGTAAAACTGTAAAAAAAAAAAAAAAATGTATTATTATAAAGTTTTCAGTTTTTTAATTTAATTTCCTATAGCATTTACAAAACTATCATCATGACGAACAAATTTACGTTTTTTCGCTATGTCAGAATTCTAGAATGGACAAATTCAAAGACATTATTGTCTACCATACTCAGTCAGTACTTAGCGACAACACTATAAGATTCATAGTCCGTATTACTATAGGATACCCTAGATGGTTCTACTAGTATGATAGGTCTTAAAAGAATAGTTAAACCAAACTGCTTACAGACAACGCAATAGGTAAACGTAAGACTGAACTGTTTATGAAATGACTCTATCGCTAACTAACAGAGCATCTTTCAACACAATTACGACGCAGGAGATCGCAGAGAGCTGACGGAACGGTAGTGTATTGAACGGCATTAAAATATGGAACGTTGGCTTAGGTAAATGATTTTACAAAGAGTTATTGGGCATTCTATCCCACCGTGACTGAGGTTATCGAAGATAACAGATGGAACTAAGGTGGGGTAGAACAGAGCATCTTTCAACCCAATTACGACGCAGGGGATCGCAGAGAGCCGACGGAACGGTAGTGTATTGAACGGCATTAAAATATGGAACGTTGGCTTAGGTAAATGATTTTACAAAGAGTTATTGGGCATTCTATCCCACCGTGACTGAGGTTATCGAAGATAACAGATGGAACTAAAGTGGGGTAGAACAGAGCATCTTTCAACGCAATTACGACGCAGGGGATCGCAGAGAGCCGACGGAACGGTAGTGTATTGAACGGCATTAAAATGTGGAACGTTGGCTTAGGTAAATGATTTTACAAAGAGTTATTAGGCATTCTATCCCACCGTGACTGAGGTTATCGAAGATAACAGTAGGAACTAAGGTGGGGTAGAACAGAGCATCTTTCAACGCAATTACGACGCAGGGAATCGCAGAGAGCCGACGGAACGGTAGTGTATTGAGCGGCATTAAAATGTGGAACGTTGGCTTAGGTAAATGATTTTACAAAGAGTTATTGGGCATTCTATCCCACCATGACTGAGGTTAGGTTAGGTTAGGTTACAAAGAGTTATTGGGCATTCTATCCCACCGTGACTGAGGTTATCGAAGATAACCGAAGGAACTAAGGTGGGGTAGAATGCCCAATAACTCACTACTGACATTGCATGTGTAAAAATACTTAAAGGAAGCCTCTCGTGCAATCGGGGATCAATGCCTCGCATCTTTTCATATGTTTCATTCACTAAAGGAATAAACCCCGAAAATTCAAAATTTTGACAATAAACATCTTGCGTTGGCAACAGAGACGAATGAGGCCCAATATCATACAAGGGCTCGTCACGGTGAGGCGTTGCTGAAGTGCTTGGCACAACTGTCTGTTCAGGAGGCGGTTGAATCTGTGGGCGTTGGGTCTGTGGTTGACTCTTCTTGCCACGATTCTTGAAGTTAATAGTCCTCGCAGTAGGTTGGGGTTGGTAGCGAGGTTTAACTCTATTTGGATCAAATTCTTCAGGCTGGTAGCTCCAGTCCTGCATTTGTCTGGTGTTATTGTAATGATTATAAGCACGCTGAGCGTCGCGCATATCTCGGCGGTTACCGCCGGAATTATGGCTTCTGCCACGTGGATTACCACTATTATTATTGTTATACATCTCTTTTCGAGGAAAACTTTGTCATTAATACTGGCAGGGTCGCCATGTAATATTGTAGTTGTGGATGTCAGGAAACGTAAAATAAAAGGTATATGTTTACTTCATCGTGTCCATTTATTGAGTGAGCCACACACAAGTTATACAAGTACTCGACATGGGAAGTGCTAAGTTGCACTTTTGATTTTTCGTAAAGTGCTTATGTACTAAGTCACATACTACACTGTCCTGAAAATACTATACTGCGTAGCAATAGACAATGAACACTTAAAAGAAAAAATAAAAACTAACAACAATACATATTGAAGTGTAAAAAAATCACTTGTAGTCATATGCATTTTAAACGCTTGACTAGCCCTACGATTAAAATCTCGGGATCGGTGTAAATACCACTAGCCCAGCAAAAAAGAAAGAAACAATTGCGCGCATAAGCTAATCCACGCGCAGTATGTCTTTTACATGAAATTTACCAACTGATCCAGACGTTAACTCACGTAGCTCGTACACTACATTTGACAACTTCTTCACTACTACGCACTTCACAAACTTCGGCGCTAGCTTGGCTGAGAAATATTTTGCGGCGTTGGACTGCACAAAGTTTCTTCGCCAGACCACATCACCATCCTTTGCCGTGAAGTGTCGTCTTCGAAGATTATAATGCTGCGCATTTTTTTGGTACGCCTGAGTTAACGCTTCTTCTACCTTTTCAAAAATCTTTGCTAGCTCTGATAACGATGAAGCCGCCTTACTTCTGTCGCCAATCGTCAGATCGTCCGCCGAAGTTGGTAAATCCCTCAAAATCGAATGGAATTGACCGTCGGTGACTATCTCGCGACCAGTAGCTAAGAAGTACGGAGTATAACCTGTGGCTAGGTTCACCGTGCTATTCAGTGATAGCTGAATTTGCTGTAGGTATTTAGACCAGTTTCGTTGATCTTGATCAACTAATATTGACAAACAGACCTCAGCGGTTTTATTATACCGCTCGACCGTATTTGCTTGAGGTGCATAATGTGCAGTATAAAAAATTTTGGGGATAGAATATCCTTCACAAAAGGCTTTAAAAGGTTTGCTTTTAAAAATAGTTGCGTTGTCGCAGATAAGAATAGCGGGGGTACCCCATTTTAAAATTATTTATTTTTCTAAAAATGAAGTAACTGTTTGAGTAGTTGCAGTGCGAAGTGGATGGAGCCACACAAATTTTGAGAAAACGTCTACGACTGACAGAATGTATAAGTGACCCGAATATGCTTTAGGAAATGGGCCTATAATGTCTATTGACAAAGTGTGCATGGGAACATTCACCTCCTTTTGATTAGTCATGAGTCCGTGAGGTGGTGAATTGGAGTGCTTATAAGCCTTGCACTTATCACACCTTGCAACGAACCTCTTGACGTTTTCAAACATATTTGGCCAGTAATAATGCTCCCTAAGTTTTAAATAGGTTTTCTGGACACCTGGATGCACACTGCAAAATGAGTCATGATTCGCTTTGATACATTCGTCAACCAGTTCTTTAGGAATTACCAATTTCCAATTATTTATAGAATAAGAAGATTTCGTTTTACAAAATCTAAATAAGTTACCTTCTTGAATTTGAAAATTTTTAAATCGAGATGGTGATGTTTGACAACCTTTATAAATTTTCGTGAACCATTCATCAGAAGTTAAAGAGAGGTCTCCCTTGAAAGTAATAGCATCAACTGAAATTCGTGATAGTGCGTCTGGGACTACGTTAAGTTTACCTGCCTTGTGACAAATATCAAAATTAAAAGAGGATATTTGCATAGCCCATCTGGCTAATCTGCCCGAGGGGTTACTCAATGACTTGAGCCACTTTAAACTCATGTGGTCTGTCACGACCGTAAACTTTGTCCCTTCTATGTAAGCACGAAAATGATTGATCGAATCGACCACCGCTAGCAACTCTCGCTCAGTAGTACTGTAATTCCTTTCGGGTTTAGAGAGTAAACGTGAATAGAAAGCTACTGGACGCTCGATTCCATCCATTTCCTGTGTTAAGACACTACCTATACCAACAGATGATGCATCACAATGAAGAACGAAAGGTTTTGTAAATTCAGGAGACGCTAAAACCGGAGCTGTTACCAGTGCGTGTTTAAGGGTATTAAATGATTCGTTCGCTGCCTCAGACCATTGTATGCCATCGCTGCCCTTCCTTTTGCCTACCAACGCCGTCATGGGTGCTATAATGGTGGAAAAGTCTTTCACAAATCTACGATAGTACGAACATAGACCTATGAATCCCCTTAGCTGTTTGGCGGTTTTAGGCTGTGGGAAGTTCTGAATGCTGCTCAGTTTCTCCGGATCTGTGCGCAAACCTTGGGTGTTGATTATGTACCCAAGATATTTGAGTTCCCCCTTGCAGAAATCACACTTTTTTAAGTTGATGGTGAGACCAGCGTCACTGAGTGACTTCCTAACAGCAGTAAGTATATCCATATGTTCAGAGAAAGTTTCTGTGGCTACCAAAAGATCATCTAAATAACAGAAAACTTTACCGTCGAACTTATGTAGAAACAGCGAATCAACCAGCCTCTGCATTTCAGCTCCAGCATTTGATAAACCAAACGGCATTCTTTTGAAGTGGAAAAGACCTCTATTCGGGACTACGAAAGCTGTCTTCTCACGAGAAGTACCTCGCCCGTCAGCGCCATCTTGATTAGACAAAGTAACCTGCCAAAAACTCGACGACAAATCGATTGAGCTAAGATAGTGAGCACCGCGCAGATTGTCCAAGATTGAATTGATGTAAGGAAGAGGATACGAGTCCTTAACTGTGACGCCATTCAGCTTGCGCGCGTCGAGGCAGAATCTCCATGATCCATCTTTTTTTGGAATCATGACTACTGGGTTAGACCACGGCGACCTCGACGGTTCTATGACGTCTAGTTTCAACATCTCGTCTACCTCCTTATTTAGCGCTGCCAACTTAGCAGGCGATAAAGGGTAGTACCTTTGTTTAATCGGTTCGCCTTGTGTAACGATTTTATGAGTAACAATGTGTGTTTTCCCTAAACCTTTCTTATCTGATGAAATTGTTTCAAATTCATTTACGACTTCTTGTAAAAGTTTGGCTTGTCCTACTGGTAGATCGTTTCTGAGTATCAACGCTCTAACTTCGCACAATTCACTGCGTGCACTATAATAATCTGTGGACGTGCCTCTCCTAATGACATCTCCAAATTTAAAAATATCTACCAAACCAAATGCATCGGCGAAATCCATACCACATAAGAGTTCATGATGTATGTTTGGGCAAACTAAAAAATTAAAATCGGCAGTTATCCCGTTACAAATTATTGGCAATGAAATTGTGCCAATGACTTTAATTTGAGACAAATCAGCCAAGAATACTGCTGGAACAGCTGAAGTTCCCTTGGTGTGTAAAGTCACCCCAAGTTTTTGAAAGAAACGATGCTTATTTGCACCTAAAACTGACAAATGTGCCCCAGGATCGAGCAATGCTTCGTAACTTCTATTCATTGATGAGAATCTTACAAACAAACGTGAATCCCCTACAAACGACGATATTTCAGGTGTAGAGACAGTGTGTGTACGTAGCGACCTGCTCGGGGGCCTAATTAGTTTTTTTGTTTCGGCTCCTGAGTTGCAGGCTGCGCGCCTTCTTTACATTTCAAGCAGTTCTTTGTCGTCACCTCTTTTGCACCACACTTAAAGCATACTATGCCTGGTATCGACCTACATACCTTGTAATTATGGCCGACCTTTTTGCACTTTAGGCAGGTGGGTGGTGAGCCGCGTTTATCGGGTGACTTACCGGCACTTACTGCATTAACCTCGCGCTTACCTGCTGGTCGCGATTGACTCAAAACACCGGAATATGCCTCATAATTCTTGGTTACATTGACCAATTGTTCAAAGGTAGTTATATCATTAATTGCCAATAGTTGGGCATATGAAGGTAGCATATTGTGTTTTACTATATCAAGTAGATTGTCGTTTGTAATAGGATAAGTCAACCTATTGTTTAGATCTTGTACGTCCAAAATAAAGAATGAGACGGATTGACCTGGCTGCTGCTTCATTACACGAATTTGCTTTTCTATGTTATAATTGTAGTCCTTAGACTGAAAAAACTTTCGATACTCAATAAAAATGTCAAACCATGAGCTTATTCTATGTTGTATTGTTCTATGAAACTTTAATGCAGTGCCAGATAACAGCTCTGAAAAACTTCTAACTATTGTTGAATCGTCTATTTGTCGCGCTATCCGCGTTTCATTAACCCTAAGTAGGAACTCATCAACATCAGTCTCTCCGTTGTATTTAATATTAAGAGAAGCTAAATTTAAAGATTTATAATAAACGTTCGCGCTTGGAGGTGGTGCCACTACTTGTGCTATGTTGTTGCCGTAGTTAAGGTTATCAAAACGTTCGCTAGTCTTAAAGGGAAATGCTTTATATGCGTGTGCGATCGGTTCTTGTGCCACGTATGTTTCATGGGTATTGCTGTGTGAAGATGTATAATGACTAGTAGTAGTCGACAGCGTAGAGGTAGTCAACGCCTCAGTGACCGACGTGGGATCAAAGTTCACATTAATGCGGGGACGTGTATTAACAGATTCCATTGTTATCTGTACCTCTAGTGGTCGTGAATGTGGCGAGCTAGAACTAACCTGCGTAACGTTATGGCTATTCATGGGTGAATCAAAGTCACCAATGTCAGCATCAGGCGTTTGAGACATTTCAAAAATTATTAAATTTTAGCTAGCACTTAACCTCTAAATGCTTAATATAACACCAGTAGTATCACCAACAGTATCACCTTAATGATAGCAGTTCTATACAAAAGTTCTATGCATGTCTGTATCTCAAAATTATATGTGGTACAATTTCCAAGAAATGAGCAAAAATAAACTTAATTTCCTTTATAAAATCACTGTGACCACTTATTTTGGCCTGAATTTCACCAATATAAATTCTAAATAATGTAAGAGACCAGGCAAAATTGTTTAAACAAGCAGAATATCAAAATAAAAATTTTTGATTTGTTCCGAGGAGAACGATGAAATTTGCAAGAAATAAATTTTAATTATTATTTTAAATGTGAACACTCCAAGCTTATGTTTATAAAGCACAATAACTTGTTTCATAGTCACAATCCATTAACAATAATAATTGCATTCAGAAAAGAATATTAAAATTATGTAGGTAGTTCGTACAAGTTCACAGAAATTTCTTTCCCGAACTCTCAATGCAACAAATGTAATGATTTAAATAAAATTCGGGCGCCATTTATTGTAGCGTAACGGCGATGACGTTCATACTTGTTACGCTAACAATAAGAGTGTTATGAAAAATTTATAAAATTACCTGGATAAGCGAAGCCAGCAGATACATTGGACCTTTTAGGTTAAGGGCCGTATCGTGTGGTTATTTGGTTATTACTTGGTTACTGTTGCAATGGATTCGGAAAAGAAAGCACTTTTATACTTACAACACTGTTTAATTGTAAATTGTTACAACATTGTTTAATAATAATTGTTAAATAACCAAGAATGCAGGCTGAACACAATAATAACATATGTTCTTAAGATTATGTCTTATTATAATAACAGATCACCACCCCATGGTGTCGTAAAAAGATGAGACGGTGACTCAAAATGTACTACCAATAGTCGCCCTCGACTGTGGTAGCAAATCTGAATATCAACCGACTGTCTGTTATAAAAAATTACAATATGAGGTTTGTGCCACAGTGCCTCGCCAACATCACCAAAAAGCTCTTCTTACAAGTAGGTGGTTATACTTAGCAGGAGTTCACGCTAGCCTTCTGACCAGCATTGAAACTTTATTTAAGGTATAAATTGGTGCGTTGCTCAATAGGGGTACAACTGCCGCGTCTTTCGTGAAAGGAATGCAAAAGTAAATAATAATTGACCGATCGGTTACCGTATTAGCAAATCAGGTCCGTTATTCGTTGCGGAGGGTCGGTGCTGAGGTCGCCATGCGAGGCTCGGCCTAGGCGTCAGGATCGCCTATACCCTGGCCGTTGTCCGGTAGAACAAAAAAACCCGCTGTGCAAACAATAGAAATACGATCTCATTAGAACACTATATTTGCACAACGTATCAACACTCGCGATTCACGAAAATTATTGATAAAATCATAAATACCTTTTATCGCGGGTCTTGTTATAATATTTGTAAGCACCTGGCAGCACCTCCAGTTTGCAAAACGACCAGAAAAGATTTTCCTTCATCATCACTCCTTTCTCAAGCTCTGAATGTCAAAAAGCGGTCAATGCTACGTCATAAGGACGTAACTTCCGTGCAGCTACTCAAATGTCGCTATCGTTTTATTCGTTTCGCAAAATTCAACGTTCTAGAATATTCCAAGGACATTTGTTTTGTCAAACAAATAGAAACGCGTACTTAGAAGCGACCATCCTACATTTTGTTTTCCTATACTTAACCAGAATTAAGAATATCTTTATTGGCTAAATATTACGTTATGTTTTGGAATAAGTTTTATTCATATATTGTATATTGAAACTTACTTATTGCGTGTAGCGTGACGTCGAGTAGACCATCGCCAAACGCTACTCAAATCATAGACTCTAAACTATTGCTTAGTTGAAACCAAACATAATTATTCAATCCAAACGGATCGGTAAAATATGCTTTTTTATATATCCTAAAGTAATATAATTACTAACTAAAATTTATATTTAAAAGTAACCATGCATTAAAATAGATTATTCATAAGTTGGCTATCATTTTGTTAATCTGTGGCAGATCGCTGACCGATTGACATGTCAGATGCAAACAGCTGTATAAACAATTTATTAACCAAAGCTATAATTATTGTAATTGTGTAATTATGATTTAATATGTAAGTAAATCTAGTGTGTGAACAATCTAACATGAAGCGTAGAATTCCAAAAACAAGGTGAGTGTAAGTAGCACTCGCTACAATACGGGCATCGCGGTGGAGAAACCTCCTGGAGGCGTCACGTATCCATCGGCTTCACTTCTCGCTGATTCCGGTGGACTTTGAAAGCTGCTGTTTAGCGATTCTGTAATCTGATCAAACATAACATTTAATGCAGGGGTCGGAGGATTCTCCTCGCTGGGGGGAGAGCTGGTAACTGAAAGAGTTTCCTCTTTTGTAGCGCGCCACTTGCAAAAACTCTCAGACGGAGTTGTAGATTTCTCATCTGGAAGCGCGATACGCTTTCCCAAAATAAGCTCGATATCCGCAAAATTACCTGTGAAATTCCCGTCGCATGCACTGGATCCATCTTCGTTATCGTCTGGGTGCAACCCGCTGTTCTCAATAACTTGGGAAGTGCCGTCATATGCATCGTCAATCGTTTCTGGATCTGGGGTGGCAATATTCCATTCGCGTTCCAGGTCAATGTTATCCGCGCTCAACCAATAAGTACATCAGTGTACGATAAATGCTTCTACTACAGCAATAACAAAATCCACGCTTATTTCGACCGATACTTTACCTAGCGGCAATATCGCACCTGCTGCAAAACCTTTTAAAAGAGGTAATCCTTCTGTTGAGATATCTAGTTTTAAGTCTATTGCTGTACTCTGTTTTATAAGCGTGCATTCGCTACCGAAGTCAATAAATGCAGTTCTTCGAGTGCCGTTTAACGTAAAATTCTTATTATAAATATTTTTAGTAGGTTTACTCGATTCAATTAGCTGTACTTTATTAACATTAGGGGCATTTTTATTATCCTTGTCCTTATCTGTATGGCGCTTACAATATTCTGCTAGGTGTTCCATTCTATTACATTTTGTACATGTTTGTAGTGGTTTTGTGCATTTTGGGACAGTATGCCCAGCCTCAGAACAATTATAGCAAGTTACGTTAAAGGAAGGGTTTTTATCGTTCCGTGTGCTCTCTTTGGATTGTGTCGAGGTTTTCTTAACTTCTCTTACAGTTTTACTAGAAATACTGCGTAAATACTTGAGAAATCTACTGGGTCGTTTAAAATCAGAACCTAACGCATTCAGCCGGATGTTATTATCATATATACCCTGCACAATACAGTACTACATTTTTACCCTTGATTGCGCAATGGTAAACTAACTTAGCTTTATCATAGAAGTACTCTTCTCGAGTCTCGTCCCGCTTGCTCTTCCTATCTAACTTTTCGGTAAGTTTATCCGCGTAATTTCGGTTATCTGGCAAACTTTTTAATAACTTTGTCTGCCACTCCCCCCAATTAGGCTTAACAGATGATAAGCCCTCATACTATTTGCGTGCAAGACCAGCGAGTTTAGGCAATGCATTATAAATAATTTCTTTATCGCTCCAGTTGTATATTTGACCCGTCTCGTTAACCTTCCTCAGCCATGATATCATTGTTTGGTTTTTGTGTCCCGGATCAAAGTTAGGTATAACATCTTTAGCACCTATAAAAGAACTTTGGTCGCGTTCACTGATTGCGTCGATTCATTTTAGCATGACATCAACTTCTTTTGTTCTACTCCGATCGGTATTTCGTGTTCGACGTGAACTACGTCGGTGTGAACTACCCCTGTTGCTATTCGATCTAGATGAACTGAACGCGTTTATCCTATTCGAAACAGAATTTCGGCTACCATGTCTTCTCTTATTTCTTGGCGTACGTTCTCGCCGATAGCGTCTCTCGTACCTGCGGAGGCGGGAACGCGATCGTCTCTTGTATGACCAAGACGATTGTGAATCTGTACTGCGTGATAGCCTAATAGATCGTGAACGTGGATAAGGTGACTTTCGTTTTAACGTTTTTCGTTTTTTTGTTCCGTATTGTAACAGGGGTATTTTCGATGTTCCAATGAATTGTTTCATTCATTGGTCTGTCAGTAGTAACGAAAGCAGACAAGATGTCATCATCTTAATACATATTTTTGTTAAATGGTGCAATACTAGTCTTCTTAAATCCGTTTATGATGTTCGTGGGATTTAACGCCAAGGGTGAAGCATTTTTCACTATTGATGGAATGTCGTGTACAGTCATAGTCTTGCCTGGATTGTTTCTAAGCCAACCATCTTGTTAACTGGCACAGTAATTTTTGAATGGTCCGTAGACCCCCACGCCCAAAGGTTGGAGCTTATGTGAACAGTGAGGTGGGAAGGATAGCAATATCACATTGTTTTCTTTAGCTGTTTCGATGACCTCAATGTCCAAGTGTGATGAATGATTGTCCAATAATAAGAGAACAGGGTCGGACGGAGATGGTTTCACAGCATCTATGAAATGGTTTATAAATATTTTGAATTCTAGCCCAGTCATTCAGTCACTTGCGTTCCCGGTGCCAATGTAGCCTGGAGGTCCATCGCGTACAAAATAGTCCCTGTATTTAATTCGAGGGAAGATAAACATACATGGCACCGAGTTTGTGTATAGACCCTTTTGGAGCAATAATTTTTCTAGGTTTGAGTACTGTTGTCACACCTGTTTCGTCTACATTCCATATGCGTGATGAAGGAAATTTATACCTACAGTCAATATCTCAAGAGCGTACGGTCTATGACTTCAAAGAGAAGCATCTCGAGAGGAGGCTAGGAAGACGTTTTCATACTCAAAGGAGAAGAATGTATCATGCAAAGATGTTGAAGCTTTGGGTTAGTGGCTCCAATCATATCGTACTCAAACACCACGGTCTCTGCTCGGCAGCATGTTCACTATGACGTGCGTTCTTCCTATCAATAGTCATTGCATTCATACCAGATCGCCTGAGAATGATACCTCAATCTCATAAGCCACCAAAAGGAGAACGAGGAGCTCCAGTTCCACCGACTGCTAAGCTTCACGGATGGAGCGAGCACAAAGAGCCATAAGGATTCGTCATTGTAGGCTGTTAACGTCAAGCCATGGCCTTACCAATCACTGAGGCTAGTACCATGCGTCTTAGTAGTTCCGAAGCGTCATGTGGTATGGAAGATAACCTAGTGAACATTTTGAACTGAAACGTGACTTTCTGAAGCCACGATGATTGGGATAAGCCTCTGCCGGCCAACACGTTTCACAAACAGACTCTGAGATCTTGAACTGCGGAGAATGTACAGTGGTCCCGCACGATCTACGGCAGCAGTCAAATCTATTCAACGGTTGTGGCAACTAAGTGCATGATAAGTCTGTACTACTCTACACGTAGCGAACGACAAAGGTGGCTTGGAGAAAAGACCGAACGTTTATAGAAAAAGTTTTTGTCCTGACTCTAGACGCTAGTGCATGTGTGGTTTGTTTCACAGTACTGTGGCATGTCGAATGGTGGCGCTGCGTGGGAGCTACAAGCAATGGCGGCCGCCAAATGTTAACGATAAATTCTTATCGCATATAACAGGAACTTGCCAACATGAGAAGGAGATAGGAAAAATAAAAAAACTTATTATTTATGCTAAAATTTATATGAATATACAAAGTAGCTTCATACATTAAATTATTTTTAGAACGAATTTTATTGCGACAAGCAATAACATTCACATACATACAATAACATGATGCAGAACTATATGAATAATAGATAAAGGCTACTGCGACTATGCGGCTGCAAAATCACATCGTGAGCATTCTGAAGAGTAAGGAACCGTAACGCTGCATCTCGATCCCATGAACATAGACACATTTATCCAAAGAAAGTACGAAGCTCCGGTTTTGGTCCTCGCTGGAACAATGGTGCTGTTGTCGCAGCAGTATTAAAGTAGCCTCGAGAACGTTCAACCAGCTTGCAACGTGATATGCACAGTAGTGATGATAATGTCCATACGGGCAGGCATCCGTTACAGGCTTTTCAAAGGCTTCAAAACCTCGGCGGTCCTTGTCAATCAAGTGACAAGGGTAGTTGGCGAATCGACCTCCCGAGCACTTATCCAAATGTGTGTGCATTTTCACAAAATGCTTTAGCTCCGAAGCCCCTGTGAATTTCTTCATGGTTGGAGCCACGATTCCACCAAAAAATAGGCGACAAAGATTCGATGTTCATCAGTATGCGATCTTTTCTTATTCTCGAGTGATCGAAGTTGTACTGGATCACGATTGGCTGCCCACTGATGAACACGGTTTCTGTCCGGTACGTAGATAGCTCCCACAATTTTTCCCGAATGAGATCGCTCACGACGCCACTGGGATACAGAGACAGAATAAACCTTCTGTAGTCTTGGAAGCACATGAAATTTCCCATGTAGAGAACCATCTCCACCGGTAGAGCAATTCGCTTGGACGTTAAGAGCGGTGGTGCTGGTGCAGCCGTATTTCTAGAAACGCGGTGGAGTCTTAACGCCGCATTATTTTTTCTCGAATTCAATTTAATTTTACGAGGAAGGATGCTCTTTACAGTGGGAGAAAAAAACTAGTGAACAATGTGACGGTCGAACACGTACTACAGTTTCAGATGTTAATAGGAACGCAATCAATCAGTATGTTCAATATGTTTCAATCAAGCAATATGTTTACATCTGTGACATTATCGAACGATGCACCGAGCCACAGGTTCTCAAAGTTTGATCCGTATAAATATTTCTTTATCAAGAGGTTGGAATGTATTAGAAAAGACTCCGTTTTGGACCATAGAAATAAAACAAGTCCACTGCTCCAAAGTATTGTTTTTTTTTTAATCATTATTATCTTTATTATGAAAAACTAGCAGACAGCATGCTCCGCGTGTTTGTTTACATATCAAAATTACGATTATGATTGACCTACATTACATTTTAGGTCACCATGCTCTGACCCCGCTGCTAATTGTCCATCCTTCAAAAAGTAATAGCGTTACCTAAAAAAGACAAGTAACCTTGGATCTCGTCCTCATCAAGAGACCTATTTTCTTGTTTGGTTACCAGCAAAGACGTTAAAAAAAACTTCAATCAATGACTAACGTGTTGAGAGCAATAGTGATGAAAGTGTCCAAACTTGCATTCATCACCTGAGGGCTTTGCAAACGCTCTAATCTCGTGAGGGTTATAATCCATCAGGTGACATGAGCAGGAACGGTGTTGATAGTCCGAACAAGTGTTTAGATGAACGTGCATTCTGACAAAGTTTTCTATCTTCGATACGCTGCACGGCGGTCCCGCGTTCTAGGCGGAGCGGTCATAATCCCCTAGATTCTTATTGGGCTATTATATCTTATTGGAAATGGTGCAGAGCTTTAATAAAAGTTGTTTTACAATTAGAAAAGTATTTATTTAATGAAAATACGAAGTTATTTTTACAAAATACAGCCCAGAATCGTCTAAAATATTAAATAAAAATGTAATAAAATTGTCCCCTGTTTTGAAATGCTTTTTACTATTATAGTGTAAGCTTTTCATATTGGGATGTATACTCTAGATTGTGAAAATGAATTTCACAGTCGTTATTGTATTTAAAAAAAGTAAACATGATAATTATGTACAATATTTACATGCAAAAATTCTCACGTTTTTTCATTTTGAATTTCCTTAGGTATAATAAATAGCTTACAAAACAAATAACATTAAAATTATCCTACACCATTATTATACTCTTATATTAAATACTACCTTTACTCTAACTATACTTTTAATAAATCTAGGACTTCTTTCCTTAATAAGCCTTTTTTCTTTCTGGGGAGTTTCCGAAGACCAGTGATGAAGGGGTCTGAACATAACAAGAGTCTATTAAGTAAGTCGGTATTAGTGATTTCTCGTGTGAATTTTCGCGTATGATCTCGCCTAAAAGTTTTTAGATTTTTATTGTTTGATTCCGCTGCCTCCTCGGAAAGCTCCCCGATAGATAATAAGGCGTGTTCTGAAATATCAGACCCGTGGACAAGTATCTTGTGAACGGAAGCGGGAAGATAGTACCACGGATATTCCTGAACTAACTGCCGTGCGGTTTCTAAAGAGTATACTCTAAATTTTTCAGCATCAATATTATAACCGGATGACAATGCCTGCAAAATCACGTAACAACGGTCGAGTAAATCTTTTTTCAAGCCTGTAATTTCAGCAGATATTGCAGAGTTGGAAAAAAAATTTCTAGCCGTATTTCCATCATTCGATGTCCCGCTTCCGCCACTTCGAGGCTTATCTACAACTAAACCTAATTTACTTCTAAATTCATTTTGCACACACTTTTTCCTTTCCGCTAACGTGCTTTTTTCTACATCTGACCTTACTTGCCATTTCTTTATATCAATCCTATAAGAGAGATGAATAAAATATTCGAAGAAACGAATCCACGCATGTAATGGAGATAAACCAAACTCATAGTGACTTTCTTGAACTGGTTTTCGTAAACAGTCGTCTATTTTATTCATCTCTTTTGGAGAAGCTCCACAAATGTAACATCTAGACGAAGAAAATTCACATAAAGCACTACATATTTTGCCATCCACCATAGTCAGCTGCAAGGAATGCTCAATATTAATATCGCGGCCATTGACTGTAATAGATGTTGGTTGTAAGCGACTAATTTTACCCTTAAAATATGCTTCTTCCTCTTTAGAAACTTCGGAAGTTTCTTTCAAGTACTGAAAGCGAATAGGTCTACAGTATCTAGTGGAACAGGGGCGGGGATTTTTCCACAAAATTTTACTATCGCAACTACTTTCTGAATCTGTCTTAGATATAAGAGAGGTACATAAGAGGTGACAAACAAACTACTATCATCTTTTGTGGAATCTGAAAAACTTTGTTTATATTCGCTATGGCCCGTGCTACCGTCGAATCCCCATTTCCCGATTAAAACTAAATTATTTAAAGAATCGTTTGGAACTGATTTCAGAACATCTGATTGTGACTCAACTATCCTAGAAACTGTGTGATCTAATAAACTTTGTAATTCAACTTCGCCTGTTGTTTCTGACACCGATATGTTCTTGGGATAGCAATCCTTTTTAGCATTTAAGACATTTTGGTAGGATGGCAAAATATTACAAGAAGTTTTGCTATTAACAAGTTCCTTAATTAATAAATATTGATGTTTAGTCAACTTAGCTTCTACAATGAGTGACAGAGCTTCGTCAGCGCTAATAGTCATTGCTGAGCTAGTATTTGACTGATCAGAAGTATCGAGCAATGCATTCACAGTGGAAGAATCGACATTGGATAATTCGGCCAATCGTCTACGTTTCGATCGCTTGCTAAGCTCAGAAAAATCTTTTTTAGGACGGCCGCTGCTTATGCCGCCGCCGTGAGATGGCCCCGGCAGATTTTCCGTCACCTGAACGCACTGTGCAACACTTCTTTTTAACTCTATACATTCAATTATATCTAACCAATCAGAGTGCTTATTTAAAAAGACAGATTTTGTACATTTTGTCTTTTTCCAGAATTTATCAAGACTCTTACACAAATTGACCAGTCGATGAGATAAAGGCGTAATATCTATATTTTCAATGTCCTTTAGATAGCCTGTAAAGGTTTCTAAGGCACGTTTCTTCCTGTCTGAAGACTTTTCAGAAACCCAAATCTCAAAATAATGCCTTCTTGAAAAGGAACATTTCACAAAAGTACCTAAAAAGAAAAAAAACAAACTTAATAGAACAGTTCGTAGTATCGCTACCATTGCGACTACGAAGGCGTAGCAGATATCTAGGGGGTGCATAGGGTAAGCTTGGACAAAATTTCAACATGTATTTGATAAAAGACAGATATACCTTCATTTTTTTAATAAGTAAGAACAGGTGCAATTGGGTGCAATTTTTTAAAATACTAGCTAAAGTCAAACTACGAGTAATATTATTTTTTTTAATCTGTCAACGTAGCATCTCGATTATATAAAAACTACGATAAATACATGCAAAAATTATAATGAAAATAAAAAAACTTACCAGTTTCTTGGATATCCATCACACAAACAGTTTAACAAACAAACGATTTCCGAGATATCACTAATGACAAATACCGTGCGGATGAGTCACCGTTAACAGCGATTGCAACAATTGCGATGCTTTCACTTTCGAGGTCAAACAGGTAGTGGTAATTGAAGTAAATGGGTCACATATCTATACCCCCAGGTAGCTTGTTTATTAGTCATTGATAATGTGTCGGTTAACTAGCGATTTTCGAACTTGAGGTTCAGGGGGTTTTGGCCTATGGCGGGACCACCGTGCGCTGGCGAACTTGTTCACTGCTGCCGGCATGAACCTACCGAATATCGGTAACAGAGTTTCAACATTGATCTGGATACGGTCTTGATGTTATCTCCACGGATTGTAGTTAAATTCAATGCTCAATTGTTTTCCGTTGATGAAAGGTATTTCAGCAATATGAGTAGATAATTGCCGCAATCTCGATTGAATAATGTCATTTTCGTCGTTGTTGGGCCAAACAGACTGGACCAAACTCCGAAAGTCCGCAAAACACAAGAACTCACTCAAGCAGAGGCAGGCAATAACATGTTCTGGTAAAGCAATTTCATTTGACATCAGCTTCGGTGGCCGCAGTGAAGTCCCTGATATTTTTCGTTTCCGGCAATTCATTACGATGATACGAGACACTAAACCTTGATTTCTGCTAAAACGGCGCGCATTAGTGAGCACGTCCCACACGTTAGACGTTCGAAGCAACTACTGACATTAGGTATCATTCGACGTTTGAAGTCAAATTAATAATTATGATATCGTTGCTACGCGTCATCACACAAATAAGACTTTATCGAGAGATTTGCGCAATATATTTTACACAATCTGAATGTGCTTCAACTTGGATATGCTGGTACACGTGCCCCTGAAGTGCATTTTGACATTGTGGAAGGAGCCAATAATGAAATACAGAAACGTTGCGATACTAAACTCACACAACTTTTTTTAAGTCAGCTTCAAAACTGTCGCGCAGAGTTCGCGTGACGGGTAGACGTCCAGTATGCACGTCATATGCATATGGCTTCCAAGTGGTGTGGTCCAGCCGTATTTGCCGTAGTCGTGTCATAGAGTTTTAAGAACAGCCGAGTAGTAACGTGGCATTCACGCTATAAACTTCATTTTGTATCACTCTTGAACCGAGAGGGTTTAGACAAACTGGCAACAAGTATGTTCGTTAGAGCCGTTCACACTTTCGTTTCGTTACGATATGAACGCACGTGCAAGTCAACTTGTATTTGCACAAAATTGTGTAGCTTCGGTGGTGTCGTGGAATTGTCACTGCTGGAGTAACGAACCCGCCACATGTATTACGTGACGAAAAGATAGTTTTCACCACACCTGCACGGAAAGTTGATCTTTCCGTGCCGGTGTGATGAAAAATCGTATACGCACCACGGGAGTTAAATTAGACTACCTCAAACCGCGTGCTTGTCAACCTCGCCTTCGGCTCGGCTGACAATTCTGCCTGCGGTTTGAAGTAGTCTACTCTTCCTCCCTAGGTGCGTAATATACTATTTCAGTGCCTGTATGTTAACATGAGCAAGCAGGCTTCCTACATTGGGTCGATGCTATGAAAACTGATTAGGTGATACGGGCGACACAGTGGGCACTTTTGAATGTTCGGTTCTTCTTATATTCGATAAAATTATACTTCATGGCCAAAGATTGGAAGGTATTGCATTTTATACCTTTTCCCCCTAAGTACAAAAATGTCTCCGTCACCTCCCTTCGATGCTCCATTTCGAAGCTATGACCCGTACGCTCATGTAGTGCTGACTGTATCCAACACGTCAGCCAACTTAGAAAAGTAGTAACCAACATTCGTTTTATTAAATGATATGGCTCTGCTCAAGCTAGTTGCCTCTGGTGTTCTTATAGATAACGACTGGTTGCGTTTTAGAAATGCTTTTCGCCAATAAGCCTCTTTTTCCTTTTTGTCAAGCCACGATTGCGGCATTGCAAGGTTTTGCTTAAGTACACATGAAAATGCTAGTTGCTTAACATCCTAGGCGTCAGTCCATAGTAAATTTGACTCACTAATACGGCCTCTTGCTCATTGTTGAAAACTTGTCTATTATTCTGGTAGCCGACTGTGAGAGATTCCACTGATGAGCCTTTCTCTTTTGCTTATTTTCTTTTTTTTAAAATCTTGTTTGGGACATTGTGATACCACGAACTTTTTTCGTTATGTCCTCCTCCAAAATAGCTGCTGCTTGTTCGTAAATGTCTTTCGAAATTTTTCCCCGCTCAGTTTTTCGTGCATACGTCCTCATCCTATAAAAAAAAGACAAAGCTATATAACACAATAGTACATTACTACAGAGGCCGGGATGAAAGGGGTTGCCGGCCGAAGACATATAGACGGCCGAGCGAAGCGAGGCCGGATAGGTCTGAGGCAGGCAACCCCATATATCCCGCCGAGGTATGTATAGTGCTTTTCTCAAACATGCCAACGAAATAAACAACAAAAAAATTAAAGATATATTTTTTTTTTAATACGCATAGTGGCAGAGTGTCGATGCCTTTGCCACAAATTTATGTGAAATCGAAATTAAAAAAGAGGACTTTGCCGGCCTAGGCCTGCAAGCTTTGTATGAAATTCCATTGCCGGCCTCTGGTCCTAGCCGCGCCTGAAACGTCATACTTCGCAGCCTATTAAGAGGAACGTAATGTCAATATTTCATTGCATGTTTGAGAAAATTATGTTAGTCAGCCACAAGCACCACGGGACAGGCAGTGACAAATCACAACCTGCCCCGAGTAAATGTAACTTTTAGCCCTAATGGCAAATCATTCAAGCATAATCATTTAAGATTGTGCAGTGAAAACATCAATAAATATTGCTGTAAAAACGGAGATTCATAGCAAAACGAAAGCATTAGGGAGTAAATAGCACAAGAAGGACATCTCTGACATTATGGAACATAGCTTGTAAACAAATATTACTAAACTATCTTTATATTATATTAAAAACTCACTTTACAAGTTCCACACAATTATATTTAGTTTTATCACTGTATAATATAAATACTAATATTTAATTTATAATATTACGACATGTTTCGAATAACTCATCTTCAGGTGATTAGGTCATTAGGAGTTTTTAATATATACATATAAAGATAGTAAAATGAAGTTCCATCAAGAAGTTTCAACAAATTCAATCAACTAAATATTATTAAGTGTATAATTTTACTAACCTGCAATTTTAATGGCGGCATGCGCGGGCTCCTCTCGCAAAAATGCTGGCGCCACTGGCTCTCGCGGCACGCTAGCCGGCGCGGCGGTGGCGAGAGTATTTGTCTCTTTCTAACGTTAATATTGCGCTCTCTGTTTCGCGGCCATTGCCACTGTAACAACCTACCCCTGTAACATCCAGCCCCGGTCTCCCTTACTAGTCAATTGTACGCCAGCTTTGTGTTATATTTTTTAAACGTGACTGAATAGCCGTAAACGATTTGTTTGTTAAGAGATTTTTTCTTAAATCTTTGACAAGATTGCTCGTTGATAAGTAATCTGAAGATAAACGCAATTTTGCATTTTCTGTAAGCCTACTTTTTAAAACAAATTTTATTAGTAATTGTTTTCCGGAGTCAGATAGTATCTCCGAATACATTTCCACTGAGTCAAACATTAATTTGGTAGTATTTTCATTGTTGTTCATCACAGGTATCAAATTACACACCGTTTTCAAATCGAACTTCATGATTGAATTCGGATTTTCACTAGTCTCGCTATACTCAGGATCACTACTACTTTCACTGTTATTTTTACGCAATTCTGAAATATTTATATAAATATTTTTTATTTTTAGCCAAACCTTCTTATTAGATAATAATTGAACAATTTTGGTACTCCTTTTATGAATAATTTCTGTTCCAGCTAACTTATTTTGTATGCAATTTTCTAAAAATCTAGATTTTCTCCTTTTCACCAAATATGTTCTAACCTTTTCAATGTCATATAAACATTCGTTTAATTTGGTTTCCATATATCACCTAATAATGTTGAAGAACACTAGAGTTACCTTAATAGGGGCAGCCAGCAGAAGGATCATATATCAATGTAAACACTTCCTAATATAGAGCACTCATTACATGTAGAGTTTAAATATTAATTTTATATAGATTAAATATATAAAATATACTATATAATTTTTAAATCTAAATATAATTTTTAATATAATGCAAATACATAATATTAAAAATTATAACTTTTTATTAATTATTATATACACTTAATATTCCTATATTTAATTTTCACGAAAATAGAAAATTAGAAGAGCGTATTAACTTTTATAGCCGCATTTTTACACTTATAGAGCCACTTCACTTTCACAAATCACTGTAGTTCGTTTATCCCACTTTGCTTCCATTGTTGAAGGCGATCCGGGATTGGCATTTTTGTGCCGCAGGCGAAAAGATCTCCTTAACTCATTCAGAGTTATCTCTCGACGCATCCAATTCTTGTGAGTCTTTTTGTAGACTTTATAGCAGCCGTAGAGATCTGCTAGGGCCATAAGAGTGATGTTAACCACCAAAAGTATAGCGTGGAATCTCAAATCTTGGGCTGCGCAGAGTTACTTCCTCCAGAAGCAGTCTGAGCGATAATCACCTTTTCTTGTTTAGATGGTGATGAACCCATTTTCTTGGCCTATTACTTATTTAATGTTTTACACAACCAGAGAGTTGGAATGCAGGGAAAAGTACTGGAATGTTCCATTGTGCTAATATGCACAAGTTGCCTTAACCCGAGATAGTTCGTCGCGCGCTGCAAACATGGCAAGGGTCGCCATGAAGGGAAAACAATAATAGTGTGCCATAATTGGTTTTTAGCATACTGTGTTATTAAGCATAAATATTGTATATGCTAACATTTTTATTCATAACGTTGATATGCATAAAGTTGTAAAGCATATTGTTTATTTGTCTATTAGTTATTTGGGATAATGATAAACGCCTGCTAACATGGTGCTAGCAAGCTAGCAAGGATCTGCATGCAATCTGGACTTTAGAGCACCCCGACTCGGATAGAAGTTGAGCACTCACATTTCTTGCTGTGTCCGGGCTGGATAAGTGCCACAGCTTGGGCGGCGACTTCAGGCGAAGTATCCATAAATTATTGATAGAACCTCACCTTAATGCTAAGAATAAGTAATGTTTGTTGCAAAACCAAAGAGAAAAAATCACACTTTCGAGAATTAAATCCAAGTAAACGAGTCTTAGTATTCGATTGTTTAATATCAACGAACAGGATCCAAATTGTCTTTTGTTTCTTTAAATTCTGTGTTTGAAATTCAAAATTCTATCAAACTATTGAATAAAATTATGAATGTGTGTAATATATTATCTAAGTAGGTTTATTTTAGTTCATAGTATTGTCAACCTCTTTCCTTTATACGCATTTATACTTTTAAATTTAAATTTGTACTGACAGCGCTGCGGGTTCCTAACAAACGTGGGAAAATTCAGGACGCGGCATTCGAGCCCCGGTTTGGATCGTGAAGATATCTCTTAAATCTTATTACTGAAGTTCATCTTAATCTTTCAGAAGCCACTGCCTTTTAAATGAATATTCAATCATAAGGATTGACCAAGTCTCGTGCCTCTGGTGGAGGCCACTCTGAAAATCTTCTGTTCCATCAAGCTTTTGATGGAACGCAGCTGCGCATCGTAGTCTCGCCGTGGACGTATTTTTCTCATCGAGTGCCTGTGCAAGCCTGGCCCATAACAGCACTGAATCTTATATGAAAAGTTGAAGAGAAGACTCGAAGAGTATAGTGTGGTTTTAATGACTCTTAAGTGTTTTTCTTATGAACTGTGTATCTTATTCTTGTGAACAATACAAAGTGCCATTTATCTGTTCACGTCTTATTATTCCCTTCTTCTTTAACAATCTGACGTACACTGGCCCTCCTCGAGGACCAGCTGTAACGTTACAGATTTGGCGCCCTCCTTTTCTCTCTAAATTCCTTTTTCTAGGCCAGAAATTGGCAGAATCCCGTTCGAATCCCTCCCCTGTCTTTCTAGCTCTATTGATATTACTTCTCTGTACTCCTAATATTCTCAAAATTCTAAAACAAGCTTACACAAGTGCATATTTGTTATTTTCTTTGGCATCTCTCCTGGCACAATAATATTTTTTTTTTAAACTTAAATGTCTTTGTGTACGTTTTTTGTATGTTACTAATACATTTTTTCTTTTAGCTTTAGTTATATGCTCTAAATATATAACCTATTGATATAATCTTACAACTGCTTCAGGTGGCGCAGCGGTAACGTTGATATTATACCACATAGTGATGAATTTGATGCCTGTCTGGTAAAATTTCACTTACTTTCTCAAATAACTGGATGAGCCGGTAACAATAACTCCACCTCTATTCTACTAGCTTACCTCATTAGTTTTTAATTCTTCACATTATAACTCACTTAATTATATCTTATTTCCAGCTTCACTCATACAACTCAATACAGTACTCCTACAGTACTCAATTTAAAACACTTATACCGCATAATACAGACAGTGACACTTTACCAAGGTTCACATCTGAACCATCATAAGCTAGCTGCATTCACTTGTGCTAAACTCTTCGGAGACACTGGTGTGTGCGACTAGTACTGACTTACAGGTAGTTGGCTGTGGACAATATCCTCAGTTTCAAGCCTTGCACACCAATTTCAGACAGGAAAGTTACTTTCTGGGGCATCCGTTGCCGTCTTGCCAGAGGTCGCCGTACAGTCTGACTTTGGACACTAACACTCAGTACACTATTATTATATCTATTAATCATCTAGATCTCATGCTGGTACTTCATGATTACTAGTATTAGTTCCTTTTCAAAGATATTTAAGTAATATTCCTTACGGGTTTTATTTACACACGTACCTGTACCTTATTATTTATTATATTTTCGTGTTGTAATAATACTAAAACTTTTCCTTTTATTACATTACTAGATAGGTTGCTTGCAAGTCCTTTTAAACCCTTAGTCCAATGGGCAAGATAGATCTCTCTTTAGACTTTTCAAATACTAATTTTGGGAGGTCCACTTAACAAAATTTAACCATCCTACTGTAATGGTTATTTTGTTCTCTATTATGGTCTTTTCTTTCCCTTAAATGTTACTACCCTTTCTTAATTCTTTTAATTAGGCGACTATTCCTAATTCTGGGTAGTAAGATTGTGGACTATGGGTTCATATAATGTAATTTAAAGATTTCTTAACTTTCTTACATGTTTCTCTTTACCTTGAATTCCTTTTTAATTTTATTTCATATCTTGGGTTCTATTATATTTCCTTTTTCCCAAGCTTTGATAAGGGCCAGGTCGTGTCATACGCTACTTATTCTAAAATTAACTTACAACTATAATATGTAATCTAAAACTAAGGTGGTTGTTATTGTTCCGACATCTAAATTACTCAATTCTAGACCTTCAGGCAAATAATTCTAAAATTTATGGAAAGTTTCATGGTCTCCATGTCCTTTCATCCTTACCTTGCCCTAAACGTAACATAACGTGGGCTCGATTTTTATAGACTTTTTTTTTTTTCTTTTGCATTGTCTATTTTATTTTCTATCTCTTATAATTCGTAATTTGATTTTTTTTTATAGATATGTCTTTTATTTTCTTGTACTTAAGTCTTAATTAGTTATTCTGGTAATATTAATATTTAGTTTTAATTTGTTCTGTATGTATTCTAATATTGTTTCTCAAGTTTCCTAACCTTTTGGCCTTTTTCATAATCGCTCATTCCCTTTCCCTTCGCTAATTTGCATTCTCTTCTCCATTTTACTTCTTCTTCATCTAGGGTTCATCCCTATCTCTTCTTTATGGTGCGGTGATGTGAACACCAAAAATAAGCCCAAAACACATCAAGAGCGGTTCTACGTTACTCTTGTAAAAAAATAAGCCTTAAACTGAATCTTTTAGTTACTCCTTGTGTAACTTAATCTTGAATCTTTTGGTTACTTCTTGGGTAACTGCTTTCTTTCTTACCTTCTATTGTATATACTTTCCTTTATCATCATCTCTTGGGTTTTCATAAGGTGCGGGTGATGACACCTTTTAATCTAAATAAGCCCTTCCATCATATTATATCCTCAATGCTGTCCTTGGGAGTACGTTGATTGATGAATGAAAGTTGATTTTGCTTGATGAGAGTGACTTGTAATTTATTTTTATATTTTTTTTGTTTTGAAAGTATTGTTCCGAAAGAATTTAATAGTTGGGTATGATAGAGCAAGGTACTAGCAACTAACTTAAAAAAAAATTTTCACCGTGTTCAAATTTTTTTTATCGGGGTTTTTGGGGTAATGTAATATATTATCTAAGTAGGTTTATTTTAGTTCATAGTATTGTCAACCTCTTTCCTTTATACGCATTTATACTTTTAAATTTAAATTTGTACTGACAGCGCTGCGGGTTCCTAACAAACGTGGGAAAATTCAGGACGCGGCATTCGAGCCCCGGTTTGGATCGTGAAGATATCTCTTAAATCTTATTACTGAAGTTCATCTTAATCTTTCAGAAGCCACTGCCTTTTAAATGAATATTCAATCATAAGGATTGACCAAGTCTCGTGCCTCTGGTGGAGGCCACTCTGAAAATCTTCTGTTCCATCAAGCTTTTGATGGAACGCAGCTGCGCATCGTAGTCTCGCCGTGGACGTATTTTTCTCATCGAGTGCCTGTGCAAGCCTGGCCCATAACAGCACTGAATCTTATATGAAAAGTTGAAGAGAAGACTCGAAGAGTATAGTGTGGTTTTAATGACTCTTAAGTGTTTTTCTTATGAACTGTGTATCTTATTCTTGTGAACAATACAAAGTGCCATTTCCCTGTTCACGTCTTATTATTCCCTTCTTCCTTTAACAATCTGACGTACACTGGCCCTCCTCGAGGACCAGCTGTAACGTTACATGTGCCTGGTTCAAAACTGCATAAAAACTTTTTGCTCGACCTAATATAAATTTTTAGCTAGGACTAAACGAAACTTAAAATGAAAGGTGGGCCAATAGATGTGTCCACAAGTGTATATCCGGCGCGAGACGAGTAGCGAATGTTCTCCAAAAGACAGCAACATTCTGGAATATTCGATTGGGTCTTGTCTCTTTCTAGCCTGACGTCTCGTTCTGTTCATTAGATTCCTTCTAGAACAGTGACGTCAAGGCATGCTGTCTCTTTCTATAGTGCCGTCTCGCTCACTTCTTTGGGAATTTGACCATATATTGATGTTGACTGAAAAGGCAGGGGTCCTGAAAATGCCTGTAAACGGTTTGCCGCGGATCGACGGAGAGTAGTCTGAAACGGCTTGAAAATTGTTTTCAGACGCCTGAAAATAACGGCAACTTGGTCAAAATTTTGATTCTTCGGGAGGTGAAAGAGCACTTTCTAAAACGTGCCGATATGTCTTCAATGAAAACACTTGTACTATTCCACATTATTTATTGTTGAATTCCTGACCGGTTTCGCCTTACGGCATTGTCAAAGGTTGATACATGTTTTTTGGGTATCAGATGTCAATTAGACTAATATATTGACTGTGTGGGTAGACACATGTGACAAAGGTAGGAAAATGAATGCCCTTGAAGCCCTAGAGGTAAATAAAATAATGAATTCGGATAGGAACATGATCCTAAACCAACAGTTGGAACTAAGCCGTTCACCTTTGTTACAATACAGCAAATGGTAAAATCTATATGTCATATCAATATCTGAATCACATGACAATTAGTTAATATTCTTATTTGATTTAATTTTTTTAATTTATAATACTTTGACATTGAGGACATTATACAATCGTTTTGACATTTAATTTATTTATTAATTATTGATAAGGTCTTATACTTCATTTATTTTATTTTTTTAGTCGTTACTTGTTTTATTCTAACATTTTTGTATTAATTTGACATTTAATTATAATAATACTTCAAACATGACTTGTTTTATGGTAATGGTCTCATATTTATAATAATACTTCAAACATGACTTGTTTTATGGTAATGGTCTCATATTGTGATTCTCCCTAAATTATGGGAAAATTTATAAAGTGATATCCCACTATTTTTGTCTACCCACACAGTCAATATATTAGTCTAATTGACATCTGATACCCAAAAAACATGTATCAACCTTTGATAATGCCGTAAGGCGAAACCGGTCAGGAATTCAACAATAAATAATGTGGAATAGTACAAGTGTTTTCATTGAAGATGTGTAGCAAGTTCCACCAAGTGCCATCAATCAACAGTATAAGCAGTGCCGATATGTGGTTTCAGCCTCCTGAAAACGTCTCTAACACGGAAAAAATGACGATTGAAGTTGCCAAGCGCCCGGCGTAGCACTATGTAACTTCAATTCCACAGGTCTTTTTAACGCTAACGGTAAACTACGTGCTTTGTAAAATATGGGCTTATCGTCTCGTAACATCAGTAAAAATTGTTTAGTGCAAGTTCATAACCCCGGTGCAAACACTTTAGAAAACTCATGACTCAGTTTTTGTATAACATTTCCGAATCATTCAAAGAATGGATATTATTAAGTTCAATATTGATGTTATCAAGTTGTAAACAACGTAACCACGCGCTGCCCAGCCGAGGCAGCCCGCCGCCGGTGATAACGTACAGCGGGAGCGCTTAAGCCGCACGCGCCGTGTCACCCGTGTCCACGCACCGCACGGACACTAAAATGAATCCTAGGGGCAAGACACACAGAAAAGACGTAAAACGAGGACGCGTCGCAGATGGGGCGCAGACGTGTCGCGGGTAAAGTATATAGAAAAGTCGGGGCGAGGACGGGACGTGAGACATTTAAAGAGATTTTTTTTTCATTTTGAGACGACAGCATGTCTTCTTCAGTCGATGAAGATGTTCTAGCTTTGGTTCACCTTGCTAACGTTCAAACGGTTAGATGTTACTGGGTACATCCAGTGTGGCGGAGTAATGGAGAACATAGGTTTTTGAAAATAATGAATGAGCTGCTATATTATCCAGACCGGTTTCAAGAAGTATACAAGATGACACCTGATTGTTTCAACATTATACTTTCCAAAGTGAAGCCTAATTTACAGAATACCTATATGTCCTTAACAAAAGTTACTTATAACGCTGAGGTAAGTGAAATGCATTATTTAAATCATTATTTATTTATTAGCACATAATTAGAAAATTAGGCTGCAGCTTCATTAAATGACGCATTGGGCGTGTATGGACTAATTGCCGAATAAGATGATAGTTGTAAGTACGATGCAATGTTTTCATGTTCTTGAGGACTTATCATGGGCGGATCAATCTGCTGAACATTCTATCCCAAAAATGGAGTTCTCATGGGCGCAACACTCTGAGGCACATTCTCTTTCGAAAATGGCGTTCGCATGGGCGCCACGCTATTAAAATTTTCTCGTGAAACTGCGGTAATATGTAATGATCTCCCTTCGGACGTCGCCGGTGCCTCCAAGATATCTGCCGCCAATTTCATAACACCTATCTTAAATGTTCGTTTCTGTGTAAGGTTCATTGCCTTCATGTCACTTAGCAAACTATGAAGGAATGAAAGATCTACATCAATAGGTTCATTTACTTTACTGTCCATTTTAGTTCTTTTTGTGTGAAAGTAATCGAATGCCGATCGGTTCACATCATTCAAAGTGACTTTTGAACCTGAGCTCTTTGTAAATGGCGAAATTTTGAGGAGGAGGAGGCGACACGGTGGTTTCTTCATTGCTACTATCCACTTCGTTAGCTCTTAAGTTAGACTTGGAACGTCGTGACGTTAGAAACCCGTCCAGAAAATGCAAATGCGGAGCGAGATAATATTCTTTTACTGTCTTAGCAGCTGAGCCCGATGGAAGAGATAATGTTTTGCGAAATTTAGTGTACCTGTTTCTTATGTTCTTCCAACGTTCTTTGCAATCATTTGCTGAAACAATGTAAAGATATAATTACTTACCAATGAATGACACGACTCGACAAAAAAATATTTGTTTAGTAAATAGGGTAGACGACTAGGTATGAAAATGAAAACTCTATTTAGTCCGTCTATTAGACGATAAAAAAATATTAGACACGTATTTTTTTCTTTACCTATATAAGTACACACAACTAAGATAAATCGAACAAAAAAAATTACTGTAATCGTAACAGATATTTTTCAACTCTATTTATCTATGCTGATGGCTGTTCATTCAAATCATTGTCAACCTATTTTTTACGAGGAAATTCTACAGTTCGAAACATAGTGTACGAAACCAGTCAGATTCTATGGGAAATACTACAACCGGAATATACAGGGTGTCCCGAAACTCGACGTCAACCCGGGACCGGGTGAAAAGGCAATTCATGCTGGTTCCCAGAAAAATCTAAAAAAAAATCTAAGTTGCATGATTTTAAAATTACAGGCATTTTAAGAAAAAGTGCAAAATTACACGCCCTGTGGCAGTCTTTTTACTCCTGTTGCCACAAATCTTAACTTTTCCCAACAATTTTTTTTGCTTTGTAACCCTGAATAATGCGTCTCTAAACTGTAATACAAATTTGGAAATCAGCTGCTCTATCTTTTATAACAATAGGACTTATTTCTTAGAAAACAACTAAAATAACAACATTACCTAGTTTTTATTAGTTTTTATTGAAAAAAAAAGTGCACCACGCGAGCTTGGCAAGTTATGTCAAAAGTTGGCGCATTTAGTAAGGATTCCAAAATGGTATAATACTTGGTAAGTTGTTACTGCTATCGTGGACAAAAAATTTTTTTAGTAAATTTGAAGGGCCAATTCCAATACTGAATAAATTTAACTCACTGGCACCTGTGCTTTTCTATCATAAAAACTATGAATAAACAGCTTATTCACTAAATTTAAAGTATTCTTAGTGTGTGCATTGGAATAGGCACGATGTTTTTGTAAAATCTTAATTAAAACTAAATTTTTAATACTAAGGTTTATTTATTAAATTTACAATTAAATATTTTTATTACAGCAAATGTTCGAAATGCCTTCCTTCGGCGGCAATACAAGCCCGATATCTCTTTAAAAGAGATCGAGCTATTTTTCGGGCGAATCGTCCATTATTTACGAAATCGGCTGCTTCGGCTATTCTTTGCCGTAGTTCAAATTCGTTTTCGATTGCCTTTGAATAGACTTTTTCTTTGACTGCTCCCCAGTAAAAAAAGTCCAATGGATTTAAATCCGGTGAACGGGCCGGCCACGAGATTGGACCAGACCGTCCGATTCATCTTCCGGGAAACTCTTCATCGAGATATTCTCGAACTGAGCGAGCATAGTGCGCTGGGCACCCATCTTGCTGGAACAACATTTCTCTGTAAATGTTTAATGGCACGTCTTCTAGTAAATTTGGTAGATGGTTCTGTAGAAAGTCCAAATAGGCCTCGCCATTCAACGCACTAGGCAGCTCAAAAGGACCAATTATTTGACCATTCAAAATTCCGGTCCACATGTTGACTTTGAATCGGTACTGGGACCGGTCCTGCCTCAGTAAATGAGGGTTCTCTACATGCCATTCATGCAAATTATGCATGTTCATGTAGCCGTCCTTTTTAAAAGTTGATTCATCAGACCATAAAATTTTTGTTAAGAAAAGGGGGTCATCCCTGTACCTCTCCAACATTGTACGGCAAAAATTTATTCGAGGTTGGTAGTCCCTGGGTAGTAACGTCTGTACTCGCTGTACGTGGTATGGGTGTAATTCGTGCCTTTTTAAAATTCGATGAGCTATACTTTTTGGCACGCCGGTGGTTATCTCAATAGCCCTTACTGAAGTGCTTGGGTCTTCTTCGACAGCTGTAAGCACTTCGTCTTCCATCGGGTTAGCGGGTCTTCCTCCAACATGCTCATGATTTGGTAGGCGGCCCTCTGAGAAGAGTAAACGATGTACGTTCGTAAACACGCGATGATCGGGGTAACGAGCAGCGTTTGGGTACCTTTCGCGGTAAAGTCTGGCAGCAGCACTAGCATTGCACCTGCATTCGCCATAAATGAGGTGCATATTAGTGTATTCACTAGTGGTATACACAGACATCTTGGCACTAGTCACGTGAAGTCCAGGAGAAAGCAAAAGTCGTCGTTTAGGGAAAACAAACAGTCCCAATCCAAATCACAAGCAATCACAAGTCCATAAACGAAGCCAAAAGTAGTCAGTACGAAATCAACACAAATGAATACGAAAATAAGCGCAGTAAACGAAGGAGCGTAACGTACTGATTTGTGTTTGGCATGTGAGTACAATAGCGGCTACCTGGCGTCACTCTCTGTCTCGCTTGCACTTGGTTAAATGACTCTCCGTTTCAGTCTCTTAGCGTCTACAAAACCCGTCTTGCTCGCACTTGATATGATGACTCTTTCCGTCTCAGTTACTTACGCGTTAAATTTACTCAGCAATGACATCGGCTCTTCAAAAAAATAGTGTCTATTCCAATGCACACACTAAGTATAAACTATTTATTCATAATTTTTATGATAGACAAGCACAGGTGCCAGTGAGTTAAATTTATTCAGTATTGGAATTGGCCCTTCAAATTTACAAAAAAAATTTTTTGCCCACGATAGCAGTAACAACTTACCAAGTATTATACCATTTTGGAATCCTTACTAAATGCGCCAACTTTTGACATAACTTGCCAAGCTCGCGTGGTGCACTTTTTTTTCAATAAAAACTAATGAAAACTAGGTAATGTTGTTATTTTAGTTGTTTTCTAAGAAATAAGTCCTATTGTTATGAAAGATAGAGCAGCTGATTTCCAAATTTGTATTACAGTTTAGAGACGCATTATTCAGGGTTACAAAGCAAAAAAAATTGTTGGGAAAAGTTAAGATTTGTGGCAACAGGAGTAAAAAGACTGCCACAGGGCGTGTAATTTTGCACTTTTTCTTAAAATGCCTGTAATTTTAAAATCATGCAACTTAGATTTTTTTTTAGATTTTTCTGGCAACCAGCATGAATTGCCTTTTCACCCGGTCCTGGGTTGACGTCGAGTTTCGGGACACCCTGTATACCTACACCCAGTACAAGTAAATGGCTAGAGGTAGCGGAGCGATTTTATAGCCTTTGGAATTTACCAAATTGTGTTGGAAGTCTAGATGGTAAACATATTCGAATACAAGCTCCATCGAACTCTGGATCGTCGTACATTATTTACAAAGGCTATTTTCCTATAATACTATTGACATTAGTGGATGCTGACGGGTTATTTTTAACGGTAGACGTTGGTGATTATGGTCGCAATAGCGACGGGCGTGCATTTCAAGTTAGTTCTTTAGGACAAGCTACGCAGCAAGTAGCCCTTAATTTATCTGATCCTGCTCCATTGCCCGGTTATACACAGCCTATTCCCTATTACTTTGTGACAGATGAAGCTTTCGCTCTTACAAAAAACAATGAAACCTTACTTACGGAACCAACTAACTAATGATAAACGAATATTTAATAACAGATTATCCAGAGGAAGAAAATCTGTAGAATGTGCCTTTGGATTATCTCGGACTAAATTTCACGCGCTGAGCATGCCCTTGTGTTGTGATCCTGATAAAGTTGATCATATAGTAAAGGCAATGTGTGTCTTTCACAACGTGATACGAAAAACCGATGGAAAATTTACATTACCGTATATCCAAAACAAATTGATTGAGACGAGAATATTCGGGGTCACAGAAACTGCGAGAGATATCCGGGACTACCTCTCAAAATACTTAGTGAATCCGGGCTCCTATACCTTATCAAGATAGACACAACGTTTAAAATAACATTAATAAAAGCACGTTAGGTTATATCTATCTCTCTTAATATCACGGACGCAAGTGTTCCTATGTATAGCGTAGCGTGCTATTGGCTATTCAACGATGGCCAATACTAAAGTCGGATTCGTATAGCTGGATGGATATCAATCTGACAGTTTGAATGACGCAAATGCAAACAAAGAAATTCCGATTAAACAAAATGAAAGTAGAATTTATAATATAATGACAATGATTATACCATGCCAAATTAACAATATTTTACCGGCCTTTTATCCCGTACCTATTTTCGACTTTCATCAAATAGGCTAGCAACATTTATATCTGTCAAATTGCTACCTATCTTCCTAAATGAATCTGACTTTGGCGTTCACTAGGTACTCCTACGCTATGATAATCTGTTTTACTTAATAAATAGGTACAATGTTTACTTACCGTTTTTTTTTGTTCTTTAGCAATAGTTTCTCAAGCTTTTCTTGCACATTTCTATTACAATAGTCTGGCCTACTGTAGTCATGAAGAACCGAATGAGTTTCTATCAGTTCACAAAACTGAATATTAAACTCATAATCATCGCGCATTTTTGAGAAACTGATTATTATTGCTAAACACACACAAACTCGGCGAAAGTGATACTGCGACTGCGCGGGCGCGGGTGCCACGTGCCTCGAGTTACCCGCCGCCCACCCCTTTCTTGCCGGGTCTTGTTTGGGCATCGAGCGCAGGCCAGACAGAAGAGACGTAAGACGAGGACGTGTCGCAGGTAGGGCGGAGACGAGACACGGACGCGACTTTTGAAATTATATAGAAGAGATGGGGCACGGACGCGACGTAGTCGCACAGTCAAGACTCTTTTCAACAGTTTGATTTTGACACGACATGTCTTCTTCTGAAGATGAAGATGCACTAGCACTAGTGCATCTCGCTAATATACAGAGGGTTAGACGTTACTGGGTATATCCAGTGTGGCTAACCAAGAAGACAATAGATTTTTTTAAATAATGGAGGACCTACACAATTACCCAGATCGTTTTGCCACAGTGTATAAAATGGCTCCACAGTTTTTTAATATTATCATGTCAAAAGTGATAAATGCTTTACAGAAAAAGCATTACACAGCTTTACGGTAAGTGAAAAACATTATTATCTTTATAAATTTAATATTAATTGAAAATTATGTTACATAATTAAACATATGAAGCATGTGCACATTAAAAAAAAAGTTACATTTAAGTCAAACTAAATAAAAAAAAAACATCGTATTACTTTGGTGAAGAAAAATTATAAGTGTAGTTTAGAGGTGATTCTTCATTCAAAAAAGACGTATTGGTGACGTGGGCAACCGAAACGGATTTAATTGCTGATAGAGTGAAGAACGTTGGTGTATTCTCATCGTGCCCTGACATTGACTGAGATGCAACATTTTGATTTTGCTCTATTGTCGATGGAGGTGCAACATTTTGATTTTGTTCTATTGTAGATGAAGGTGCAACATTTTGATTTTGCTCTATTGTCGATTGAGGTGCAATATTATGAAATGGCTGTTGCATCGAACATAACGAGTGATTCATGGCCCTCGATATAAATTCGTACTTTATTCAGGAGTTGCATACTATACTTTATACCATGACTACGAGAAAAGACATAATTTAAGCGAAAATAGAAATTTTATCAAGAAATAAGAATTGTTACATTAATTGAAATGGACTTTAAAATTAGGGCAATGACTGAAATTAAGCGTAATTTTCTTATTATTATCATTAGAGTGGTCAACTTGTGAAACAATATTTATTTATTGTCGATGGTCAGAACTTTCTGCTGGAGGAAACTCTGGGGCATCGTTGAACGTTGAAGGGCGTGGAGTCCATGGGTCTTCAGGTTTCTTTAGGTTTATGCTGCTTGCTATCTGAAGGCTGCGTTTCGATTTATTTTCGATACAATCTTCGATATAACCTTCAGCCACGGTAGTGGACTTCCATCCACCATGTCGCTTTAATTCCGTCATATCTGCACCAGTGTTTGCTAATATCGTGGCAGAGGTTCTTCGGAAAGAATGCCTTGTATACATCACGGGATTTGGTAGCTTTAAAAATGTTGCAATGTCTTTTGGCATGGAACCAATTTTATTTATTCCAATTGGATTTTTTGTACATTTAGTTTTAGAATAGAACAATAATAAGAAGGGTCGATTTCGTTTTTGTATCCTTTAAAGTAATCAGTAAAGCAGTGTCAGAGATCTTTTGCACGTCATCCACTGTCAGTTTAACGGGCTCATTTGAACGACAGGCTCCACTAATGCCGAGAATTAACGCAACCTGCAAACAAAAATAGAAAAACTGTTACAAAATTGATGTTGATAGGTTTACAATTAAATAGTTCTAAAATACCTACTACAAGTATAATAATATATAATATATACTCCATAATGTCGATGACTTCCTTTTCTTCGACAGTTCATTAAAATAAGTTAAGAAAACAGACTCAGAAAATGTGCCCGAAGCTTGATTTTCATTTTTCCATTATTAAACTCATCGTAGGTTTTGATGTAAACCAGCCGTGATTTGTTGGGTAGCAAGTTTTCGACAATATCGGCTGCCCTCTTCATAAATTCAGGTGTTAACACAATATCTTCTTCGTCACTTGATAATCGATTTATTATAATTCAATCGTTTTATTATAAAGTAACACTAAACTTTGTGTCCGTACAATTCACAGTAAGGATTTGAAATGGTGCCAATTCACAATTTTTTTTCTATAAAGTCAGCAAAGAACACAAAACAGTTTTTAATCTAATGCCAAACTCCTTGTCGCAAATATCGACCAATCAAATCTCGAGAATTTATTTGCACCAAAGAGTTTTGAATTTCGAATCTTAGCGCAAGGAGTTTGTGTAAGCATTGAAATAGAGACCGGGTATACACTCGAGAGCAATGAATCCGGGTCACTCAAAGAATCCAAAAAATCTCGGAAAGTAAGAATGCTAGGTTAATTCAATAAATTGTATTTAATAGACAATTTAATACTCCTTAAATGAAAGTTAAAAAAATATGAGTCATCATACATTTTATTTACACAAAATTACATAAAGAAAAAAAACTGCTGATCTCTCCTTAAAACAAAAATAGGAAACATGAAATTTTTGAACTTTATGACGATTTTCTTGAATTTCAATACTTCGTATTACCTCCTCGTGCTTCCATTACTGCGTTTACGCGGTTTGGCATGCTGTACACCAAGTTCCTTATACGATTTTGGGGAATATTCTCCCATTCCTCTGTGAGAGCAATTTTGAGCTCAGGAAGCGTGATTGGGGGAGGGTTTCGTTGTTTTACGCATCTCCCTAGCTCGTCCCAAGCATGCTCGATCGGGTTGATATCCGGGCTGCGCGCTGGCCACTCCATACAAGTAATGTTCATCTCTTGAAGGTAGTCATTCACAATCCTACCTGTATGAGGTCGGGCATTGTCATGCATAAATATAGCATCCTCACCCAAATTGACCATAAATGGACCAACGTGTTCGTTGAGGATTTCTTCCACATATCTTACGCTAGTTAAAGAGCCGTTTTCTATGATCACCAGCTCTGTGCGACTTTCAGAGGAAATTCCGGCCCACACAAGTACAGACCCACCACCGTAGGCTACTTTTTCTTCGATGCATGCTTGCTTGAATCTTTCCCCTGGTCTTCTATACACTCTGTGTCTTCCATCGTGCTTGTAGAGCATAAATTTTGATTCGTCGGAGAACATAACTTTCGACCAATCTTCAATACTCCAATTTACGTGGTTCTGGGCATATCTTAGTCTTGAAATACGATGGCCACGCTCCAGTTTAGGGCCGTTTGCAGGTCTAAGGGGTTTTAAGTTAGATTCAGCAAGCCGACGTCTTACTGTCCATGCACTTGGGTTACTTCCTCCGAGGCGTCGAAACTGATTTGTGAGTTCAGTTCCTGTGAGAAAGCGATTTCGAAGCATGGTGTTCACCAAGTATCGGTCTTCTCGTGCTGTGGTACACCTAGTTCTGCCCGTTCCTGGTCTGCGTAGGTTAGAACCAGTTTCTTCGTAACGTCGGAGAACTCTTTGTACTGTTGACAGCGACACACCGACAGTCCTGGCTGTATCGCGCTGACTCCGGCCGGTTTCCACCAATGTAAGTATTCTGGTGCATTCTTCAAGTGTAAGCGACATGATTTCAGCTTGAATAATGAATATTGAGCACTATCAACCTGGTTTATGTACCAACATAAATGACAGATTACAAACAAAAGCAAAAACAAATCCTGTAATTTCGTAGTTCCATCTTCGACAGTGTTCCCTTTTCAAATTTGATTTTTTTATGATATAACTTTACAATAACTAAGAAGTTTTAATACTTTCATTTAAGGAGTATTAAATTGTCTATTAAATACAATTTATTGCATTAACCTAGCATTCTTACTTTCCGAGATTTTTTGGATTCTTTGAGTGACCCGGATTCATTGCTCTCGAGTGTATTTTTGTGTTCCAAATTCAAACACCAAAATAGTGAATAAAAACAAAACCGTGAATAAAAGGCATTTTTATTCACTGTTTTGAGTGAATAAAATAAGCTTTTTAGAGTAGGTATGGTATAAAAGTATTAAACCGATTCTGTCCTGACGCGTCACGTCACGACACGTCAGATTAAATATAAATCCACCTTGATTTGAACTTTATAGCGTCCTAATACAGCCGAGTTAGCAATGATTATCGGCATTTTGTCAAACGAATGAAAACAAACAGGCCCCCGATTCTGCTAATATTATGACATAACAAAACAACTGTGATACCGCTGACATTGCTTTAAATGTCATAAAATTTTCGACATTATTGCTGTTTTAAAGTCCAAAATGAAAAGAGAAAGAGTAATGTCATTTTTTATTCACTTTACAAGGTTGTTATTTAATTTTAGACTTTAACGGTATATCGGTAAAGACTAAAGTTAAATGGCATTGGTTCAGTGCCGACGATGGGGTGAGCGTGTCGGAATCGGACCGACTAAAACCACACGGTGTCCTTCCCAAGTGTCCATTGCCGGGCACCCCGGGTAAGCCCTCGAAAGGATAACTCCAGGGTTACCGGTGGACATTGGCCGCCACCGCGGCCTCGCCTGGTGGAGTGGGGTTTTATCCCGCGTCGGTGAGTTGGCAGGCGTGTGTAGGACACACACGACACGCCTCCGCCACGGCCTGCTTCTGTAAGGACGGCGAGTCGGCCAACTGCGGTCCTCAGGCCCCAGTCATGGAGGTCGGTAGTCCCGGGCGTAGACGAGTCTGCGGCGTCCTCGCAGGGCCGGCAGGGTTCTCTCCCGCTCTCTCTCCGCCGCCTCTTTCGCGCGCATTACCTGCTCGCAGAAAGAGGCAGTGGCGTGCCACTTGCTCCCGTCGGAGACCACGGCCCTCACCATGGTCTCCAAAGAAAGAACGTCCACGCCCAGGACCGCAACGAGATCCCGGCATTGACTCGCCCACAGTGGCTTTGTCATGAAAAAAATTATAGCAGAATCACTGCCCAGGTGCCGATGCATTGGTTGGTTGGTGGCTATGCGACATTACGCAAAAATAAACTTTAATTATCTGTTAAAGCTTATTTCACGTTGAAACAAAAGTTATTGTGTAAATTTAAATAGAGTAAGAAAAGGAGTAGCCTTGCTTTGCTACCGCGCGCCTGGCGTCGGCCATTACACGAGCGCAGGGTCTTTGAAAGCGCCGGCGCCGCGAGCGAGGCATCTACAGAGGTGTCGCATTAGAGGGCGCTCGGCGCCCACTCGGACACGGCGCCCGTGTGCGCCGCACACCCTGCACCATAGGTAAAGACGCCTCTAAGAAACAGCAGACTTGGGTTCATCACTCGCTCTGGATAGTTCACGCCTTTTTTGTAATTATTTTCTTCCGCCGAGGATCATCCGAAAGATTTGTCTCATCGTAATTTATTACCTATATTGCACAAAAATACGCCTGAAATTTCTAATTCTTCAAAGAATGTTTTTATTTTCAGGGGAAATTGCAGCGCGATTTCGCTTTATATTTTGCGATTATCTCTGAGTAATTGAATCTTTGTGTCTTTTCATAAAAGAGCATACAAAATCTGGCCCAGGCATATTATTGAATCTCTTTTCACTGACACCCAATTTATGAAGATCATCAAGAATCATATGTCTCCAAAGGATAGCCCGAGTCCGCACATACTTTAATGTATTTGATCAATTCTTCTTCGGTTTCTTTCGATAAAACAGGTTGACTTCCGTGACTATTCATGAATTTGTAGAGTATCTGTATAAAACAGATCTGTGTGTATTATATTTTTTTGAAATAGTATCCAGAGATTTTTTCTTGCAGAATATTCATTAACAGCCTGTAGTATTAAGTTGACGTCATATTTGAAATACTTCTTACCTCGAGGGTCTGGTTTGTAGATGCGTGGCATATATACCTGCGTAAACAAAATTAATTAACAATTAAATATAAATGAAATTGATTTCATCATAACCAAATGAAAGTTTTAATTTAGTGCAGAAAACATTTCAACCTTTACAAAATTTAGGTAAAAAAGTGAGAACTTAGCAACCTGCATGAAGGTCCAACCCTATCAAAAGCGTTTCTAAAAACCCCTTTAACATTTCTATGAAACCCTTTCTCGTTCCTATTTACCCCTATCCCGTTCCTATTTACCCCTATCCCGTTCTATTCACCTCATATGGCGTTTCTATTTACCCCTCAGTCGTCTCTATTCACCTCGTAATTGAGAAATATTTAAGGGTGCAAAATTTTTGTTGTATTAACAATAAAAATCACCATTATCAGAAAGACTTACCCTTTCAATTTATTCACAGAGACACGTCAAACTTATAACACACCGTCGTTTTTGCGTCTGAGGTTAAAAATAAAATAATCTTCTAAAATTCTTTGGAAATAAACAAAATCAAGCTAAAAATTAAATCAGTACGTTAAAATTAAGTAATTAAATTACGTCATCGTCTGTGAGATCCCTCAAAATTTCTGCATCATTTTTGTAATATTTCGTCTTTGACACTTTCAGTCTTTCAGTTAATTTTAAAATTATTGGTTTTGTCTTAATACTAACCTGATTTTTTAACTTTCGTAAATCGCTATCGGATATCACTTTTTCTGATACTATTTTAATTTAACTACCTTCATCCTTTCTTACATTATATGGTTTCAATTCAATTTCTTTGTTAATATTTTGAATATCTGGCAATGTGCTACTTCTAAAGTATTGCATACAATGAACATATCTTCATACATAATTGGCATATCTAAAATGTTATTCAAAGAATGCAAGTTATTTTCCAAAGTTTCCTCCACTTCTAAAACTATATTATCATTTACTTCATTAATCTCTTTTTTAGTAGTTTGACTACAAGTATCAGTGCTATTTAAACTTAAGTCTATATTAGTAGATTTCATTATGAGAGGAGATATTGATTTGGAATAAGGTTTCTTGAACACGACCTCCAAATTTTCTTTAAGTTCATCAGTATTGCATTCCTTTTAAATTTCATTTTCTTTAAAAGTTTGATATTATCAGTCTTCTTGCCTTTTTTATTAGATTCATTTTTAATATTTTTGTTTTTACTACAACTGGGTTCATTAGTATCTAACATATTAATTTCTTCTATAATTAGTTTGTTGTTTATTTGTGGATAATATGATTCTTCCAATTGTTTTGCAGTTTTCTTCTTGTTTATTACTTGTTAACGAGCACGACTACTCATGATAGTTTAAGAAATATTATGTTACATGTACCTAATATCTTGGAGGATTTCTTTGTTATATTTAGTTTAGGATGGCGCAGATAGATCAAGAGATGGCGCAGAAAGAAAAAGAGAGGGCGCAGGACCTGGTAAGGAAGAAGCTCGCGCTCGATTTGGCGGATATAGCAGCGTTAAAAGAAAAGCGACATAGAGTACCGGCGAGCGGTGCACATAGTGATTATGTTGCAACACATGAGGTGCGCCGCCGCCGTAGTGACAACGCAACCGCCGCCCCTAGCACGCCTATTCGTCCCATGCCGGCAGAGGTACAGTTTACCGTGTTAGCAAGCGTCACACAACGTGAAAATGGTGCAGCGCACGAGGTGCGCTGTAGTAACGACGCCTGCGCCGCCCGTCGCGCGCGCTGTTTGGTCGACGCCTCCGCCGCCCGTCGCGCGTCTGTTCTACGTGTCCGGGAAGATGAACCACATGGTGCATCAGCGAGCGTCGCTGTCGCTGATTGTACAGCGCAAGCAGTGCGCTGTTTGGTCGACGCCTCCGCCGCCCGTCTGCTCAACGCGTCCATGAAGATGAACCACATGGTGTATCGGCGAGCGTCGCTACCGCTGATTGTACAGCGCAAGTGGTGCGCTGTTTGGTCGACGCCTCCGCCGCCCGTCGCGCGCCTACTCAACGCGTCCATGAAGATGAACCACATGGTGTATCGGCGAGCGTCGCCATCGCTGATTGTACAGCGCAAGTGGTGCGCTGTTTGGTCGACGCCTCCGCCGCCCGTCGCGCGCCTGCTCTACGCGTCCGGAAAGACGAACCACATGGTCTAACGGTGAGCGTCGCCATCGCTGATTGTTCAGCGCTATTTAGACGACGCATCCGCCGCCACTCGCGTTACCAAGCGCCCCGCGGAGGTTGACTTGTACGGCTCACCCAGAAACGTCGCAAGCGGTAAGATTACAACGAACTTGCCGCGCTGGCTTGTTGACGTACCAGCCGTGCCTCCCACGCCCGAGCGCCAAGTACATGGCAATGTCGTTGCAGGGCAGGTGGCATCCGATGGATCCCGCGCGCCTAAGCGCTTCGCGCTTCGTGCCGACAATTTGCTGCGTATGACGCCAGGTGCCCCAACACGTGCGAACGATATCGCACTATCACAACCACCACGCCGAGCATCGCCTATGTGCAAGAAACACATTCCGCCGCGTGTGCGCTGGCTGGACGACGTAACTTTTGCACCTTCCCGCCGGATGGTAATGCCGTCTCACCACACGCGGTGCCCGCTGCTCCGACGCTGGCCTTCGAGCCCGCGCCATTGCGTCCGCAACCCTAAGCGTTGCCCGAACCGCCAAGGCGCCAAGCTCAAAGAGACAATTAACAGAGTGCGCTCGAGAGTAAAGTGGAAGGTGTGGACATTTAACTCAGCGTGCCCGAAAGTGAAGTGGAAGTGGTCGATATTTGAGACAGTGTATCCTAAAGTAAATTGAATTGTGGACAACGTGTGGACATGTATTGTGTGTAGTCATAAGGTAATCATAATGTAGACATAGGAACACATACAAGGACGCTGCGTCGCCCTGCTGCTCGAGTAGCCGTGCTTGTTACCGTTCAGTTATCGGTGGAAGCCTCCAACTGGGGGGTGGTGTTAACGAGCACGACTACTCATGATAGTTTAAGAAATATTATGTTGTATGTACCTAATATCTTGGAGGATTTCTTTGTTATATTTAGTTTAGGTTAAGTTACTAGGTAAGATCCCATTGTTTGTAGCCGAGGGATGGGTATCTTTTGTATTAACAGATGTGTCCATTGGGTTGCCAGATGTGGCCGTCGCCGGCGCACCGTAATTAAAGCGGGGTCCGCGCGCGGTGCGAGGGGCGTTGTTCTGGTGCTAGCCTGAAACCCACTCCTCGGCAGTCCTGTTTGTAGTCTGAACCGAGCAAGGTTACGCGATCACCACGCATAAGCACTCCCGACAGCGCGCACGTGGTTATTGTGTAACCATTGCACTGTGTAATTCTGTAATTGTGTCTAGCTTAGTTGTTGAGCTCAAATATATTTTGAAGAGTATATTACTTGGTCTGTTGTTTCGCTGCTTACTTCATAAGAACCCCGCACCTCTCGTTTACATTACTTCTTTTTTTCGCTTTACTGGTTTACTTGTCTCAGCCATTACTACTGTGGATTTATTGTCACCGCGTATTTCTTCTGTATTACTTTCATTCGACTCCTCTATCTCTATATTGTCTACACTTCTGCCCGCGACAAAGTCAATTTTCTACTTTTTTTTGGAATTGTAGTACGACTGCTGACACCACATCTCAATTCTTGAAGGAGCATCAAAATTTTTTCATCAAAAGCTTCTTTATAATCTTCCCTATTATTTGGTTTATAACTAGGTATCCTTTCTAAAACTTAATGTTTATTTTTAGGACTTATGCCACATTTTTCGAATCCTGACTTAATGTTTTGCGAAATATTATCTTGTAATGCAGATATTAATTTTTTAAATAGCATTGGGAAGCACTGCTTCGGTATCGTTTCGTAGTTAGATCCGTCGTGTTTTTTCCACTTGCACAAAATATCTCTCCATTTTATTTTTAATGGTCTAAAAATGGCTACGTCTAACGGTTGGGTCGAATTTGCGGGCAAAAAAGTAAATCTGATATTATACATATCTTTACAATTTTTAATTAAATCTATGGATAAGTGCGACGAGAGATTGTGGCCAATCTAAATTTTTATTCCTGACTTTTCAGCGAAGTACGGTATTGTTATAGTTTTCCTCCAATCTTCGAAACATACTGCTTCAAACCAACCAGAGGTTGTGCTATTTGTATCGGCAACCTTTCGGTCCATTGAGTCGCCAGGTGTCGTATACATGTTGTGCTTTATATACCACATAGGGTGGTAAAAGGGTCCCATCTGCGGCAGCAGCCATCATTATTGAGGTCGATCCTTTAGTGTGGTTCATAACGCGTTCTGGATACTTTGCGCTTCTTCGAACTAGTACTTTTTTACGCCCTGGGTCATCGGTAAGGTTGGTGTCATCGTAATTTACGATGTTTGAGAGTGGAATATATTTTAATGAAGTTTCTAACTCATTGCAATAATTTTCTATGATATCAGGTGATACCTCTGCCCGAGACCTTTTCATGTTTTGACTCAGTCGTGTTGTAATTTTAGTTTTGTGTCTATTTAGGAAGGACTTGACAAAATCAGGACCAGGCATATTATTTTTGAACTTTTTTACTGTGTATCCTAATTGTTCTAAATATCCTTTAATTAATAATGTTAAATCCAGGGTTTCTAATGGATATCCCCAATCGGAGCAAACATTTATATATCGAATTAAATAATCTTCTTCTTCAAGCCGGAGTGCGTTTTGCCCACCTTGTTTTTTTGTATGGAAAGTGTTATGTCTAAATAAGACAGTTTTTGAAATATTATACTTTTGTGCGAGTTTTGATAATTATTATTATTTATTATTATTATTATTAATCAGGCAGCAGTTGATTCAACTGATAATGCCTATATCCTGCTATTCTTCACCAGCTTATCTTAAGTTGACAAATATTTGTCAAGTCTGTTCTTGAATTGATTCACACTTTGTGAAGATATTACATCATCTGGCAGTTTGTTCCATGTTTTGACAACTCTATTGCTTAAGAAATGTCTATGTGGATTGTTATGTGAAAAGCTGGTACTCAGTTTCAAGTGGTGACCTCTGAGATGAGTATTTTGGTTTTGCAGAAATAAATTGCCAAAGCCCTCTATATCATAGTGGCCATTTAAGATCTTGAATGTCTCGATTATATCCCCACGTTCCCTGCGCTCTCTGAGTGTCGTGAGCCCCAGAATTTCTAAGCGCTGTTCATAAGGACGTCGTTTTAGCATACATCATCTGGCAGTTTGTTCCATGTTTTGACAACTCTATTGCTTAAGAAATGTCTATGTGGATTGTTATGTGAAAAGCTGGTACTCAGTTTCAAGTGGTGACCTCTGAGATGAGTATTTTGGTTTTGCAGAAATAAATTGCCAAAGCCCTCTATATCATAGTGGCCATTTAAGATCTTGAATGTCTCGATTATATCCCCACGTTCCCTGCGCTCTCTGAGTGTCGTGAGCCCCAGAATTTCTAAGCGCTGTTCATAAGGACGTCGTTTTAGCATACATCATCTGGCAGTTTGTTCCATGTTTTGACAACTCTATTGCTTAAGAAATGTCTATGTGGATTGTTATGTGAAAAGCTGGTACTCAGTTTCAAGTGGTGACCTCTGAGATGAGTATTTTGGTTTTGCAGAAATAAATTTCCAAAGCCCTCTATATCATAGTGGCCATTTAAGATCTTGAATGTCTCGATTATACCCCCACGTCCCCTGCGCTCTCTGAGTGTCGTGAGCCCCAGAATTTCTAAGCGCTGTTCATAAGGACGTCGTTTTAGCACATGTGGTACTTAAGTGAAACTCCGCTGCACTTTCTCTAGCATCTCAATGTCCTTTACGAAATATGGGCTCCAGATTAGGAACGCGTACTCAAGAATTGGTCTGATGTAAGTTTTGTGAATTTCTAGCATCATTTCCGGTGTTATAACACCAAAGGCCTTCCGAATTAAGTAAATAAGACTTTTGGCTTTCTTGGTAATCATTGTTATGTGTTCTTCCCACTTAAGGTTTCCCAATATTTTAACACCTAAGTCAGTTTGCACCTTTTTTTCAGTTAGCTGAGTACCTTCAAGTGTGTAAGTCTTGCGGGGGTTTCTGCTTCCTATATGTAATACTGTACACTTTGTTTCATTTAAGTTGATTAACCACTTCTTAGACCAGTTTGCAATTGTATTTAGGTCATTTTGGAGGCGATCATAGTCGATCAGAGGATTCATGAGGAAGATCGAACGTGTATATTATGTACAGTACTGGGCCCAATACTGAGCCTTGGGGTACCCCACTGTGTATCTCTCGCTGGTCCGAAATGCTGTCACCCACTCGTACTCTCAAAGTTCGCTGCCGCAGAAAGGCTTCAATCCAGGCAAGCAGCTTTCCCCGAATTCCCACGAATTCTAGTTTCTGCAGTAATCTCCTTGTTGGTACCCGGTCAAATGCCTTTTCGTAGTCTAGGTATATGACATCCGTTGGTTCCCCCCTATTGAAGTTGCCCGTCCATGCTGACATGCAGGACAGCAGTTTAGAAACTGTGGACCGACGTGGGCAGAAGCCATGTTGATGATCGGCAATAATTTGGTGGTTTGCAATGAAATTCCGGATATGTTTAACTACTATTTTCTCCATAGCCTTACACGCCACACTAGTTAGGCTTATAGGTCTGTAGTTTGCCGCTTCCAACTTGCTGCCTTTCTTGAATATAGGAGTCACCAGAGCTGTCTTCCACATGTCCGGTAGAATTCCAGTCTCATATGAAGTTTGCATTATATTTGCTAGGTTAATTATTAAGATCACATGGTAATTATTAAGATCACATGTTTTGTATACCACAACAGGTATGTTGTCTGGACCAGGTGAGGAATCTGGTTTCATCTCACGGAATGCTTGTTCAATTTTATCTGGCGTAAACAGTATTTCTTCAATGGAATCCTCAACTTTCATCGTCGGTTCCAGTGTTGGCAAAGGTGTAGGTGGTTCCATTTGGAAAACACTCACAAATTGATCTGCAAAAATCTTTGCAATTTGTGAGGAATCGGTCACGACTTGTCCCTGTTTATCGTGCAAAATCGTTGGAATATCGACTTTAAATGTTACTTGCTTTCTGAGGTACGAGTAAAACCTTTTGGGGCCAGATTGTAGTAGGTCTCTTTCATATCTTATACGGGAAGCCCTGTTCAGCAGGGCTAACATGCGCGCCACGAGATAGCTATCTCGAGGCATTTTGCCGTTTTATGTTGATATGTCGACTGTTGGTAGCATGAAGGGCTAACATGCGCGCCACGAGATAGCTATCTCGAGGCATTTTGCCGTTTTATGTCGATATCGACTGTTGGTAAATTGGCAAATTTCATGGCGATCTGTCAGATGTCGACATAACTCGACTTCGAGAAATCATCTCTACTTAGTGTCTGCAAATTGTAACATACGTGCCCTTATTTACTCGAATTTTGACATTTAAAATGTTTTGTCTCTCGTCCTTCATTTGGTCGACGAGAAGTTATCTCGAGTAAACTTTTCTTGTGCTCGGTTCATTTTGGATCAAAATTTAGTACCTTTGTGCGACTGCAAGCAATTTTCGACCTTAATGACATTTCCTTTGTTACGTGTCTTTTCGCATTAATTGATGACGCTGATCACGAATATAAGAAAAAAAATTCGATAGCATGTCATGTCAATAAGGTCGAAAATTGTTTGCACTATTTTTTCTCTTTTTTTTCATACCTAGCATCCCTAACTAGTCTGTGCTTTCGAGCAAATGGCCGTATCGGGCCGATTTTATAGGATAAATGTTTAAAAAATGTGTATGCCATAGACAACAATTGAAAAAGTTTGACGCGACAAAATATGTCGGCGTTACTTCGCTCGAGAAGACTCGAGATGATATCTCATCTCGATTCGAGATATTTGACGACGCGCGCATGTTAGCCCTGCAGGTTTACCAACTTGTTATTCAGTGTCCTGTAATCTGTGTAGTGTTGGTCCAGTCCAGTCAATTTATACCTATTCCATAGATCAAGTTTTTGGTCTATAAGCTTTTTAGTGTCTCTTGATATCCATGGTTTATATAAAGTTTGATGCGTAAGTCGTATTTGAGGTACATGTAACCGTATTGCTTCTTCAAGTGCACTGTGTAGGATCTCGAATTTTCGTTTTGCGCAGTCTGACTCATATAGTCTATTGGACAGCATGTGATGTAATTTTTCACTAATTTTATCATAATCAGCTTTAGCGTAATTCAGTCTAAATTTGGGATCCTTCTTTTGTTCTGGCAACATCAACTGTATGGTGGCAAGCAAGCAGATGTGGTCACTTTTGCCGACACCAGCTTGATGGTCTACACTGGCTATAAGTGTGTTATCGTTAGTTAGAACCAGATCCAAGAGGGAAGGTCGGTTACCTTGTCGGAACCTTGTGTTCCCCATTATTAGTTGTTGCAGGTTGCTGTCTTTGTACCATTCTACAAAATTGCTTTCTATAGGAGTTAGGTAACCACTATCTTCCAGCGGCCACTTCACCCCATTGTAATTAAAATAGCCCATTATCACCACAGTATTGGATTCAGCTACGTAGTTAAGTTGGGCAAGTAAGGCGTTGTCTTGGTCCATGGTTGAATTTTGACCTCTGTATAATCCGCACAGACACAATTTGATTTTTCCAATACAGACATCAACCCATAGGCATTCGGTGGCGGCATACTTTGTGTTGTAGGCGCTGTTAAGTTTAATTGCAATAGATCCGATTGTTTTTAATGCATATATTGCAACTCCACCACTACGTCTATCTATCCTGTCGTCTCTAAATATGTTCTATCCTGGGATATTTATTATGGAATCTTTTATTAATATATTTATATTTTTAATATTTTTATATTCAGGTTTTAACCACGTTTCTGACACTACAATCAGTGTAGGTTTTAATGTATTCACTCGGACAGTTAATAAGTCCAATTTGGAAGTCAATGATTGGATATTTGTGTATAGCACAGTAACTGTTGTCAGTTTGGATGAGAGATCGCTGTTCATGACGTGTGAGCTTTGGCTAGGTTGGTTATGCTTGTGTGTTAGTATAGGTTTTTTTATTCAATATGAGTGCTTGGCATTTATTATTTAGTTTTTCTGAGATTAATTGTCTGTAACAGTGTTGGTTTAGTTTTTTTGTGGGGTTAGATTTTACGATCTTAGGATGACCTTGAACATATCTTATGGTAATGTCCCTCTCTCCACTATCAATACGCGTTTGGAGCTCTTCACGAAGGTAAATCATATACTCTCGCTGCAACGGTGTTTGATCCCCAGTGATGGACGAAGGTTTCTCCAGCCTATGTTTATTTTTGAGCACTTCCAACGCATCTCTCCTGCTTTTCATTACTACTTTTAGCGGACGTGGTTTGTTATTTCCACCAGTTTTGGGGGCTCCCAGTGGAAACAGCCGAAGTCCATCACAATTAACAGCTTTGGTGACGGATTTAATAACAGCCGAACACGCTTCCCTATCATGATCAATTCTTCGCTCTGGCTCCTCGCAAGTCGATTCCGGTACGTCGTAGATAATGAGATTATTGGCTCTGTTGGCCCTCTCTGTCATCTCTTGGATAGCGGCCTCAGTTGCGAGCATGTTTTGGCGCAATCGCAGTTGCTTAACCTCTTCAGTGAGATCCTTCAATTGTTTCATTAAGGTAGGCAACTGCGTTACAGCAGACCTGCATGTAGCACAAAGAAATGACATATTGCGGCCACTTTTAAGCTCCACTACTCGTACTTCGGTGGTTGACAACTCATGACAATCACTACACAGAACGATCTTGCAGGCATCACAATTAACGTCCGTCTTTTTATCACTTGGGACTTTATTACATTTTCCGCATTTTATTTGCTTGCTTTTTGGGGTCATTTTGTAGAGTTTGGATTTATAGAGTGGCAACACTTTTTTGTAAAGGCAACGAAAACCAAACGCAACTTTCCAACAAAAAGTAAACTTTTCGAGGGTATGTGGAAAATATTTGAACTAATGTAGTGTCACTTCGTGATTTAATTTCACTTATTTCTGCAGTATCTTGTGTTTTTGGACGTGAATAACACTTGCACAGCTTTCGCAGCGCTTGGTTTGCACTTTAATGTTGTTTTTATATTAACTTGCACACTTTTACTTGGGAAACTATTAAAAAATGTGTGAGCACGGTTTTGACACAACAACTTTTTACATTTTTTTTGATATATATTTTTTTGATATTTTTTGATAATGAAATATCTGACGAATTATATTCTTCTAGGGCCAAGTCTATCGTCCCTTGATCATGTTTCTTATACTGCCGATTCCCAGTAGGTTTATAAGTTCGCGGCATTTTGAAAATATTCAAATAATAAATAAATAAATTCATTTTATTAATGGCAACAGGACCCAATTTGTTAGTTATAATTAAATCTAAATCCATCAGGTAAATGCCGTTGTTTGAATTGTTGCCTCTGTAAAAAAGCACTATTGCTATTTTTAAATTAGTTTTCGAATCACAGGCTTTTAGACTTTTTCCCAAGAATATTTCTAATCACCCCGTGAATTCTAATCACCCCGTTTTACGGTTAACAACTTAAAAGAAAATGACCATAACAGAATTTCGTGAACGTAATTTTGGCTTTATTGCAGAGGAATTCTTTGTAGACAACCAGGCTAACCTTAGATCTTCGAGACCACGACCACGTGTCAAATATCTTCTATTTCAAAAAGTAGTAAATATCAAAATAATTCGTGGACGTTGTGTCGAATGTTATAAAAAATTTGGCAGAAAAGGAGTTCGAATTGATGGTAAAATGAAAATGGCGACTCAAATTTATACTATATGCTCAGTTTATAGAACTTTCATGTGTCGTAACTGTTTCTATGAATACATATCATTGAAACATTACATGTTTTTAAAAAACATGGTTTTACATACAGCAATAACTTCAGTTGCAGATGTGTCTGATGTAGAGTAAGTACGTAAGTTATATTTGTTAGTGAACTTTCGTGAATTAAGTTGGTCGTATTAAGTCATCTATATTTTTTACTTTAAGAGTAAACTTGACTACAAACGCCCACTGATTTTCTCTGTTACCTAGACTACAAAACTTTGTGAAGCAATGCAATCTTTGTGTATCCTCTTCAGACCCAGCTCAGAAGGAGATGGGTTAGGAAATCAAACCATGGTGATTATTACTCGTGGTAGGCATGGAAAATAAAAAATATGATAAATTAGAAAATATATATTTGGAAAATGGAAAAACATAGTATGGCACATACGTGTACCTCAGGTCATTGGGCCTTAATAAAAGATAACATTTCCTACTTTGAGGTATGATATTTTTCGAAGCAATTATTCTTTAATATGCACAAATACATATTACACTTTATGCATATGGTACGGCATCGAGATTCGCAGCCAGCGTACCTGCATTTGGACGCATATTTGTCATCCAGAAGGCGAGGAATATGACCAATTCCATCAAGGCGGCTTTCGGCAGGCGGTTGGGCCACAACTGGCCTTGGTCGCTCCTTCAGAGTATCATTAGTAGTCTAATCGTTATCAGTAAGTCTTCTTTTAGGAATTAGTAGTTAGTATATAGTGCTTAGACTTGGTTGTAAGAAGACGGGGGTTACCGGGTCGCCTTCGAGTTTAACCAACGCAGTACCAAGATTTATGCGATATTGTAACAATCCCATTCTATCCTTCTGTGGTATATTCTCTGCCTTGCAGCAACGAATGTACATAATCCAGCAGTTGACGATTACGAGATCAATAAAGTGGGCAAAAGCTCTTACGGGCCACTTCCTGGTGCCCATACCAGTGCGATAGTTGGCTATCAACCTGTCGCACAAATCGATCCCACCCATGCAAGTGTTGTAGTTTTTCACCACTGCTGGCTGAGGGACGTCAATTTTTTGACGTTGAACCTTGCACCATCGCTTGCCTGTACCCACAGGATTACTACCAGAAGCCGTTGGAAGCATTGTTACTCCTTTTGTATCCGTCCACTTTTTTGGACATGACATGACAGATTTTTGGACATACTTTCAAACTTGTTCGGATCGTTTTGTTTACAACTTTGATGCGATCGGACCGGCGGCGACGGAACGCTGCTCTGCGCTACGCACTCTCCGTCTCGCTCTAGCAAACCTTCGCCTGCGGCCGTAGCTTCGGCCTATTTTTGGCCGAAGCCGAAGATTTGACCGAAGGTTGGCGTAGCCGAACCCGAAGATTCGATCGGACAAAATCGGAAATTAAACACAACCGTAGAATAAAAACAAGAAATAGCATTTATTTATGAAATTTGTTGTATAGAGTAAGCAGGTGTGTGGCCTTGGGGTGTTGGGTTATAATATCTATAATTATATATTGTCGGCAGGTTAAGAGGAGAGAGTATAAGTACGGTAGCAAAAATGGTAGTTGACACATAGCTTGCTTATCTCAAAAAAAAAAAAAAATGCGATAGAATTCGTTAAAAAGTGGTTTGATATTAGTGACTATTATAATTGACAATAGAAAAGTATATAAGGTAACATCAGGTTATTAATTTAAAACATACGAGCCGGAAGCATAACTTCATTAATTTAGATACGAAAAATATTGAATCGCTCAATATTTTTCCTACTTAAATCGATTTGAAATGTAGCATGCAAAATGCTTTAAAATTTTCATTCAAAAGACTGTACTGTTAATCAACAATAGCTGCTTTTTATCGCATAAATGAATATGATGCTTTAATAAACTTTTTTTACAATCAGACCAATCAAATTTATCAATACAATTTTTACCCAATCAACCAGCAAAGTAAACAACAGAACAAGTTTCCAAGGTAACCATTTCTGTGGATAAGTAAATTGGTCTTTCCGAAGTTACAGGAAAACTAGAATTTGAATTTTGGTTCTGACTAAATCGCCAACATCGTCGTCTGTATCTTCATCCACTACAGATGATGTTGACGGCTTAGGATGTTTACACTTTGGTGGGAGACAGCAAATATATCTCGATCAGATTCACAATTGGCTTTATCAAATTCCATTAAAGTATTTAATAAATTTGATCAGAACTTTGATCTCAACGATTTTGCTATTGAATTCTTATTGCAGCCACCTTTAGTCCTGTAAATCCCAAACAAATTTTCAATCACATCTTGATATAATCAATAAGTAATTATAAATTTGACACCAGTGCCCTCAGTGAATTCTGCAGCGGAAAGTTTAAGAACAGCATTAATTGTGTGTTAAAGCAGGGAGGTTGGGTTAAGCGTTTTTGATTGTCTTTATTATACACTAGCTGTGCCCGCGACTCCGTCCGCGTGCAACTCCTTATGTATTATCGAGTTAATGTTTTGGTAATAGAGTTTGGATCACGTTCACAGAACGAAAATACTTAAAGATTTCTAGAACTGCTTACCCGGGAAAGAGCAAAGTACAACTGACCATGTGAGAAACAACTGACACCGAGATCTATTCCAGCAACACGGATAGTCTGACTTTGAGCCTTATTAAATTGTCATTGCATAACACACCGATACTAGGAATTGTGTTCTTTTGAACTGGAATGGAAAATTATTTGGTATTAGGGGTATTCTGGGAATTAAGAGGGTTTCTCCTGCATCGCAACCTGTTAAAATTTGAGCCTCAATTATATTTTGTTGCAACTGGGTTACTTTTAGCCGGGTTCCATTACAAAGTTGTGATGGTCTTAAGACCATTCTATTTATTGAACTATAAACTTTGCTTTCCCCCTGTATATTCGACAGTATTTTGTTATTAATCTCAGATGCCTGGTCATTGCGAGGTGTTAAAATGGATCTTCCGCATAGTCAATAATTGTCCCTATTTAGTATATTTGTTAAGTCACCGTAAACGGACGATATCTATAAGATGTTGTTATGTCAGGTGTCAAAATAAGTTTTCCTTAGTGTAGTTGTGGATATCGAAATATAAAGAATAGGGCACCCTATCATTTGTCAAACGGTCTTGTTATTGAGTAAAAGTTTCAGATTCTCGAGATAAAATATAACGTTCGCGATCAGCTGTAAGCCGTATTTCCCTCTCAGTGAAGGTTTCGGACTCACGGGACAGTACATACTGTTCCCGGTCAGCTGTGAGACGTAACTCTCTCTCAGTGAAGGTTTCGGACTCACGGGATAGTAAATGCCGTTCCTGGTCAGCTGTGAGACGTAATTCCCTCTCAGTGAAAGTTTCGGACTCACAGGATAGTACATGCCGTTCGCGATCAGCTTTAAACCGTAGCTCTCGTTGCATGTAGCTCGTCTGGCTCTGTCAGCTGCTAATCGCATCTCTTTCTCTTGAGAGCTTTCATTGGCTCGAGAAGTTGAGGCACTAACTCTCAAAGAGTTGACATAGAACCTTCATATCTTATACGGGAAGCCCTGTTCAGCAGGGCTAACATGCGCGCCACGAGATAGCTATCTCGAGGCATTTTGCCGTTTTATGTTGATATGTCGACTGTTGGTAGCATGAAGGGCTAACATGCGCGCCACGAGATAGCTATCTCGAGGCATTTTGCCGTTTTATGTCGATATCGACTGTTGGTAAATTGGCAAATTTCATGGCGATCTGTCAGATGTCGACATAACTCGACTTCGAGAAATCATCTCTACTTAGTGTCTGCAAATTGTAACATACGTGCCCTTATTTACTCGAATTTTGACATTTAAAATGTTTTGTCTCTCGTCCTTCATTTGGTCGACGAGAAGTTATCTCGAGTAAACTTTTCTTGTGCTCGGTTCATTTTGGATCAAAATTTAGTACCTTTGTGCGACTGCAAGCAATTTTCGACCTTAATGACATTTCCTTTGTTACGTGTCTTTTCGCATTAATTGATGACGCTGATCACGAATATAAGAAAAAAAATTCGATAGCATGTCATGTCAATAAGGTCGAAAATTGTTTGCACTATTTTTTCTCTTTTTTTTCATACCTAGCATCCCTAACTAGTCTGTGCTTTCGAGCAAATGGCCGTATCGGGCCGATTTTATAGGATAAATGTTTAAAAAATGTGTATGCCATAGACAACAATTGAAAAAGTTTGACGCGACAAAATATGTCGGCGTTACTTCGCTCGAGAAGACTCGAGATGATATCTCATCTCGATTCGAGATATTTGACGACGCGCGCATGTTAGCCCTGCAGGTTTACCAACTTGTTATTCAGTGTCCTGTAATCTGTGTAGTGTTGGTCCAGTCCAGTCAATTTATACCTATTCCATAGATCAAGTTTTTGGTCTATAAGCTTTTTAGTGTCTCTTGATATCCATGGTTTATATAAAGTTTGATGCGTAAGTCGTATTTGAGGTACATGTAACCGTATTGCTTCTTCAAGTGCACTGTGTAGGATCTCGAATTTTCGTTTTGCGCAGTCTGACTCATATAGTCTATTGGACAGCATGTGATGTAATTTTTCACTAATTTTATCATAATCAGCTTTAGCGTAATTCAGTCTAAATTTGGGATCCTTCTTTTGTTCTGGCAACATCAACTGTATGGTGGCAAGCAAGCAGATGTGGTCACTTTTGCCGACACCAGCTTGATGGTCTACACTGGCTATAAGTGTGTTATCGTTAGTTAGAACCAGATCCAAGAGGGAAGGTCGGTTACCTTGTCGGAACCTTGTGTTCCCCATTATTAGTTGTTGCAGGTTGCTGTCTTTGTACCATTCTACAAAATTGCTTTCTATAGGAGTTAGGTAACCACTATCTTCCAGCGGCCACTTCACCCCATTGTAATTAAAATAGCCCATTATCACCACAGTATTGGATTCAGCTACGTAGTTAAGTTGGGCAAGTAAGGCGTTGTCTTGGTCCATGGTTGAATTTTGACCTCTGTATAATCCGCACAGACACAATTTGATTTTTCCAATACAGACATCAACCCATAGGCATTCGGTGGCGGCATACTTTGTGTTGTAGGCGCTGTTAAGTTTAATTGCAATAGATCCGATTGTTTTTAATGCATATATTGCAACTCCACCACTACGTCTATCTATCCTGTCGTCTCTAAATATGTTCTATCCTGGGATATTTATTATGGAATCTTTTATTAATATATTTATATTTTTAATATTTTTATATTCAGGTTTTAACCACGTTTCTGACACTACAATCAGTGTAGGTTTTAATGTATTCACTCGGACAGTTAATAAGTCCAATTTGGAAGTCAATGATTGGATATTTGTGTATAGCACAGTAACTGTTGTCAGTTTGGATGAGAGATCGCTGTTCATGACGTGTGAGCTTTGGCTAGGTTGGTTATGCTTGTGTGTTAGTATAGGTTTTTTTATTCAATATGAGTGCTTGGCATTTATTATTTAGTTTTTCTGAGATTAATTGTCTGTAACAGTGTTGGTTTAGTTTTTTTGTGGGGTTAGATTTTACGATCTTAGGATGACCTTGAACATATCTTATGGTAATGTCCCTCTCTCCACTATCAATACGCGTTTGGAGCTCTTCACGAAGGTAAATCATATACTCTCGCTGCAACGGTGTTTGATCCCCAGTGATGGACGAAGGTTTCTCCAGCCTATGTTTATTTTTGAGCACTTCCAACGCATCTCTCCTGCTTTTCATTACTACTTTTAGCGGACGTGGTTTGTTATTTCCACCAGTTTTGGGGGCTCCCAGTGGAAACAGCCGAAGTCCATCACAATTAACAGCTTTGGTGACGGATTTAATAACAGCCGAACACGCTTCCCTATCATGATCAATTCTTCGCTCTGGCTCCTCGCAAGTCGATTCCGGTACGTCGTAGATAATGAGATTATTGGCTCTGTTGGCCCTCTCTGTCATCTCTTGGATAGCGGCCTCAGTTGCGAGCATGTTTTGGCGCAATCGCAGTTGCTTAACCTCTTCAGTGAGATCCTTCAATTGTTTCATTAAGGTAGGCAACTGCGTTACAGCAGACCTGCATGTAGCACAAAGAAATGACATATTGCGGCCACTTTTAAGCTCCACTACTCGTACTTCGGTGGTTGACAACTCATGACAATCACTACACAGAACGATCTTGCAGGCATCACAATTAACGTCCGTCTTTTTATCACTTGGGACTTTATTACATTTTCCGCATTTTATTTGCTTGCTTTTTGGGGTCATTTTGTAGAGTTTGGATTTATAGAGTGGCAACACTTTTTTGTAAAGGCAACGAAAACCAAACGCAACTTTCCAACAAAAAGTAAACTTTTCGAGGGTATGTGGAAAATATTTGAACTAATGTAGTGTCACTTCGTGATTTAATTTCACTTATTTCTGCAGTATCTTGTGTTTTTGGACGTGAATAACACTTGCACAGCTTTCGCAGCGCTTGGTTTGCACTTTAATGTTGTTTTTATATTAACTTGCACACTTTTACTTGGGAAACTATTAAAAAATGTGTGAGCACGGTTTTGACACAACAACTTTTTACATTTTTTTTGATATATATTTTTTTGATATTTTTTGATAATGAAATATCTGACGAATTATATTCTTCTAGGGCCAAGTCTATCGTCCCTTGATCATGTTTCTTATACTGCCGATTCCCAGTAGGTTTATAAGTTCGCGGCATTTTGAAAATATTCAAATAATAAATAAATAAATTCATTTTATTAATGGCAACAGGACCCAATTTGTTAGTTATAATTAAATCTAAATCCATCAGGTAAATGCCGTTGTTTGAATTGTTGCCTCTGTAAAAAAGCACTATTGCTATTTTTAAATTAGTTTTCGAATCACAGGCTTTTAGACTTTTTCCCAAGAATATTTCTAATCACCCCGTGAATTCTAATCACCCCGTTTTACGGTTAACAACTTAAAAGAAAATGACCATAACAGAATTTCGTGAACGTAATTTTGGCTTTATTGCAGAGGAATTCTTTGTAGACAACCAGGCTAACCTTAGATCTTCGAGACCACGACCACGTGTCAAATATCTTCTATTTCAAAAAGTAGTAAATATCAAAATAATTCGTGGACGTTGTGTCGAATGTTATAAAAAATTTGGCAGAAAAGGAGTTCGAATTGATGGTAAAATGAAAATGGCGACTCAAATTTATACTATATGCTCAGTTTATAGAACTTTCATGTGTCGTAACTGTTTCTATGAATACATATCATTGAAACATTACATGTTTTTAAAAAACATGGTTTTACATACAGCAATAACTTCAGTTGCAGATGTGTCTGATGTAGAGTAAGTACGTAAGTTATATTTGTTAGTGAACTTTCGTGAATTAAGTTGGTCGTATTAAGTCATCTATATTTTTTACTTTAAGAGTAAACTTGACTACAAACGCCCACTGATTTTCTCTGTTACCTAGACTACAAAACTTTGTGAAGCAATGCAATCTTTGTGTATCCTCTTCAGACCCAGCTCAGAAGGAGATGGGTTAGGAAATCAAACCATGGTGATTATTACTCGTGGTAGGCATGGAAAATAAAAAATATGATAAATTAGAAAATATATATTTGGAAAATGGAAAAACATAGTATGGCACATACGTGTACCTCAGGTCATTGGGCCTTAATAAAAGATAACATTTCCTACTTTGAGGTATGATATTTTTCGAAGCAATTATTCTTTAATATGCACAAATACATATTACACTTTATGCATATGGTACGGCATCGAGATTCGCAGCCAGCGTACCTGCATTTGGACGCATATTTGTCATCCAGAAGGCGAGGAATATGACCAATTCCATCAAGGCGGCTTTCGGCAGGCGGTTGGGCCACAACTGGCCTTGGTCGCTCCTTCAGAGTATCATTAGTAGTCTAATCGTTATCAGTAAGTCTTCTTTTAGGAATTAGTAGTTAGTATATAGTGCTTAGACTTGGTTGTAAGAAGACGGGGGTTACCGGGTCGCCTTCGAGTTTAACCAACGCAGTACCAAGATTTATGCGATATTGTAACAATCCCATTCTATCCTTCTGTGGTATATTCTCTGCCTTGCAGCAACGAATGTACATAATCCAGCAGTTGACGATTACGAGATCAATAAAGTGGGCAAAAGCTCTTACGGGCCACTTCCTGGTGCCCATACCAGTGCGATAGTTGGCTATCAACCTGTCGCACAAATCGATCCCACCCATGCAAGTGTTGTAGTTTTTCACCACTGCTGGCTGAGGGACGTCAATTTTTTGACGTTGAACCTTGCACCATCGCTTGCCTGTACCCACAGGATTACTACCAGAAGCCGTTGGAAGCATTGTTACTCCTTTTGTATCCGTCCACTTTTTTGGACATGACATGACAGATTTTTGGACATACTTTCAAACTTGTTCGGATCGTTTTGTTTACAACTTTGATGCGATCGGACCGGCGGCGACGGAACGCTGCTCTGCGCTACGCACTCTCCGTCTCGCTCTAGCAAACCTTCGCCTGCGGCCGTAGCTTCGGCCTATTTTTGGCCGAAGCCGAAGATTTGACCGAAGGTTGGCGTAGCCGAACCCGAAGATTCGATCGGACAAAATCGGAAATTAAACACAACCGTAGAATAAAAACAAGAAATAGCATTTATTTATGAAATTTGTTGTATAGAGTAAGCAGGTGTGTGGCCTTGGGGTGTTGGGTTATAATATCTATAATTATATATTGTCGGCAGGTTAAGAGGAGAGAGTATAAGTACGGTAGCAAAAATGGTAGTTGACACATAGCTTGCTTATCTCAAAAAAAAAAAAATGCGATAGAATTCGTTAAAAAGTGGTTTGATATTAGTGACTATTATAATTGACAATAGAAAAGTATATAAGGTAACATCAGGTTATTAATTTAAAACATACGAGCCGGAAGCATAACTTCATTAATTTAGATACGAAAAATATTGAATCGCTCAATATTTTTCCTACTTAAATCGATTTGAAATGTAGCATGCAAAATGCTTTAAAATTTTCATTCAAAAGACTGTACTGTTAATCAACAATAGCTGCTTTTTATCGCATAAATGAATATGATGCTTTAATAAACTTTTTTTACAATCAGACCAATCAAATTTATCAATACAATTTTTACCCAATCAACCAGCAAAGTAAACAACAGAACAAGTTTCCAAGGTAACCATTTCTGTGGATAAGTAAATTGGTCTTTCCGAAGTTACAGGAAAACTAGAATTTGAATTTTGGTTCTGACTAAATCGCCAACATCGTCGTCTGTATCTTCATCCACTACAGATGATGTTGACGGCTTAGGATGTTTACACTTTGGTGGGAGACAGCAAATATATCTCGATCAGATTCACAATTGGCTTTATCAAATTCCATTAAAGTATTTAATAAATTTGATCAGAACTTTGATCTCAACGATTTTGCTATTGAATTCTTATTGCAGCCACCTTTAATCCTGTAAATCCCAAACAAATTTTCAATCACATCTTGATATAATCAATAAGTAATTATAAATTTGACACCAGTGCCCTCAGTGAATTCTGCAGCGGAAAGTTTAAGAACAGCATTAATTGTGTGTTAAAGCAGGGAGGTTGGGTTAAGCGTTTTTGATTGTCTTTATTATACACTAGCTGTGCCCGCGACTCCGTCCGCGTGCAACTCCTTATGTATTATCGAGTTAATGTTTTGGTAATAGAGTTTGGATCACGTTCACAGAACGAAAATACTTAAAGATTTCTAGAACTGCTTACCCGGGAAAGAGCAAAGTACAACTGACCATGTGAGAAACAACTGACACCGAGATCTATTTCAGCAACACGGATAGTCTGACTTTGAGCCTTATTAAATTGTCATTGCATAACACACCGATACTAGGAATTGTGTTCTTTTGAACTGGAATGGAAAATTATTTGGTATTAGGGGTATTCTGGGAATTAAGAGGGTTTCTCCTGCATCGCAACCTGTTAAAATTTGAGCCTCAATTATATTTTGTTGCAACTGGGTTACTTTTAGCCGGGTTCCATTACAAAGTTGTGATGGTCTTAAGACCATTCTATTTATTGAACTATAAACTTTGCTTTCCCCCTGTATATTCGACAGTATTTTGTTATTAATCTCAGATGCCTGGTCATTGCGAGGTGTTAAAATGGATCTTCCGCATAGTCAATAATTGTCCCTATTTAGTATATTTGTTAAGTCACCGTAAACGGACGATATCTATAAGATGTTGTTATGTCAGGTGTCAAAATAAGTTTTCCTTAGTGTAGTTGTGGATATCGAAATATAAAGAATAGGGCACCCTATCATTTGTCAAACGGTCTTGTTATTGAGTAAAAGTTTCAGATTCTCGAGATAAAATATAACGTTCGCGATCAGCTGTAAGCCGTACTTCCCTCTCAGTGAAGGTTTCGGACTCACGGGACAGTACATACTGTTCCCGGTCAGCTGTGAGACGTAACTCTCTCTCAGTGAAGGTTTCGGACTCACGGGATAGTAAATGCCGTTCCTGGTCAGCTGTGAGACGTAATTCCCTCTCAGTGAAAGTTTCGGACTCACAGGATAGTACATGCCGTTCGCGATCAGCTTTAAACCGTAGCTCTCGTTGCATGTAGCTCGTCTGGCTCTGTCAGCTGCTAATCGCATCTCTTTCTCTTGAGAGCTTTCATTGGCTCGAGAAGTTGAGGCACTAACTCTCAAAGAGTTTAACCGATGTGCTCTTTCCTCTGCTGATTAGCGTCTCTCGAATTTTGAGATAAAGATAATCGTTTTTTAGGTAGCATGGTGTGTGTTTTTTAATCGACGGTATTTGAATACCTACCTAACTAAATAACCTACTGAGTTCCTACCTGACTAAACTTACTACGTACACCTACCTTACACTTAAAGACAACTAAGTACTTATATAATAAGACTGAACCTAACTGAATCAAAACAAAAGGAAAATAAAGCTTAAACGTCTATCGAATACTAAACAAACTAAATGTCGCGCTGAGAAGCACGGTTTGTTAATATCAATTATTGTCTGTCAACAATAAGGTCGACCGCTCGAAACGTCTATTTGCATCAACAGCTAAAGGAGAATGGCAGGCATGTATGGAACTTTTGTACCGCTAAAAAAGTTTCGTGTTTGGGCATCATTTTGTTTTTTTCGCAGATAATATTTTTACTTATTTCAATTTTAATTGATAGATTTTTAGAACTTGGGATTCAAAAGTTATTTGAGTTCTTTTAGGTCATCTGTTCGGCTATTTATTTGATATCTGTTTATTAGGAATAACATACATACGATATTTATTTATTAAGAATTGCGAGTATCGAGAGTAGTCTGTCCCTACGTTGCTACGAACCACGAAGTCCTGATAAAATAATAGGGGTTAAAGTATGAAATTGCCGTTTCATTGTAATAGGTACTTCGAATTGACATAGAACCTTCATGGTTTGAGATTTTTGAGTGAAACTTTTTCCACATGGTACCTATGTAGTTCTTCATTTAAAAATGTGCAACATTCGATTATCGACTTTCAGTTGTTTTTTTTATTCAGCTTAGACAAGAAAGATGGATACTTCGAAAATTCGAGTGATTTTTGAATACGAGTTCCGACGCGGAACTAACGCGGCAGAAACAGCTCGCAATATCAATGTTGCGTTTGGAGAGGGGACTGCTAATGAACGCACCGTACGATTTTGGTTTAAACGCTTTCGTGATGGAAAATTTGATTTGAAGAACGAACCACGAGGAAGGCCGTCCACACAGGTGAATAACAATGAATTGAAAGACATGGTGGAAGCCGATCCGAGCCAAACTACCCAGGAATTAGCTGCATGGTTTAACGTTACCTTACCAACAATATGGACTCATTTGCATCAAATCAATAAAATAAAAAAATGTGAAAAATGGGTACCTCATGATTTGACTGATCTGCAGAAAGAAATGCGTGTTGAAACTTGTGTTGCCTTGTTGAATCGATACAGAAATGAAGGAATATTGGATCGAATTGTGACATGTGATGAAAAGTGGATTCTTTACGATAACCGTAAGCGAAAAATGCAATGGCTGACCCCAGGTGAAACGCCACAACAGTGTCCTAAAGCAAAGCTTACCAATAAAAAGGTAATGGTAACTGTTTGGTGGTCTCAGCATGGTGTTATTTGTAAAGTCTAGCAGGTAAGTTGCAGCAGTCAGCGCACGGCATAAGGGTCGCAGTCTGGGCTTCAGAATTAAAATGCACTTCGAAGACGAGCAAACGTTTTATTCCGGTTGATATGGAGAATACAGTGACAGTGAAAAATGTGAACAGTGTGACAAGTTAAATTATAGGGATACCACAAACGAAATATTATTTCTAACACTTCCCCTTATTCCTATAATTACACAAAGGTAGCATGCTCTAAATATCATAATCTCTAGTATGCACAAATTTATAGAATACAATATAAAAAAATGAAAAACAATGCAATTCAACAATGCAAACAAAAACATACAATGCAAGCAAACTGCAATCAAGTTTCATACAATTTTTCATGTGCAAATACAAACATGTCCACAATTCAAAAATTTTACATGAGCTTTACATTCATATCTCTAATGAAGCCATAATGCTTTTCAGAAGCCAAGGGTTTAGTCAAGATATCTGCTGGCATATTGCTGGTAGGCAAGTATTCAACAGTTACATTACGTTTCTGCACTAAATCCTTAATGAAATGATAACGCAGATCGATATGTTTGGTTCTCTTATGTGAATATTCTTTCAATTGCAACAATCTTTGTGCACTTTGGTTATCGTTATACACAATCATATCAACCTGCATTTGATCAATTTCAGACAAAAAGTTCTTGATAAAACAAAGTTCCTTGCACACATCTGTCATGGCAAGGTACTCAGCCTCAGTGCTAGATAATGCAACACAACGCTGTTTTCTTGCTTCCCAGCTTACAGTGTTATTGCCTAATTTAACAAGAAACCCTGTATATGATCTGCGATCATAAGGATCGTTAGCCCAATCGGCGTCTGCATAAGCCACAATATTTAAGCTTTCACTTTTATGAAAGTACAATCCATAATTAATAGTACCAGCTAGATAGCGTAGCACACGTTTTGCAGCCACCCAATGACTTTTATCAAACTTTGTAACATATTGACTAAGTTGGCTGCAGACAAAAGAAATATCTGGCCTAGTGCAGACAGACAAATACATTAGGCATCCTATAAGCTGTCTATACTGATATACATCATTATCAATACAATTATTGTCTGATTGCGAACTAAGTTTACAATTTAGAGGCATAGGGGTAGATACTGGTTTACACTGTGACATTCCAAATCTAATTAAGAGCTTTTTGATGTAATTTGACTGATCTAAAATCAAAATATTTTTTTTTTTTTTTTTTTTTTTTATGCCACTTAGGCGGCAGACAAGCACACGGCCCACCTGATGGGAAGTGGTTACCGTGGCCTATGGACGTTTGCAACACCAGGGGCGTCACAATCGTGCTACCGACCCTGTAGATACCTTCTAATACCCTTCTTGAAGAACCCCATATTGTAGTCGCTTGGGAAAACCACGGCAGGAAGTTCATTCCACAACCTGAGCGTGCGTGGGATGAAGTTCCTTTCAAAACGCACGGTGCGCACCATTTCCGGTCGCAGTGTGTGAGGATGAATTCCCTGCCTATGGCGAGTGGTGCGATGATAGAATGCAGCGGTGGGCATCATGTCAAACAATTCATCTGAGCACAAACCATTGTATAGGCGGTAGAACACACACAGCGAGGCAAAGTCTCTTCTGAGGCTGAGAGGTTCCACATCGCCTGTGAGTATGGGATTGTCGACGAGCCTCAACGCCCGTCTTTGCAATGAGTCGAAGGGGCCAAGCTGGTATGCAGGCGCTCCGGCAAAAAGGTGACAGCAGTACTCCATGTGGGGCCGAATTTGTGCCTTATAAAGCAGAAGTCGTTGCCCCGCAGTGAAGTACTGCTTCGCCCTGTTGAGCACTCCAAGTTTCTTTGAGGCCAGCTTGACCTTGTCCTCCAAATGGTTGCGGAACTGAACGTCGCTTGAGATGTCGACACCTAGGATCCCAATACTCGAAGAGATGGAAAGTGGTGTGCCCAGGAATTGCGGCGCTACAATAAATGGGGTTTTCTTAGCGGTGAATACACATACTTGTGTCTTAGTGGGGTTAAATTGGACTAGGTTAAGTCGACCCCAATCGGATACTCCCGAGAGAGTAGTCTCGATTTCAGACACAAGTTGTTCGCGTCTCTTCTCCACCTCGAATTGAGGGATATTTGCACGACCCGTGTAACACGTATCCCCGGTACTGTCGTCCGCATAGCAATGAATAGATCCATCAGACAGCATGTCATTGATATGCAGCAGAAACAGCGTCGGGGACAACACGGAGCCTTGTGGGACACCAGCGTTTATGTCCATGCGGTCCGAGCAGCTGCCATCGACGACGGCTTGGATACTTCTGTTGGACAAAAAGCTGGCAATCCATTCGCAAAGTCCCTCGGGGAGTCCGTAGCGTGGCAACTTCGAAAGAAGACCTCTGTGCCAGACCCGGTCAAAGGCCTTTGCTATATCGAGGCTGACCGCTAGTGCCTCGCCCCGACTCTCGATAGCTTGCGCCCATCGGTGTGTGAGATACACAAGAAGGTCACCAGTGGAGCGACGGTGGCGAAAGCCATACTGTCGGTCGCTCAGTAGGTCGTTTCCCTCAAGGTATCCCAGGAGCTGTGCGTTAATCACACGCTCCATTACCTTCGAGAGAAGGGAGGTTATAGCAATAGGCCTGTAATTGGACGGGTCTGTCCTGTCGCCTTTCTTAGGCACAGGATGCACGAATGCAGTCTTCCACGAGGCTGGGACTTGTCTCGCGGAGTAAGAGAGCGCGAAAAGCCGTGTAAGTACTGGGCACAATTCGGGGGCACAGTGCTTGAGCACCATCGCCGGTAAACCATCCGGCCCACTCGACTTCCGAACATCCAGGGACTTGAGTTCCCGCCGAACCACCCGTTGCGTGATTTTAATTTCAGACATGAAAGTACCACAGTCGGGGACAATAGGTGGCTCGGCATTCCCGTCGTTCATCGTCGAGTTTGACGCAAAGAGATTACCTAAAAGATCGGCTTTCTCCTTAGCGCCGTGAGCTAGGCTACCGTCGGGTTTTTGCAGCGGCGGAAGGCAGGAATGGCAGAAGTTTCCCTCGGCAGCTTTGGCGAGTGACCAAAATGCTCGACTACCGGATGGGTAACGAGTAAGCCGCTCGCCAATTCCACCGATGAACTCAAACTTCGCCCTGGCAGTAGCTTTTTTACTGGACCTCGAGGCGGCATTCAATTTCCGCTTCACTTCAGCTATGTTAGGATCCTTATTGGCAAGTGCCGAGGTCCAAGCCTTATATGCAGATTGCTTGCGGTCTCTAGCTTCTCTGCAAGGCCTATTAAACCACGGCCGTTTGCTCGCTCCTGTTGCGATCCAACGGTTGGGAATATAGCATTCCATGCCCGATAGGATCGTTTCAGCGACTGCTGTTGCACAGGAGCTTGGATCCTTAGAAGTGAAGCAAAGCCGCCTCCACGGGTACGACGAGAAGAATTCTCGCAGTCCGTCCCAGTCTGCCGACTTGTAGTGCCAGACATGCCGCCACTGAGGTGGCCGCGGTGGTTCTGGCCGCGCGAGAGTCACTTGCGCCCGGATGACGCTGTGGTCCGAAGTACCGAGAGGTGCTTCCACAGTTACGGTTCAGTCCTAGTAACATTCATGCCTAAACAACTTTTTATCAAGCCTAAATGTTTTACATCAAATTCCTTTTTCAATAAATGAAAGAAATTCTGATTTTTACAATTTGAAAACACATAAAAATCATCAACATATAATGCCACAATAGTAAATTCACTTTCATTCCTTTTAAAATACACACATGGTTCACATTTACTTTGTTTATAATCATGCATGTTAAGATATTTATTAATCTTTTCATTCCACATCCTACTCGCTTGCTTCAACCCATATATGCTTTTATTCAACTTGCATACTTTATTACTATCATTTACATAACCAATAGGTTGCTCCATGTAAATAGATTCATTTAGGTCACCATTTAAAAACGCTGTAGCGACATCTATGTGTTCTATAGTGAGATTATATTGATTAGCTATTGCAAATAATATTCTTAATGTTGAGTGTCGCACGACGGGAGAGAACGTGTCTGAATAATCAATCCTGTTCCTCTGGGTAAAGCCTCGCGCGACCAGCCGAGCTTTGTACCTATCGAGCTTTCCGTTAGGATCACTCTTTACCTTATATATCCATTTACATTTAACCACATTTGTGTTAGGAGGCCGAACAACTAATTGCCAAACATTGTTGTACAACATCGAGTTATACTCTTTGTCCATGGCTTCCCTCCACTTAGAGCTATCGTCTGAATACATTGCTTCCTCATATGTTTGCGGTTCAAAAATAGAACAATGCTCAAATTGCCCTATTGACATCATTGACATGTCATAGTCACAAACATACCGTTGCGGTGGGATACCTCGCGTACTGCGAATAGGATTGCTGCGGACGGTCACAGTTGACTCTGGACGAGTCGCAGCTTCCCCTTCGGTAGACGCCTCAGCAGGCGTAGGAACACAGTCAGGGCTGACATCAGCACCAAACCCATCTTCCGAGCTCGCGTCGCTGCCGGTGCAGTACTCGTCAGACTCGGAGACAATCGAAATAGGAGACAAAAATTCATTATTATCTTTTGAATTTTGTAAGTTCATCTCACTGTCAGAACTCATCCTATCACTACACAATACGTCATTAGGCTGCAAATTAATAGTCTCAATTAAAGTTTCATTGTGACTAGAATCTGAGGCATTGCTCAATGAGATATCATTATTACTATTACTGCCAATTACATTATTATCATTTATCTCATTATTATCATTTAATTCATTATTATAATTAATGTCAATGCATATTATATCAGAATTAAATACATTATTATTGTTATTAATGTCATGAGATAAAAGTTGTTTAAAATCTTTATAAAATTTACTTTCTAAAAATTCAATGTTTCTAGAAATAATTACTTTTCTAGGATTGCTTGGCTCTATCAATCTATAACCTTTGGAAGTTTCACTGTACCCTACAAAGATACATAATCTAGATTTAGCATCTAACTTTGACTGAGTGGGCTTTGGTAATAAGGAGTAGGCAACACAACCAAACACACGAAGGTGCTTAAGGCTGACTTGATGTCCGGTCCATACTTCTTCAGGAAGCTGGCCTGCCAGTGCTGCTGTAGGGCTCCGGTTCCTCAGATACACAGCAGTCATTGCAGCTTCTCCCCAAAATCGGTTACATAAACCTGCTTGCCTAAGCATGCACCTAGCCTTCTCCATTATTACTCGGTTCAGACGTTCAGCAACTCCATTTTGAGCTGGACAGTATGGTACTGTGGTCTGATGAATAATGCCCTCCTTCATCAGGTACTCCTCAAACTTTGCACTGCAAAACTCACCTCCATTATCGGTTCTCAGGCATTTGATGTGTAAACCCGTTTGTTTTTCCACGAGGCTCCTAAATTTAATAAAATTAGACATTACCTCATGTTTGTTTTTCAACAAATATATGAATGATTTCCTTGAGAAATCATCTGTAAAGGTAAGGAGATAACGAGCTCCACTCCAGCTGCAGTCTCTTATCGGTCCGCACACATCTGAGTGCACGAGTTCCAGAAGTTGGCTAGCTCTTCTTGCCTCGCCCTTGGGATACGTCTTAGCTGTCTGCTTCCCCTCAATGCAAGCTATACATGGAGAATCTAGTTTATTATTCTGAAACATAACACCATGATTAGAAAATTTACTTAAGGTTTGCAGTCCTTTTGAGCTAAGGTGCCCCATGCCATACTCCTCCAGACACACATGCAGCAGTCCTTGCACTCTCTGCCTCCTGCACTTGATGTAGGAGTGCTGAAGAGTACTCCTGAGCTGATACACCTGATAATTTATAAATACCCTTCACACACTTTGCTGATAAAACAGGCTTACCATCAACCTTACATTTATTATAGATAAAACAGCCATCCCCCTTGAAAATCACTGTCATTCCCCGTTCAACCATCTTACTCACTGATAGCAGATTTGCTGACAACTGTGGCACATACATTGTTTCTTTTATTAACCATTTGCTACCTTTAATATTTAAACTAACATTACCTATACCTTCACTGACCATCTTCTCACTATTTGCTATTGCAATTAAACTATTTTGAGCAATAAAACTATCCATAGTTTTCTTCGTGTTGGTCATATGCGAAGAGCAGCCCGAGTCCACGATCCAGTCATCCGTAGCAGTGAAGCCTGAAGCTAGAAGTGTCTGATGTTCTGCATTATCAACTTGCTTTGTCTTCAAATTTTCTTTCTTGTTTTTCTTTAATTTGAAGCATTGCGACCGCAGATGACCTTTCTTCTTACAGTAATTGCATGTGACATTTTTCTTTGAATTAACAGCCAATGCAGTATTGTCGTTAGATGTGGATGCATTTCTCCGGAATTCCTCTTGAAGGAGCCGGGTACGGACAAGCTCGCTCGATAATTTTGAGGTTAGGCATGCGGTTTCCAAGCCGGATACTAATGCATCGTACTCGGTCGGTAGCCCAATAAGCATGATTTCAGCCACCTCGGCATCTTCTGTGTGCCGTCCTATGTCTGCAAGCTGCTGTACAATTGTCATTATACTATTGATATATTCAGTCATGCAGCTGAAATTCGTATAATCAATTTTGTGTAACGTTCTGAGTAAGACTACGCGTCTATGAAGCCCTCTATCCTCGAATATGGTGCTCAGCTTATCCCACGCCTCTTTCGACGTTTTAGCAGAATACACATGCTGGTAAAGCGCGGGTTTAATGGATAAGCAAAGCCGAGCAAGTGCTTTGTGATCTTTGGCCACGTCATTGTCTTGACCAAGAATACATTGCCATAATCCTTCCAGCGTCAAAGCCATTCGCATGGCAAACTTCCACGTGGGGAAGTTAGACACACCTTCCAATTTGTCAATTTGGATATTATTCGCGATGATTCTCTCATTGTTGCTTACTGGTACGTTCTGTGTGTTGTTATTAGATGATTGTCCAGCATCATTGGTCATGATTTAAGCGATTAAAAGTGATGTGAAAAAGCTGAGAGGTTAGACACGTGTGACGCGTGGTAGGTAATATAATACGACTTACGATTTCCTTTTCCAACTGGGACCAAAACCTGTAAAGTCTAGCAGGTAAGTTGCAGCAGTCAGCGCACGGCATAAGGGTCGCAGTCTGGGCTTCAGAATTAAAATGCACTTCGAAGACGAGCAAACGTTTTATTCCGGTTGATATGGAGAATACAGTGACAGTGAAAAATGTGAACAGTGTGACAAGTTAAATTATAGGGATACCACAAACGAAATATTATTTCTAACATTATTCACTATAGCTTTCTACGATCTGGTCAAGCAATAACGGCAGATGTCTACTGTGCCGAACTCCGAACAATGATAGCAAAACTAGCAGTGAAGCAGCCCCGACTCATGAATCGATCTTCACCATTATTGCTCCATGATAACGCGAGACCTCATACAGCACGAGAAACCGTTTTAACTCTACAGGAACTGCAATTAGAAACTATCCGTCACCCTCCGTATTCGCCAGACCTTGCTCCAACAGACTACCATTTTTTTCGTGATTTGGACAATTTTCTATGTGATAAAAAGTTTTCTTCTCAGGAGGCAGTACAAAATGCTTTCACACAGTTTGTTGAATCTAGATCACCAGAGTTCTATCGCAAAGGCATAAATGACCTTCCTACTAGATGGCAGCAATGTATAGATAATAATGGTAATTATTTTGATTAAATAAATACGTTAAATTAAAAAAAAAAACGAATTTCAATTTGTCAGTACAAATCGGCAATTTCATACTTTAACCCCTAATATATGAAATTATATCCTAGTAGTGGGTAGGTATGCTAGTAGCAGTAGGTACCTTAGTAATCAGATCTATTTTTATTTCATATGGTTTAAAGTGAGTGGCGTTTGGTTCCCCGCAGAGTAAAATAGGATCCACCCCATCTCTTCCCTAGCGGTGTCATACAAGGCAACTAATCGACAGGGCTCTTTAACATCCGATAGTATATACCCAGCCCTTGGCTGGGAGGTCAGACGGCAACCCCTCTCAAACATAGTCGAAAAACCAGCCTCTTCAAAAATCAAGTGTACCCCGGCTCCAAAGTGAAAACTTGAGATGCAACGGGGATTAACGCTCAGATAATGATGAAAAATAAGTACTAGGGTTAAGTCTTTATATGAATGCTGTTAGTATAGATAGGTAGGAAGTGTTAACACTATCATCATCATCTTAGCATTTTTCCCCGTTGCATCCTATGCTTGAGATTCAGAGCATAACTATATTCAATAGGTAAATAAAACAATGCCTTGTGGTATATTATCTTTATTCAGTCCTCGGTACTCTTAGAATAACATCATCTAAAAAAGGGAGCAGGTCGGGTCATGCCTTCATGACGAGCGTATCCTAGGTACCATACAATACTCATTACATGTGAACAACATCCCACAGTCCTCAAACCAACAATACAATTACAGCAGTAACTTATAATTCCTTCCCGACCATTCACATTTCTTTCAATTACTATGAAGACAAAGTAAGATTTTCTAGACGAATGGCGGGACTTTATTTTTGCGCGAAGTAATACAGGGTCATTACCCTCAATTACATGTATTGGATCGCGTGATACTTCTAATGTATAAACATCATGGAAGCGGAAATGCTCACCCGCATATGACCGTGACTGTCTAATTTAGTAGATACCACAAGCAAATGATGTTAAATCATCCATGGATAAACGTGGAAAAGGCATGGTTGTACCATCGATGGGTACAAGTAATAATCCACGTCGGTTTAAATTATTTTATGAAACTATACTTGCGATGCTGTTATCTAAAAATCTACGTTGAAAAATAATATTAACAAACTGCTCTGCATTGACATTGTCTGTGAATGGTGCACAGAACGCGTTCAACAGAGCAGCTGCTATTTTAAAATCTGTAATCAGGTGAGGACTGGCACAATTGAAATATTTATGCCGGAATATTTTAAAACGGCCATTTACAGCTTCTACTACCGATCTGTTAATCGTCACACAACGTGATCTATTAGCGGCAAGGGTAGTAAGGTGGGATTGACCGGGTTCTTTTGTTTCTGGCATGTGTCCTATATAGCCTTTGTCCTGTAGATCATGCATACAGTCTCGAAAGCCACGGTCCAGGATAAAAACATCATTTTCATTATAGAAATGATTGAATGTCTCCTCATTTAATAATTCTCGCGTAATAGTAGCGTCATTAGTGGTAGCACTATATGGTCCCCATACATTTATAATATATCCATCAGAAGCACACATAATGAATGGTTTCACCAAATTCCTGTATTTATGGAGGGAATATATATCCTTATGAAATAAATAATTAATGCTTTTTTGAGTGTATATATATGTTCCATCTGCAATTGTAATTGCTGGTTTTTGTTCAAGGGGAGCATCAGGTAAACCAAATATGTGATCAGGAATATATAAGTTTCTTGCCGCAACTTGCTCCCTCCCCAATTGAATCCTAAATATTGAGGTACAAAATCCGTAATTAAAATGGTTCTAGCTGTAAATATAAGCGTTTCTAGTGTTCGTCGAGGAACTTGGAACAAACAAGATAACCGGTCACCCGAGTCTCCAGTTCTTAGTTTGCACAGCAATGCAGTTAATGCAAAACTACCACGATTCATGGTTCTAAGCCTAGGTGTTGCAATATTTGTTCAATATTTGTTGATGTTGATGCTTTGTGATGCCAATGAAATATTCCACTTGACTATCAGGATAGTTCTGAATATTTTCATAATTTATATTGTTGAGACCTTCCATTAATATAAAGATTATTTCTTCAATGTGGGTTGCATTAAAGGTACTCAAACTGTTTTCTGATAAGTACAAATCTTCAAAATGCACCTCTTCCAGGCTATGGTGTGTACAAACGCGTGCACCTCTTGGGATGTAATATTGGAACTGACGTAATACTTTTCGTCTGATTTCGTCAGGTACAGTGTCGCGTTCAGACCCTGTACAGTTCTGGAAGCAAGCAGTCTTAGGTAGCAAGATGTACTGACGCGTTACATCATCTTGCACATTCAGATGCTGTGCTTGTTCCTAGCATGCACCGCAAACTTCATTCATTGATGACATCTGTAATATTATTAATAATGTAGTTTTATTTAAATAAAAGTAGTTTTGTTGCTTTTGATGTCAGTTAGACTTCGAAAAAACAACAAAAGGCACTAAAATTGATTGATAACAAAATAATTTGTTTAAAGTCAAACTCGAAGAGCCAGGCATTAACTTCAATTAGATCAATTGGTCAGATTCCGTCATATTGGTCATTTATATTTTTGAAGTGAAAACTTCTTTAGCGGCGTTGGATGGGTGTAAAATGTTAAGGAAGCGTCAGGATTAGTTGACCTTTGAACCGTAACCGACGACTGACGTCATACAAGATTAGGTAAAGACTATCTATTTTGCAATTTACCATATATAGCGTCGTAGCTTAAACGGTAAGCACTTCGACTGTAAGTCCTTATAGTTTCAGATAGTATCGGGTTCAAACCACCTGGCTTTCTGAAACTTTTTGTGATTATTTTTTCTTTTTGTAATTTATTACTTTTTATGATTATTTTTTCTTTCTGTAATTTATTACTTTTTGTGTTTATTTTTTCTTTTCATAATTTATTAATTTCTTCTGACAGAAAATGAGCAGAAAATAAGTGATAGTTTCTATGATTAGCGCTATATTATAGGTATGGTATTTTCTTTTTTATCTTTTTCTATGTATATAACGAAGAAAGAAAAAAATAAAATGTTTTCACTTCTGCCGGCACTCCCAGAGTGCAACCCGTCTTTTTTTTATAACAAGATTTAATAGATTTAGTCTAATAGGCCTACATATTATTTATGATATGGGAAAACAAGTATAAGAAGCGTAAGGCCGCGCTCACTTTGGATGCGAATTATATCGTGCGTAAACGTATGAACACTTTTCGTACGAATTGAGTGCGCACACTGAATACGTTTTTCTCCGTCAAATAGACAGAGTACCGGTGTTAGCGCATACGTGAAGTCATCTTTGCTGCGATGAATAATCTTTATCTTTTGGATAATCATCTTCTAAACCGTAGATTGCGACGCCGTTGTCGTTATCGTAGAACCGAATGGGTGTGCGAAATATTTTTAAAAAGAGAATTCGGTGAATTTCATCACATTATGGAAGATTTGTATAATGATCCCAGGCTGTTTTATGGTTATACACGCATGGGGAGAGATACTTTTGAGTACATTCTTAATGCAATACGACCTAACCTGACTAAATACAGCAACTTTCGCGACACAATATCACCTGAAGAACGATAAGTTGTCACTTTAAGGTAAGAATTAATAATAATAATTCTTTATTCAAATGAAGACAGTCGTACATTAAATATTTGAGTCTGGATTGAATTGCATAACATAGTGAGTAACAGCTGATGGTTGTTGTGACATTAAAAAAGGTTGTTGCGATTGTCCTGAAGTGTTGAAGTATTTGGTGACATATTGAATTCATCACTGAACTGAGCCAAAACAGCAGAACTTTCTTTCTGTACCACAGATGAAGCATGAGCATTCTGTTCATCAATAAGTACTTGTTGTAGTCTTGAACGTACAATTAACTTACGATTTTTAGGTATCTCTTTTAAAAATGGGAGGAGACTCATTAGGAACTGTGCATCAGGATCATTCGCACTTTTTTTAAAGTACTGTAATTTCTCCTGTTCAATGTCCAATAGTTTTGCATCGATATCCTCTGGCTGATGTCTTTTACCTTTTTTTTTTCAATGGAGATTTAAAATGCTTTGGAATTTCTTGGGCACTTTGTTCAGAAGATGGACCAGGTAATGGCGAAGGCGTATAGTTAGAACTTAAATTTGTATTTACACTATCCTCCCCATCAGAACTCTCACATGTATCTGGCACGCTACCTTGCAGATCCCTTCGGGACATTGTACTTTGGAGGAACATCAAAAGTTGAAAATAAGGCCACTTGGAGAATTGTTCTGAATTAGCTGCTTGGCCAGATTTATTGTTGTTGAGTTTTTTTAGTTCCTTCCCGAAAGTGTCTCGTAGACCCCGCCATTTTTTTTAACTCGTCAACTGATAACAAATCTCTTATTACAGGTACTTAGCCACTGGCTCATCATTCAGATCACTTGGATATACATTTAGGATTTCAAACAATACTGTTGGTTATATCGTACATGATACTTGTAACTCTATTTGGGAAAATCTTAATGAAATTCATATGAAATTTCCATCACGTGCAGATATGGTCTATATAAATAACGATTTTTGGAGAAAATGGCGGTTTCCTAATTGTTCTGGTAGCATTGATGGAAAACATATACGAATCAACGCGCCAAAACATTCTGGCAGTATGTACCGTAATTACAAGTCCTTTTTTTCAATTGTATTGCAAGCTGTTGTGAATGCAAACTACAGATTTATTGCTATAGACGTGGAAGCTTATGGCAAAGAAAGTGACGGTGGAATATTTTCACATTCAAACCTCTCAAGACTATTGGAAAATGGTGCTCTCAACTCAAACCAGGAAAAAGTATTACCAGGAACTGATATAGCTTTGCCTCATTTCTTAGTTGGTGACGAAGCTTACCCTTTGAAGACATACCTCATGCGCCCCTATCCTCAAAGAAATTTGGGTCCCGAAGAAGAAATATTTAATAAACGCTTATCAAATGCAAGACAGGTTGTTGAGTGTGCCTTTGGCATTCTGAGTAGTAAGTGGAGATTGTTGTTGAAAGCAATTGAAGTAAATCCCAACCATGCAGATGTTATAATAAAGTGCATATGTTTACTTCATAACATAATTATTGATAAGGAGGGTATCCACGATTTGCCTACGGAATTACCACAATTACAAAATGAAAACAGAAACCGATTCATGACTGCAGGTGAAAACAGAAGCGCAACGAGAGCTCACAACATCAGGGATACACTCAAAAACTAATTTTGTCAAAATAACAATTGATTTTAAGACAATACTTATCTGTTTATCATAAAATAAAATAAATTAAATTTACTCACCAGATTTTTCCATTTCTTCGGATATTTCATGCCATGCCCTACGCTGAATGTCACGTAAGTGATAAATGGAATCACTTTGATCCCACAAAGATTTATGCCCGTGAACCAAGTTAATTAACTTTTCTACATCCATTATTGATGATGAACGCACGAACGTGTAATAAAATCCCAACAAGTTCGGATTGATTTCGGACGTCGGACTTGCACGTACGTATACGTACGACTAACTCGCGCGCAGTGTGAGCGCTTTCATAGTACTCAGAAGGTCGAGAATGTTCGTGCGTGTTCGTACGTTTCTGCACGAATGGAATTCGTACGAAAACGTATCCAAAGTGAGCGCGGCCTAAGTCTAGACAACTCCAGCTTGTTGTTCAAATGCAAAAAGATTTCTAAATTACTTCATGAATGATGGTAAAAAGAGGCAGGCATAATATCACTATAAACATCACAAACCTGCTGTTGCACCAATAATTGAGCAATATATTCTGGATGCTGTTGTTCACCAGGTGTTGTAGATGTTATACTACGTCTACAAACAGCACACATCAAGCCAGACTCATGGTCACTATGTTCAGGAGAAATTGGTGGTGGGATATCTGCTTGGGGGCTGTAAATTCTAGTTCTTCGAGCTTTAAGCCAACATGGGACACAAGCTTCATCTTCTGAAGTGAGCTAAAAATATTAAATTATTAATATATTTAATTTTTTAAAGACATCAGTCAAGAAAAGAGAGAAAATAGATCATTGTCATAATATAACACAATTATTCAACAAAACAACACTAACGTGATAGAAAGTAAATTATATGTTGTTGATCTCTAGTATCTATCGCCTTATTTTTCTTATATTATTTGCTAATTTACAGATAGTGAGACATTATAATTACCACTCACGGTTGGATCCATCTAGCAATTACATTAGATAGCCGTTGCTCTTCTTCATTTGCCCCAGCAATTAAAACCTTGCGTCGAGTAATTCTTAAAATGGAACGTCCACACTCAACACATACATTCCGGTGACCAATTTGCCTTCTTGGAATATTATCAGATGTACCCTGATGATTTGTCACATTAGCTAGTTGCCAGCAGGCATGGCAAATCCAGTCTGTGGATGTTACCTGGAAATAGATAAATAATTTGTTCTAGATGTGTTGGTTCTTAGTAGAACAGAATAACTACATATGGATGTTATACCAAAGTGACTAAAGGATAACAATGTGTAACATCTATCAGTGAATACAGCCTTGCAAGTTCCTCTCTTGGGTAGAGGTCAGACCAGAGAGCCATCACTCCTATTATGAATTTTTGTTTTACCAAAATACTCAACAGACCCCGGGCTCTGAAGTAGGATGCAACCGGTAGTAACGCTTGGATGAGGATGATTTTGTAATAGAGCAAGCACATATTCACTATATTCATTTTTTAAATGAGAAAATATTGACTGTATCCTGACAATTAACTATTCTTGTACGTCGATGACTATATCGTAGAACTACTTACTGTTGGGTATTTGCTAAGTTGTATAACTATCTATGTGAAGGTAGATGTGTTCTTTTTAATAAATCAGTCAACTACCAACCTCCGCGTTTCATTTACGTTACGTTGACGACGAGGATTGGATTTTTTTTTGTCATAATAGTGCGTGTGTGATTTCTAATTTTTAAAATGCCGATTGGAAATTTAGAACCCTTTGACGTTAATTCTAAAAAACAGTGGCCATCTTATGTACGACGCGTGAGACAGTATATAGTTTTAAACGCAATTAACCCCGAGTTAGAAGTGCCTCTTCTAATCTCGATGGTCGGTAAAGCCACCTCCTACTCGCTGATGTGTGACTTGTGTGCACCACCGGTCAACCCAGAGAACAAAACATTCGCTCAATTGGTGGACTTGTTAACAGCGCATCTGGAACCACAACGATCCGAAATTGCTGAACGCCATGTTTTCCGCTTACGTAGACAACGGGTTGGTGAAACTATGTCGGAGTACCTACAAGACCTAAAACATTTGGCTGCAACTTGCAATTTTGGTGTAAAGTTGGACGAAAATCTTCGTGACCAATTTGTTTCGGGTCTAGCTAATTAGCAATGAAATCACGTATTTTTGCGGAGAAAAACATCCAGTACAAGGAGGCAGTGGAGTTGGCTCTGGCTTTAGAGGCTGCAGAGAGGCATGCGGAGGTGAGCGCTGGGGCTATGGCGGGCGCGACCAATGGCGGCGGGAGCAGCGCGAGCGATGCTGGTGAGGGCCTGCACAAGGCGAGCGCCAGGCGGGTCGGCGGCAGCGGGCTGCGGGGCCCGGCGGGCGACAGCGGTGGCGGTGGCGCGCGTGCGCCGCCTGCTCAGCGGTGCTGGCGGTGTGGCAAGCCACATCGGCCGGACAGGTGCCGGTTCACCAATTATAATTGTGATGAGTGTGGTCAACGGGGCCATTTACGAGTGATGTGTAAAGGGTGTTCTAACGGATCGTCAGATAGGCAAAAGTATGTTGGTGAAATGGACTTGGAGGACGAGGACTTATTTAACATGGAACAGGTCACACGGTAACAAACCATTTTTTATTAATGTGAATATTGACAACAACATCATCAAATGTGAGGTGGACACCGGTAGCCGAATTTCGGCTATTAGTGAAGACTTTTATAAGAAATAATTTTCTCATAAATATATTGTTGAAGATAACTTAATGTTACGGTGTTATTCGGGTTCAAAAATTGTGTCATTAGGTTTTATACCTGTAAATGTCAAATTAGGCGATGTACAGAAAGAATTATCACTTTATGTTATAAAAAACGGTAGTTGCCCTCTGTTAGGAAGGGAATGGATACGGGAGCTTAATATTAGGCAAATCAATTTTCATGAAATGACAGATGAGTCATCATGTGTAAATCAACTAGCAGCCGTGTTCCCAGAAGTGTTTACTAATAGATTAGGTAAATGTAAAAAGTTAATCCAGCTACGTTAGGTATATGTGCGCGCGAGGCCCGTGCCGCTGGCGCTGCGCGAGCGCGTGAAGCGCGAGCTGGCTCGGCTCGAGCAGGAGGGCACCATATACCGCGTCGAGCACTCCGACTACGGCACTTCCATTGTTCCGGTCGTTAAGGCGAACGGCGATATTAGAATCTGCGGGGATTACAAGGTAACGGTAAATAGGAAGCTAAAACGTGACATGTATCCACTTCCTAGGATTGAGGAATTGTTTGCTACTTTAAGCGGTGGCCAGGAATTCTCAAAAATAGATTTAACGCATGCCTACCAACAAACAATGTTAACCGATGATTCACAACCTTGTACAGCTATCACCACTCATATAGGTACATTTGTGTATCGCCGCACGCCCTTCGGTCTATCATGCGTCCCTGAAAAATTTCAAAAAGTAATGGAAGAGACGTTACGTGGCGTGCCCGGCACGGTCGTGTTCTTGGATGACATCTGTGTCACGGGGCCCACTAGGGCTGAACATTTGTCTAATTTAAAACTGGTGTTTGAACGACTGCGTGATATGGGCTTAACTGTTAAACTTGAAAAATATAGGTTTTTACAGAACAGTGTTAAGTATTTAGAGTTTGTTATTGACCGTAACGGCTTACACCCTGATAAATTAAAAATTGATGCGATAGTTAACGTACTAATACCAAAAGATAAGACACAGCTGAAAAGTTTTTTTAGGTATGTTAAATTACTACGGTAAATTTATTCCCAATTTGAGTATTATACTACACCCGTTACATAAACTTTAAAAAAAGAATCTGAATGGAATTGGGACTCGGACTGCGATAAGGCTTTTAAGAAAGCAAAAGAACAATTGATAAGTGAGAAGGTGCTCGCATATTACGAGGAGGGGCGCGAGTTAGTGTTGTCGGTGGACAGCAGCGCGTACGGGCTGGGCGCCGTGCTGGCGCACCGCTACTCCGACGGCAGCGAGCGGCCCATCAGCTGCGTGTCGCGCACCTTGAATGACGCGGAGCGTAACTACAGTCAATTCGACAAAGAAGCACTTGCAATTTTTTATGGAGTTATTTATTTATTTATTTATTTATTTAATAATTCATTGCATATATGGGTTACAGAGTAGTTGTTATAGGCAGTGGATACAGTTTCACCATATATCACCAATAGGCATGCAATTTTCACATCATTACAAATAGTCATTTCAAAATTCCTTCAATTTCAATTAACAATGTCAATAATATTAATAAGAAACAATTTTGGTGGCTAAATTACAAATTAGAACATTGTCACATCATTACAAATAGTCATTTCAAAATTCCTTCAATTTCAATTAACAATGTCAATAATATTAATAAGAACAATATAAAATAGAATAGAAATAATGTAGGTTGTCAGTTTAATTTTAGATTTTAATGTCTATGCATATTATGATGTCAAGATATAATTAATTTACTTTGTCAAAATAAAATTTACCTACATCGAATACTGTATGAACCGACCACACCATAACTAGGGCACCTTGTACTGCTGTAATGTCTTATCTGTTAGGAATTCTTTCACGGAGTAATAGCATTTTTCTGTTAACAAGTTACGGAGTTGTTTTTTAAACAGTTGTAGCTTAGATGCGGTTCTGATATACTCTGGTATACAATTGAAAATCCGCGGGGCCAGGCAAAAGACGCTCTCATGCATCAATTGCGTTTTACTAGCAACTATATGTAGTTTAGTTTGATGCCGTGCACGCGTACGATATTCAAATAATTCTGGATTATTTTTCACGAATATTGCACCAGATTTGGGCGAAAGTTTGAATTACGCACGGACCATCAACCTCTGAGTTATATTTTTGGAGAAAAAGTAGGTATACCACAGACTGCTGCTAGTCGATTACAACGCTGGGCCACACGGTTAGCTGTGTATGATTTTAAGATTAAGTTTGTAAATTCAAAACAAAACGGACCAGCTGATGCGCCGTCTCGCTTGCCGCTTCCGGTCGCGCGCCCTCTCAATCAACAACTAACTTACGTAAATCTAGTGTACGATAGTTTACCTATAAATTTTAAAGATGTAAGTAAGGAAACGGAAAAGGATCCATTGTTGTGTAAAATCGTAGGCTATGTTAAATTTGGTTGGCCATTGGTTACAAGTTGTGATGACGAGAAACCTTATTTCGCACGGAAAAATGATTTGTTTGTAGATTTTGGGTGCTTGATATATAAATACAGAATTGTTATTCCGACAACACTTCGGGATCAAGTGTTGACAGAACTACATCAAGGACATTTAGGTATGCAAAAAATGAAAAATTTATCACGATCATATGTTTATTGGCCGAAGTTGGATGCTGATATAGAAAATGTATGTCGGACTTGTGAGGCTTGTCGTGTAGTCCGCGATTTGCCTCCCCGCGCTGAACTACATCCTTGGGAATTCCCGGTGTACCCATGGTAACGAGTTCATGCGGATTTCGCGGAATATGCTCAGAAAAAATGTCTTATTTTAGTTGATGCTCACACCAAATGGATTGAGGCTTTGCCGATGACTAAAACTGATTCGGAGGCAATTATTACTGAGTTAATGACGGTTTTCAGTCGGTTTGGTTTACCGGCGCAGCTAGTAACCGACAATGGTCCACCATTTTTTGCAGAACAATTTGAGGATTATTGTAAGTCCAACTGTATTAAGCATGTGTCTACGGCGCCTTATAGGCCCTAGGTAATGGGGCGGCGGAAAACGCAGTGAAAACAATTAAGAAAGCTATTAAAAGGGCTGTACATACAGGTGAAAATATTTTTCAAGCATTAAGTTTATTCTTAATGTCTTATCGAAATTGTGAACACGCTACGACGGGCGTGTCCCCTGCAGAATCGATGTTGGGGCGGCGCCTTCGCTCACGTCTCGACGCTCTGCGTCCAGACGTTGCAGCGGTGGCAGGCTCGGCCCAGGAGCGCCAGGTGGCGGCTGCAGGGGCGCGCCGCGCCGGCTACTTGTCGGGGACCCGGTACTCGCTCGCGACTACTCAGTGCGCGGAGAAAAGTGGGCTGTGGGCACTATTACTAAACAAACGGGGCCGGTCTCGTTTAAAGTGGATATGGGAAATGGTATCGAGTGGCGGAGACATAGTGATCAGTTATTAACTGACAAGTCGCGGTTTTCTTTAAAGCGAGCGAGTATCGCCCCTAATAACGTGTCAAATAATGAACATGAAGACGTTTTTGAAGACACATCTAGTGGGTCCGGGCAGGAAGGATTATCACCGCGGCCACCGGGGTCGCCGACTCGGAGCTCCCCTCGGAGAGCGCCGACGCCACTCCCACCAGATGCGTCCGACCGTGCATTGCGCGCTTATAATAGGGCTGTTAAGAAATTATAATAACTGTATCAAGTCACATTAAGTGTTATTATATGTTTTACCTTAAGTTTAAAGGGGAAAAGGTGTTGGGTATTTGCTAAGTTGTATAACTATCTATGTGAAGGTAGATGTGTTCTTTTTAATAAATCAGTCAACTACCAACCTCCGCGTTTCACGTTACATTTACATCTCGGGGATATGTCCACAGTCGAATAGTATTGACCAGGTGCTCACTCTTATCAGATAGAGAGTGTCGTCTCATGCGAGACAATCGAACGTTACAATTAACACATTGGACATTCAACATTGTATGCGCACGTGTTCGATGTTTTAACACAAATAAAACTATAAACTATCAAGCGTCCGTTCGCGTTTTCCACTTAACAAGCGTCCTTTCGCAAAATAACACTGACAATAACAATATTGAGTACGGAGGACTGGAAAGTCAACTCAATGTATCTCCGGATTGATAAAAGTCAGTAATACTTTAAAATGTAGTCACAAATACTCAACCACAATTCTTAACAACAAACAGCTAGTAGCAAAGTACCGTGCCATTATGATTTTGTTTTGACTTTTGATAGGTCGCTAAATAGTTGCCATATAAATTAAGGTGCACTTAGAATCGATTTAGTAATCGATTATTTTACACAGAAAGTGATACAGAATAGAATTTATAATCCTTTAAATAACTTAAATATTTATATAACGAATTTTTTTCATAAATAAATACAGTAAGATGTTTGATTGCTTAAAATACATATGTGTGAGTGTAAATAAAACTTCCTGTAATCGATTTGCATTTGTTGTAACTCATTTTCCATATGGCAAGGTTTGAAAACGAAAACTACGTTTTGATGCCAATTGATGGACGTTTAGTAGCCCTTCTTAATGCTTTTCAAAAATTCGTTTTCCTACAGTTTCCCAAGTTTTTAAATTATATTAAATACACGAAGGTAATTAGTTTCATTTCCTTGATAAATGGTACAAACCTTATAACAAAACATGAAAAAAAAATAGCGGTACAACCTCTGCGGTTCTCCTTTGGGCTGAATGTGAGTGTAATAAACGTAAGAATAGACAAATATAATCCGATAATACGGAACTACTAAGGAATCAGGAGTTATATGTGTTATGTGTGAGTCCACCATAAAAGATAGACATTATGCTGTCGCAGGATATTTTTTATATCGCGTTAAGCGGAACGAATCCGTCATACACGATTTCTGTGTAGCTTTAAACATTCAGGCTGCATACGCGACGGAAGCTTAAAAAATGGAGTAACTTTTCCCGTTTTTATAACATTTCTCTTCACTGCTCCGCTCCTATTGATCGTAGCGTGATGCAAAGTGTACTTTAACCTGCCCAGGATTATGAAGTATAATTGTACCAAGTTTTGTTAAAATTCGTCAAGTAGTTTTTGTTTCTATAACGAATATACAGCCTGTCTGACAGACAGACAGACAAACAGATAGAACGACAAAATTTTTACTGATTGCATTATTGGTATTAGTATCGATAACTAATCACCCCCCGATAGTTATTTTGAAAATATATTAAAAGTACAGAATTACCTCTCTACAGATTTATTATAAGCATAGTTATAGATAGATTATTTTATTTAATCGGCTAGTCTAAGTTGGATTTTAATAAGCAATTCGCTTGAATGGCTCATGAATTTGTGTTTTGCTAGATCAATCACGTATTCATTTTTAAATTTTGCAGATCTTTTTTAATCGCATTTACTTATTATTTTTTTATTTACATAAAAGTGTTTTAAGAAGATACTCCTCGTTTTTTTATTCTCTCTCCTCCTGGGTGTGCTACTAATTTGTGTCACTAATTTTGTCTTCGTCATCTTCTGCGATATCCATAGCGATATTCATCCTCTTGTTGGGGTAGATTTTTTGTGGTGTCAGCACCTTCATTCGTGAAGAATCTAGAAATAATATAAATAATTAAATAATGGAATTGTTAAAATAGCTTTCTATGCATTTTGTAAGAAAAAACAAAAAATGCGCAAAATACCAGATTCGCAAAATACCAGATTCTCAAAATACCAGATTCTCAATATACCAGATTCTCAACATACCAGGTTCTCAATATACCAGAAGTACACTTAAATGCATAACTTGTACTACAGGCAAGAAAAGAGAAGGAACAAAATTGAATGTATTTTATTTAATTGTACCAAGTTGAGAAGAACGGGGAGCTACCATTCCTAGATGTCCTAGTATCCAAAAAAGAAGATGGCAGTCTTGGTCACCGAGTCTATCGAAAGCCGATACACACAGACCGTTACCTACACAAGGACTCCAACCACCATCCCAGACAAAAAATGTCAGTTATCAAGACACTGGTCCACCGAGCTAAGACCATCTGTGAACCTCAACACCTTCAAAATGAGTTACGCCACTTTGACTCGACCGTGCCTATAAATACACCCGTGATTCAAGACTTCGCATCAGTCGCAACTCACTCGCCGGCGAGGCAAGGTCTCCGAAGTCGTCGTCGCCCGGCCCTGCGCCACTGAAGATGTCGACCGCAGTGATCGACGAAACGTCTGGAACGCAAGTTTCACATCGACCACGGCCAAACAGCCCGGAAGCATAAAATACATAATTATACATAGTATAATATTTTACAATCAGAAATTATAATACAATTATACTACAATTATATAATACTATTACAAATATAATATTCTACAATCAGAAATAATGTTCTGAATTTTTTTGTCTTTTGCCATGTCTTTTGCCCTTCTTTTTTTATCTGGACAGTAGAGAGCATTTCTTCTTATTTTAATTCTATTCATTTGTGCTTCTGATTTCATTTTCTGTATAAACTGAAATAGCGAAGGATTGGGTGGAATTAAGGCGTTAATTCTTCGGTGCCAACCTTCTACAGCATTAGTTGTTCTATTTTTTTCTCCGTAACAACTAAACACTTCATTCGTGATTTTCTGTATCCATTGGCTATTAAAATAGCCTAGAAATTTCGTTGCTATCTCATTTTTTGGCGCAATTTCACTTATAGCGAGGTACGCTTCAGGAATAATAACTGGAGGAAGCAATGCTAATTGTGAGCAAAGATGTGTTATCTCGAGACCTTCTTGGGATTTACTGAAATTCAATTTATCGCTCATCCTTTCGACGGCTTTCCAGAAATGATAATAGCAACCTTTGATTTTTGTATTCGGATACACTTCCTTCACTGCCTGTATGACGGCAACTTCATAGTCACATTTATACACTGACAACTCCATCCCAAATTGTATTTTTAGTATAGAAAATAGTCGTTCGTACGTGCGTTGACTTTTATTAAGAAGCAACGCGTAAATTAATGGTACAAAACTAATTGTATCGTCACTGCGTGCTAAGTCCACATGAAAGGTGTACAGTTGATAGAATGGTTTTGGCGACACTTTAAATGTGCCGTCACCGAAAATAGTATCAACAGACCTTAAAAAGTCACGAAGTTCTTTCGTCATTAAAGTCCCAAAAATCAAAATTCTGTCATCTGTATCAATGTCATAATCATCATACAAAAAAAAATCATTGACAATGTGTTGAGGTAATCTGACGTCCTTTGAATTTGCACAAGATGATCGGACTACATTTAAATATTTGTTTCGAGCCCTGTATAATGTTACCTTTTTAGATGTGAATTCGGGTATTACATGCTCCAAATTTTTGAATTTGTTACCGTCCAAAAATCGGTTTTCAAAAACGTTTTGCACCGATTTAAAATTTACACGTAGGTCTTTTTTACAATCGTCCATGCAGCCGTCTATTAGGTTCCGAATATTGTCCGTTGAACATTGTGATTCGCGTATCTTAAAATTTGTTTATGGGAATCTAAAAGGATCGAGGCATTGCATTCCCTTTGTCTGAAACAGCGCCAATTCGTTGTTCCAGATTTATTTTTAACAGATAAATTGTACCTGTATCCTGCATGTAGTAATGCTGGTTTTTCTTTCTGGCTTAATATAAATTTCATTTTGTTTTATTTTCATAAAATTATTACACTCGCTTTTATACAGCAATGATTGTGTCAATAATGACAGTGTCAATATATAGAGACAATCCTAAAGGAAAACCAGACAGTATTTTATTGCAAAAAGCGCATGCAATCTATTTGCAGGAAAAGTAATAATAACCTTTATTGGTATAACTTTTGTCTATTCCTACTAATATTATAAAGAGGAAAGATTTGATTGTTTGTGTGTTTGTTTGTTTGAATAAAATACGCTCTGAAACTACTATTGATTTGTAAAATTAAAAACAATTATATTTATTAATTATTTTTCTTTATTGTTATAAATATGTTCACCGCTGGTGTAACCGCGCGGAGCTGCTAGTAAGTGAATAAAATAATAACAATTTTGTTTTCGAATGTGCGAAATATGCTATATTGAGAATCTGGTATTTTAAGGGGTGTACTATGCCAAATCGAATGCCAAATAATCGAATATCAATTGATCGACAACTATAAATCGAACATCCAAATACTCGAACGTTCATGAAATCGAATGTTTAATATATCGAACATTCAATAGATCGTACAGTCAATACATCGAGTATTCAAAATATCGTATGTTTGTTTGATCGAGGGTTCAACGCATCGCATATTCATTCTATCGAAATATCAATATAGGTACCGAATACTTTTTATATGGTAGAGTACAAGAAAAACACAACATTTACTAATAAATCACATGTAATCTTTAATTATTATCGTTTACAGTTACATTTTAGTATTTTGTGTGAATTGCAATTGCACGGAGAAACTCTAATAAAGTCATGTTGTGTTTACTATTTAATATGTTTGCAATCACATTATCATCCCTTTTCCCTCTTTTTTGTGGAGTAGGTCTACCCAATCCCGCGTTTGCCTTTTCAATTGTCCTATTTGTTATAGCTTGCTCCTTAACCAAAAATTCTATGGTAGCATAAAGACCTCGTTTGTGCTTATCGAGCAACGTGTTCCATCTTCTGTGCCATCCTTCAATGTTGTTTTGAGTTCTAGGAAAACCCAGTGTATTATTTTGAAAAACAGACCACAGTGAAGGTGGAAACATTGGTGATGAGCGTGATATTAAATAATTTATTATTTCCCGTCTCACGAGAATGCATATTTCCCCAAACATAATATTTTCCAAACCAGTTGGTGATGTCATTTGCCTCGTCGGGTAACACTTCTTCTCTCAATTTATCGAAAGTGTCTGGTATCTCTTCTTGGGGTAAATAAGCAAGTGCGATAATGTGTCTTAACTTGACAGCAAACTCAGCATCCTGACCATATTTAGTTTGCAAACCATTTTGTTGAATTTGACGCCATACATTTTGACCTAAGTGGAATAGACAGCATTTGTGTTGCGCATCAGGAAATTCTTGTTTAACACCATTAATTACCGCCATCTCGAAATCCGTCATTATTACTTTTGGGTTCAATTCGATATCATATTCTAGAGCATAAGCCTTTAGTGTTTGAAAAAAATGCAAGTAACAATTTAGCGTCTTAGTCGTTAGAAACGCATATACTAAAGGTACGTAATAACGATCTGTACCCGTGTCCACCAAACCATGTATACTATATATTTGTCTGAAAACTATAGGACATGTTGCAAATGTACCATCCATCACCCAAACTTGTGATTTATTTAATAGCATTAAATTTGATTTCGTTGCAAATAATAGAACATAGTTTTCTTCAAACTTAACCTGACGCCCCAAAAATCTTTCCCCATCAACTTTCTGCAATCTACCGGGGATATTTATATCATCCAAAGTAATAGGTTCCTTCGGCATATTTTTTCGTCTTACTCGACGTATAATTTGCGCTGCTGCTTTTTTGTTTGGAAGAGCACACGAACTTGATTTCGAAATGTTAGCCTCATTTCGCTGAATAATTTGACTCGGTTTATCAAGTGAGCTCGTAGCATCACTTTTTAGGGAATTCCTAAAACGTATTTCATCTACCTTACCAGGATCTGGTGCGTGATTATGCTGTGTTGCATAGCTTTCCAACAAATGCTCCTCACCTCCGTGTAATTTTGTTGTTGCAGTACTATTACAATGGTATTTATATTTGTAGGAGCAATACCAGTAGAACTTGTTATTAATATTTTTGTTTATTGCCATTAAATAGCCATCTAAAACTAACACCGGCTTGCGTTTTTGGGACAATTCTGGCTTATAATAAGACCATACAAACATTTTTCACAAAATTTACTTGTAATGCACTACACAGTCACAATGCTTTCTACGGATGAACATTTATGAGGTGGTATACCCGGTGAAAACAATATTACAATTTATGCGGGTAGTCTGAAATAAATATGACTTATAACTGTTCGTTCAGAAATAGATTTGTTTGTACGAAAGTTTACGTATGTTAATAAAATGATACATTTCATTTTCAATTCACACAAAATATTAAAATGTAACTTTAAACGATAATAATTAAAGATTACATGTGATTTATTAGTATATTTTGTGTTTTTCTTGTATTCTACCATATAAAAAGTATTCAGTACCTATATTGATATTTCGATAGAATGAATATGCGATGCGTTGGACGATCGATCAAACAAACATTCGATATTTTGAATACTCGATGTATTGACTGTACGATCTATTGAATGTTCGATATATTAAACATTCGATTTCATGAACGTTCGAGTATTTGGATGTTCGATTTATAGTTGTCGATCAATTGATATTCGATTATTTGGCATTCGATTTGGCATAGTACACCCATTTTAAGAATCTGGTATTTTGCGAATCTGGTATTTTGCGCATAAAGGCTGTTAAGTTATAGCATCGGTTTCGCACGCAAGTATAAACTACAATGTACTACATTGGAGCTATTTATAAAAATACTTAGGTTATATTCTTTAGTTTTATTACACGATATAACACATTTTTTAATTTTGTTATTTTCTGTATGGCCGCAAGCAACACAATTTGTAACAATAAAGAGGTTCTAATGAACCGATTGCGATCAAACTCACGTAACATTTTATGTATGATCAAAACCTTGCGGACAAAAAACAATCTTAGGCCAGACGTAAGATGGGGCACTACCACGAAATAAGAAAACGCAAAATATCGCACATGAAAAATACTTACAACTTGTGATGCAATCCATTGTAGAATTACATGTCGCACATCACCACAATTAATACAATGTACTCGTATAAGTTCCATATCAACAGATGAATTCGGGTTAACCAGGTCCAAGCGTAAGTCTCCATGTAAAGCGGGTACAATATCCAAAGAATTGCCAGGGTCAACATTTAAAGCAGATACAGGGTCCAAATGCAAGCCGAGGTCGTCGTTAGAGTTATCACAATCAATTTTGATTCAGACATATTCAAATAAAAACAAGAAATGATAGCAGCCGTTCACGTCAAGTGAATGGCATGAAGATAGTCGAGTGTTGCTAGCGTAAAAAAAAAAAAATACCCATGCCCTTTACAATTTTTCAATTTCATTTATTTTTAACAACACATTTTCGTCTTAAATAAGAAACATTTAGATAGTAAAAGAAAAATAATCATAACATATGGGTGTTACAGACTTTGAAAATATGTTGTTACATTACATTTCAATTTATAAATCAGTGATTTTAAAATTATTTTTCCACTGATTTCTTATTTTTTTATCTACGCAACATTAACCACCTTTTTGTTAATCAATTGTGTGAATTGTACAAAACTCAATCATATCAAATATTCTCAAAAACGTTTTCAAAATGGACTCGTTTGATACTACAATATTGTGCCTAATATTATTATATAATAAAAGAAGACTATCGCCATTTTCATTTTGCTACGAAACAGCTGTACATCGGATAGCCGACTTTGGCCGTCCTCCTTTCTGAGGTCATGAAAATAAAAATACCGTTTCTTGAGTTTTCTATTTTGATATTTTCACATTTTTTTGGACCTATTTTTGGAGTAAGTAAATAAATTTTAAAAATAGGATTGTGACGTCATTCATATGGCGCTATAAGTTGTTATCCTTACCTCGTCTGTTTTATGAAATATTTAAAAAGATCAGTAGTCAGAGTATAGTCTTGTCACTTGTCAGTGTTTGACGTTGACAAGTTGTCATATACAAAACAAACGTTACTTGTTTGTTTGTAATTTAAAAAAGTAATATTATAGATTTGTAATTGAATTTAATCGTAACACAAAATGAATTTCAGCGAAGAGTACGTACTAATGAAGGAACCAAAATATTGCTTTGTTCCAACATGCAAAAACAAATTCCCATAAAATATATAATTTGGAAAACGGGAATTAACGCGATCATGGTATAGGTACTTACATACCTTTGATTGCCTGACGTTTCGACCAGGTTACACCGGCCGTGGTCACAGGCTAAATTATATATCATGGAACGCGAGAGTTTAAAAGTAAATTCCCATAAAGATAAAACACGATGATTTTTGTAGTACCTAGTTCAGCTAAATACGAGTGGTGTAAATCTCTGGGTGTTAGATGTCCCAAACGAGCGCTTTATATATGTGAAGCACATCTTAATGTGAGTATTACCTGTATTACTATAACTTCATGGGTACAATGTTACTTTGGTTAGAATTGTTACTCAGACATTCATTCAGTTGTGATGAAAGAATAGTAAGACAATACAATACCTACATATCATTCCCCAACTAAGTTCTCAGTTAGGAAACAAAAAGGAGATAGGCATTGCAGGACATGCCAACTATACCAAGGGTTTATACAGTTGGTTATAGATAGTTTTATATGTATACTAGATGTATAAATCCATTGCAGGATCCAGAACCCCATTGACTTGATTAATAATAATTTGAAGTGTAATTATTTGTTTCAGTTGAAAGAAGATGTTGAAAATTATTTACATTGGACCACTATGAAGGCTAGGCCTACGCTAAGGTCTACATTACCAGCATCTCTAGTACAACACACAAGTGGACCTGAGCCTAGTACATCATCATCTTCATCTTTTCCTATGAAAATGAATAAGGGGACAGATTATGAACATCCTAATATATGCAATAAAGCCATACAAGTGAAACCCAAGACAGCAGACAGAACTACATATTCCTTTGTTGTATTTCTTCGTACAAAATTATAAATGAAATTATAAACGATGAAGAAGCTTTACCTTCAACACAAGGAAGTACTACAAATGTTACCTCCGCGGATATGTCAGAACTTTTTGAAATATTTGAAGTAGAGTAACATAAGACCACAAATAGAAGTTTTATGTTAGATTTAATAGCATGCAGGCCCACAAGATTACATAGGATTGACAAAAACCTATTATTGGGTCATTAGCTTTTTATTTAAAGAATATTTTTTTTAGAGAATATTAGCAACTGTTAGAGTCTATGTTGGAAGGAGTAAAGACCAATGATATAATCATAACATTATATAAAATCAAAAATAATGTTCCTTTTAATGAAATATCTAATAACTCTCACCACATTGTGGAGATTATTTTACAAAACTTTATGTGCGCTGGCTAAGTTTTTCAATCAATTAGTTTTTTTCCTACATTATTTACTGTTAAAAGGAATTTACCATCTTGTTTTAAAACAAATAAGGAGTACACAAATATATTCTGTATCATTGATTGTTTCGAGATTGAAATAGAAAAACCAGCAGATCCTATAAATCAGTCTCTAACATGGTCGCAACATAAAAATGCCAATACATTAAAGTATTTAGTGGCTAACACACTTGATGGTTTTATTAACTTTGTGTCAGCTGGCTTTGGTGGCCGTATTTCAGATCTTGAGCCAAGTTAGTGGTTTTTTAGATGTGTGACAGTCTGGTTGTACGGTATTGGCAGACAGAGGATTTGAACACATTGAATCCATACTCAGTACATAAAATATTAAGCTTTTGCGGCCTCCTAGTGTCACAAAAGATGTTAAATTGACAAAACAAGACGCTTTCAAAAGCAAAGTGATTGCTAGTCTACGTAGCCATGTGGAAAGAGTAATAAGAAGAATAAGGTTCTTTAAAATGTTAAAACCCCATGCCGTTATTAATAACAAGTTAATACAACATACGGATGAGATAGTTATTATTGCATGTGGGTTAATTAATATACAAAATTCGATTATAAGTAATGAATAAAAAATTTAATAAAATCTTATGTATTTTTATTTTGCACTATCTAAAATTGTTTGATAAATATAATTTTCCCAGAAGTCTTCAGCAGAGATCAATATTTTCTTGACTTGACAGAGTCTTCATCATAATGCACCCAGTATTTGTGTAACACCCTTGACTGCTCAAAAGTAGGATCAGCTAAACAAAGGAGGCCTTTTAACTTAATTGCGTCTTGCATTTGCACCATAATTTGCGCTTTAATTTTTCTTGCAGTTGTCCATCTTTTATATAGTTTTTCATTGTTTTTTCACTTATGGGATATTTCACCTCCACAAAAAAGTCATTGGTTATACCGTCAGGGGGCACACCTATAATGGGTGATATTAAAATCAATCCAGTCCTCTCTATGCTGCCAAACTCACTTTCAAGCTCTTTGTTCCAAAAGCTTGCCTCTTTTAATCGCACATGTCTCGGGCACTTTGTATCCTCCCAAAATACTCTGAACTAAAGCACCATTAGCTGTTTTACAATGAACAGTTTCATATATTTTGGAACCAGTCACTCTTCCTTGATTAGTTGTTACACAGATATGAAGCCTGCTAGGCTAGCCCTACGATTAAATTGTAATCTTGGGATCAGCTAATATAATATTGCCTGAGGCACGCCCCTACGTCCATCATGACTTCGACGCTTGTCGTTAAATACCTCTAGACCAGCGACATTTAATATTGCTTGATGCCCGCCCCTACGTGCATCATGCCTTCGACGCTCGTCACTAACGACTGGTGTGGCGTTTAAAGTTTAAGTAGAAAGGTTGCTTGACTCAGGAAGAGAAAATCAATTTGTGGGCCATTTGTAGTTAACGACATATAAATAGAAAGGTAGGTAGGTAGAATTGAGCCGATGTGTAACATCGGTTACCAGCGAAATCCGTTGGTCCAAAGCCGGGGTCGTTTGGGTTCAGGAGGATGCTGTCAGCACCACTCCGGTGAGCGTCACGGGTGTCAGGGTGGACCCGCTGTGCAGAAAAATAGAAACACCATGGCATTAGAACGCGGAATTCGCAAAACGTTTCCACTTCTACGATTCTCGATAATTATTTATATAATCATAAATACCTTTTATCGCGAGTCCTATTGTAGTATTTATAAGCACCTGGCGGCACCTCCAATACACCAAACGACACGAAATGATATTCGGAACTCATCTTTCGTCTCTCGGGCTTTGAATGTCAAAACGCGGTCAAGGGTAAGTACGTCAGAAGTATGCACTTCCGCCTCGCTGCTCACCTTAGGAATTACCAATTTTCAATTATTTATTGAATTAGAAGATTTCGTTTTACAAAATCTAAATAAGTTACCGTCTTGAATTTGAAAATTTTTTAATCGCGGTGGTGATATTTGACAACCTTTAAAAATTTTCGTGAACCATTCATCAGAAGTTAAAGAGAGGTCTCCCTTGAAAGTAATAGTATCAACTGAAATTCGTGATAGTGCGTCTAGGACTACGTTAAGTTTACCTGCTTTGTGACAAATATCAAAATTAAAAGAAGATATTTGCATAGCCCATCTGGCTTATCTGCCCGAGGGGTTACTCAACGACTTGAGCCACTTTAAACTCATGTGGTCTGTCACGACCGTAAACTTTGTCCCTTCTATGTAAGCACGAAAATGATTGATCGAATCGACCACCGCTAGCAACTCTCGCTCAGTCGTACTGTAATTCCTTTCGGGTTTTGAGAGTACACGTGAATAGAAAGCTACTGGACGCTCGATTCCATCCATTTCCTGTGTTAAGACACTACCTATACCTACAAATGATGCATCATAATGAAGAACGAAAGGTTTTGTAAATTCAGGAGATGCTAAAACCGGAGCTGTTACCAGTGCGTGTTTAAGGGTATGCCCTTCCTTTTGCCTACCAACGCCGTCATGGGTGCTATGATGGTGGAAAAGTCTTTCACAAATCTACGATAGTACGAACAAATATAAAGAAGAAAGAAAATATAAAGAAAACAAAGGAAGAATAATGATAACGAGAGTTAAAAGATCTGGCTACTCCTAGAACCTTATTTTAAAATACACTTGAAGAAAGGTCATTACTGTACCTGGAGAAGATCTCTTCAGCTCTACACTACTGTCTTCGCCAGTATATCCCCGGCCCGGAGTATGTTAGCGCTTCGGAACGCATCCCGAGCGACCAAACCATCTTGTATCCGGTTCCGGAATATTGCTCTTACATGTCAGCCTCACAAGTCACAAGCACTAGTAAGTTACAAAAAGAGTATTGTAAAATACTACAAACACTGTCCCAACCTTGAAAATAAAAGACAGTTAACTAAAGAATCTTGTCTAATTAAAAAACCCAAACAACACAACAAAATCCTGAACATTATGCCTTCTTTTAAAGCAGTTAAAATATCTATTCTTCAATTTTTTCTTTCGTTATTCAATAGTTTTAACTTTCTCATAGTCTTTATTCAAGCGATCTTGTCCGCCAAAGAAACAATGCCAACGTTTCTTCCTTTTGTCCCCATTACCAATTCCACCTTCTCCAGTTTGTTCATGCTTTCTTTTAAAAGAATTTATTTCCCTGGAGTGCCCATTAGATCTAAATTTGAAGTTTTGTGGTTTCTTGAAATGTCTTTTGCCATGGGTCAAGCATTTCTTGACGGACCTGGCTTTTCATTACTGGTGATATGCAAGATCTCAGAGGTATATGGAGTACCAACCCCATCACTTGCACCATGTTGCTGAGTTAATTTCCGTGCTTCTTCTTTCGTAGCAATGATTAAAGACAATTGCTCTAGGATTTTATCCACCTACTTTGTATTATCAGATATAAGTCTCATTTTGGTTTCATAGATCATTTCAGCTGGAAATTTTTCCATAACCAGTTTTCTCATTTGATTTGTATCTGTGTTCTCTCCCAGGGACTGGAGTACTCTTAAATGTCACTGAAGTTCATCTAAAGTGGTTCTGGAATCATCTCCTGTCTCTGCTCGCTTCACCTTGTTTAGAGCTTGGTGGTGCGCGTGGACAACTTCATGGTTCTTGCCATACCTAGCCTTTAAGGTATCTACAGCAATTTGGTAACTCCTATTAGTAGTATTAAAACCGTCTACCAGCCTAGCTGCGTCCCCCTTCAGAGAACTTTTAAGATATAACAATTTGTCAACGTCATTTAAGTTTCTGCGACTGATATTTTAATTAAACATATGAAAGAGAAAGAAAGAAAGAAAACACACTTTATTTTTTGAAGGGAAAACTTCTTTAGCGGCGTTGGATGGGTAAAAATTGTTAAACTCGCGTCAGGATCGCCTGACCTTTGAACCGTAACCGACGACTGACGTCATACAACATTAGCTATAAACTGGCTATTTTGCAAGATACGATAAATAGCATCGTAGTCGAGTTTATGTAGTCCTTATGGTTTCAGATAGTACCGGGTTCATACCTGGCCTTCGGACCTTTTTGTGATTATTTTTTCTTTTTGTAATTCATTACTTTTTGTGATTATTTTTTCTTTTTGTAATTTATTACTTTTTGTGATTATTTTTTCTTTTTATAATTTATTAATTTCTTCTGACAGTAAATTGGCAGAAAATTAGTGATAGGTTCTATGATTGGCGCTATATTATAGGTATGGTATGGTATGTTCTTTTTATCTTTTTCTATGTATATAACGAAGAAAAAAGGAAAGAAAATGTTTTCACTTCTGCTGGCACTCCCAGAGTGCAACCCGTCTTTTTTTTCTACAGCACAAACATGCATCAAATAAATAACAAAAATATATAAATATAGCCACAGATAATATAAATATATATAATATGTGCACATTTATGCTACACAAAGAAAAAAAGGAGCCAGTTCAGCGAGATGCCGGGCACGAGTACCCGGCGCTGTTTTTCAACTGGATCCTCGTACTACTTAAATAAATATCCCTAAAGAAAAAAAACAAACAACAAAAACTAAGGAGAATGCAAGAAATCTGTGCCAAGGAAATTGTACCTCTGTGCTATGACATAATTTGTTTAGTCTATGGTTGGTTACATAATAATAGTAATCTGTTTAACATACTCTGTGTGTGTTAATATAAATGAATTTCCGCGGTTGGTCTGCGGTGCGGCTTGCTAGGAGGTATCACAGAGATGGCGGCTTGTTTGGCCTACCTTGCCTTTGTTGCGTAATGCGCCTAGCTTGTTACATAATAGTATTGATTTGCTAGTAACCCAAATCTGTGAATGCGCCTGAGTTCGTCTGCTGACCATGTCACAGTTAACAGTAACAAACAACAATACAGCACTCGCCAAGAACATTGAAAGTAAACAAATGTGCAACAAAATATGTGACAAGATGCGGATATCAGCGTATGCATGCAAAAAGCGAAACAAATAACAAAAACAGTGACAGTGTGGGACACCAGCACTCGCGACGTCGAAAAATGAGAATAGAAAGAGGTGAGTAAGTGTGTAGCAATGTTTAAAATAAATTAATAACAATTTTTTTTTCCAAATTTTTGTACGTTCAAGAGATGCCTGCGCAATTTCAGCCTAAAATTACCTTTCGTTTTAAGGGACCTCAGAGGTGGAGGTATGTTATTCCAACAATGAGTTGAGGCATATTTAAAACAGCCCCTGAACGCCATCGTTTTGTGCCGCGGCACAGACAGCTGGTTTGTTTGGAGGCGCATCGGGTGCTTGGAATGTTGGTGCCTCCAGCTAAGTTTATTTGCCAGGTGAGTTGGCTTATTTTTATGTATTATTCCAAACAACATGTTTGCCAGATGAAGGTTACGCCTTGCCCGCATTTTCAGGTCGTTATGCTCGTTGAGAAATAGCGTCACGTGTCCACGCCGTGTAGCCTGTAGAAGCAGGTTCCCACTACATTGCCTATATGATTCTCAAAGTGCAATTGAGGGTCAGTGACCAGACCTAGGTTGCTTGCCACATCCACTCTTTTTATATTTTTACCTATTAGGCTGATAGATGGGTTAGCAGATGTGATATTTTCAATCTGGCTTCTGCTACCCATGACTATAAAATTTGACTTCAGTGGGTTCAGTACCAGGCAATTTCTCTCCGACCAAAGAGCTACCCTCCGGCGATCAGCTTCTATATTGTGGATGGCTGAGGTGGTGTCCTTAGCATTAAATGAATAATATACTTGGGTGTCATCTGTATATATGTGGTATTTGCAGTGGTGAAAGCAGTTTGTTATGTCTGCGCTGTACAGAATGAAGAGAAGCGGGCCAATCAGCGACCCTTGGGGGACCCCTCTGGAGACCAGCCGTGGAGGGGAAACCAATGAAGAACCATCCCGCATTCGAATCTCCACCTGCTGTGACCTGTTAGACAGGTAACTATCAAACCATCTCACTGTATTTGGTGCAAAGCCATAGTATGCCAGCTTTGACAGTAGCAGCGAGGTATTGATGGAGTCAAATGCACGTGAGAAGTCAAGTAACGCCAAAATTGTACCCTTTCCCTGATCACGGGCCTCAATGATGTTGCCCACTACATCTGCCAAGGCTGTAGCAGTCCCACGACCCCTCCGGAAACCTGACTGTAGATCTGGAAGTATCTCATTTTCTTCGAGAAATTCAGACATCTGTGTATGAACCACCCGCTCTAACACTTTAGACAAACAAGGAAGGATACTAATTGGCCTGAGATCTTTGAAGTCTAGAGGATTGTTTGTTTTCGCCAGAGGACGTACAATTGCTTTTCGCCATGGATCCGGAAACGTACACACACGTACATATCCAAAAACTGTAGCCAGTCTAATAGGTTCCCACTAAACTGGTATCAAGTTCCGCTAAATTTTCTTCAGCCTGTAAGCTGTTGGGTAGTAAAATCTGATATTTCTTCTGGATTCGGATTTTTACAGATGGTCAAATAATTATACAGTTCTGATGAGAAACGAGACAAGACTGATTTCAATTTGGCTGACACAATTCTGGCCCTTTCCAAGTTGTCCTCATTGAAATTATTACCAATGTCATAAGCTTGGGTAGATAAAACTCTAATTTCGCCAATAAATTTTGATAACGTATTAATGAGTATAGCTTCCATGACGGATAGTTTGTCCTGTATTCTACCGCGCCTCGGGATAGCTTTCTACACATAAAAACTATATCCAAACCCTAGGAATCTCTATGAGGCTCAAATCCAGCAGTAAGAGCCAAGCCAGCTGTAATAATGAATGAAATAATTAAATTAGCCTTATATCACTGCAATACGATTATTATGTGGCATTGGATGGGTAAGCAAATGCAAAATAAAAGGTAACCAAGTTCCTTGCAAACCCCTGTTAATTGAAAATAATTTAATCTTCTACACATGGTAGCTCAAAAGTATTCCAATTAATACTCTCATTCATAGATGTATATCATATTAAAATAACAAACGTTTTTCCCCCGAAGAGATAAAAACGATATATTTCATGTCTTGCCTAGGCTTGACCTGTGAGATAACAACCTTCAATACACCCTTTGAAACACTCGTGTCCATTGCTCCACGTGCCGTCTAGGCTTGACTGCCTACCCTACCGCGCGCCCCGCGCTCCCTCAGGATGCGGGACGCACGGGGTGTGTGCAGCGGCATGCATCAGTACCTTGAGATTATAGAGTCGTCAAGAGCTTACTCGGTCAAGCCTAGGCAAGACATGAAATATATCGTTTTTATCCCTTCGGGGGAAAAAGGTTTGTTATTTCATGGTCTGTGCCGTCAGCTTGACCTGTGAGAAATCTTTGGGTTGGACAGCGTACTGTGAAAACAAATGTTTGTGTGTTGTGTCAAATAATGGGTCAATGTAAGTGCTTGTTTCAACCTACATGAAAAATCGAAATGATTTAAAACAATCATATTTATTTAGGAATTTAAAATCAACATTGAATTACTTAGGTAATTATCACAAAGTGGTAAGGCCAGGCTTTACTAAACATAATGCATTGGCTCTTATTTAGAAATGTAAAAGTTAACAATTAATTACTTAGGTAATTATCACCTAAAAGTAAGACTAGAATTTTATAAACATAAGAGTCGACATTTATTTAGGAATGTTAAAATCAATAACGAATTACTTAGGTAATTGTCACAACGCAGTTAAAGCTAGAATTTACTTAACATAAGTTATTGGCGTTATCTTTGGACGGAGTATTATTTATTTCTTTAAAATAATGTTTTTCTCAAACATGCTTGGAAATGTGAACATTATTTTGACAACCTTCTTCGAGATAAATCGAAATTGCTGTACATGCGAGCAGCGGCCAGCAAAAGTTGTATGAGAATCCGTATCTGTCGTGTTTTAGCGGCCAAATAAATTACTATGTAAACTCATATCTGTCGTGTAATTTAACAATGGAACCAACTTTTACTCCGAACCATAGACAACCAAGAAGGTAACTTATCCAAGGCGTTATTTAAATATAGAACTGGCTTGCAAATAGAATGCTGTTTATTAAGAAAAATAAAAAACCAATGAACATTTTGCCGCGTGAAGAATTACTGTTGTTCGTTGTTCGTCATTGATTTTGAAAAGTAGGTAACTAAAAAATTCTGCGTAGATACTACTTAGTTTTAATTTCCGCCCATTGTTTGAGAAAAGCACTATACAAGCCTTGGCCACAACTGAGCGTTGCCGGACTCCGTAATGCGTGCCTCGGCTGCGCCTCGGCCCGCATACTTCACGATCGTCCGGCAACACTACAATTGGTGGCCGCGGCAGTAATGTACTATAATCGGATTACACGCTGCTTGTCACAAACGCGATTCGTCGTATACGCAGTTCGACATAATACGCGATTTGACACCATCGCTATAGGTCACGAACGCAGTTCGCCACTAACGCCGTTTGTCTTACACGCAGTTCGCCACTAACGCCGTTTGTCTTACACGCAATTCGTCACACACGCATTTGGTCATAAACGCAGTTTGTCACTCGATTTCTTCTAACTGCTTGAACCGGAGTAGTATCACGCTCTGGCTCCTGATCAGAAAGTAGCAAAACGTCAAACAAAGCAAAACGGCTAATCACCCATGTAGCAAAACGTCGTATCAACAGGTCTATATAACAAAACCCTTTCGGTCTCTTAGGTCCAGTTCCTATGTACGTCTAGTGTGTTTGGTACGGCTTTTTCTGCGAAAGTCCATTTATTTAAAAGTCCTTAAATGAAATTTTGAAGCATTTACTATGCTAACTTTTCAAATCGATTAAAATAGGAAAAAGTGAATCGCTCAGGCGGGACTCGAACCCGCGATCTTTCCCTTACAGGGGGAATGCTCTGACCACTGAGCCACCGAGCCTAGCCTGAAGCTATCCAAATTCTCCTATACTACCGTCTTAGGGCAACGGTGGGAGCCATCTACCGACATTCCGTATCCGATAGTGCGTATTTAAAAGTCCATTTTGCCAAATCCCCAATTCTTTGTACAGTCAGCGTCATTAAAATGTTGCTAACAAAAGTACTCAAATAGTCCAAATACCAAAATTCTAATTTTATATTGGTTATTAGAGTACTCAAGTATCCAGAGTGGTCCAACTATCTTAACAATCGGTCTTCCAGAATGATATTATATCAGGCCACTAGACTAGGATTGACTCATAATCAGTATAAATAGTCAACGAATCAATCAAAGAATCAAATTCAATAAATAATTCAAAAATTCAATAATTGAAAATAATTCAATCAATATTGTATGACATAAAGTATTGTTCTTGTGTACGTACTTGTTTATATAAATCATATTTATTTAACAATCATGTGCAAAATCGAATACTTATTTATCAAAGTCACGTAGTTACCTAATTATAAATAATTAATACAAAAGATTGCAGTAAGTATATTTCTGTATAAATTGCAGAATTTTTCTAAATATTTGTTAATCTTTCGATCTAAACAAATAACGTGATTTTTTCTGTTCTGTTTTGCAGAAAAACACAACAGACTGTTTTTTAGAACGAAGTCAAAGTGTGTCGATTCTTTTCGAATTTTATGTAAAAAAAGGTACAACACCGGTTTTTTTGGAATTATAATCGAGAGTCGGTGATGCCAGCCCTCTAAAACATTTGAAGAAAAAAGAAACAATAAGTTGTTCTGTGCTTGGGTCCCGAACAACTTAACATTACTGGCGGAAATTTGTTTATCTACTGCTTCTGAAAATACGATGCGATTACCGCATTACAGTCCACTCCATCGAAAAATAATAACTTAATAACTGTCGTAACCAAATTGCATTAAATATAGAAAAGTCAGAGTTAAATTTAGGTAGATCGTGACAAATCGCGTTTAAGACGAACTGCGTATATGACAAACCGCGTATATGACGAAAGGCAATAGTGACGAACAGCGTATAAGACTAATAGCGAATGTGGCTAACTGAGTAAATCAGATCGCTGATGACCAAATGCGTATATGACGAATAGCGTTTGTGACAATATACGGGTGCAATTTCAGATCTTTCAACAAAATGCGACGCAAAAATGTTCTGGATACCGCAATTTCGGCTGAATGCTTTCGAGTCGATAGAGCAGGATTACGTTGAACTGAAGCTTCAACTTGTTCAATTGTGTCTTCCGTTCTTTTTGACCTTGGGCGTCCCGCTGGCTTCTGTCTGAGAGTCGAACCAGTAGCTTCGAACTTTCTGACCCACGATCGAATAGAACTTTCCTTCGGACACTGATTTTGGTGATGTAATCCAAACTCACGCCGAAATAAACGCCGAACAACTGGTCTAAAAGTGATCCATCGCGACTAAATTTCTGAGAACCTAGCTACTTAACCCCACCACCCGCGCAGTCCCTCTTAATCTTCAAACGCAATAGTGTTTTTAAAATCGTATGTCTTTCTGGATGTGTCTTTACGGATTAATAAGCAAAGATAGCAACAAATATCGGTATGGTTGCGTCAAACCCAAGTCTCTACACATTGAGGTAGCGAACAAAATTGTATGAGGGACGCAAGTCTCGACGGGGTTTTGACATTAATCGTTACGAATTAACGACGGTATTCGGTACCAATATCAAACTTACCGATATTTCCGAGTCTCGAGTTTCCAAGCTAACGAGATTTGTCGGTATCTTATCAAATTTCGTCGTTAACTTAGCGAGCCTTCTTGACAGCCCGCAAAGTACTGAAGTGATTCAGACTTGAGGGCCTGTTTAAAATTTATTTTTGGCTTTCATGTTTACATTTTAATAAATATGCTGTTATATATTAATGCTTTAATATCGAAAAGAGGTTCTGTTATTTCAAGTAAGTAAGATCTTTTCGATTTGGGAGGTGTCATTTGTGAAGAAATATACGGAGTTCGGGTTGCTATGGGATTGTTATTGACTTGGGGAGTGACAGAAGATGTCTCGGAAAAAATTCTAGGAAAATTATATTAAAAAATATTCTTGTCGATATAAATAGCTTAAAATTGAAATCTTCTCGTGTGATTGAGGATGTTCTATAGACATTCTACCGTTGGACCGTTTAATTCACATTGAAAACCAAGATATTTCGATAGTAAAATTTACGCATTGCTTTGTGAGGAACTCGTGTTGCTAAAAATAATCGTATAGCCAGACGCGATAAAGGGGAGTAATGTGTTGATTAGAATGATTTTAGTGAAAGAATATTTCTTCTTTTTGTTTTAATATTAAATTATATTGAGTTAGTTTCAAGACATTTTAAAGATTGAACGATGTAATGATGGCGTGATTATTCTTAGTGAATTACCGACATAAGTGTTTGTTTCTTCCCCTTTTGAAACAAGAATTAGATTATCCCGATTAGAAATCATACTTACTATTTACTAATAAAATAAGTGATTTTAAGAGTGTTGGAATTTAATGGGAGGCTTCTGCCCCCTCCTGTTCTATGATCATTCGATCGATGAGCCTACTGCTGTCCACTACTGGACGTGGGGACTCTCTCAATGTGCGCCACGTCGAATTAAGGAAATAATAAAAGGAAATGAAACTAGTTCGTATACAACAAGACGAGGATTCAGATATAGAGAAATTTATGCATTCGGAAATAACCAGGTATGACTAGTTATATCCGATTTCTCCAGGCCGTGATTCTCCTTGAAAGGTAAACTTCAATGGATTTAAATGAATTAATTCTGATCTAGTAGACATTTACCTGTTGATTATTTTTTGTGTTTAAGTAAACCTTGAATAATATTACTTTATTATCTACTCGATAGTGTGATACCAGATTACATACGGATTCTTTTGCTATCCCAAAATTAACCTGCAAGGTACAGTCAGAGACTAAAATGTTATACCTTTTTTTCCGAGATTAATAATTTTACCTTATTACCAACACTGAATATTAAACCTGATAACCCACGGTCTTATTGTAGAGGTAAATTTGTAACCTTGGGGGACAAATTTTCATATTGCAATTAACAATATTCTTCCTCTATACTTATTACTAAATTTAATTAGGAGTTTCATGTAACGCGTATTACAGATGTTCACTCACTTTGATTGTGACGGCTCACGTAACAAGTTGGTTGGATTGTCTTGTTGGTCTAAAGCTGCTATTCATCTAAATTAGATCATTTACTCAATTCGGAATTTGGTTCGATTAAAGCATAGGGAATTATTTAATAATAGGAGATGTTAGTGACTGTTAGGGGCATCCCTTGTGGTTATCATATAGGAATAAGGGAATTCGAGGTGTCAGCTGTTGTTTACATAAGTCTGACATATAATCTTGTCATCGCGTCTGACATATAATCTTGTCATCAATTTTATTTTAAACAATGACTGGTGACATTGTCAGAACTCTTCGAACACATTTAAATATTTCAAACGAGACAGTGGAACCAGTCATCGGGATTCGACTGTGAGCTCTATCAGAGAGAGGAACTCTAAAAGTGACTTGAATAGAGAAACCTTTGTAAGTTCTTTTGAATAATTTTTTTTCATTATTCTTCGCTTTTGTTGGGGTTTGCTTTACAGTATATTACACCAACCTGGCGTCTCCATGCGTTTGTACGGGCGAGACTTCGGCTCACTACACCATGCCTGTGCACTCCCTGGGATTTAATTGCCTTCTCGGTTATGAGAGACGACCATCACCGTGGCTTGCCATTAAAACCGTAATATACTGGCGACCTCTAGAGAGTCTAGGACCTGTGGATTCAGGGCTGGCATGACCAGGTTCGTGACAGGCAGCTATCATGCTATCCTTGTGTTCACTTCATCCCCTAGCTCTCTTTGTAAATAATTATTTTACTTTAAATTCTAAATTATATATATACTCTTAGATTAGGAGTATGTATTGGTTGTGAGATATTAGGTTCTCCCTCTAATATTTTATCATTTAAGCTTTGTATTCGTTGGTCGTGATTCAAAATTTCAGGGATCTGAATTCTGCATGCTGTGGCTCACTCATCCAATCACCCCACCGTGTGTTTTAGGGCAATCGTCACTTCATTTAGTTCTGGTTGGTCATTGAAGCAGGTGATGAGGCTTTGCGATAGTATAGTGTTAGTAGTTGTTAGTATGCAGGGGGCATTGCACCTTGCGGGAAACCGGGGTTAGATTCCCCGTCGCATAGCTCGAAGCGGTGTGGACGTGTCCAACTGGATCCCGATGAAGTTGACATGTATTGGGCAAATCACAACCACAAATACATAGTTCCTCTTCGCGACATTTTCCACTTCCGCGCGTAGGTTGAGGTGAAGGTTTGAGTGCGTGATTTAGATTTGGGATTTGGATCGTGATGGGCATGGTGCAGTCGCCTGGTTGTGAGGCATAAGACTGGCATGCAGTGTGCGGTCTAAGGAGGTAAGGTGGGACCTCTGGGGAGGGTAAACATATTATTTAATTTTAGTCCACATTTAGAAACTAGAGTCGCTCCGCCAACCCGGGACTCGACTTAAACTTCCTATATTCTTCTGTCCCTTTTCAAAATTATAACCACACCAACATTGAACCAATTGCGAAGATGGTAGGCAATTACTGTTGACACCTGTAATCACCTGACTATTATGGATTAATAAATAAAACACAACGTAGGAAATTCCACTAGACTAGATCATTGGCCAATCACTTCTTTTAGTGAAATCTGAGAATATTTTCATATTTTCAAAACTTTATTATGACAATAAGGTTCATCAAGTGTGAATCGTTTCAGTATGTAATGATCGTTATTATATTTTGACATTTTAAGACGTTGAGCAATAAGATTAAGAATGAAGGATAGATATGTATTGAAGATGGATGCATATTTTCGTGAATTTTGTTGATATTTTTAAAGGTTATATATGAAATCGAACAATATTTATATGATGGATGCTTAGGTACTTATTTGGTGAATTTGGTTGAGCTTCAAGTTATTATTTATTGACAATTGTTGTTATTTTAAGAGGTTATTAAATATGAAATTAAATTACCTATACAATTATATTACCATGGATACCTTCTTACCTACCTTTTTATTGAATTTACCTATCAGCATCATGTCGCGATGCATACCTTCAAATCTTGTACGTTGTGAAAATCCATCCTAAAACCACACGTTATCGGACCTCTTATACGGTATAGGCATATGCACCTATGTAATGTCGGGGTTAAAGTTGACTCAATAAGACATTTTTGTACGCACCTCTACTGAACCTCAGCCATCACGGCTTTTGACTTGAATCTCTTGGGTGTGGGGTCCCAATTACCGTAATACTTACCCTAACCATTTGGGAATAGTTCGATATATTCATGCGAATAGATTCTAGATTATTATTACCTATTATTTTCGCCTATGCAGCAAAGGTCAGGAAATTGACAAAGTTCAAAAGGTCCATGATTAAAAAATACCAAAACAGTGTTACAAGGTCATATTTCAATATTATCACAGTAACTAACAAAGGTAAGTTATTGCTGAGTTTATGTTATTATTCTATTATATAGCTAATGCATAGTGCATGCATTTAATTATACATATAAAGATTAAATGTAGTTAGTTGACTTTAATATTGCCATTAAATAAAACATCCATACACATATGCATATTTTATTTAACATTAAAACAAGGGTATCTATCATTTTCTTTGCGGCTCTTAAAGAAATTAAGAGTTTCACTTCGGCTACCTCAGCCTAGATTTTGGTATCCTTTACTACGACAGCCTCTGTGGCATGGCACCGATTATTCCCAGTAGTCCCCTCTAGCTCTGTCCTCTGGGATGACAGCTAGGAATTGTCTTCCCAGTTGTCATCGGGGTGACAATTTGTGCCGACTGTTCCCTTTGAAAGTTGACTAGAGGGGACAAATGAGAAGTTTGTTTCTCAGTTGTCACGGGGGGGACGGGGGGACAATTGCAATTAAAAACAATCCATAGATTTCAGCTTTTTTATTTCTTATGTTACATAGAATCTGAATCGAATCTCCGTCTGATAAATCTAATACTGAGAAACATTTCTTATTGCACAACTTAGATACAATTTCATCTATAGTTGGTATCAAATTTTAATGATGCTCTTATTGAGATCTTTAGGATATAAACAAATTCTTAACGAACCTTCTTTCTTTTCGATAATAACCAAATTGATTACAAAACTTTTTGGGTGCTCGACTCTCGCGATGACTTTGTGCTTCACCAGAGCTTCCAACTTGTCCGCATGGCGCTTCATAAGTGCATTGGGCACTCTCCGTGGTGGTCTCACTACAGGTTGCACACCAGGTTGAATGCGTAACTGCAGAGGACTTTTAAACTCACCCACACCCTGAAAAAGTTTTTTATTCATATTAATAATGTTTTCCTTAGTATTATTACATTCATTCTTAGTTTTAATCATTTAATATTAGTATTATTTAACAAGTTCAGCTCTAATAGTGACTTTGAACCTAAAATCGGTCTCACTTGCTCTTGTATACTATAAACTCCAGTTTGACAAACTGATCATCATTAATATTATTATAATTATAAACCTCCTGTCAAGTGTGGCAAAAACTTTAAAAAAAAATGGCAGCACGGGCGGGTGACGTCATCGTGACGTTGTCTTACTATCTTGTAGAAAAAAAGGTTTTACTCTACAACGAAACCATACTTTATGATTCTGTAAACGGCAATAGATTTATTGATTCTTTTTTTATGATCAAGCCATAAAAAATGAATAAGAATGCAAACAAATTATTTATTCTAATAGTCCAAAGTTTGGAAACCACGTTGTTAGCTAAATTTCAAGGAATGAATGCAAATTCAAATGAATTCCAAAGAACAAGGACCTATGCTATCTAATAACGTAAACACTTTGATAAAAAGGCCTCAAGTGTTTACAATATCACCTCATAAAACTCGACCCGCCGAAACATAATATCCACTAGGGATGTGCCTACACATTTTAGAATTTTATCGATAGTTGTTCTTTTTGTAAGGTACCTATGTAGTATACTGAATAAAAATGCAAACTCATAATAAAACTTTATTTACAGAGTCAAAAATCCTTCATTCTGCATAGACCATTAAATGGCACTTACAAAACGTCAACACAAAAACATAATTAGACTAACTAGTTGAGCAAATGAACCACCGGTTCGGAACGCGGCCCCGGCCTGAGAAGACTCCGGCAAGAAACTCAGCGGGCTTTTTTTTGGTCTATTTACAAACATTTACCAACTTAAGTCTAAATACAATGATTTCATTGAGTAGCATAGTTGGGCGAACAGCTCATTTGTAAGCTTCTTTATCATCTAAATAATCTTTATCTTATAATAGCCTTTTTGGCACAATTTACTTTTAATTACATTTTTAAATTTATGAACAATAAGTTATGTAGTTACTCAAAATACTGTATCAATTTGGTGTACAATAAAGAGTTATCTATCTATCTATCTATCAGGCAGGTCAAAAACAAAAATCATTTATTCATTTAGGTCACAAAGGTCAAAATATCTGCCAAAACTACCATAGTTGGGCGAACAGCTCATTTGTAAGCTTCTTTATCATCTAAATAATCTTTATCTTATAATAGCCTTTTTGGCACACGTTACTTTTAATTACATTTTTAAATTTATGAACAACAAGTTATGTAGTTACTCAAAATATTGTATCAATTTGGTGTACAATAAAGAGTTATCTATCTATCTATCAGGCAGGTCAAAATCAAAAATCATTTATTCATTTAGGTCACAAAGGTCAAAATATCTGCCAAAACTACCATAGTTGGGCGAACAGCTCATTTGTAAGCTTCTTTATCATCTAAATAATCTTTATCTTATAATAGCCTTTTTGGCACACGTTAATTTTAATTACATTTTTAAATTTATGAACAACAAGTTATGTAGTTACTCAAAATATTGTATCAATTTGGTGTACAATAAAGAGTTATCTATCTATCTATCTATCAGGCAGGTCAAAATCAAAAATCATTTATTCATTTAGGTCACAAAGGTCAAAATATCTGCCAAAACTACCACCACATTATAAGATGAGTAGTCATCTTGAGTAAGGCTGTGAGATGAACAGTGTTCAAAGAAACACCGGTTTTTCAATTGCCATTAATTGATTACAATTAGTAATATTAATAATAATGTTTATAAATTTTAAAAAGTACCATGTAATTACAACATTATATTACAAAATAAAAACAAACACTCGAAACATTCTTGCATTCTTTCATTAAATACCTATCACAATAGAAATTATGAATAATTGGGTGAAATTGATATGGTGAAGACTGCATTACTGTCGTGATGTATGATATGATTTAAAGCAGTTCTTTATACACAGTGGCACGCGGCAACATTCGCACTCATATGGCGTTTTTTGATTCTTACGGTTTTCTTTTAAACAAACAACACAACGTTTAGTAAAATTACGATTACGCGCGGTACTAACCCCTGTTGGTTCCAGTAAAACGGGCCAATGTGTAGAATTAACTAACCTATTGGGTTGTTCATGCGTAGACCTACTGATGGAAACAGTTTGCCTACGGTTTTGGGGACAATGTGAAACTGTAGGCAAGGCAGTAGATGAGCATGACAAGTGGAAATCATGGTTACTCTTTTCTTGTCTTGCCACGATAATACTGAGACATCCCCGGAATGTCTCGCAATCAGCTGTCCCCTTTGAAGTGGAGCCTTATTTACAATAAAGGGAACGTCACTACGTGAAGGTCTCAAGGTACCGACGCAGTCGGTACCATTGAGCTTCAGAAATCTAGCTAATAGAGGTGAATTGTACCAATTATCCATAAATAATCTATAACTTTTATGTAACAGAGGAGCAATGAGCTTTTTCACCACAGCTGTACTTTTTAGGTCACCGGGTGACTGGTCAAGGTCAGTCACGGATTGTTTACCTGCGTAAACAATAAATGACCACAGGTATCCAGTCGCACTCTCGCAGAGCTCAAAGGTCTTGATACCAAACTTAGAAGCTTTGTTCTGGATATACTGTTTAAAATTCAATCTTCCTTTCCATAGGGTTAGACTTTCGTCTATGCAAATATTTTTACTTAAGATATAATTGGACTGAAAACGTGAATTTAAATGTATCAATATTGGTCTCAAACGGTGTAAACGATCAAAACTTCTATCGCCAGCATTGGAGGGATTAAAGGTCGTAACGGGGTCCGAATCTACAAAATGTAATGCTCTTGACAGCATTTCATACCTCCTTCGTGTAAAGATCTTACGGAAAATTTCTGTTTTCAGAAGAGGATCAACAGAAAAGCAACTTACTAAAGTTGGCATTTTGATGATCCCCAACATCATCCAGAACGAAAAGAGGCATAAAATTTCGTGAAAATTAGTGGGGTACCACTCAGACTGGAAAGAAGCAGATACAATCTTTGTCGCGTACAAGTTCGTTTCAGTAACAATTAGGTCTAAGACGTCATCGCTCCAGTAGCGACGAAAAGCATCATAGGCCGAATTGGTAACATGAACCGAACCAGTACGGTCAGGTCGAAATGGTTCCTCTTCACCTTGAAAAGAATCCATTGTCGACCATTCAAAATGAAGGTTCTGGCCTTCCAGTCGTGGGAGATTATCCGCTCCATTACTAGCGTCGAAAAATTCATCATTATCATTCTCGCTAGCATCTTCCCGTTCAGCGTTTCTCTCTATCCTGCATTCTCGTCTGCCGCCTCCTAATTACATCCCTCGCCATACTTGCCAATTCAGGGGGGGACATCCTCATCTGTCGTCCAAATTTCTTGGAGAGGATGCCCCAATTCCCATCGATTGTCCCTACGGCCCTGGTTCGGATACCCACGCCCACGGGCACTCTGTCCTCGTCCACTCCTTACACCTCTTCCTCGCCGTCGTCCACCTCTTCGCACACTCACACTTCTCTGACGTTCATCTCTTACAAGATCCTCAGACACATACAGAACGTGAGTATCCGGGGCCAAAAAATCGCCATCACCTTCGGTAATCTCCTCCAGCGCCGTCTCATCTTCCCCGAAGACACGGAGAACGGTACCCGCCGATGCGCTGTAAAAATAAATTCAATTATTAGCTTCTACCGCCTGTAATTCAGAATTATCCTAGTAAAGGTAAAATATAATATGGATTTTCGTATTATCTTCAAGACGTAAACTTATTAATTTGTTCCTGTATATAAATAAATAAATAAATGTATACACATTCACACAGCGCCCTCTAGTCCCAAACTACGCAAAGCTGTTGTTATGGGTACTAGACAACGGATAAACATGTTTATATACTTTTTTTTGTTAATACATTGTTCTATAGAAATGACATCCAGACCTAGAATATTCCTCTGTGGGTCACACAAAGTATTGACCTATGTGGGAATCGAACCCACGACCTCGTGTTTAACAGTCTCGTGCTTAGACCATGCTTAGACCACTAGACTAACGAGCCAGTCGTATGAAATTGATTAAATGATTTGATTGTAAATAAATTATGTATTTTTATTGAATCATTCACGAAGAATATGAGAAGAAATAAACTTACGAGTCAGATCGAAAACGAATTGGCGATCGGTCGCGCTCGGGGGATGCTGGAGGAGGTGACGGCGACGGCGACGCTCGTTCGTTCTAAATGAAAAAAAAAAAACAATGAAACCCAGTTGCAATCAATACAGCAATATCGCAAAACAATAAAAAAGCCAATACTGTTAGAGGCAACCACTCCCGGCGATCTGGCGACGTGAGCGGCGAGTAAGGAGGAGCCTCCGGCGACTGCTCCTCGCGTCCTTCGCTCTGATACGTAAACAAAAAGCATGTTAGTGGACTGCAAACCGCAAGCTATATAGACATATATAAATATATATATAGTTATTATATTATTAATAATATATTATTATTTATTTATATTATATATATATATTATATTACATATATATATATATATATATTTTGTTACGAGCGTGGGGGTCGGTTTAAATAGAAAATGCGAGGACAACCGTTGAAGACAGATTTTATTCAGCTGCACTTAACTTACAGCAAAGCGCGTACAAATTCGATAACTCTTCCTTACACAATACACAGTCACTTGTATAATCGCACTGTATCGCTTCACACACTTTATCGCAATGATCGCTTCGAATTCTAGTCGTAGACTAACTTGAGCAGCGGCTGTTAGCTCGCCTTTTATATAAGGCGCGGCCGAGTAGCGAAAGATCGAGAAAAGACAGGTACATTCTGAAAAAGACAGGAACTTTCTGGGAGGTTCTATTAGGTCTTGTGTCTCTTTCTATTCGTTCCATTCCTTCTAGAACAGTGACGTCAAGGCATGCTGTCTCTTTCTAGCCTGACGTCTCGTTCTATTCATTCCATTCCTTCTAGAACAGTGATGTCAAGGCATGCTGTCTCTTTCTATAGTGCCGTCTCGCTCACTCCTATGGAAATTTGGCCATATATTGAAGTGGCCAAGCGTCGGGCGTAGCACTACCCCCTTCTTAGACATGCTCGTCCCGAGCATTATTAGATCCGTAGTATCTCGCCAGTCGGTCAACATGTACAACCTTCAAGGGGCTTCGCTGGTTGCGTTGTATCCGGTATGTAACGTCATTGATCCTGGTGACAACTTTATACGGCCCTTCCCAGGTTGGAGACAACTTCGGAGATTTGCCTTTGCGACGCATCGGATTGTGTAGCCATACCAACGAGCCTTCGTCGAACCCGGCTTGATGAGAGTTGCGGTCGTATCGGGTTTTCATTCTGTCGCTTGCCTGGAGCCCAGATTCACGGACGTGGGTGTGAACGTCATTTAGTCTATCGCGCAATGCACTAGCATATTCCGTGATTTCTTGCGGTGAATCTGGAGGACGTCCAGTCAGTAGATCAGCCGGTAGTCTCAGTTCTCTGCCAAAGTTTGCACACGCAGGCGTCACCGTTGTGTTTTCATGTATCGCTGTTCTATAAGACAACAAGAACAAAGGAATATGACTATCCCAGTCCTTCTGGTGGCTCTCAACAACCTTAGCCAAATGCCTTTCCAAGGTTTGGTTAAATCTTTCAACCATTCCGTCAGACTGCGGATGATATGGGGTGGTCCTGGTTTTATGAATACCCATTATCCTACAGGTTTCTTGAAATACCTGTGATTCAAAATTCCTTCCCTGGTCACTGTGTATTTCCAGAGGAACTCCATATCGGCAAAACACTTCCGTGACTAGTCTTTCGGCAACTGTAGTTGCTTCCTGGTTAGGTATGGCAAAAGCCTCCGGCCATTTAGTAAAGTAGTCCATTACTACTAGGATGTATTTGTTTCCAGACTCCGATGCAGGAAATGGCCCTGCAACATCTAATGCAATCCTTTCCCAAGGCGCTCCAACATTGTATAGCTTCAATGCTCCCCTGCTCCTTGTATGCGGCCCTTTTACCGATGTGCAGCATGTACATTTCCTACACCAATCTTCAACATCCTCACGGCAATGGATCCAATAGAATCGTTGACGAATCTTCATCAACGTCTTCTTCACACCAAGATGGCCGCCTGAAGTTCCGTCATGAAATGATCTCAGAACCTCATTAATTTTAATCTTTGTGACAACCAACTGCAGATGTGAGTCTTTCCCGTTTGAAGACTCCCATTTTCTACACAGGACTCCATTGTGTATCACGAGGCTTTCCCATTGTGCCCAGTAGCTCTTCGTAGCTGCACTCATTTGGGAGACATCACTCCATTTCGGCTTAGGTGTTCCTGCCTTTATCCATTCGAGAATAGGCTTGATGTCTCGATCCTCTTGCTGTGCTTGCTGCATGGCTTCGCTACTCCACTCATCGCTGACAGTAACAGTCCTTATCGTTCTAATCGGCACACTGTCCTTAGCTTCCTGCCTGCCACAATGGTTACGTTCCACCGGACAAGGTCTTCGAGAGAGCGCATCTGCATTTCCATGCGCTTTCCCACTCCGATGTTCGATGACGAAGTCGTATTTCTGGAGCCGTTCAATCTGTCGCGCCGCTTGTTCTTGGCCATTAACTTGTTGAGTCCGTTTCGGGCAGCTAGGCCGAATATGTCCTTGTTCTTTGCAGAAATAACACCTGGGGGCGAATTTCCGACGGTACACACGTTGCTCATTTGTTGAGATCTCACGCAATCTATGTGCTCGAGGGTTATGTCGTACAGCTTCCACTTCAAGGGCGTGAGCAACAGCATCTTTAAGGGTTGCATGGTGACCCAGACGGACGGCAGCTCTCACCTCCAAGTCTCTGATCCCGTCAATAAAAGCTTGCACCAAAATGCTGTCAAGAAATGACGAAGAAGCTCCTTGGTAAGCTTTTCTATTTCCAAAGCCCACTGCTGCAGAGACTCATTAAGACGCTGGTTTCTGTCCTTCAATTGGGCACGGTAGACATATTCCAAGTGACTATCACCGTAACGTGATTCCAACGCTTCAAGAAGGCGGTCGTAAGTCACTTCACCTCCAAGCGCCTCTAAAACACTGAGTGCTTGGTCTCGTAACCCCAATGTTAATGCTGTTTTGGCTTGCTCCTTATCCCAACCGTTCGCCTTTGCCACAGACTCGAACTGCAGTTTGTATGCAGTCCACGAGGAGGTCCCATCAAATGGCGGTACTTTGAACTTTCCGACAGCCTGTGCAGATGAAATGGTTACAGAGCCAGCTGTTCCGCAAGCTATTTTCGTCTCCAATTTTTTTACGTTTTGAGCCACAGACTGCAGCCGCTCCTCATAACTCTCAAATTTCGTGTCGATGCTTCCTAATTTTTCGTCGTGGCTTTCTAATTTTACGTCGTGGCAGTCGAGCTTGTCTTGCACTGAATGAATTTCTCTTTGCCATTCCGCTTTAGACTCTTTCAAGAAGGCAAATAGATCTTCTTGTTGTTCCCGGAGCTGAACCTTTAGTTGCAAGGCCTGCTCTTCCTGGCGACGGGCCTGCTCTTCCTGGCGTCGGGCCTGCTCAGCCTGGTGGCGGGCCTGCTCTGCCTGGTGACGGGCCTGCTCTTCCTGGCGACGGATCAGCTCCTCCTGTTGTTGCTGGAGCTGTGCCTTCAATTGCAGAGTCTGCTCTTCCTGGCGACGGGCCTGCTCTGCCTGGTGACGGGCTTGCTCCTTCAATAAGGTCATAATCGCGCTCAGGTTAATTTCCGATGATGATCTTGAAGCACCCGTCGACGTACTCGGAGTACCCGCAGCCTCTTCTGCGGCCTGGCTTCGGGTTTTAACTCCCTCCCTGTCGTCTCTCGGCGTTATCGGCATTTTCTATCCCGCTTCTGACACCAGTTGTTACGAGCGTGGGGGTCGGTTTAAATAGAAAATGCGAGGACAACCGTTGAAGACAGATTTTATTCAGCTGCACTTAACTTACAGCAAAGCGCGTACAAATTCGATAACTCTTCCTTACACAATACACAGTCACTTGTATAATCGCACTGTATCGCTTCGCACACTTTATCGCAATGATCGCTTCGAATTCTAGTCGTAGACTAACTTGAGCAGCGGCTGTTAGCTCACCTTTTATATAAGGCGCGGCCGAGTAGCGAAAGATCGAGAAAAGACAGGTACGTTCTGAAAAAGACAGGAACTTTCTGGGAGGTTCTATTAGGTCTTGTCTCTTTCTATTCGTTCCATTCCTTCTAGAACAGTGACGTCAAGGCATGCTGTCTCTTTCTAGCCTGACGTCTCGTTCTATTCATTCCATTCCTTCTAGAACAGTGACGTCAAGGCATGCTGTCTCTTTCTATAGTGCCGTCTCGCTCACTCCTATGGAAATTTGGCCATATATTGAAGTGGCCAAGCGCCGGGCGTAGCAATATATATATATATATATATATATATATATATATATATATATACATATATATGTCTGAAGACAGGGTGCTAAGGCGCTCATTAGGGGAGGGCTATGACCAGCAGTGGACTAAAATAGCCTGATGATGATGATGATGATGATGATGATGTCTATATATATATATATATATATATATATATATATATATATATATATATATATATATATATTTATATATATATATATTAATAATAATAAACGCGTTACCATTTGCAAGTTGTCCTCCTCCAACAAATCCTCCTCAAGTATTTCAATCTAAAATATAAGTACAATTTTTTTTATCCAAAACCACTGAAACTCATTGCAACATATTAGACAAACTTAAGTGGTTTATTACCTCATCGTCTAAATAAAACTCTTCATCGCCGCTTTCTTCCTCGACATTACTATAAAGCAAGTCGAGGAAGCTCTGCGGCGCCTCTTCGTCCGTTCTCCAGGCATTTGACATGCTATGTAACAAAAAAGAAAATGTTGCAATAATAGATAGCCATACATTACTCGTACCAGCTATATCCACATGTTATTATTTACTAAAAAAAACATAATAACAAATTTTCATAAACAGTCGATGTACATAACAATATCGACAAAACAGAAATATCGTGACTTCCCTATTCAAAACATCTGCAACAAATACTTCACAGAAATTTAGACCTTATAGCCGTAGATATAAATACAAAAATGGCGTGGATAACTGAACTGCCAATTTATAACGGTTTCTCATGAAATTTTTCTAACTATTATCACACTGAAATTTATAATTACGTACATAATTGTTCTCAAAACGAGTTCTAATGAATTTATAGAGATAAAAAGTCAATACTTTTCAATGTATTCACTGACAAACATCGTAAAAATAGCTCTGAAGTCGGCAACTTTCTGGGGCTTTATATATTAGTTATAACGATGTATTCTTTACAAACTATTACCTAAATACAATCATTATAAACCGAATACTCATATTTATAATAAGAAAACATTACTTACTTGAATAAATCCGAGTATTTGCAATAAAATGTAAGCACTAAGACACTGACGCACTCACAAATAGCACCAACTGTGTTTGCCGCGAAAAAATAAAAAAAAAATTTCGGACCACAGGTATAATAAAATTTATGCTTCAAATGTCAAGGAAATGTTATAGGGAACGCATGTAATCAAACTTCTTCATACAAAAGTAGAACGTAAGCTCATTGAAATTGAGTCTAAAGCCGCGTGGGGAGGTCCGGTGACCGGTCACCGCTTGGGGTTTGACGGAATGGCGCGTTAATAGCCCCGGTGACCGGTCACCGCTTGGGGATATAATGGTAATGTTATTTTCCCTAAAGGAAATAACTTACCACCCCCAAAGACCTCTATTAAAGTTCTAGTCTCAGATAATCTGATATTTTTATCATCATCGACTATTTGCTTAAAATCTGGTAAGCTAATTACATTTATCTGTGCCCCTGTGTCACATTTGAAAGTCACTCTTTTATTTTCCACTCTTAGTTTTTCTACCCACTTATTATTTTTAATATCTATGTTGCAAAGTAGTCATAAGTCATGTACATTATTCTGACCAGTTTCATTAATATTATGATCTTTTTTCTTGCCAGTTCCAGAATAACAACCTACACTGAAATGATTAATTTTATTACATTTGTTACACTTTTTCCCATAGGCAGGGCATTGTCTCTGACCATGTTCAGTATTAAATTTTTTACACTTATAGAAATTCTTATTGAAACTGACTTGAGGATCTCTATTATTACTATTAATACTATCTTTCTTCTTTTCTATAAAATTATTGTTATATGACTTATTATTAGAATAGTTAGCTTTATTGTCAGATGGTGTGTGTTGCTGTGATGACTTTGATTCCTGCACTGCATGAACTTCCGGGTTAGCCAGCACCTTCAAGTGTTCCCTGGACAGCTCCGCAGACCTACATATGTCCACTGCCTTGTCCATCGTCAAGTTCTTTACTTCTAAAAGTTTTTGCTGCATCCGTTGCTCCTTGACACAGATGACTATCCTGTCCCGTATCATGCGTTCTTTCTGGTCTCCGAAATTGCAGTTTTCTGCCATCTTCCTGACTGCTGTATAGAATGCATCAAACGATTCACCATTTTCTTGTATTCGCTTGTTAAAATTGTAACTATTAATAACTTCATTCTGCTTCGGCTTGAAATAATTTTCAAAAATATTCAATACTTCTTCTAATTTTGCCTTGTCGTCCGTTTTTAACACATTGTACTAGAGTTCCTGGGCTTGTTGTCCTATGCAATTGAGTAATATTGCTGCTTTCCGGGTTTCTGCTAATTTTTCGAAGCCGGCAGCCATAATGAAAGTCCTAAAGCTCTGCTCAAATCTTTGCCACTGAGGATAGCAGTTATCAATGTTATCTAGATTTAGGCCAGTCGGCATTTTATATTCCACTGCGCACGTCATAACTTCCACTTTTTCGTCCTCCGACATTTCTTTTGTATGTAGGCACGTGTTTGTCTTAATTGGCTTACCAGTGTCCGGCCCGTAGCAAAGTTTTTTCTATCTTTCTGAATCCTCTCGACTGCGCCATGTATTGTATGTTCTTTCAATAAAACACAAGGTGGAGGTCTTCGGTGGTTTATTAATAATTATATTTATTACAAATCTTTGTTTATTAATATTTATTCTTAGGACTGCTAATATCTACGTGTGGCTTCATGTTAGGTCCGGGGAGAGAGAGAGCTGTCATATTCAATTGACACTTGTCAATACTAGAGATTGTAACGTTCCGTTACTACATCATGAATACAGCCTTTGATGTTATTAAAAACAGAGAATCCCCACAAAATGTTGGTTCTCAATCGCCGCTTGTTTATAGAAATATTTTATATTAAAGTATTTACAAATTTACAAGTACATAGCACACATCTGATTATGATTGAATTAGAAGAAATGACATCCTTTGTGTATTACATCAACTGTACATCTACATTAACTGTGGGATGTTACCATTGTGCCTCCGATGTAAGATAATATATATTTGTGGGAGTGTATGTAGTTCTTGTCAGACTAAGAAACACTTACGAAGAAGACGAAGATATCGCTTACACACTTTTTGTAGTTTGTGTGTTAGTGATGGAACTAGGGGCATAACGGGGACGCTAAGGGAAAATTATAAAAAACTACATTAAAAATCAACATAATGTTTTCATTTATTTATGGCACTATAGTAACTTAATCAACTACTAATTGGCATAGTCTTTGGACGAAAATGTTATCATAAATTTCTAATAATAATATTTTTTTAAGTATACATAAAAATACCGTCTAGCCCCGTATGTGGGGTAAGATGGGGAATGATAAATGGGGCATGATGGGGTTAAGGGGCAAGATAGGATTCTCATTCATCTTCACAGAAAATGCATATGAGTACTTCTTCTAAGTTCTAAGTTTCCATTATCAACCCCAGCGCATGCAGTATGTGCCCATCGCCCACAAAGCTGACATTGTACCCAATTTTCGGCAGATTTAAGGTAAGTGTGGTTTGTATCGTTACAATAAAGACAAACGCTATCTTCTTGGCCTGAAGTTGATGGCCTGGTCTTCTTCTGCAGTTTACTATTTTTGGTAGTAACGTTCTTGGACGATTTACTATTTTTAGCCGAAACATTCTTTGATAATTTACTCCTTTTGGCCGGAACGTTCTTCGACAATTTAGCTTCAAGTTCCTTTTTATATGGAGTTGAGGTTATTATTGCTGTTTTACCTCTTCGATATTTTTTCCTATTTTCGTTCATTTGAACTGCAGGAATCGGCAATATATCTTTAGGTGAAGCAGTTTCAAAACTAGAAGTTAAATCACGGCAGACGGCTCGTATGGGAGAACGAATTACCACAGAACTTCCTGCTTGAACTTCAAATAATTGTGAACAATCTTGCTGACTGGAATCTGGAACTGGCGTACGTTGATTTTCGGAGAGAACAGGTGCAAAAAGATCTTCATGAATCGATTGAACTTGTTGTTTCTGGTGTTTTACGTTCGGATATACGCCCTGTCTTAACATTACATTCTGTACGAGTTGCTGACTTTGATGAGGGAAGGTTTGTAGAACTTGACGGGGATAGTATTTCAGATGCAGTGTGAGGCTCTGTCTCCATGAACTGAACGTTGACAACGCTTGATGCGGTTGGTACTTCATGGCCCGGATGAGATACTAACTCTGTTGATGAAAGATTGCAGGAATGCAAAATAGATGGTGACTCAAGACCGGTATGAGGCTCTGTCTCCGGCGACTGAGCGTTGACAACGCTTGACGTGGTTGTTTCTTCATATCCAGGATGAGGAGCTATGTGTGCGTTGGTCTCTATTAACGGTAGGTTAACAGACCTTGACGTAGTTGGATTGTCTTGAGCTAGAGGTATGTTTGTAGTTTCAGCAGCAATGAAATCAACATCACTAAAATTGTCTTGGTTGTACGGCCATATACCACACTTCCTGAAGCTGTTAACCGCTGTGGACATTGTAGCTGCTTGCCCAAATATTAGGGGTTAAAGTATGAAATTGCCGATTTGTACTGACAAATTGAAATTCGTTATTTTTTTTAATTTAACGTATTTATTTAATCAAAATAATTACCATTATTATCTATACATTGCTGCCATCTAGTAGGAAGGTCATTTATGCCTTTGCGATAGAACTCTGGTGATCTAGATTCGACAAACTGTGTGAAAGCGTGTTGTACTGCCTCCTGAGAAGAAAACTTTTTATCACATAGAAAATTGTCCAAATCACGAAAAAAATGGTAGTCTGTTGGAGCAAGGTCTGGTGAATACGGAGGGTGACGGATAGTTTCTAATTGCAGTTCCTGTAGAGTTAAAACGGTTTCTCGTGCTGTATGAGGTCTCGCGTTATCATGGAGCAATAATGGTGAAGATCGATTCATGAGTCGGGGCTGTTTCACTGCTAGTTTTGCTATCATTGTTCGGAGTTCGGCACAGTAGACATCTGCCGTTATTGCTTGACCAGATCGTAGAAAGCTATAGTGAATAACACCATGCTGAGACCACCAAACAGTTACCATTACCTTTTTATTGGTAAGCTTTGCTTTAGGACACTGTTGTGGCGTTTCACCTGGGGTCAGCCATTGCATTTTTCGCTTACGGTTATCGTAAAGAATCCACTTTTCATCACATGTCACAATTCGATCCAATATTCCTTCATTTCTGTATCGACTCAACAAGGCAACACAAGTTTCAACACGCATTTCTTTCTGCAGATCAGTCAAATCATGAGGTACCCATTTTTCACATTTTTTTATTTTATTGATTTGACGCAAATGAGTCAATATTGTTGGTAAGGTAACGTTAAACCATGCAGCTAATTCCTGGGTAGTTTGGCTCGGATCGGCTTCCACCATGTCTTTCAATTCATTGTTATTCACCTGTGTGGACGGCCTTCCTCGTGGTTCGTTCTTCAAATCAAAGTTTCCATCACGAAAGCGTTTAAACCAAAATCGCACGGTGCGTTCATTAGCAGTCCCCTCTCCAAACGCAACATTGATATTGCGAGCTGTTTCTGCCGCGTTAGTTCCGCGTCGGAACTCGTATTCAAAAATCACTCGAATTTTCGAAGTAACCATCTTTCTTGTCTAAGCTGAATAAAAAAATCAACTGAAAGTCGATAATCGAATGTTGCACATTTTTAAATGAAGAACTACATAGGTACCATGTGGAAAAAGTTTCACTCAAAAATCTCAAACCATGAAGGTTCTATGTCAATTCGAAGTACCTATTACAATGAAACGGCAATTTCATACTTTAACCCCTATTATTTCACTTATTTGGAACATGGTTATCACACGTCCTGGGTGCGATCTCAACCAATTTGAAGCAGCGTGGTCATAATAGGTACTTAAAGGCTTCATGAAAGCGACATCAACAGGTTGCAGCTTATGCGTGCAATGAGGAGGGAAGCAAATTATAACAACTCCATGTTGTCGTGCAAGATTTATAACATCCAGATTTTGAGTATGACTCGTATGTCCGTCTAAAAGCAGCAAGACTTTATTGCTAGGAGAAGCTCCTGAAAATTGAATGAACTGTTTGAACCAAATAGTGAATATTTCAGTTGTCATCCAGCCTTTTGGATTACATGCTGATGTAGTTCCGGGGGGAGCACGGTCTAACAATTCTGCTTTCATACGCTGTCTCGGGAAAATAATAAGTGGAGGCATGTATGTCCCAGCGGTATTAAAACAAATTTCTACAGTAACAGTTTGACCTCTCTCTGCAGAAGATAATAAAACGACTTGCTTTTTTCCTTTTAAAGCTATTATCTTGCATTTAGTTTTTGAAACAACGGAAATACCAGTTTCGTCACAGTTATAGATTTTATCTGGAGTTAAATGTAAGACATCGTATGTTTCACCGAGCAGCTTGTAGAAATTTCCAACTGCTAGTCTATTGAATCCCATGGCGCGAGCTGCCAACGTACCCTCTGGTTTACGAATCGATAATTCAGGTTGGCGTTTCAAAAATCCGTTGAGCCAATCGACACCTGCCATTTCTTTCTCGTTATTAAAATTGTGCTTTTTGTTATTTATTTTAGCCAACTGGTAAGCCAGTCGCCTTAAATCGAGAGTAGTTAAGCCAAAAAGTCGTTGTTCCATATACTTCACATATTGTGCAAGTTCTTGTTCTTCTTTTTGCGAAAAAATAGACTTTATAGGTCCCAACGGTAAGCCAACGGTATTTTCTTCACCTAGTTTAATTTTTTTAACATAACGCTCCAAAGTTGTTTGAGGAACACCATATTCTAAAGCTGCCTTTCTGTATCCTGATTCTCTACTCAAAACTTTGTCTATAGCTGCTTTTATGGACTGTTGTGACCAGTCTCCTCTTTTTTTTTTGTACTTCCTAACCATGTTTAATCTGAAAAAACAAAATAAACGATTTTTCAATCTAAATATCTTTAAACAATCTGCGGAAACTATTAGCGACTAGGAGCGACGGTGCCCTAGTGCTTAAGGTATCTGTCTCGTAAGCGAGAGGTACCGGGTTGGAATCCCACTCGGCCATGTACCAATGACTTATTTGGTTATGTATGACCAATGAGTTATGTACATCTAACCATTGCTCTTACGGTGAGGGAAAACATCGTGAGGAAACCTGCACATTCAGGAGACTTAATGTGTAAATATGATCCAATCTGGTCAGGTTCCCTTGCTAGCAGGGTCACGAAGGTCGGGTGGCAGTCGCTCCACTGTACGCACTTTCGCCGACTGTCATGGCCGCACTGAGTTTTGTCCAAAAGCCGCCTCTCATTGGCTAAACTGCCACCTCGCGATTGCGTTTAGTTTCTGCTATGTGTGCGTGTCCCCGTCTTACCTCGCTACCCCATCATGCCCCTAGTTCCCCTATGTTAGATTACATTAGGTGATGATTTTCTCCTTTCTTCCATCTAAAATGGGATGTTTCATCGGTCAATCTCCAGATTTGCTCGGTACAAAAGTGCGGCAAAACGTCTACAGTCATCATATTATATACGTTACAAATTTGTTCGAAGTTCAAACTTCGGACTACAAGCTGTACTTATCCACTTGATTTGGGTCGAACTACCTTTGATTATGAATACCATGCTTCTCTGCATTGTATTACTTTTGTATTATTTATCAGGCAGTTTACTTTATTACTTAAATCCTTAGATATTATTATTGTTATACTCTACTTATTTAAATCCAATAATTATTTTTATATAGGTACTAGAAAGTGACAATGACAAACTGACAAGAGTGACAAATTACCACAGACTGCTTAGTCGGTATGTTAACACAAGTGACAAGCTGTATTTATATTTAACAAAATAAGTAATTTAATTCTTAAGAGACGATTAAAGCTACTTATGGTATTTAATCACAAGGCAATGTCATAAAGTTAAAAGAAAATTAAAATTTCATTTTTTTCATTTTTTTATTTAATGACTTCATTACTTCCATAAGTATACAAACATAGTAAGTGAGTACAAATAAAAGCACTTAACATTAATAACTGGCGGTTTACTATAATTATGAACTAAAAAAAGACCCCTAAAATAAAATTACAAAATTTATTTTCTCATTTAAACCTGTCTCTATACCTACTTTGGGATCCTATATAATAAATATAAAAAATACATCATAATTCTGTCTTATTCAATCATATTCAAATGTGTGCTATATAAGTACTAATAAAAAAAAGTTTCTGCAGAATTTTATAATAACACGGAGAACGAGAAATCACAGTAATAACATTTTTTTTTATTGGTGTAAATTTATGTTTGTGTGTGTGTAAAAAAGGATGGATTTTTAGACATAAAAAAGCCAAACCCGCAGTTAGATTGGTAAAACGTACGTAAGTTGAAAGCTTCGGATGCGATTCTGATTAACACTAAGATAAATAAGTTAAAAACAATACAAAATAGCTCTTGAATTAAAGGCTCTAGTTACCATGTCATGAAAAACAAAGGAATTGAATAATTTACCATCTTGCTTGTAACACTTGTAAAAGTTTTTTGTTATTGTCAGCCCCCATTCTATTATTTTAAAAAATCTGTTGATCTAAAAAAAGAACAAAGTTATACAATACCGTACCGGCTTTATTTATTAAATGGAGGGGGAAGGGGACATTCAACCATTGAGAGCGTAGCAGGCCCACGTCTGATTCATGTCAAGTAAGTTCAACCTTCATGCACTTGAATTTAATTCTTGCTAATTAAAAACTATTTTCTAGGTAATATTCTTAATATTTAAATTCCTGTTTTAAATTGTTTCAGACGTAGGCGTACACCACGCGTCACAAGTGGATAGACTGAAGCGCTTATAAACAAGCTGGAAGGCCAACCCCACCTAGTGACACGAAAATTCACAGGTTTCCACGGCCGTGAAAATTTTGAAACTGGTTAGAAGCAAGTTGCCCTTCAATTAAACCACCTCCCAAACGGTTCCGTCAAGACTGCAGACCAGTGGCTTACTGTAACGCACTATTAACAGTAATTTATAGAATCTACTTTGAAATATTACTTCTTGAATAACTAATCTTATTTGTGGGTTTGGAGAGACCTAAAAAGCCGGGCCTGCGCGTAATTCGCAACATTAAAAAGAGAACGGACGCAAACGGGCAACCGAGGGGTGTCAACTCCATCCCTGACAGAAATAGAGAAACGTATTCTATCAATTATCGGGCCAGAATATTCTGGTGGATTGCCCAGACTCAATGGCAGAAGAACATGTGAGTTTTATGTAATACTAGCTTTTGCTCGCGGCTCCACCCGCATGGTTGTTGGTTATCGCGACCAAACATAGTTTATGTCCATTGTCAAGGTCTAATCTACCTCCAAACCAAATTTCATTAAAATCAGTTCAGTGGCTTAGCTGTGAAAGATGGACAAACAGACACACACACACACACACACACACACACACATACACGCACACACGCACACACGCACGCGCGCACACACACACACACACACACACACACACGCACACACACACACACACACACACACACACACACACACACACACACACACACACACAGAGAGAGAGAGAGAGACACACTCAGACACACGCGCACACACACACACACACACACACACACACACACACACACACACGCACGCACGCACGCAACTGTAGGATAAGAAAAAGTAGTTCCTTGTTAATGCATAGAGTGTTTAACCCTTCTTAAAAATTTTACAGTAGGTACTTGATAATCAAGTGAAATAATTTGTCCTACGTAATGCTTCAAACTCTTTTTTGTGGCAAACCGTACCAAAAGCCAGTCACGTTCTTTAAATTTCTTGTCCTCTGTAAAAAAATCGATGTCATTGATTTCAAATGGAACGTTTGGCAATATTGGTTCATTATTTTCTCTCTCTCTTGCAAACATTGTTCAATGTAATCGTCAAAAGTTTCATACATTGAGTTATCTGTGTCAGAAACGATTAAATCAGGAGAAGAATTATGAGATGTCAATGTCAAAGAGCTCGATTCACTGAAAACACGCTGTTTCTTTTTTTTTTGGCAATAAGTATTTCTTCATTTTCTTCTGGTTTAAACTTTTTCTTTTGAGTCTTTTGCTAAGGTAGCACCTGTTTCTCTGCATATGTATTATTATCAGTAAAACTTTTTATTTCTTTCAGAACTGATTTTGCGTTGTTCAATTTTACTTTACCGCGACTTACTTGCTTCTTTGTAGATGTATAATCAGATTTAGATGATCCAGGCTTAATAATTATATCAGATTATATAGTTATTTTTGAAGGCACATTCTCTATAGATCTTAAATTACTGTTAGAGTTTTTGTTTCCATGGATTGAAGGCATTTCGGTAAATCATATGTAGCTACGAAAGGCAAATTAGTTGGATCATATTTAGATAATTGGTTAAGAAAATGAACATTCGATATTGGACCTCTTCGCTCTGCTGGATCAATGACATGACAGCGCTTCCAATCTTCATATTGTAATGTCATGTATCAAATCATGTCGAACCACCCTGATTTTGTGTGATTATACCTTGTTTTTGGTGGTCCAAGTTCACACCACCGGGACCATAAATGTTCGGCCTTATACACCACGTATGGTGGTAAGCATTCACCGTCAGCAGTTACACTAAACATAATTGAAACTGAGCTTTTGCTGGAGTTTAAAATACGTTCGGGATGCTTGGTACCACGTTTAAAAATTGCTTTTTGCGAAACAGGGTCATCACTCAAATTAGTCTCGTCAAAATTCATGATATTTCTACTACGTATATCTTTGATTGACGTTTCGAGATTTTTATAATAATCGTACATTTCCTCCACAGTTTTGGATGCTCGACTATGTTTTATGTTTACTGTAGCTCTCTGCGTGAAATTGTGTCGTTGTAAAAAATTGCGAGCCCATCGTTCACCGGGCATTTTGCCTTTGAAAAGTGTTTTCTTACCATTTTTTTCCAGGTAGTTATATACTACAATGCGTAAATCTAGCAGCGAAAGGGGGCTACCGAATTCTGACGCAACGATTATTGCTGCTGCAATATGTTTTTCCTCGTCTAATGATAGTTCTTGGGGTCGTCCGAGAGCCTTGTCATGAATTTTGTTTACATTTATTAATAATTGTACGTCGTGGTATACCAAATTGCTTTTCTGCTTCGTAAGATGACAGAGATTTACTATTTACTAGATCCACTACAACATTTAATGTTTCTAGTGAAGCGCCAGGTTTTCGTCTGATTCTTTTCTTTTCCATTTTTGTATTTTGTAACTGTCAAAAATATACAGAGATATGAGATATTGTGAAATGCTTACCAAATTTTCACCACGAGGAACCATTTTGTATAAAATAGGTAGAGTGCATGATCCATGTTGGTTTACACGAAGCGTGAGCAGCTCGCACTCAGACGTGTATGAATATGGCGGCCAAGTGCTGAACTCCCATGCATCACCTTGCACCCTTCGTACCCACACACGGTGTCGCGAGACGCCCCCGCCTGCATGCACGGGATGCATGGATCACAATCACAACTGTGATCACGTTGCAAAACTCTAAGCGAGCACTACCATTTTAGTGTAAGATAGGTACCAAGAACACGAGGTCAGGTCGAGTAGTTCAAGTAGACAGAGTATTACTCTGGTTAGGTAGTGTTTCTCTCATAAGAATTAACAAAAAAAGTTTTGAAATACTAAATTGCAAATTAACCGCATAATCTCGGGAGTTATTGGTGAATTTCACTTTTAATCTCAAAATTAAACCAAATAAAGAACTGAATAATAAAACAATTTCGTTATTGAATATCGATTAAAAACAGTGACAACCCTAAACCTAGGTAAAGTTGTGACATGTTTGTACGAGCAACCTTTTGCAAGATTGCCTACTATCCTAATTGATTGAAAACGAGCATATTCATTAGAAACAGTCGTAGATACAATTGAAGGATATATTAACTTACTTTAAAAGTAATAAATATCACTGGACTCGACGTTTTTCGGACAAAACCAATGTGTACGAAGGCATGCGATTAAGGGTTAGGGTGTATATATGGTAATTCATACAATATTAACACTTTTCTTACTATAGATTACAAAATCTTACCCTTTTTATAGATTGTGCAGCAAGAAATGGTTGTGACAATAGATGTAGATGTGGAAGAACCTCCAATGTCACCATTATGTAAGTTCAATTTCAACTTCTTCATCCTTGCATTAATCCTGGTATAATCAGTAGCTTTCACCTAGGAGTCCAGGGTCCACTTTTTCCAGTTTGATTGGCTTTGGCTGAACTTTGATGTTTTTTGTGAGGCGACTGCCACTGACCTGCACAACCCATAGGCCTGCAGAAGTCGCGTATGAATCATTCAAATAATAATAGTTATATATTGACTGGGTCTGAGGCGTGGGTTCGATCACCGCTCAGTGCAAATATTTGTATGCATCAATATGGATATTTGCGTTGGTCTGGTTATGTCTCTGCCTACGAACATATAAAACAGTTGTTACATATGGGAAATGGATTAAATGACCCACACAGAAGGGCTGATCGCAGCTTAAGCACCAGGTCCAACTGTGGATCCCAATTTATAATAATTCTTATAAATGTTTATATGACAACGGGAACTGAAAGATTAATGTGCTCTCAAGGATACCCAGATCAATGCAAATAGACATATAACAAACATATAGACATATACAAATACACTCGAGAGCAATGAATCCGGGTCACTCAAAGAATCCAAAAAATCTCGGAAAGTAAGAATGCTAGGTTAATTCAATAAATTGTATTTAATAGACAATTTAATACTCCTTAAATGAAAGTTAAAAAAATATGAGTCACCATACATTTTATTTACACAAAATTACATAAAGAAAAAAAACTGCTGATCTCTCCTTAAAACAAAAATAGGAAACATGAAATTTTTGAACTTTATGACGATTTTCTTGAATTTCAATACTTCGTATTACCTCCTCGTGCTTCCATTACTGCGTTTACGCGGTTTGGCATGCTGTACACCAAGTTCCTTATACGATTTTGGGGAATATTCTCCCATTCCTCTGTGAGAGCAATTTTGAGCTCAGGAAGCGTGATTGGGGGAGGGTTTCGTTGTTTTACGCATCTCCCTAGCTCGTCCCAAGCATGCTCGATCGGGTTGATATCCGGGCTGCGCGCTGGCCACTCCATACAAGTAATGTTCATCTCTTGAAGGTAGTCATTCACAATCCTACCTGTATGAGGTCGGGCATTGTCATGCATAAATATAGCATCCTCACCCAAATTGACCATAAATGGACCAACGTGTTCGTTGAGGATTTCTTCCACATATCTTACGCTAGTTAAAGAGCCGTTTTCTATGATCACCAGCTCTGTGCGACTTTCAGAGGAAATTCCGGCCCACACAAGTACAGACCCACCACCGTAGGCTACTTTTTCTTCGATGCATGCTTGCTTGAATCTTTCCCCTGGTCTTCTATACACTCTGTGTCTTCCATCCTGCTTGTAGAGCATAAATTTTGATTCGTCGGAGAACATAACTTTCGACCAATCTTCAATACTCCAATTTACGTGGTTCTGGGCATATCTTAGTCTTGAAATACGATGGCCACGCTCCAGTTTAGGGCCGTTTGCAGGTCTAAGGGGTTTTAAGTTAGATTCAGCAAGCCGACGTCTTACTGTCCATGCACTTGGGTTACTTCCTCCGAGGCGTCGAAACTGATTTGTGAGTTCAGTTCCTGTGAGAAAGCGATTTCGAAGCATGGTGTTCACCAAGTATCGGTCTTCTCGTGCTGTGGTACACCTAGTTCTGCCCGTTCCTGGTCTGCGTAGGTTAGAACCAGTTTCTTCGTAACGTCGGAGAACTCTTTGTACTGTTGACAGCGACACACCGACAGTCCTGGCTGTATCGCGCTGACTCCGGCCGGTTTCCACCAATGTAAGTATTCTGGTGCATTCTTCAAGTGTAAGCGACATGATTTCAGCTTGAATAATGAATATTGAGCACTATCAACCTGGTTTATGTACCAACATAAATGACAGATTACAAACAAAAGCAAAAACAAATCCTGTAATTTCGTAGTTCCATCTTCGACAGTGTTCCCTTTTCAAATTTGATTTTTTTATGATATAACTTTACAATAACTAAGAAGTTTTAATACTTTCATTTAAGGAGTATTAAATTGTCTATTAAATACAATTTATTGCATTAACCTAGCATTCTTACTTTCCGAGATTTTTTGGATTCTTTGAGTGACCCGGATTCATTGCTCTCGAGTGTATTTGTATTAAGCAGGATTTCATTCACTACTGCAATACTCAATCAAAGAATCAAAGAATCAATTTCGTTTATTCAGTTTAGGCACATAAAGAGCACATATGAACGTCAAAATTTTACAATAATGTCAGGAAATTACTAATATAATATTAAATTAAGTAAATAAATCATTTGAAAATGATTCTTTCGCTGGTTCGGTAAGTTGGTTCTACTGAGAAGAGACCAGCAAGAAACTCAGTGAACAATATTATAGTTTCTTTTTTTAAAACAATTTAAAAAAAAAAAATTAACGATAACTATTATTAGTATGATGCCCATATACGTTGTTTGAAGTGAAAACTTCTTTAGCGGCGTTGGATGGGTGAAAAGTGTTAAACTCGCGTCAGGATCGCTTGACCTTTGGACCGTAACCGATGACTGACGTCATACAACATAAGCTATAGACTGTCTATTTTGCAAGATACGGTAAAGTCCTTACGGTTTCAGATAGTACCGGGTTCAACCCTGGCTTTCTGACACTTTTTGTGATTATTTTTTCTTTTTGTAATTTATTACTTTTTGTGATTATTTTTTCTTTTTGTAATTTATTACTTTTTGTGATTATTTTTTCTTTTTGTAATTTATTACTTTTTGTGATTATTTTTTCTTTTTGTAATTCATTACTTTTTGTGATTATTTTTTCTTTTTGTAATTTATTAATTTCTTCTGACAGAAAATTAGTGATAGGTTCTATGATTGGCGCTATATTATAGGTATGGTATGGTAAGGTATGTTCTTTTTATCTTTTTCTATGTATATAACGAAGAAAGAAAGAAAAAAAAAAGGTTTTTGCTTCTGCCGGCACTCCCAGAGTGCAACCCGTCTTTTTTTATACTACTTACATAGCAGACAAGCACCCGGCCCACCTGATGGAAAGTAGTTACCATGGTCCATGGACATGTGCTTGTGCTGCCGATCCCATAAGAACGCTCTAATGCCCTTCTTGAAGAACCCCATATTGTAGTCGCTTGGTATAATCGCGGCAGGGAGTTGATTCCACAGTTCAAGCGTGCGAGGGAGAATGTTCCTTTCATACCGCACAGTCCTACTGTTTCATTTTAATACACTTATTTAATATTTCTTTTCTATTTTATCATTTCAGCAATAACTGCGGAAGTCGTGACTCCAGAACATAATTATAGTAGTAACCTACCAGCACAAAACAGCAAGTTTAATACTTATCATAATTTAAATACTTTTTATAATATGTTCATCTATACTCACAGCTCAACTACTTATTAGAACTCAATCTCGATTGTCCTTAGGGTATGTCACGTGTCACTGAATTGAGTCTAACTGTGTAAAAAAATATTTTGGAGATAAATATTGCTGAGCAACACGCCTCAGCAGGAAAAGATTTCCTGGCAATTGCTCAGTCGAATGCTGAAAGTATTCGCTTACACTCATTATGGTTACTCATCATCTTATGCCCAGTGTGCTTATCACATTATTCGAGTCCAGTAATCCAAAGAATTAATCCAGTGTCACAATATTCCAGTGCTAAATGCGCTTGAACAATTCACTGGACTGGAATGTGTCCATTCCAATTAAAGACGAGAAAACTAATTTAAATGAATGGTTAACATTATTTCAGTAGCATTCCAGCACTGGGTTAGCTTTCCTTAACCATTCATTTAAATAGGTCTTGGTTGCACCCGAGACCACCACAGATTTCTGTGTCCGCTTACTTCTTTTTGTTGGGTTATATAGCATTTATGAAAATGACTGTTGCTGACCTCCCAGCCCCCTGTGTGGTTACTTACACATAAATCTTTTTCGTTACAGATGCTAGCAGCTGCCACGGAATCCCAGGCAGAAGCTGCCAAAATGCAGGCTGAGGCAGCGAAGATACAAGCCGAAGCCTCTTTATTATTTGCACAGACTGCAAACAAAATTGCTGACGCTATGTTGGCATTTGTAAATAAAAAAGACGTGTGGCACTCGGGGACTTCCGCGGTAAAAAAAAGAATTGTGAGGGTAGTTGAACTGTACACACTTCAAAAATTTAGCTCTGTGTTTATTTTATTTTTAAATATATTTAAACTTAATTTTAAATGTTAAATAACAGTTAAAACTAATAGTTATCCTTTAGTGCACCATAACAACTCACTGATTCTCCTGTAAAATCTCTCTTGCACTGATAAAATCATAACTATCACTATGGATCTGTATACTCAGCTGTCAAATAGCATGGAAGAACTTTCGTTCGCATTTACATCACGTATGGCACAATATGAGGAAGACCTGAAGAATGCTGCGGGCAGTGATACATCCCATAAGTCTATAGCTGGCCTCTCACGGGACTTTATGGATTTCAAGGCACTCATTTGGAAGACTATGAATATGATGAAAGCGCAGATGGAGTTATTGTTTTCTGGGCTAGACAGGCATGAGATGGCTTCCCGGAGAAAAGTTTTGTTGATTCATGGCCTGGAAGAATCAAAAGAAGCCACCTGTACAAATCTGGCTCTTCATATTTTAAAGGAGAAACTGCAGTTGCCTCACATCTCAATCAACGATCTGGAGAACTGTCACCGCCTGGGAAGCAATGCTTCTAAACCCCGTCCACTCCTCATAAGGTTTCAAAGCTATCTGCTGCGGAATGAGGTATGGAATAGCAAGACTAGGCTTAAGGGTACGGGTTTAACTCTGTCTGAATTTCTGACCAAGCCTCGCCACGACGTCTTTATGGACGCCCGCAAGCATTTTGGTGTAAGGCAGTGTTGGACCTCAGACGGAAAGATTGTCATACAACTCGCAAATAATTTTCGTCGTAAGATTGAGACATCATCTGAACTGCGTAAGTTGTGCATCGAATTCCCAAATCCACAATTACCACCTCCTGGGACATCAAAAGCTCCACAGCCAGTTGTTCAAGGTCAAACAGCAGCCAGAGTAGCCACCATCAATGAGAAAAGACCCCGGAAGCAAGTCAAGTAGCACCAATATTTACTTTAACCTCCTGTATACTACCGGGTAATGCTTGAATTTTGTTACTTGTTTTTTTTTTTTTACAGTCTGCATTTGAGGTCAGTTGTAAGTTAAATTTTTGTCTCCTTCTAACTTCGAAAATAGCATCGTTCTTGCAAATAATTATCAGTCAATTTTGTATCTTGAATAATTTTGCTCACAACCTCACATTTACAAAAGAATTGTTTACATAAATATGATATTACTGAGTGACAGATTACGTTGTGTGATGTGTTACAATATGTCATTCAGCTGTCAGTGCGTTTTGTTGTTGCAGTATTTTGTAATTGTCTCTGGCTCCCTAGGTGCATTGAGGATAACTACATGAGAAGTTATTTAATTTGCTTATTTATTTTAAAAAAATTATGATTATATATTATTATTTTATTATTATATATCATACTTATATCCGATTATGAATACTGTTATATTTCTTTTTCTTCTGATACATCTAATGGCGATTACGCCAGTGCAGGTAGCGATAACGAAGGGGATGCAGTCCTTTTACACAAAGAGCTGCTTACTATATTTGGTCCATTAGATAAATTCTTAAATGTTGTACATATCAACGCTCAAAGCGTTCACGCTCACTATCCTGATTTACTTTCATCTTTCGATTCTCTGAACATCCATGCTGTCCTTATTTCCGAAACATTTCTCAAACCTTCACTTCCTTCAAAACAATATACTTTACCAGGATATAAGCTTATAAGAAATGACAGGGTGGGTGTGGGATATGGCGGGGTTGGGATTTACCTTCGTGATGATATCGCCTTCAAAGTGTTAGATCAGTCTCCTACTGTTTACACTGGTTTTACTGAGCATATTTTTCTTGAAGTTGATTTTCATTATGTTAAATTCCTTCTGGGTGTCTATTATAGCCCTTCTCTTAAAATCGACTATTTCTCTTCCTTCGAATCTAAGTTAGAGAATCTATCCGCTTTGTACCAGCACTCTATAATCTTGGGTGACTTCAACACGTGTCTACTCAAAGATGATGCGCGCAGTCGGAGACTCCAGTCCCTGGTCTCCTCGGTAAACATGCATATTCTCCCATTGGATGTGACTCATCGCGCTCCTCACTGTACTCCTTCTCTCTTAGACCTTACCATTGTTTCCAACCGTGATAAAGTTGTTACTCATGGTCAACTATCTGCTCCTTTCTCATACCACGATCTAATATACCTCTCCTACAAAATTCGTGCGCCGAAACCTAAACCTCAATTTCTCTTGCTCCGGAGCTTCAAAAACATTGACTGGGATACTTTGAGTGCCGATGTGAGGGATACTGACTTTTCTCTGGTACACAACATAAATGACATCGACATAAAAGTAGATAACTTTAATAAAATACTCTTAAGTATTTACGATAAACATGCTCCACTAAAAAAGATTAGGGTGAAGCATTTGCCTGCGCCCTGGCTGTCAAAGGATATCAAAACGGCTATGTCTAAACGAGATAAAGCCAAAAGACAGTACAATCGTTATCCCTCGGACGAGAACTGGTCTACCTATAAAATCTTTCGAAATCGCTGCAGTCGTCTGTGTAGGAATGCGAAAAGGCGCCACATTCACGATTCAATTAATAATTCAAACACATCTCAGGTATGGCAATTTTTGAGGTCTCTCGGTATCGGTAAAGATAATGTCGACGTCGCAGACAATGTTGATCTCAATGCGCTGAACACACATTTCGCCACGCCTCCAACTTTGGTAGATGAAGTAGATAAAGCTGCTACTCTCAGTTATCTTTCCAGACTCCCCCTGCCTGAATGTGCTTCCTTTATATTCAACCCGGTTGCAGAGGACGATGTAAGGAAACAAATAAAATCAATAGCAACAAAAGCGATGGGTAATGATGGCATTCAACTTCAAATGCTGCTACCTATTCTAAGTGAACTTCTTCCAACCATCACACATATAATTAATTTTTCACTTGAGAATAGCGCTTTCCCTTCGGCTTGGAAAAAAGCACTTGTCATTCCGTTGCCCAAAACCACCAATCCCACCTTAGCATCCCAGTTTCGTCCTATTTCAATCCTGCCAATTCTTTCCAAAGTCCTCGAGAACACAGTGCGAAATCAATTAGCTTCTTACCTTTCCTCTCATGGTCTACTGAGTCCATACCAATCTGGCTTTCGTCCAGGCCATAGTACAGTCACGGCACTACTTAAAATATCAGATGATATAAGACTGGCCATGGAGAATAAACTCCTGACAGTAATGGTTTTGCTGGACTTCAGTAGCGCCTTCAACTCTATTGATTTCGACATCCTCCTGGGCATCCTATCATCATTAAATATGTCGTCCTCTGTAATCGCATGGTTTAACTCCTATCTTCGTGGTCGCTCGCAGCGGGTTCGCTCTGACGAGGCATCCTCTGACTGGTGTGACCTTGCTGCGGGCGTTCCACAAGGTGCCGTCCTCTCTCCTCTTCTTTTCTCGATTTTCATCAATGCTATCAACAAAGTGATATCTTCAAATTTTCATCTCTACGCAGATGATTTGCAGCTATATCGCCATTTTGGGACTGACGAAAGGAATGAGGCCATTACTGCCATCAATAATGACCTCAAAAGCATTGGTGCTTGGGCAAAATCGTTCGGACTGCTTGTCAATCCTGCTAAATCCCAGGCACTCATTGTAGGTGGCAGATACTTCTACAATAATCTTGACCATGCCTCTCTTTCTCCTGTCTACTTTAACAATACTGTGATACCGTATACCGCGGTTGTCAAAAATCTAGGGGTATATATTGATTGTAATCTGTCGTGGACTAGGCATATCACCGAGGTCAGCAGAAAAGTCTTCGGTACGCACCATTCTCTTAAGCGCCTTCAGAATTTTCTTCCTTTTAAGACAAGAATCTGTCTTGCTCAATCTCTTCTCCTTCCTCTTTTAGACTATGCTGATGTCACCTTTCTCCACGCAACTGAAGAACTCTGGAACAAGCTGGAGCGGTTGCAAAATTTATGTATCCGGTTCATATTTGGTCTACGAAAGTACGATCACGTTTCAGAGTTCCGACAGAAACTGAAATGGTTACCGATTCGGCGGCGTCGAGATATTCACATTCTTTCCTTACTCTTTTCTGTTCTTCATAATCCTCACTCTCCTATTTATCTTCGTGAGCGATTTGAGTTTCTTGTCCCCAGGGGTAAACCCTGTCGTACTTTTTCTTCTCTATTACTTCGAACTCCCTCCCATAGTTACTCTTACTATGACAATTCTTTTACGGTTTCTGCAGTGCGGTTGTGGAATTCTCTTCCTCATTCAATACGCGATAGCCCTTCTTTAAATATCTTTAAGGAACGAACAAGAGACTATTACCTTTCTCAACAATAACAGACATAATATGTATTTAAATGTATGTATTTATATAGTCTTTATTATGTGTATACATGAGTATTTTATGTATGTGAATGTAGTCTATAATGGTTATATATGTATGTATATGTAATGCTTTCTGTCAGGGGTATACCTTTTGTATGCCTACTCATACTATTAAGTATTGACAAATGTACACAAGACTTTGCCTCTCTCATTGCATTGCGATTCCTCTGTGCACTCCCAGGTTTGCTGGAAGAGAACTCAATCTGAGTTAAGCTCGCCTTTGTACATAATATTTCACTTGTTTGTATAAATGCCATTTAAGTGTACATAAATAATAAATAAAATAAATAAAAATAAAGCTATTGCATAGCATTTTGTATCAACTTATGCAATTATAATTATCTATTTATTTTATAATTCAAAATTAATACTGCATTTGTGATAATAATAAAATGTATGTATATAGAGTACTCACTCATTTTCTTTCACTATTTTTTCGTGACTTTCTTCATTAATAATAAATGCATTTTGTTCATTCATATTCAAAACACTTTATACACAAATTTCTGGATTCGGTCCCCGCGCTCAAGGCCCTCGATAGAAGCTATGCAATAGCTTAATAAAATATTAATTTGTGTACTATACAATGTTTTTTATTATCCATTTCTGTGGATTAATGATTTATACAAGCTATGTAAAAGAGAAAGAAAGTAACAGAAGTGGTCAAAATCCATAATGAACTGGTTCACGAGTCATAAGAAGGAGAAAAGGGGTAGACCACTCAGAAGACGGGTGGACAACATTAAAGCCATAGCAGTTGGCACGTGGACAAAGACTGCGAGGGACAGAGAGGAATGGAAAAGGTTGGAGGAGGCATTTGTCAACTGTGGCACAGGGACAGGATAATTCAATTTATTTCGGATAACACGATCCATATCTGGGTTAGTAATAATGTAGCTTAAAACTAGTGTTAGTATGCAATAAATAAAATTTAAAATCACAATAAAATAAATTGAATTCTAATAATTTCAAATATGATAAGTTAAGGTACAATAAAATAAAATTGATGTCCGGAAGTAAAATATATGTAATAGTAAAAATCACACAACAATGAATTATAAGATAAAATTAAATCACAGTTTTTAGTACCCCCTCTTCGGCATCGGGACAGCAATAAGGCGGGCTGCTATCATCGTCAGAACGGCGTTAGAGCTGGCCCGAACCCTGCGCACCAGAGACGCGCATCGTTTGCGTATGGTCGCGTGAAAACAGTCTACGCGTGCCAGAGGCACTACAGAATCGGGGCAGCCCCAACACCATTCTAAAAGCGTTATTGTACAGGACGCGGAGGGCGCTGTAGCTCTTTTTAGTATAGTCAGCCCACAGGCACCATGTGTAGAGGGATGTACAGTAAGCAAAAAGTGTAATCTTTACCTCAGCTGAGCATCGTGCCAACCTGCGAGCTATCATGTTCGCTCGTATCGACAGCGCCCTTCGCTCCCGCTCAATGTCCGCATCATCTGTAAGATCGGCCGTGACCACATGTCCAAAGTTCAAAGTTCAAAGTTATTTATTTGTTGACTACGGTACAAAAAGTGATGTTTACATTATAGGGTAAGATCACATATTCTGCCGGTTCTGGCGTACAAATTTTACATTTTAATTCAATGAAATAATTATTAAATACATGCAATACAATTCAAAATAATTCATGTCAGTGTTGGAGTGTCATTTAAAAATTCGTCAATACTATAATAACACTTCTCACATAGCATATTCCTTAAATTCCTTTTAAACATGTCAATACTCAAATTTTTCCAACTATTAGGTATCTTATTGTATATTTTTGGAGCTAAGCAAAATATACTACTCCACATAAGACTTATCTTTGCTCTTCGCATACACAGTACATCTCTACGTCTATTGCGGTTTACTACATCGGATAGCTGTGGAAATAGATGAGCGTTGCATTTAACAAAAAGAGCTGTTTCATAAATATAAATAATGACGGAACTGTCAGAACTCTGTATCTTTTAAAATATGGTGCACAACTATCCGTTACCCGGAGACCAAACATAGCTCTGATACATCGCTTCTGAGATTTAAAGGCTATTTCTTTGTTAGTGGAATTTCCCCAGAATATCATACCATATCTTAACACTGATGCAACAAGACCATGATACGCAGTTAGTATAGCATCTGTATTAACTATCTTAGAAAGCTTATGTAGTGCGTATGAGGAACTATTTAGTCTACTTACAAGGCTTTCAATATGACTTTTCCAATTTAATTTTTGGTCAATTATTAATCCTAAAAATTTGGCGTTGCCTGTGTCAAGAATTTTATTATTTTTATAGTTTATGTCCATTATATTTGAGGGATATCTTTGAGTAAACTGCATTATCTTTGTTTTCTTCAAGTTAATTATTAAGTTATTATTATTCATCCACGTGATGATGTCAGATAAAGTTTTATTGATTTCCAATTCATATAAATCCATACTAGTGTATGGTATTGTTACTGTACTGTCATCAGCGAACAGTGTTATTTTATGATCTGTTGCTTTTGGTAAATCATTAATGTATATAATAAACAATAAGGGGCCCAGTACACTACCTTGTGGGACGCCAAAGGATACAGTGCGTTTTTTTGATACATATGTAGTCTCATATTTAGTTTTTATATTAAATTTGGTTATCGCAGTCAATTGAATTCTATTAGTCAGATATGCCTTAAGTAAGTCCAAAATGTTTCCCCTTATACCATAGCAGTCCAGTTTATTTATCAAAATATTATGATCCACGCAGTCAAATGCCTGTGTCATATCACAGTATACAGCACATGTCGGTGTTCTTTTATCTATATTTGTCATTATGGTATTTAGAAAGTCATATATAGCTTGATTTATTGTCATATTTTTTCGAAACCCTTTTTGTTCTTTACAAAGAATGTTACATTTCTCTAGATATATGTAGATTTGATTATACATGTATTTTTCATATATCTTTGAGAAGACTGATAATAGTGCTATTGGTCTATAATTTTGCATTTGCTCCTTTTCATCTTTCTTAAATAAGGGTTTTAAGATTGCGATCTTAAGACTTTCAGGATAGACTCCATTGCTTACACATAAGTTCAAAATATGGCATATGTGCCCACATATTAAATCTCCTACTTGTTTTATTACATTTGTTGCTATTTCATCGTACCCTACACTTTTCGTATTTTTAAGGCCTCTTATAATTCTTAATATGTCTATCGGGTCACAAGGATTCATGAACATGGAATTTTGTTGAGTCATTATGTGTTAGCAGTAACATTTTACCTCTTTCTGGTATCGGTACAATTTTGTCAATAAAATAATCATTAAATTTATTTGCTATAAGCTCAGGTTTCTCAATAATGTCATTTTGTATTCGAATTTTACTTATCGAGTTCTCAGGCAGATTTAGTTTACGCTTATTTATTATTTGCCAAGTTGTCTTATTTTTGTTGTCAGAAGTTTTTATGTGGTAGTCATTTTGAGAGCGTTTAGTCAAATTAATATTTTTTGACGTGACAACGTCTTATAAATTGGTTTGCCGGGCGACACTTCAAGAAACTGCGTTACGCTCTGCGTTACGCTCCGCGTTATGCGCTTACAATGAGAGCGAGTGAGAGGCACGCGTCCCGCCTAAGAGCGAGAGAGACAGACATAAAAAGTGAAAGGCACGCGTCCCTTCCACTCGAGCACAGTTAGCCCGCCTAAGAGCGAGAGAGACAGAGCGAGAGAGAGAGTGAGAGAGATAGGCATACACACCGGTTCATCTATTATTTCATCCTTCTTCCTACTATACGAATGAATATTCACATTAAAATTATTTTACCACTCAAAGTCGTTGTCACGTAAAACTTTCGCCTGTATACCTAATAAATTTTTTTATACAACTTTGTGTAATCTTTATATTATTTATCTCTCCATAGAGCCGAACCGGTGGTATATTCCGTGGACAGTTGGCGCCGGCATAAAAGACCATACATTTGCTCTTTTTTACATTGTAGTTCAGACCGAGACCACACGCGTACTCCTCACAGGTCTTTAACAGTCGCCTTATACCGCACACAGACACACTCAGCAACACCATGTCGTCTGCGTAGCTCAAATTATTGACACAGACTCCATCAACAAAACAGCCCACATACTGTCTACTGAGCGCGACTATCAACCCATTGATGTACAAGTTGAACAGGGTTGGGGACGATAATCCACCCTGTCTTACCCCACATTCAAGCTTGTATGAGTCTGACATTACCCCCGCCCATTTTACATTATTACCTTGGTTTGTATACCAATACTGAAACATATAAACTAGTTCCTGTGGTACATTTATGCCTCTTAGTTTTTCCCACAGACATCTTAGTTTTTCGTATGACACCAGATCAAAGGCCCTGGATAGGTCGAGGAAGCAGGTATATACTGGCGTCCTGCGAGTCGAGTAGTATTTAACTGTATGCTTAAGACACAAAATTGCGCTTTCAGTGGATAGTCGAGGACGGAATCCGAACTGATTGTCGTGAAGTGTCACGTACTTATTCAACTGCGTATTAAGAAGACAGTCAAACACCTTTGCAAGTATGGTAGCAAGCGAAATAGGTCTGTAGTTACTTATATCTGCTAGATTGCCAGTTTTATTTTTATAATTAATATTTTTTATAATTAATTAATATTTATAATAGGATACAAAAATGTGTTAAAAATTTATTATGTGAAACAACAGCTGTTTACAATCTGCCTTCTTATATGCTCTGCAACTGCTCGCTCATTGCCGGTCACTAGCCCTGTAAACAAATCATAATTATATATTATTCCACTGATATTTCATAGAATATACTTGTCTTAATCAATTATTTCTTAACATTATTACCTGCATTCTCAAGCCCCTCAAAAATGATTCCATCTACCTTTGCTTCTCCATCTTCAGTGGCATGAACCAGTCTATATTCAATACGCATGTTATGCAATACTGCACACGCATTAACTATGCGGCCAGCTACAGACGGCTGGTGCATAAGGATGCGCTGATGGGATAAGCATCGAAAGACGCTTTTCAGCACACCAAAACATATTTCCACAACATTTCTTGAAGCAGGGTGAGCATCGGTATATTTCCGCTCTGGTGACCCAAGGGGTTGGTTCTTAATTGGGGTCATCAGCCATGGCTCTAATGGATATCCATCATCACCTACGGATTAAACTGAACATATATGTTATAATTATTATTTGTTGTTATTGACAGCCTCTGTGGCGTAGCGGTAGTGAATGCGTACACTACACAGGAGGCACAGTTACGATCCCCGCTCGGTTACATTTGTCTGGTTGTGCCTGACATGGAGAGCATGTAAAGCTTTTGATCCCAGTTCCCATTGTACAAACATGTATGACACTTGTTGTACAGGGGCAATGGATGAAATGGCCCACACAGAATTATGATCACATGTCCAGTTAACAGTGTCCCCATTGGCAGTAGTAGCATACTGATACATGGGTGCCCGATAATTTCGCAGGAAACTTACTTATGAATGATAAATTTAATCGATACTGTTGTATGCCGCAAGGCCAGCTGTAATGATACTTTGTAATGAACAACTTGTAACGTAACAGCTGGTCCTCGAGGAGGAACAGGTACGTCAGATTGTTTAAGGAAGAGGGGAATAATAGACGTGAACAGGGATATGTAAAAAGTAAAGATGCGTTTAGATAAAAAAAGGTTGACAATATTGTAAATAAACCTACTTAGATAATATATAACAGTACCCCAAAAACCCCATTAAAAAAATTTTGAACACGTTGAAATTTTTTTTTTAAGTTGCTAGATCCTTGCGCTATCATACTCAACTATTAAATTATCTTTCGAAACAATACTTTCAAACAAAAAAAAATACAAAAGAAATTACAAGTCACTCTCATCAAGCAAAATCAACTTCCATTAACAATAACTTCAAAAAAAAAAACCAGGGATAGGGGTTCATGATCATGTATAAACGATATGAACTCCACAAGGACAGCATTGAGGATAAATATGATGGAAGGGCTTATTTAGATTTAAAAGGTGTCATCACCCGCACCTTATGAAAACCCAAGAGATTTTACCGGGATATCTATCTACTTGATATCCGGTAATCACTAAGTATGTACATGAAGTCGAAGGTTACTTTCACTCGGGTTTGGGAATTGAAACAACGACTGATTTGCACTGAAGTTATATTGCGACTAAAGTTCTGTTAGTAAGAGTGGAGCCCGGGCGCAGCCGGAGGTTAGCGTTAGGTACACACGTACGTATCTTATTGACTACGTTGCAGATTAATGTACAATGATGTGTCCCTACAGTAGCCCCCCTTTTACAAAAAAAATATTGTAAAATATTTAGTTTACAATTTTTGCAATTATACAAAATAATATAAAATAATGGGTACACTTAGTTTTGCTATGGTTTGTTAACGTTACATTGTTCACCTCAATATATACCGGCATGTGCCGCGGTCAGTGCTGGTGTCGTTGCTGGTTGCACAGCATGTACCTTGACCATCGGTGGCGATGTCAGCCCGACCACAGCTACTTCCTTGCGTAACCATGCCCGCACTCGTATCTTACATTGATTTCTTACGGCCCAAATCACCATGATTCCGAAAAGCACGAGCACTATTATTAGTGCTATTTCGACTGAATTGACTCTCTGGCCAATGACTTCCGTTGACACCGTTTGAGCCAGCGCTACATTGTTTTGCTGAGGCTCACTCGCTGAGCTACCCATAGTAAAACTTTTAGTTAAATATGAAAATTATGTTGTGAAAGAAAAAAAAAAGAAATATATGCGTGCAAGCAATAATAATATTGAGGTTGTTTACCGAACTTACACAGTTCGATTACCTAAGACGCTAATTTCTTTCTGATTCAGCAATAATGCGCCATGTGACGCAACCTTATCGCACTGAATTAATCATTTCACAATAGTTGATACGTACCTACGACTAAAATGAACAAGTAGTCCTTCTTTACAAAGCATTCTGGGTGCGTAACCCGAAATAGACAAGAATTGTGTGTTACACATTAAACAGTTGTTTTGTACTTAAATACAAGTACCATGAATTATAACAAGAATACAAAATGTCACACATTAAAATCGTCGTTGTGTACTTAAACACAAGTACACGAACAAAATAAAAAATAAAAAGTATAAAATGATACAGATTAAAATCATTGTTGTGTACTTAAACACACGTACACGAACAAAATAAAAGTATAAAAAAGTGTAAAATGATACTGAGAACTCGCGACCAAGTTCTGCCCTGCCGTTATCATACCCACTGGGCCATGAGCGCAAATTGCTAACATGACGTGACTTATAAAAACCTTATCGGGCGTTTCGTAACCCTTCCGCTACTTGTAGTGCGAATATTAGGCCCGTTACACACATCACTACTATTTGCGTTGTCTACATTTTGGTCACTTGTTACGGTACATGGGTTTGTCTGTGGTATAGATGGAGTGGTTTCATCGTTAATTACGTAAGCTGGTTTTAGCCTGTCGATTGACACATTAACCTGTCTTTCGTTTAACTGTACCAAAAAATATTTGTCCTTCCTGTTTACGACCTTATACGGTCCCTCATAAGGAGGTTGTAAGGACTTTTTCACCAGGTCAGTTCTGATAAATACATGTGAGCAAGAACGTAAGTCCGCGTGTACAAAAATGCTACGCGCGTCCCGTTGGTGCGTTGTACTCGGTATTAGTTTCTTAATAGTTTCCCTGACCTGTTGCACGTAATCGTGTGAGTCACCTACTGCATTGCTAGACTCGCCGTAAAAATCGCCAGGTAAGTGTCTTGCCAAAGGTGAGTTCGGCTGCACTAACCCCCGTGTCACTGCGTGGTGTCGCTCGCAACCCCAATAAGACTGTAGGTAACTCCTCGACCCAAGATCCCTTGTCTCTCCGTGCCATGAGCGATGCTTTTAAGACACGGTGTATCCGTTCTATCCTACCATTTGCTTGCGGGTGCCAGGCTGTTGTTCTTAACTTATCAATACCTAGAATTTTCATGAGTTCTTGGAACAAGCTACTTTCGAACTGCCTGCCCTGATCCGTACTGATCCTGATTGGGCACCCGTAACGTGTTATCCACCCATTGTAGAGATTGCTCGCTACTGTCTGTGCGTAAATATCTCTTAACGGAACCGCTTCGAACCAACCTGTAGTTCTATCTATGATCGTAAGGCAATACCTGTATCCCTCCGCAGAGATACTCAATGGTCCTATTAGATCGGCGTTTAAATGTTCGAATCTGCCGCACGGCTCATATTTTCCCAGTTCCGACACTGTGTGACGTATAACGTTAGATTTCTGGCATGCTATGCACGTTTTTGCCCATTTTTTTACGTCTGTGTTCAACCCAGGCCAGAAGTACTTAGTTGCAACTAATTTTCTAGTTGTCCTGATTCCGGGATGAGATATGTCGTGAACTGCGTGGAATGCTAATTGCCTAAAGCCTACAGGTAGGTACGGTCTGATAACATCCGTTGAAACTTCGCACGTAACCTCATACCGACTATCGGGTGCACAAATTTGCTTATATTGCAGTCGCCCTTCCGTTTCTGCTCGTAACTTGGTTAACTCCGCGTCAGTGTTTTGTGCCTGCGCTAGTTCTGCGAAATCGATAGTCGTGGGGCAAACAATGGCTTCTATACGCGATAACGCATCCGCTGCAGGATTGTCGTTTCCGCTGATGTGCTGTATGTTCGTCGTAAATTCGCTAATAAACATGAGCTGCCTAATGCGTCAGGGCGTTTCTTTGTCGCACGATTTCTTTTTAAATGCGTAAATTAGTGGTTTATGGTCTGTATAAATGGTAAATTCTCTACCTTCCACCATGTACCTAAAATGTAGTACAGATAAGTAAACGCCTAAAAGCTCTCTGTCATACGTACTATATTTTAGTTGCACGTCGCTGAGTTTCTTGGAAAAATAACCTAAAGGTTTCCAGTGTGTGCCGTCCTTTATTTGTAACACGCCACCTACGCAGTCATTCGAGGCGTCGGTCATAATTGCCATTTCAGCGTTCTCGACCGGGTAACATAACAAAGCTGCGTTCTTTAAGTTGACTTTACATTTTGCGAACGCTGCATCCGCTTCATCAGTCCACTGAATGAGCGATTTATCTTTTTTCTTAGCCCCTTGTAAGTATTTATTCAACGGGTATTGGTATGCCGCGGCTTTAGGTAAACTAGTTCTGTAAAAATTCATCATTCCTAAAAACCTTCTGGCGAAACCTCATATCCTAAGAATTCTAATTTAGTTTTCCCGAGAGCACATTTTGCCAGATTGATAGTGATGCCATAATTACTAAGCCGCTGAAAAATCGCTCTTAGGTGACGCTTGTGACTTTCCGCTGATTCGCTGGCCACTATGACGTCATCTATATAACAGAAATGAAACTGAGAATTGTTGCCGTTTTTAAATTCGTCCTCTATTCCCTGAAAAACAGCGTTATTCATGTATCTTTGGAACGAATTCGAAGCGTTCCGCATCCCAAATCCGAGCCTTGGAAATTCATACAATCCCCAGGGGGTAATTATCGCCGTTTTCTCGACATCTTCTGGAGCTACCAAAATATTATGATACGCCCTATTTAAGTCTAAACGTGAAAATATTTTTTTGTTACCTAATATGTATGTAAATTCATTCATACGCGGTATAGAGTACCTATCGGGTATGGTTACCTTATTTAGAGCCCTGTAATCGCCGCAAGGACGTAATTGCCCATCCTTTTTAGGTACTACGTGGAGCGGACTCGCCCAAGGACTTTTCGATGGCCTACAGATCCCTATTTCCTGCATGTGCCTAAATTCCTCCTTGACTTTGTTGTATCTATCTGGTGCTAAGGGCCTAGCACGAGCGAATACGGGTGGTCCCGTGGTTTCGATGTGATGAAACACCGAAATAGGAGGGTCCTCCTTGAATGACACTGGCTTCGTTATTTCTGGGTACTGTGACAATAAATCCGCGTACGTACTATTGCTATCTATAGTAGTTAACGATGAACCATCCCACTTAACAATAGATCCTAATGTACACAAATTGGTTTCTTGGTCTAAGAGGCGCCGTCCACTCAGGTCTACCATTAATTTATGCTTTGTTAGAAAATCAGCACCTATAATTGGCTGCTGTACCTTTGCCATTATGAAATTCCAGGTGTACGGGCGTCTTAAACCAAGATTCAACGTTAATGTTTTTAAACCAAACGTCTCAATAGCGGTGCCATTAGCGGCATACAAGTTAAAATTCCACTCACTGTTATTTGCACTAGTTCGAGATTGTTCACTTGGTATCACAGACACATTAGCTCCTGTATCAATTAAAAATCTCATACCTGAGTTCTTGTCGGTAACTATAAGGCGGTTGTACCTGGTGCAGAATCCCGCCTCCGGCTGCACACTCGTTAGTTTTCCGACGTGGCCGTTGGCTTGCGCTGCGCTTCGCTCCAGTTTGTCGCTTTCTCTCTGAAACCGCATTTCATCTCTCTGAGCCGCAGGTTGATCCGTGCTAGTTCTGCCTTGATCTCCTGTATTCCCGACCCGTGTACCGATGTCCGGTGTCCGCCGTCTTGACCTCCGCGATTTGCCCTGTCGGGCCTGTGCTCTCAAGAACCTTATCCGCTATTACCTTGTGAACGTCCAAATCCTTGGTCTCGGTGACTGTGAGTATGGCCCTCACTGCCGTAGGTAGATGTGACTGCCACATCATGCTCAGGGTGCTATTCAGTACCTTCCCGCGTGCTAAATCTCGCATACGCCGTAGTAATTGTGACGGTCGCTGATCACCCAGCTCCATCTCCCCAATAAGCTTCTGCAGCTTTCGTGTTTCCGACTCTTCAAACACTTGAAGTAGTCGCTCCTTCAAGGTTTGATACCTCCGGCTCTCAGGAGGGTCAAGTAAAAGGTCACTTACTTGTTGGATGGCGGCTTTGTTGAGTTTGGTCACCACCAAGTTTTGTTTGGCGGCATCGCTTAATCGTTGTCCGTCCACGGCGGCCTCAAACTGGACAAACCAGAGTCGCGTTTGGTCTGCCCAGAAGTCTGGAATCCTAGACGACACCGTGATGCTAGACAGCACCCTCTCCTCGCTGTCGACCCTACCCTCAGTCTTGGGCTGTGTCGCTGGCGGTGGTGGTCCTGTTGGCACTGACATTTTGTCCACGTGGAACTTTCCAAATTCCGAAACACAAGAAAAAAAAAACGTTCTAAGTCGGGGTCACCAATTTACCGGGATATCTATCTACTTGATATCCGGTAATCACTAAGTATGTACTTGAAGTCGAAGGTTACTTTCACTCGGGTTTGGGAATTCAAACAACGACTGATTTGCACTGAAGTTATATTGCGACTAAAGTTCTGTTAGTAAGAGTGGAGCCCGGGCGCAGTCGGCGGTTAGCGTTAGGTACACACGTACGTATCTTATTGATTACGTTGCAGATTAATGTACAATGATGTGTCCCTACAAGATGATAAAGAAAAGTATATACAATAGAAGGTAAGATAGAACGTAGTTACATAAGAAGAAACTCAAGAGGTAGTTACACAAGAAGTACCTAAAAGATTCAAGATTAGTTACACAAGGAGTAACTAAAAGATTCAAGATTAGTTACACAAGGAGTAACTAAAAGATTCAGTTTAAGGCTTATTTATTTACAAGAGTAACGTAGAACCGCTCTTGATGTGTTTTGGGCTTATTTTAAGGTGTTCACATAACCGCACCATAAAGAGGAGATAGGGATGAACCCTAGATGAAGAAGAAGTAAAATGGAGAAGAGAATGCGAATTAGACAAAGGACATGGAATGAGCGATTAAGAAAAAGGCCAAAAGGTTTGGGAACTTGTGGAGAACATATTAAGAATATATACAGAACAAATTAAACTAAAAAATAATAATAGTAACAGAACAACTAATTGAGACTAACTAAAGTACAAGAAAATAAAAGACTATAAAAACTATTAAAAAAAAAAACAAATTACGAATTATAAGAGATAGAAAATAATACAGGCAATACAAAAGAGAAAAAAAATCTAAAAAAATCGAGCCCACGTTATGTTACATTCTAAGTAGGGTAAGGTAAGGGTATATGAAAGAACATGGAGAACATGAAACTTTCAATAAATTTTAAAATTATTTGCCTGAAGGTCTGGAAATCGAAGTAATTTAGATGTCGGAAAAATAACAACCACCTCAGTCTTTAGATTTTATACTCTAATTGTAATTAATAAATTTAAGATAAGTAGCGTATCACACGACCTGGCTTGGAAAAGCTTGGGAAAAAGGAAATAAATAGAACCCAAGATAAAAGAAATCTGTTAAAATTAAATGAAATTAAATTAAAAAGGATTCCATGGTAAAAGAGAATCATGTAATAACCTTTTAGGAAAGTTAAAAATTACATTATAATGTAATTTTTAACTGAACCATAGTCCACAAACTTACTACCCAGAATTAGGAATAGTCGCCTAATTAAAAAGTATTAAGAAAGGGTAGTAACATTTAATGGGAATGAAAAGACCATAATAGAGAACAAAATAACCATATTAATAGGATGGTTAAATTTTGTTAAAAGAGGACTTCTTAAAATTAGTACTTTGAAAAGTCTAAAGAGAAATCTAGATCTTGCCCATTGGACTAAAGGTTTAAAAAGGACTTAAAAGCAGCCTATCCAGTAATGTAATAAAAGAAAAGTTTAGAATTATTACAACACGAAAATACAATATATAATAAGGTACAGGTACGTGTGTAAGTAAAACCCGTAAGGAATATTACTTAAATAGTCAAAAATTCAAGATTTTAGGTAAAAGATTTTTTTATTTTATTAATAGTAGTTGAGGATCGTACGAAATGGCGCACATTGTGGGAGGCCTATGTCCAGCAGTGGACTGCAGTGGGCTAATTGATTGATTGAATAGTAGTTATATCTTTGAATAGGAACTAATAGTAAGCAAGAAGTACCAGAATGAGATCTAAAGAACAATTAGGTAATTAATAGATATATTAAGAGTGTATTCTGAGTGTTAGTATCCAAAGCCAGACTGTACGGCGACCTCTGGCAAGACGGCAACGGATGCCCCAGAAAGTAACTTTCCAATCCGAAATTGGTGTGCAAAGCTTGTTGAAACTGAGGATATTGTCCACAGCCAACTACCTGTAAGAAAGTGTCTCCGAATTGTTTAGCACAAGTGGATGCAGCTAGCTTGTGTGGGTTCAGATGTGAACCTTGGAAAAGTGATACTGTCTGTAAGATGCGGTGTAAATGTTTTGCATTGAGTACTGTAGGAGTACTGTTATGAGTTACGTATGAGTGCAAGCTGGAAATAAGATATAATTAAGAATAGAATGAGTTATAATGTGAAGAATTAATAACTAATGAGGTAAGCGAGTAGAATAGAGGTGGGTGGTATCGTTACCGGCTCATCCAGTTATTTGAGAAAGGATTTTTGAAAATTTTTACCAGACTGTCATCAAAGTCATGACATGTAGTATATTATTACAACGTTACCGCTGCGCCACCTGAAGCAGTTTAAGATGATATCAAGAGGTGTTATATGTTTAGAGCATATAACTAACTAAGCTAAAAGGAAATATGTATTAGTAACATACAATAAAAATACATAAAAACATTTAAGTCTAAAAAAATATTATTATTATTATTGTGCCAGAAGAGATGGCAAAGAAAATAACCAATATGAACTTGTGTAAGCTTGTTTCAGAATTTTGAGGAATCAAGAGTACAGAGAAGTAATATATCAAAAATAGAGCTAGAAAGACGGGGAGGGATTCTACCAGGATTAAAAATTAAAAAGGGATTTCGAGAGAAAAGGAGGGCGCCAAATCTGTAACGTAACAGCTGGTCCTCGAGGAGGAACAGGTAGGTCAGATTGCTTAAGGAAGAGGGGAATAATAGACGTGAACAGGGAAATGGCACTTTGTATTGTTCTCACAAGATAAGTTACACAGTTCACAAGAAAAACACTTATAGTCATTAAAACTACACTAATAGTCTTGAAATCTTCTCTTCAACTTTTCATTTAGAAGATAGGAGTTCTGTTATGGGCCAGGCTTGCACAGGCACTCAATGTGGAATACGTCCCCGGCGAGACTACGAGGTGAGAGTTCTAAGTGAAGCAGCTGCCTTTCATCGGAGCAAAAGATTTAAGAGTGTTCTCCACCAGAACAACATTGAGGCACGAGACTTGACAATCCTGATGATTCTATATTCATTTAAGGGTCAGTGGCTTCTGAAAGATTAAGAACAACTTCAGTAATAAGATTTTAGAGATGTTTTCACGATCTAAACCGGGCTCGAATGTCGGCTTCTTGGTTTTTTTCAAAGCTTGTTAGGAACATCCAGCTGTCGGTACAAATTTGAATTTAAAAGGTAAAGATGCGTTTAGATATATAAACCTACTTAGATAATATATTACAAACTTTTTACCAACTCTGCACCTGTATCTTCTCTTTTGTATTAAAATTAATTGCAATTCTGTTAGTCTCGCTAAAACTCGAGAACAGCTGTACCGATTTGGCTAATTTTAGTCTTGAATGATGTCCAAGGAAGGTTTAAACGGTGAGAAAATATGAGAAATTGCAACTTTTTGTATTGATTGTGAGGCGGTACCTACGTTTATCGGGTCAACTAGTTTGCAATATAAATAAATAAACTTACCAAGTAACCATGCATGGTGGTCTCCATTATCAAAATAGGTCTTCATTGTGGTACGAATTGGTGAATTTGCCTATATGTGACTATCGTGCCTAGCTCCTGGCCATCGAGCATTAATATTTAAAATAAGCAGATTAGGGTCACATATCTAAAATGATACAAAATAAGTTTAAAATTAACTATATTAACTAAATAATTGTTTATGATAAATTAAATACTAAATAATTCATAAACTTACAGCTTGTACATTTAATGAATGATCACTGACGTAGGCTTCTTCATGCACTTTAGGCGCAAGAATTTTGATGTGTGTGCAGTCAATAGCTCCAATCGCATTCGGAAATAGCTGCGGAGCTATGCGAAGTTTTTCTTTCGCGACTCGCCGCTCTTTTGGAGTTGTGGGGTACGGTGTCCTTAGGCACTTACACCGTTCCACAATAATAAGCTTGAAGCACTAAGTAAGTGTAGGCATACGAAGGTCACGAAAGATAGTTTTAGATAGGTAAAGGGCGAAGAAATTTAAAGCGATAGAAATGAAGAATATTATTGAATCGGAAAGAAAGAGATATAATATATATATATAAACTTTACAAAGCTAACGTAAGATTTAATATACAATGCAAAGCTATAACAAGCACGCGCGCGGTCGCGATGGCGGTAAGCAGCGGAGTGTCTGGCGTGGGAAGGCTGCGCCGGCGACTGGTGTCTCGGCCGAACCGGTCCTCGTTGGGCGGCGGTCCAACACTCATAAGCGGAGCGATTTTGCTTCTTCTTAGGCGTTGGTCTAAGAATGTGGCGGGAATGTCGCCACATATTCCCCCTGGCCAGACCGTGACTACGGTCGATAAAAATCAGGGAATTTCACCACTCGTCCACTTCGGGTGCGTCTCTCAGGGGTTTCTTCAAGTGCAGTTGCAGGTTTTGCTGGAGCCTTCGTTTCTTCAGGTAAGTGAGATTCTTTTGTTTTATAAGCTGGCTTCAGCCTGTCGATGGAGACGTTATTGAGCTTCCCTCTGATATCGATGGTGTAAAACTTTGGTTGTCTCTTGACGACTTTGAAGGGTCCATCATAGGGGGGTTCAAGGGAATGGCGTACGCGATCTAAGCGTAGAAAAACATAGGGAGAAGTATGTAGATCTCGGGGAATGTAGAATGGTGAATTAGAATGCCATGAAGTTGGTTTCGGTGCGAGCTTGGCCATGTGAGACTTGAGACGGGTAACGTACTCAGTGACGTCAGAAGTAGTGTAGTCATCTTTAGGGGTCAAAAATTGACCAGGAAGACGGAGCGTCTCACCGTAGACGAGTTCAGCAGGAGTAGCTTGAAGATCTTCTTTCAAGGAGTTGCGGATGCCCAGAAGAACGATTGGAAGAGCTTCTGTCCACTGAGATGAGGAGTGGCACATGATGGCTGCCTTGAGTTGTCGATGTAGTCGCTCGACGAGTCCGTTGGCCGCAGGATGATATGCGGTAGTGCGCAAGTGGTGCACACCCAACATAGTAGCGAGAGCCTTGAACAGCTGACTCTCAAATTGACGGCCACGGTCCGTTGTCATCCGCTCCGGGCAGCCGAAGCGAGCTATCCAACCGGATACGAGGGCGGCAGCACAGGTTTCAGCAGTGATGTCTTTGAGGGGATACGCCTCAGGCCATCGAGTAAATCTGTCGATGACAGTGAGGCAGTATCTGTAATCAGAAGACGGGGTTAAAGGTCCTACAATGTCGAGGTGTATGTGAGAGAACCTCGCGGAAGGAGTAGGGAAAGTGGAGAGAGGTGAGGTAGTATGACGAGTTATTTTGCTCTTTTGACAATGCAAGCACTGCCTTGCCCACTCTCTACAGATTTTGCGAATCCCTGGCCAAACAAATCTTTGTGTCACCAGCCGTACTGTAGCTGTTGCACCTGGATGGTGAAGGTTATGCAGCATTTCGAAGACTTGTCTACGCAGCTCAGGAATGACGTAAGGGCGCGGTGAACCAACTGAGACATCGCAGTATACAGGTAAGTCGGTTTCAACAGTCTTCATCTTTTGCAGTTTCAGCGTGGAGCCGTGAAGAAGTAGGTCCTGCAGCTCTGGATCAAATTCCTGAGATCGTGCTAGTTCCTGATATTCAAGAGCAGTAGTGACTTCCTCTATGCGAGACAAGGCGTCAGCGACAGTATTCTCTCGTCCCGGTAAGTACCTTAGGTCTGTAGTAAATTGGGAGATGAAGTCTAGGTACCTAAACTGACGTGGCGAGCAGTTCTCCTTCAGTGAAGCAAAAGCGAAAGTGAGAGGTTTATGGTCTGTGAATACCGCAAAAGTCCTAGCTTCAACCATGTGCCGGAAGTATTTGATTGCTTCATAGACTGCTAGCAGTTCTCTGTCGTATGGACTGTATTTTCGCTGCGCAGAGCTTAGCTTGTGCGAGTAGAAAGCAAGTGGTTGCCAATCCTCACCTTTTCGTTGCTGAAGGACGGCACCAATTGCTGAGTCTGATGCATCCGTGACGATGACTAATTCTGCTTGAGGATCTGGATGTGCCAGGAGCGTAGCGTGTGACAAAGAAGTCTTGCATTCCTCGAATGCTTGAAGTAGTTCTGCTGTCATTTCAACGGGATGCGAACCTTTGACCTTAGGTCCGGAGAGGACATCATGCAGTGGAGCTTGAATTTTAGCGGCATTAGGTAAGAACCTGCGATAAAAATTAATCATTCCCAGGAACCTTCGTAACTCCTTGACAGTCGCGGGAACGGGGAAATCTCTGATGGCTTCAACTTTAGTGTCAAGGGGTTTGGTGCCTTCTGAAGAGACGTGATAGCCGAGGAAAGTTACCGATGATTGCCCAAGTGTACATTTAGCAGTGTTCACCAATACTCCATACTGTTTCAGCCGCTCGAATGACTGCCGAAGGTGTGTCTTATGCTCCTCCATTGAAGAAGAGAAAACGAGGATGTCGTCGATATAGCCAAAGCAAAAATCCAGACCTAACAAGACTTCGTCAATAAACCTCTGAAAGGTCTGGGCTGCGTTTCTTAAGCCGAAGGTCATGAATGGGAATTCATAGAGCCCGAAAGGTGTAGTTATAGCAGTCTTGGGTATATCTTCTGGATTAACCGCTATCTGGTTATAAGCTTTGACAAGGTCTATTGTAGAGAAGACGGAGCACCCTGCGAGCTGATATGAAAAGTCATGGATATGACGTATAGGATACCTGTCCGGTATGGTTCTGGCATTGAGTGCACGATAGTCGCCACACGGTCTCCATGAGCTATCCTTCTTTGGAACCATGTGAAGTGGAGAAGACCATGGGCTCTCGGAACGACGAGCTATTCCGCTTGCAAGCATGTCCTCAAATTCTTTCTTTGCTGCCTGCATTCTTAAGGGATCAAGACGGCGCGGTCTACAGCACACTGGAGGTCCGGGGGTTGTCTTGATGAAGTGGAGCGTGTTATGCTTGGTAGGAGTGAAAACACCTGGAGGTCTGGTAATTTCAGGGAACTCACGTAAAATCTGGTGAAATCCGGTCTCGCCCGTAACAGCCTTTACTGATGCTATATCTTCCGTAGTCTTCGATCGAGTAGCGCCTACGGAGAGGGTGGTAGAATTGTCGATCAACCGTTGATTTCTGCAATCCACCAACAAGTTATAGTGTACTAAGAAGTCTACTCCGATTATAGGCTTAGTAACATCAGCGATAGTGAAATTCCAGACGAAATCTCTTCTCAATCCAAGGTTCAGATGCAGGCGGACAGGTCCGTAAGTATGAATCGTAGTACTATTAGCCGCTATGAGGGTATACTTAGATCTAGGACAGGGCGCCTTAACTGCTGATCTGGGAAAAACACACAGGTCTGAACCAGTGTCCACCAGGAACTGCATTTTTGAAGTCCGATCTGTGACAAAAAGGCGGCCTGCTGGTAGAGGGCAGTCGCTGGCCGCTACTTCCGACCGCCCTGAGAGTTTCCCGATTTGAAGGTGCAAGGCTGCTTACATTTCTTGGCGTCTGCTCCATAGGTAAAGTGGTAAAAGCAATGTGGATGATTCGGTGGGGGTTGCTTGGGTCTGCCACGACTATTTGAGCGTCTGTACCTTCTGTTTGCAGATGACGACCGATTAGTGGAGCGTGAGCGTTGTCCGTTGTTGAACTTCTGGGTCAACAAGGCTACCTGTTTGGTAAGTTCGCTGATTTGAGAGCTGAGCGTCGATGAAGATCCCTCTGAAGCGGAGGAGGCACTAGCTACATGTGGAGTAGAAGGAGCGATCTCATATACCTTATCAGCAATTTCGGTGAGCTTGTCCAAGGGTAGATCAAAGTGCGCTGCTATGACAGTCTGGACATTCTGGGGCAGACGATTCGCCCAGAGAGTCCTCACAAATTCAGATGTCCCTGAAGGTCCCGCTAGATTCTGTAAATGGCGTAAAAACTGAGAGGGTTTGCGATCACCTAGGTCTTCATGAATTAATAATTGCTGAATCCGTTTTTCTTGAGAAGCAGACAGGCGCTTAATAAGCTCAGACTTTAGTTTATCATATTTATCTTTTTCAGGTGGCATGGTAATAATATCTTTAACCTCCATAGCAAAGCGTGACTCCAACTGGCCTGCCACATAATAATATTTAGTCTCATCTGACGTTATGTTCGATAAGCGAAATTGTGCTTCTATTTGGGCGAACCACAATGCAGGCTCATCTGCGTTGAATGGTGGAATGCGAACGCCCACTCTGCAAACTTGCTCTTTTTCATCATCCGAGGACATGTTAAATAAATTTTTAAAAATCGCTTACCGCTTGTGACTTGGACCACAACCGAAATTCCTTAAGTCCGGTAGCTTCTCGAACTTTCGTTGGAATATTCCACTGTACGTACTGCGAATTCCTCTTCGGTGTTCTTCTTATCCGGGTCACCAAATGTGGGGTACGGTGTCCTTAGGCACTTACACCGTTCCACAATAATAAGCTTGAAGCACTAAGTAAGTGTAGGCATACGAAGGTCACGAAAGATAGTTTTAGATAGGTAAAGGGCGAAGAAATTTAAAGCGATAGAAATGAAGAATATTATTGAATCGGAAAGAAAGAGATATAATATATATATATATATAAACTTTACAAAGCTAACGTAAGATTTAATATACAATGCAAAGCTATAACAAGCACGCGCGCGGTCGCGATGGCGGTAAGCAGTGGAGTGTCTGGCGTGGGAAGGCTGCGCCGGCGACTGGTGTCTCGGCCGAACCGGTCCTCGTTGGGCGGCGGTCCAACACTCATAAGCGGAGCGATTTTGCTTCTTCTTAGGCGTTGGTCTAAGAATGTGGCGGGAATGTCGCCACAGAGTCATTGGAAATTTTATGTGTTTCCTAAAGAGTTTTTCATTCATAGCCGTGGTCACGGCATTTATTACCCGACTGACAGATTTTTGGCTCATGCTACAACCTCTCTGTAAGCCGACAGGAAGCTGATAGCATCCGCTGGCATAAAATCTAAGCGCCGTGAGTATCTATAAGGAAATAACATATAAATGAAATGAACTACTACTAGATAGATACTAATTTTTGACGAACCAAAGTACCTAAATGAAAGTTAACTATTAAACTTACTTGGGACTGCACAGAAAGCCCGTAAAGGCGTTTTCGTTTAAGTAATGGCGTTATTACATTCACAAGTAATTTGAACATTTCCTTGGTAATGCGATACAAAGACAGGAATTCGTTATCAGGCAAAGCAAGAGGATTTTCACAATCACGCCGATTTCTAGCGATTTACCGTCGCATGACTATTTCTCACCTATGCTCTAGAGCAAACAAATCCCATGCGAAATATGGCTTCACCCATAATAATTATTTTTTCAAATTTCTCTACAAAGCTTTTCTCAATCTCCAAAAATATCAGAGTATCAATCATCATCATCATCATCATCATCATCAGGCTATATTAGTCCACTGCTGGACATAGCCCTCCCCCAATGAGCGCCATAGCGCCCTGTCTTCAGCTTGCCGCATCCAGCATTTGCCTGCAGTCTTTCTTAGATCGTCATCCCACCTGGTCGGAGGGCGTCCTACACTACGCTTGCCGAGTCGCGGTCTCCACTCAAGAACACGTTTACCCCAACGGTTGTCGGTTCTTCGTGAGATATGGCCAGTCCATTGCCACTTCAGCTTGCTGATTCTTTGAGCTATGTCGATAACTTTGGTTCTCTGTCGGATGTATTCGTAGTTAGTATCAATACCAAAGAGTTATTATAGGAGCAAGAGTAATCACAGACCAATGGAGTAATCCATCTTTTAAACATCGAAGTATTATTTGATCCTGTGCAGTTGGATATCATCAGAACCGACTTATTATCTTTCCATTTTACGAGAGCTAAGTCATCGCAAATAAATTGTTGACATTCTCCTGTCTGCCTTTTGTTATCCGCTTTAAAGGGAATGCTACAGGAATTTAATTCCTGTAGTTTTTTCTATTAGATGAATGCTTGCAAAAACGGTCAAAATACACACAACTGCCAGGAGGAACTGTTTTACCCAAATGTAGTAGGTATAACAGATGCCCCTACACCTAGTTCCCGGTTCGAAAAAGATGTTCTAGCTCCAAAATATATTTCGAAGTCCATCATAAGACCCTCAATTGTAGTAATTACGAAATTTTTTAAACCGACTGGTCTTGGTTTGTTTCTGACTACTTGGCGCAAACTGCATGTTCCAGTAAAGGGAATCATTTGCTCTTCTATGGTATAATTGCCGCTCACTCTTCATGACATGCTTGCTTTACTTTTATGAAATTTTATGATTTATTGAAATTCAACCGTTTGCGGGATTTGGGTTTTAGGGTTTTTAGAGAGTCCAAGATTATTGTCAATATCGACCTACGATGCGCGCCGCCGCCGTGGCCTGCTTCTGCTAGGGTGACGGGCGGTTCCACCCGTCACCCTCAGGCCCGCGCTCATGGGGGGCGGAGGTCAGTTTGCGCCCTCCGACGCCCGAGCCGACTTCGGGCGCGTGCAGCGATGTCAGCGAGCCTTTCTCGCTCATCGCGCCGCGCCCGCTCTTCTGTCTCCTTCGCGAGCATGACCTGCTCGCAGAAGGAGGCGCTGGCCGCCCACGCATCCGCTCAGCGGACCATCGCCGCGAGCAGGGTGGAGAGCGTGAGCACTCTCATCCCCAGGGCCGCCACAAGCTCCCGCCTCGGTACCTCAAACGCCGGACACTCGGTGAGCGTGTGCAGCCCCGAGTCCATGCTCGCGTCGCAGTGATGGCACTCGGGCGTTGGCTCTATACCCATCAGATGCAGATACCGCCCGAAGCTACCGTGCCCGGTGATAATCTGCGTCTGACGGTACGAGAGGCTACCATGTGGCCTCTCTAGCCACTCCCCCATGATGGGCCTTACCGCCGCAATCACGGCGTGCCCTGCGCGTGGTTGCCCAAGTCGTCGCTCCCACTCGGCCACCATGACCTGGTGGAGCCGAGATTTCCCGGCCCGAATATCCTCGGGCTCGGGATCGAATCCCCGCTCCCGCGCCTCTTTTCGGAACTTATATAGTGCCGAAAGGGTCCTCGCTACCAGGATCCACGGTGGCGATCCGGCCATGAGACTCGCCGCTTCGAAGGATATCGTGCGGTATCCCCTGATGGCCCTGGAGGCCATCGTGCTCTGCGCCGTACGGAGCAGAGGCAGGAATCTGGCCTCCAGGGTGTCCGCCCACACGGGACACCCGTATAGGGACATGGACCGCAGGTCCCTTGTGCCTAGGCTGTGAGATAAAGCCTCAACTTTATTTCTAATAAGACACGTAATGCACGGGTCATCTTAAAATACGTAGGCCGTTTTCTATACCTTCAATGTAAAACGCTAGTGTTCTCTTGTCCCCGTTGTAACTGGGTAACAATTTTGAGAATTTTTGTATGGAAACTATCGTGAGTCATTTTTCAATTCGATAACCGTATCCAGAGTAAAGCCCCAGACGTCGCCGCGCCTGGATACTCTGCTCATGAATAAGGACTCCGGTCGGGTCCGAAACTAGTCGGGCGCATCCTGACAAGTGACGTGAGTATAGCCGTAGTAAAGTTATCGAATTTTGAGAATGTTGCGAAGTCGGTAGTGACCGGCTTTGACAGATAGCAGAACCAATTAAATTCACATCCTAATGAAAACAATAGATTCTTAGATTATTAACTTAACAGTTTATGTATCAGACGGTCCCTTAGTCGAAGATATGCACCATAAATCCCTTAATATAGTCTACTGCTGTGCGAGTGCTAATCCCATTGAATCTACTCCTCGAATTAAATATTTTTACGAAGCGTGAATATGACAAAATTAAAGCGTCCTTAGAGAAAATTATCTGGAAAGATCATTTGACAGGTAATTCAATAGAAAACGCACTGACTTTTTACAACTGCCTAAATGAATTGAGTGATCAATTATATACCTCGGATTTTAAAGGAAAAACACAAGTTCGTAAAGAAATATCACACATACGGTCACACTAGTGATTATAATAGCTTTAGTTTACTACGAAAGAGGGCTAAACGTGTTAAGGAGGAGTGCTATCGTGCGCTCATCACTAAAATGGAGGAGTTTATAATTTTGAATCCAGAGTCCTTCTGGAAATTCATAAAATTGAATAAAAACGGTTCTAATCAGCACCTCGGCCGATTCTAATGACGGAATTTGTAACACTTTTGCTTCATATTTCCAATCAACATTCTTCCCGTCGCACTGTAGATCAATCTCATACAAATGCTGTGTTTTATAACTTCCTACGCTTTAAGGGACCAGTGGGGTCCCTGAAATATTATACTTATTATAAAGATGGGTACAATAGAAGTCCTTTTTTGTTAAATTATTTAAAATTTATTATTCTCAGGAAAAAACAATGTACATTGATATTTATTATTAGGCCTACTTATTCTTCCTCTTCGCCAAATATTATGGAAGCTAGAACATCCTCCAACAGATATTTAACTTCATTTAAGTATTTATGATTACTTGATCGTCTTTATAAGGGACTTGAAATCACGGGATCTGATAAAAGTAATAATGAATGAAATTGTCCTCGATAATTTTCTTGTAGATGCAGTCTTAATATGTAAAAATTTTATGATTTGCTTCCTGCGCATCTTCCCCGCTGTCCAAGGGGAACTATTTTAATATGAGACACGATATCTGCTCCATGGACTAATATCTTATGGACAGTAACTGGTATGTGATACCATCCATACAGTGCAACATACAATTCTGCTGTTTTACTAGTATAACTTCTAAACGTTTCTATATTAATTGTATACTCTGAAGCTATAGTTTGTAATATGACGTAGAAACGCCTAATAAGTTTTTTGTTGATACCTGTGATACGAGCACTGGTTTTATAATTCACAAAAAACACGAGCTGTGTTTCCAATATGCGTTTTTCCGGAACCCTGTTTTACGACATCAATGAATAATCCTAATTCTCGCTTGAAATCTTGTCGAATTCTAAGTTTTCTTTCTTCCCTTATTTGCTTATTTCCCCCTCGAGCTGACCAGTACTTAAACGGTAACTTATAAGCAATGTATTATGTGAATAAGGCACTCAAAGCACCTGATCCAAACCCCGTATAACTTACTTAAAGACCTCGGATTGCAAAGAGCTTCAGTATCAGTAAGCTCTTTACTAAATCGAATATCCAAAGCGGCATTGATAGGATCTTACCAAATTGGTAGCAGAAAAATGTCGTAAAGTTGCGATTTCTGTATTTCAATTATTAACACATTCTGTAGTTAATGTATTGTATTTTTTTAAAACCGAATTTGCCACACAACTTCGTTCGTATTGCTACGCCCGGCGCTTGGCAACTTCAATATATGGCCAAATTCCCATAGGAGTGAGCGAGACGGCACAATAGAAAGATACAGCATGCCTTGACGTCACTGTTCTAGAAGGAATCGAATGAATAGAACGAGATGTCAGGCTAGAAAGAGACACAAGACCTAAGTGAAGTGAGTTAATAGAACATTCCAGAACGTTGCTGTCTTTTCGAGAACTTTCGCTACTCGGCCGCGCCGGATATAAAAGGTGAGCTAGCAGCCTCCGCACAGTCAGTCTACGACTATTCTCCGAAGCGATCACAGCGATAAAGTGTCCGAAGCGATACAGTGCGATTATACAAGTGACTGTGTATTGTGTTTTCGAATTTCTACGCGCTTTGCTGTAATTTAAGTGCAGCTGAATAAAATCTGTCTTCAACGGTTTTTCTCACATATTCTATTTAAACCGACCATATTCGTAGAGAATGTATGAAAGAATATTTTGCACTGTGCCGGTACTGTATCGGAACTGTGGCTTCACCGATATGTGTGAATCAACCTTTAATCATCGTTGTCGCTGTTGCTATTGACACAAACGAAAATAAGACCAGTACTCGTACTTGGAACACAATATTCTCCTGGTAAACTTTCAGCATAGCCTTCGCAACAAAATCAGACAGGAATAATCATCATCACTTTCCTCACTTGACTGGAATATTTTTTTTGCCAACTCCCTTCTTCCTTATCCATGTTCTTCTTTGGTTTTTTAACTTTTTCGGTGGTTTAATTTTGCTGTTCTTTTAAATCATTTTTCCGGGAGTATTCTGTTAGTATTGCAGCTTTCCTCCTTCTTCTGTTAGTTTAAGCTGCTTTTCTTGGGCTAGCCTTTAGGGACGGTCGTACAATTTCCGGGGAAAATACTTGTATTAGGTCGATCGTCTCATTTTCTTTGTTGCTTGGACCAATTCGGGTTCAGCTTGGCTGGTGGAGACAGCAGGAGTGGGATTAAATTCAATCTTGGACATCACAGCTTGCTCTGGATAATCTTTTTGCGGCGCGATAGTTTCTGGTTCAGGACGATCGGTTACAAATGATGGTGAAAACTCATCCTCACCAAAAATGATTGCATTATACGGGAAAATGCCTTTCTTTCGAAAACCGTTAACAATATTTTTACTTGTCTGAGCAAACCGCATCGAATCAGCGACTATTTTTAGTATATCATAAATAGTAAGGGTTATCCTCGGGTTGTTTCGTAACCATGCATCTTAAGCAGCAGTGCAATACTTTTTGAACGGTCCAAAGACTGACGCATCCTACGGTTGTAATTTATGGCTACAATGCGGTGGAAAGGACAACATTACAACTCCATTCTCTTTGACCATAGTTAATATCTTCACGTTCAAGTGAGAGGAGTGATTATCCAACACTAACAAAACAGGGCGCACCATGGAGGGTTTTACATGTTTTATAGATTATATGCATGTACTGATAGAATTCTTCGTCTGTAACCCATCCACTGGCATTGCCTGCTCCTTTACACCCTTAAGAAAGTATCTTTCTGGGAATTACAAACATAAGTACAGCATTTTCAAGAGCAAACTTTAACATTCTGCGCATTAAATGATGTTGCCCTCTAAGGCTGGTGGGTTCTGAACTTCATATGGTTTGCTTCGGATTTCGTTTTAAAAACATCGTAGGACATTCCTTTTTTGCCCTCTTATTTGCAGTCCAGCTAGGTGGGGTGGGGAAAGTTTTATATAACAGCAGAATCATAGGCAAGACGACAAACGTCTTTTAAAGAATATCCATAGAAGATTGATGCCATTTGTAGCATTTTTTCAGAGAGTCTTCCTGTGTAGGAAAAAATACTTGCCTCGGTGTTGCATAGTCCATAAATGGATTACCATCAGTAAATTTTTTAAAAATCTTATCAAATTAATCAGTTTGATACCGATTCTTTCATCGTTGACAGCCTTTGCAGCATTTTTTTAATCTCCAGTAGTGTGAGAACATCTTGTAGTCTTCCTCTTGTAAGTCCGCATCCTAATAAAACATAAAACATTCATTACTTTAGTTGTTTGAGTAGTGGGTTAAGTTGAGCAACTATCGCTCAACTAACACCAACCCGGAATTTGAAAACAAAAGCGAGGTTATAAAAAATCGTAAAAATCAACATCTCTAATTCATCATCTATTACTTAAATGTGTAAATAGACAACAGAAATGTGTTGAAAACAAACATGTTTTTTGACTCACCTCTTGTTTCTGATCACATCTTTGATTAATTGTTAACATCTCATATTTAATACAAGTACTTACTATTATACCATCTGAGTTATATACGACGGCTGCCTTTTAAGTTGTATAGTTTGAAAAGTTATTACCATTTATTGTTTTTCAAAGAAATCTCCGCGATATTTAATACACTTTTGCATGCGTTCAAACCAGTTTTTAAAACATTTATTCTACTCCGAAGTGGTGGTAGTCAAAATGGCCGATTTGTATGCGTCAACGGCTGCTTCAGGTGAGCTGAAACGTTGACCTCGAAGACTGCTTAATTTTGGGAAACGGTAAAAAAATAGTTAGGGCTTAAGTTAGGACTGTAAGGCGGATGATCTAAAATTTTGACATTTTGGGTACTCAAAAACACCTTTTTTTGGCGGGAAAAGTGCGAATTTGCATTGTCATGGTGCAGTATCATACGACATTTTCAATAGCTTTTTCGAAATTCGGTGATGACTTGTGGCAACCAAACAGTAATATACCAGTCATTGGTGATCTTCTAGTATAATAGTGGCGACATGACCACCATTTGCAACAAACGATGCAACCATTTTCTTTAAGTGCTCCGTGGGCGTATGTCTCTGGTCGGTTTTGGCTTATCCTGGAAGACCTAGACAGTTAAGACTCGTCACCACTGAAGATATCATAAACATACTTTGACTCTCCGCGATGAACCACTGCAGTGTTTTGCGACACCAACTAACACTGGCTGTTTTATGGTCGTCGCTTAGTAAATGTGGTATCCAATGAGAGATCAGTTTTCTTACGCCAAGTTCCTCGTGCAGGATTTTTTGGACAGTGGTCTTTTAAATGCCTACGGATGCCTCTATTTCACTCTATGTGACATGATCTTTGAGGATTAGCTGCCACACGGCTTCGATATTCTCTTGCGTCATGGCAGTTTTTGGACAACCTTCACGTGGCGTCACTGAAGCTAGAGTGCCCACTTTGAAATTCTAAATACCAGCGTTCTACAGTCCTAAGACATGGTGCTGCATCAATAAACACAGAAGTGATCTCCTCAAAGCACCGAAGTCATACATACCCCTTACACAACAATAAAATCGAACAGATATCCCGTTTGGTACAGCAAACCTCTAATAAAGTGTATTAGGGAGAAGACCATAAATTATCTAAGAAATTCAATAACCCACGTGACTATGATGTCTTCTGCCTATTACGTACTAGAGCCAAGAAAATGATTGATCAGTGTTATGGGAATTACGTCGCGTCAATCAAAGGGTCTTTAACGGATAATGTAAAGGGTTTTTTGGAAATTTGTTAATAACAGGAAGGGACGTGTCTCAATTCCAAATATAATGCACTTTGAAAGATGTTCCTCTTCAACTGGATCCGGTGTTTGTGAGTTTTTTTCACAATATTTTGCCTCAGTGTTTGACTCCAATCAAACTTCTTCTGTCATATCTAGTGACAAACCTTAAGTCGGTTGAGAACAATAATCTGGACCCCATTCTTTATATAAATATAGCCGACAACGACATTTTCACGAAGATCAAACAGCTCGATGCCGCCAAAGGGGCAGGTCCTGACCAGATACCCCCTTCTTTTGTCAAGCATTGCGGTGCAGTGCGGAGGGTTGTGCGCGCCTTTGGGAATGATATTTAATATATCCCTCATAAATGGAACCTTCCCCTCTCGATGGAAAAAAGCCCACGTTGTTCCCATTTTTAAGGGGGGCGACAGGTCTCGGTGCGAAAATTATAGACCCATAAGTATCTTGTCCTGTTTTGCAAAGATCTTCGAATCTCTAGTATATACGCAGCTGTACAACCATTTTAGGCCCATAATATCGGAAAATCAACACGGTTTCGTAAAGGGAAGGTCAACAATAACTAACCTTTTAGTTTACAAAAACTACCTGTGTAGGAGCTTTGCTGCGGGGGGGAAGGTCGACTCAATCTATACAGACTTCTCCAAGGCCTTGGACAAGGTTAATCATAGATTACTTTGCAGTAAACACGCTGCGCATGGTGTGCACGGCAGTCTTTTTCGTTGGTTATCCTCTTATTTGATTAACAGAAGTCAGTTGGTGGCCTTGAAAGGATATATTTCTTCTCCCGCAGGTGTGCCATCCGGGGTACCTCAAGGGTCACATTTGGGGCCGTTGTTATTTATAGTATTCGTTAACGATCTCGTAAAGAATATATCTTGTGAATATAATCTTAACGACAACAATATTTTTCTAAAGACCATGCCTATCTTTCTAGAACATTTGATACTTCCTGGAAATAAAATGGCAAGATATATTTCACAAAATGTCAATATCACGCAAAATACAGTTGGATAAGAAATCCATTTAAAGTAAATATGATGGCCGTTGAAAATCATACGACTGGATAACAAGAAGAAGTGCTTCAATTGCAAGGTGATAAAGTTTTAAAAGAAAGATTTGCCACAATGAGGCTCAAAAAATTTTGGACCGAATTATCCGGGGAATCTGTTCTCAGCAATGAAGCTGAAAAGGCACTGCTACTATTTCCCACTACTTATTTATGTGAAGCAGGATTTTCGTGTCTTGCCGTTTTAAAAACAAGTATAGAAAGACTGGATCCTAAGCATGACATGCGGTGTGCACTTTCAATAAACTTAAATGCGCGTATAAATCTTCTTTGCTCAAAAGTACAGTATCATGGTAGGCACTAATACAACTAGTGATGATAAACCCCTCAGGGTCCCCACTTCAAATATATTTATATTTCGGGTCACCAGCCAAAGAAAATTATGAACCGCTGGCCTAGACAGTTGGATCAACTGAAAATCCATTGGAAGACTAACTAAAACAGATGGTGGAGCAAGACCCACAACTCCCAATGATGTAGTAATCGAAGTGAAAGATCTATTGAATCCTGCCGAGTTCTTGAGAGACCTTGATATACGAGGAAGTCGTGTTTTTGCCAACCACCCGCTATTAGTAAACAAAAAAAAACATTTGGTATTTCTGAATTTAGAATATTGTTTTCATATTTGTCGAATAGTTTTATTGTATCGTCTATTCAAAAGTGACAAGTCGATTATAAAAATATAAATATCTAAGGAAAATTTGCGTGCGATAATTTTCTACAACTTTCAAAGAGAATTTTAATTTGGAAATTTCAAAAAAAAATGAAATAGCTTCCAAAACGCAAAGGTGAGTGATATTTGCTACTAAACATTTTTAAATGTTTGGTTATGTATCAAATTCTTTTTCAATAACTGAAAATCACGTGTTTATTTCAGAAATCATGCAGTTTCTTCCAAAACAAGTTTACTTTTGACGCTACGTTATCTTGCTACGGGATCATTTTTAAGAAGTGCAGCAGATTTTTGTGGCGTTAGTGCACCAACAGCAAGTCGTATAGTAAAAAAATTTACTATAGCTATTGCACAACTTCGCCCACTTCTAATAAAGTTCCCAGACGATATTAGTGTACTAAAAGCTAGTTTTTATCAAATCGCAAGATTTCCTAGGGTAATAGCAGCCATTGGTTGTACCCATGTTACAATAAAATCACCAGGTACCTACCTTGGTTATATATTATTTGAACACTATAAAACCGCATCATGTTAGTTAAAAACAAAAAATTCAATATCTACCTACTTGTTATTTCAGGAGGGGACACAGCTGAGAATTAAAGAGACAGGAAGTCAAACTTTTCAATCAACGTTCAGGCAGCTTGTGACAGTCAATTAAGATGTTTGGATATTGAAGCGAGATGGCCAGGATCAGTACATGATCAAACAATTTTCAATAATTCCTCGTTGAAACAAAGATTTGAAAGTGGACAATTTAGAGATGGCTTACTTCTTGGTGATAGTGGATATGAGTTAAAAAAATATCTTTTGACACCCTTTTTGAATCCATCATCTCCGGCACAAAATTTATATAATGAATCACATATACGAACAAGGAATACCATTGAAAGATGTTTTGGAGTGGTTAAAAATAGATTTCCTGTCCTTAGACGACAGGTTACATTAAAATTAAATAGTGTTCAAGCTAGTCGTGGGTCGTAACGTCTTTTGGGCGTAATCGGTTATACGTAGTTTCATAGATATGAGTAACTAGTTTCAAAACCGATTATTCTTGTAACTAGTTATTTCTGTATACAGTAGAGTGTTGGTTAGTTTTGCTCCGATTATTTTTGTAACTAGTTACTTCTGTATACAGTAGAGTGTTGGTTAGTTTTGCACCGATTATTTTTGTAACTAGTTACTTCTGTATACAGTAGTGTTGGTTAGTTTTGCACCGATTATTTTTGTAACTAGTTACTTCTGTATACAGTAGAGTGTTGGTTAGTTTTGTTCCGATTATTTTTGTAAGTAGTTACTTCTGTATACAGTAGAGTGTTGGCTAGTTTTGCGTTTAATGAACTTAAATTCTTTCCAATTGCATAATTATAAATTTGCATGGGGATATTAAAATAAAAAAAGACGCAACGATTATTATATTGCCTTCTCTTTTTATCTTGCGTGTAAGCCATACCTATCCTTTACTCTCGTTGTCCGAGTCGTCTAACGTTATTTGGTTTTAACGTGTAACCGGTGTAACCATAATCATTCTAATATTATTCTGTTGAACGAAACGCTAATACGTGTGTGAGTGTGAACTGCGTACGTAAAATAATCGTTACATTTGTGTCTACGAAACTAGTTACACGATTATCAGCCTCGTAACTAGTTACTGAAACCGATTACGTTAAATAACGCTCACCTCTAGTTCAAGCCATAATAGTGTCATGCTTTGTATAACATAATGTTGCAATAAACACAAATGATGGAAGCTTTCAGGAAAACTATGATTTAATTACTGATCCACAAACATTTCAAGATAGTACAATACAAAGTATTGACCTGAACAATGATGTAAGGAATAGACTGGTTCAAGAATACTTTTCACAATTACTTCATAATATTTAATATTTTTTAAATAAAACAAAAACATAAAATCGGTGAATTTAATTGTTTTTCTAAAATGGCTAAGTTTAATTGATATTCTTTTTCTTTCCATTTACGTTCCTTCTCTTGAAACTCCCATTCTTTTTTTTTAAATAATTTCAGATTCCAAAAGTCCTTTTTGTAGATTGACTAGCTCCAATCTTGCTTGAGATAGCTCATCTAAAGAGTTTTTATGTACATTTGCTGTAAAAAAGAAAGTTTAGAAAAGAATAAGAAAATTATTATTATGAATTTATTACCAATTTTATAAAGAGAATATACACTCAAATAAACAAAGGCAATATCTTACCAATCAGTGCAGGATGTTTCCTTGATTTTAAATTTTTCCTACTACTAGCATCCCACTTCTTACTTGGGTTACAAAATAGTTTTGCACAGGAATATCTTGGGTCAAAGTTTTTTCTACAACAAAAAATAACATATTAATATTTATGACCAATAGCAAACTAAAAACTATTCATCATTTTCATAGCATTAATCAGAGTTACATCCAAAACTTACACATGAGAGTCCAAAGTAAGCTCTCCAACACTTGCTTTACTTTTGGCTTTTTATGGGAGTGACTACTGTCTGGTTGGAGAGCCTTGTCCGTCAATCAGCAGGTAAACGCAAACTCAAAACACCAGTCATTACATACAAGTATCAGTTAAATCAAGATGTATAATTAAATTAGAAACGAACAGGTGAACATACCACTCAGATTCTCTTAAGTTACTTCTGCGCTTGTGGATGGCAGTATCTCACACTCATATGTTATTAAGATGACTGGACTTTCATCCGTTAAATCTGTGAATAACAAAATTACAAATATGAGGCAAAAGAATGTATCAGTTTTGTACAGAATAGATGAAATGAGTGCTAGTGCTAAGTAATGAATATTCCACAACACAGATAAATTGTTTCTTCAGATATCATTATACTTGGTAAGATATATAAGCGTGTAACTAATTCTATGTCATGACCATTGAATCTAGATGTATAAAGCTATCCCCGTACACCTCTCGTATTCAAACCTACAATTCCCAGCCGCGCTATCGTCTAATGACCTTCAGACCGCTTATCGTGATACGCAGTAATCCGTGATTCTATAGAAAAATGGGTTGTGAAAGACCTATTCCTTATCGTACTTTATCTACAATAGAATTCATGTATATCCCAGTCCTAGTTCCCCAACCAAAGTTCACATACTCTTATGATTGTAACTCGTATTTACTTTAACATACCTCTTAACAGATTTGTCGCTACTCCAACCTTACTTCGTAGTCAATCCACAGTTCGTCACCTTATTTATCATACTAAACTCACAATATAACATACAATTTCACTTATTTACTTAGTGGAATACGACCAGACAATCTTTTGACAACTACATTCTTAATGACGTTTGGAATTTGACAATTTTCACCGCCCTCATTCAACACTTAGCACAGAGACACCTACCACATACGTTTGCACTACTCGTAAAATTAGAATCTACAAAATTAATTGTCAATCATTCAATACTTCAAATTATAATTGTTTTCGAGGATACCAACAGAGGTCGTGTTATTCAAAAAAAAATACACAAACAATTTATAGTTAAGATCAACTCATCGTTGAAACTTCTATAAATCTTTATTATTTCTGTAATATAGTGTATTATCCCCCCCCGTGTATAAGAAATGTGGCCCCGTGCTCGCCACATTCAGTAGGACTCGCCACTAGTACCAACATAGTCCTTCCTATGCCTAAGTAGGTATTTAGAAGACAATTTTAAAGTCTCCTGCCTACTGTATCGAGGCATCCAATACACAAATCCCCAATTCTATTTTCAGAATAGCGTAACTCTAACGCAGGACTTCAGTCCTATTGCCGTAATTCCTTTAATATAAGGTATTAAGATGATAACACAGAATCATCGTTCTAAGCGTCATTTTAGGACAATTACATTAGTATCTATCGCAGTAACTTCTGCGCTGATTGTTAACGATAAGTTTAGTTAGGAAAAGCTCATTTATTAGCACAGACCTAAATAATTATAGTTAATACTAGAACCAATTCACTTCTGAATAATAATGTCTATATAGACACTTCAGAGAGAATATATTCTCACCGAACACTTGATCAAACTACAATAATTCAGCTCAGATATAGCTTTTGCTTCACCCTAGCGGATGACAAAGTTACTATAAGATAGCGATCGAGCGACCATGTGCATTCGATACAGTACATATAATAGCTGATTATGCAACAGTGATTAAAATGTCCAAACATCATTATTTGTGTGTTTGTAGCCATGGTAATCTCATGTGTAAGATCTTGCTCGTACACAAAGAACAATAGTAAAATAACTACCTCTGTAGCTAGTCTGTTTGGATACTTCCGACCCTTCAGACTTCGGTGGTCTTGCACATAATTCTGTAGTCAGAAAGGTTTCACTAGCGTGAATGTACAATATACCGTTGTGTTGTCGTTCAATAATGAACCAGCAAGGATTTATATGTAAATAATAAATATTATATCAAAGATGGTTAGGACAGATCAATCACTGTGTATTTACCTTTAACAATATCTGAATTCTGTAATGAATACACCAGTTCACTGTCTCCATTTCACTCACAATCACTCACTTCACTATTAAATCACTCGTCGTGGTGTTGCAGCATTCGCTTGTAGTTTTATTTTCACCATAATCTTAGCGTAATTATTACACATTACTGTCACTATAATCCCAGTAAATTCCAACAACGTAAATCGACATGAAAATTGGCTTGCAAAAATTAGCGGGAAAACTTTCATTCTTCGGTCACAAGATGGCGGTCATTTACAAATCTGCTTTGTTGTAATTGAACCAATTGTCTATCTAATTTCCCAATCAGTTTATCATGATTTACAATAATAACAACTTAGATCACCCCTTTACAAACGCAATACTACCTACCTAATATATATATTCATATGTTTGCTATTAGTGTGTACCTACTCACCTACCTGACTAAACTAACCATGTATCAACAACCATTCAACTACGTTAAACGTGAAATGTGTAAAGCTAATCTATCTGACTAGGGCGCAGGTAGTAAGCCTGACTTTGAACTATCACTAGTACCCCCTACGAGTAAGAGACCACGGCCGAAGCCAAGGATGTGTTCTCTCACAGGACAAGGACATAAAAGTGTGTATATATACATATATAAAGATAGACAGGACTGATCCGCTCTGGAGAGCGACAACCGCCTCCTCTCCAGTCACAAACCATCCTGGAAGCTTACGGATCCCTTTCAGGCAAAATCCGTGTGCTGAGCGCTTCAGACTATCCTCAGCATGCCTAGCTGAACAGAGGTCAAGAGCTTCGTTATCACCGATAGGTATCAACTCAGGGCAATCACGTCGATTGACTTCCTAAGCGGGGGAACCTAGCTAATACCTAAGGCCTCAACCGTCCCTAGCCCTACCAAAGTCCCACAAAGAATCCCTATATAAACATTTTATCTCAAGTATGGCCCTGTACCGCAGACTCACAGTACAGCTGATATTCCGAATTGAACACGAGATTCAATTCTTAATCCCAGAGATAAAGGTGTCTTGTCTGGCTCATACGATAAAATGTTTATTTCGCGAATTATAAACTTCAATAAAGGCGAGCTACCTAATTCCTCTTTTCACTAATTTAAACACTATATATTTACTAATTAAACTCAATTATTCACAATCAAGGTAAAAAAAATCTTCACGACTTTAAATGTAAAATTCTCAAAATTCCCGCCAAAGTACAATGTACAGAATACCTTTCGCGAATCGACCAACCCCGAAGCCAGCTCAAAGAAAAAGTGTCCTTGAATTCCCACTCAAAATCCTACTTTCGCCGAATTAGGGCTCCAATAGTGTCCTCCACCAATCAGAAGCTTTTATTTTCCCGCCAAAAGTCACAATTTCTGAATAATTGACAACAGCGCTAGGTTTTCTATGGCGCCTGCGTTATAATTATGAACTAACTTAAATCTTCCGTGAACCAGTGGCCCTTTTTTAAATATTTATAAACTATTTACATACTTACACTCATTGATTCTAACTGTCAATATTTTCATAATAATATAAGATTAATTTTATGTTTAATAAACATCCATATAATACTCAATAATAGATATAGAAAATTATTCAATAATCATTTGACCTTTAAACAATAATAACCAATCAGAGCCACTTCCTGCATTTTCCATAGCTCTGAGGCACACAGATAATAAATAGTATTTATAATCTCTTTTCAACAGTACTTTATTGCTTTAAATATTATAATTATTGTTCCTTGTAAATAATTAATAAGTTTTAACTTTATCTGTTTATTCTTTTCCTTATTAATTTTATTATAAACAATACACAAAACTATTATAATATTATTCTTGTGTAAATATCCATAGACTATTTTTCTTAAATTCTTTCAATCATAGTCCCATCTATAGGTACTGTATATATTAAACTACATTTTAAATTTATTTGTTCACAAAACAAATTTACTTGCCCTTTGCAATTTAACAGAATAATTTCTTTATGAATCAATTTTTTTCTTTGACCACATACCATAGTGTATATTTATTCATCATTTTATTTACGTATAAAAATTCCTTACTTAATCAACTAGATGGCGTTTTACGACATTGAATTATTTTCGTTTTATAAAAAACCAAGTGATATTCAATTTACTTGTAGAAATTCTTACTTAATTACTAGATGGCGTTTTACGACATTGAATTATTTTATTTATTTATGTTTTCTTGTTTTATAAGAACCTCGAAACGGTGTTTCAGTCCGTTACAAGCGGTCATGAAATGTATGCTTACGGATTTGATTTGCTTCATTTATATTCACCTCTGTCTCTTCAGTAGTGAATGTAGGTATGTCGATGACATCTTCCATGGATGGAACATTAATGCCATCTGTAAAAAACATAATATATTGTTAGACAATTACTTTTATAGCTTACATACAAGTATGATTTGAAAACAGTTACTCACCTTGACTCTCCTGTGGTAATGGTAATACTAGTAGTACATCAGAGTCGTACATACTTTCTAAACCATCCGTGTTGATTGCGATCAAAGATTTGATCTGCTCCTCCACAGTATCTAGCGGAGGTGCTGTACTCGTGCCACCACCGGTGCGGTATAATTCTGACCATAATACAGCAGATTTTTTACGGACTGTACGTTTTAGGCGATCATATTTTATTTTTAAGATTTTGGAAGACCTAAATGGACCTCCAGATATGGCATTAAATTCATTTTGAATGCTTGCCCACGCAGCTTCTTTGTTCTTCCATGTGGAAGCATCGCTCTTTTTATTCTCTATAACGTTTTGATATTTCAAAACAAGAGAGGCTAAAATGTCCCTCTCTTGTAAAGTAAAGTTGGCACTCCTTTCTCGTTTAACTTTTTCCATTTTATTAAATTACAACGAAATCCTTGATAAGCAAATAACACGACGCGAATTAACTTCTTTTTGTGATTGACATAAAAACAAAACGACACTAATGACGTAAAATTGAACGAATGAGCGAATGATTGTGCTGTGTCATTCACTTAACCCGTAAGTTGTTACTCAAAGGATCGGTTTCGTTTGTGAAACTGGCGAAAGATACTCAGAACTTTTAATTACCAGTTAACGTTAATTAAGAAGTTACTAATCAACGCTTTACTTGAGGATGGTGAACGAGGCCCTAAATCGCATTTCCTGTTCACCTACCTATCGCGCCATCTAGCGCTGTAGCCTCATTATTTCTAGAGAGGAATTGAGAACAAAACTTAATAGGGTATGGATATTTCCATAGGGAGGGCTGGGTGATTATATCTTCAAATGAAGCGGCTCATATAATAGTGATCGAACTTCACTTGGAAGTTCGTTTGATCGTCTATTATATTTCGCCGCTTCATTTTTTGATATAATCAATGGTAGATGTTAAATATAAACAGTTTTGTTTGAAATAAAACACTGTTCGTATATAACAAATCAGTTTTGTAATAAGGATCGTACTAGGTATTTATAAACATAAATAATACGTAATACATTTGACGTTTACCCTGTACTTGTGGCATAATAAACAGTTTGCCGAAATATTAATATTTATCATTAAGATGAAAGGTACACTGATTTGGCAAAGGCCGCTTCATCGATGATGGGTCTATTATTGAAGCGGGCGAATGCTTGTGACCGATCGGTCCATCCAGCAGCCTTCCTGATGGCTTCTATATTGAGCCCGGCGGTGCTCGCAGCAGACGTGGACGCGTGTCGCGTGCTATGCGCGCTGAACGCTTTCACGTCTACTCCGCTTTCAAGTAACACTTGCTTAATCCAACGACTCACAATCTGTGTCGTTGCGGCTCTGTGTGGAGGTCTGTGCGTTAGCAGGAGCGAGCCCTTGTCATCTTTTATCAATTTTTGCGTCACAAAAATATAGTCCTTGAGAATGGATGCAGGACAAATACTACTATTATTATTGAAGTATGGCAGAAACAATATAGGTTGTTCGCGGCCGGGAGCTGAGGTTTTAAGGATTTTAGAAATAAATATTTTTATGCCGTTTTGTTGTACCGAGATATTTTCTAGTCTTATAGCTGAGAATGTTTGTACTCGGTGCCCCGTACTAAGGGCAAGTGAAACTACTAGTTTCTTAGTGAGTTTGTCTAAGGGCAAATCGACATTTGGATACCAATTGCTTATAAAACTTAGTACTGTCTGTGGGTCCCACGTTTGTAAGTACTTAGGAGTAGTAGGTTTTAACCGGTAAGCACCATTAAGAAGACGTTTTATACTTTCGTCAGAGCTTAATTTATTGGATAGCAACAATGTTAAAGCAGAGCGATGGCTATTAAGTGTGCCGTAAGAACAACCTTTATTAAACTGATCGGTTAAAAATAGTAAAACAGACCTTACGTCATAAGCTAAGCAATTTAGTTTCCTGCCAGCACAGTACTCCCACCAGAGCCTCAAGGACACGTTGTATTGTTTTAGGGTACTCGGTGCAAGTGAGGACAATATCAGGTCGAGCGCCTCGGCCGGAGTGCCGTGGCGCTGCCAAGCCGTCCGCAAAGCCTCGCTGCAGCCAGGATAAGTTTCTGATGCAGTGGGTGTGGCTCTCTGGAATGCGACATTAATAAGTCTTTAAAAGGGCCAAAGAAAATTATTTCTGAGTCGAGAAGTTCCATTAGTAGCGGTAACCAAGACTGCGATGGCCAATAAGGGAACACCATAATACCATTAGCCGCTTCATCGGAAATTTTCCTTAAGCATTTTAATATTAAGGAAAATGGGGGAAAGGCGTAAAAAAAGTAGGCTTTCCAGTTAATGGTGAAGGCATCGACGGCCATGGCATCTGGGTCTTGTTTCCAGGATACGAAATCCGGACATTTTGCGTTAGTTCTAGATGCGAACAAGTCAATATACGGGCTACCGAGTTGTTGTAGCACATAAGTATCATATTGTTTTGTACGTTTACTGAATATACCATTTGGGGTCTCATCTGGCGTCTCATTCAATCCTTCATCTGGCGCCCAACGCAAATGAGTAAACAAAAAGCAACTTCTAAGGAAGAAAAACACGAAGAAGAAGAATGCCCGTCACAAATGGCTATTCAGTTTACGCGCGAACAATTCGAACAAATACTGTCTCGGTTATATTCACCTACACTAACTAATAAAAATTTTACTCGTTGTACCCTCCGTTATAGTGGAGAACGAGATTACAATAAGGTCGAAGAATTTATTACGGGAGTGGCAATTTACAAACAAATTGAGGGTATATCTGACGAAGACGCATTGACCGGCCTCCCATTACTGTTAAAAGATACTGCAAGTACATGGTGGGCGAGGATCCGCTACGAAATTAAAACTTGGAATGCGGCACTAAGCGCCCTTCGCTCAGCATTTGCACCAAAGTTACAACCGTATGAAGTAAATCTAGTTTTATTTGAAGATTGTCAAGGTGAAAGTGAACCAATCGATACATTTTTGTGCCGAAAAAGAGCGTTATTGGGAATGTTGCCGGCAAAAAGACATAAGGAGGAGGATCAGGTAGATTTTATTTATGGGTTACTTAAAATGGATTTCAAAAAGAAGGTTGCCCGTACTGAGATCAAAAATTTCTCAGATTTAATTGAATAGGCACGTCATTTGGAATCCCTTGAGTAGACCGAAAAAGCGGCCTCGACCTCCAACATGCAAGTTTCAACTACCGATGAAGCAACTGGTAACCAAAGCGCCTTTAAGAAGAAAAATGCAATAAAATGTTTATTCTGCCGTTGTAAAGGACATTCAATTGATGCCTGTAGAATAAAAATGGCTCAAAAATCGAAGTCTCCCGAGGAATGTACTAAAGCAATCCCAGATACTACTCAGGCTGCAAAATCAACGGTGCCAGGACCTAATAGTACCATTACGTGCTACGGATGCGGTGCTCCAGGCGTCTTTCGAAGTAATTGCACTACTTGCAAAACCAAAGACAGCCCGCCTAAAAAAATCCACTTCTACTCATACTGCCCGACTGTACAAACTATCGCTAAGGTGCCTACCATTGAAATAGAGTTCCAAGGAAAGATGGGACATGCACACATTGACACAGCGGCCAGGACCAGCATCGCCGGATGTAAATTGCACGAACTATTAAAAGAAGCTGGTGTACCAAGCACAACTTACACTACTGAGGTCAGCTTGGCGGATGGGACCTCTAAGCTAATGGAATTGACCCTATTTTCTGTGGAAATTAAAATAGGGCACAAAATACTACCCATTGATTTTACGGTGTTCCCAGGATCAGAGACTCGTACACTGTTGGGGATAGATTTCTTGCAGAATAACGGTGTAATACTGGATTTGGGACAAAGAGTATGGTTTTATTCCAATGAACCAGAACAAAAGTATGAGTTTCTCCGTACAGAGAATGAAAACATAACAAAGACTTCAATAAAAAAGATTGATTTTAGCAAAGCTAAAGAAGAAGAGAAAATATATTCAGGGGAATCTTTGTCATCATTTTTGGAGTGGGCGTCTATGCTCAAAATGCTGTCACCAATCCCAGATACTCCGCCGAACATGAGCCCAATGAAGTTCGACGAACCACGTGAGACGAGACCGGAATGGAAGTTGGTTAAACTGGACACCCCGCCTCAGCTTAACCGTCAAGCTAAACCGTATTAGGGCAAAACCTGACTGAAAGACCTGAGATTATAGCACATAAAACTAGTACCACTTTGACTCTTTATTCTAATAGTTCCGATTTATGTAAAATAGAAATATACACTAAACGTAAAATATCATTTCACGGGATGAACTGCGTAGAGGTTGCGTGTAGCGGTGATTTCACTGGACATATGTACATTGCTGGCAGTCCTTGTTTTAAGAATGGGGCAGAATTTATGCTATTACCTGGCGTATACTCCTACTTAAAAGGTGTGGGTAAAGTATTAGCTGTTACTTTTGCAAATAAAGCAGTCACACTACTCGAAGGAAAGTTGCTAGCTCGAGGGCGAATATTACCTATTAATATTCCAGAAACTGAATTCCCCGTCGAAAAAGAAGTAAATATGCTTAGTGTTTCCGAGACGCTATTAAAAACACGAGACGCTATTAGAAACACATAAAGATAAACAAATCACGATTGACATGCTTCATATTGGTCCGGATTTGTCAGAAAAACACGAAAGTGTTCTACTTTCTTTAGTGAACAGCTATAGAGATTGTTTTGCGCTAAGTTTAGAGGAATTGGGCAAATCATCCATTTGCGAGATGAATATAAAATTATTAGATGATTCATCAATAACATACAAACCATATCGATTGCCGTTTAGCGAACGGATTGTGGTAAGGGATCTGATTAACTAGCTATTAGAAAATAATATTGTGAAAGAATCCGATTCACCGTACGTGAGCCCTATAGTACTCGTAAAGAAAAAGAATGGTGAAAACCGGTTATGCGTAGACTATAGGGCACTGAATAAGAAAACCGTGAAGGACTCGTATCCCATGCCTGTAATTGACGATCAATTAGATCGTTTAGGTGGAAAAAAATATTTCACAAGTTTAGATCTAAAATCTGGTTACTATCAGATCCCAATGAGCGAAAATTCCAGACACCTCACAGCGTTTATCACACCGGACGGCCATTATGAGTACACTCGGATGCCGTTTGGTTTGGTGAACGCTCCGGCTGTTTTTCAGCATATGATAAATAAATCGTTAGGAAAGGATAGATATGAGCTTGCAATGCCATATCTCGATGACTTACTTACACCGGCCGCTACAATTGAGGACGGTCTGGAAAAGCTCAAAAGAATATTTGATTCGTTACGTGAAGCTGGTCTTACACTCAATATAAATAAGTGTTTTTTCTTCGAGACCACATTAGATTACCTCGGCTATGAACTATCCAGTGATGGCCTGAGACCAGGAAAAAAGAAAATTGAAGCGGTTGCTCTATTTCCCATACCTACTAATGTACATCAGATCCGACAGTTCGTAGGTCTGACTAGTTTCTTTAGGAGGTTCATACCAAATTTTGCGAGTGTGACCAAGCCGTTAACAACGTTGACTAAAGCCAATGTACCATGGCACTGGGGTGAGGCACAAAATAATGCTTTCGAGACCCTTAAAGTGAAACTGACCGAACGGCCTATTCTAGCGCTGTATGATCCTAGTTATATAACCGAAGTACATTGCGATGCTAGCAAAGTAGGGTTAGGTGGTATCCTTTTACAAAAGCCCGATGAAAAATCCCCGCTGAAACCAGTCGCGTATTACAGCAAACAGACTACCAAAGAAAAGGAGTACCTACATTCTTATGAACTAGAAACTCGCAGTAGTACACAAAAAGTTTCGCACTTATTTAATCGGTTTAACTTTTAAAGTATACACGGATTGTAATGCCCTGAAATCAACCCTTACAAAACATGATCTGGTACCAAGAATCGCGAGATGGTGGCTCCTACTCCAAGAGTACAATTTCTCAATCGAATATAGGCCAGGCAAAAACATGAAACATGCGGATGCTTTGAGTAGGAACCCCATACCAAGTACCAACAGGAACATTGACGATTTAGATGATATTAGGGAATTCGATATTTTAAGAGTGGACACACTTGACACATCCGAATGGCTACAAACAGTACAAATGACCGATCCTAAGATAAAATTGATCAAAACCATTCTTAGTCAAAACAACAAAGTTCTTAAAGATACTTTAAACAACTATGTAATAAAAGAAAATAAGCTGTATAGAAAGGTTGGAGATCAATTAAAATGGATGGTTCCAAACGCTACTAGGTGGCGGATTTGTCAAATGTGTCACGATGAATCAGGACATTTAGCTTTTGAGAAAACTTTTAATAAAATCAAACAAGACTATTGGTTCCCAAAAATGAAGAGATTTATTCAGAAATATGTATCTGCCTGTTTAAATTGTGCTTATAGTAAAGGGACTACATCCAAGAAAAGTGGTTACTTACACCCCATTCCAAAAGGGAACATCCCTGCATATGGACCATTTAGGTCCATTTATACGAAGTAAATCGGGGAATTCATATATTTTGGCTATAATTGATGGATTTAGCAAGTTCATATTCATTAGAGCTGTGAAAAACTTAAAAAGCAAGACTACAATAAAGATCTTGCAAGATATTTTCGACACAATCGGTTGTCCTAAAGTAATAATATCCGACAGAGGGACGAGTTTCACGTCCAGTACTTTTAAAGACTACATTAAGTCCATTGGCGTAAAGCACGTGCTTAATGCGGTTGCTACACCCCGGGCTAATGGCCAGATCGAAAGGTACAACCGGACTATACTAAACTCGTTAACGGCATCAAACCATGGTTCTGACGAACGCAATTGGGATACACATGTAGGAAAAGTTCAGTGGTGTCTCAATAATACCGTCAACAAAAGCACAGGTACTACCCCGTCCGAAATTGTATTTGGCCGTCGAACTACAAACACGAGTGAGTGGATAATCCAAAATGCTCTTCATGAGAATAATACCAGTAACAAGGCTGACGTCGACGAGATTCGTAACAAGTCAAAATCACTTATAGAAAAGTCGCAAGCCCTTATGAAAACCAACTATGATAAAAACAGGGCTCCTACTAAATTTTATAACGAGGGTGACCTTACCATACCGAATCACTGTTTGCCTGCCGACGGAAAAAGTAAGAAACTCGTACAAAAGTTTCGCGGTCCTTATAAAGTTACAGCTGTATTAGATAACGACAGATACGAGATTTCTAGTATACCCGGATTTACTAAACGACATTATAAAAGTGTGTTTCCAGCAGATCAACTTAAACGATGGGTTACATTTAACACATACGACACTACGACTAATGACAAAGACGAGACTACGGAGAGCAGTAGTAATGAGAGTGACAAGAGTGAGATTTAATTACGACTTGAAGGACATAAGTTGTTCTTCCCACATAAATCATACATTATTGTTGGACTGTAGATATACTTATTGATTAATCGCGTCTGTATGACGATGATAATGAATTGATATTTGACATAAAATCCAGGGGGTATATAGTGTGTGTAATGTAATGTGAAAGGTATGCCGAAATACTAGCAGTGCTCACTTACGCTATGAAGGGGATGCTAAAGTATAAGCGGTGCTCACTATATTCCAAAACATTAATTATTTATGGGGTTGGATTTACCCATTATTTTACTCATTTACTAAACAAAGAATAGGCAATATTTAAAATGAAATACTTTGAATAATAGTAACTAAATTTATATTTTACTTTAATAATGTATTGTATTTTCTACAGGTCCTCGGATAAAACACGAACAAAGAAATTACCAGATGAATCTTAAAAAAATAATTATAAAAATAAGCTTAGGGATGATCGATATGATACATAGTATTTGATATAAACTTATATAAATATATTTTCCCTGCGATGTATTTAATCAAATAATTGTAATTTACATTTAAAACCCATACTACTAACTAACAAAGTCAGTAGGTTTAATTAAAGTTTCTGAACATAAAATCTTTATAAATTGAATATTGTCAGTCGAGTTCGTTAATTCGGTTTTTTGGGCGAAAATAATAGTTGTGTAATTTATTGTAGTCCACACCTGTTAGTTCGCATTCTGTAATTATTTATAAGATGAGATTTTGATTGTTATTTCTTGTAGTCTCACTTTAAAGATGTATACATTTAATTATGATTTGCCGTAGCTGAATATGTATGCGGACATACTTCACATTCGAATGGCCGAAACGGAATGAGGGCATTCCGAGATCAGGACGGCCGTCTGTTAGGTATTTCATCAAATGTTATTATTTTACTTGAATTTCTGAACGAAATATTTGGTTTTCATCTATAAGACACAGAGGGCGCGGGTGTCAAAAAGTGAAATATAACGGTGGAGCGGGCATTCGAACGTGAGTTGTCAGTGTTGCAACATTTTACTTTTGTCTTCAAAAAGATATTTGTAATTGGTGTTTGGAAGAATAAAGCAGCTGTTCTGATTGTACTAAAGTGGATTTTACTACTCGATACCTAATCCAACACAATTTCTTTATCATTGTCTTTATAATGTCCAATCAAAAATTGTTCAGGACCGACTACAGTATACTGATGGATGTCTCTGTACCTAGCGAATGACCATACCCTGCGTTTTAACGAATACATTAAATAATTAGATCTATATTTGTTCTATCGAAATATGTATGTTACGCAATTTGTTCCGTTTTAGTTTTTATAAAAAATCACGTCTTTTATAACAGTTAGCCAGCGATGTACTTTTAAATTATACATTTTAAATTTATTAAATAATTAGATCTATATTTGTTCTATCGAAATATGTATATTACGCAATTTGTTTCGTTTTAGTTTTTATAAAAAATCACGTCTTTTATAACAGTTAGCCAGCGATGTACTTTTAAACTATGCACTTTAACAAAACAAAATCTAGATAGGCGATTAGATCTACATTAACTCTAATTAGGTATCTACTTTTTACTTATAAAATTCATTACTTTAAGTTAAAAAAGATAATACAAACCTAGCGATGTATTTCTAAGAAAATGAATTTTGTTCGCTTATAATGTGACAGTTTTGTCCCCATTACAATTCAAATTAGATTTCATTAATATTTTTTATTTAACATTTGTAATTTAGATATATCGAAGTTCACAAAATGTTGAAAAACAAAATCTTCTTTCTAAGCGTAGGTAGTTTCTACTGTCAGGTGAGGTCATTTGTAGAAGTAAATGAAACTATAGTTCGTAAAATATAGCTTGATACCTGTGACTTTAGAGACTTCGTTTATAAAGACTGCAACAATAAATTTGTTGTTGGAAAAGTTTTAATTTTTTAAATATTAATAAGACATTTGTATAGAAATCTAGAACACTTTTTTCAAATAGAACTTGTTATCAAGGAGATACTAGTAAAAACAAAGGTAATTTAAAATATTTATTATATTTTATTATTTATATTTTTTTTGTTAGCTTACTTCGTAAACTCTTTTCGCAGCCTTGTAGGGATGTGTAATCGACTGGCCAGCGAATATCGATAAAATAAATGTATGACAATTTCATTAATATAAATTGTACAAATGATTATATCTAATAATTTTTTCACAACAAATTCGTATTTTTTTAGTCTTGCAATACCTACTGCTTTTGCATGCAGCGAACAAGCGGGTGCCATCTTTTTTGAGTGCCCACGCCTTGTATACGCTATCGCTACGTGATTAATATTGTTTTGTCGTTATTACTGTTGCTTTGTTAAGTTTTGTTGTTATTTCTAGTTATTTGTTTTTTTTTGCACCACAATGCCGAAAAGAACAAAAAAAACTGTTTTGAATAGCGAAAGTCGCGAGTTTGTGATTCGTTTGCGCGAGTATTTTGACCGCGAGAATCAAAATGGCGGACCGCTACTACCATTGGAGCAAGTGTGCAATAGAGTTGCTGACGCTCTTGGTATCGGACGAGCTACAGTGTCTCGAATTAGCAAAGAAAAGTATGGAGAATCGTCAAAGGAGATGGTGGCCGAAGATGAGGGAGGTAAAATATTATCGACTCCTAATAAAAAAAGGAAGAGAGTTTCGCCAGTCACCGAAATTGACGACTTTGATGCTGCCGCAATTCGAAATCATATATATGCGTATTACGCACGTGGTGAATTTCCCACGTTAAAAAAAATATCGGTTTCGCTTAAAGACGCGGATTTATTTAAAGGAAGTCCACCATCGTTGTCCAAAATATTGAAAAAAATCGGCTTTGCTTATAAAAAAAGCGATAAAAGAAAAATTTTAATGGAGCGAACAGACATTGCTTTGACCCGAATTGACTTTTTGCGCAAAGTCAAAAATATAACAGATTGGCATAAAGTGGTTTTTCTTGATGAAACATGGCTCAACGCAAATCACACTGTTTCAAGATCGTGGACAGACGATAAAGCGGAGTCTACCACCAAGGTGCCCGAAGGCAAAGGACAAAGATTAATAATTACTCATGCGGGGACATCGTCTGGTTTTGTGCCCAATTGTTTACTGGCGTTTAAATCAGTAAAAACAACAGAGTACCATGAAGAAATGGATTTTACAAAATTTAAGGAGTGGTTTCTAACTCTTCTAAATAATTTGAGTGAACCACATTTTATTCTGATGGACAACGCTCCGTATCATTCAGTACAAAAAGATAAGGCGCCTACGACAAGCAATCGTAAAATTGAAATTATTACTTGGCTGCAAAACAAAGGAGTAAAAGCCGAAAACAGCATGCTCAAGAAAGAATTGCTAAGATTAGTAAGCATTCATAAAATTGCAAAGGAAATGGGCCACACCGTCATCCGTTTACCACCATATCATTGCCATTACAATGCAATAGAACTAATCTGGGCTCAAGTCAAAGGTTCGTATAATCTAAAAAAAACATACATAAAAAGCTTACAAAGAATTTAGTAGGTTTTTTGTTTGATCGGATACCTTTTTTTTCTAGGTTACGCTGCCAGACATAATGTAGCACCGCCTTTCACAGCAAACAAAATGTTGACATTACTACATGAAGCTTGTGTACATGTAAATGCTGATGATTGGAAAAAGGTAGTTGAGAAGACAAAAAATGTGATTCAAAAAGATTGGGAGCGCGATATTCAATTTGACAACATATGCGATCAAGAATTAATTATTAATCTACAGGACTGCTCCAGTGATGAATCAGAATTTGACTTTGAAGTTGATCTCGGCTGTACACCATTTGACAATTAAACTTTTAAATACCTTCAAATTCATCTTTCATTTCCTTTTTTCTTTCTTTCAATATCGTTAAAATGTATTTTTTTAATAAACTCATTCTATATAAATATCGATAAAATACTAAAGACGTCCCATACCTATTACATGTCATTCTGACAAACGTCAGAGGTATCAAGCTATATTTTACGAACTGTAATAGTTTATAAAAAAAAAATCTAATCTAAACAGGTACCTACTTATTTCAAAATTCATAATAAAATACTAAATGAGTTGTAGTGTTTAATAATAGATAATATAAACATAACGAAACAATACAATCAATCAAAAATCATAATTATAATATTTACCAAGTACTACGTAAAGTAGGTATAAATCATAGCTCAAGTAATCTGTGCGATCTATATAATAATATACTTAGAAATTGAACAGTGTTTTTCATTGCAGATTTTAAGAAAAAATAATGAGGCATTTATTTTTATTATTTTTGGGGTTTTGTCGGATAAGTAGGATAGTGTATATATAGTAGCAAGTCCTTGACAATATTTAAAATTAGTTTAGTCTTAAGTAGATAATGACAGTTACTTAACATCTTAGAGATAACAGTAGTAATCATAACATAAGATAATAATTATTTATTTTTACATCATGTTAAAAGAATGGAAGTCCTTTATAAAATGAAATAATATGATTATTGTTTTATATAGATCATACAGTGGGGTAATATTTTTACTTTAGATTGAACAGTACTGCTGTTGCTATTTAAATCGTCATAACACTCCACGCCTGAATTTTACGACAACAATGAACTCGATAATGCCCAAGGGTATTATTTGAGTAGGAAATGAACTCTATTATAGATAATAACCTAAACGTGTTCTTTTTAATCAATAAAGTTCCTGGCGCATCTTTTATTGAATTTTTTTTAATACCAACGACTTCTAGAGCAATTAGTTCAAATATCTGGTAGGTTTTTTCTCGCAATCCATTGCAACCGTTATATGGACATGGGGTTTCTATTTCTTCAATTCCGCTTTCTACTGCTTCATTCAAAAATTGAAGCCCTTTGTCTTTAACAATATTAATATTCAATGGTAACAAACCTACGTGTCTCGTTATGTCTCTTGCGATGCATTCCGGTTGGTTGCACTGATTCAGGAATTCAGCACTTGGATAATTTTCTATAAGAAGTCTCTCAAATATAGATGTTACATTGCAGTGACAGTTCATAACATTATCTATAACTGGAAAAGCTCTCTGTAATATTGATGATCGAATGGCGTAAATATCACATACATTATTGCTTTCGACCATATTGCGAATCAATGAAGAATACTCATCATTTTTATCATCTATACTTTTCTTTGCGCTGACCGAGTCTGCATATGCGATGGCATATGATTGTGCAACCACATCGAATGCACAAGTATTAACTACTTTAGTATTTCCTGATAAGTTGCCATTTCGTAATACAATAACTTTGGAAGGCTTTTTTGTCGCTTTTGAGGTATCTTGCTTTCGTCTTTTCGTAAGATTTCTCCAATTTTCAACCACATCATTAGAATTTATAGATTCTTTATTAAATAATGATTCCTCCGTGAATAACAGGTCTTGTTGATTCGTAATTTTCCGCTTAATAGTTCTTTTTTCACGTTTTTTAGGTATATGATTATTCAATTTGTCCAGGTTTTGGTTTATAAGTACTAATTTCAATTCGCCTTGTATGAAATCATGGTGTTGAACTAAAAATTCATCCACTCGAGGCATAGACAGTCCTTTTTTTAAAACGAGATTTTTAAGAATATTGAAATGGCTCTCAATATTACTACTGCTGGGAGCAGTATTCTGACCATTGAAAATAGGAAACATCACATTAGACACCAAAGGCAATCTTGAAAGTATTCTTGAAATTACGTTGCACATTTCAGGAAAAAAGTAATGGTTGATACGATCACCGATATAATCGTTTCTGTCTATTAATGTCAAAAGTAAGTTTTGTCTTTCTGTGAAGATAAGAAACCAGGCAATTGGTGTACTATTATGATCAATCATGGTTGGGTTGGATAAAATTGTTTCGATTTTAACGTGTCCTATTGAGTCCTCAGTTATATACTCAGCGATATTTTGGATAGATTCTGATTGATTAACGTTAGACAATGAATGTTTCAACCGGTTTATTGAGTCACTGCAAGCAGTTAATTCACCGTTCCGAGTACTACCGACATATTGATGAAGTGAGACAACAGCCATATCGCAGGCAATTAATTTGATCAAGTTGTAGTCATTGCTTTATCATTTTCAAGCACTCAATGTAAAATTTTTTTACTGTGTAATCAGTGCCGTGAAAAGTAGGTAAATTCCAATAAGTTTTTATCAAGTGCGATGTGTCTAAACGCACAAAGCACTGTGGGGTTGGTGTATCAGGTTTCTTATTAAGTAAATTGAAACAATTTTGAATGTAAGCTTTCGTTGACGAACAAGATGCGAATACTTTTACCACAGCACCTATCAGAGCAGCCGAGTCATCAATAACAACTTCATTAGGTGGATCCATTGAAGCCTTCCATGTAGATAGCCATTGCGATATGTTTGCTAATGTATGGCTCTCCGACAACATCTGCATCAGTGGCACACTGGGCATATCTTTAGCATACATAACGCCTACATATAAGAGTATATGTTTTGAATTTCCCTCACCAAGGAAAAAAGAGTCGCTTTTGTCAACGGCGGAAACATTTTTACATACTGAGCCTGTAGCATCTATCGATAAACAAGTATGGCTCTTTGTCTTTAAAGAATTCTTGTAAAACTGAATTTGTGCCGGGGACCAGAAATAAACGTAAAATGGTCGTGCCGATACCTGCTGAATGAATGTAGAAAATGGCGCAATTGTAGTCATTTTCCAGACACTCATGAAAGGATTATCATGAAGAACGCTCTCGCGTTTCAACTCTTTCTTGATTTGATGAATTTTTCCTAGATTAGGAATACATGGATGTGTCATCCGTTGGTAATCACTACTAATATTGTCTTGATTGGGTATTAGATCATCAGCAATAGAGTTTCTCACCACAATTGCGGAATGCAGCTGTAATTTTTTTGAAATTTCTTGTCGCTGGTAAGTCGTCATACGCAACTTTGCTTTAGGGTCATGTTTAATATGCCTATTTTTGACCTTAACTGTGCAACAAACATCTAAATAAGAATCTGTGTTGAATTTTGGAGTAATATTTACTGTTAAATCAGAAAAACATTGATTGTGTTACGAGCGTGGGGGTCGGTTTAAATAGAAAATGCGAGGACAACCGTTGAAGACAGATTTTATTCAGCTACACTTCAATTACAGCAAAGCGCGTAGAAATTTGAAAACTCTTCCTTACACAATACACAGTCACTTGTATAATCGCACTGTATCGCTTCGCACACTTTATCGCTTTGATCGCTTCGAATACTAGTCTTAGACTAACTTGAGCAGCGGCTGTTAGCTCGCCTTTTATATAAGGCGCGGCCGAGTAGCGAAAGATCGAGAAAAGACAGGTACGTTCTGAAAAAGACAGGAACTTTCTGGGAGGTTCTATTAGGTCTTGTGTCTCTTTCTATTCGTTCCATTCCTTCTAGAACAGTGACGTCAAGGCATGCTGTCTCTTTCTAGCCTGACGTCTCGTTCTATTCATTCCATTCCTTCTAGAACAGTGACGTCAAGGCATGCTGTCTCTTTCTATAGTGCCGTCTCGCTCACTCCTATGGAAATTTGGCCATATATTGAAGTGGCCAAGCGCCGGGCGTAGCACTACCCCCTTCTTAGACATGCTCGTCCCGAGCATTATTAGATCCGTAGTATCTCGCTAGTCGGTCAACATGTACAACCTTCAAGGGGCTTCGCTGGTTGCGTTGTATCCGGTATGTAACGTCATTGATCCTGGTGACAACTTTATACGGCCCTTCCCAGGTTGGAGACAACTTCGGAGATTTGCCTTTGCGACGCATCGGATTGTGTAGCCATACCAACGAGCCTTCGTCGAACCCGGCTTGATGAGAGTTGCGGTCGTATCGGGTTTTCATTCTTTCGCTTGCCTGGAGCCCAGATTCACGGACGTGGGTGTGAACGTCATTTAGTCTATCGCGCAATGCACTAGCACATTCCGTGATTTCTTGCGGTGAATCTGGAGGACGTCCAGTCAGTAGATCAGCCGGTAGTCTCAGTTCTCTGCCAAAGTTTGCACACGCAGGCGTCACCGTTGTGTTTTCATGTATCGCTGTTCTATAAGACAACAAGAACAAAGGAATAAGACTATCCCAGTCCTTCTGGTGGCTCTCAACAACCTTAGCCAAATGCCTTTCCAAGGTTTGGTTAAATCTTTCAACCATTCCGTCAGACTGCGGATGATATGGGGTGGTCCTGGTTTTATGAATACCCATTATCCTACAGGTTTCTTGAAATACCTGTGATTCAAAATTCCTTCCCTGGTCACTGTGTATTTCCAGAGGAACTCCATATCGGCAAAACACTTCCGTGACTAGTCTTTCCGCGACTGTAGTTGCTTCCTGGTTAGGTATGGCAAAAGCCTCCGGCCATTTAGTAAAGTAGTCCATTACTACTAGGATGTATTTGTTTTCAGACTCCGATGCAGGAAATGGCCCTGCAACATCTAATGCAATCCTTTCCCAAGGCGCTCCAACATTGTATAGCTTCAATACTCCCCTGCTCCTTGTATGAGGCCCTTTTACCGATGCGCAGCATGTACATTTCCTACACCAATCTTCAACATCCTCACGGCAATGGATCCAATAGAATCGTTGACGAACCTTCATCAACGTCTTCTTCACACCAAGATGGCCGCCTGAAGTTCCGTCATGAAATGATCTCAAAACCTCATTAATTTTAATCTTTTGGGACAACCAACTGCAGATGTGAGTCTTTCCCGTTTGCAGTCTCCCATTTTCTACACAGGACTCCATTGTGTATCACGAGGCTTTCCCATTGTGCCCAGTAGCTCTTCGTAGCTGCACTCATTTGGGAGACATCACTCCATTTCGGCTTAGGTGTTCCTGCCCTTATCCATTCGAGAATAGGCTTGATGTCTCGATCCTCTTGCTGTGCTTGCTGCATGGCTTCGCTACTCCACTCATCGCTGACAGTATCAGTCCTTATTATTCTAATCGCTACACTGTCTTTAGCTTCTTGCCTAACACAATGGTTACATTCCACCGGACAAGGTCTTCGAGAGAGCGCATCTGCATTTCCATGCGCTTTCCCACTCCGATGTTCGATGACGAAGTCGTATTCCTGGAGCTGTTCAATCCATCTTGCCACTTGTCCTTCTGGATTTTTAAATTGTAGCAACCATTTTAAAGCAGCATGATCAGTCCTCAGATGAAACTTGCGGCCCAGCAGAAACCTACTGAAATGCTGCAATGTCTTAACCACGGCCAGTAATTCTCTTCGTGTAACACAGTAATTTCTCTCTGGTTTAGACAAAGACTTACTAAAGTAAGCAATCACGACCTCCTTGTCTCCTTTTCTCTGGGACAGGACTCCTCCTATCCCAGTATTGCTGGCATCTGTGTCGACGACGAACTCATTTTCTGCATCTGGATAACCCAAGATTGGTGTTTCACAGTGTCTTCGCTTAAGGTCTTTGAAAGCGGCTTCACATTGTTCATCCCAGCTAAATTTCCGTTTTTCTTCCGTTAACCGATGCAAAGGCTTCGCAATATCGGAGAAGCTTTTCACGAACCGCCGGTAGTATGAACACAGACCTAAAAAGGCACGAACGTCCGTCTTATCTTTTGGTGTCGGCCAATCTTTCACGGCACTTATCTTCTCAGGGTCTGTTTGTATCCCATCCTTCGAAATAACATGCCCCAAATAATTCACTTGTCGTTTAAAAAGTGAACACTTCTTTGGACTGAGTTTTAAGTTGGCACCCTGTAGTTTAGTCATAACTTGCTCCAGTTTGCTGAGGTGATCGTCGAAGTCTTTTCCAATGATGATTATGTCATCCAAATATACCAGACAGGCTTCTCCCAGCAGTCCAGCAAGTATTTGTTCCATCAATCTCTCAAAAGTGGCCGGAGCATTACATAATCCAAATGGCATGACGTCGAACTGCCAGAGACCTTTTCCAGTAGAAAACGCAGTTTTCTCCTTATCTCGTTGACTGATTTCAACTTGCCAATACCCACTCTTGAGGTCCAATGTTGAAAACCACTGCATGCCACTTAAGGTGTCCAAAGTGTCATCTATCCTTGGCAACGGATAACTATCCTTTTTCGTAACATCATTCAGTCGGCGATAATCGACGCAGAATCTGGTGGTTCCATCCTTTTTCTTTACAAGGACTACCGGAGAACACCATGGACTGACCGAGGGTTCAATGATATGGTCGTTCTTCATCTCTTCAATCATTTCCTCCACCTCTTTTTCTCGAGCAATCGGTACACGTCGTGGTCGTTGACGGATTGGCGTTACCTCACCAGTATCGATTTTATGCTGTACTACTCCAGTTCTGCCTATGTCACCACCATGCATAGAAAAGGCGTTTTTATAACGTAGCAGCATGTTCCGCGCCTTCAGCATCTCTACCTTACTGAGGTCATAGCGACAATCTTCTAGTAGTTTCAGCACTGTTGATTCTCTGTCACTTGTGGCATCGCTTTTGGTCGAACTCTGGCAACTACGTATCCACGAGATCTCCTCACAAGTGCCAAGCAGTGTCCCTTTGTTTAAGACGCACTCGTTGTTGCTCATATTTAAAATTCTTATAACGGCTGTGGTTGGTGTTGTTACCACAGTACGAGCTGGTATCCAGGGACTACTGCCGTCTACTTTTTCCACCAATGCACAGCGATGAGAATTGATGCCATATTGAGGTAGTCTTATTGGCACTAGGGTCTGTGATTTAGGCTGGAGTACAGTTCGTTTTGCACAGTACACTTTTCCACATGCGCCACCTTCCATGGGAATTTCGTCGAACCCAAGTTTCAGAACGCCACAATCCACGTCGATTTTACAGCGATATTTTCTCATAAAATCCAATCCAACGATGCAGTCATCTAAGATATCAGCGACGATGACTTTATGCCAATAGGTCTTATCACCGACTTCCAACGCCACTTCTTGCTCTCCTCGGACGGAAATGCGCTGGCCGGTAGCTGTCTGCAGATGGAGATGCTTAAGTTGATGTAGACGATCTCTAGGTAAATTTTTCACCAGCCGAAAGTTAATCACGGTCCGACTTGCTCCAGTATCAATGGTGAGGTGGCACGGTGATCCATCAATACCTCCTTTGATGACCAAACTATTTCCATCATTAGCTTGAGAGATCAGAATTGGGACTTTTACACTACCAGCCAGCACCCGTCCCGCAGTCCTGGCGTTTACTCGTTTCCCTGTTGCTCCGGCGCATCTAGATGACGCGCCGCTTGTTCTTGTCCATTGCCTTGTTGATTCCGTTTCGGGCAGCTAGACCGAATATGTCCTTGCTCTTTGCAGAAATAACACCTGGGGGTGAATTCCCGACGATACACACGTTGCTCATTTGTTGAGATCTCTCGCAATCTATGTGGTCGAGGGTCATGTCGTACAGCTTCCACTTCAAGGGCGTGAGCAACAGCATCTTTAAGGGTTGCATGGTGACCCAGGCGGACGGCAGCTCTCACCTCCAAGTCTCTGATCCCGTCAATAAAAGCTTGCACCAAAATGCTGTCAAGAAATGACGAAGAAGCTCCTTGGTAAGCTTTTCTCACGAGCTTTTCTATTTCCAAAGCCCACTGCTGCAGAGACTCATTAAGACGCTGGTTTCTGTCCTTCAATTGGGCACGGTAGACATGTTCCAAGTGACTATCACCGTAACGTGATTCCAACGCTTCAAGAAGGCGGTCGTAAGTCACTTCACCTCCAAGCGCCTCTAAAACACTGAGTGCTTGGTCCCGTAACCCCAATGTTAATGCTGTTTTGGCTTGCTCCTTATCCCAACCGTTCGCCTTTGCCACAGACTCGAACTGCAGTTTGTATGCAGTCCACGAGGAGGTCCCATCAAATGGCGGTACTTTGAACTTTCCGACAGCCTGTACAGATGGAATGGTTACAGAGCCAGCTGTTCCGCAAGCTATTTTTGTCTCCAATTTTTTAACGTTTTGCAGCCGTTCCTCATAACTCTCAAATTTCTCGTCGATGCTCCCTAATTTTTCGTCGTTGCTTTCTATTTTTACTTCGTGGCAGTCGAGCTTGTCTTGCACTGAATGAATTTCTCTTTGCCATTCTGCTTTAGACTCTTTCAAGAAGGCAAATAGATCTTCTTGTTGTTCCCGAAGCTGAACCTTTAGTTGCAAGGCCTGCTCCTCCTGTTGACGGGCCTGATCTGCCTGGTGACGGGCCTGCTCTGTCTGGTGACGGGCCTGCTCTTCCTGGCGACGGATCAGCTCCTCCTGTTGTTGCTGGAGCTGTGCCTTCAATTGCAGAGTCTGTTCTTCTTGGCGACGGGCCTGCTCTTCCTGGCGACGGGCCTGCTCTTCCTGGCGACGGGCCTGCTCCTTCAATAAGGTCATAATCGCATTCAGGTTAATTTCCGATGATGATCGTGAAGTACCCGTCGACGTACTCGGAGTACCCGCAGCCTCTTCCGCGGCTTGGCTTCGTGTTTTCACTCCCTCCCTGTCGTCTCTCGGCGTTACCGGCATTTTCTATCCCACTTCTGACACCAGTTGTTACGAGCGTGGGGGTCGGTTTAAATAGAAAATGCGAGGACAACCGTTGAAGACAGATTTTATTCAGCTACACTTCAATTACAGCAAAGCGCGTAGAAATTTGAAAACTCTTCCTTACACAATACACAGTCACTTGTATAATCGCACTGTATCGCTTCGCACACTTTATCGCTTTGATCGCTTCGAATACTAGTCTTAGACTAACTTGAGCAGCGGCTGTTAGCTCGCCTTTTATATAAGGCGCGGCCGAGTAGCGAAAGATCGAGAAAAGACAGGTACGTTCTGAAAAAGACAGGAACTTTCTGGGAGGTTCTATTAGGTCTTGTGTCTCTTTCTATTCGTTCCATTCCTTCTAGAACAGTGACGTCAAGGCATGCTGTCTCTTTCTAGCCTGACGTCTCGTTCTATTCATTCCATTCCTTCTAGAACAGTGACGTCAAGGCATGCTGTCTCTTTCTATAGTGCCGTCTCGCTCACTCCTATGGAAATTTGGCCATATATTGAAGTGGCCAAGCGCCGGGCGTAGCAATTGCAATAACCGATGCACTTTACTTCACCGTTTTTGTAACAAATATTTGATTTCATGCACCAAGTGCACGGTAGTTTCGTATTTTTCCATATTTCTAAGCATAATATGTAACTCCACTTTCTTTTAGGTAATTTCAATTGTTTTTGAAAAAGCGTATTTGGCTTTTTGGGGTCATTTCTCTGGGAATAATAAACTTTTGGTTCAATGTCCTGCCATTTGTGACAATCAATCATAAAGTGATAATTCTTGTGATCTGAGATGGAATCTGTAGTGGTGTCACTAGAAGATGATAATTCACTTGAAATACTTTCTTTGCCAGCGGTCAAAACTTCGCTGGACTCCGTGTTTACAGGTGAAATGTTGTGATTAAAGAAAAAGCTATAATTTCGCCTTACCGACTGGTAGACAGCTTTCGCAGTTAATCTTCCATGAAAATGTTTGGAAATTGTTTTATAAATTTTATCTTTAGGAGTAGGCAATTTATTAACATCGCCAAAAAAAATTTGATAACCGCAAAGTATAATTTTTTGTTCTTGCAAACTCACTGCACTTTTCCTACCAGCCATATTGTTATCTGCACTATGCACTTACAATACAAATTCAATTTAAATTATTAAATAGAATAGATAAATCCATATCCGTAGTACAAATGATAACTGTTAATCGTAACTCGTGATGTTTCATTGAGAAATAAAGAATATTCAATACTACCCTCAAATTATTTCGTACGTCCTTATTTTATTTATAAGCACACATTTTTAAAAGAACCTCAACTGACAGTATTTTTATAAGTAAAAAGTAGATAAGTAATTAGAGTTAATGTAGATCTAATCGCCTATCTAGATTTTGTTTTGTTAAAGTGCATAATTTAAAAGTACATCGCTGGCTAACTGTTATAAAAGACGTGATTTTTTATAAAAACTAAAACGGAACGAATTGCGTAATATACATATTTCGATAGAACAAATATAGATCTAATTATTTAATAAATTTAAAATGTATAATTTAAAAGTACATCGCTGGCTAACTGTTATAAAAGACGTGATTTTTTATAAAAACTAAAACGGAACAAATTGCGTAACATACATATTTCGATAGAACAAATATAGATCTAATTATTTAATGTATTCGTTGAAACGCAGGGCATGGTCATTCGCTAGGTACAGAGACATTACTGATGGGGAACGGTAAACGAGTTTAACGATCTTGGTAACGCTGGCTCAGTTCTGACTCTTTCGCGGTGTATTATCATTCGCATCGCCTTTTTAGTGGGCATATAAAGGGCAACTTTTTAAGGCACTTCTTGGATTACTTTTTGAATAATTTGTCCCGGAGAATCGAAACTATCGGCTGCTATTTTCTTTAATGATTTCCTTAATACGGAAGATCGTGCTGTGTCATGGTCTATGCAATTTTTATGTTGTACATAGTGATGCTCACCAATCTTTTTTGTTTTGATCGCTGCAGCACACTTCGAAGATCCTTTTCTTACACAACTCCAATAAAAACTGTCTTTAGACCTTTTATTCAAACTATATAGAAAATTATCCAAAAATAACTGGTCTTTGCCTTTTCTTGATTTAACAAACAAACAAGGAGTATCCATGATTACAATTTTAACCTCGAACTGATTTACTATAAAATGTCACCACAGAATCGAACAAAATCTCCAATTACCCTCATTATTAAACTTGTATCAAAATAGGATGAATAAGTAATAAAATAAATCAACAACAATAAATTGCATACTATGATAGCTTATCAATGTTATAAGTATTATTTCAAACAAATAATGCATTGCATCCTAGAGATGATTACAAATGTACATGCATGGTACAGACTAACAGTTAGGAAAAGATAAACACAGATCTACAAATAGCAATTACATACGGAAATACTATGCTCACAATAAATCTGGAGGCGTAATAAATTGCTAAAACTAATTTTCCCTCAATAACTTCGCGGTAATGTGCATCGAAGTCAAGAAGTATCGCGGTGAAAATCTTTCGCGGTAAAGTGCATCGAAGTGTAGTGGCTTCGCAGAGACAGTCTTTCGCCGTAACGTGCATCGCAATTTTGTAGCATCGTATTAGCATTTATCAATATTTTGTGCGTCGACATTCCGTATTATACTCTCATTAACATGTACACAAGTGGAATTATCTTGGTATGATTGACAGTGCTCCCCAAATCTCCATGAATGGTGTAAAGTTGATCAAATGGTTGGGGCAACTTCTAAATGTGCCGTCACTAAAAAAATCACTTATTTCGCAAACGGTACGTCTTGCTGATTCAGATGCAAAAACTAAAATACGTGTACCGTCACATGCATAATCCGCTAATAAAAGTTGTTGATAAATAGGTGGCACTTCGACATCTTCGACACGTTTACACTGCAACTTTGAAACTCCAGCCGCAGTATTTCATACCTGTAGAGCGAGGATTTTACCGTAGAAAATTCGGGTGCTTTACATACCAATGACAATCCAGAATCACTCATTTTCGCAATCATTGAGTTATACGCTGTAGGAACGGTTGAAAAGCTTTTTGTGGCAATTTCTTGTTTGCACTCATGAATAGCTTCTTCAATAGCATTTTTATTAAAGTCAGGCACACACATATGAGACTTCTCATCAATGATGCTATCGCCCTGTAAACTAAATTTAGATAGTAAGTAATTCTTTTTAGTTATATTTTTTGTAGGTAGTTGTGAAAAGCAACATATCTTGTTTGATCGCTTAATCAACAATCATCATCATTCTCTGAACCTTTTCCCAATTCAATTGAGGTCGGCTTTCCAGTCTGACTGTAATGCGGCTGAACTTCGATATTTTCCGTGGAGCGACTGTCATCTGACTTCACAACCAATGTTCCAATGACCAATGGCGATATAGAAGTTCCAAGTTAGACTTGTTGGACTTTTGAGGGCTCCAACTACCCGTAACGATTGCCATAGATATTTGTATGGCAACCGGGACCGACAGCTTAACGTGCTCTCCGAAGCACGATGAAACCTGTGATAAATACACACATAAATTCGAAAAGTATCGAAAAGTCATTGGTGTGTGCCATGGTAAAGCCTGGGATCCAACCCGAGACCTCGTCTCAGCAGTCCATTACCCATACCACTAGGCACCCCGGTTTTCAACAATGTTATGTGAAAATAGTCGGATGAAGACACTGACATAGGAACTGGATTGCTTAAAAGAACCACAATAAAAGAATACACATTATTTGCCTTCCAGAAAGACAGTATTTAATTGAAGAAGCTGTCTGTGATTTTTAGCATTTTTAGCGTAAATATGGTTCAAATCTTACCTGAATATCTGACTTTCGACTATGGTCATGTATCTTACAACTCACCACTGACAACTGCGTGCCTCTATGTTTACCATAGATCATAGCGTTTTGTGATTTTTACCGCGTAAGGTGTAAAAATTTTCAAGTCAAGAAAAAAGTTCTTAAAAAGTGAATTACATAGTAATTATGTTGTTTTTACCGTTTGTATGTGTACAGTGCTACATAAATAATTGCAAGGTATATTATTTTAGTGAAGTTTCTTTGCTGAGAACTTCGGTAAGTAGATATTGTACCATAGTAATGAAATGAATACCGCAGAGGGAAGCGAGAGTGCTCCAGATCGTTGCTCCGGAGGGAGAACGAAGTACTTATAAATCCGAAGGCAGTTCCTCATCTTCGGAAGATCAGGATAGCTTTACCTCGCCATCCCCGAATAAGCGGTTCAACCGGTCGAATCACGTCGAAACGTGTTCGAGAGATGAACCCACATAAGTACGTAACTTAGACTTAAATTTCACAATAAGCTAAGGTTTAGACCAAAGAATTAACCTGTTGGAATTGGTAATAAAATCCAAGTCACTCATTAGTTACTGATATATATAAAGCTTAAATCGTTGCTTGGCTGACCCCTCAACATTCAAAAAGATTGTAACTCCCCAGCAATTTAAGTCATTCAGACAATACTAGCTCGGCAGACACTTGATATATAGACTATTTACATATATATAAGTTTACTGGCCACTTTCGTCACCTATTTAATGTGTGATTAATCAACAAATGTTACCGTAATAAAAGTAATGATTATGGCAGGCACTGATCAGTTGATAGCAGGCTTGTCTAACATAGCATTAACATGAAACTATCTTACAAAATGTTATAGCAATCTATAACATTCCAAGGCCTGGTAGGTTAATAGAGAAGAAGACTAGAGTGTCTAGTGACTGGATTCTTACATCCTTATGCCATCAGTAGAATTTTTCAGGATGTCACAACTTATAAGTTGTAACCAAGACTAACTATAAATATTATATTATAAGTTATACCGTAAAACTAAAAACGAGAGTTCTAGTTCACACTCTAAATCTGAAAGGAAGAGTAGGTAGTAACCATAAATGCATGTTATCTTAATAGACCAAGATTTTAACATTTAAATTACATTGGACTGCAACCTGCCAAGCATGATCACCATGCCTAAGACAGGAAAGTTAAGAGATTTACAGGTGTCACTCGTAAGAAATCTAGCGACTCCAAGTATTTTAAGTAATAGGCACCTGAATAAATAATTCAAACAGGAATCAAATTAGATTTTGAGAAACAGCTCTTTCTCACTCACAATTTTAATAAAATTTGAACTTAACATAACAGTTGATCACCCAAATAGATAGGGTTCAATTCCTACAACAGGAAGATTGAATGACAAGAATTGTACCAGGCAGTTCTTCATCTATGCAAAAAAATGATCTCACAGAAGGCTCCTGTGCATAATACCTATAAGGAAAGAAATTTCCTATCTAAGAGCCCTCCCTTTGGGCCTCTCATCATCACCATTGCAACGACAACTAATTGGATTGCGGAAATCCTTTGGAAACAAGTCACAGCCATGGTCCTTTTTTGCTAAATAAATCATCAATATTCTTTTATTTTGATCTCCTTAATGCCATCTTAATGGTCCCATAATAATATTTTGGTTCTTGAATATATCTAAAATATACCATATACACATTTTAGGAAAGTCAAACTGATAGGTGAATTAGGTGAATTCCAAAGATCAATCCACCTTGAATCACTTGGAACATTAATTTCCAGTCTACTTTAGATAAGTGATTTATTTATCAAAATTTTACCAAACATGACTTGACTCCAAGCAAAGGTCAACAGCAAAAGAAGAATAAATATATGTACAAAATCTACATTGAATTACCTAGTAATGTATCAATGTAGTTGATGTATAAGTAATTGTATAATGTTTAGAGAACAAAGTTAATGTATTTCATAATGGTGATTACTTTAGGAAGAGAAAAAATGAATAATAAATGAAACTTCTAATTAACCACTTTTGCTGTTGACTTTACTATAGTTGCAAGGTACTCTAAAGTTAACCTGAGGTCTATGTACAACTTTATTGTCTCAGGATGCAATTGCTTCAAAAAGGGCTCTGTATCCCCTAGTGCGGTGCGATTTACAGTGGTAGCTCAGGATTGGGGACCACAGCGCACAAGGGACACTCAGTCAAAAAGGTGACCACTCACTACAAACGTGATGGTCGCGGACTAGGAAATGCTATTGAACAACTTTATGTTGTCAAGCAAATGGAGTTAGACCAACAAAAAGTGGCACTCCAATATGATGCAATTGTAAGCAGCTTTACTTGTGTACAAAAAGTGCTACTGGTCAAGTCAGACAGCATCCAACTGGACCAAAAAGGAGCACTTGCTCCTTAACCCGTAGAGGTGTCCAGAAAACTTTCCAATTTATCGAGCAGTTCATTACTGACGGCATGTCACCTCCAACCCTTTCAGATCAAGGGACTCACCCATTGTCCTATAGGATGTGGAACTCGAGGACTTGCAAAGCTTTCAGTCAGACTGGAACTATCAGTTGAGATTGACGTTTCCTCCACCCAGTTAATACCTCAGTGGCTGGGCCATCTAAACAGTACTCTAGGCTGGTCGATCTTAGATTGAGAGCTTACCACTAAGTCTTGTCAATAAAGGATTTGCGGAAGATCCTTAAACAATGACAAGAGACAACACTTTCTAAATAGCCCTACTGTGGGATGAGTACTGGGCTGGTCAATCTCAGATTGACAGCCCGAAAGGACCCTTACCAATAAAGAATCTGCGGAAGATTCTAACAGGCCCTCATCAGGGACTGGGAGGTTATCCTGCTTAAAGGGGGGGGGGGGAACAAATAAAGTACCGGAATAAACAAGAAAGAGAGTTATTGAGTTGTAGTTGGCGGACGACCACTCTCAATACATACATGTTTTAACACTTTGGCTTTTACGTGGTTGATATTCTGTAGAGACTCGAAATATGCTTTATATATGAGTCTAAACTGTCAATGTATGTTATGAAATCCATAGAAATAACATAACATAACGTAAACTCACGCCTTTATCCCCGAAGGGGTAGGCAGAGGTGCTGGCACCCACATTTCGCCGGTTTATGTTTAGGTCCCAGTGTAATAGGTGGCGAGCCTATTGCCATTAACTGGGCACTTATAAACCTGCGATAAATGCACACATAACTTTGAAAAGCATCGAAAAGTCATTGGTGTGTGCCAAGGAAAACCTGGGATCGAACCCGAGACCTCGTCTCAGCGGTCCATTACCCATACCACTAGGCTACCGCGGTTAGTCTATAGAAATACCAACCAAGTAATACCTATTTTTATGCCAAGTTGTAAGGGCCATTTCTTTCTCTATAGACTTTGATGTATAGTCTGAGCATACAGAGTAACCCTGAAACTATGGGTTATATATTGCATTTTCACTGACATTCTTTCATGTTATAGGGCCAGGGTGGTGCTTGGTATCCCAGATATCTTGGTTTAAACATAAATATATTTATTTACCTTTTGCTTACAATTCGATTAATTTAACAATTAAGATCTGCAGTTCTTTATAGTGGAATCTGCAGTCTCAGCATATTGTGCTACAAATGTAGACAATTGTTCTAAGGACTTATTCATTCAACAAGTCCTAAAAGCTACTGCTTTAGTCAAACCTTAGGCCATTAACTCCCCTAGATGCCAAATGTTAATACATTCATGCACGTGGATCTCCAAAGGGGAGGCAGAGGTGTATTATTTGACACCCATACTATGTACATTTTTCAGTTCCATATAACATGGAGCGAGTCTGTTGCGCTCAAATGGAGAATCATTGGCTGATTTCTACTATTGGTTGGTAAACAGCCGTATCCCTTAGTAACCCATACCATGGGAAATGATAGGATACCCAAATCACACTTTAATTTCCAGTTTCAGTACAATATAACAGCTCTCTTTTAAGAATTCTAGAAGAGTTGCAATTATTATGCTTCTAGCTGCAAGCAGGTTAGCGCATAAGTTCATTTACTAGATACATCTTGCAGTATCTTCGCAGAAGAAGAGAAAAATATGTAAAGAACAGAATTTATTATGTAATACATTCTAAAACTGATTGTAGATAGCATAGGCAGGTCAGGTGCTAATGTCAGAACACCAAAACGCCTGTTTGTGCTTCAATATACTCAACTCTGCAGTTTCAAATACTAATGTAACTAGTCGTTTTATCTCAATTAGAGGTGCTGTAAGAGCAACTACCGGGACACAATTTAGTGTCTATTCCTAGATGCAGTACACATGGATGCGGCTTCAGGAAGGTTTCGATCCGCAGTGACCTTCAGAGGTTGGTTTGTAAACATGCCTATAGCATAGATTTTAAATTGAGAAAATCAAAAGTCTCGTTTAGGTAATTAAGTTTAATGTTATAAATATGATATAGCATGCTGCATCTTCGTGGCTTTTTTGTCTAAACATTTCATTATGGTTATAATTATAATAAGGCATCCTTTTTCATTCATACCCTTAATAATACCGTTTTAAGTATTATCACATAGCGTTACAGTTACCATCACCAGCAGAAACCAAACAGGTCTTCTATTAAATACTGTCTTTCTGGAAGGCAAATAATAGAGCTGTTTTACATAAAATAAAACAGTTATTATATGCCGAAAGAAAGACAGTATTCGAGCAAGGTCCTTGCTGGCGAGAAGACCCTATGATCTATGGTAAACATAGAGGCACGCAGTTGTCAGTGGTGAGTTGTAAGATACATGACCATAGTCGAAAGTCAGATATTCAGGTAAGATTTGAACCATATTTACGCTAAAAATGCTAAAAATCACAGACAGCTTCTTCAATTAAATACTGTCTTTCTTTCGGCATATAATAACTGTTTTATTTTATGTAAAACAGCTCTATTATATTCGTAAAAAGAAAATTTATATTTTTTGTAGGTAGTTGTGAAAAATAACATATCTTGATTGATCGCTCAATCAACAATGTTATTTGAAAATAGTGGAATGAAGACACTGACATAGGAACTGGATTAAAAAAACCACAATAAAACAATACACATTATATTCGTAAAAAGAGGACCTTTGCATTTTGGCCGTTTTGTGCACACCCAAACCGTAAGACCACTTTTATGTTTTCTTTTTGTATGATATTCATGCCTTCCGTGGAGTAGTATGGTACCATGTCTTCTTTTTATGAATAATAATGAAGGTGACACGGAAGAACAAGACGCAGTTGCACTTTGTTCCGCTATACGCACGGAGAATAAACAGATAAATCAAAGAACCGTCCGCGCAAGAGACATGGTTGCCAACTGACAAAAATAAAATGATAAAAAGTAGTAGTAATTATCAGTCTATTACCTATCTGAGATAAATAAGGAACGGCTAATTAAAATGATAAATTTATTAGGTCAAAAAGTAATAATTTTCGATATTTAGAAAAAAGCTAAAAAAATATGAGAATAAAATCCCATTTGTCGCCAGTGGAAACGAATCCAGTCACCACTGGTGACATATGGGATTTTTTCCCATTTATCATCAGTGGTAACGTCGCCAGTGGTCACGATAGGGAATATTTTATCCCGTTTGTCACCACTGGCGACATATGGGATTTTTTTCCCATTTATCATCAGTGGGAACGGCGCCAGACGACTGGGAATAACCGGCTGGGAGTGATATCTTGGAAATGAGCTTCGTATAGTCTCAATTGAACTTCGCGTAAGGTAAGCTAGTTTAATCGTAGAACTCCATCTCCTTTCTTGGGTTGTGAATGAATACACCTGTGTAATAAAAATTAAAAGCATTTATTAATTAAAAGTAGACAACAATCATGAAGAACTTAAACATTGAAGTGTTACAAATTGTATTACTAACCTCTAGGGGCTTTTGAGATACAGGCCTGTTATAAAACCTAGCAAATAGTGGTTGAATGAACTGACCATCCCGCTGTTCTCCTAATCATATCTATGTTTATACCAGCTCTATTTGCCGCCGAAGGTGCGGCGTGGCGCGTACTATGTGCCGTAAAAACAGAAGTATCTATCCCTGCCTCACATAAAGTGGTTTTTATCCATCTACTAATACTTTGCGATGAAGCATGAGAGTGAGGCTTTTTAACTGTCAAAATTAAATGTTCTAATCCTGCCTTATCTGTTGTGTAGCTTCTATGTTAGCCTTTAAGGTTTCTACAGGACAAATTTCAGTTTTACAAAACTGCTTGCTATACCTAGAACTGGTTGAAATGCGTTATTTCTTGAAGTTTTTATTATATCTGGGATTTTTATCTGTACCCCGTCTGAAATAAATTCCGTGACAGGGCAACAATTGGATTCTTTTTATAATATTACATTAAAAAATTTTCTATACGGCTTTCACTGAATAGTACTTATTTGTTTTCTTACAATACTTACTTACAATGTCATATTTAGCTTATATCTAAAAATACACTCGAGAGCAATGAATCCGGGTCACTCAAAGAATCCAAAAAATCTCGGAAAGTAAGAATGCTAGGTTAATTCAATAAATTGTATTTAATAGACAATTTAATACTCCTTAAATGAAAGTTAAAAAAATATGAGTCACCATACATTTTATTTACACAAAATTACATAAAGAAAAAAAACTGCTGATCTCTCCTTAAAACAAAAATAGGAAACATGAAATTTTTGAACTTTATGACGATTTTCTTGAATTTCAATACTTCGTATTACCTCCTCGTGCTTCCATTACTGCGTTTACGCGGTTTGGCATGCTGTACACCAAGTTCCTTATACGATTTTGGGGAATATTCTCCCATTCCTCTGTGAGAGCAATTTTGAGCTCTGGAAGCGTGATTGGGGGAGGGTTTCGTTGTTTTACGCATCTCCCTAGCTCGTCCCAAGCATGCTCGATCGGGTTGATATCCGGGCTGAGCGCTGGCCACTCCATACAAGTAATGTTCATCTCTTGAAGGTAGTCATTCACAATCCTACCTGTATGAGGTCGGGCATTGTCATGCATAAATATAGCATCCTCACCCAAATTGACCATAAATGGACCAACGTGTTCGTTGAGGATTTCTTCCACATATCTTACGCTAGTTAAAGAGCCGTTTTCTATGATCACCAGCTCTGTGCGACTTTCAGAGGAAATTCCGGCCCACACAAGTACAGACCCACCACCGTAGGCTACTTTTTCTTCGATGCATGCTTGCTTGAATCTTTCCCCTGGTCTTCTATACACTCTGTGTCTTCCATCGTGCTTGTAGAGCATAAATTTTGATTCGTCGGAGAACATAACTTTCGACCAATCTTCAATACTCCAATTTACGTGGTTCTGGGCATATCTTAGTCTTGAAATACGATGGCCACGCTCCAGTTTAGGGCCGTTTGCAGGTCTAAGGGGTTTTAAGTTAGATTCAGCAAGCCGACGTCTTACTGTCCATGCACTTGGGTTACTTCCTCCGAGGCGTCGAAACTGATTTGTGAGTTCAGTTCCTGTGAGAAAGCGATTTCGAAGCATGGTGTTCACCAAGTATCGGTCTTCTCGTGCTGTGGTACACCTAGTTCTGCCCGTTCCTGGTCTGCGTAGGTTAGAACCAGTTTCTTCGTAACGTCGGAGAACTCTTTGTACTGTTGACAGCGACACACCGACAGTCCTGGCTGTATCGCGCTGACTCCGGCCGGTTTCCACCAATGTAAGTATTCTGGTGCATTCTTCAAGTGTAAGCGACATGATTTCAGCTTGAATAATGAATATTGAGCACTATCAACCTGGTTTATGTACCAACATAAATGACAGATTACAAACAAAAGCAAAAACAAATCCTGTAATTTCGTAGTTCCATCTTCGACAGTGTTCCCTTTTCAAATTTGATTTTTTTATGATATAACTTTACAATAACTAAGAAGTTTTAATACTTTCATTTAAGGAGTATTAAATTGTCTATTAAATACAATTTATTGCATTAACCTAGCATTCTTACTTTCCGAGATTTTTTGGATTCTTTGAGTGACCCGGATTCATTGCTCTCGAGTGTATCTTGTAACAGAAACCATAGAAGTGTCTCTGTCTATCAATTCATCATAAAGGGTCTGATTTGCAGTAGCAATAAACTGATTTTCGGATGTTTCTAGCTGTGATTTTAACAATGATATACCATTATTCGCCTCATGTAGTTCTTGTTCTAACCTATGAAACTTTTGCAAACCAAAGTCATACTCTATGCGACATTGATCAAACCCATCTATGACAAACTGCAGCCTATTCTGAGCATTAAGGATTTGATTTGCTCTGATGCTTCTAACAAAACCCTTTCGCTGTCCTCTAGCTCACCACTGTACTGGCTACACAACTGCTTTGAGGCCTGGAGTTCTTTAAAAACCTTTTGGAATTTTTCCTCTGCCTGGCGCGCCAAGGTCCCACGAGTAGTAATGCCAGCCATTGTTAAATGACATTAAAATAATAACAAGCCAGAGAAATCGCGTAACCAGTCAACTTGTTTTATCTATATAAGTAATCTGTGACATTTGTGTTGTAAAATATAAATAAATAAATATTCCTCAACATTTCACACAACGCTATCTAGACCCATGGTAAGCATAGCTTAACTAGCTTGTGTTATGGAATCTAGAATGCGGATAAACATACTTAAATCTTTTTTTTTGTAAATGCATACATATTATACATAGAAACACCCAGACCAATGCAAATATTCATATTCATACATACAAACATTTGCACTGAGCGGGGATCGAACCCGCGCCTCCTGCGTAGCGGCCGCGTTCACTACCGCCACGCCACGGAGGCTGTCAAATATAACTCCCTCTGATTCTGCTAATACAAAATGGTGGTTTTATTTTATTCCCTTTAAATAAATAATAAAACATGGCGCAGTCAAGGACGTAAAACGAGCCTTAAAAAACAAATTTACAGCTTAAGTTTATAAGTAGAAGTGTAAATATCTTTACGAAAATGGAGAACTCGGTGAAGTTATTGCCAAATTTCGACATGCGTGCCGCCAATGCTGGCGAAGAGTGGCCATGGTAGAAACAGTGTTTTTCCAACTTTCTTACGGCCATAAAGCAAGATGGTGCGGAAGATAAAGTAAAAATCGCGTTATTACGCAATATAATGGGACCGGAGTCTTCAAGGATTTTATTGACACTCCCAGAGTGCAAAGAGTTTCAAACAACTCTCGACGCTGTGGAAAGCTATCTACGCCCACGGGTCAACACTGTTTTTGAAAGGTTTAAATTTAATGACCGAAAACAGCAACAGGATGAAAAATTTGAAAATTTCTTTACAGAATATAAAAGTTTGATAAAAAATTGCAATTATACAGAGACCAAAACTGAGTCTATTGAAGATCAGCTACTCAGAGACAAAATAGTACATGGCATTAGAGATAAGTCTGTTCAAGAACACTTGCTGAGACAGGAAAAATTAACTTTGAAAAAGCTGCTGATATCTGCCGTGCTGCGGAACAAAGAAAGGAGCAAGTTCAGGCAATGAATCCAGTTTATGAAGTTGAAGCAGTAAAAACCAAGAGAAGTTTTAAGAAAAGTAGCATGCAAAGTAAAAATGTAAAACAAGACAAGAATATTAAAGAAACAAGCAACAGTTATAATTGTAGAAGGTGCCAGACTAAACATGGGCCTCGCCAATGTCAAGCATTTGGTCAAAAATGTAATAAATGTGGATTACTTAATCATTTTGCCATATCATGTAAGGTACGACGTGTAAACAATGTGCAGGAAAATGAACAAGAAAGTCATGTCAGTTCTACAGACACTGAGCCATATTTTTGTGGCAGCGCAACAATTAATCGATCAGACTGGATTGAAAATATAATTATTGAGAATACAAGTGTAAAATGTAAGTTGGACACAGGAGCTGACGTGAGTGTAATGCCTTTAAAAGCTTTTGATAAGATTAATAAAAAATTAAATTTACAGCTCGGTTTCGAACTCAGGAGAATACGAAAAGTAACGATTGATTAACAGAAAGCAGAAAATTAACCGATTTTTCGTCTATGAAAAAGTTTGACAGAAAACAAAACTTCCCGAAAATAATTTTAATTGTCATTTCCGGTTTATTATTATTCCTAGTACTTTGATTGACTAACAAATGACGATAAATGAGAGAAAAATAAATATAGCCGGTCACGCGTGCCGGCCCGCACAACAACAACACACAACACAACATTATTATTACGATAAAACTGATTTAAATCGATTAACCTTGCGTAATTTCAATACTAAAGAATCAAATTTTTAAATAAACGACGTCCCCGAGGAATAAACCGGTAATCGCAAAAATCAAATTATACAGGAGAAAAGATTAAGTGTTTTTCGGTTCTAACTTTTCTATAAAAGATAATTATGACAACATTTTAATGCGACGGAAAAGCTAATTTTTGCCCAAACAGATCATAGTTAGCCGTGTGACTATTGATTAAACACAGAATTAGATATTCACCAAGATTCAAATTACCGAAAATAATTTCTAACAGTTTTTAGGGTATTGATATATTACCACCATGAACTATCAATAATATTCCAGCAACGTCTACTTACCGAATTATTCTTGTAATATAAAAATAATTTCTTAAAAATCATAGACATAACACTACTTTACTGAATTCTCCAACGATGTATGTTTTCATTAGTAGATAAATGTAATGTTCAGTTACCGACTTATTACGGTAAACATTTTAATACCTTAATAATGGTAAAGTATAGTAACTGGAATATTATAGATCTTTCTGGTAATCATATTTTAATGTAATTGTTGTAAACAGATTATGTAAATATATTTGTTATCGGTGTCTCCAAGGGAAAATTAAATAAAATTCATAAAATTTATCAAAATATTGTTTTTAATGGGTAAAAAGTCCTCAATAATATCACAATTGTAATATAAAAAATATAAAGAAATAAAAACATCAAAAACAGTACTTAATTACTATTTTCATTGTTATCATCATTATTATCTGGTTCACTATTTTCTACAGAAACTAAAGAAATATAAAATCAGTGGTAATACTGTGTAATTCCTTCACTGTTACATAAAGATAGTAAATCAGTATGCAACGCCTTGGTTATGGGAAGAGGTTGATGATACGCACTGTTTAGGTTTTCACCCGTGTCGTTTCATTTGAAATGAATTCATAAAATCTAATTCAGAATACGGATCATCAAAATTATATTTAAAGAAAACCTTATCTTGTTCAGATGATGATACGTAAACTTCCATTACATCCAAATTCCAATAATAAAATATATTTCTCAATACTCCCTTCTGTGCTGGAACTCATTTTTCGAGGTCTATTATTGTGCTTACCTCTTAAGTCCGTAACGCGATCGTCTGTTTTAAATTTTTCTATTGCTGTGTATCCCATTTGTTCATTAATTTGTAAAGTATTTAGGAAAAAAATCTTAAAATCCAAAACCTCCACATCTCTTAAAGAAAATAAATATTTAATAGTCTGTGTGCGATTATTTTTTCGTTCTAGAGTCATTCGTTTGATGTTTTCTGTTTTAGTATGTTTAGTAATGTGATATATATATGTCGGCGCAAATCCGCTAAATTAATCGTTTATCTCATGTGTTAAGGCAACCTAATGTGTCATAAAATTAATGTGTAATTGATTATTTTAGAATAAACTTGGTTTAAGTAATTGTTGGCAATAATATTGAGATTGTGGATGATTAATTGTTTGCTTTGTTGACCAAAAGCAAATGATTAATCTCGATTAATTTTAGTATTAACGTTAATGTGTTTCAAATGTTTCTAAATTCATGTTATGATTTTTAAAGAACAGTTAGCTGTTTCATTCAGTTTTATTCAGATTCATAATTGAACTTCCTGTACACTTAAAGCATTCGACGGATGTTTTTACTGATGATTTTGCAAATGCTAACTCTTTCTAAATTATTGTTTTGATTTCTAATCTACAAAAAGTAATTTTCCTTATTATTTTTAAGCCTTAATATAAACGTGTTTGTCGTAAAAATCTTTTGAAGGAAGTTGATAGCCTGATGAAAGTTTTTACTGAAATAATTACAAATAAATAGTCAGGATAATTTTAAAAATGTTAAAATGAATTTACGTTATTTCAAATGATTGTAAACAAAATATTAAGATTTAAAGATTTTTAATAATTTGTCATGTTCATGATGACGTCACAACCGACGTCCATTTTCTTTGGTCGAGCGGTTGTGGCATCTCATTATTGTTCGAGCCGTGCTAAAGAAAAGTTCTGTGCAGCGTAGTAAAATAAGTCCGGTGAGTACCCATATTACCTACCGAAAGGAATATTAGTTTAATTATAATTTAGAGCTAGACTTAAATAATAAAGTGTTTAGTTTTTAACAAGTGTTTCTTTCGTTGTTTGCAATGAGCGAGCCTAGTGACGGAAATTGTGACGTCAGCTATGCTGACGTCACTCTTTCTAAAAATTCCGAGGGTCAGGGTTCCTCGTTATCAGAAGTGGGATATCCACCCACTTCTCGACCATCAAATTCCAGTAATAATGAAAATAATGCTTCTGTTAATGGGGTACCCTCGGAGTTTTTCGCTCAGATGTTGCAGACGATGAAAGATATGTTTGATCGTATAGCAAAGCAACCCGATTCTAAAATGAAAATCAGTGATGTATTTTTACCGTCATTCGATCCGGACGCGAATATTGGTGTACGTGAGTGGTGTCAGCATGTGACCACTGCCATGGAAACTTATAACCTAAAAGATTACGACATTAGAATGAAAGTTGGTAGTTTACTAAAAGGTCGTGCAAGGTTATGGGTTGACAATTGGCTTGTCTCAACTACCACTTGGCAGGAATTGCGTGATGTTCTAATTACCACCTTTGAACCCGAGAATAGATATTCTCGCGATGTTATTCGTTTTCGAGAACACGTGTATGACAATACTCAAGACATTGCGCAGTTCTTGTCTCAGGCTTGGGTACTATGGCGGCGCGTCACCAGAGATAAACTTTCCGATGATGACGCAGTGGAGGCTGTGATCGGGTGTATCGGAGATGAGCGGTTGAGGATTGAATTATTGAATGCCCGTGCCATTTCAGTACCAGAATTAATTTCAGTAGCATCATCTATCAGGCGAATCAAGCGAACTCATCCGGGTACACCCAACTCACAGCAAGGTCCACCAAAGCGACCACGAATCACTGATAAGACCTCTCTCTTTTGTCAAGGGTGCAAAAAGCCCGGCCATGATACTCGCGATTGTAGATACCGCGTCAAACCTGGTGATTCGAATACGCGTAACCAGGATCCTAAGCCTGCTTCACAGAATCCTGGCAAACCTACTTGTACTTTCTGCTCTAAGGTTGGGCATACGTATGAAACATGCTACAAGCGTGAGCGTGCGGTAGTAACAAATGTTAATTGCGTGGGTTTGCCTAAACTAAATTCTATGGCGGTGACGATTGGTAAATTAAAGTTAAAGGCACTGTTTGATAGTGGGGCAGAATGTTCTTTACTACGCGAATCATTGGCTGCGCGATTACCTGGACAGCGACAACAGGCTGTCAGTTATTTGAAAGGAATAGGTCAATTCACAGTAGTTTCACTATCAACACTAACTACGGTTTGCGTGATCGATGATCTCAGTGTGGAACTCCAGTTCCACGTAGTGCCAGACTACGAAATAGGTTCAGACGTGCTGATAGGCATAAATCTGTTAAGTAAAACTAACTTAAGCGTATTGGTGAGTTCTCGGGGTGCTACATTGGTTCGCCAACCGGTCGTAAACCACATGCGATTACGGAGCGAAAAGTTTGATCAGATAAATTGCGATTTAACCTGCACTGATCAAATGGATGAATTAAAAATCTTATTGAATAAATATGAACATTTATTCATCCGCGGCTACCCGCACACACGTGTTAATACAGGTGAACTCGAAATACGTTTAAAGGAACCTGGCAAGTGTGTTGAGCGTAGACCGTACCGATTAAGTCCCGTTGAACGTGAAAGGGTACGTGAAATTGTACAAGATCTACTTGAACATAACATCATTCGTGAAAGTCGATCGCCATTCTCGAGTCCAATTATATTGGTCAAAAAGAAAAACGGCCAAGATCGTATGTGTGTGGACTTCCGCGAACTGAACCGAAACACCTTAAGGGATCACTATCCACTGCCAATTATATCCGACCAAATAGACCAGCTAGCAGGGGGGTTGTACTTTTCAACATTCGATATGGCAGCGGGGTTCCATCAAATACCCATCGCGGAGGGTTCAATTGAGAAGACTGCGTTCGTTACACCCGATGCTTTGTATGAGTACGTCACGATGCCCTTTGGCCTTAGTAACGCGGTTTCGGTGTATCAGCGGTGCATAAATAGGGCCCTTGCTTCTCTATTGAACTCTCCTGACCAGGTATGTCAGGTTTATGTCGATGACGTCCTTTCAAAATGTACAGAGTTTGCTCAAGGGCTCTCTCACATCGAGCGAATCTTAATCGCTTTACAAGAGGCTGGATTTTCAATTAACATTGAAAAAACTGCCTTCTTTAAACGCTCCATTGAGTACTTGGGCAATATTGTATCAGAGGGACAAGTTAGTCCTAGCCCAGGGAAAGTGGAGGCTTTAACGAAGGCACCGGTCCCTAAAACTGCCAAACAAGTTAGGCAATTTAATGGCCTCGCCGGGTACTTCAGACGCTTCATTCCCGATTTTTCGCGTATAATGGTACCTCTGTACGAACTTACAAAAAAGAACGCTAAATGGGAATGGAACGACAGACACGAGGAAGCTCGAAATCGCATTGTACAACACTTGTCTACTGCGCCTACCCTTATGTTATTTCAGGAAGATTCACCGATCGAGCTATACACAGACGCGAGCAGCCTCGGCTACGGAGCGGTGCTAGTCCAGACCGTCGGGACTCGCCAGCATCCAGTCGCGTACATGAGTCAGCGCACCACTGACGCCGAGAGCCGCTACCATTCCTACGAGCTCGAAACTCTGGCGGTGGTGAGAGCCATCAAACATTTCAGACACTACCTGTACGGTCGAAAATTTAAGGTAATAACTGACTGTAATGCCATGAAGGCGTCTAAGCATAAAAAGGATTTGCTACCGCGGATTCATAGATGGTGGGCGTTCCTACAGAATTATGATTTTGAGGTTGAATATAGAAAGGGCGAGAGACTCCAACATGCAGATTTCTTTAGCAGAAACCCGTGTTCTGAGATGTCAGTAAATAACATTAACAGAGACACTGAATGGCTGCAAATCGAACAGCGACGCGACGATAGTCTCCGCCCGGTGATAGAAAGCATGTCCACTGACAACCCGGCAGCAGAGTACGTCCTTGAGGAAGGCTTATTGAAGAGAACACTCACTGATCCTGTGTTTGGAATGCATAAACTACCTGTTGTTCCAAGGTCATTCCAATGGAGTTTGATAAACTCTTTTCATACGTCACTACAGCATCCGGGATGGGAAAAGACTCTTCAAAAGCTGAGAGAATCGTATTGGTTTGAGAAGATGAGTACAATCGTCAGAAGGTTTGTCGACAATTGCATTATCTGCAAAACCTCTAAAGGACCTTCGGGTGCGATACAGGCACAGCTTCACCCGATTCAAAAACCTACAGCTGCATTCCAAGTCGTTCATATGGATGTCACAGGCAAGCTTGGTACGAGGAACGCAGAGGGACGAGATGAGTATGTCATCGTAGCTATCGACGCGTTTACCAAGTACATATTACTTAGCTACTCCAATGACAAGAGCCAAAGCAGCAGTCTCGCAGCACTCAAACGACTTGTTCATCTATTTGGATGTCCAGTTCAGATCGTGGTGGATGGTGGACGTGAATTTCTCGGTGAGTTCAAAGCCTATTGTGATCGTTTTGGTGTTAACATACACTCTATAACGCCAGGAGTAAGCCGAGCAAACGGTCAAGTCGAAAGAGTTATGAGCACATTGAAAAACGCACTAGTTATGATTAAAAACTATGACACCGAAAATTGGCAAACTGCGTTAGAAGCCTTGCAGCTCGCATTTAATTGCACTCCACACAGAGTAACTGGTGTTGCTCCGCTCTCCCTACTCACACGACGCCAACACTGCGTACCGCCCGAGCTCCTTCAACTTGTCAATATTGACGACGAGTCTGTTGATTTTGATATACTCGAACAGCATGTTCAAGGGAAAATGTCTGCAGCTGCTGAATATGACAAACAAAGATTTGATAAGAACAAGGCAAAGATGCGTCCTTTTCAGAGGGGTGATTACGTACTCGTCAAAAACAATCCCAGGAACCAAACTTCTCTAGACCTAAAATACAGCGAACCGTATGAGATTCACAGGATATTGGATAATGATCGGTATACGGTGAAACGTGTGAACGGCAGAGGACGTCCACGCAAGGTGGCTCACGACCAGCTACGTAGAGCACCACAACCAGGAGATCAAGAAACCGGGTCGGCGAGCGAAGACACAACATCACCTGCTGAGGACACATCAGCAGACTCCGTTCAGCAGGCTGCGCCTCAGCCAGCTGCCGACGATGATATATCAAACGAACCGCTGTCGTCCTAGTACTAACATGTCCAGATGTTAGACGCCTTTGAAAACTGGTTAGTCTATTCTGTTTTATTAATCTTTTTCTAAATCTCGGTAGATATAATCTACTTACAGATGTACATCTGGATGCAGCATTGTTAAAGCTTTCTAAATAATTATTATAAGCATCTAAGCTTTGATAAAAGCCTGCTAAATTATTATCCAAAACATTTAGACGCGGCTTTGCTAAAGCTTGATGAATAATTACTGAAAACATCGGGTAAGCAGCTTTGCTAAAGCTTGCTACACGATTATTATAATGATTAATATAAACATCTGTAATCAGCTTTGCTAAAACTTGCTACATGATTATTATAACTGTACAAACCATACATACCTAGACTCCTTTCCTATTTCTAATTCATTTTCAGAGCCACTGGGGACCACTGTCATAAAAATAAGTTCCAGACCCCAGCACCGTCCTTCCCAATTCCTTTAGAGCCCCTGTGGACCACGGCGTACGAGACCGCTCATGACCACAGCAACAATTACCCGTGAGCAATTATAAACAACAACAAAAGCTATACTAATATTATTTTCAGAGCCTCTGGGGACCACGGTCATAATATAAGGCCTAGGCCCCAGCATCGACCCTTCTTAAATCCCTTAGAGCCCCTGTGGACCACGGCGTACAAGACCGCTCATGACCACAGCATCATCCTTGTCTACGAGAAACAAGTCATGCATTAATGCGTGGAGCATTTGTATTGACATAATACCTACCTACCTACAGTAAATAAGAGTGTGGAATGCGTGGAGCATTGGCACAAAACTCAACTCGCTCATTTCCCATGTACAGATAAAATTTGTTTTTGTTCAAACTTGAAATTGAACTATGTGTTTTACTGTGTGTTTTGTCACTCATGAATAAGCTATCATAGCTGACTACTTGGTTTCCTTTGAAATCAATTGTTGATACTTAAAGTTTACTGCAGAAGAAATACCTGCTACTACATTACATACTCGCTATATGTTCAAGACTATAATAACCAAGTTATCAGCTAGGGTACCTATGAATGGATACCGAGCTCAGAAAATGTTTTACTTTCAGAATCGCGACTGGTGCAGGGCACGCACCGTCTCGCAGAATGGCCGTGTCGGCGCAAATCCGCTAAATTACTCGTTTATCTCATGTGTTAAGGCAACCTAATGTGTCATAAAATTAATGTGTAATTGATTATTTTAGAATAAACTTGGTTTAAGTAATTGTTGGCAATAATATTGAGATTGCGGATGATTAATTGTTTGCTTTGTTGACCAAAAGCAAATGATTAATCTCGATTAATTTTAGTATTAACGTTAATGTGTTTCAAATGTTTCTAAATTCATGTTATGATTTTTAAAGAACAGTTAGCTGTTTCATTCAGTTTTATTCAGATTCATAATTGAACTTCCTGTACACTTAAAGCATTCGACGGATGTTTTTACTGATGATTTTGCAAATGCTAACTCTTTCTAAATTATTGTTTTGATTTCTAATCTACAAAAAGTAATTTTCCTTATTATTTTTAAGCCTTAATATAAACGTGTTTGTCGTAAAAATCTTTTGAAGGAAGTTGATAGCCTGATGAAAGTTTTTACTGAAATAATTACAAATAAATAGTCAGGATAATTTTAAAAATGTTAAAATGAATTTACGTTATTTCAAATGATTGTAAACAAAATATTAAGATTTAAAGATTTTTAATAATTTGTCATGTTCATGATGACGTCACAACCGACGTCCATTTTCTTTGGTCGAGCGGTTGTGGCATCTCATTATTGTTCGAGCCGTGCTAAAGAAAAGTTCTGTGCAGCGTAGTAAAATAAGTCCGGTGAGTACCCATATTACCTACCGAAAGGAATATTAGTTTAATTATAATTTAGAGCTAGACTTAAATAATAAAGTGTTTAGTTTTTAACAAGTGTTTCTTTCGTTGTTTGCAATGAGCGAGCCTAGTGACGGAAATTGTGACGTCAGCTATGCTGACGTCACTCTTTCTAAAAATTCCGAGGGTCAGGGTTCCTCGTTATCAGAAGTGGGATATCCACCCACTTCTCGACCATCAAATTCCAGTAATAATGAAAATAATGCTTCTGTTAATGGGGTACCCTCGGAGTTTTTCGCTCAGATGTTGCAGACGATGAAAGATATGTTTGATCGTATAGCAAAGCAACCCGATTCTAAAATGAAAATCAGTGATGTATTTTTACCGTCATTCGATCCGGACGCGAATATTGGTGTACGTGAGTGGTGTCAGCATGTGACCACTGCCATGGAAACTTATAACCTAAAAGATTACGACATTAGAATGAAAGTTGGTAGTTTACTAAAAGGTCGTGCAAGGTTATGGGTTGACAATTGGCTTGTCTCAACTACCACTTGGCAGGAATTGCGTGATGTTCTAATTACCACCTTTGAACCCGAGAATAGATATTCTCGCGATGTTATTCGTTTTCGAGAACACGTGTATGACAATACTCAAGACATTGCGCAGTTCTTGTCTCAGGCTTGGGTACTATGGCGGCGCGTCACCAGAGATAAACTTTCCGATGATGACGCAGTGGAGGCTGTGATCGGGTGTATCGGAGATGAGCGGTTGAGGATTGAATTATTGAATGCCCGTGCCATTTCAGTACCAGAATTAATTTCAGTAGCATCATCTATCAGGCGAATCAAGCGAACTCATCCGGGTACACCCAACTCACAGCAAGGTCCACCAAAGCGACCACGAATCACTGATAAGACCTCTCTCTTTTGTCAAGGGTGCAAAAAGCCCGGCCATGATACTCGCGATTGTAGATACCGCGTCAAACCTGGTGATTCGAATACGCGTAACCAGGATCCTAAGCCTGCTTCACAGAATCCTGGCAAACCTACTTGTACTTTCTGCTCTAAGGTTGGGCATACGTATGAAACATGCTACAAGCGTGAGCGTGCGGTAGTAACAAATGTTAATTGCGTGGGTTTGCCTAAACTAAATTCTATGGCGGTGACGATTGGTAAATTAAAGTTAAAGGCACTGTTTGATAGTGGGGCAGAATGTTCTTTACTACGCGAATCATTGGCTGCGCGATTACCTGGACAGCGACAACAGGCTGTCAGTTATTTGAAAGGAATAGGTCAATTCACAGTAGTTTCACTATCAACACTAACTACGGTTTGCGTGATCGATGATCTCAGTGTGGAACTCCAGTTCCACGTAGTGCCAGACTACGAAATAGGTTCAGACGTGCTGATAGGCATAAATCTGTTAAGTAAAACTAACTTAAGCGTATTGGTGAGTTCTCGGGGTGCTACATTGGTTCGCCAACCGGTCGTAAACCACATGCGATTACGGAGCGAAAAGTTTGATCAGATAAATTGCGATTTAACCTGCACTGATCAAATGGATGAATTAAAAATCTTATTGAATAAATATGAACATTTATTCATCCGCGGCTACCCGCACACACGTGTTAATACAGGTGAACTCGAAATACGTTTAAAGGAACCTGGCAAGTGTGTTGAGCGTAGACCGTACCGATTAAGTCCCGTTGAACGTGAAAGGGTACGTGAAATTGTACAAGATCTACTTGAACATAACATCATTCGTGAAAGTCGATCGCCATTCTCGAGTCCAATTATATTGGTCAAAAAGAAAAACGGCCAAGATCGTATGTGTGTGGACTTCCGCGAACTGAACCGAAACACCTTAAGGGATCACTATCCACTGCCAATTATATCCGACCAAATAGACCAGCTAGCAGGGGGGTTGTACTTTTCAACATTCGATATGGCAGCGGGGTTCCATCAAATACCCATCGCGGAGGGTTCAATTGAGAAGACTGCGTTCGTTACACCCGATGCTTTGTATGAGTACGTCACGATGCCCTTTGGCCTTAGTAACGCGGTTTCGGTGTATCAGCGGTGCATAAATAGGGCCCTTGCTTCTCTATTGAACTCTCCTGACCAGGTATGTCAGGTTTATGTCGATGACGTCCTTTCAAAATGTACAGAGTTTGCTCAAGGGCTCTCTCACATCGAGCGAATCTTAATCGCTTTACAAGAGGCTGGATTTTCAATTAACATTGAAAAAACTGCCTTCTTTAAACGCTCCATTGAGTACTTGGGCAATATTGTATCAGAGGGACAAGTTAGTCCTAGCCCAGGGAAAGTGGAGGCTTTAACGAAGGCACCGGTCCCTAAAACTGCCAAACAAGTTAGGCAATTTAATGGCCTCGCCGGGTACTTCAGACGCTTCATTCCCGATTTTTCGCGTATAATGGTACCTCTGTACGAACTTACAAAAAAGAACGCTAAATGGGAATGGAACGACAGACACGAGGAAGCTCGAAATCGCATTGTACAACACTTGTCTACTGCGCCTACCCTTATGTTATTTCAGGAAGATTCACCGATCGAGCTATACACAGACGCGAGCAGCCTCGGCTACGGAGCGGTGCTAGTCCAGACCGTCGGGACTCGCCAGCATCCAGTCGCGTACATGAGTCAGCGCACCACTGACGCCGAGAGCCGCTACCATTCCTACGAGCTCGAAACTCTGGCGGTGGTGAGAGCCATCAAACATTTCAGACACTACCTGTACGGTCGAAAATTTAAGGTAATAACTGACTGTAATGCCATGAAGGCGTCTAAGCATAAAAAGGATTTGCTACCGCGGATTCATAGATGGTGGGCGTTCCTACAGAATTATGATTTTGAGGTTGAATATAGAAAGGGCGAGAGACTCCAACATGCAGATTTCTTTAGCAGAAACCCGTGTTCTGAGATGTCAGTAAATAACATTAACAGAGACACTGAATGGCTGCAAATCGAACAGCGACGCGACGATAGTCTCCGCCCGGTGATAGAAAGCATGTCCACTGACAACCCGGCAGCAGAGTACGTCCTTGAGGAAGGCTTATTGAAGAGAACACTCACTGATCCTGTGTTTGGAATGCATAAACTACCTGTTGTTCCAAGGTCATTCCAATGGAGTTTGATAAACTCTTTTCATACGTCACTACAGCATCCGGGATGGGAAAAGACTCTTCAAAAGCTGAGAGAATCGTATTGGTTTGAGAAGATGAGTACAATCGTCAGAAGGTTTGTCGACAATTGCATTATCTGCAAAACCTCTAAAGGACCTTCGGGTGCGATACAGGCACAGCTTCACCCGATTCAAAAACCTACAGCTGCATTCCAAGTCGTTCATATGGATGTCACAGGCAAGCTTGGTACGAGGAACGCAGAGGGACGAGATGAGTATGTCATCGTAGCTATCGACGCGTTTACCAAGTACATATTACTTAGCTACTCCAATGACAAGAGCCAAAGCAGCAGTCTCGCAGCACTCAAACGACTTGTTCATCTATTTGGATGTCCAGTTCAGATCGTGGTGGATGGTGGACGTGAATTTCTCGGTGAGTTCAAAGCCTATTGTGATCGTTTTGGTGTTAACATACACTCTATAACGCCAGGAGTAAGCCGAGCAAACGGTCAAGTCGAAAGAGTTATGAGCACATTGAAAAACGCACTAGTTATGATTAAAAACTATGACACCGAAAATTGGCAAACTGCGTTAGAAGCCTTGCAGCTCGCATTTAATTGCACTCCACACAGAGTAACTGGTGTTGCTCCGCTCTCCCTACTCACACGACGCCAACACTGCGTACCGCCCGAGCTCCTTCAACTTGTCAATATTGACGACGAGTCTGTTGATTTTGATATACTCGAACAGCATGTTCAAGGGAAAATGTCTGCAGCTGCTGAATATGACAAACAAAGATTTGATAAGAACAAGGCAAAGATGCGTCCTTTTCAGAGGGGTGATTACGTACTCGTCAAAAACAATCCCAGGAACCAAACTTCTCTAGACCTAAAATACAGCGAACCGTATGAGATTCACAGGATATTGGATAATGATCGGTATACGGTGAAACGTGTGAACGGCAGAGGACGTCCACGCAAGGTGGCTCACGACCAGCTACGTAGAGCACCACAACCAGGAGATCAAGAAACCGGGTCGGCGAGCGAAGACACAACATCACCTGCTGAGGACACATCAGCAGACTCCGTTCAGCAGGCTGCGCCTCAGCCAGCTGCCGACGATGATATATCAAACGAACCGCTGTCGTCCTAGTACTAACATGTCCAGATGTTAGACGCCTTTGAAAACTGGTTAGTCTATTCTGTTTTATTAATCTTTTTCTAAATCTCGGTAGATATAATCTACTTACAGATGTACATCTGGATGCAGCATTGTTAAAGCTTTCTAAATAATTATTATAAGCATCTAAGCTTTGATAAAAGCCTGCTAAATTATTATCCAAAACATTTAGACGCGGCTTTGCTAAAGCTTGATGAATAATTACTGAAAACATCGGGTAAGCAGCTTTGCTAAAGCTTGCTACACGATTATTATAATGATTAATATAAACATCTGTAATCAGCTTTGCTAAAACTTGCTACATGATTATTATAACTGTACAAACCATACATACCTAGACTCCTTTCCTATTTCTAATTCATTTTCAGAGCCACTGGGGACCACTGTCATAAAAATAAGTTCCAGACCCCAGCACCGTCCTTCCCAATTCCTTTAGAGCCCCTGTGGACCACGGCGTACGAGACCGCTCATGACCACAGCAACAATTACCCGTGAGCAATTATAAACAACAACAAAAGCTATACTAATATTATTTTCAGAGCCTCTGGGGACCACGGTCATAATATAAGGCCTAGGCCCCAGCATCGACCCTTCTTAAATCCCTTAGAGCCCCTGTGGACCACGGCGTACAAGACCGCTCATGACCACAGCATCATCCTTGTCTACGAGAAACAAGTCATGCATTAATGCGTGGAGCATTTGTATTGACATAATACCTACCTACCTACAGTAAATAAGAGTGTGGAATGCGTGGAGCATTGGCACAAAACTCAACTCGCTCATTTCCCATGTACAGATAAAATTTGTTTTTGTTCAAACTTGAAATTGAACTATGTGTTTTACTGTATGTTTTGTCACTCATGAATAAGCTATCATAGCTGACTACTTGGTTTCCTTTGAAATCAATTGTTGATACTTAAAGTTTACTGCAGAAGAAATACCTGCTACTACATTACATACTCGCTATATGTTCAAGACTATAATAACCAAGTTATCAGCTAGGGTACCTATGAATGGATACCGAGCTCAGAAAATGTTTTACTTTCAGAATCGCGACTGGTGCAGGGCACGCACCGTCTCGCAGAATGGCCGTGTCGGCGCAAATCCGCTAAATTACTCGTTTATCTCATGTGTTAAGGCAACCTAATGTGTCATAAAATTAATGTGTAATTGATTATTTTAGAATAAACTTGGTTTAAGTAATTGTTGGCAATAATATTGAGATTGCGGATGATTAATTGTTTGCTTTGTTGACCAAAAGCAAATGATTAATCTCGATTAATTTTAGTATTAACGTTAATGTGTTTCAAATGTTTCTAAATTCATGTTATGATTTTTAAAGAACAGTTAGCTGTTTCATTCAGTTTTATTCAGATTCATAATTGAACTTCCTGTACACTTAAAGCATTCGACGGATGTTTTTACTGATGATTTTGCAAATGCTAACTCTTTCTAAATTATTGTTTTGATTTCTAATCTACAAAAAGTAATTTTCCTTATTATTTTTAAGCCTTAATATAAACGTGTTTGTCGTAAAAATCTTTTGAAGGAAGTTGATAGCCTGATGAAAGTTTTTACTGAAATAATTACAAATAAATAGTCAGGATAATTTTAAAAATGTTAAAATGAATTTACGTTATTTCAAATGATTGTAAACAAAATATTAAGATTTAAAGATTTTTAATAATTTGTCATGTTCATGATGACGTCACAACCGACGTCCATTTTCTTTGGTCGAGCGGTTGTGGCATCTCATTATTGTTCGAGCCGTGCTAAAGAAAAGTTCTGTGCAGCGTAGTAAAATAAGTCCGGTGAGTACCCATATTACCTACCGAAAGGAATATTAGTTTAATTATAATTTAGAGCTAGACTTAAATAATAAAGTGTTTAGTTTTTAACAAGTGTTTCTTTCGTTGTTTGCAATGAGCGAGCCTAGTGACGGAAATTGTGACGTCAGCTATGCTGACGTCACTCTTTCTAAAAATTCCGAGGGTCAGGGTTCCTCGTTATATATATATATTGCGGTTCTCGATCAGCTAGTTTATAAATTTCTTAGTTATCAAATAAATCTTGCCTGTCTGAAGAGGTAAATTTGCTACCACAGTTCAATTTACAATTACATGCAGGTCCTATAGACTACTATTATGGAAACTGATTTTTACTATGACGGCCCCCGTAAGCCTGACCTCAGTAGGTAATTTATTTATGTTACTAGACAATAAATTTTAATTTACTTTGCCGTTTTCTGGTGTATACTTTTTCATTTAAGGAAGTGGAAGTTACGTCTAAATCATTTAGTTTAAAATCTGTCGAATGTTGTAATTATTCAGTTCCAATATCAGGTTGCTCATTTTGACAACTATTTAATTCAATTCCAATATCAGTGAGACCATTTTACGCATTTACATACAAAACTGTTAAATGAGATGATTTACTCAAATGAAGCTTCATTTTATGATAGTCAAAAGTGACCATTTTACCATTTTTAGTCAAATAACATACATAATGATCAGTAAATGAACATACAATATGGCCTTTTTACACCTAGGTACAGGTTGCTTATTTTGACAACTATCGGTCAGTGTGGATGTTTCAGGTTGCAATATTTCCTCGAAATCTTCACTTGAGAAATTGATGGATAATGGAAAACGAGGTACTAAAATTAAATTTGCATTAATGAAGTTAGTGTTGTCAAATTGATTTTTATTGTTAGATTGTAAAGCATTAATAGTAGAATAATATTCAATTTTATAAATGATGATAGAGGAAGCCACAAAATCAGTGTTCGTTAAGAGTAGCGATAAATTAGAAATAGTAGAGTGTAATGATCCTATGTCAAGGCTCCAAGTTGTAACTGATTGTTGCCATGACCCTTGAATCTAGATGTATAAAGCTATCCTCGTACGCCTCTCGAATTCAAACCTATAATTCCCAGCCGCGCTATCGTCTAATGACCTTCAGACCGCTTATCGTGATACGCAGTAATCCGTGATTCTATAGAAAAATGGGTTGTGAAAGACCTATTCCTTATCGTACTTTATCTACAATAGAATTCATGTATATCCCAGTCCTAGTTCCCCAACCTAAAGTTCACATACTCTTATGATTGTAACTCGTATTTACTTTAACATACCTCTTAACAGATTTGTCGCTACTCCAACCTTACTCCGTAGTCAATCCACAGTTCGTCACCTTATCTATCATACTAAACTCACAATATAACATACAAATTCACTTATTTACTTAGTGGAATACGACCAGACAATCTTTTGACAACTAACATTCTTAATGACGTTTGAAATTTGACAATATTCACCGCCCTTCATTCAACACTTAGCACAGAGACACCTACCACATTACACTTGTACTACACGTAAAATTAGAATCAACAAAACTAACTGTCAATCATTCAATACTTCAAATTATAATTGTTTTCGAGGATACCAACAGAGGTCGTGTTATTCAAAATAATACACAAACAATTACTATCAGTGATAATTTATAGTTAAGATCAACTCATCGTTGAAACTTCTATAAATCTTTATTATTTCTGTAATATAGTGTATTTTCCCCCCCGTGTATAAGAAATGTGGCCCCGTGCTCGCCACATTCAGTAGGACTCGCCACTAGTACCAACATAGTCCTTCCTATGCCTAAGTAGGTATTTAGAAGACAATTTTAAAGTCTCCTGCCTACTGTACCGAGGCATCCGGTATACAAATCCCCAATTCTATTTTCAGAATAGCGTAACTCTAACGCAGGACTTCAGTCCTATTGCCGTAATTCCTTTAATATAAGGTATTAAGATGATAACACAGAATCATCGTTCTAAGCGTCATTTTAGGACAATTATATTAGTATCTATCGCAGTAACTTCTGCGCTGATTGTTAACGATAAGTTTAGTTAGGAAAAGCTCATTTATTAGCACAGACCTAAATAATTATAGTAAATACTAGAACCAATTCATTTCTGAATAATAATGTCTATATAGACACTTCAGATAGAATATATTCTCACCGAACACTTGATCGAACTACAATAATTCAGCTCAGATATAGCTTTTGCTTCACCCTAGCGGATGACAAAGTTACTATAAAATAGCGATTGAGCGACCATGTGCATTCAATACAGTACATATAATAGCTGATTATGCAACAGTGATTAAAATGTCCAAACATCATTATTTGTGTGTTGGTAGCCATGGTAATCTCATGTGTAAGATCTTGCTCGTACACAAAGAACAATAGTAAAATAACTACCTCTGTAGCTAGTCTGTCAGATACTTCCGACCCTTCAGACTTCGGTGGTCTTGCACATAATTCCGTAGCCAGAAAGGTTTCACTAGAGTGAATGTACAATATACCGTTGTGTTGTTGTTCAATAATGAACCAGCAAGGATCTATTTGTAAATAATAAATATTATATCAAAGATGGTTAGGACAGATCAATCACTGCGTATTTACCTTTAACAATATCTGAATTCTGTAATGAATACTCCAGTTCACTGTCTCCATTTCACTCACAATCACTCACTTCACTATTAAATCACTCGTCGTGGTGTTGCAGCATTCGCTTGTAGTTTTATTTTCACCATAATCTTAGCGTAATTATTACACATTCCTGTCACTATAATCCCAGTAAATTCCAACAACGTAAATCGACATGAAAATTGGCTTGCAAAATTAGCGGGAAAACTTTCATTCTTCGGTCACAAGATGGCGGTCATTTACAAATCTGCTTTGTTGTAATTGAACCAATTGTCTATCTAATTTCCCAATCAGATTATCATGATTTACAATAATAACAACTTAGATCACCCCTTTACAAACGCAATACCACCTACCTAATATATATATTCATATGTTTGCTATTAGTGTGTACCTACTCACCTACCTGACTAAACTAACCATGTATCAACAAACATTCAACTACGTTAAACGTGAAATGTGTAAAGCTAATCTAACTGACTAGGGCGCAGGTAGTAAGCCTGACTTTGAACTATCACTAATACCCCCTACGAGCAAGAGACCACGGCCAGAGCCAAGGATGTGTTCTCTCACAGGACAAGGACATAAAAGTGTGTATATATACATATATAAAGATAGACAGGACTGATCCGCTCTGGAGAGCGACAACCGCCTCCTCTCCAGTCACAAACCATCCTGGAAGCTCACGGATCCCTTTCAGGCAAAATCCGTGTGCTGAGCGCTTCAGACTATCCTCAGCATGCCTAGCTGAACAGAGGTCAAGAGCTTCGTTATCACCGATAGGTATCAACTCAAGGCAATCACGTCGATTGACTTCCTAAGCGGGGGAACCTAGCTAATACCTATGGCCTCAACCGTCCCCAGCCCTACCAAAGTCCCACAAAGAATCCCTATATAAACATTTTATCTCATGTATGGCCCTGTACCGCAGACTCACAGTACAGCTGATATTCTGAATTGAACACGAGATTCAATTCTTAATCCCAGAGATAAAGGTGTCTTGTCTGGCTCATACGATAAAATGTTCATTTCGCGAATTATAAACTTCAATAAAGGCGAACTACCTAATTCCTCTTTTCACTAATTTAAACACTATATATTTACTAATTAAACTCAATTATTCACAATCAAAGTAAAAAATCTTCACGACTTTAAATGTAAAATTCTCAAAATTCCCGCCAAAGTACATTGTACAGAATACCTTTCGCGAATCGACCAACCCCGAAGCCAGCTCAAAGAAAAAGGTGTCCTTGAATTCCCTCGTAGACCTTGCTTCAAGGTCTCCAACACCCCCACAGCCAATCAGAAGATTCGATTTTCCCGCCAAAAGTCACAATTTCTGAATAATTGACAACAGCGCTAGGTTTTCTATGGCGCCTGCGTTATAATTATGAACTAACTTAAATCTTCCGTGAACCAGTGGCCCTTTTTTAAATATTTATAAGCTATTTACATACTTACACTCATTGATTCTAACTGTCAATATTTTCATAATAATATAAGATTAATTTTATGTTTAATAAACATCCATATTATACTCAATAATAGATATAGAAAATTATTCAATAATCATTTGACCTTTAAACAATAATAGCCAATCAGAGCCATTTCCTGCATTTTCCATAGCTCTGAGGCACACAGATAATAAATAGTATTTATAATCTCTTTTCAACAGTACTTTATTGCATTAAATATTATAATTATTGTTCCTTGTAAATAATTAATAAGTTTTAACTTTATCTGTTTATTCTTTTCCTTATTAATTTTATTATAAACAATACACAAAACTATTATAATATTATTCTTGTGTAACTATCCATAGACTATTTTTCTTAAATTCTTTCAATCATAGTCCCATCTATAGGTACTGTATATATTAAACTACATTTTAAATTTATTTGTTCATAAAACATATTTACTTGCCCTTTGCAATTTAACAGAATAATTTCTTTATGAATCAATTTTTTTTCTTTGACCACATACCATAGTGTATATTTATTCATCATTTTATTTACGTATAAAAAATTCCTTACTTAATCAACTAGATGGCGTTTTACGACATTGAATTATTTTCGTTTTTATAAAAAACCAAGTGATATTCAATTTACTTGTAGAAATTCTTACTTAATTACTAGATGGCGTTTTACGACATTGAATTATTTTATTTATTTATGTTTTCTTGTTTTATAAGAACCTCGAAACGGTGTTTCAGTCCGTTACATCCGACCCCCTGAATCATTTACGCAGGCACAACCATTCCCCCTTTGTGTCCGAAGTAAAGATTCACTAACCTAGCTATAACTCTAGTCTAAAAGACCTGCATGAAATTAAAATTTATTTTGGTAGTATACATATTGTTAGATTGGTTAAATCCAATTTAGGTCCAATTTCTATATGTGTGTGTGTGTGTTTCAAAATTGGGACACGATATCGCTTGCTCCCACATTCAAGTTTTAAGGCGAAAACTACGGGACCACGTTATTTCCTGCCAGCCTGACCAATTCAGCGGGAAAAAATGGTTGTGAATCATCTCAGCGCTGTCGCATAGAGTAGAAGATCATAGGGGACTTTGTAGCATGATCCATCTACGTCGCCCATGATCCGCCTACCCCATTCCCCAAAATTAGCCAAACCTTGTGGACAAACAAAAATAAAGGGGCCAATAGCCTCCACTCCACCCGAAGGAGACCCAAGGACACACATCCCATTTCTCAAACAAGCATGTAGAGTGTGCTTTCTTAATTGTTCCTAACGTGTATAGTTGAGACCCTGTGAAGGCCCATTAACGGCATGCTTAGACTTCTAGTCCTTCCTTAACCTAACACCTTGCATAACCTTCACAAAATCTATTGTAGTGTGCATAGATAATTGAACCAAACTGGTATAATAATTTTAACAATTTAATTATAGTATTAATCGGGATGGCCCTCCATTCTGATTTTAACAATCCCATTCCATCATCTCATGCAATTCACTAACGTATACATCTCATATAATGAAGAAATTCATCATACACACTTTCAGAACCAACTTCCGCGGTTGTGCTCACTACCAACCGACCAGTACTAATAAAGTAAAAGAGTTCTCATTATTTGTCTTCCTTCCACCCCCCCTTTTTTTTGTCTCCTTTAATATTGACATTATACGTAAACATTTTTTTTTTTTTTTTTTTCCTTCATTTCCTTTTTTTTTTTTTATATTCAACTTTACTTAGTTATTATTATTTTATTTGGGTGGAGCCACCTCTACGCCCCACCATCTGACGAAATGAACAAGATATATATAAACATATCTGACCCTTTTAATATTTGACTACATGTATACAGAACTTAAGAAATTCTTAAACTGCCACATTCTCCTTCATGTCCTCAGATGGGCTTCACCCCTTTCCTCCTTTTATTATCATTTATTAGTACAACAAAAATTACAATTCCAACAATTTTAACATTAATTCAAAATTTTACAATTCTTTGTTTAATTCATTTTTATTCATTTTATTTTGAATTTTTACTTTACAATATTAATTTTACTCTACCTCAATAATTATCAATCATGTTTAACAATTGTCAAACATTTCCTCCCCTTTTAAAGTGTTAATTAAATCTTACAATTTTCAATTTTATTACCTTCTTTAATTTTAAAGAAAATTTTCAACCTTTAATCAAAATAAATAATATAACTTTCTGTTAACAACACATTAGTTACTTACAAACGTAAATTGCTCCCTTTCTGGAGAAAGAAAAGAGAAAGAAAAAAAAACTTCCAATAACTTCATATAGTTAACCTTTCAACCAATCACCAATTTACTTTGGTGTGACTTTGAATCACCAATTCCTAACTCAGAAGTTATAACACAAATACGGTTCAATTTAATTTCGTCAGATACAGTTAGCCATTCCCATTGTTCCCCAATCCAGTCTTATCCTAGCCTTAATAACATCTCCCCCTATCATCCTTTATGACTCCTAGGAATCAACCCATTGTGTAGCAATTCCTATCATGGTTCTTTATAATACCTCGATAAATGTATAGTATTAAACTTTCCTTTCACTTCGTCTGTTAATGGATTTACCAAAATATAAACATTCTTACAGGGACTCCCCGCTATGACATAAGGCCCTTCATATAAATTTTCAAATTTCTTAGTAATTTTTAACTCAGCATTAGATTTATTTAATTTCTTTATTTTGACAAAATCTCCCACTTGATACTCTATCAATCTATTTCTTTTATTGAATCCCAGCTTCCTTTTTTCTGCAGCTGATTTCAGGTTCTCCCTCACTGAATTCCTAATTTCCACTATATCTAACCTATCACTATCCTTCCCTATAGCTTGGTCAAATGATAGTTCAGTGCTAATCCCATATAGAATTTCACAAGGAGTATAGCCAGTACTTTCATGGTATGTATTATTATACAAGTTTTCTAATTTTGGCAATGTATTAACCCATCCCCTGTGATTACTACTATTATAAGTCCTAAACAGTCTTCCCAATTCTCTATTTACTCTCTCTACAGTATTAGGCCTGGGATTTCTAACTGTGGTATAAATTACTTTAATACCTAACAATTCCATCCCTTCCTTCCAAACTCGACCAGTGAATTGCGTTCCATTATCTGACATAATTGCCTTAGGTTTTATTATTTCTAAATATCTTTTCACCTTGCTAATTACCGCTCTGGCTGTTGCCTTCCTCAAATCATAAAACTTCACAAATTTACTAAAGGAATCCTGTAAAACTAATATGTATCTCATTCCAAACTTCCCCACAGGTAAAGGTCCATATAGATCTACCATCACTAAATCTCCTATATCTTTAGACACAATGGGGCAACATGGACCCACTTTATTATTATTATTATGTTTAGTTAACTGACATACATTACACCCCCTTACTTTGCGCTTTACATCCTTAGTCAAACCTTTCCAATAAAACCTCTCCTTTATATATTTTAACATCTTATAACTACCTTGATGTCCCATCTCCAAATGTACCTGTTTAATTACCTCATCTCTAAGCTTATCTGGCAAGTATATCGAATTTCTCTTTCCACCATCCCTCTCTATAACCAAAACCCCATCTATTAATCTACACTTATTAATCAGCCTAGACGATTGTCTACCTACCTCACTAGGATTTTGTAATATGTTAAGTAATTTGCTAATCTCTTCATCTTCCCTTTGATATAATTTTATTTGTTCAAGTCTTTTTAACAATTCTTTATTTTGTTTTGACTCCATGTAAAGAATACTAGGCATTTTAATCTTTTCCTCTTGTAAAACCTTCCCCTCTGGCGGATAACGTGATAATATATCGGCTACTATATTATCCCTACCTTTAATATGTTGTATTTCATATTGGAAATTTTCCAAATAATTTATCCAGCGAGTTATTTTTGCATTATATAATTTCCAAGTCTTCACGAATAATAAAGCCTTATGGTCAGTCTGAATAATTACCCTTGCACCCCGTAAATATGATTCAAATTTCTCTAAACAACAAATCACTGAATAAAACTCTTGTTCTGTTGTAGTCCAATTTAATTGTGCACCCCTCAAAGCTCTACTATAGAACCCCAATATCTTCTGCTCATCATTACTATCTATCTGGTATAGAACCCCGGCCAGCCCTATTTGTGAACAATCAGTTTGTAAGTAATATGGCCTAGTAAAGTCTGGATGATGCAACATTATAGTTCCTAAAAACAATGATTTAAGTTGTTGAAAAGCTATTTGTTCCAAATCTCCCCAATTCCAAACCTTACCCTTTTTTAATAAATTATATAATGGCTGAGCCTGTCTATGATAATTTGGAATAAATTTCCTATAAAAATTACATAACCCTAAAAATGCTCTTAATTGTTTAATTTTTCTAGGTGCTGGAAAGTCTTGAATAGCTTTAACTTTCTCTGGGTCAGTGCGTAATCCCTTTGTAGAAATAATATAACCTAACATCTTCACTTCCTCACAACAAAACTCACACTTCTTGAAATTACAAGTAAGGCCTGCCTTTTGTAATTTCCCAAGTACTATGTCCAAATGCTCTAAATGTTGATTAAATGATCCTGTAGTAATAATAGCTAGGTCATCTAGGTAATTTACACAATACTCCCTAACCTCATGTCCCAATATAGTGTCCATAGCCCTACTAAAACTCCCAACAGATGTCTTTAACCCCTGCGGTAATACGTTATAAACATAAGACTTCCCATTAAAGGTGAATCCCGTATATTTCTTACTATCCTGAGATATTGGTATTTGAAAGTACGCATTGTTTAAATCTATTATACTAATAAATTTAGCCCCATGGAATGAGTTCATAACGTCTAATTGTAAAGGCGGCTTCTCAGTCTCAGCTACCATAAACTTGTTAATTTCTCTAGCGTCTAATAACACTCTGATGGAATCATCCTTTTTGATTGTAAAGGTTAAGGGACTACAATATGGAGTTGAAGCTCTACTAATAATACCTAAATTTTCCATTTCGTTTAACTTTAATTCCATTCGCTCTCTGTAAGCATAAGGTACTGGATAACTCCTCTTAACAATGGGGACGTTCGATACCATAACTATTTTATGTTGATAACAATTAGCTCTACCCAACCGTGATGTAAATAAATTCTCAAACTTTTGTAACAATTTTAACAGTTTATCCCTTTGATTACTCTCTAATACAACCCCCGTTTCTAACTCTGACCAATTAACTTCATCTAATCTAGTCTCTATTAATAAGGACTCTTGAACTTCTTTAAAGCTACACCCGTTGTTACGTTTAACGAACGGAATTACGGATAACTGATCCCCCTGTTTTATCACTAAACCTCTATTTTCCCCACTGGTATTAAGAGTTACTCCATGTCCTTTCAGCCAATCAAACCCCAATATTAAAGGATTTATCAACCCCGGAACTACTATGAACCCCGTCTCCGCAACAAACTCTCCTAACTGTAACGGTAACAAAACTACCTTCTTTATTTCCAAACTTTTATGCCCTACAGCTGTTCTTATTTGAAAGGGTTTAATTGGTAACCAGGGTATCTCTACCTCCCGGCCTAACTTTAACTCGTTTAAAAACTCTTCTGACACACTAGTAATATCACAACCTGTGTCAATCAATGCCCTTACCCCACACCCGAAAACGTGTACATATACCTCCGAAGTAAAACTAATTTCTCCCTCTTTACCTTCCTGTTCTTCAAATACTACCCCTTCTACCCTTGGACTTATACATTCTACTTGTTTAAAGTCAGCCTTCCACTTAATTAAATCTACTATTTGCTCGTCAATATATAACTGTTTTGGTTCAAAATGTCTATAACCTAATCCTTCTTTTGCCTTCCTATCTAATAATACCGGTGCCAATGGTGTCCTAATTCCCCTTCCCCCTCTTCCTAACATTTCACCTGGTTTCCACCCCATTTTACGCATAATTCCTAATGCAGCGCCCCCTTTAATTGAGACTGGACCGGGAACCAAATTTCCAATCCCTCCTAGTTTAAACCTTCCCTCGCTGTATCTTCTACTACCACCGATGAATCCGAAGCTGCAACGGCTGCTACCTTTGACTGCTGACTAATTGCTGGTCTTGGCCATTTCTTATAATTTTGACGATGCTCCTTGAAATTACGGTCCAACTCCTTCTTCCTCTCCGCCTTTGCCTGTTGAACCCCACTGTCTACTCGTGCGATGTCGTCCATCTCCCTTAAATAATCCGCCGTCTCTATGATTGTGTTCAATTTAGAAGTATACCATCCTTGTTGTATGTACTTAGGATACTGTCTGACTATATCATTCACTAGTTGTCTCTCTGAGATCTTATAGGTAAGCATTTGCGCTTTCCCGGTTAAATTCAAAAAGTGCCCCAACATAGTTGAAGATTTATCTTTATCCCAAACGCCATTTACGATCGACCTCCGCAGCTCATTCTGCTTGCTCTCACTCCAAAAGGTGGATAGAAAATCCATCTTGAAATCCTCAAAATTAGTCCAACGCAACTTATAAACCCTCGCCCAATCCCTGGCCTCTCCTGACAAACATTCTTGTATTAATTCTAGTTGATTACCCCCTTGTCCAATCTTCTTAAGGTAAGTTTCTAAATCTTCTAAAAAGGTCACTGGGTGCAAACCCATATCATCTCCATACTTAGGCTTATCTAATGTGATATTCCGTATATGATAATTAATATTTCCTGGTAAACCTTGATTATTAAACTCCTTACGTTCTCCATTATCCAAACACACTCTGGTTTGTTCGTATGAAGAATTCGAAAGCTCTGGTTCCACTGCAGAAGGATTTTCCCTACCTCGGATGACATTTCCTCATTTTGATTGACAGACGCCGATTTAACCTCTTTCACCTCGGCCCTCAATGCCTCTATCTGTGAAGTCAATATTCCCAATGCCTGGTTTATCTTCTCTATCACTGAACAATCCATTGGCTCCACTACTTTATTAGAGTTCAAACCCCCACTATTTCCTTTATTTACTCGCCTAGAAACTGGGTGAACGTTGAACGACTCCTCAGAACTCAGATCTCCCATGCTATTTGCACATGTAAACCCAGTATTTGACTCCCTATATCGAGCAGGTGTCTTACGCACCCTACCCTTTGGCTTAACCATCTTCTCTTGGACAATTATCAAGGTAATATTCTAAATGTATTTAGTTCACTAGAAACCACACACAATTCCCCCCTTGTGGCTTCCAATATCAAAATAGTATCACAACACAATAAAGTCACACCGTATTTAATTATACTTCATCAAATTACAGTTTATCAATTACACTTCATTACACTTTAATAAATTTACACATTTTCAAGGTACACTTATCAAATTACACCTTCTTTTCTCTTCTCTTCCCTTTTTATTTATTAATAAATGACGACTTTTAGTTCTAAAAATTAATTCACAATTGCATTAACTTTGTATATTGTATACACTTATTCACTATTATACTATACTCCTGTCTCCCCCATTTACTTCCCTATCTATCATAAATTCCAAGGACGACCCCCCAATTATTAATATTTTATTTCATTCATCATGTTTTTTTTTTATTAAAACACTATCTCGACCCCCCATTTTCTAATATTTTTAATTTTAATTATTACTATTAAACCCCCTCTAATATATTAATACAACCCATTTCCCTCTTACCTATATATATTCACGGCAACAAATTGTACGGTATAGCATAACCATACCGTACCTTAAGGAACTCATTAACTTATATTAACCCCAAATAATTTCACTCAATACTTACTTACTTTCTTCTTACAAACCACCCCATAAGACCCTCCTTTTTTCCTAACCTTATACCAATATATTTTTGCTTTAATAGCAATATTTCTCCCTCTTATTTCCAACTCATAATAATTCTTTAAATCCATTTTGTTATATTTTTTTTTTATAAATACCTAAACTGTAAGGAAATCAATACATCAATCTAACTACAACTATATATAATTCTTGTTTTTATTTAATATAACCAATAATAATATTTTCTGGTCAATGATATTTTTTGTTTACATCTCAATTATATTATAATTCACAGAGTGATTGTACCGATACCTAATATATTCTAATTAATGATACTAAATTATTAATACCATCTTGTGACCATAATACTACCATTCTATTCCACTCCATATTCTCCGCTTAATATAAATGCATTTACTTATTTAATACCAGACCCTACTGGATCCTGGTTTCAAGATATTAGTATTATACCTACTCCCGTGCATCCCTAGCTAGTCTTGGTCGCACAGTACCAAGTAGCACCGTGATATTGACCTTCCCGGGACAAACAAACGTTAACATCCTGGTTAACGACACAAAATTGTAGTGTCATCCTGTTTACCAGGCACTAAATTGTGGTGTTATCCTGGTCACCGAGCACCAAATTGTAATGCTCAGTGCCATGGATCACGTCACCAAGTTGTAACGTCACTGCAATAACCATACTAATCCTGGTCAGCGGCACCAAATTGTAATGATCCTATGTCAAGGCTCCAAGTTGTAACTGATTGTTGCCATGACCCTTGAATCTAGATGTATAAAGCTATCCTCGTACGCCTCTCGAATTCAAACCTATAATTCCCAGCCGCGCTATCGTCTAATGACCTTCAGACCGCTTATCGTGATACGCAGTAATCCGTGATTCTATAGAAAAATGGGTTGTGAAAGACCTATTCCTTATCGTACTTTATCTACAATAGAATTCATGTATATCCCAGTCCTAGTTCCCCAACCTAAAGTTCACATACTCTTATGATTGTAACTCGTATTTATTTTAACATACCTCTTAACAGATTTGTCGCTACTCCAACCTTACTCCGTAGTCAATCCACAGTTCGTCACCTTATCTATCATACTAAACTCACAATATAACATACAAATTCACTTATTTACTTAGTGGAATACGACCAGACAATCTTTTGACAACTAACATTCTTAATGACGTTTGAAATTTGACAATATTCACCGCCCTTCATTCAACACTTAGCACAGAGACACCTACCACATTACACTTGTACTACACGTAAAATTAGAATCAACAAAACTAACTGTCAATCATTCAATACTTCAAATTATAATTGTTTTCGAGGATACCAACAGAGGTCGTGTTATTCAAAATAATACACAAACAATTACTATCAGTGATAATTTATAGTTAAGATCAACTCATCGTTGAAACTTCTATAAATCTTTATTATTTCTGTAATATAGTGTATTTTCCCCCCCGTGTATAAGAAATGTGGCCCCGTGCTCGCCACATTCAGTAGGACTCGCCACTAGTACCAACATAGTCCTTCCTATGCCTAAGTAGGTATTTAGAAGACAATTTTAAAGTCTCCTGCCTACTGTACCGAGGCATCCGGTATACAAATCCCCAATTCTATTTTCAGAATAGCGTAACTCTAACGCAGGACTTCAGTCCTATTGCCGTAATTCCTTTAATATAAGGTATTAAGATGATAACACAGAATCATCGTTCTAAGCGTCATTTTAGGACAATTATATTAGTATCTATCGCAGTAACTTCTGCGCTGATTGTTAACGATAAGTTTAGTTAGGAAAAGCTCATTTATTAGCACAGACCTAAATAATTATAGTAAATACTAGAACCAATTCATTTCTGAATAATAATGTCTATATAGACACTTCAGATAGAATATATTCTCACCGAACACTTGATCGAACTACAATAATTCAGCTCAGATATAGCTTTTGCTTCACCCTAGCGGATGACAAAGTTACTATAAAATAGCGATTGAGCGACCATGTGCATTCAATACAGTACATATAATAGCTGATTATGCAACAGTGATTAAAATGTCCAAACATCATTATTTGTGTGTTGGTAGCCATGGTAATCTCATGTGTAAGATCTTGCTCGTACACAAAGAACAATAGTAAAATAACTACCTCTGTAGCTAGTCTGTCAGATACTTCCGACCCTTCAGACTTCGGTGGTCTTGCACATAATTCCGTAGCCAGAAAGGTTTCACTAGAGTGAATGTACAATATACCGTTGTGTTGTTGTTCAATAATGAACCAGCAAGGATCTATTTGTAAATAATAAATATTATATCAAAGATGGTTAGGACAGATCAATCACTGCGTATTTACCTTTAACAATATCTGAATTCTGTAATGAATACTCCAGTTCACTGTCTCCATTTCACTCACAATCACTCACTTCACTATTAAATCACTCGTCGTGGTGTTGCAGCATTCGCTTGTAGTTTTATTTTCACCATAATCTTAGCGTAATTATTACACATTCCTGTCACTATAATCCCAGTAAATTCCAACAACGTAAATCGACATGAAAATTGGCTTGCAAAATTAGCGGGAAAACTTTCATTCTTCGGTCACAAGATGGCGGTCATTTACAAATCTGCTTTGTTGTAATTGAACCAATTGTCTATCTAATTTCCCAATCAGATTATCATGATTTACAATAATAACAACTTAGATCACCCCTTTACAAACGCAATACCACCTACCTAATATATATATTCATATGTTTGCTATTAGTGTGTACCTACTCACCTACCTGACTAAACTAACCATGTATCAACAAACATTCAACTACGTTAAACGTGAAATGTGTAAAGCTAATCTAACTGACTAGGGCGCAGGTAGTAAGCCTGACTTTGAACTATCACTAATACCCCCTACGAGCAAGAGACCACGGCCAGAGCCAAGGATGTGTTCTCTCACAGGACAAGGACATAAAAGTGTGTATATATACATATATAAAGATAGACAGGACTGATCCGCTCTGGAGAGCGACAACCGCCTCCTCTCCAGTCACAAACCATCCTGGAAGCTCACGGATCCCTTTCAGGCAAAATCCGTGTGCTGAGCGCTTCAGACTATCCTCAGCATGCCTAGCTGAACAGAGGTCAAGAGCTTCGTTATCACCGATAGGTATCAACTCAAGGCAATCACGTCGATTGACTTCCTAAGCGGGGGAACCTAGCTAATACCTATGGCCTCAACCGTCCCCAGCCCTACCAAAGTCCCACAAAGAATCCCTATATAAACATTTTATCTCATGTATGGCCCTGTACCGCAGACTCACAGTACAGCTGATATTCTGAATTGAACACGAGATTCAATTCTTAATCCCAGAGATAAAGGTGTCTTGTCTGGCTCATACGATAAAATGTTCATTTCGCGAATTATAAACTTCAATAAAGGCGAACTACCTAATTCCTCTTTTCACTAATTTAAACACTATATATTTACTAATTAAACTCAATTATTCACAATCAAAGTAAAAAATCTTCACGACTTTAAATGTAAAATTCTCAAAATTCCCGCCAAAGTACATTGTACAGAATACCTTTCGCGAATCGACCAACCCCGAAGCCAGCTCAAAGAAAAAGGTGTCCTTGAATTCCCTCGTAGACCTTGCTTCAAGGTCTCCAACACCCCCACAGCCAATCAGAAGATTCGATTTTCCCGCCAAAAGTCACAATTTCTGAATAATTGACAACAGCGCTAGGTTTTCTATGGCGCCTGCGTTATAATTATGAACTAACTTAAATCTTCCGTGAACCAGTGGCCCTTTTTTAAATATTTATAAGCTATTTACATACTTACACTCATTGATTCTAACTGTCAATATTTTCATAATAATATAAGATTAATTTTATGTTTAATAAACATCCATATTATACTCAATAATAGATATAGAAAATTATTCAATAATCATTTGACCTTTAAACAATAATAGCCAATCAGAGCCATTTCCTGCATTTTCCATAGCTCTGAGGCACACAGATAATAAATAGTATTTATAATCTCTTTTCAACAGTACTTTATTGCATTAAATATTATAATTATTGTTCCTTGTAAATAATTAATAAGTTTTAACTTTATCTGTTTATTCTTTTCCTTATTAATTTTATTATAAACAATACACAAAACTATTATAATATTATTCTTGTGTAACTATCCATAGACTATTTTTCTTAAATTCTTTCAATCATAGTCCCATCTATAGGTACTGTATATATTAAACTACATTTTAAATTTATTTGTTCATAAAACATATTTACTTGCCCTTTGCAATTTAACAGAATAATTTCTTTATGAATCAATTTTTTTTCTTTGACCACATACCATAGTGTATATTTACTCATCATTTTATTTACGTATAAAAAATTCCTTACTTAATCAACTAGATGGCGTTTTACGACATTGAATTATTTTCGTTTTTATAAAAAACCAAGTGATATTCAATTTACTTGTAGAAATTCTTACTTAATTACTAGATGGCGTTTTACGACATTGAATTATTTTATTTATTTATGTTTTCTTGTTTTATAAGAACCTCGAAACGGTGTTTCAGTCCGTTACAAGAGGGAGTATCAATTACTTTTGAGGCATGCTAAATGTTATCTTTACATTGAGAATCTCCAGAATAAGAACTTGATGGACTATTAACTGCAATTTCTGGACTTGGGACATATTCTGAACAATCCGCAGAAAAATCTGGGTCACTCATTTCCCTATCACAATCAGTGTATTTTGTCTTTGGTCGATCTGAAATCAAAATAATTTAATTGAATAAATAAAAAGCAAAGTTTAAATTTCGTACCTACTTTTCTGGAGAAAAATATACTTACTTAAGAGTGGGAGCACAACAATTTGTTATAAGAGAGAGAGAGAGAGGGATAAAGATTAGAGAGCACAAATGCACCTCCACACACACACACACACACACATACAGACAGCATTTTCCTAGTACTCTAGTAACAATTTAATTTGAACTTATCTCGTAAATTATAATCACTTTTTGAATTATTGATGGACAGTAATAATTATACAGATTTGGTGTCTTACCCAGTATTAGCAAAATTGGTATTTAACGAATAGATAGAGACGAATTGATCACTGCGTGCGCCTTGTATTTAAACTAGTGGGACTAAAATGCATTACATGCGAAGCAGTTAACGACAATACGTATGTCACGCTCCCAAATGATTACTGTAACAGAGTATTACCGAATATGTCTATCTCATAAATCACGAGAATAAACCTGTAATCGCTTTAACCAGTAATTAATAGAAAATATTTTGCAGTAATATTAATTTACCGAAATATAGCCACACAAATGAATTTGTAATAATGTATTATGATATTCTTCTCGTACATAAAAATTAAAATTTTTCCGAAGAACAAAGGTGTCATAAGGTAAATATTTAGATATTATGGCAGGAAAAATTTGAAAAAAATTGCATAGATGTATTCCGACCCGGGGATACCGAAAATGCAATAACAGTAATAACCCAGTAATAGTACAATACAGGTTTATTCCTTGGGGGCGTCGATACTCACATTTGCGTAACCCTCGTAGAAAAACATTCACAGGAACGATAATTTTCCGCACCTACCAAACAACTCTTTTTCTTTGACTTTCGATGATATGACACCAATCATCACAAAAAATCTTATCACAACACATTTACCCATTATTTAAATCAATTTCTATATACTTTTATACGTTATAATCAACAAATTACCAATTTTTTCAACAATTTTCGTAAACAATAGGGTGATGGCACGCACACACAAAACATGAATGAAGTTGTTTGTTTTCTGTTTTAGGCTTTAAAAATGTGTGATGGCGCTAGTACCAAGGCATAACTGCAATAAGTTAACATCTTGAAAAGAAGATGGAGTATAGTTCAGTTAGTGTTAAGAGCAAGCAAACTGGTATAACATCCCCATAAAAGCCATATAAGGCAAGTATAAGAAAGAAGTAGTAAGCGGAGCCAAAGCTCTGTGGTGAAAGCCTTGGATGTAACCGGGAACGTTGCTAAAATGATGCCGGAACTTAATTATTTTTATTGCCAATAATAATTTTATGAGATGATTCATCCACCATCATCACTACAATTTTATTATTACTTTTTCAAGCTCCCCACAACAATATTTGAAATTCAGGTTGTACCTACCTATAATTTTTATTTTAGTAAGGCATATATTTCAAGTTCCAAACATACAATTTCTCATAGCTTTTTAATATAATTTAATATAATCATACAACTGTGGCGTTTGCTGTATCACGCCCACGTTACTATTTTTACTGTGTGAAGTTAGTAACCCAGCACTACGATAGGACAAAAACAAAAATGGCAAATGATCTCTTTTCACGATCAATTGATCAATACTATAATTTCCCATTCTCACTATGTCAGTGTCATTGTCGTGCTGCAAATATCTTGTACTTCCGAGAATTACATTGAACTACAATTACACCAATTGGTTTCTTTTGACGCTCCTACGACCTCGCAAGAATAAGAACAGGCGTGTCTCACTCGTGCCTTCTACGAGCGAAGACACAAGGCGGTGACCTCCCCCGGTTCCACATTGGTGACTTACGACGTCTCATATCGGTGTCCTGCAACTTCGCTACAGCGAGAAAATCGGCACTTTGAGGTTATTTTTTTAGGCGGCAGTTTTATGGCAAAGAAGTTCAGCAGCACTTCGTTCCAGCACTCTGTGAACGCCTTCTGCAAGAAGTACTAACCCAATTTAATCCTTTGGATGTGGTATGTGCTTCAACATTTACTTATTTCAACACTAAAAATTGCATCATTTTGGTGACATTGGATCTTCACATTTTTCAAGTTCCTGGTGAATAGACTGTTTCCCATTAGTGAATATCTAAAGACTGGTTCATTTTAGTGTTACTGTTAGCATAAGTAGCCTATTTTAACCATACTTACTGTTGTTTACATTTTAACATTGCGCGCATAATTCAATTTCTCTTTTGTTAGCCCACTTATTGATAACATTTTGTTTCTCATTGCCTGGTTTGGGAACTGTTATTGCAAAATCCTATTTTATAACCATTAGCCAAATTTAGTACTTACATGCACAATAAAAAAAATTCTTAGAGTACTTACTTGCACTGAGAAAACTGATCTTAATTTTAATTATTTTGCAAAATTGTTTGAGTTTCTTTTTCTGAATTTACTACTTACAAATTAATTTTAACTGGTTATCATAATACCCAATAACCCCTCGGTGAAGGATTTCTATATTATCTAACCTTTTTATTCCTGTTCATTTTATTATCATGGCTGATGAACAATTACGGGCTGAAATCCTGCGCTTACAGATTCTGAATACACAGTTACCAGCAAAATTGCAGGGAGAAAATAAACCTGAGGTTTTCAAAGTTTCGGTCATCTTCCACCATTTTTTTTCCACGACAATCGGGCATTAAGTAATAGTGCGCCAAAAAATCGGAACCTATAATAGCCGTGCTGACGTCAGCAACTACGAATTACCAGATGAAATCGCGGCGCAGTCCAAAATCCAGTTTAAGGTTGATCTATCCAAAAGTTTTGATGCTGCTCCCATTAGTTGCGCTGAGCTCCCAATCAGTAGGTGTCCTCTGTCCTAAAAGCCAGCGGCGTGGGTAACAGCAAAGGTCAGAACCAGTGTCAATTAAGAATTGACGTTTGAGTACTTTGTCAGTAACAAAAAGACGGCGGCCGCAAGAACCAATGAGCAGCAATCAGTGTCCGCCGTTACTTCCCCCATCGCAGTTCAATCAACTGTCATTCGTTGGTCAGTTCACGACGGACATCCGTTACATCAAGGGTGAAGAAAATGTCGTGGCTGATGCAATGTCAAGGACTGACGCTATCTCACTCGAAGAGGACTATGACGCTCTGGCCAAGTCACAGGAAGCTGATGAGGAACTCGCTGAATTGCGACGTAACCCAGATTCCGGTCTTCAATTGACTCAGGTTGTCATTCCTGACACTAATATTTCCATTACCTGTGATGTCTCCACTGGTAAGCCGCGTCCATACTTGACCCCATTATTTCGCCGCACAGTGTTCGACAGGTTGCACAGCCTGAGTCACCTAGGCGTTCGAGCTACTACCCGACTTTTAACAGACCGTTGTCTGGCCTAGTATCCGCAATGACTGTCGCCGGTGATCTCAATGCTGTGTAGCATGTCAACGCAGTAAAGTTAACAGACATAATTCTTCTCCTCTTGTTCATATTAAGCAACCGTCTATAGACAGGGTATCAAGGTGGCCAGAAGCTTGGCCTATACCATTATTATACCATATACCATGCTTACTCTGCTGTATATACCATATACAGCAGAAGAAGTCGCTGAAACATTCACCCGAGAATTGATTTCTCGATTAGGTGTCCCGCTAATCGCTACGACGGACCAAGGAACTCAATTCGAGCCTGACTTGTTTCAACGATTGACTCAAATGTTTGCAATCAAACGTATAAGGACGACCTCTTACAACCCATGCGTGAATGGCATGATAGAGCGCGTCCATCGCCAGTTAAAGGCGGCTAAATAAACAAGCATTGTAGAAGAAATTGTTATTTTATTCCTCTGATACAGATCACAGTCATACAGTCCCCGACACCAACTATTGTAACGTTGTACGTTACATAAGTACATTATTACTTTTATAAATAAGAAAAACAAATATTTACAATACTTAAAACTACTATTATATGCACAGTTATGACAATAAAACTATAAACTAACGTTAAAATGTTGCTTGAATTCATCAGCGTCATCTTAGCGCTCCAACGACACAGTGCGATGCGCTGTTTTAGCGCACATTGATCGTTCTATTGTTCTACGGCAATACAGGTTTGGTGGATCTAAGCACGGCACTGAGAATCAGCTGTCGAGTGGAGCGCACGTCACATATTTTACGGTCTCTGATACGTGAGACACCTTCCTTGTCGAACGTAACCGAAATTCAATTGTGTTCGTCACTAAGCGTTCCTCGAAGATTAATAAGTAGTATATAACTTCTTAAATAAAAAAAAAGTTAATGTTAACGCGAGTGTTGTTTATCCCCGAACTGGGTAAGTGGAATTTTTTCATTGCAGTAGGGATTACTAGAATAAGTACTTAACTGAGATTTAGATTTGTAAATGTTTAGAAGTGCAGTATCTTTATCTTGCTTTATAGTTAACAAACAAGATGAATTCAATTTTTGCACCATCATTGCCGAATAACGGTATATTCACCGTATTTATTTCTACCCTCATTTTTTTTATACATGAACAAGTAATATTTAACTTCACTATAGAATTCTTTTTTTTGCTTATTGTAATCTCCGTATCTGATTGTGAACATCCACGGCGTCACTGCTACCGGTTGGTACTCTCTTATCTTGCCGCCGTTCGCCCTGATGATCCTAAATAGTACTACGGCAGTATCTCAAACATTTCTGAAAGGCGCGTTCCAGGGTCCAAGGCTCGGGTTATTGCAATTGGGTGCTGGATCCTCCCCTGCCACGTTGCTACCCTACGCTACACTTCGCCACCGCTGGGTAGAAACGACGAGCCCATCAACTCCGGGCCGCCGCTGAAGTACAGTCGGCCGCATAACGGAGCGCCCGCTCGCGCCACAACCGGAACTATACCCAGGCGAGCGTACCCAACCGATAAGCACTATTGTCGGGACTGTGTGTGATTACCCTTATATTTTGACCTACGACCCGACATTTTAATATAATAATTAAATTTTAATTTTAGACTGACATATTATTACAATTTCTATACAATTTTATTACACAATTTTTGCACGGATCCTTGTTTTTTTTTAATCACTTTAGGTTAAAGTTAACAACATGACCCGTGACACTATATGTGATACAGATACTTATATGGAAGTTTTGATGCGAAGATATCTGAATCTACCTTAAGTTTGTCGGCGTTTATATCCATGCTCCATTTTCTAGTTTTTTTTTTTTTTTTTTATTTCGGTAATCCAACAGCGTATTACATAAAATACAATCCACTCAATTAAGCCAACACAGGATTACACTATTTAAAATTGAATAATGAACAGCATGTTAAATTAGATACACAAATACAAGGATACAAATAAAGACGTAAGATGCATAAGTTACCAATATAATAGAATCGTACGAAATGGCATATTGGGAGAGGCCTATGTCCAGCAGTGGACTGCAGTGGGCTAATTGATTGATTGATTGATTGAATAGAAAATAACTTTTGGTTGGTTTTGTTTACTATTGATGACCCTAATTGTCTGTTCCAGTGTGTGTACTAGTTAATAATAAGTTCAATTCGAGTTCAGCACCTCGTATGTTTGAATATTTTTTCTTTTGAGCTAACACCTTATATGTTGAGAGTCAGGTTGCGAGCAATGTAATGCATGTATTTTTCTATTTCGACTGTTGATAACATTTTTTACGGCAATCTAAAATTTAAAAAAAAATTAACTACCAAAATATTAAACACCCAATTCACATTCATCCTCCGCAACCAATTGGTAGAGATGGTTACGTAAAAAAATATTGATATTCTTGTCGATATAATATATAAATAAATAAAATAATAAGATAAATAAATGTTTATTACAAAGCTTCAGAACAGTACATTTCTAAGGTATTTCAATTATATACATTGCACTCACAGAATATTAATATTAAATGCACGCCCATCAATGACCATGGAGGTGAGTTAGGCAAAAGCGCCAATGGTAGACACTTTAAGGACAAATCAAACTGCACTACAAAATTTCACATATTCTTTAAAGAATGGTCATTACGTCCTTTTTTATGTGTTAAAGCAAAATTTAGACATTAATATTAGCAGATAAAATCTATTAAAAACGAACATATTTTTTCTTTAAAATACAATTATTGTACATACACATGGATTTTGATGCATTAGCAATTAAAAGATTTTCAACATAATTCAACTTTTGCAGTGCGTCTTCGCTTTGATCCAAAGAAGCTACATAGCGTCTTAAATCATAAACAGCTGATAATGCCTGGGCGTTTGACAAAACCGGAGTTGACTCATCTTCGTCTTCATCATTATCACTTAGGGCTTCGTTTTGTGTGTTGTTCACATTCTCAATAAGATCTTCAATTGATTGAATTTCGTACGGTGCTACATTGTCATCAATAGAAGAGTATCCAGGAAAACCCTGCAGTATCTCGGGTTCTTCTTCTTCCAACACGACGTCAACCACGTTGTTTCTGAAACCTGCTTTCTTGAAACAATTTTGAATGGTTTCAGGCTTTATTGCTTCCCATGCCGCTGCAATGTTTAGAATCGCATCATGCATAGTCAAGGGTCGTTTGCTGTCGGGGTCTTCCATTTCTTGAAGATAGCGATGTATCAGTCTTGTCCTGTAACCTTGCTTTAGGACTTTTATAATTCCCTGATCCATCGGTTGTAATTTGCTTGTCGCATTTGGAGGTAAGTAAACAAGTTTGATATTCTTGAGTTCAACACCTTTAGGGTGAGCGGGGCAGTTGTCAATAATCTGCGCTGACCTCTCTCGCTCTGCTCGGCGTGTATTAAACGGGATGACGAATCGTATTAAGCGTTAAGAAATGTATGAAAATATATTTTAAGTTGCAGGGACCGACGTAAAATGGCGTATTAAGCGAGAAATCGTAATAAGCGTGATCGTCTTAAACGGGTTTTACTGTAGTTACTTTTCTTACAATAAAGGTTTTTTTTAGAAAGTGTCGACTATTGGGTCAGTTTCGAACATTGGGTCCTTCGCCGTATAAAAAAACGAAAAAAAATAAACAAAGTACAGCCACATACGCCAACAACCGCCACTATACGACAAAGTCAGCGAAGACATCACGATAACAAGGAGCAGCGGACCCGGTTTTTAAGTCGCTGCAAATAACATCATATATTTTGGTCTCCGGACACTGTCAATAATATTGAGTCTAATTCTGTTAAAAATATTAATTTAAGTAGATTCCGTGTATATATGTACACATTTATTGACGTCAAGTTATTGATGGTTTTATATGACCGTGGCCGGAGCCCACACAAACTATTATCTGTGTCTCAATCGTAGTAACTATTTATTAATCTGTAGTCTCAATACGCATATTTTACTTTTTACTCAATGACTGACCTCCTGACGTGGCGCCATGTGCAGTCAAAAGTATGTAGGGGTTATACATTGTTATACCTTATACATTAAAAATATGAGAGAAAATGACATACAGCAAAACTATGATAGCGATGTCATTGCATATCACAGTACCTAACTGATTTTCAATATCCACCTCAAGAGGACACACCCAGCGACGCGAGACAGCATGTAAGTCACTCATAGATTAAATTTGATAACAATAAAAACAATGTATGCTTCAAGATATTCGTCATCAGATATGTCATGTGATATGATCATCGTTCTTGGATACACAAAATTATTAATAATACAACAGTTGACATGAGTGAACTAACTTTTTATTGACAAGTAAAGACATTTACATATTTTACTGTAGAGGGCGCTACTATATATGACAAACAGATTTTGTTACCATATTAAGAAATAATAACACTTCCGCTTAACAAAATCTAAAAATAAATTAATAATTCGCTACTCATTAGTGAACAGGTAGAATGCCAAGCTTTTTCATTAAATATTTGAGTTTAACAGAGCATAGACTGTTTGTTAGAATGTCAGCTGGCATTTCGGCTGTTTGTTAGTAGCATAGTTTAACATAATTGTTAGCTACAGCTTCTCTGACAAAATTATATCTTATGTCTATATGTTTGGATCTCCGATGGAAAACAGGATTTGATGCTAGTTTTTGAGCTCTTTGGCAATCATTAAACAGAACAATAGGATCCGATTTGCCCAGGATTCCCAATAATAAATTTTTAAGGTAGTATATATATATATATACCTTCTTTACATGTTTCAGATATGGAGATATATTCAGCCTCTGTGCTTGACAATGCCACGTTTCTTTGCTTTCGACATTCAAAAGAGACAACTGCATTTGATAATTTGAAACAGAAACCTGAATATGATCTTCTGTCAGTAATATCTAAACTCCAATCAGCATCTACGAAACCCTCGATAGAAGCATTATCTTTACAAAAAACAAGACCATAATTCTTAGTACCCTTTAGATATTTCAAAACTCTCTTAGCATGCCTCCAGTGCGTCTCATTATATGAATTATTAAATTGGCTAAAGTAACTGACACTGTAGGCAATGTCTGGCCTAGTGAGAAAAGCTAAATACATTAAACCACCAATCAGCTGCTGAAAAGGATATTCACTCTTTACAATTTGAGATTTCTCTAACTTTAAATTTGCCTCCATAGGAGTTTCAGCAATTTTACACTGTGACATATTAATATTTTTAAATAAATGCTCTAGATATTCTTCCTGATCTAGTTTTATCTCATTTTTATACATTTTCACATTTATACCTAAACATTTTTTAATTTGACCTAGGGTTTTAATCTTAAATTTAGAGCTTAGATCTTGAACTAACTGTTCTGTGGCTGAGGTACAATTCGAAAATACAAAAAATCATCAACAAATAATGCTATTATGATTTTTACATTATCTTTAAACTTTGTAAATAAACAAGGTTCATAATCAGATTTTTTATAGCCTAAATGAATTAAGTAATCATTGACCCTTTGGTACCAGGCTCGGGAAGATTGTTTGAGACCATATATGGCTCGTTTTAATTTTAACACCTTATTTTGGCTATTATCACACTCAAAAGTTACAGGTATTTTCATATACACAGTTTCATTTAAAATTCCGTTCAGGAAGGCTGTGGTTACATCTAGATGACTTATGTCTAAGCTTAGTTTTGCAGCTAAAGCAGATAATAGCCTATCTGAGCACAGGGGAAAAAGTTTCATGAAAGTCTACACTGGCTTTCTGCGAGAATCCTTTTGCCACCAATCTAGATCGATATCGCACATTGTTAGAACTGTCATGTTTCTTTTTGAAAACCCACTTACATTGAATCACTGAACTGTCTCGAGGATGGTCTACCAACTCCCAGGCATCATTTTCTTTAAAAGCTTTCAATTCTTCCTTCATGCTTGCTCTCCAGAAATCACTTTCGGGCCCGTTCAAGGCTTCATCAAGTGTAACTTCTCTGTCGATGCTGTCAACACACTCTGCAACACATAAACTGTTATACCATTCTGGTTTTCTTCATATGCGTTTTGATTGCACTTCTTGTTCAACCAAAGTAACATTAGGATCTGAAGTAGTGTCAAAGAAATTGTCACTAGAAGTACTTACTGAAGATGCTTCTGAGTCAGGAACATATGTCTCATCCTGGACGTCTTCTTCCAATACTGTACTTTCGTTTTCTTCCGAACAAGTTTCCTCGGCTGAAGCCTTACAATCTTCTTCTACTGGAGACTTACATTCAACTGGAATCTCCACCATATTCTTCATTGATTCATTTGAGGATTCCATGACAACAATGTCTCTGCTTGTTGTTACAAAATTGTTGGTATGAGCATAAACTCTGTATCCCTTTACATTCTCAGCATAGCCTACTAAAATCAATTGTTCTGCCTTCTCATCCCATTTTTGGCGTTTTTCTTTGGGAATATGGACCATTACTCTGCTCCCGAAAATTCTTAAGTGGCTTAAATTAGGCTTATGACCAGTCCATACCTCATACGGTGTCATATTGTTTAATCCTGTTACCACAGATATATTCCTTAGGTACACTGAGGTATTAACTGCCTCTGCCCAGAATTTCTTGTCTAATCCTGCATCAAAGATTAAATATCTTGCCTTTTCGACTATTGAACGGTTCATCGTTCGCATAAGCCGTTTTGCTCCGGTGTGTAAAAATTTGTTTTCTGGTGGACAATCCCATGCTTTTTCAAGTATCTTTCAAATTCTTGACTACAGAATTCACCTCCCTTATCTGTCCTTAGAGTTTTTAACTTTCTATCTTTCTGTTTTTCAACCATAGAATGGAACTCCTGAAAATATCAAAATACTTCATTCTTAGCTTTCATAAAATACACAAAAGCCATCTTACTAAAGTCATCCACAAATAGAACGTAATATTTAGATCCTCCAATTGATAGATTTTCCATAGGACCTCCTACGTCTGCGTGTATTAATTCTAACAAATCCTTTGTTTAGGATGAACTTTGCGGAAATGGTAATCTGGTTTGCTTGCCTTTGCAGCATATAACACACGATGATTTATCTATACATGCAGTTTCTGGATAGGAAATGCCTTCTACTGCACCATTTCTCATTTTATTTAAGCAGTTACTGTTTATATGTCCCATACGTCGGTGCCAAATCTCACTCGATGCGACTGCTGTTGCTGCGAACATCTGCTCTGGTTGCAATGTACATAACTTGTACACACCATCAACTAATACTGCATAGCCAACCAGTTCTTCCTGTTGATTATATATGTAGCAAACGTTTTCATCAAAAACCACATTGTTGCCATTTTTAATCAACTGACTGACGGAAAGCAAATTAGTGGTCAAATCTGGTACACATAGTACATCTTTAACTGCGATGTCATACTGTACACCGTTTACGACTGTAACAATGTTTACATCGCCAGAACACAGCACTGGAACTCTTGTCTGTTTTGCAATAATAATTTCCTTTGTTTCATAATAATGCCACGAATTTACAAGGTTATGTTTACTTGCTGTCATGTGTTTACTTGCACCACTATCTATGTACCAGCTGTTCTTATTGAAGTTCGCGGTAAGGAAAACTGCATTAAATGCGTTGGTTTGTTTCCGTTTTGCTATTTCTGTATTCGGGCACTGATTTTTATAGTGGCCAATCTGTTTGCATTTATAACATTTTATAACCTTATTTTCTTACTTTGACATTTCTGATTGCCTATGGCTGCTTTTTTGGTTGCCAGAGTTGCCAGTCTTAAATCTTTGTTTTCCTTTTACCATAAATGCACTATCGGAAACGGAAGTGGTACTAACCTCACACGACATATCCATGAGCTTCGATTTAATGATGTCAGCACTAACCTCAACACCAGAATGCTCGATAGCCATTATCATAGGCCCATATTTTTCAGTTAATCCTGCCAACATCAATGCACCAATCCATTCGTCTGTTATTATGAACCCTGTTCCTTGCAGGCGTTGACTTGTTTCTATTATCTGAGTAACATACTGTGTCATTGACTCACAGTTTTCAAGTCGAATGTTGATGAGCTTACGTAATAAACTTATCTTTCTTGTGTAGCCAGAATCATCAAACATTTTCTTGAGGGTACTCCATAACTCGTATGTTGTTTCGGCCTGTTTTATGTGAACGTAAATAGATGGATCGATTGTCAATATCAGCTTTGCTTTCGCTTTAGCATCTTCTAATTTCTTCTCTGCGCTAGCCGTGACACTTAGCTGAGTCTGTATGCTCGTCGCCATACCCTCCAGTACCAAGACATTTTGCGCCGCAAAACACCAATCTTCGTAATTTTCGCGTCCTTTCAACTTCGGAACGTTAGTGATGTAGTTATTCGACATTATAAACACAAACCTAACAGTGATACTTGCTTCTAAACTTATTTAAATTATTAAAAAACCCATAACCTATTAATAATACAACAGTTGACATGAGTGAACTAACTTTTTATTGGCAAGTAAAGACATTTACATATTTTACTGTAGAGGGCGCTACTATATATGACAAACAGATTTTGTTACCATATTAAGAAATAATAACAAAAAATGAACAAAAGCTAAATGTTGGTATCTTGACGCCAACATGTATGTGGTAAAAATAAATGATAAAATCATATGCGATATATCGTACAAATATGTATATCGATATCCATACTAATATTATAAATGCGAAAGTATCTCTGTCTGTCTGTCTGTCTGTTTGTCTGTCTGTATCTTACGTTATGTTACGCCTAAACCACTGAACCGATCCTGATGAAATTTGGTATAGGTGTAGATTAGACCTTGAGAAAGGACATAAGTTATGTTTGGTCGCGATAACCGACATACACGCGGGCGGAGCCGCGGGCAAAAGCTAGTTTTCCATATATCGTAAGTGATTTGTATGTAACTATATTGAATATTAGATAGGGTTCAAGTTAATATGAGTAACACAGAGTGCAGAAACAAATTAACTTTATTTATTTATAAATCCCAATACTTTTTTCTAAACAAAATTTCATTAACTCTTTTGGCTCTGCAGTCTGATTCGCTGCTTAGTTAAAACCTGTGCGCTTGTTTAGAAAAGTAACTCAGATGGAACAGAGCTAGCCATCATTGTTAAATATTAAATAATAAATATAAATAAATATTCCACAACATTTCACACAACGCGATCTAGATCCATGGTATGCATAGTTTAACTAGCTTGTGTTATGAAATCTAGAATGCGGATAAACATACTTAGATACTTTTTTTTTGTAAATATATACATAATATACATAGAAAAAGCCAGACCAATGCAAATATACATATTCATGCATACAAAAATTTGCACTGAGCGGGGATCGAACCCGCGCTTCCCGCGTATCGACCGCATACACCACCGCCACGCCACAGAGGCTGCTAAATTATATAACTTTGGGAACAATACTTTGAAATCTACCCACACCTCTAAAGAGTTTTCGATAAATCTACTAACTGGAGCCCTCAAATAAAGCGATAACTCATCAGAAAGACTTTCAATTCCGCTGGACCAGTTCATGGTGATAGCTCCAGAGACTATAATCCGTTGACAGACTAATTTTGTCAGAATTGTCCGAATCAAATTCCGTAGTAGTACATAATTCATCCTGTTGAGTTTTTTTAATTATATCTTTCATTTTATTTACGGCATTTGCGCAGGCCAACAGATCTTCAAAATGCGGTATTTTGAACCTCGGGTCCAATATTGTAGCAAAAGCCAATAATGATGATACGTGTTCGATAGCGCCCAATCCTATGCCCATCAGTTGAAGTTGTTGCTTAGAATGTTCAATTATTTGTTGGCCGTCATTCCCTAAACTTGTATCTTTTCCTTTCCAATTTACAGCCCCACTATTAGGATTTTACGAAGACTTGTCATTTTTTTTGAATTTATAGTAGTCTTTCACTATATAGCTATCCGCGATGTAAGGTATATAGGTACTTACGTTCGGCGGCAATAAAAGTTCATAGAAGTTCGGTCAGGTTCCTGAGATGCGAGGTAAAATCTGATACGTCAATAGGTTGTACCAGGTATAGCCGTCGAAAAGAACTCACCAGGTAGGCGTAATGGTTCTCCATATACCATTTCTGCAGGTGAGCTATTGAGGTCCTCCTTGAACGAAGCCCCTATGCCTAGGAGGACTAGGGGTAAGCTCTCTGCCCAACTGCAGTCTGCGTGGCACATCAGGGCCTCTTTAAGCTGACGGTGCATTAGTTCCACAAGTCCGTTGCAGGCCGAACTTGTTAAAGCCGGTTGTGCGGAGATGTTTAAATCCAATCACTTTTCCAAGGTACTGGAAAAGCGTGGATTCAAACTGCCGCCCGCGGTCGGTTACGATATCCGTTGGACATCCAAATCTGGATATTAACACCTTCCCGACTATTTCTGCCGTACTAACGGTCTACCACGGTCATGCAGTAGCAGTACCCCTGGGATTTGGGCAGGGGGCTTAAGATGTCCACGTGTATAAATGTGAAACGCGCGCGAGGTAGGTCGAACCTGCCCAGCGGTGCTGACACGTGACGGTTCGCTTTCGCGCGTTGACACTCAAGACACTTTCGTGAATCGTGACTACTCCCGACAATCCTTGCGTAAGCCTGGCCATACAAAACTCTCGGCAACTAGCTTGTTGGTGGCTTTGGCGCCAGGGAAGCTGAGGCTGTGAAGGTTGTCGAATGTCTGCTTTCTGAATGATTTGGTGACGAAAGGTCTTGGTGTTGGTGTGCTCATGTCGCAGGATAATGATATATTGCTAACGGAGAGCATGAACTTTTGTAGGCGGAGAGAATTTTCTCCATCTACAAATTTTAGCAGCTCCTGGTCGGCAGCCTGTGATGCTGCGAGTAGCTCTAGGTCTACAGGAGTATACACTTCATCAACCCGCGACAGTATATTGGCGATAATATTGTCTTTCACCGAAATGTGTCTGAGCACGGATGAATAGAGATTTTTTTTTTCAGATTTCTGATGCGTTATATTTCTAATTTGTGCCTTAATGAATTTGGTGCACATCTTCTGCCTCCGCAGTGACCTTGAAATTTCCAATTATATGAAAAAGTTGAGAATCTTTTGAGATGAAATAATGTGCTTCATTTGATAAAAAATATTAAAATTTTGAGAATCACTTAAAATGCTCTATTTGCCTACAAAATCTTTTGTAGTCTCAAATGTGGGCATTATCTTACGTGACGTCAATTTCACTTGAATTAGAACTATTTGCGACTAATCAGTGCACTGAGAACTGGGGGCTTCAGTCATAATCTAAAATAAAATATAGCAAGCCCATCTATCATCCAAACAATAGTTCGACCTTACCACTAGATTCAACGATGGGCTGAAACTCTTATTTATTAAGTTTATATAAATCTAGACACTGTTACGAGTCACGAGGCAAAGGCTTCTTTTTAAAAAAAAAGACGGGTTGCACTCTGGGAGTGCCGGCAGAAGTGAAAACATTTTCTTTATTTCTTTCTTCGTTATATACATAGAAAAAGATAAAAAGAACATACCATACCATACCTATAATATAGCGCCAATGCTTTTTTTTAGAAAAAAGACGGGTTGCACTCTGGGAGTGCCGGCAGAAGTGAAAACATTTTCTTTATTTCTTTCTTCGTTATATACATAGAAAAAGATAAAAAGAACATACCATACCATACCTATAATATAGCGCCAATCATAGAACCTATCACTAATTTTCTGTCAGAAGCAATCAATAAATTACAAAAAGAAAAGATAATCACAATAAGTAATAAATTACAAAAAGAAAAAACAATCACAAAAAATCCCTGAAGGCCAGGTGGTTTGAACCCGACTATCTGAAACTATAAGAACTTACAGTCGAAGTGCTTACCGTTTAAGCTACGACGCTATCTGTTGTAACTTGCAAAACAGATAGTCTGTACCTAATCTTGTATGACGTCAGTCGTCGGTTACGGTTCAAAGGTCAACTAATCCTGTCGCTTCCTTAACATTTTACACCCATCCAACGCCGCTAAAGAAGTTTTCACTTCAAAAAAAAACTAGAGGTTTAGTTGAAACAGCCGTCTAGCATAGAGGTCGGGATGAGACTAAATGCAAATGGAAGGGACTGATGTCAGTAGGGCGGTTAGGTGCTGAGTGGGCAAGGAAGGAATGCATGGTGTGCCGGAAAGGGTACAGGTGCCAACCGTAACACCTCCCAGGGGTGGACTAAACATCGGGGCTAAAGTTTCGATGTTTAGGGGAGCGAATTGGTAATTCACAAGTTTCTCCTAATATTAGGAGACGGGATATCTTCAGGTTCTAGATCGCGTTTATTGATTCTAATAGGAGTGACTGGCTCGGGGTCTGGAGTCTGAACTGGAGGTGAACTGACTGGAATGGTTTGGGAGAATCTAGGAAAGTAGTGGATAAGACAGCTGTGCGATTTAATATATAAAAATAATTTGAAAATACAGAATAGGAAAACAATACAAAGTATTATTATAATTACAATTGAGTAATAAGTCTCATATTTTATTATTTGATGTTGATTTAAAATTTTGTCTGTCTCGTCCGTCATAGAATTGAATCTTGATTTGTTTCTAATGTAAAGACGTCTAGGTCAATATTCTGTAATTTTAATGGAGGTTCATTACTCATTGTTTTTATAAACTTATCTAAAGTACAACACGAATCGTTTATGATATTAAAATCGGATCGAGTGACAGAAACATTTAAAATTAAATTGTTAAACCTAGGTATTAATTTTGTACCTTTGCGGTATGCGATACAATTAAGATAAGATAAGATAATAATTTATTTCCATAAGCTGATTACAGATTTCTCCTTATAAGAGTGTTACATTTCAGGTAAAGTTGTAGGATTCAAATTAAATTACAAGGAGTGCTCAGGCATTCGTACTAGGTGAACCCTGTATCACGAATGCCAACGAAAAAACGAATGTTAGGGACGCTTAAAATTCCTGTACCAATAATACTTAAATCGATTATTTTTTGATTAAGGCATTCGATATAGAGTTTATTACTTTGGGACTGTACATAAATCCAGTTATTGTTGTGAAGCGGTTTCCATAAGTCTATTTGTGCGTGGAAGTACCTTGTTTGTCACTGCACTGGTAAAACGCTTATCACATTTGACATGAATTCACTTTCACAACTCGGGTTAGCACTCGATGGGAACACTGTCATGACGTCACAGATATACTCGCGTGAGCTTATCACTGTGCATTCCGTTAGGGAATCAAGGTTACAGTATTCAGATTTATCCTTGGTCATTGCTGTATACTTACTAGTAGGTACTATAAAACTAAAAGAGTTCGGTTTTACATTGTTATGTGGGGTAGGTAGTGCTATGTTATGGAACAGGTTGTATTCTTTAGGCGAAACCTAAGGTATTCTTAAAACAAAAACGATCTTGTTGTTTAAACTATAACATACTATACTAGACACATTCAACAAGGTATGAATGTTACTTAACGCTAAACTTACAGGCAACTTATAATCTACAGGTAAGTGTCTATAGTTATCGACAATTTCTTCATATAACTGAGTAGTGATAACACGGCCGGATGTAGGATATTCTTACTGCATAACATGATAGCGTTTGTTATGTCTTCTAACTGAAGTTATATAGTAAGAATAGATGCTTCTAGGCTGTTCAAGATCGAGTTAATGTTTGCCTTTACACTCTGCTCATTGGAGGTTATTGTAATATTTTTTAGTTTTGATGAGAAACTGTCGATAGCCTGATTAAGGCTGGCCTCATTAATTTTCATTGAATGTAATGTATTATTAAATTTTGACAAAATTGAGGAAGTAACTAGAATATTTTCTTTTATTACTGAGTCCAGTCTTTTTTCACTATCCTGAATATTTTGGATGGCGTTATCATACTTGATAGCGTCGTCCTCGTTCAAGGTACCAAATATTGTTGACAAACCACCAATAGCCCCTTATCCAGGCTCCCCGTCTGGACCTTTTGTTAATAAGGTGTGAGATAGACGAATATTCAGAAGTGATATCGTGATATCTAACTGTCAATGATTCGAGTGTGTTATGGCATTCCAATTTGTTAGAAGTTTCAATTTGAATTTGGTTACATATCATACGTAAAGTGCCTATGCCCTTTAAATGGGGTTCAATGTATGAAATGTCAAGGGGAGTGACTATATCTAAGTGGCTTACGCGAATTTTGAGTTCACCAATTGGATCAAAGTATATACCCGGGCTCGCGTTGATTTGTTGAATAAATTCCGGATGACCATGGGCTAGTATGCTGCAATGAAAACAGGCCTTAAATGACACTTCCATTATTACAATCGTAACTATGTAAATCTAAAATACATTATACAAACTAAAACTAAAAGAAGTTGTATATGTGTGTAAATATGTTTATGTATACACCTATGTATAGTGTAAAAATAAAGAATAAAAAAAAAGACGGGTTGCACTCTGGGACTGCCGGCAGAAGTGAAAACATTTTCTTTTTTTCTTTCTTCGTTATATACATAGAAAAAGAACATACCATACCATACCTATAATATAGCGCTAATCATAGAACCTTAGATTTTCTGTCAGAAGAAATTAATAAATTATGAAAAGAAAAAATAAACACAAAAGTAATAAATTACAGAAAGAAAAAATAATCATAAAAAGTAATAAATTCCAAAAAGAAAAAATAATCACAAAAAGTTTCAGAAGGCCAGGTGGTTTGAACCCGATACTATCTGAAACTATAAGGACTTACAGTCGAAGTGCTTACCGTTTAAGCTACGACGCTATCCATGGTAAACTGCAAAATAGATACTCTTTACCTAATCTTGTATGACGTCAGTCGTCGGTTACGGTTCAAAGGTCAACTAATCCTGACGCTTCCTTAATATTTTACACCCATCCAACGCCGCTAAAGAAGTTTTCACTTCAATAACACTTAAATAAAATAAAATTGTAGTCGGATGGTCCGACTTATACTTTTTTAGTATTAGCACAGTCTGAAGGTATGATTCGGATCTGGGCAGTCGCGACCCGGCAGCCGCGGCCCTGCAGCCGCGACCGAGGTCGCGACCCACCGCTTCGTAGGGAATTGTATGCAATAGTAACCAACGCAAGCGACCGAGCAGCGCGGCCGGGGGGCGTGGCCTACGCGCGGCCTTGGCAGCGCCGCCGAGCCGCTCCGGTGGCAGTTGGGTCGCGCTGCCCGTTCGCAGAGGGTGACAAAATGGCGACGTTTACCGAGAAAATGACGAGTTTTTAGTTGAGTTAGTTGCTAAAAACCCACCGCTTTACGTTCCTCAACTCAAAAGCTATAAGGATAATGTTGTTAGAGATAATATATGGGAGCATATTGGTAGTCAACTCAATAAAACAAGTAAGTACCAACTTTTTTATTTTTACATAGTTATTACAAATAAACATTTAAATGACAAATGAAGCTTGCTGTGCGTCGTGTTCATACCTACCTGCTCTAGTTCATTCTGTTTATCGACTGTTCTTGCCATGAGACTTTTCCAGCTTCTGAGGTAAAGTAATCTTTAAGGATATTTCTGATTCGAAATCCATCTATGTTCCGAAATCCTCCCGTACGTGTCAGTGGAAGCATGTTCTCTGTTGGTTTTGTTTTTTTTTTTGTCGTAACTGTAATATGGTATTCCATTTTTTTCTAAATAAGCATCCCTTAATAAATTATGGAGACAACATAGTGTAGTAATTAAGTCCTCACATATTTCTGGTCTAATTGCCATAGGTGAATATAATATTCGGAAAACCTGACTCAGAAGTCCAAAAGTATTCTCTGTGACTCGTCTTGCTCGGCAGATGCGATAGTTGAAAATCGCTTTACCACGATCGCCTCTAATATGAGTTCTGTAATAGGGTTTCATCAATTAGACGTCTAATCCAAACGCGTCATCGCCAACTAGATATTGTGGGGTTAAGATATCTGTTCCTGGTAAGGCTGCCGGTTGAGGCACATTAAATTGTTCGGACATAATTTTTTTGCCGATAGCTGAGTTTTGGAATATACCACTGTCCCCTTCCTTTCCATATGAGCCCACGTCAACAGCAATAAATTTGCAGTTTGCGTCTACAGTAGCCAATAATACAGTAGAATAGTAGTCTTTATTTAAAAAACATCGATCCACTGTTCTTCGGACATTTAATACGTACGTGCTTGCCATCAATGGCTCCAAAACAATTTGGACAGTTCCACCTATTCCAGAAATGTTCAGCAGTTTGTTTTAGATGATTTTCCGTTGGCACAGGCAGGAAAATTGGTACTAAATTTTTTCGCAAACTTGCAAGAACTTGTGCGACTATTCTGCTTATATAGCTTGCCGATATACGATAATTGAATTCTAAAGATGCGTATGTTTCACCAGTTGCTAGGAATCTGAAATTGAAAAATATATTTTGATTTTGTACAGAATTCTAATAATAATATGTATTTTAAAGTAGACTTCTTAATATGTAACTACAACATATTTATACTATGAATTTTAAATCTGTTTTAGGTGATGACTGCAGAAAACGCTGGAAATGCATCAGAGATTCCTATCAAAGAATTAAGCGCAAAAATAAATTACCAACTGGATCAGCAGCCGGCAGCAAGTCAAAAAAATGGCCTTTAATGGAAAGACTAACTTTTTTGGAAAATGTTCCCACTGAAAGAAAAACTATATGTAATATTGAGGGAAATAATGATACTAATGATAGCGAAAATGAAGTATCAAATTATGATGAAAGCTTTTTGAATAAAGAGAAAGACATTAACGTGGAACCTAACGAAATAGAAATGAATAGCGAAGGAACAAGCGGAATAATAATGGTGAATGCGCCATCGAGTGCAACAGAGGTAGAAGTTGAAGAAACTGCTGATGATGAGAAACGAAACAAAAAAACAGGGAGATCTACAGGAAGCGTATTGAAAAAAAAAGAAACAAAATCAAAATAGTACCATGCAGGCGGCTCTACTCAACTACTGGAAAGAAAGGGACGCTGAAAGGCGTGCCCGAATTCAAGCCCTCACACCTCAGTCAACCCAGAACAAGGAAGATGTGGATAGTATTACATCGTTTTGCTCGCAAAAAAACTTACTTCTGCTTTAAGAGTAGAAGCGAAAACTAAAGTATTCAATATTTTAGCCGACTATGAATTAAGGAGCCTAAACGAACATACTAGTGTTAGTGATCTTAGTACTTCCTCAAGCAGTCCCCCTTTTGATGAAAATTCTTCATTAAACCCTTATTCTCCGATAACTTCCGTCGCATCACCCATCAGTCCACTCTATGAACCTACTGACTTAAGTATTCCAAATACAATTAATTTTCCAACAAATACTTCAGAAAACATGTCCAACACATATTTCCCGCTAGATAACTTTTCATATTTACCTTAAAGTGAGAAATAATTTTTCCTCGCTTGTTATTGATCCTTTTTTCATTGGTTGAATATCACTGTTGATTAAACTAAGTACAAATTGAAATTGAGTTTTATTTAGTCTACAGTAACCCCTGAATTTCTTTTCCTTTACATTTAAGTGCCGTTTTATCAGGATTTGATAGGTGCCTTCATCAATTCTGGAGGTATATAATGAATCGATGTTATTCCTCTTTGATGATAGCAAGATCAACATTATTTCATCATCCTCTTCTTCGTCTTCTATCAGTCTCTTCACGAGTTCTCGCTTTCGTATATTTAAATAGTCAGACATAGTGAATATTTTATACACGACTGGAATGCACAAGCGTTCACACTGAGTGCTGTTTGACTACTGCACGTGGCAGTCGCTGCCCGGGTCACGGACGCTGCTATCCGTAAGCTTCTAGCAGCGCTGCATAGCAGCGACAATGGGTCGCGGCAGCTGGTCGCCACTGCCGGGTCGCCGCTGCCCAGATCCGAGTGCTATCTTAAGACTCGTTATACTGTGCTATTAGTATGGTATAAGGTTTGTTCCTCTTGGAACTCCACGTGTTTAACTTCATCGAAGTGGTGTTTCAGGTGGCGTCTGTTTATGAGCAGTGTTAATGTGTGGTTATTATGAACCTTTACAATTTTATATGTCCCTTTCCATAAGGGCGATAGGGCTATACGTAGTCTAAGGTGGTTCTTTAATAAAACATAGTCACCAACCTTGTATTCTACAGATCGACTATGGGAGTCATAGTAGTTTTTAGAATTTCTTTTAGATCTTTCGATAAATTCTTTAGCTTTGTCACGCGTATATTTCATGCGATGTTGTAACATCTTTACATATTCGGGATATGTAGCGTTAGAGCTATCGTTATAAACTGAATCTGGTATATGTGGTTTGTGACCGAATAACAATTCGAATGGTGAGTAATGTGTGGTTGAATGGACCGCACTATTAGTAAGTAAGTAAGTAAATTCATTTATTGCACGAAACATGGTCTGGTATAAAGATGTTAACATATATTATTGAATTATATATATTATTGAATCATTCAAATAATGGCGATAATAATGATATAATGGCGATCAATACGCACTCTAAAATATAATGTATTCTAAATAATTAATTTATCCTAATAGGATTCTAATAAAGTGGTCGTTTTAGAACTGCTGGTCAGATAAATATCGATCATATTAATTATTCTTATAAAACCACCTAAATTGTGCTGAATTTTATTTTATCATATCCCATTGTTGGTTACGTTTCAAATCAAAAAGTGTCAAAATGTAAAAATTACATAATAAAAATGAAATCTTGATGAGGATAAAACAGCTGTGATTGCTCACTATGTATGCAAGTGACTCGTATCCAGTCTTGCAGGGCTAACATGCGCGCGTCGTCATTTTTGTCGCGTCAAACTTTTTAAATTATTGTCTATGGCATACAATGCCCCCAATTTACAGTGATTATTGTAGTGGCAAATAAAGCCACCTTTTCACGGTTCGATTTACGGTGATTGACTAAGAGCGTTTTCACACTCATCCGATATCCGATATCCGATATCGGAGGAAGTCAAATTTATGAGATATGTGGTATCTTTCTTTCACATTGTCCGGCGCGATATCGGTTATCAGAGCCAACACCACTGTTTTGGCCCGATATCGGAACACAAAGAGACTAAAACAGCGACTGCAAGCACATTCGACCTTAAGGACATTTTCTGAGTTACATGTCTTTTCGCTTTAATTGATGACGCTGATCACGAATATAAGAAAAAAAACTCGATACCATGTCATGTCAATAAGGTTGAAAATTGCTTGTACTTTTTTCTTCTTTTATTTAACTCCTAGCATCCCTAACTAAGTCTGTGCTTTCGAGCAAATGGCCATATCGGGCCTATTTTATTGGATAAATGTGAAAACAGCACAAGGTGACGTTTATCGGATGTCGGCATCCAAAAAAGAAAGAAAAAAAAAGATAAAAAATAGTGCAAACAATTTTCGACCTTATTGACATGACATGCTACCGATTTTTTTTCTTATATTCGTGAACAGCGTCATCAATTAACGCGAAAAGACACGTATCATTAAGGTCGAAAATTGCTTGCAGTCGCTGTTTTAGTCTTTTTGTGATCCGATATCGGGGCTATTATAATATGGCACCGCCATTTTCAGCACAAAGTTACTAAATTTTGATCCAAAATGAACCGAGCACAAGAAAAGTTAACACGAGATAACTTCTCGTTGACCAAATGAAAGACGGGAGAGTAAAAAAGAGCACATATGTTACAATTTGCAGACACTAAGTAGAGATGATTTCTTGAAGTCGAGTTATGTCGACATCTGACAGATCGCCATGAAATTTGCCATGTTACCAACAGTCGATATCGATATAAAACGGCAAAATGCCTCGAGATAGCTATCTCGTGGCGCGCATGTTAGCCCTGCATGTTACCAACAGTCGACATATCGACATAAAACGGCAAAATGCCTCGAGATAGCTATCTCGTGGCGCGCATGTTAGCCCTGTTGGAGGTATTTTACTTCATTTAATAATAATAATAATAATATTGTAATGCAATTTTGTAAGTTTTTAAAATGAATAAAGAGAATAATAATAATATGAAGTTCATATACACAAAGTATATGAAGTTCATATTATTATTATTCTCATATTATTATTGTTCATATACAAAGAACAATAATTATGTGAAGTGCTGTGAACAACGACCTCGAGCAACACGGGGGCGTCGCGCTGGGCTGTAGCGACGCGCCGCACAGTAGGCTCAATTTAATTTCTCATAGAATTACGATATAAAAAAATTTACATTTTTTTTTAATTATTCTTTTAATGGTGATTTGTTCTACTAGTCCACACGAGTCTTTAATGGTATGGGTTCATTTTGTTTACAGTCATGTTCTAAAAGTTATGAAAGATTTTTTTTTTTTTGTTTGAAAAAATATTAAAAAAATTAATATTTCAAAAAGCTCACATAATCTCCAAATATGATTTATGGTGTCGATAAATAAGTTAAATATTCTATCTTTACACATAATTCGGGAGCTTCGAAAATCCCCGAAACTGCGTCATTTTGGACCTCATTTTTTTATTTTTTAATATTTGTTTATTCTCTTGTGGAGGTTAAGAACCATAGTGCGTAAGGTGTTTATAGTAGTCAGTATAAAAATTAGTCAAGTGCGCAATTTTTTTTTAAATAAATAAATGTTTGGACATTCTCACACAACATCATCTAACCCAATTTAAGCCAATATAAATAAGCTTGAGCTATGGGATCTAGACCACTGTTAAACACACTTATATATTTCTAAAGACATAAAGAAAATAAATAAATAAATATTTTGGACAATTACACACAACGCCATCTAGTCCAATTTAAGCTAATTAAGCTTGTGCTATGGGTCTAGACAACTGATAAATATGTATACTTAAATACATTTGTTTTTGTAAATACATACATTATTATAGATAAATTACACCCAGACACAGAATAAATCTTTATGCTAATCTAATACATATAATTAAATTATACATAGAAAATACCCAAACTCCAAAACAAACATTCGTGGATCACACATATATTTGATTCGACCCGAAATTGAACCTCAGGGACGGAAGTCGCACTCTCATACCACTACGGGCCACTGAGGCAATCTGGTTATTAAATTTTTTTACAACTACCCTCAAGTCATCAGTCTATTATTCTGTCAGTATGTATTCTATTAGTCCGTTTTTTGCTTTTGTGATTAACGTACGCTATTATATGTTCGAATTATGGAAGGTTTATTTTCTAATCTTGACGTATTTTTAAAATTAAATGAAAGTGGAAGTTTAAAAAATAGTGAGATAATGTTCAATCTCGTTATATCACATTTAACGGAACAGTTAAATGACGATCAAAACAAAGCTCTCAAAACATTTTGTAGGACATATTGTTTTAATCTTCAAAGAAAATGGACCTTAGCGGGTTGCAAAAGTTCTGTTTTTGTAAATAAATATAGTTCTTGGTTAGATTCGCGTGTAAATTGGCCTGAATTTATCAATAATTCAGCAAGTGATAGTGAGAACGTGCACTCGATTGCTGGCCCTTCTTACGTAAGTACTCCTTTAACAACTAAAACCTTTTTCGGATTTAGGGCCTAAACAGAAAAAAAAAGCGAATTGAAAATACTGAATCTAATTCCTTTTCTTTTGACAAAGAAGAGGAACAGTCTTATTTTTATTTACGTTCATTAAAGGCGTGTGGTAAAAATGATATTGCTGAAATTTTAAATTATCTGCTCAAAAATCCTGAAGAGGTAAAACATGTAAAGGAATTCATTTTTGTTCCGAAAAAAAACGTTATGTCTTCTGAAAAAGCCTTAGGTAATATGTTATCTTTAAAAATGTCAAAATGGCAATATAATGCTATGAGAAAATCAATTCAAGACGAAGGCGTAGTTTTACTACCCTCTTACTATTTTATTCAAAAGGCAAAAAATGAATGTTATCCATCAAAAGATGATGTGGAAATAACAGATATTTCTGCGCAAATAAAATTACAGGCTCTTTTAACAAAACGGCAGAAAGACTTTTAAAATTAGTTGAAATACAAGACGATTACAATAACCTAGAATTAACTAGTAAATGGGGTTTCGATGGTGCCTCAAGTCAGTCTAATTATAAGCAGAAAAGTGAGACCAATGATGATGATAGCAGTATATTTATGGGAAGCCTAGTTCCTTTAAAACTAACATGTGGAGAACAAGTTTTGTGGGAAAATAAAACACCTAATTCTACTTTTTTTTGCCGTCCCCTGTTTTTTAAATTTATGAAAGAGACGCAGTTAATAATTAGGAGTGAAAAGGAGAGGATAGAATCCGAAATTAATTGTTTAAATGAAACTAACGTTCTAGGAAAATTGATTCGTCACACGTTACATTTAACTATGATTGATGGAAAAGTGGCATCAGTACTGAGTGAGACCTCTTCACAAACTTGTGATATTTGTAAGGCCACACCTAAAGAAATGAATGAGTTGGACATATTGTCACAAAAACAATGGAATACTGAGGTGTATAAATTTGGCATATCATCACTTCACGCTTGGATCAGATTCATGGAATGTATTTTGCACATATCCTATAGACTAGATTTTAAATCTTGGATTGCGAAAGGTGAAAATAAAGCTAAGTTGGAAAATAAAAAGAAAGAAGATCAAATAGCTTTTCAAACTAGAACTGGTCTGCTTATTGATATTGTTAAACAGGGTCATGGTACCACTAATGATGGGAATACGGCCCGCAGATTTTTCGAAAACGTAAATACTACTTCTTCTATTACTGGAGTAAATGAAAATCTTATTAAGCGGTTTTCTGTCATTTTAGAAACATTGTCATCGGGGCTTCCTATAAATACATTTAAATTTAAGGAATTTACAGATGCTACATTGGCTTTGTACATTGAGAAATATAAATGGTTTTATATGCCTGCAAGCGTGCATAAAATACTTGTGCATGGTGCAGACATCATTGCCAATTTCGGTCTTATCCCAATAGGAAAATTGTCTGAAGAAGCCGCTGAATCTAGAAATAAAGATTTCAGGAGGTATCGAGAACACCACTCAAGGAAATTTTCTAGAAAAGCAACAAATGAGGACATTTTTAATAATTTTATTGTTACATCTGATCCATATATTTCTACAATTAGACCAAAATTCGTTAGGAAACATAAAATAATATCCAATGAGGCACAATCCTTACTATTTACTACTGAACAAGATAAAGAATATGACGAAGAATGAATGAAATATAATATTCGAGGTTGATTCTTACCTGAGGCCATTTGAGACAATTTTTTTTTCAGGTTTAATATTGTTTTTTTATTAAATAATTATTTTTATGTCAGGTGTATAATAGACAGTCCATATAATTATTTTTGCCAGTGGATTAGGCCTCTTGGGGACACCACTTAAAAAAAAACGCACTTGGTTCTTAACCTCTGGGGTAGTGTGGAATAGAGAACATACACATTATGTATAATTAATATTTAATTAGTTAACTATTTTTAATTATTTCTAAGCATAACATAAGAATTAATTAACTGTTTCATGTTATAACATTGTTACCGTATAACTTTTGAAATACTAACTTTTTGGATTTATGCCCATAACATAAAACGATTATAGACAGAAAAGGAATCACTTTCTATAGTTTTTTCTCCCTAATTCCACAAAACGATATTTCAGTCCACTGTGCGCCGGTTCTCGCGTTGCTAAGATGCTAAGGCGCAGGCGTATTGGATTCGGAACTGTCAATTTTTTTTATAAATAATAAAAAAAATTAGTGCTGTTTCTATAGTTTATATACCTAGTTTTGTATAAGTGAAATTGTGAATGTATCAAAACTTTAACGGCAGTGACAATGTGGATGTGTATTCAGGTCAATCTGCTTTCTTAAGTAACTTTGTGCGCTTTCCATACTGTTCCCAGACCCGTTTGTTTAAAGGTGAGCGGGACTTGAAAATACATATTGGCAAAATCCATAAATGTCCAAATATACTTGGCAATCGTTAAGTGAAATGAATAATTTCGTCCCGGTTTTAAAGAGAATTCCCAGAGGTGCAAGGCCCTCTGTAGCTCAAAATTTAGCTAATAGCATAAAACATGTCGTTAATGTGAACTCCGTATCGGCCTGGAAGCAATTGTTAACCTTCCCTTACAGAATTTTACATATAAAAACCAAAAGAACACTAAGATCTTTGACAACCCAAATTAAAGAAAACTGTTATAATACTACTTATCATTTTGAATCAAAATTTACTTCCACCTACTTCTCCCAGTTCATTAAATATAAATGTATATAAAATAAAATACGGGAAGGTGATATCAGGGGAGCGTCGAGGTAACTTTTTAGCAACGACGTGGTGGCATCTTACTCTTCAACTCGGTTTCGGTTCGAAAAGGGGTTGTGAGGCTGCCATACACGCACTATCAACGTACATTGGTAGTGGGGAAAGTGAGGTCATTTTGAAGGTTGACCTGCGGAATGCCTTCAATTCAGCGAATAGGGATACCTTGCTGACCAAAGCAAAATTAGAAACCCCTCATCTAATATATAAAATTCTCGTGTCACAGTTTTCGTTGCCAAACTCCGAAACGGCTTGACCGATTTATCATGAAATTTTGTGGGCATATCGGGTAGGTCTGAGAATCGGCCAACATCTATTTTTCATACCCCGATTCGCGATAACCGACATCCACGCGGGCGGAGTCGCGGGCGACAGCTAGTCTAATATATAAAATTCTCGTGTCACAGTTTTCGTTGCCATACTCCTCCGAAACGGCTTGACCGATTATCATGAAATTTTGTGGGCATATCGGTTAGGTCTGAGAATCGGCCATCTATTTTTCATACCCCGATTCGCGATAACCGACATCCACGCGGGCGGAGCCGCGGGCGACAGCTAGTTATATATAAATTCCTTTGGCAATTCTATAGACACCTGACGAAATTAGTTTATAAGGATCATCTTTTGGAATCAGCAGTTGGTTGTCAGCAAGGCGACCCTTTGGGAGCAGTCATTTTTAGTCTAGCAATACATCCCATCATACAACAGATAAATTCAAAATTCAACATTTGGTACCTGGATGACGGGGTGATGTGTAAACAGTTACACAAGATTTAGAACTTATTAAAAATAAATTTCAATCTCTTACAACTCAACTCTGAGAAATGCGAAATCTTTATCAGTGACATGACAGATAGACCCTCGACTATAGGAAAATTTAACCATTTAGCTCCTAATATCAAAATTTTGGATAAAGCTTCGCTGCGCCTCCTGGGGTCTCCAGTTTTAGCAGATGAATTTCATTCATTTATCGAAGAGAAAATTCAAAATTTTGAAAACATCACAGATCATTTACAAAAAATAAGTGTTCATTCGGTTTTTACTATACTTCGTTTTTGCCTATTTGTCCCTAAATTTACTCATGCACTTCGTTCATCCCAGTTTTGGAAACATTTGACACTTTTGGCAAAAATTTACAACATTCTGCAAAACACTCTCAGCACTATTTTAAATGTAGCCCTGAACGACCGAGCCTGGCTCCAAGCGTTACCAGTTCGTCTAGGCGGTCTCGGCGTTCACAAAATTTCAGACGTTAGCCTTCCAGCATTCCTATCATCGGTCCACGGCACTGAGGACTTAACCAGGAAAATTCTCATTAACACACAGGTTAACTCTGAGGTGTCGTGCAAGTCCGGTGCCATTAATGCTTGGAAGGTTGCTTGTGTATATTCTGAAGAAGAAGGATGCTACGACGATGAAGAGAATGAAATAGATCCTGACCACTTCCGCCCTCTTGAATCTAGTCCTAAAGAAGGTGATTTTATTTTGGTACAGTTTAAAGCTCATAAAACAAAAGTATTTTACATAGGAAAGGTTATCGGGTAAGCTGGAACAGACGTAGACATTAGTTTTTTAAGGAAGAGTACAAAAGTGAAGAATGGGTACAGGTTACCAGATGTTCCAGACATAGCTTCAGTGCCCCTAGAAGATATTAAAATGATACTACCTCCGCCTACGTTTGGTGGAACTAAACGGCAACAACAAGTCTATAAATTTGATTTTTCTCGCTTAAACTTACGTTAATCGTTTTATTTCTAAGTTAATTTCGTAATTCGTGATAGTAATATATACCTATTATTACTTTTGAAATTAAGTTTTGTTTTGTTTCTTTCGTAATTTGTAACCTTAAAGATTCCGTGTTACTCAAGAATGTGTTTCTTTTAAGTGTTGATGTGTTTGTTTCTTTACTTTGAGTTGTATTTCGTTTTATGATTGATAGGATTCATATCTTTTTTGTATCAACCATTTTTATTTTGTGTTTAAGATATTTAATTTGAAGACATTAAACCATGTATGTGTTGATTCACTGTCCCCCATTACGATTCAGTGTACCCCATGCGGAGATCCACTGTAGGTACAGTGGATCATTTCCCATCTTTAAAAAAAACTTTTGCTCTCAAAAAACTATAAATGTTATTGATATTTTTGAACTAGATTTTGATAGTGAACCTAACAAAACACAGATCAAGTTATGAATATTAAAAATTTATCGTTTATTTATAGAATTATACCGCCTATAAAAAAAATTGATCCACTACCCTCCTTTGCCCTACCGATATAACAAGATCAAAAGGCTAAACAATGATGGAAGTAGTTTTTGGCGCTGTGCAAACAGAAAAGAGTGCAGTGCATAAATTAGAGTGGACCCACATATGACTACAATTCAACGTTGTTCCAGGCAAAAAGCCAGCCGGTTATTGTATTAAAAATGAAATATTGGTAAAAATTAACAAACTGAAAAAAGATGTTTGCGAGAATTTGTCACTGATAAAGCCGATGTTTGAGACGCATTTTAATAGGGATATCTCCAGTGCAAGACCGAAAACGCACAGCCGTTCAGTCGCGTATGGTCAAATTCGCAATCGGTCAAGTGACTGACAAACCATCCAAATTGTAATTGGTCATAATTACGATTGGTCCATGTCTCGAACAGTCAAAATAGCAATTGGTCCATATCGTGAATGGTCATATTTGCATTTTATTCTAATCGCAAACGGTCAATTTCGCAAACAGTCAAGATCGCAGTCGGTCGAATATTTTACTTCACCAGTAGCTCGTAGAATAATGTATACCAATCGGTCGCGCCTAAAGGTTACTAAACTATTACAGTCAAATAAAAAAATAGTGAATAAAAAAACATAAACATAAACTCACGCCTTTATCGCCGAAGGGGTAGGCAGAGGTGCTAGCACCCACATTTCGCGAATAGTGAATATTATAAATAAAATTAAGGTTCAATAGTATTTATTAATAATCAACACGAACAACTTTACATAAGGTATTTAATATATATACTTATAATTGGGATGACGATCTAAGAAAAACAGATGCTGGATGCGGCAAGCTGAAGACAGGGCGGTATGGCGCTCATTGGGGGAAGGCCATGTCCAGCAGTGGACTAATATAGCCTGATGATGATGATGACTTATAATTTGTGGCATATTTAAACATAATAATATTTTAATAATTATTATTTTACATAATCATTGGTTAAAATAACCAGGTTGCATATAGTCCTCATAAGGTATGTATATACATAAATTACAGATTGGGTGAGGCCTATGTCCAGCAGTGGACTGCAGTGGGCTAATTGAATTAATTGACCTACCAAAAAAATAGTCAAGATTAAAAATAAAATTAAGAATTGAAATCATATAAAGGTATGGGCATATCCGGTTTTTATGATTCATTCAATACGAATAACTTTAGTCACCGCTAGGTATTTAATATACTTTAATATTTGTACTTATATAAAATAACTAATATACCGATATATGGTCCTCTTCTATTTTGTCAAAAAAAACAATTTTTATGAACTTAAAATCATAATCAACGTTTAAATAGCTTTAACCGAAGATATTATTTTACAAAGGAAGCTTTTATTGTGATGTTGCCCTTTTCGAGCTTACTCAGAGTATTTTTATATTTTTTATCAAATAAAACGTCACAAGCCCTACTACTACTGTTTTTAAATAAAGATTGCGTTTTCCTTGAATCGTTGTATTTGCATTCTTTTCTCAACTTGTACTTGTACATTTCGCCACTTGACGTTTTGCTATTTTGACGGTTTGCTAATTTGACGCTTTACTATTTTGGCAGTTTGCTGTTTTGACGCTTCGCTATAATGACGACTTGCTATATTGACGGTTCGCTATTTTGACAAACTGCTATTTTGACTAGTCGCGATTCTTATGAATTTTGACCGAGTGCGAATTTGACCATCCGCGACTGAACGAGCACACGTTCAGCCCTTCCTATATTTAATAACAAAAAAGCCGCCTTTATAATACCAGGAAAAAGTATTTGCAAAGCGAAAAATTAAATTTTAATACACTGGATCGCGTAATTGTGCCCGAAGTTTTACGCAAAAACTTCCTTGTTGCATATGTGTACCTACCTATAAGTAGCTATAGTATGGTGGCTGCGCCCACTAGTCATTACTTTAATAAATCAGTGCGTATTCAATTGCCTGTCGTTTCACTTGTCCGCATACTTAACAGTGGCGACGAGGAACCTACCTACCCACATTAGAAGAGAAAAATAGTAAAGTAGATAATCATGGCGACATCGATATTTGGGTTACTAACCAGCTTCGACCACAATCTGCAAAGTTGGCAAGAATACAAGGGACGGCTGACGCAGTGGTTCATCGCGAATGACATGAACAAAACAAGCGATGCTAATGCGAGCAAGCGGCGGGCCATCTTGTTGAGCGCAATCAGCGAACCGACGTACAAGCTCACGGCAGACTTGGCATTACCGAGGGATGTCACATCAGGACCGTTTGAAGAGATTTTGAATATTTTGGGTGGTCACTTTATACCTCAAGTCTGTGGATTTGGAGAGAGGTAAGTATTAATTTTATTCTGTAGTACAAAAAGAGGGAGAAAGTCACCATCAATGGGCCGCAAGGTTACGTGGTTTGACAGCTTTGCGTGATCACTTCATAATGGGAATGCTACCAGGAACGGAGCGGGAAAAGCTGTTTGCTCAGGATCCGAAGACCTTGACGCTGACAAAAGCCATAGAACTGGCAGAAAGCCTGCAATGTGCGCGCATCGGAGCAGCGGCATCGTCGGCTACGGCTGCGCCGGCCACGCAGGTTCAAGATTGCTACGAAAAAGGGAGCTCCCGTCAAAACCCCGTGTACAGTTCACGGATTGAAAAACATCTGACAGCTAAGTGTAGATTCGCAAATTATAATTGCAAAAAATGTCACGAAAAGGGGCCCTTGGCCCGAGTGTGTTAAAAAATGAATTACATGGTGAGCGAGGGCGTCGATGATAACGGTGATGATGGTGAGTTATTTAATATTTGTTCTTCTCACGGTGAACCTATGACCGAAATGGTTACGGTAAAAGGAGTGTGAATGAAGTTTCAAATCGACAGCGGATCGGCGGTTACGGCTATTTCCGAAAATACGTATTACAATTTTTTTTGTGAAGTACCCGTGAACAAAACAAAAAAACGGTTACTTACGTACAACGGCAATGTCATTAATTGCATAGGTGTTGTAATGCTGCCTTTTGCATACACAGGCATAACACATAGCTTAGAAGTGTTTATTATTTTTTTAACCTCGGTAGCTTAGTGGTATGGGTAATGGACTGCTGAGACGAGGTCTCGGGTTCGATCCCAGGTTTTCCATGGCACACACCAATGACTTTTCGATGCTTTTCGAAGTTATGTGTGTATTTATCGCAGGTTTATAAGTGCCCAGTTAATGGCAATAGGCTCGCCACCTATTACATTGGGACCTAAACATAAACCGGCGAAATGTGGGTGCTAGCACCTCTGCCTACCCCTTCGGGGATAAAGGCGTGAGTTTATGTTAGTATTATTCGAAACGGCGGTCCCCCGCTGTTAGGTCGTGATTTTATTTCAAAATATAAACTAAGAATGCTGCCCGTTTATCATATAGAAGGTACGTCAAGATTACCAGAGCAGTTACAAATTAAATATCCTAAAGTTTTTTTCCGATGAACTGGGTATGTTTAATAAATACAATGTGGTAGAAATTTGATGACACAAATCTGTCACAAATTTCGACCGGGTTGGTACCACCGTGCACTATGCGAAAAACCCTCCATAGTAGTCCAATCTCGGTTGGATTGCGTTCAGGGGTCAGCAAGTGCATAGCCGGGCAGGGGGGATTGTGGTCGCAGCACTAGCGGGACCGGTGGGTATTGGCGTAGTCTAGTGGGGGGTGGCGCGGGGCGACGCGCCGAACAGGGAGACCTGTAGAAACGGTGGTGCCGCTGGCCGCCCGCGGCATAGTACAGGGGCCCAACCGGGACTAACCACCCTGGGAGGCTGCCCCACCAGGTCGCGCATAATCCCGATATGGCTCGTCGTGCCGGTTGGTGACCGGAGGGAGCCCGGCGACCATACTCGGGGGGGTACGGGGGCCCTTCCGTTCGGCATGTCGGCTCTCGCCGTTCCTCACATTCATAGACAAAACCAATCACCCGCGATTTGTCACGCGGTGCTGCGACGATAGTCCCCTTTTTTCACGCCTTCCCTTACCTCCTCCTTATGGCAGCGCAAAATAGAATACTGGGCTACACAGCGGCAAGACATTCTCCCACGGGCTCGCTATTTGAGGTGGAGTCCACGAACATCTGTGGGCTCCATACAAACCTCAACGCCGTCCACCAACACCTGGAGACGGCAAAACCAGCACTGCTATTTCTTACGGAGACACAAATACGCCGCCCTGACGACACGACCTACTTGCTCTACCCCGGCTATGTCCTCGAGGAGAATTTCCGTGCAAAAGCCGGGGTGTGCGTGTTTGTTAGGGCGGATGTTTGTTGTCGCCGTTTGCGCTGCCTAGAGGACCCATCCTTCTCCACCCTTTGGGTACACATAGACCATGGTTCTACGAGTCAGATCTATGTGTGCCTCTACCGCTCCCATACGGGAGTCAGGCGGCAGATGATGCGCAGGAGCGGTTTCCGAACGCTGAGCTGGTGTTTTTGGGGGATTTTAACGCCCACCATGAGATCTGGTTGGGTTCCTCTAAAACAACCCATGCGGGAAGAGCCGCCCATGCATTTGCTCTGGCGCATGGCCTGACCCAACTGGTACACGAATTTACTAGAATACCAAAAAGGTCGGACCATGAGCCCTCTCTGCTGGACCTTCTGCTGACGAGTCGCCCGGACCAGTACAGTGTTTCGGTGAGTGCCGCTTTAGGCGGATCCGACCATAGTCTGGTCCGTTCCAAGGTGCCCATTAAAGCGCCACCACGACCCGTACAGGGGAAACGGCGTCTCTGGCACTACTCGTCAGCGGACTGGGATGGACTGCGTGACTATTTTGCATCCATCCCGTGGGTTGAACGCTGCTTTGAAGGTAAGAACCCATCTGAGGGCGCAACTGCTGTCGCCGGTCAGATCAGTCTGGGCATGGAATATTATATCCCCTACACTGATGTCGCCGGTGCCCGCAGAGCCCGCCCCTGGTTCGGGCGCGAGTGCGCGGAGGCTGTTAATCATAAACAGTCCGCGTACCGCGCTTGGGTGAGGGCGCGCGCTACGTGCGATCCTAACGTGGGCCACTTCAAGGCGGCGTACAATAGAGCCACAAAGGTCTGCAAGAGGGCTTATATCAGAGCGGATGCCCAGCGCATAGCGCGGCTTGGTCAGGAACTAGTAGCGCATCCCACGGGCAGCCGTGGCTACTGGCGACTGACCAAAGCCGTGCAAGCCAACTTCTGCCAGCCTTCGCTGCCGCCGCTGCGCAACCCCGATGGATCCCTGGCCCATGAGTCGCAAGAGAAAGCAAATTTGCTGGCTAATCTCTTTGCGGCTAACTCCCGAATCGATGATTGTGGCATGCAGCCACCGACACTACCGATCAGTGACCATGCAATGCCTGATATTCGTATTAGGCAACGCGATGTCCGTGCAGTGCTGCAGTCACTCGATGTCCGGAAAGCCAGTGGTCTGGACGGTATTCCGGCACTGGTTCTACAAAAATGTGCAGCGGAGTTGTCTCCAATGCTTGCGCGGCTGTACCAGCTGTCCTACAGCTCGGGTACAGTGCCTTCGGCTTGGAAGGAGGCGAATGTACAGCCGATCCCCAAGAAAGGGGATCGCTCAGACCCGACTAACTATCGACCCATAGCCATCACCTCAGTGCTGTGCAAGGTGTTCGAACACATAATTAACAAACAGCTCATGCGTCACCTTGAAGATCACTCCCTAATTAATGACCGGCAATATGGCTTCAGGCCGAAACGGTCAACGGGTGATCTTCTGGCGTATGTTACCCATCTTTGGGGTGAGGCTATGGACAAGCACGGCAAGTCACTGGCAATTGGTCTTGACATCGCCAAAGCTTTCGATAGAGTCTGGCACAAATCGCTTCTTTCCAAGCTACCAGCCTTCGGTCTGCCCCCTAGACTATGCAACTGGGTTGCTAGCTTCTTGCAGGATCGCCGTATTCGCGTCCTTTGTGATGGACGCGCCTCGGAGTTCTTGCAGGTAAATGCTGGTGTGCCGCAGGGGTCCGTCCTGTCCCCTACTCACTTTCTTCTGCATATCAATGACATGCTGTCTACCGGTTGCATTCATTGCTATGCAGATGATAGCACCTTGCACGGGAGTTATCATGGACGTCCTGCGGATAAGCAGTCGGATATCGCAGATAAAAGGCAGCTTCTTGTCACTGAGCTTGACCGGATCCTGAACAACATTTCCCAATGGGGCTCTGAGAACCTGGTCGAGTTCAAGAAGACACAGGCATGTGCGTTCACAGCAAAGGTATCTTCTTTCCTTCCCCTTCCCACTCTTCAGAGCACTCCACTGCCACTGCAGGACAACCTGACTATCCTCGGTATGGATGTTCGCTGCAAACTTAATAACAAAAACTACATCGAGAGTATCATCAAAACAGCCTCGCGTAAACTCGGAGTCTTGAACAGAGTGAGACGGTTTTTCACGCCGGAGCAGCGGTGTCTTCTATACAAGACCCAAATTCGGTCCTGCGTGGAATACTGCTCGCATCTCTGGGATGGCTCCGCAAAGTACTTATTAGATGCTCTCGACAGGTTGCAGCGACGTGCGGTCCGCATTATTGGGAATCTCGAGGTCACAAGCACCCTTAAAGCGCAGGCCAGACAGAAGAGACGTAAGACGCAGACGGGACGCGGACAATTGTCTCTACTGAGTCTCTTTCATACAAAATGTATAGAAGCGTCGCGACGCAAAACATACAGAACAGGCGGGGCGCGGGCGCAAACACTTTTAGTCTGCGTCTTTTGCACAAAACAAACAGGAGAGACGGGGCGCAGACGGGACGCAGACGCAGCCGAGGCGAGGACGGGGGAAAACGGGGCGCTAGGTGGCGTGCATCCCGGGCGGGGCGGCTCCTGTAAGCCAGGTCTCGTCGCTCTCGCTCGCTCGCCGTCAGTCACGTGTACCGTCTTGAGATGGAATGTTTTGATGTGGCTTTGAGTTGCAATATTTTTTTATTATTTTTTTATTTTATTAATCTATTGTCTTCATTGGTTAGCCACACTGGATGTACCCAGGCCCAGTAACGTCTAACCCTCTGTATATTAGCGAGATGCACCAGTGCTAGTACATCTTCATCTTCAGAAGAAGACATGTCGTGTCAAAATCAAACTGTTGAATGCCGAAAAGAGTCTTGACTGTGCGACTACGTCGCGTCCGTGCCCCGTCTCTTCTGTATAATTTCAAAAGTCGCGTCCGTGTCTCGTCTCCGCCCTGCCCGCGACACGTCCTCGTCTTACGTCTCTTCTGTCTGGCCTGCGCTTGAGCCTTTGCAGATGCGTAGAGATGTTGCATCCTTGGCAGTATTTTACCGTCTCTACCATGGTGAATGTTCTGATGAGCTCTTCCAACTGGTCCCGCCCTCTCCTTTCCTACATAGGACAACACGAGCAGGGCTTAGATGTCACCCGTATACGGTGCAGAATATTCCTTCAAGAACCAAGCGGTTTGGTGACTCCTTTCTTTGTCGCACCATTAAGACCTGGAACTCCTTGCCAGCTCACGTGTTTCCTTCTTCCTACAGTCCCGGGTCCTTTAAGCGGGGCGTGAAAAAGCATCTGTTGAGGCCGTCAAGCTGAGTGCCACCATTGTTAACATGATACGTGTTTGTAATGGTGACCCTCTTTTCTGAGACTTTGCCTTCAGCTTACCATCAGGCGAGGTGAAGTCAAATTGACGTGTCCTACATAAAAAAATAAAATAAAGAAAGATGCTAAGCCGATATTTTTTAAACCACGGCCCATCGCCTTTGCATTGCGCGATAAGATAGATGCAGAGATAGAACGGTTGGTTCGTGTAGGTATTCTCAAACCGGTTGACTATTCCGAGTATGCGTCACCAATTGTACCGGTGTTAAAACGCAATGGCTCGATTCGTTTATGTGCAGATTACTCTGTTTCTGTAAACAAACGATTATTAATTGATCAGTATCCGTTACCGACACCGCACGAGTTGTTTACTAAATTGCAGGGGGGACAGCAGTTCAGTAAGCTGGACCTTTCGCAAGCGTATTCGCAATGTGTTTTAGACGAGGATTCTCAAAAAATCACTTGCATTAACACTCATAAGGGGTTGTTCCGGTACACAAGATTAGTTTTTGGCTTGGCACCGGCACCAGCTATATTTTCTCGCATTATGGAGTGCGTTCTATCAGGTATTGACGGAGTTTTATGTATGTTGGACGATATTTTAATTACAAGACCTAATAGGGAAGTACACTTACAGAGATTATATGAAGTATTGCGTCGCCGGCAGGACGCGGGTCTCATGCTTCAAAAAAGTAAGTGTAGTTTTTTTGAGAATGAAGTCGAATATTTGGGGTATATAGTTGATAAAAAGGGGTTGAAAAAGTCACCCCGGAAGGTAACGGCTATTTTAAATGCCCCTATACCCCAAAACGTGGCTAAATTGCAATCGTTTTTGGGCCTAGTAAACTACTATCGCAATTTTGTGCCTAATGCATCATCTATTCTTAGTCCATTGTATAGCCTACTGCAAAAAAATACAAAATGGCATTGGAATACAGAGCATGACTAACAAGATTTTTTTTAACACTATTAAAAAAAATCTTGTGTCGGATCGAGTCTTAGCGCACTTCGCTAACAATGCGGAAGTGATTTTGACAGTAGACGCTTCGCCCAGCGGGCTAGGCGCGATCTTGTCTCAGTTTGACAGTAACGGGGTAAAACACCCCGTCTCGTACGCCTCACGCACATTAAACGCCGCTGAACGCCAATATTCTCAAATACAAAAGGAAGCCACGGCAATTATATTTGGGGTTCGTCGTTTCCACCAACATCTTTATGGTAGGTCTACTCCGTTTATATTACGGACGGACCACAAGCCGCTAATAACGATATTTGGTCCGTATCGGGGCACACCGGAGGTATCGGCTAACCGATTGCAACGACATGCAATGTTTTTAAGCGGCTATAACTTTAAAATTGAATACATTCGCAGTGCAAATAACTGTGCTGATTATTTATCGCGCGCAAGCTTGAGCGAGGAACCGACGCTAAGTGACTTATCCAAATATATAGAAGATAGGGCGTCTTATGTTAACTTTGTTGATGATAGTTTACCTATTACATTGAACATATTACGCGAGGCAACACGAGGTTAAGGATTATATTTTGAAAGGTTGGCCGAGAAAAGTGAGGGATAGTAATTTTATTCCATTTTTTTTTATGCAAAAATCAATTATCTCTAGAAAAGGGTATAATTATGCGAGGTCAGGTCAGGTCAGGTCTGCCCTGCAATACGAAGTTTCGATTCCCGATACTATCCATCAAGATTTAATATCCTATTTAAAAGAATTTCTGAGAGAATTACAAAATAGATTTAACGATGTGCGAAAAATTAAGAACTGCTTTATACTTGTTGAAAACCCTTGGCATGTTGAAAACGAACATATGAAACTATTCTACCAGTTTGGATTTTCTAAAACACAGTTAATGAATTAAATCATTGAACTAAAACACGACACACAGCTAAAAGCCAGTTTCATTGAGCACCGTGAAAAGCAGGAGTACATTAGAGCTTACGGTTTAACCGTAAGCTCTGACGTCATCAAAACGAAACTTCTCGATATGACTAGTGATGTTGGTAGCAGTGGTGCATCTGCATTTTGATCGAGTAAATCAACGAGAAATGGCAACACTACAAGCAAGTCAAAGCAAACCTCAAATATGAACAAAATGTCAATAGTGTCGACTGCAAGAGGTAAACAAATAAAATGTTACAGGTGCAAGCAGTTTGGTCACTATAAAAACCAATGCACTGAGAAAATTAAAGAAGCAGGTGCCTATAGTGTAGCTCTTCAACATCAAGCCGATCTTCAAGCCCACGACGCAGCTACGGAATTTTCACCGTTCGGTCAAGGACCCTCGTGATCCACTATCGTCAGCTGGAGTTTACAGAATCCCCTGCTCAATTGGCTCGGTATACGTGGGCACCACTCAAAGAAGCATCAGGACCCGCCTTTCGGAACATGAACGTAATTGCCGCCTCTGCCACTTCGACAAGTCAGCGGTTGCAGAACACACCCAAGAGGATGGGAATCGTACCATTGAATTTCAGAACACGAAGGTCCTAGCTACCACTACACATTTTTCCCACGTATACTTCGAGAAGCCATCGAAATATTCAAGCATCTCAACAACTTCAACCGGAAAAACGAGGGATTTCAGCTCCAAAAAGATTGGTACCCAGCACTGAGAGCCACTCGGTACCACAGTGCAAACGACCAATCAGGATCGAGTACGTCGGTGCCACAGCTCTCGACCAATCAGGATCGAGCAAGTCGATTCCGCCCTCCGACTCAAGATTCTACATCAGTCGCAGCGAAGCCGCCGACGAGGCAAGGTCTCCGAACACGTCATTGCCCGGATACGTCGGTGCCACAGCTCTCGACCAATCAGAGTCGAGCAAGTCGATTCCCCCCTCCGACCGCGCCTATAAATACGCCAGCGACTCAAGATTCTACATCAGTCGCAGCAAAGCCGCCGACGAGGCAAGGGCCCCGAACTCGTCGTCGCCCGGACCTGCGCCACTGAAGATGTCGACCGCAGTGATCGACGAAACATCTGGAACGCAAGTTTCACATGGACCACGACCAAACAGCCCGGAAGCAGTATATTCTACATAAAACGCCGGCCGTGAAAGCCTGAAGACTTATGAAACAGATAGTTGTTGCTAATAAAATGTCAATGTCAGTAATGTGTACAGGTGATACACGGATTACGACGTGTGTGAAAGATTCTTAGTTGGATATACCGGTGCGAAACATTTTGTGCATTTCTAACCTCCCAACAAATCTCTTATCAGTTAGCCAGTTGATTGCAAACGGAAACAAAGTATCACTTAATAAAAATGCTTGAAATTCGTAACCAACAGAATGTATTGTGCTAATGGAGTGTACAAATTAAACACAGCGAAGTTAGAGAAGTTGCTTGCAGCAACAGCAGTTCACGACACAGATGCAAGGCAATGGCATAGAAGACTGGCACATATCAACAGCTGTGACCTGTAAAAAATACAAAATGGAGCTGTAGACGGAGTCACCTACAAAGAAAAGGCTGATATAACAAAAGCCATCTGTGAGGTGTGGTGTGAAGCAAAACAAGTTCGTTTACCATTTCCGTCTGTAAACCACAGAAGTTAAATATTGTTAGAAGTTGTGCACTCAGATTTATGTGATCCTATGGAGACAAAATCCATTGGGGAAATATTTCCTTCTTTTTGTGGATGATGCTAGCCGAATGGCATTTGTTTATTTTTTGAAAGAGAAAAACCAAGTGTTATTGTTTTTCAAAGAATTTCTGAGTATGGTTGAAAAACAAACTGGAAACAAAGTTAAAAGTCTTAGAACTGATAGTGAAGGAGAATGTGTAACTACACTACAGTTTATGTGTAACTGTCCTAAATTGCAAAACTCTGAAACGGTTATATATCTCGGGGTGATGGTCGATGAAAAACTTAGTTTTGTACTCCATATAAACCTTATGGCGGGGAGAGTTCGTAATCTTATATATTTTTTTAAACATCTTAGACACGCTGCGGACCCTGTCACATGGGGTGGCGCCGGTAAGATGAACCTTTTGGAGCTGGAACGTGCACAAAGAGCAGTCCTAAAGGTATGTACGTATGTACCTTTAAACCTTTCCGCTATCCTATAAAAGAACTATACCAATTTTATGAAGTTTTAACGGTGCGCCGACTTTTCATACTAGGTACTATTATAAGACAACATGCATTAACGACAACCACAAATGATATGCCTGCACGGGCGCGTAGGTTTACATTGCCCCTTGGTGACCCTCACAGGACTCCCTTTAGTGAAAGGTTCTTTTCTTCCTAGGACGTTTTTTGTTTATCAAAATACATATACACAATTCTTATTAAACAATTTTCGAGATTTGAATTCTTTGTATTGACATTTATGTAAATTTAACTGATATTTGTACTCATCATAGTCTTCCTTGCGTGGTCCCGGTCCTGGCGTCTGGGGTCCACTGTTTGATACTTATGATGATTTGTTTAATTATACTCTCATCTTTATAATAATATGTATACCTTTATTCTGAGTTACATTGTAGTACAGAATTTCCTTCTTTAGTTACCAGCTGTTCATTATCTGATAATTGTGCATCAAACAGCTTACCAAAATGTAATATTTGTAATTTTTTTGTAATAATAATAATAAAATTATAAATAATAACAGATGGAAAAATTCTTGAAGGCATCAGGTATTGTTCATCATAAACCTGATTCCTATACTCCTGAACAAAATGGTCTTTGCGAGAGGTTCAATTGGACTGTGGTTGAACGTGCAAAATGTTTGCTCATTGAGGCACTTAAAAAATAGGTCACCGGCTTCAGGTCTGGGAGATATGAAATAAAAAGATACTCAAATGGCTAAGATTGTAGTACAAGAAGGAAACGAAGAACAGGATCAACTATCAGATCAAGAAGAAACAGTTGAAATGAATGATACTGTCTTGGATAAGAATAACCATAGTTATATATGTGACACATGAAGTTCTAGCTCAACATCAAATGACTCCTACCATACGCTATGTGGAGAAGAAAATGATTCAGGCGCAGATGAAGTACCCATAGTAAGCGGCAAGCGTGTCAGAAAACCAGTTGAGATGTATGTTGTTACAAACCTCTTTGTTGTAGACGAGTTGGGCACTTGCAACGAAGAAATCACTTATGAGGAGGCGATGAATGGTGCTGAAAGTAAAATTGCAGCTTTTTTGGTCGCGCGGGGTAATGAGTGACTCTCATATCCTTCCGTTAAGGTTAATCTAAGGTAAGCCTGAATTTGAAACTACTTTACTTTTCGCGTAATCGATTTTATGCAATAACTATTATAACTTTATCTAAAAGTTTATTATCAGATTAGATAGGCTATTAAACAAGGTTTATTTTAATGTGTAGGTGTCTTAGAATTTTAGTTATTTAGGTTTAATTGAAATATCCCTAGACCATGTTGATGTGTGTATGTTCATTTGCTATAAAAACGTATTGCGGTGACTGTAGGATATTTATAGGTTAGGTTAGAGAATTTCAAATAAAAAGTGAGCTCAGGGGCAAGATGATTCGTCTGCTGTACAAGATGAGCCGTGGATCATCTCACCCCTATGTCTTTTTGCCCGGCTGCGCCAGCGAGGGTAATATATTCACGCGTATGTGTGTATGCATGTACTCGTATGTATGTTACATGTATATATATATATATGTATGTCATATCATAACTAAAAAGTTTAAAATAAAATAAATTATTAAATAATAAACTCGAATGCTACTGAACAGGTCGAAACAAGCTAGATAGCAGGTGGTACCCATACATTTTCTTTCGGTTTATGATTTGCAAATGGGTACCGCTTGATATCAAACTTGTTTCTCGACCTTTTCAGCAGCAGTCGGGTTTTTAATTTTTTTAATCATTTATTATATTTACTTGTGTCTCTATAAAAGGAAGACCAGCCGTGGACAGTGAGATGGAGGATCTATGTCAAAAGCACTAGAAGCTGTGACAGAGGGAAAACAATATAGAACAACAATATATAAGAAGTAGATATGTTATATGCGCCAACATCGTGAAGATCCGAAAACGAGTCAACGAGTGAATTGGAACGTTTTGTCTCTAGTCCGCTTGCCGAGTGATGCCGGTCGAAGGTGGGGCGAGAGCGTGTTTAAAAAAAAACAAAAATGCCATCGTGTGTTTATAGACACTGCACCAACTATCACTCTAAAGGTAATAAATCACAAGGAATTTCATATCACATGTAAGTATTATTTCGACTTTTAAAGATTATTTCAATCACCCTCTTAATATTCAAATTAAAAATTTCAGTACGAAAACAAAAAGAGACAGAATGATACATTTTGGTGCGTGAGCGATAAGGACTTGTACATTCCGAACATAGATTATATTATAGATGAGATTATCGTAGGCAGTAAACTCACTACTTCGCAGTTCTAATTTGTTTCTTTTTTGTAATTTTCTAATACTATACGGTTCAAATAAGTTTATAAGTGCGAACGTTAATGCACTTGCTACTACGTAGGTAATTGTTAAAATTGTACCGTCGGAAGCGATAAGAGAATGAAATTTTAAAACTATTGCTTTTTATAATGCAGTAACAAATTGCGATCAATGTAACTCTTTGAATTTAATAAGTAATGTTTTTTTATTGCTACGGCGAGTCAACACTAATGTAAATTACATTAAAATTACAATATTTTTTTGTTTTAGTTTCATTACTTAGAATACTTGGTCACCTATCTCGGTTTAACAATTATAGGAAAACATCTTATATCTTTAAACGAGAAATTCTATATATTACAATTTATTCCTTTCTGGACATCAACAAGAAATTAGAACTGTACGGCTGTACGAAAAAACTAATTGAAGAGCAAAACACAACAGCTAATAAAATTGAAAGGATTCTGGCTAGTATCCCTCAGACGCCAACAAAAAAAAAGAAAACTACAAGGAAAAGCCATAGCAGAGATTATAAAAAATAAAAACCAAATGAACACCGTTGATTTTATACGAGCTATAGCATTAAATACCCGTTTATATTAAGGTTTATATTAATGTCAAGTACACTGAGGTCCAATAGAAAGCATTTACCTAAGGAAGTGATGAACAGAAAAGGGGAGAAATGGCAGTAAAGCAATTGGCGTGATAATAGAAACGTGAAGATGCTTACTACAAAAACATCAGCATTTGAGTTTGTTCCTATAAATAATACAAGAGCTACTGCATTGACAATGAAACCAACATGTATAAATGACTACAATAATGGTAAGTCTTCTTCAGTGACCAGATCGCAACCTATGGGTCCGTACTTCGCCGTTGTACCAAAGTGTACCGCAAACTTGCATTCGAAATTTTATGGGGAACAAGTTTAGTAAACGCTCATTTTTTGTAAAAAAGAAAATGACCATAACTGAATTTCGTGAAAACGTAATTTTGGTTTATTGGAGAGGAATGGTTGAGTAGACAACCAGGCTAACCTTCGATCTTCGAGACCACGACAAGACGAAAATCTTTTAATTCAAAAAGTAGTAAATAATAAAAAGATTCGGGGACGTTGTGTCGAATGTTATGAAAAATTTAGCAGAAAAGGAGTTCGAATTGATGGTAAATTGAAAATGGCGACTCAAATTTATACTATATACTCAGTTTGTGGAACGTTCATGTGTCGTAACTGTTTCAATGATACGCATTAAAACATTTCCTGTTTTTTTTTTTGTAATTTTCTATAATCTGCAAAAATTATTCTGTTTTGTTTTTAGGAGCACCGTCAGATTCCAAGTTTCAAAGAAGAACGGTCATCCGTAACCCAGGCCCGACAGAAACGAAACATATTTAATATTTTATATGTTGTGTTTTGTTAAATTACATATATTTTATATTCGAAATCAATGGCTAACACCGAAAAATATTGCCGTATGTTTTCGTTCAGGCTATACGTACACAAAAAAAATACAAAACGCCTATATATTATCTATAAAATTCGTATATGTTGTATATTCGTGTAATTAAATGACGATACAATGCAGCTGGATATATGAAATTGAACTCTTGATACAACAGTTGACTCAACACGACTTTGTGAGGAGAAATAAAGAAATAAAGTTAACTTATAGGATTCATTAAAATCGTGGCATTTGATGATTTATTGCATATTAGTTAAATGTACAAAAACGGTCACGTACTGCCTGCATGCTATCATAACATAACGGCACAGGTAGCTTGGCGGTGACAGAAACCAATCATGCTGTCTCTCTCTTTCATTAAAACAACAATGGCGGAGCGGGGCGGGTAGAGGTGGGTCGCCGGGTGCACCAACGCAGCGCAGCGGCCGGCGCAGTCCTTTGTGCTCTGTGATTTCGACGATTTTTGGCTTTCTCTTTACTGGACTTGATTTTTGCATTGTGAGTGGTTCGTTGATATGTCAAACAATATTAATAACACTACTCAACACTTAAAAAATATCTGACCCAATTCATATTATTTCATAATAAGCTTGACCAATATAAAAATACTGTATGCATTTTATTTCGATATCACATCTGGTTATAGGGATAAATATTTTTTTATTTTTTTACCTACCTACAAAAGTTAAAATGCGGGTAGTCCGGAAACTTATTACTTTTGCAAATGGAACATAGTGCATTTGTTAGGATATTAACTGACTTCTAAAATGTCGCGAGTGTGTGTTAACAGTCCTGATTTATTTTGCTATATTTGTGGCGAGTTTACGCCGAAATCGAAAAAAAAAACCACTTTCTGACTTAATTAAACAGTGCTATCAAGCTTATTTTAACCGTGTCGTAAGGAATCAAGACAAGTCATGGGTTCCTAAAGTGTGCTGCTTAAGATGTTATACATATCTCAATGGTTGGTGTAAGGGAACAACTAAAAAAATGCCATTTGGTACGCCAATAGTGTGGATGGAGCCAACGAATCATGCCGTCGATTGTTATTTTTGTTTAACGCAATTAAAGGGGTTTTCTGAAAAATCAAAACGAAGTATTAAGTATGCCAACGTGCCATCGGTCATAAAACCTCAGCCACATTCTGACGAGTTACCTGTTCCTGAGTGCCCAGTGAATTTAATTCAGACAGTTGAAGTCGACTCGAGTTCGACGGATAGTGAAAATAGCGAGGACCCCCAATATGTCCCAAAATGTGCATCTGAGCCACTTTTATTGAATCAAAGTAGGCTTAATGACTTAATAAGAGAATTAAATTTACCCATTGATAAGGCACAATTATTGACATCCAGATTACAGCAATGGAATCTATGTGAATCAGATGTGAAGGTATCTTTTTATCGTAAACGACATAGCTCACTGGTTCCGTACTATTCTAAAGAAGATGGCTTAGTTTTTTGCCATTTTTATGTAAATGAATTAATGGCACAGCTTGGGCAAAATCATGTAGCTGCTGAATGGCGTTTATTTATTGATTCCTCAAAAAGTAGCTTGAAAGCAGTATTGTTGCATAATGGAAATGAGTTACCGTCCTTGCCCCTCGCTTATAGTGCTAATTTGAAAGAAACTTATGACGTTATGAAACTTTTATTAGAAAAAATTAAATACAGAGATCATAAATGGCCAGTTTGTGCAGATCTTAAAGTGGTTGCTTTGTTAACAGGCTTGCAGTCAGGCTATACAAAATATTGTTGTTTTCTTTGCGAGTGGGATAGCCGAGCTCGAGCTCAACATTTTATTAAAAAAGATTGGCCATTACGTCACTCTCTAGTAGTGGGCCAGAAAAACGTAAAATTTGAACCATTGGTTGAGCAAGATTATTTTGCCGGCATTGCACATCAAACTGGGGCTCATAAAAATTTTTGTGAAAAAAATAAACAAAGAAGGTGCGGCTTTCCAGTTTCTCAAGCAAAAGTTTCCCAAGCTTAGTGACGCGAAAATTAAAGAGGGTGTTTTCGTAGGTCCAGACATAAAAAAGCTGATTCAAGATCCATCTTTTATATCTGCTCTCAATAATATTGAAAAACAAGCATGGAACGCTTTTGTCGATGTCACTAACAATTTCCTTGGTAACAAGAAATCTAAAGATTTTCGCGAAAAAATAAAAGTTTTATTGGACTGCTACTATAAAATGGGATGCAATATGTCACTTAAGTTGCATTTTCTTCACTCGCATTTGGACTTTTTCCCTGAAAATATGGGATCAGTCAGTGACGAACATGGCGAACGCTTTCACCAAGATGTTGTCGCATTTGAAAAGCGATTTCAAGGCAGATGGGAGCCTGCTATGCTCGCGGATTACTGTTGGAGCCTTATTAGAGAGACCCCTGCTACTGAGTACAAGAGAAAAGCCAGCCACTCCAAAAAAACTACGCCATTTCAATTAAAATTAGAATAAAATTATGGAAAATTCGTTATTTCGGACATGGATGTTTATCTGGACATTGAGATGTGATGGTGTGTGTATATTTGCATATTTTTATTACTTTAGTGGCAAGAAATAGTAATCACATAATGCGACCTCAGATAAAATCAAAAGTTGAAAATTTGTTGAGTAGTGTAATTGTGCTGCGTGTGAAAGTACACTTCGTCGTCGTCGTCCATACGTTCTCAATGAACGATTACTGGAAACACGCAGATTTTGTAGAGGAACTATTACGCATCGTTGGTGGTGAAGTATGTATTTCATTTTTTAAACTTGTAGTTGATATTTGTAATTAAAGCCTTTCGCAATACTAAAGCGTGTCTTACTCGTATAAAGTGTTGACAGTTAGATACCATCACGACGCACGCAACATCACGCATTATACAGTCCGTATACTCTATATTATATTTTGTATATTATATTTTGTTACAGATAGCCTTTGATGGGACTCGGTCGATTTGCCACTCGTGTCGGCATAGAATCGACGCAGCAATTAATCAAGAGCGACAAGTCCCAGCAGGTCCTGTCCCACCAGCTGCTCTTGTAAATGTATAAGGCATAAGACGTGCACCTAATACGGCTCGGCGATGTTTAATTGACAACTGCAACAACAGATCTCTGCGTCAAGTGCCTACTTCGGTGAAGGTACAACTCCTTAGCTATTATCACTTTTATGTACCAAATCTTGCCCGCATTTGCCAATGGCATTTACTACACATGGTAGAAGAGATAATCAAATGACCGACTTGAATGCGGAGAGTATTGGCGACATTATCAACATGTATACACAAGCTTTGGAACAAAGGTCACAGTTCAATGTAGATGACGTTTCTGACGACGAGTTAAGCTTTTGGACTGGAAGAAACAGAACCATGTTCAACGATTTGCTGAGTCAAATACCAAGCGTTAATCGGTCCTCAAATACTCCACGAAATGACTTGGCTATCTACTTGTGCAAAATTCGATCAGTGGAGCCGAATAATAGATTAGCTTCGCTTTTTAATATATCCGAGCAAACTATTGGAAGAAAAATTCATAAAGTCAGGCAGTGTCTCATTACTGACTTTATTCTATTGCACCTAGGCTTAGACCATATAACCAGGGACGAAGTGATAGCCCGCAACCGGGTTTTACCAAATGTTTGATTTGGTAACGAAGAGTCAACAAAAGCGATAGTTATATTCGATGGAACCTACTAATACATAGAAAAAAGGTTCGAACTTTTTATTTCAACACCGCAGTTATAGCCTTCATAAGTATAAAATTTAATAAAACCATTCATGATCGTGTGCGCGGATGGATATATTTTGGTTTGGATGTAATAGGTCCGTACTCTGCACGGACAACCGATGCTGATTATAATGAAAATGTTATTGCAAAACCATGATGGACCGTGATGATGGACAGTTCTATTTTTTTTCCATGAAGGAGACTCATTTATTTTCCACCGAGGCTTTCGGGATTCAATTCCTTTAATAGAAACATGGCTATGTTGCACACATGCCGCCAAGCAAACGACCACAAGATACGCAATTAAGCACCGAACAAGCTAATAAATCACGACTCATTACAATGGTGCAATGGGTCGTGGAAACTATAAACGGGAGATTCAAGCGCGATTTCAAGATTTTTAGAAACAGAGTATTCAACAAACATGTGCCGCATATACTCGAAGATTTTAGAATTGCTGCAGCTTTTATTAATTATTTTCAAGAACCTTACAGAGATAGTCCATACACAGAAGATTTCATTGAAATATTTAATCAAAATATACAACGCCCCAATCGATTATCTGAGCATGTGGAGGAAAATAATCCGGATATTGAACATTTTCCACAATTAACAATTGCAGAGTTAATTAAATTCTCAATCGGCACGTATCACGTGAAGTTAGCACGGTTGTATTGCAGTGAGCATTTGAAAGCCGCGGGAGTATATAATATGGAAGTATATAGACATCCAGCGGCAATAGAGAGCAGAAACAATAATACTTTAATCAGGTGCAGAATTCATTCGCGACACGTTACGACAAAAATATATTATACTTATATTATATTTGATGAGAATCTAAATGGAATAAACGCAATAACGGAATATTACTGCTCATGCTTGCATGGTAAAAGGACGTTGGGAAGTTGCGCACACGTCATTAGTGTTGTATATTAGGTACTTAGGGTGGGCTAGACTTCGTCAATGTTGTAAGAGATATAGAAATTCAATAAAACTTTACATCGACATACCTATTAGTTTTATTTTATTTGTTTCAATCCTGAAACCCAAGTGATAGATCATAATCATCATCATTTCAACCCATAGCTGTCTACTACTGAACATAGGCCTCCTTCACCGCCAATTGATAGATGCCACTGAATAACCGCGTTTAGTATTTTTTTAGTGTATCGCCTGAACAAAAACATACATAACATACATAAAAATGTTAGCCATTGATTTCGAATATAAAATATAATGTAATTTAACAATACACAATTACCAAAAAAAATGAGATATGTCTCGTTTCTGTCGGGTCTGGGGTTTTTTTTTGTATGGGGCGTGACCGTTCTCCTTTTCTCAAATATACATTGTATGCCAGGCCCAAATACACAGTTAGATTGTCATAGTCCAGAGCTTTAAATCCCTTGAAGCAAATGTATGGAAACATGCGCATTCTTGATACACAATGCTTTGAATACAAACTGTAATGTGTATAATTTTTGATACACACTGCACTAGCATGCGTGTGCAAAAATGATACACTGGTACTTAGCATGTTAAACGTGATTGAGTAACAAACATCCATCCATACATACTTACAAAATTTCACGTTTATAATATAAGTAAGGATAGACATTTACTCAGTTTCACATATAAGTACAAGGTTATGTAATAGGCGTATCGGAAAAAAAGATTTTGAGCACAGTTTCGATAAATTAATACTAATACACGATTTTGCTATCGAAACTGTGCCCAAAATATGTTTTTTTCCGAAACGACTATAAAATCACCTTGTATAAGTTTTAGGCATATAAAAATTCGTATAATATGTTTATAAATATTTCATAGATATAATGTAGATATGGTATATATTTTGTGTTTTTCACCTATTTTAGATATATCGGAGCAATGAGGAAACATGTCTGAAGTAATTGCTAGCGAAGCAATGCGTTACAAGATAGTTCTGATTGTATCATAAATGAAGATTTCCAAAAACAATGTAGTGCATACCAAATTCCCATCAGAGTCGTCGCATCCAGGTTAAGATAATAAGCATAGTATACATAATAAGCATATTATTATAGGCTTTAGTCTGGCGCTTAGAGCCTGGCGAGTCACCTAGAGAGTCGCTTAATAAAACGAACGTTCTAGAACGTACGCCACCGGCCGCACTGCGCGCTTGGCGCCTAGCTAGTCGCTAAGCGTACACCCAAGTAAACAAACGTGTTGGTTTTTTGTAGCGAGGCGCGTGGTATTTTATGAGAAAAAATGGATGAAATATTAATTGCATCAGTTTTTAAAAGAGAACCTCTGTGGAATCCGGGTCATGAACTGCATAAAAATCCAGTTGTTTTAAAGAAACTATGGGAAGAGGTAGCAGTCGAGGTAGAAAAAGATGGTAAGTACTAAAAAGTGATTTATTTATTTATGACTTGATAATTTATTTTTACAATAAGAAATTAATCGTGGTAATGTCTATTATGGCGTTGGATTACGTTTTCAGGCAACGAGTTGTTCTGCCAAGTAACCGATCCAATTCCGTTGAAATAATTCAACAAAATGTCTTTAGTTCGTAATGCGGAGTTTGAAAATCTATATTGAGTCCTGGTGGATATTGGCGCACTAGTAATAGTAGAAACCATGTCCTCTTGAAGCATAGATCGTAACAGTATTAACATTGGTTTCAATAGCTTTCTGCAATATCCTCCATTTTGCTGCCATTATACCAAAACAGCACTCTACACTTCGGCGAGCTCTTGAAAGTCGGTAGTTGTAAATAGTTTTAGTGTTATCGATATTTCTTAATGAAAAAGGCCTCATTAAATAATTCAATAATGGATAGCCACCATCTCCAACTAACACAAATGGGATTTTAGTATTTGTATTAGGAATTTCTTTCTCCGGCGGGATATTGAGGCCATTAGTTTCTAACATGTGAAACAAAGATGAATTTCTAAAATTTCCAGCATCACACTGACGGCCTTCTGCTCCGATATCTACTAAAATAATTTTGCAGTCCGCATCAACTACAGCTTGTAGTAAAATTGAAAAATATTGCTTGTAATTATAATACGTGGATCCACTATTACATGGACACTGTACCCTAATATGCTTCCCATCGATTGCACCAATGCAATTCGGAAAATTCCATTTGTTATAGTACTTATCTGCAATTTCGTACCATTTCTCCATAGTTGGAATTGGCATGTATTCGTCTTTCAGTGTAATCCATAAAATGTTGCATGTCTCGCTTATAATCTCAGAAACTGTAGTGCGACCTAAACGGAAATGGAAAGCAAGAGATCTATAGGATTCTCCAGTAGCCAAATATCTGAAACAAAAAGTAAGTACTTAATGCTTAGTAATATAATAACTGCTGGTTTTTGTTTCAGTCAAAATAGTAAAAGGAAGATGGAAAAATCTGAGAGCATATTTTTTTAAAGAATGTGGAAAAATTGATAAGCCAAAGAGTGGAGATAGCGCTGATAAAATATGTAAAAGTACGTGGCAATATTACGACCAATTATTATTTTTAAAGAGCAAGAAGAACGAGAGCTCCGGGAGAGATTCAAACCTGAGTGTAGATAATTATGATAACTATTCTACAACAACTGACGCAACAATAGAAGAGCTACAGACTACAGATTCTGTGCAGGCTAATTCTACTTCAGAAACAGTTACAAATGATACTCTAGAATCTCAAAGTTACAGTCAAACATCACAAAGAAAAAAAATTCGTATGAGCAGAACCGAAAACAGTGATCAACTTTTAGCAATAGAAAAGAAGAAACTTGAAATGCTCCAGAGGGAAAGTATTAAAGAAAAAAGCGATGATTTACTGTTTTTTGAAAGTCTTTTGCCTTATATGGAAAACAGCCCATTAAGGCGTAAATTAAGGTTAAGATCAAAGATTCAAGATTTAATATTGGCTGAAATGGAAGCTGTAGAAAATAATATTCAACAATCGGTGCCAGTGATGCATATTCCTGTACCGAAAATAAATAATCAACCAATAGAAGAATATGAATTGTATGTCCAGAATTCATCTGAACAAAATGATTCAGCTTTGATTAGTTACATAAACACTTACAAATAAATAATTAAATGAAGCTAAGATGACACTCTGACCAAGAAGAGTCTTTTTTCATAAATTACTACGTTTTTTAAGTTTTTTTAATTAATAAATATAATACATAATATATAATATAGCGTTTCACTTACCTCAATGTAACTACTAGTCGTTCTTCGGCTGGTATGCTTTTTCTAAGATGAGTATCCAAATGAGTTAATTTTCCTTTAACTTTACTAAGAAGTAGATCAAATGTGTCTATGGTCATACGTAAATATTCGTAAAATTTGTCGTCAAAATTACGCAATTGTTTATACAGTACATAAAACTCCCCATACCTTGATCGTGATTTATTTATATCATGAACCCAACATGTTGGGTAAGGCTGTGAAATGATATATTTTAACGATGAATTTTCTGTAAGTAGCAGTTTTAGAGCTATTTTTGAAAGCGACATCTCGTCAACTTGCTGATCAGCAAATGTCTAAGGCACCTAGCGACCCACCACGTAAACCACCTCTAGTGCGGCCACCGTGAATCCTAGCAAGTAGCCAGAATGCAAGCCACCAGGCTCTAGGCGCTAAGTAAGCCACCTGCCTGTGCGGACGTGGCCTAACAGTTTTCTCCGTTGATACATGCATACATATACATATTATATATATAATATATATACATATTATATATATAACGTATATGTACTAATGAGCAATTATCTCCAGCTAAATGTGTTAGTGTTTCTAGAACTAGGCCACCTAATATAAACATACCAAGTTTTTCTGGGAAGTATTCTGAGTATGTTGGGTTTATAGAAATATTTAAATCTACTTGCGTTAATTTTTACAAGGGCCACCATTAGAAATAATAAATAACTTACCAAGAGTAAGTGAAAGTTATAACAATGCTATTCAGTTATTAGATAAACGGTTTTGAAGAACCTGAAGGCTGCTGTTGAGGCCTGGGACCCTATTCTTTTGGGGATACTTATACGTAAACTGGACCTGTATAACTCAAGGTCCTACCACCTAGATCGTGATGAAGAACAGGATCCACCGGTGGAAGATTTCCTAACATACATGGAGAGAGGCGTGGATGCAGCAGAAGGTGCAAAGCGGCCTGCGACAAGCACGGCTACCGCGAAAAGCAAGGTAACATTGACAATGACCAAGACAACGATGGAATGCCTCTACTGTAAGTGTTCCGATAGTAAAATTAATTGTCCCAAATTTAAATTACAATCAAGTAGGCATAGAGTTTCATCCTCAAAAGAAAACAAATTGTGCCAGCAAATGTCTCAATATCCACCCTGGCAAGTGTAAGTACAACTTTAGATGTGGGCAGTGCAAAAAAATCATCACTCATTGCTGCATCTTGATGAAAATGGCACTAGCCCAGTAGTCCTTCTCTCGGGGAAATCTGCGAATAATGTCTTAATTCCCATAGCTAGGGTAAAGGTGTTTGCGAAGAGTGGACAAGAAGTGCACATTAAATGCATTTTGGATTCTAGCTCGCAGGTATCTCTGATCACTCCAAAGGCTATTGAAGTCTTGGGCTTCACTCCTGAGCGAAATAATATCAATCTCATCGGAGTAACAGAGAGCCAGAACAAAGTCAACTATTGCATTCCATTAGAAATACACTCGTTGACATCCCAATTTAACACTATGATTAATTGTCATGTAGTAGATAAAATCACCTGTAACTTACCCCAGTCACCAGTAAATTGAGATAGCATACATATACCACCTGGTGTCACATTGGCTGACGCAACCTTTAACCAACCATCAGAAATAAATATGCTAATTGGAGTGGATGTGTTTTTCGAGGTCCTGCAGCTTGAGCAGCCACAACAGCCAGCACATAGGGACTCTCCATCGTCTCCGAGGCTTATGAACACAAAACTTGGGTTCATTGTTGCTGGAGCTTGGACCGCTAATATTATAGAAAAACAGGTTGTACTCGTATCCTTAATTTGTACTAAATGTGAATCTGGAGTGAGTGACAGTGTTAGGAAGTTCTGAAAGGCAGGGTGTGTTCCGGAATTGCTAGTAGAACAGGACTCAGAGCAACAATTAGTTGAGTCTATTTCTACAAACTTAGTAAAATTAGAGAATAATAAATTTACTGTTGATTTGCCATTAAAGATGGAAACCTGCAACTTAAATAAAACTTAAGGCAATTCATTTGATATAGCATTGCACAGGTTTCTAAGTCTTGAAAAAAGAGTTCAAAAAGATTCAAGGTTATTGACTGACTACAAAAAATTCATAGAGGAATATGTCAGTCTTGGACACGGGCACTATATTGATGTAGGTCATTATGATTTTGATAAAGACCCGATTTATTTTTTGGCACGTCAACCTGTGCTGCAGGCTTGGATGGTTTTCGTCCCAGCCATTTAAAAGAGCTCACCTCTCGCTCGGCGGGAGAAAACGGACCTCGCCTACTGGGTCGACTGACGAAGCTCATAAATTTCATGCTCAGCGGTCGGATCAACTCAGCGGTGTGTCCTTACTTGTATGGAGCATCTCTTTGCGCGCTAGCAAAGAAGGGCGGAGGAGTGAGGCCGATTGCTATCGGTAGTGTATTTCGTCGACTTGCGGGCAAGCTGGCTTGCGGAGCGGTGAGAGAGAGTATGGCTGTGTATCTGCAGCCACATCAACTGGGGTTCGGCACACGATTGGGGTGTGAAGCGGCAATCCACGCTACGCGGGCATACGCCATGAATGATAAAAATGCAGACTGCATTGTAGTCAAACTGGATATCTACGAGGGGTATATATATATGGGTATAGATATCTTCAATAAGTACCTAGCCTCATCGCCAGAGGGCGCTGTAGTTTCAAAAGAGTTTTACCACAGTGTAGCACATTCTTTTTTAATTCTTTTTTCAAATTTTCATTCCAATCCCTTCATTTGTTTTAATTTGACAACTTAAGGAAGCGAACGTGTCGATCGGTTTTACAAAAATGGAAAAAGAGCAATATCGTTCGGTAATTCGATTTCTATTTTTGGAAGGGAAAACGCGCATCGAAATCAAAGAGCGCTTGGATGCTGTGTACGGTGACTCTTCTCCATCGATGGCCACCGTCAAGAATTGGTTCAACGAGTTTGCACGTGGCCGTACGTCGGTTTTTGATGAACCACGTCCAGGTGCACCGAAAACAGCTGCTACGGAGGAAAACATTAAAAAAATCCATGATCTCATATTGGCAGATCGCCGATTGAAGGTTCGGGAGCTAGCTGAGACTGTAGGCATTTCAGAAGGAACAGTGCATCATATTCTTCACGAGGAACTCGGCATGAGAAAGCTGTCGGCGCGATGGGTGCCGCGTTTACTCACACCGGAAAACAAGCGCAACCGTGAGACCACATCGGAGACGTGTTTGGCTCTGTTTAAGCGGAATCCAGCGGAGTTTTTGCGTCGTTTTGTGACCGTCGATGAAACTTGGATCCACTGGTACACACCAGAGACCAAGGAGCAATCAAAACAATGGATCCAGACCGGGGAACGTGCTACAAAGAAGGCGAAAACTGTAAAATCTGCCGGAAAAGTTATGGCCACCGTTTTCTGGGATTCACAAGGTGTGATCTACATCGATTACCTCGAGAAGGGTAAAACAATTACAGGGCTTTACTATGCCGATTTATTGGGCCGATTCGACGCCGAATTAAAGAAAAAACGACCCCATCTGGCGAAGAAAAAAGTGCTGTTTCACCACGACAACGCACCGGTTCACACGTCTGCCGTTGCCATGGCCAAATTGGTCGAATTACGCTACGAATTGCTGCCCCATCCACCGTATTCTCCAGATTTGGCCCCTTGTGACTTCTTTCTGTTTCCTAATCTGAAAAAATCACTCGCCGGGAATAGATATGGATCAAATGAGGAGGTCATCGCCGCCACGGAGGCCTATTTTGCAGAGTTTGACAAAAACTATTTTTCGGACGGGTTAAAAAAGTTGGAGCATCGCTGGGCTAAGTGTATCGAACTAAAAGGAGACTATGTTGAAAAATAAATTGCCACTTTTCCAAAATTTTCGTTTACTTTTTGTAGGCTAAGTATTTATTGAATGACCCTCGTACAACGCCTTCATCACTCTCGAGAGAGACATTCTGTTGCGCGAGGTGAGTGATCTGGCTCCTACTATCTATCCCTTCCTTCACCATTTGGTCACTGGCCTTCAAATTTCTTCTATGACAAAGAACTCATTTTGTCACAAGCTGGGGCACAGCAAGGCGACCCACTCGGGCCCCTCGTGTTCAGCTTGGCCATTCACAATATCATCAAGGAACTTGAATCGCCATTGACCGTCTGGTATCTGGATGATGGCACGATTGGTGGTAGACCAGAGGACTTTGTAGACACTATTCTACATTCCATTCTATGCTACCCGGCCTTAGAGAATTTTCACGCTATAATTTTCACCTTCTAGGGTCTCCTATCTTTCCGGATGCTCTCTCCGATGTCATAAATAAGCGCAAAAATCTTCTACAGAACGCTCAAGGACGTCTCGAGGGCTTGTCGGTACATGTAGTGTTGACTTTGTTGCGTATGTGCTTCGCGCTGCCTAATCTTACATACCTGCTGAGAACAACCCCTACTTGAATGTGCGTAGCGGAAATCTCGTCCTTTGACGATGCTCTGCAGTCACTCGTGGAGTCTGTCCTGTTTCCTTCACTGAACCCCAATGGGACTTAGCTTCTCAGCCAATCATATATGGGGGCCTTGGGATACGGCGCGCACAGGACGTTGGCATACCGGCTTTCCTAGCGTCGACGCATGGGGTTGCGGGCCTTGTTGCTGTTGTACTTCACTCTGACAGCATCGGGCCTAATATACCCTTTGCGTCCGAGGCGTGGGAGATCTGGTCGACGCGTAATAATGGTGCGCGGCTCCCGACCGCTCCTTTTATCCAGAAGTCTTGGGACGAGGCGTCAGGCTGGCCCATGAGCGGCGTTTGGGAGGTGCAACTGGGGCGGATCGGGCGAGACTGCTCGCTGTATCACAGCCGGAGGCTGGGGCATGGTTGCAGGCACTGCCGTCGCCTCATCTGGGCACTTTATTGGACGATGACTCTTTGCGTGTGGCGGTGGCTCTTCGCTTGGGCTGCAGTGTGTGTGAACCCCATAAGTGCACCTGTGGTTCCATGGTGGAGGCTGACGGCCATCACGCATTGAGTTGTCGTCGTGCTGCAGGTAGGTTTCCCCGTCATCATGCCCTTAATGACCTGCTGCGAAGGGCCCTGGTTTCGGCGGATGTGCCTTGCGCTCTCGAGCCGCCAGGCCTGTCCAGATCGGATGGTAAGAGACCGGATGGGCTAACGCTCGTGCCTTGGAAGAGGGGTAGGTGCTTGGTGTGGGACGCGACTTGTGTCAGTACCATGGCTGCGAGTCACCTGGGCCGCACGGCTCTTTCCCCTGCGGCCGCGGCCGAAGATGCGGCCAGTAAAAAACGCAAGTGAAGTACGCAGCTCTCGAGCCACAATATATCGTGGTGCCGGTCGCAATCGAGACTATGGGCAGTTGGGGCATGGAGGCAAAGATACTGGTGGCCGACATAGGTCGACGACTAATTGAAAAATCTGGTGACTCTCGCTCCGGATCGTACCTGGTGCAAAGGCTAGCCATTGCAATCCAGCGCGGTAATGCGGCCAGTGTTCTGGGCTCCTTTTGTTTCGCACTACGATTGTAGTAACTACTTCTGTCCTTGGTATATTGAGAATGCTATACAAGAACCGTATTCAGTCATTTCATCAACTACCGATCTACTATCAACACCCCAAGCGAACACTCCGTTTTCTTCATTTTCCGAATCAACACCAAGTTGTACTAGAAAACGAAAAAAGATTTCTCGAAAGGATGTAGGTAATATTAGACGTCGACATGTTGCAGATTGGATTGATAATAAGAGGAAGAAGCTAAGAAATTTAGGCAAAGAATATATGAGTCGTGATGGTACAATTAGACTTGCGAAATCTTTAAAACCGATGCGTCCGGAGAATTGTAGGCAAAAATTTTCTTCAAAAATTAGTAGCGATGAAAGGATATCCATTTTTAATAAATTCTGGAATTTAGGTACCGGAATGTAAAAGTAGAGTTTTTACTGATACAGCATCAAGGTGTAATTTTACTTTAATTTATAGACTGAAAGTGAACAGAGGTGATGAAGACGAATTTATGATTGTTTGTAAGAGGACATTTTTAAATACTTTCTCTATCAGTGAACAATTTGTCTACACTGCTTTGGAAAAACTAGATGTAACAAGTGGTTTAATAGAAATGGATCAGCGAGGACGCCATGATAATCATCGTAAGGTGATAACCGAAGACGTTATTAAAAGTGTGTGTGATCACATCAAATCTATTCAACCCGTGGAATCTCATTATACGCGAAGTAGAAGTGATAAGCTTTATTTAGACGGTGATTTGAATTTTCATCGCTTATTTGATTTATACAAAGAATGGTTTGACGAACAGGTACACTCCTCTAAAGCTAATACTGAAAGGCAATATCGTGATATTTGAGTTTTTACGTTCCTAAGAAGGACCAATGCGACAAATGCCACATTTATAAAAACAAATCTACACCGACATTAGTTGAAAGACAGCTTTATGAATCACATATGCACAATAAAGAACTGGCGCGTAAAAGAAAGTTGTTGGATAAAGAAGCAGCCATAACATCTGACGGAAAGATATTAACAGCTACTTTTGATTTTCAGAAAGTACTTAATGCTCCACACTGTAATTTGAGTATTCTTTATTATAAACGTAAACTGTCAATATTCAACTTCACTGATTTTAATCTTGTGGGTAAAGAAGGTACTTGCTTTATGTGGCACGAAGGACATGGTAAAAGAGGGGCTAATGAGGTTGCCAGCTGTTTGATGAAATTTATTTCAAAACATAAGGACTTAGGGACAAACGAATTTAGATTTTGGTCAGATAATTGTGTGGGCCCAAATCGCAATCGCATAGTTTATGCGATGTATATGTATGCTGCCGCTAATTGCCAGGTTTCTATTCGTCATTGTTTTTTAGAAGTTGGACACACCCAAAATGAAGGTGATAGCGTTCATGCTTTAATAGAAAGATCCGCCAAAAACAAACTTATTTATACTCCACAGGAATGGTACTGTTTGGTACGTTGGGCTAAACAAGACGGTAAACCTTATATAGTGGATGAAATGCAGTACAGAGATTTTTCAAATTTTAAATTGTTGTTACAAGGGGATGGGATCAAGAGTGACAATGGAGATAGGGTGCAATGGAACAAAATTAAAGAAGTTTTTGTAAAATCTGAAAACCCCCATAAATTGTACTATAAATATGATATGGCTAGTAATGATTATTATGTTCTATCGGTAAAAAAAAAACAAGGCGTCAATGTTCAACAGATTCTTCTATCTCAGTTGAATCATTGTACCAAAGTAGCCTTCCAATTCCTAAAGCCAAAAAAGATGATTTAATTAATATGTGTAACTCTGAAATTATTCCCAGTGGTTATCACGATTTCTTTACAAATCTGCCATCGGTGAATGTAAGCGATAATGATCGCGATTCTGACCTTGATCACTTAGTTTAAGAACTTGCTCTTGATTTAAACGAAGGTGACACTTTACTTATTTTTTTTACAAGTTTTATTACGTAAGTATTATTTTTTGTGCCATTCAAATGAGTCTGATAGTGTTATTTTAAACTTTAGATTATTAGTAAATACGTACAAGGGGTAACAAAATTAACATAGTTTAAGAATAGTTACTGACTGCTAGTTTTATTACATCTTAAAAATGATTATTTAGTTTGTACTACTTGCCTAACTAAAAAGTATAATGGTTATTAAAATAAAGAATAATTGAAAATGTTATGTTTATTTGTGTGACTAGAAGATTTTTATGTTTAGTCAGAGTTTATGTTATGTTGATGGATCTCAAAGTAAGAGATTTAAAAAAAAATAACAATTTTAGTACTAAGGTACCTTAAAATAATTAAGATTACCTAGGGCTTTTTAGTGATTCGTATTCATGAATAATAATGATATTTTTATCAATAAAAATGTTTAATGTTATGTTTTTTTATTCCTTACCTAAAATTAATCCTGATTATTTTTATTACAATAAGGTTACAAAATTTACTTTATTATTATATAAAATTTTAACAGAGTAGAATGTATTATCTACTATTTACAATACAAATTTACTGATTTTTACAAAGTAGAATATAGTATCTATGACATACATCACATAATATTGTATACTGTCCAAAGTAATTTAGAGTGACTATGACATACTACAATTTACTTCTAATGATGGTCGACGTAAAATATTTTAAGTGACTTTTCTCAAAAACAAACAAATAATATGAATGAAACTACTACACAGAATTATGACTTACCTATACCGAATTCGCTTGCAAATTCTTAAAAATATTGGTTATCATCTCAGTGAACAATCATCAATAAACAATGATCGGATCTTTGAACAGCTGTACTGTAAAGTTGATCAAATGCACTTACGATATTATTCGTAGGTGTTGATTTGTCATGGTTAAAACAATTTTTCAAAGATATTAACATTAATCATGAATGCATAACTCTATGTATTAATAACCAGAGCACTATTAAACTAATAAATAATCCAGTGTACCATAAAAAAACAAAACACATAGATGTTAAATTTAATTTCATTAGAGAAAAGGTCAAAGAAAAATTAATTGACATTAAATATGTGCAGAGTTCAGATCAACTGGCTGATATCTAACCAAGGCCCTGCCTACTGGTAGATTCGAAGGAATGCGAAATATAATATTGTCTGCCATGTAATTGTATAGTTTTTAAGTTTTTTTTTGGAGTATGCAACTTTAAGTTTATTCTTATATAAAATTTAGTGGGAGTATTGAAGTAAATTTTGTTTTTGGTTATGTTTTACTTAGTAATCCACCTGATGGCGCCACTGTTATATGTAACCGTCATGGCGGTTTTACTTGTACTGTGCAATGTGTGTGGCTTGTGAAATAAAACAATTATTTCAGTTTAAAGTACAATTCTTGTTTATTATTTAATTCCCAAGTATTGTTGAGCCCACCGAAAGTCCTTGGTCGTCCTCTGTTCTGCTGACTCCCAAGAAAAATGGCGAGCCTAGATTTTGTCTAGACAGTAGGAAATTGAACTCAGTCACTAGGAAGGATGCTTATAACTTACCTTACATTTCAGAAATTCTGGACAACTTACCTATCTATCCTATCCTAAAAGTTTCTGGCAAATACATTAAAAAAGAAGATCGTTGTAAGACTGCTTTTTATGTCCCCACTAGAGAAACATTTTGCTTTAAAACCATGGCCTTTGGTCTTACAGGAAGCCCGGCAACGCAGCAACGTCTGGTTGATCAACTGTTTTGTGGTCCAGAATTTGAGAATAGAGTTTTTGTTTTTGTCGATGATATAGTCTGTGTATCATCCTCCTTTAGTCATCTATATATCTCTCCTGTTACTTATAATAAAAAATTAAAAGAGGCTAATTTAACAATTGGAAATTTTTCAAAGAAAAAATATTTCTAGGCCATAAAATTTAAGAAAAATGTCTCGTAAGGCCTTGCATACTAAAAATAGTACAAAATAGTGCATAGCATTCAAACCTAATTTAAGTCAAATAGTACATGAGCTATCTACCCAGCATACTAAATTTAGTACAAAAGAATAAAATGGAGATCCTGATTTTCTTTTTTAATGTTGGCAAGTTTTATGTGGCTCTTGTCATCACTTAACTCTTTAATTTTTGGTTTATGCCGTCATTGTGAAAAATATATTTGACATTAGCTATCTTTCACTCAAAATGGCGGAACGGAGACGACGTTGTCCAAATCAAGGTAAGCTAATCCAAGATTTTTATAAAAATCTTATTAAATTAATAATATAACTTCATTTACAATGATTAGTTATCAATCATTTTATAAGAAAACGTAAAGATTTTGCATTATTATTTATGTTCTACTATTTTATGGCTCCCGAAAAATTGTTACTTTTTTTTAGCACATTTGGCGTTAATTATATAGGTATCTTCATAAAATATGTACTAATTTTAGTAGTTTCGGTTTTTAGTAAAAATGACTCAGATAATATTATTAAAACTATTTTTCTATTTCCTACAGGGTTAAGTTCAGACGAAATTATCCTAAATCTGAATGAGTCCGATAATGAATTTAGTGACGAAGACGAGACATATCATCCAGATGCGGAAGACCGTATTTCTTCGTCTGATTCTGATTCATCCACCGAGTCCGAACCTGAATCTGAAGTCCAATCATCATCACGCGCCAATACCTCGAGTTTACGTACGCGTGTTCGACGTCGGATCGGTGGTCACATTCTTCGCGGTCGCCATGCAGTATCCAATCGGTTAGTGACAAGACTACCTGTTACTCGTTCTGGTCCAGCATGGGTCGAACACAGGTTCATAGCAAGCCCCCAACAACTAATGCATCAGTCCTATCTTCCTCCATCAAACTTTGAATTAAAATTTGACTATTTTTATCAGTACTTTCCAGAAGAGATGTTTCAAGTAATTGTAAATAAAACAAATCAGACTTATGTGGTTAAAACGGGCAAGAGTCTTGAATTAACAGTTATAGAATGCAAAGTATATGTTGGGGTCACTATGGTAATGTCTTGCATAAATTATCCCATTATGCGCATGTACTGGGAACAAAAATGGCGTGTCGCAATGATTGCAGATGCTATATCAAAGATAGGTATACATTGATAAGAAATAATTTAAAATTGGTGTATGATGATGACATAACGCCTGAACAAAGAAGTCGGGACCAATTGTGGAAGGTTCGGCCACTATTAGACAGTGTTAAGAATGGGTGTCAACAACAAGTTCCAGATCAAAAAGTTGCGGTAGATGAAATGATGATACCCTTTACGGGTAGGTGTGGTATGAAGCAGTACTGCCCAAACAAACCAAATCCTACAGGCCTAAAGGTTTTTGTTCTGGCAAACCCAGATGGGTTAATACTAAATCTGAAAGTTTATCAAGGTGCCACCACTTTTCCCGAGTTAGTCGATGCTGGATTCAGTTTAGGAGAATGTGCTGTTCTTAAATTAACTGAGGTGTTGGTTCCGGGATCTATTGTGTACCATGATAGATATTTCACTACAGTGAAATTAGTTGAAGAGCTGTCGAAAAGAGGTATTTCATCTACAGGTACCTTAATGAAAAATAGAATCCCCGCAGCCGTAAGGGAAGTATTAATTGCCGACGGGGAACTTAAAAGAAAGGGCCGCGGAAGTTATCAAGTTATAACGAGAGATGACGATAATATGGCTATTACAAAATGGCTTGACAACAAGCCAGTTATTATGTTGTCTAGTATTTATGCTGACAATAATACCGATGAATGCAGACGGTGGTGTAAAAAAGACAAACAATATGTAATGGTCAAACGACGAAGTTATTCAAGAGTATAACTCTAAAATGGGAGGAGTAGATATGGCCGATAGGCTCTTAGCTGTTTGTCCGGCAAGAACTCGTACTAAAAAGTGGACTGTACGTTTTGTCTCTCACATGATAGATCTGGGCATAACAAATTCATGGATACAGTTTAGGAATAATCAACTTATAAAAAATGTACCCCGTAAAAAAATACAACAACTAAGATTTTATAAAATGGAGTTTGGGGAATCGCTAATAGAATGTAATTCCATACCTGTTATTAGTGAATTGCAAGAGGAAAATATTGCTCCGATAAAGCGCCCAGGCCGTCCTGGAGCTATTCTACTACCGTCAAGTATGAAGAGAAGACATGGAGCACTGCATTTGCCATCAGTGATACCAAAGCAACAAAGATGCCGTCGTTAAGGGTGCATCGGTAGAAGCACAATTTTTTGTACTTTTTGCCAAGTTTCTTTATGTTTAACAAAAGATAGACAATGCTTTGTTTCATTTCATTCTGAATGAAATGAAACAAAACATTGTTGTGATGCGTGATTGATCTCAATAGTAATTATTAAGAAAAAAATGTTAAATTATAAGAAAAAGAAAATTGTTACACCTATTTGTTTCTGATGTCTATGTCTTTTTGTTTTGAGTTTTTATTTTAATTGTTCTTTACGTACTAAATGACACTTGTTGATTGATCTCAAAGATATTTGAAATAAAATTATTGCACAAGAAAAAAATAGTTGTCATACTTTAGTTTGTATTTTGTTTTATTTTTATTTCAAGTAAATATATAAAAAAATGTTATTAATTGAGTTTACTTTACTAAAACCTAAAGGCTTAAAAAAAGTACATATTGTACGAAGCTAGTTACGTACTGAATGCCTAATGTACTAAAAATAACCCAAATTCAGATTTCAGATTTCAGATTTCAGATTATAAAGGTAAAAGGGAAGAAACTTTTGTAGAGTGAGATAGGATTTGGTGTAGAGATTATAGGAACTCTAATAAGAAGGTTTGGGTTGAGGGCGTTTGAGTTTGAGTGACAGGGTCTATTTTTGTAAACTTACTAATGAAAATTTAATTTGGAAAAGACACTTGAAACAGATTAGGCGAAATAGGTCAGATAATTTAGAGGATAGGTCTGAGGAATGTTTAGCCAATAGTAATGGGTTTGTAAAGAATCAAAATTTTAATACAAAACTAAATGTATTGCCTATTTAACATGAAGGTACAGATCTTGCTGAACCAAATAATGGTTTAAATAATAATATGTTGTTGAACCAGTCTGTGAATGAACCAGATGTAATACGAGAAGATTGTTTGGTCCAGGAAGTATCTAAGGCAAGTGAAAATTGTGTCGTTCATTTTAAAATTAATGTAACTCCGTAATTTACATATATGCGTATTTTTTCATAATGGACCCATAATTAATCATATCTTTCATTATAAAAGTGAAGCAACAAATGGCGTTACTAGTGCAGTTCGGAAACAGATTTTAATTAATCTTCACTATAATAGTGAAGTAAGTCACGAGTCACTATAAAAGTGAAGTCCGTAGTTGATTCACTTTTATTGTGACCGCTGTTTGTCAGTTAGTACACGCATCGTGATCTTCTTTGAAAAAAGTATTTATAATAGCTGTTTGTGTAGCTTTTAAATACAATATGTCGAACATAGAAGATTTTAGTGATTCTGGGTCTGAATATCAGCCTATTTCCGAAGAAACTCTTACAGAATCTGGTAAGTGATAAATTCATTCATTGTTTTTCTAACCTCAAAACGTGTTGTCAGAAATAAAGATTAAATTTATGAATTTCTTTTAAAAACAGATACTAGCCATGATGAACATCTTGAGCAGCTAACAGCCGCACTCAGAGAGGTTCATTAAATTAGTCCTAAGTAATACTAAAAGTTGACGGCACATCCCAGAGACATAATTTAAGGGCTCATTAGCTAATGACAGCTTTAAATTTCCGAAGGGCGGAGCAGTGTCGAATTGCTTTATCGATTCTGCATCGATAAGGCGTTGAGTAGCCACACCTAATACAGCCAAAGTAAAACGTGAAAAAATATACGAAACAAGTTCATAATTTTTATTTGTAGTAATATAAATGATAATTAGTTCATTTACTATTATTTTCTTCGAACAGGCAAAATTAAATACCTATATTCACATAATTACAACAAAGCAATCGGACATTTTTATTCCATGGCATCACTGATGTCTTTGTCACTGGAAGTTGTTCATGTTGTTGTAATATTTTATTTTTTTGTTTTGTTTCACCGGGAGAGAACACAGTTTTCGTGTTATAATTTATTATTTTCAATTAACTTACATCATGGTAAGTATCGCTACAAGTACACTATTTTATCATTAATTTATTGTAAAAAAGATACACTATTCTTAATTCAGCATTCATTTCAGGATTTACAATCAAAAACACAACGCAAGAGAGTAGCTAATTTCACCACTGATGAGGAGGCTTTACTGGCGCAATTAATTAAAAAGAGGCCAATTATAGAGTCTAGAATTACAGACGGCAAATCGATCGCCAAAAAACAAGCCACGTGGGAGTTAATTACTCAAGAATTTATTTGCAATGCAAATGTACATAAGGTATATAGTAGTGTCCATTGTTACTCATTAGTGAAGTCTGTTATGGATGATTTATACTCGTAATATTACTTAATTGTCATGGTGTTTATTACAGCATGAAACTGCTACCTTGAAAAAGGGCATGGGAAAGCAGTCACGTAAAGCTCATGCTACAGAACGTGGGAATTTGATTAGAACTGGGGGTGGTCCACATGCACCTCCACCGCCACCACAACAGGAAGCCATTATCAGCCTGGTTGAAAAAGTGAGTATCATAATAATTAATTTTGTCTACCTACTGTTTCTTTTACTCCTTATTCAAAGAAATATGTTTAACTGTGAAAACTTGTTAATGGCCTTCAGATATTTATTTATTCAAGATTGCACACTGTACACTAGCTGTAAGTTTTCCAAATAAAATAAAAAAATAAAAATAAAAATACCTTCCAAGGCTCTAAACTGCTCATACACAATGTCATGATTTTCATCAATTCAATGGTTTTAGTCAGACCATGTGGTATTTATTAAAAATTGTATGTAAAGTTTATATTTTTGCTTTTCTAATCCACTATTGGTATTATCAGGCTGCACCCATGATGAGAAATGAGGTTTATAATGCATTTGATAGTGATGGGGCTATTTTAAATGTCATAGAAAATAGCAGTCAAGCATTAGACTGTTTAGAACAAAACATTTGTACAGAAGACATCGCTTTGACTTAGTAGGTGAGTAATTAGTTATGAATAATGATGACATTATTTACGCATTAACTCTTTGTCACAGATATTAACAAAGCCAGCAGAATTGCCTGAAAATAAAGAAAATGTTTTGAGCCCCTTAATCACGGGTACACCAAAAGGCAAAGGTATTGTTTTTATACAATTAAATTCATCCTATGTCACAAAATAGTTTGTATCACTTATTAAAAGCTTAGTATTTCTATTGCAGATTGGCTAACACAAAAGTTTTCTGTAGGATTGGACACCACAGAGCAAGTGCGTAAACCAACAGATTATATCCGTCGGGAGGCAGTGCTTAGAATAAGAAATTTAGAACATAAGAAAAAGAATGATATGCAACTATTTGATAAACAGGTATTATTATTTTGAACTTAAAACCAACTTTGTAATGGTACATTACAGTTTAAATTTACATACATACATATAATCATGCCTTTATCCCCGGAGGGTTAGGCAGAGGTGAATTAACACCCACATTTCACCAGTCTGTATTCGGTCCCACGTAATAGGTGAGGCTATTGCCGTATTCCGGGCACTCCATTTAATTACTAACAACAACTAACTGGTAATTTTTTTACAGTTGACAATTCAAAATTTGAAAGAGAGGGCACTAATATTTGAGGAGGAACAAAAACAAATATTACAAGCAAAACAGTTGGCATTAACAGAAAAACAGTTGGAAAATGAAAATATTAAACAGAGGACACTTCTATATGAGGAACAAAAGAACAAATTATTGCAAGAAAAATTGAAATTAGATTTAGAAAAATCTAAAATAGAATTAGAAGAATTAAAGAAATCATGCTCCAAATGAATAAGGAATTCCTTTGAAACATGATTTCTTTACTTCTTCCTCACTAATAAATACAGAGGATAAGCATTGTCTTTTGTTAGTTGAGAATTATGGTAATTCATAGATTAACTATAGAACATATCCGGTTTTGTGATATCTGTCTGCCTGCTCTCTTCCTTTTCTTACTTCTCGTGTGTGATGTGATGTTATCGTAAAGTCATAATAAATCTAATATGATCATAAGTGTTATTTCCAAAATATTAACAGTAAATATTGTAATACGATGCACACCAAAGCTGCTTAATTTATATGTGCTGATTTTCATTCCATGTTGTGCCGTAATAAATTACATAACCAACTGCATACTTTTTATTCAACTCCATTTGTGTTAACTACGCTGACGCCTCTGCGCACCACGCTCTCACCATCAGGTTATGAGCCCAGTATCCAGATTACCAAGTGGAGTATAATTGAAAATCGAGTTAGTTTTATTTTTATACCATTATGGCGGATGAACCGAATTCCAATGTTTCTACAAATGGCGGACAGTTGCCTCATGTCCCTCAAACTACTGCATTTGACAAATTGGATGGAATTGGTACATACTTAAATTGGAAATATTATATGCGTATGACTTTAATTATGGAAGGACTGTGGTCATGTACAGATATGCCTGGAGAACCTAAGTGTGCACTGGATTCACGTGCGGTCGTTCGAATTTGTTTAGCTGTTAAACCAAACTGCATTCAATATGTCAGAGATGCGAGTTCTGCCAAAGATGCATGAAAAAATCTTGCAGATGCATTTGAGGATAAAGGCTTAGTGGTTTACCTCAACAATATGATGTACCGGTTTCCGGTCTTGAAACAGCAAGTCTCACAGAATCCTTAACAACTGAAGTTGTGAGAGCACGACTACTTCAAGAAGAATTTAGAAGAAAAACCAGTGATAATGGAGAATCTGTTGCAATGATGGGCAGTTATAAAAACAAGAAAATAATTTGTCACTACTGCAAAAAGGAAGGACATATCAAGTCTCAAGTGTTATAAATTGAAAAATGATCAGAAGAAGAAGAAACAGGACCTGCATTTCATGAACGGGATTAGATAATTGATAGTGGCTGTTCTTCTCACATGTGTCGTGATCATAGTAGTTTTATAAATTTGGACACTAAGATTAAAACTAATATAACAGTTGCCAATAATACTTCTATACAAAGTTGTGGTTCTGGTAAGGTTTCTCTTTATATGAATAATGATGAAAGACTGTTGGAAAATGTTTTGTTTGTACCCAAAATTTGTCTGTCAATTTGCTTTCCGTAAGTCAATTAACTAAATCAGGCTATAATGTCAATTTTAACAATGATAAATGTGACATAATTTGCACTGTCACAGTTCGCGGTAACAAAGGAATTTCTAAACACACACAGGGATTTTTAGTAGGCGATACTACTAATAATACAAAGTCTATTTCAGAACAAGCTCTAGCTGCATCGAGTGTGTCAATGGAATTGTGGCACAGTCGCCTTGGACATCTAAGTTTAAGTGGTATGTACACCTTTTGTAAACATGTACATGGTGTTGCTTTTGATGATAGCGGCCGTGACATTTTGAGGGATTGTATTCCATGTATTGAGGGGAAGCAGGCAACGCACTCTTTTCCTAAAGGTCTGGCAAAGCGAGCTCGGGAACTGCTATCGGTGGTACATTCCGATGTTTGTGGACCCCTGAGTGTTAGCAGCTTAGGTGGAGCAAGATACATTGTAACGTTAACAGACGAGTTCTCTAAAAAGACTTATGGCTACTTGCTAAAACATAAATTTGAGCTAATGTCTTATTTTATTAAATTTAAGAATTTAGTTGAGAATTAGACTGGTTGTAAAATTATATATTTGAGGACTGACAATGAAGGAGACTATTGCAGTCATAATTTTGAAAATTATTTATCTAATGATGGAATTAAACACCAAACTACTGTTCCTTTTCTGAACCTGAGTTTCTGAACGATTAAATAGAACTCTTATAGAGAAGACTCGTTGTATGCTTTCTGAAGCTCGTCTCGACAAGTAATTTTGGGGAGAGGCTGTGATGACAGCAATATATTTAAAGAGAAAGAAGAGAAATTTATCCTGCTTCATTATGGCCCCTACAAAGAGGACGGTAGATGCAAATGACGAGACTAGAGAGGTATCTGACCCCAAGAGACCTAGAATAAATCTAGACAGGTCTATGAAAGAGAAAGTGCTGAAGTACATCATAGAGTCAGCAGTGTCCGTATATGTACTATATGGAGTGGGTAATAAAATCATGGACATCACTATGGCTCATCAAGTTTCTAGCATCTTACAAGGTGGCCACAACATAATGAGAAGGATGGCCAATGCAAGAGTCACAGATTCCCCACAGCTCAATCTGAATGCCACAATATCAAGTGATGATGTAACCCACAACAAAACATACAGGGAGGTAGTTGCAGCCAAGCTTCTGAGGAAGGTCTTGAGTACACACCTTCTAATAGGTCAACTAATGACCACTGGTATGCTAACCCTTTGTTTAATGTTGTATCAGCTTTTAAACTTAGGTATGATGAGATTAGACTGGGTGTAGGTAAGATGCCTATAGCTAAAGCAGGAGAGACAACCACTAGTGTAGACGTCACCCAATTTGGTATAACTCCTGCTCATCATATCCTATTAGAAGGATCCACTTACAAGCCGGAAAGAAGATCAGCAATGGCTCAAACATTGGGTCCTCTCACTGCACGTTGGGCACCACAGTTTTGTTAGCGCCTTCCTGAGGAGAATGTGGCGCTTTTGTATTTGGGAAGACAGCAGGGTACCTTCAATACAGATATTTTATTTTCTGGGTAAAGCTAAGTTTAATGAACTTATAAAATGCCAAGTTACAATAGGTAAGTACAATCGATAGCTCTTAATTAGAGAAAGAGGACCGTGTGCTAAGGGGATCGCCGATGAAGTGGCCGAGGCCGGGCTCCAGTGTCGTCCGCGCGCCCTCGCCAACGGGGGCCATCTAGTAGCATACGGGCGAACTGCTATGCTTCATGTTGTACTTCGAGTAGACGATTGCGTTCCGTCTTCAGTTTGTAATCGTAGCTATTATGGATAGATGGCGCTAGCAGAATAGGACCCCTACAGCAGCTTTGTCTGGCGGCATTTCAGAAGAAGCATGGTCTGGATGTAAACCTGACTTGAGTCATTTAAGAGTATTTGGTTGTAGAGCATTCTCACTCATTCCTGATCATAAGCATCGTAAGCTGGATGCTAAGTCAAAGGAATATATATTTGTAGGTTATTGTGAGAACTCCAAAGGTTAATAGATCCTGAATGTCCCACTACTGTAATAGAATCTAGAAATGTGCACTTTATTGAATTGTCTAACAATGATGACAATATTCAATTGATTAATAATGATAATTTAATTAATGTTAACCCCACTAAGGATATTATTGGCGATATTCCATTACGTGGCAATTTAAATTTGATTAATTCCAATGTAAAGAAAATGTCTGACTTTGACATTCCTGACACTGATTCTAATGTTGTAGTTTATGATTTCATTCATGGTTCAACACCAAATATTAGCTGTGATAATAGTAATAATGCAGATATTATTAGTGAACCATCGTCAATTTTAGATATTCAAAAGGAGAGCTGCACAGTTGAAGTTGAGGCACCCAACTTGAGCAGATCCGTTGATGTGGTAACCTTGCCACAGCAGCAGGTTGATGCAACTACATCACCGTCGCAGTATGTTGATTGTTGGTCACCCTATGGAGGAAACCGTGACCATTCTTGGAGAGATAGCTCAGGTGAATCAAGTGAGAGCTGCGAACTAGATTTAATAAGCACCTCGCCAAGTAACCGCCCTATAAGGAGTACCAGGGGAATACCTCCCATAAGGTATGGTAATTTTGACTATTCTCTTTACTCTCAAACCTCATGTATGATGCTATGGTTAGTCTTAATCATTTGAGATGGCAGGCTGCCATGCAAGATGAATATGACTCATTATTGGAAAATAAGGTATGGAAATTAGTAGAGCAAGAACTCAATACAAACATAGTTAAATGTAAGTGGGTTTATAAAGTCAAACAGGATGCGACTGCTAATTTTGAAAAATATAAAGCGCGATTGGTAGCGCGAGGGTTCAGCCAGAAGCCTGGTATTTATTATGGAAAAACATTTTCACCTGTAGTTAGGCATTCCACAATGCGAATTTTATTTAATTTAGCCAATGAATTATATATGGACATTGATCATATTGATATTACTACTGCTTTTCTGAATAGTTCTTTAAAAGAAGAAATTTATATGGAACATCCAAAAGGTTTTGTTATTGATAATAATAAAGTGTGTTTACTACAAAAAAAAAACATTTATGGCCTCAAACAAGCCAGTAGAGCTTGGAATGAGACTGTAAATAATTTGTTATTAAAAAGTGGATATTTTAAAACTAAATGTAAACCATGTGTATATGTCAAACGAAATTCTAATAGTAATTCTTATAAAAATTTGACAATTGTAGCGCTGTATGTCGACGATTCCTTTTTATTTAGTAATTGTAATTCTGATAAGCAACATCTAATAGATATATTACAGGCTAAATTTGATGTTAAAAATTTAGATCCCCTGAAATCTTGTTTAGGTATACAACAGATCTAAAGGCATTTTAATGTTGAAACAAACTGATTACATTAATAAATAATCGTATCGTTTTGGAATGACAGATGCAAAAGGTATACTCCAATGCAAGTGAATGAAAAATTTGTTGTTAATAGTGATATTTTAACTGATAATAATTATGATTTTAGAGAATTAATAGGTTCTCTCATGTACTTTAGTGTTTGTTCTAGACCTGACATTATGTATGCGTGTAATTTAATAATGTAATTTTCAGTTTAATAATAATTATAATAAATGCCATTGGCTAGCTGCGATCCTTCGTTATTTATCTAAGACTAAAGATTATAGTTTGACATTCAAAAAGTGTAAAAGTTTTGAATTGACAGCATATGCTGATGCTGATTTTGCTAATGACCCTATTGACCGCAAGTTATATACTGGTTATGTAATTAAAATGGGCCACAATACAGTAAATTGGGCAAGCAAAAAGCAGAGATCAATAGTATGTTCAAGTACAGAAGCATTATATGAGTATTAGTTCATCCAGCAAAGAAATTTTGGTTATTACAAGTTTATGGTATGAAATTCTTTGTTAAAAGTTGAGCTTTTTAATTTACAATGACAACCAAAGTGCTCATAGACTTGATATTTCCGATTGCCAAAAGAGGACAAAGCATATGAATGTGCGTTATCATTTTATAAAGGATTTATAAAAATAATATTGTTTCTATTAAATATTTGTCAACTGAGGAGATGATAGCGGACATGCTGACTAAGGCTTTACCTCTAGTGAAGCATAATAAGTTTATGTACGAATTAATTATTAGAACTCTTGTTTAAAGCTTGTTTAAACTGTAAGCTTATATAGCAGTTGTATAATTTAGAACTTCCATTTAGGAGTTATCTATAATTATAGGTATAGAAGCTATTTTGTATTTGAATCAACTTGTGTAGAGTTCGACTGTATAGTGTAAGGGGAAGTGTTGGCAATATTAGGTCTACACCATCAATCGACTCGTACAGTATAGAGGATAAGCATTGTCTATTGTTAGTTGAAAATTATGGTAATTCATAGATTAACTATAGAACATATCCGGTTTTGTGATATCTGTCTGCCTGCTCTCTTCCTTTTCTTACCTCTCGTGTGTGATGTGATGTTATCGTCAAGTCATAATAAATCTAATATGATCATAAGTGTTATTTCCAAAATATTAACAGTTAATATTGTAATACGATGCACACCAAACCAGCTTAATTTATATGTGCTGATTTTTATTCCATGTTGTGCCGTAATAAATTACATAACCAACTGCATACTTTTTATTCATCTCCATTTGTGTTAACTATGCTGACGCCTCTGCGTACCACGCTCTCGCCATCAACAAAAGTATTATATCAAAAAGTTCTTTTTGCAGTAATGAACCATTGAGCATTAAATCATTCAAGCTGACCTTTTGATTTATTTTCATAGATGCGTCAAAAACGACCCTCGTTGACCACCGCATGGTGAGGTAGAAAATATACAGGGTAATATTCATATTCTGTTAAAAGAGGAATTTTTGGTCTGTGCAAGGCCAACCCAAAGGAGTTACCTAAATGGCTGTTAACTTCAGAAATAGGTACTTTGAGGTTAATGTCAACCTGAAATTTATTATTAATTAATTTGACAGATTTTTGGAAAATATCTTCAGCTAGGTGATGCTCCCTCAGTTTCTCCCAGTATGTCTGAGGGACCTTCTCCACCTCAAAAAACTTTTTAATCTCATCATTGATGTTACTGTCACATGTTGAACAGACTAAAGTTACCTTACTGTTAGGTACCTGTCGCTGCAAAATTGTACCCCCGATGACAAATCCCAGTTTGGTGTTGACTAAATTATTTGACTGCAACTCTGCCTCCGGCTGAGACGGCATTACGATATGAAAAAACATATCAGCGCCGATTGGTAGATCAATATTGGATGGGACATGCATGATAGTCCTTGTCAGCCAACACTATGCCTTCGGTTATTTTTATTTTAGAAATGTCAATTTATTTTGCAGCAATTTGCAAGTTATTTTCTATATTATGTTATTTGCTATATCCTGAAACTAATGAAATAGTAATCTCTCGTGATGTTACATTTAATGAAAATGATGTGTACTACAAGCAAATCAGAAATAGAAAGTAATACCTACAGAATTCAATATGAAGAAGAAACACTACCAGAAAAAGATAAACAAAGAGAAGAAACAAGAAAAACGGATAGTGCGGAAAAAATACAAAATCAAGAATCTAGAAACGAAATACTAGAAGAAGAAAATGAAGAACAACCAGAGGGACACAACCAGAACGTAACACAAACTAGAAACATCAGAGAAAGAAGACCACCGGCATATCTCAAAGATTATGTAACAAATGATCATAAGAGTTTAGATATAGCATACTGTTTATTATAGGAACCGCAAACATTCGTAGAAGCAGTGAAAGAAAGAGGCTGGAAGAAAGCAATAAGCAATGAAATTAATTCGCTAGAAGAACTAAATACTTGGAAAGGAGCTACCTTAACTAATGACAAGAGAGTCATCGACACTAAATGGGTTTTCAAAACTAAACAAGACGGAAAGAAAAAAGCAAAATTGGTCGCTAAAGGTTTTCAAGTAGACGGCAAATATAATGTTTATTCACCAGTTCACACACATTAATCTGACCGTTGACATTCTTGTCAACGGTCAGATTAATGTGTGTAGTAATTAGTGGTAAGTTTAAGTCAGTTTTGTATTCGTTTGGGATGGGCCAACATGGATATAATATCACCAAAATGGGACTACTCCGTGGTCTACCATTGGACCTTTCAATGGATGAGTTTATAGCCTCGCTGGTTCTTTCCGAAGGGTGTGGGGAAGTTATTTAAGCTCGCCGATTGAGTAGGAAAGTCGTTAGCGATGGCGTAGCTTCTTGGATCCCCACGCAAACCGTGGTTCTAACCTTCCAGGGCCAATTGCTACCTGACCGTGACATCTCATTTTACACTTCCCTTCCTGTAGAATTATATCAATTCCCCACCATCTAATGCAACAATTGTTGTAGATTTGGTCATATCAAGACTAATGCAAAGCTCATTCCAGGCAATTACCATGCTTTTTACGTGAGCATGGTGTGCCGTATTTTATTTTATCCATATAGTGTCATATATGGCATATTTTAACGCCACGTTGTGTGTGCATGTAACGGGGTGAAAACCCCGAGATGGATGCTGTTTTTTACGTGAACAGTGTCCACGCCCCGCTGTTTCCGGTGCAAGGATGCCCATACAGGTGATGAGTGCAGTGTTCCTGAATGACAGGCGTCCTGCATTCACTGCTCGGGTGGTCACTTCGCTAAAGATTGCCCTGGAAGGCGTTAGTAACAGATGAACCCTCCTCCCTCCCTAATGGCTGTGCTTTCCTGTCCCAGACATCCTCTCCTTCTAAATCTCAGGATAACTCCTTTCTTCAACATCTAGAATCTTTAATATTATCTTCGTTTCAAATCCTAATTTACCGTCCCATATTGCCTCAAAACAATTGAAACGTTAAGGTTTGTTTGTTAGGTTAAGTTTAGCAATATAAAGGTACTTTAAATTAATTACCCGGTAGAGCAGAGAGAAATAAAAAGTTTTGCTAAGGACTGTTTAACAATAAAATAATCTGATTTGTTTTATAATTTATAATTATTAGGGCGTGGAGTACAGCATCTCCAGTCGACAAAAAGAATTAAATTTTGGTGGAATCTGGAACAGCCCGCGGTGCGAAGTTGGTGGTGGACACTTAGCTCTTCCGCCGCCGAGGACTGGTGGAGCACGTGCCGCGCTGACGCCTGTCTGGTCGCGTGGCCCGCTCTGTCACACCTGAAAAACGCAAGCAAAGCCTTTCAGTATGTCGGACAGACATACTGCAAGTGCGGCGTGGCAGGCAGTAGGCAGGAGCAGGTGGTCAAGCTCCCCCAAGACATGTGGTGCAAAAGTCATTACCGTAAAAGCCACAGCTCACAACATTGCAACGAAAGGAAAAGGTGCACAGAAACAATTTGACGTGAAGTTATTGACACGAGGTCAGTGATCCCACGACCGCATGGGTCAGTGTCCTTTTGACAAGCATGTGAAACAAACCGAAATAAGCCTTGCAACTATATTGCCGAAGCGTTTAATATAAAGTAAAATATGATGGACACTGTTCACGTAAAAAACAGCATCCATCTCGGGGTTTTCACCCCGTTACATGCACACACAACGTGGCGTTAAAATATGCCATATATGACACTATATGGATAAAATAAAATACGGCACACCATGCTCACGTAAAAAGCATGGTAATTGCCTGGAAGGAGCTTTGCATTAGCTACATGAAAACGACATGGCACCGAAAATGAGTACAGAAGGTCTCAGGACTAAGCTTTGGTAGGATGCATCGTTTTCATGTCGCTATTGAGCCACCTGAAATAAAAAAGGAGATTAGCATACACTGCATATAGCTATCAGTAATTCTCACTCAAGCCTTAGCAGAAGAAAGCTGATGTCCAGAGAAAAGGACTCGAATGAGGCTGCAGTGGCTTTTATAGCCTCCCCCAGACATCAGCCAGTGGGCGGGCCTACGTGACCAGCCTCCTGGTAATGTTGGATATGGCGAAATTGCCTCTCCGGGGCTACATATTAGCACTAGTTTTACATCATCGATGAACGGCAGCCATTAAGAATGTATCAGACTAATAGTACACCGCACACGGCCAGAGACAATCAAACGGTCAGAGACAAATGAAATGTACTGATAGAACGGCAGATTAAAAATGTAGTTAAAATATAATTTTTAGGTCGATACTAATCGACTAAATGTGTAAATAATAATTTAAACTACAATAGACGATTTGCATCGTTACACAATCTCGATTACATTCTTACTAAGTTCGCTTGGATCAAGTGTCAGCCCTCCAGTGGAACATTAAGAGCGTCTTAGGTAGAAAACCTGACCTTGTTTACCTTATAAATAAATTCCATCCGTCTGTCATTGCCCTCTCGGAGACATGGCTAGTGCCTGGATCCTGTTTAAGATACCCGGTTACTCCTGTCTACGGAATGATGCTGCTGCTGCTCATATGTTGGTAGCGCTTTACTTGTTAAGCGTTTTATTCCATTTTCCCAAGTCCCCCTCCCCTCTTTCCCCCTGAAATTAATGTTGTTGCTATTAGAGCTTTCAACATTACTTTCCTGTCCCTATACATTCCCCACCATTGATTCCTGACATTCTGTGTGTTATTTATTCCGTTCCTCCTCCGATCATCCTCATGTATGACTTTAATGCTGACCATTGTTCGTGGGGTTCTCATAATAATGTCACTTTTGCTCTCTCACTTCTTAAGATCTTCGATGATGCAAATCTTTGTGTCATCAACAATAACTACCCGACTCGCAGAGTTCTTCCTACCCAAAATTCTAATGATGCCGTAGACCTGATTGGCCAGCTTCCCTATCCTCTATTTTTTCCTGGAACATTATGTCCGATTTCCATGGTAGTGACTATTTTCCTATTGTAATTTCCATTGCTGTGAGGGCAGTCCCTCCTTGTAATTTTTCCCCATCCCTGAAATATCACCTTTCAAATGTTGACTGGTCCTCCTATGCATCATCTCTGGATATCAAACTTCAGTCCTTGCCTGTTTTGGGCAGTGATAATGTTATGGATACCCACAAAGATTTTGTAAGTATAGTCACTGAGACTGCAGATGAGCAGTTCCCACTTAAGAAACCTGCTAAATTTAGAGTTTCCACTCCTTGGTGGGATTCAGAATGCTCTGCCGCTGAGAGAGACAGAAAAGAATTATAACGACTCCATGACATCTGATAACTTTGTACTTAACAAAAAGAAAGCTGCCATCGCAACAAAGATTTTTTCCAAAAAGAAGAAGGAAGGGTGGCTTCGCTATTGCAAAAATGTAGCTCCAAGAACTCCTTCCCTAGTCTGGAAGCAAATTAAGACGTATAGGGGATCACTCAACGTTATGAATATTCCATGTAATGATCCTTCACTTTGGATCGAATCATTTTCTAGTAATTTGGCCTCCCTCCCCTTTTGTTCCATTTGTGCTTTCCATCCCCTCCTAAACCCCTCCCTAGCACCAATTCACTAGAAATTTCATTAATCTTTCTGAACTCCACCTGGCACTAGATGAGTTAGTGGATTTGTCTCCTGGACCAGATGGCATCCCTTACTCCTTCATCCAACATTCCTCTGATAGTTGTAAGCTATTGCTTTTAAATTTTATAAATGTCTTTTTTGAGGAAGGGTTTGTCCCCGAATTTTGGAAGCGTCAAACCATCGTTCCGATCATAAAGCCCGGCAAGGACCCATCTGACTCAAAAAGCTACAGACCAATTGCTTTATCGTCAGTCTTATGCAAAATCACCGACCATAAGCACCGACTTGAGTGGTTTGTTGCAAGTAAGAACTTGCTGGCTAAATCTCAATTTGGATTTAGAAAAGGTATGAGCACAACCTAATAACAATGGACATTCGGTCATCTATTTTAAAAAAGGAGTATTTAGTTGGTTAGTTACTTTTCCTTGACATTTCTTCAGCATATGATAACGTGATACTTCCGGTGCTCAGGAATAAACTTACTCACCCAACTGAGCCTACCTGAGAAGTTGGTTCGTTTCATATGTAACTTTTTTTCTGAACGCACTATTTCTATCAAACTTCAAAATACCCTTCTCCCTCCACGTACAGTTTGGCTGGCCTACCTCAGGGCTCAGCATTAAGCCCTCTATTAAACAGTCTATATACCTACTTAAGACCTTGAACAAACGGTTGAAACATTTTGCCAAATTCTGCAGTATGCATATTATTTGGACCTCTATGTTCTCGAGAAGTTTACAAGTGAGGCGGAATCGCGATTGAATTCGGCTTTTGGCTACCTGTCTGACTGGCTCCTTCAACATGGCCTATCCTTATCTGCCTCCAAAAGTACTGCTGTTGTATTTACAAAGAAAAAGTCTGTCCCAAATTAATTTTGAATGAATTCCTCAAAAAAATAAAGTGAAATTCCTTGGTGTTTGGCTGGGTACAAGGCTATCAGGTGTTCATCACACCGCCTCCGAATAATCCAAGGAGCTATTAAATCCTCACCAATTAACGCCATGCAGGTCGAGTGTGGCGATCCTCCTCTCTCTCTTCGCAGATAGTTTCTAGCTAATCGCTTTTTTCTTAAATTAATACAGAATTCTAATCACCCTTTCCTTCGCAAATTAGAAGCTCTATCCACCTTGTTCAGTCCCCACACGACAGTACAAAGCTCACGCAATACTCTACCATGCCTCCTCCGTACTTACCTCTAGTTTACCCACCTTCCCATGCCATTCTATCAAATCTCTTTCAATTCCCTACTATTCCAGCCCAATGTCGTACTGAACTTTGGTATTGGTAAAGGTTCCCTGGACGCGAATAGTGAATTGGCCCGCCAGTTTCATTCTAAATTCAAAGACTGAACTGCCTTTTTCACGGATGCTTCAGAAGTTTGTAATGACAGTTCAGTAGGCTCAGCAGTGGCGGATTTACCAATAGGCTGAGTAGGCTGGAGCCTAGGGCAGCAGACTATAGGGGGAGGCAAATATAGCACAATTTTTTTTTTACAAAAATAAATAAATCCTATACGGGCTGGATTCTGATTGTGTTCCGGGCAAAACCCGGAAATTTCAAAACCAGTTTAAGCAGTTCATAGAAGTATGAACTCCATCTCTCCTTCATCGCGACTACCTCGTATAACAGATTGCCCTCAGGGTCTTTAATGCAATGCTATTTTCTTTTTGTCGTGCGCTAGATCCCCATAAATATTCGGTCCGCACAGCTCCTCGTGGCCTGGACCGAGAATCTACTTCGGTTCGCTCCGCCGTCCTCTTCTCGAGCATTACTTACTCGCAGAAGAAAACGGTGGCAGCCCACGCGTTCGCGCAACATACTATCGCCGTGAACAAGGCGTCGAACGAAAGAACTCCCACTTCTAGGGTCGTCACTAGGACCCGCCTCAGTGTCCCCCACACCAGGCACTAGGTCAACGTTATCTGCCCTGAATTCTCGCTAGCATCACAGTGATGGTGCTGCAGCCATCATTCATGTGGCCTCTCTAGCCAGTCCCCCATGATGGGTGTACCCAAGTTGTACCTTCCACTTCGCTAGAGGAATGGCCCTGGGTCAGCCGGGGTGCGAGGGATATGTCGCGAGACAACCTCATCTTCGACCTAGCACATCGACCCACAAACGGCGTGCGGTTTAATCGGTTCGAGTCCGACATAACCTCCCCCTCTGACTCCGGAGGGGGGGGGGGGGGGGGGTTATTCACGTGATTGGCCTTCAGTGTCTCCGCCCATATTGGGCCACACGTATAGGCGCATGGAACGCATGATTCCCGCGTAAGCTCCTGCAGAAGTTATCCGGCCCTTTCATGTTGGGCAGCAACCTTGCCAGGGCGTTAGCTGTGCCTATCAATTTAGGAGCCAGACTTCGGAGATACTCGCCGAAGTACGACCGGCTGTCGAGCACGAGCACCAAATATTTCATCTGGGACTTGACGCCTGTAGGAGTGTCTGGCTAGGTACCTCCGGTGGCGCGCGCCGAAACCATGGAAGAACATGGCCTCGGTTTTGTGAAGAGCCACCTCAAGAATGAGCCACCGGATCTGTTCCACGACATGGGCAACCGCGGTCGTGGCTTTCAGGGTCATTTCACGGCGGTGTGTAGCATCGAACTCCAGGGCAAGGTGTTGAATGCGTTGGTGACGTAGAGGAACATATTACAATATTTTTATGGCATCAATCAATAGTGTCAATCATAAGGATACAATCTGTGTAACAAACATGGTAAATTAAATGAAGGGAAGTCCATAAAATCTTGACTTATAAACCTAACGCCAGCAGATACAGCATTTTTACTAAAAGAGTCATAAGAAACCTTATCAACAATAAAGTTATCCTTCAAAATAAGTAGATACTAAATGACTGAACTTTGTTTCCGGTTTATAATTTAAGTTTATTGAGTAACTGCATGAGGTATGTAGGTAGGGTTGGTAGTAAGTTAGGATGCTAGATTGGTAACCTCAACGCGGTTTACCCTGCGCAACGTAGATGACGAGAGAATTGCCGGTGGTGACTTTCTTCTTCTTCATCTTAGCGTTAATCCCAGTCGCATCCGACGCTTTCACTTCGGAAACTGGGATTCACTTTACTAGTGCAACTCCGGGTTTGGCTTATCTTCGATATTTTTCGTGAAGCGACTACCATCTAAGCTCTACAACCCAAAGGTGATATCGAAGCATTACAGTTAGACCAGTTGTTGGACTTTTAGGCCTGTTATGTTGTCTATGGTATGCCGTCTTATGATTACGCATTAGAAAAATAATAAAAATTGTCTTTGATCTGAACTCGTCATGGTTTCATTGTGCTCCGCTCCCAAAATCCTAATTTAATTATAAAAGCCAGATTACGCCCAATATCATTAACCCTGAAGACGATACATGGTGTCAGAAGAGAAACGAAGCCACAAGAAGAAAGAAAATGTCCCAAGAAAGTGAAAAATCACAAAACGTCATCCTAGCGAACAGCCTAAAGCCGTTACAGCTTAGCGTTCAAAATGGCGCAGGGACCAATGAATGTGCAAATTCCGAGAAGTGGCGGAGATGGAAACAGAAATTCGAAATCTTCAGCGACGCAAACGATTTGGAAAAATTACCAGAGAAAAAGAAAGTTGCAATTTTGTTAAATGCCATCGGTGACAAAGGGTTAGAAATATACGACTCATTCAACGTACAGAGGTCGGAAGAAACGTTAGATTCAATTTTAAAGAAATTCGACTGCAAATTCAACGCGTGTAAGAACACTACAGTCGAAAGGTACAATTTTTTTACTCGTTTTCAAACCGAGGAGACCCTAGATGAGTATGTCACGTCACTCAACAACTTGGCTGCCACGTGTGACTTCGATACTTTGAAAGACTCGCTTGTGAAAGACATGTTCATCATAGGTTTGAAAAACCAGACAATTAAAGAAAAATTGCTTCAAACGGAAGAACTTAAAGACATCAGCGAAGCCGTCACGATAGCTAAAACCATAGAATTATCAAGCGAAAGATCTAAAAAGTTAACCGAACGTCAAGAATCAAGCAACCATGTAGACGCTATTTCAAAACACACGTCAAGACAAAAATTTGGGAATTCGTCGTCGAGAACACCTTCAAAACCGAGGTACAAACGCCATTCAAGCCAGGGACGCAGCACTACGTCGTCTTCAAGGGAAGTCAGTCAGTCAAGAAGCAGCGGGACATGCCAGCGATGCGGGCAAGTACACCGTCACAGATGTCCAGCGCAAGGCAAGACCTGTGCTCACTGTAAGAAGCTTAATCACTTCGCGCAGTACTGTTTCTTAAAAAATAAAAAAGTAAGTGCCGTCACTAGTTATATAAGTTCAGACACAGACCAAAGTCAAAGTAATCCTTCTGGTCACTCATATAATTTTGTAATCGAATCAATTTATAATAATCCAAACTCAAATAAAAGCAAATGGAAAGTTAAATTTAAATATAATAATTATGATTTAATATGTAAAATTGATACAGGTGCTGATCCAACTGTCATGTCAGTAAAAACTCTACAAAAGCTAGAAAAGGAAAGTAACACTAAAATACCTATTCAGAGATCAAATGATAAAATATTCTCCTTTTCAGGACAACCAATAAACAGTCTAGGTACTGTAATGCTGTCTGGGATTTTTGAAAATGGAAGACAAGCTGACATCGAATTCATGGTTCTGGATTGTGAATGCTCGACTATACTGAGTGCGGATAAATCTGAGGAATTAGGTTTCGTGAAAAGGCTATACGAGGTGACAAGTGACAGGTCAGTAACATCACTTTTGGAGACTTATTCCGACACTTTTGAGGGCTTAGGTTGTCTCCCTCACAAAGCTCATTTACATGTTGATACGAGTGTTCCGCCTAAGATTTGTCCTGTCCGTAGAATTCCATATGCTTTGCATCCAAAACTAAAGAATGAGTTGGATAGAATGGAAGACTTACAAGTTATAGAAAAGGTTACTACCCCTACAGACTGGGTGAATGCTATCGTCCCCATAGAAAAGTCAAATGGTCAATTACGCATATGTCTAGATCCTAGGCCACTAAATAAGGCTATTCAAAGACCTCATTTTCCTTACCCTAAATTGGATGATTTGCGTTCGAAGGTAGCAGGTGCATCAGTATTCTCAAAACTAGATGCAAACTCCGGTTACTGGATGATACAATTAGACGAAGAAAGTTGCCGTCTATGTACTTTCAACACACAATTTGGAAGGTATAAATTTTTGAGACTGCCTTATGGAATTAATTCTAGTGGGGAGATTTTTCATAAAGTTATGTCAGATTTATTTGGTGACTTACCTGCAGGGCTAACATGCGCGCGTCGTCAAATATCTCGAATCGAGATGAGATATCATCTCGAGTCTTCTCGAGCGAAGTAACGCCGACATATTTTGTCGCGTCAAACTTTTTCAATTGTTGTCTATGGCATACACATTTTTTAAACATTTATCCGATAAAATCGGCCCGATACGGCCATTTGCTCGAAAGCACAGACTAGTTAGGGATGCTAGGTATGAAAAAAAGAGAAAAAATAGTGCAAACAATTTTCGACCTTATTGACATGACATGCTATCGATTTTTTTTTCTTATATTCGTGATCAGCGTCATCAATTAATGCGAAAAGACACGTAACAAAGGCAATGTCATTAAGGTCGAAAATTGCTTGCAATCGCACAAAGGTACTAAATTTTGATCCAAAATGAACCGAGCACAAGAAAAGTTTACACGAGATAACTTCTCGTCGACCAAATGATAGACGAGAGACAAAACATTTTAAATGTCAAAATTCGAGTAAATAAGGGCACGTATGTTACAATTTGCAGACACTAAGTAGAGATGATTTCTCGAAGTCGAGTTATGGCGACATCTGACAGATCGCCATGAAATTTGCCATGTTACCAACAGTCGATATCAACATAAAACGGCAAAATGTCTCGAGATAGCTATCTCGTGGCGCGCATGTTAGCCCTTCATGCTACCAACAGTCGACATATCGACATAAAACGGCAAAATGCCTCGAGATAGCTCTCTCGTCGCGCGCATGTTAGCCCTGCTGGAGTACTTATTTTTGTCGACGATATTTTAATATTTGGCTCAAGTCGAAGTGAACACAACAAAAGGTTAGAAAATGTTCTTAAGAGAGCTCGAGAAGTAAATCTAAAGTTCAACAAGTCAAAATGTATATTTGACAAGTCTGAAGTCACATATGTAGGTCATGTTTTCAATAGAAATGGTATTCAGCAGATAAATCTAAAGTCGAAGCAATAGTCGAGATGCCAAGACCAGAAAACATTAAAGACTTACAACGTTTTTTAGGAATGGTCAATTATTTGGGCTCATACATACCAAACTTAGCTAATGAAACTAATTTGCTCAGAAGCTTACTTAAAAAACAAAATATTTGGCAATGGACAGATAACCATCAAAAAGAATTCATAAAATTAAAAAGTCTTATTAGTCAATCTCCAGTTTTAGTGCACTATGATGTAAACAAACCAATCAGAATGTCTGTAGACTCATCTAAGGATGCAGTGGGTGCAGTTATTTTTCATGGAAAAAATCCAATTGCTTATGCATCAAAATCCCTCACAACCACACAGCAAAATTATGCTCAAATTGAACGTGAATTGTATGCTATTCTTTTTGGGTGTAAAAAATTCCATCAGTATATATATGGTAAAACCATACAGGTAGAGACAGATCATCAACCATTAGTCACTCTATTTAAGAAACCTCTATCAGATGTACCAACCCGTTTACAGAGAATGATGATCACGCTACAAGCATATGACTTAAGTGTTTCATACACAAAGGGTACAGAAATGTATGTCTCTGACACTCTGTCAAGAGCACCTATTTCATACAACACAGGGATAGAAAAATTTGATTTAAACGAATTAGAAAGTAATATTGTCTGTCAGGTAAAATTGCTAACATCTAATTTGGCTATTTCTCCAAATAAATTGCAAAAAATTAAAGATCATACAAAGTCAGATTTAACCTTGTTGAAATTGCAAGAATATTATGTAAATGGATGGCCAAATAGTAAAACTCAATGTGACCCAATAACTTTACCTTACTGGAATATTCGTGATGAAATTCATGCTATTGATGATATCCTATTCAAAAATCAATCTGTTATCATTCCAAAGTCAATGCGGTCAGAAATATTAAATATTTTACATGAAGGTCATATGGGTGTTGAAAAAACAAAAAACTTAGCCAGGGGTTTAGTTTTTTGGCCTAACATATATCATGACATAGAAATGAAAGTTAGACAGTGTGAAACTTGTATGACTTTCAGTCCAAATAAAACAAAAGAAACTTTATTATCGCATGACCAGCCATGCCTACCATGGCAAAAGTTGGCAACAGATTTATTTGACTACAATAATAAAAAATATCTATTAGTAGTAGACTACTATTCAAATTACATAGAAATTGCTCAGTTAAACACAGATCATAGAAGTCAAACTGTCATTCAACATTTAAAGTCAATGTTGCAACTAGTCAGCGATGGAGGTCCGCCATATAATAGTCAGGAATTCCAGAAATTTCTTGGTGATTGGGATATAGAACACATAGTGTCTAGCCCTCACTTTCCAAGGTCCAATGGTTTAGCTGAAGCATCTGTAAAAATAGTTAAAAACATATTAAGGAAATGTCAGGATTCATGTACTGATTTTTACCTAGGTTTGTTGCAATATAGGACAACACCTAGAGGTAATTTAAAGTCGCCATCAGAACTACTTATGTCTAGAAAGCTCAGAACTAGGTTACCTACACATTTGGACAGTCTAAAGCCTAAAGTCATAACTTTTGCAGAACATGCAAAAGACAAGTCAAAGTTAATGTCCAAAAGAGAGGCTTATTATAATAAAAATGCTACTCCTCCTCAGGAATTTCAGGAAAATGATTCAGTATTTTTCAAAAAAAACCCTAATGATGTGTCATGGACGAAAGGTACAATTGTGTCTAAAACTAATTTTCCTAGATCCTATATAGTCAAGAATTCAGATGGAACAGTCTATAGACGGAATACTCAACACATTAAGTTGTATAAGTCATGTTTGTCAGGGTCGGAGTCCGTATCTAGTAATGGTGAAAAGTCTAAGTCTATAAATGTCAGTCAAAACAGTCACAGTCGGAATATGTCTGGGCCTCAGTCAAACCAGCCTAGTCGAGTATTTGCAAAGGGGAGCTATGGTTCCGAGTCAATGTCTCATGGTCAAGAGTCTACTCAGTACAATAAAAATAAGTCATGTCTGGTTAAAAACGATGATGAAAGGGAGAATAATCGGGTATATTACTACATTCCAGATTATTTACTTGATAGTCAAGAGTCGAGTCAGTCGAATCAAAAAGATAATTTAAATGTCAGCCTAGAGAAGTCAGAATCAAGTGTCAATAGTCCGAGTTTTAGATCTAGTAATTCCTATGAAAGTTTGTCAAGTTCAAACTCTAGTATAAATAATGAATCTTTGTGTCAGTCTCCTGAAGTTAGTGATAAGGACAAACTAGATAATAATGTAAACAATAACATCTTACCTTGCATGTCAACTCATAATGTTTAGAGTGAGGAACCTCGCTTCAGTTCAAGAGGTAGGTTATTAAAGAAAAGAGAGGTGTTAGATTTATAAGTCGTTAAAAAAAAATTGTCATTGTATTGTATTGTATTCATGTTTTGACGAGGTTTCCACTGATGTATTTCCAATGGTTTATTCATTCACGTATTTGTCTTATATGGAAACTTGATAAGATCACTTTATGGTAATTTAGAAATGTTGACATGTTAAACAGATATTGTAATTTGGATATTCGGACATACTGGTGATAGTGATGACTAAATTGTTTTTATTAGAAATGTATTTTTAAGCTACAGTTTGTTTTAGTGTAAATATAGGTTGGCTGTCAATATCATATATTGAAATGTCTGAAACGTCATATCCAAGTGACATCTGTCAATTTACTTTTTCTTTATAAGGAGGGGCATGTTATGTTGTCTATGGTATGCCGTCTTATGATTACGCATTAGAAAAATAATAGAAATTGTCTTTGATCTGAACTCATCATGGTTTCATTGTGCTCCGCTCCCAAAATCCTAATTTAATTATAAAAGCCAGATTACGCCCAATATCATTAACCCTGAAGACGATACAAGGCCGAACGCTAAAACTTGCGCGGGCGCCCGCGGGCGAACGCTCAATGAAAAATAGTTAGAGCAGCGCAGGCGCGTGCGACGGAGCGCGGACGCGGGCGACGGATTGTAACACGCGCGGCGGGCGACGGGCGCACGGCGCGGACGCACGCAACGGTCGCCCGCTCGCGGGTTGGTTTCAACAAATCAGTCGAGCGCCGCTAGATGCTACGGTCACACGCGTCGGAGGTTAGATATAAGTACAATCATCATCACAAATTCTCCGCTGAGTAGCCTGTTTGTCACGAACAGGTTAGGTAGTCGACGTTGTTTACGCATACGTCTCTTTGCCAAATAATAAATAAGCAAATAATCCATGGTAATCTACTCGACACAACTGTAGACGCTCGAGATCAAAATTATACTGGCAGCGCTAAATGAGACGGACGCACGCGACGGGTGCCCGCTCGCGGACTCGTTGCCCGCGGCGGACGTCCGACGCGGGCACCCGCGTCCGCATCCGCTTGTGTTTTAGCGTTCGCACTTAGGACTCCCAACTACCAGTAACGACTGCCATAGATATTTGTATGGCAACTGAGACCGACGGCTTAACGTGCTCTCCGAGGCACGGTTAGACCAATGAAAATACCCTTATTTCTACATACAAATATTTGCACAGAGCGGGGATCGAACCCGTGTCTCCTGCGTAGCGTACAGAAGATGTTAATTGAGCCCTGTGACGGCGTGTGGCTTTAGTCGGTTTGAGTCCGATGTAAATCCTCTACTGACCAGCGGTGGTATCCGCCCGAAATAAAAGTAATTTTATTTAAATATCGAATTTCATTGTTAGGATGATATCAGATGGGCCTTAGAGTTAGAGTGCTTTATTTTGTCAAATTTTATTTATAAGTTTAGATTTCAAGCATTTCCTTTCATTTAATTGACCATATTTGTTAGAGAGATTTGATCCTTATGATAGAACCTGTCGATGGATTATTTAAAAATAGAAATTGTTATTTTTTCAGATTTTAGTCGGTTCGATTACCGGGTGTGGCAAGCGAATTTTCGAAAATTCTTGAATGCCGTTTTATTTCTTTTAGTCCATGCTGTTCAGAACCATGTTGTAGTCGTGGAAGTAGATATAATCGAACAATGAGTGGATGGATTGATAGTGTTACTTTCCGTGACTGGTTTTTTTTTTCAGTTTTTCTGCCCCATGCCAAGAGCTTAGAAGGAAGAACTGTATTGATTGGTGACAATTTGTCATCGCGTATTGATACTGATGTTTTGAATGCCTGTAAAACCCATAATGTGAGTTTTGTATGCTTGGTGCCATCTCCACCCATCTTACTCAACCGCTGGACGTTGCATTCTTCCGGCCCATGAAGGGTGCATGGAGAAAACCCCTTGAGAGCTGGAAAAAACATAATATGCGTTCTACGACAGTTCCGAAAGAAGTATTTCCAAATCTTTTAAAGGAAGCCTTTTTAGAAATGGATAAAACACCACCAATTAATAGAGCTGACACTGTAATATCCGCTGTCCGAAGAAATTTAATAGCTGGATTCGAAGCTACGGGTATCTTTCCATTTAATAGGGAAAAAGTTTTACAGAAATTCCGAATAAAATATCTGCTGATGATGTTGATGCCACAGTTAGAGAGACTTTGACAGATTTTTTATAAAGCAGCGATTTGGTAATGTTTCTGAACCAACAAGGAAAACAAAACGACTAGCCGTAGAGCCAGGCAAAAGTGTAGCTACTCCAGATGATTCTGCGTCCCCTATTAGAGAATCGAACAATGCATCTGAGCCTGTTAAAAGCGTGGATAAACCTGGACCTTCCTCAGCTATGCAAAGTTGTTCTCAAACTTCTTCAGATGTCAATAATACATTTTGTACACCATTGACAAGATTAGAAAAAGACAGCCCGATCATGTTTTGACCGATGATGATATTACAGATTGTGAGTCTGTTCGGAGCTTAGACGGCATTTATGAGGATTTCAATTCACGTGGACTGAAAATTGGACAGTTTATATTGGCTAAATTTAGTTCTGTAAAGGGTAAAGAAAAATACCAATATGTTTGCATGATCGAAGAGATCAATGACGAGAAGCTTGTCGTGCAAGGTTTTAAGTCTATCAAAAAGTCAAAAAGAGACTTTCGTGTGGTCAATAGAGATATTTAAATTATCGAAGAAAGCGATGTCATATCTTACCTTCCTACGCCAAAAATAACTTAACTAAAAATAAATAACTTAACTTAAGAATGTTATGTGCTTACTTCTGACCTGAACATTAAGGAGCTATAAACTTTAGAAGGCTGTTCTTGTTATCTTTTATAACCATGTTAAAATTTATACAAATGATACCTAAAGGATGGTTAAATATTAAGGGCCGATGTTGATTTTTAAACCACACCTAAACGTCAAGTTTTTTTTCTGCGTTTCATTTGACATTTCTCAATTTCAGATTAACTCAATTTGAACGTGGAAAGATACACAATCGAGCAACGTGTTAAAGTTATTTAGGCTTATTATGAAAATGGGCGTTCAAATCAAAATGCATATCATGCACTTCGTAATTCTTTCGGTCAATTTATTCGTCGAAATGTGCGTACAATCGGAAAAATCGTGCATAAATTTGAGTAAACCGGATCTGTAGGAGATGAGAAAACACCAGTGCATGCTCGTACATTTCGTACTGCAGAAAATATTGCTGCTGTTCGCGATAGTGCAGCTGAAGAGCCGTCCACCTCAACTCGTCGTCGTGCCCAACAACTGCACCTCTCACGCTCGTCGTTGATGAACATTATGCATAAAAATTTGCATTGACACGCTTACAAGGTTCAATTGACTCAAGAAATAAAGCCTCTTGACGATTCCAAACGTCGTCAATAGTCAGAATGGTGGCAAGAAATGACAACAGTGGATGATAAATTTTCGAAGAAAATCATCTTCAGTGATTAGGCACATTTTCACCTCAGTGGATTCGTCAATAAGCAGAATTGCCACATTTGGGCGAATGATAATCCAAGAGTGATTGTCGAAAAACCAATGCACCCACAAAGAGTGACTGTTTGGTGCGGTTTATGGGCTGGCGGCATCATCGGGCCGTATTTTTTCCAAAATGAGGCCGGTCAGGCATTTACTGTGAATGGTGTTCGCTATCGTGAGATGATAACGAATTTTTTAGGGCCCACATTGGAACATATGGATACGACCAACATGTGGTTCCAACAGGATGGTGCCAGTTGCCACACAGCTAATGAAACAATGGCTCTTTTGCGCGACAAATTCAATGGCCGTGTTATCTTACGGGGTGGTGATGTCAATTGGCCACCAAGATCATGTGATTTGACACCGTTGGACTACTTTCTTTGGGGTTATTTGAAAGAAAAGGTGTACGTCGATTAGCCAGCAACAATTCAAGAGCTAAAGGATGAGATAATTCGGCGCATTAAGCGTCATCGAAAATTTGGACCATCGGATGGAGGTGTGACGCCGAAGTCGCGGCGGATATTTGGCCGATATTTTGTTCCATATATAATTGAGCCACACCATATTATCATAATAAAAAGAAATGACAATAATTTCCTAAATAATTTGAGTTTTATTTAAAATCAACATCGGCCCTTAAAATTGAACCACTCGTTAGTTATAAGTGATTTATAAATTGACCTTTATTAACGCGAAGACTAATTTGTCAATTAAACAATAAGTAAGTATTTAGATTAGAAGTCCCCAAATGTTAGGAAAAAATTCAACCTGGTATACACATTTTCAAAACTACACACATATAAAAATTGTAGTATTTAAAAATGTATTAAAACTGGACGAAACTATTCGAATTGGCTTCAAAATTACAATTCACATCATCACAACTATAATAGTGGTGGTTATTATACTAGGCCTCAAGAACAATCACCGGGAGGAACGTCTAATAATAATAATACTCGGCCTCTTCCTGAAAGTTCATCGATAGTAAATACAGAAGCGTCTGCAGAAGCGCCCACCCCTCTACAACCTGGAACATCGCTATTGCAGCGTGTGTCTATCTCAAGTGATGATCCAAGTGCATCACCGGCAGTATCCACAGTACAATCTCTAAGTCAATTAAGTGATTATCTGGATCTATCAACTAAAAACATGTTCTAAATTATCATAAATATAATCAATAAATAAGAATAATAAATATAATAATTAGTTTTTCTTGCCTTATAGTTATCGCCAACTTCTCTTCAGGGCTAATGGCTTTTGGAGAAGGTAGTCAAAGGTATCTTTAGACATTCTAAAATAAGTGTAAAATTTGGTATCATCTTCTCGTAACGAGCTCCTCAAAGTATGAAAAGCCCCAACACTTTGTCTTTGCCTTAAAATTGGATGCACCCAGTGTATTCTTCTTGTTTTTCTGTTTTTAGATCGACGATAATACCAGTACAAAATTAATGTATTCACGTCCATTGTGTTTGGTAGTTACTCTCAACTGAACTCAATCACGAAACAAATGTGAACATCAATTCGGATATTTTGACGATTCGCGAAAAAAACACCGATTCCGTATTCAATGTGAACATCTATCCGTCAAGGCGTATCGTGTTTTATAACGAATCGTCAAAGACGTATCCCGTGTGAATGCGCCCTTACCTGAACTCAAATCGCACATTGCTGCTTCTGATTCATCAAATAATGTATTTCCTTTTGAGTGTTTTTAATCTTTTTTACGAATGATTCGATCAGCAGCTTACGTGTCGCGTTTCATTCATAATATTCGTTTTAAAACCGAACGCAAACACGGCCCGTTATTATTAGACGAACTAAGTAGGTCAACTTGTTTACTAGCTCGGTTGTCTCAAATCGATTCATTCTCAAAAGAATATAATTCATTGTTAAATATTATTATATAGAATTATTATTATTATTATATAGAAAATATTCACGTAATATGTCAGGACTTAATTTATTCTTTAGTAAGGATTTATTAATAAGAGTTGGAAGGAGATTAAATAACTGTAATGAGTTCACTTACGATAAGAAACATCCTATTCTGCTCTGTAGTAAACACATGTTCACTGTTCTTTTATTTCAATATAAACATGTTTTTTATGCCATGCTGGTCCCTAGTTACCACTCGCTACTATTCGCGAAGAGTGGTGGCCACTTGGTGCTCGAAATTTAGCGCGTTCTATCATTCATAAATGCATAAAATGAGTTAGGTTGAATGGGAAAACGTTTAGCCCAATAATGGGCAACCTCCCATCAGAACGACTGTTGCCGGGTTTTCCATTCTTACGTACCGGTACCGATTACTGTGGTCCAGTATATATCTTGAACCGTCAAGGGAGAGGCTCGCGTTTAGTGAAGGCTTACATATGTATGTTTATTTGCTTTGCCACTCGCGCCATGCATCTGGAGCTAGTCACAACTTTATCCACTGAGGGTTATCTCCTCTGTCTTAAAAGGTTCATCTCACGAAGAGGTAAGCCGGCCGAGATATATTCGGATAATGGGAAAAATTATGTCGGCGCAGCTAACGAGTTAGGTGATTTCCTAACGAAGCACTCGTCGGCTATTGTTGAAAAGGTCGCTTTAAATAATATTTCATTCAAATTTATTCCCCCATATTCTCCTCATTTTGGTGGCTTGTGGGAGGCAGGAGTGCGGTCTTGTATCATTTGAGACGTGTGGTAGGGAACTCTAATCTTACATTCTTAATCGGGCGTCCACTCACAGCACCGGCTCCCTACGATTTGAGCGATGCTGTCACGGATCGTCTACCCCGTTATGACCGGATCGAACAAATGCCTCAGCAGTGGTCAAAGTGGTCGAAGGAGTATGTAAGCGAGCTGCAGACAAGAACAAAGTGGAAATTCAACAAGTTTGACATCACTCTCGGCAGGCTTGTTCTTATCAAGGACGACCACGCGCCTCCGTTGAAATGGCGCCTCGGGCGAGTCAACCAAGTCTAAGTGGGAAGAGATGGAGTCTCACGAGTCGCGAGAATTCGAACAGCCTCTGGAGAGCTTCACCGTTCATTCTCCAAGATCTGTCCTCTACCCATCGAAACGGCTGGTGAACCAGACGGTACCGCTGAAACCCACAGGCTTCCAGTGCCGGGAGGATGTTCACGCAGCGAGCTACGTAACGAGACGAGAGGTGGGGATACGGCCGATCGCATCGACACCACGGTCGCGACAAACAAGCTACAAAACTATTCTTATGTCGATAAATATGTAACATTGTAGTTGTCGATTATTAAAAATACACTATACCACGTTTTACTGGAGTTGGAGTCATCATTTATCTCCCTTTCTGGTCCCCAACAGGATTATTTTCCTGTATACATTTGTTTCATGTATATTGTATATTTTGTACAAATTTAGGAATTTAGTTTCTACTCTAATTTTGGAGCGAAATTTAATATTCATTTTCTATGTTGAATTCATTTATTTCCACTCACTTGGAGAATGGAAATTTAAGTTTCTTGAACTTAAGTTTTTTTTTGTGTAGTTCTGATTAATGTTCTTAATATTAAGATTATCGGATTTGACGCATTTTTATGCATTTATTTTATACCTTGTTATACCATTTTACTTGACTTTGACCTTTTGTGCTAATGTGTTTCATCCATACTTTTTACGCGTTGCGCACGGAAAGCTGGTGGTGTTGTACCGGTCGCAATTGTTGTTTTTCTTTTTTAACAATTGTGTTTCCATACACATTGTTACATTTTTAATGCTTTGCGCACGGAATGTCGGTGGAGTTGAGCCGGTCGCAAATGGCATTTTTTTATGCGGTTGTGCTCAGAAAGTCAATGGTGTTGTACTGGTCACAATTATCATATTTTCTTTATATTTTGCTTGTGCTCGAAAAGTCGGTGGTGTTAGGCCGATCACAATGCTTATAAACACACTTATAATCACATCTTTATGATGATTTTGTTTTGACGTAACTTGAAAACTCGAATATCTAGTTTGGATTTGAAGTCGGCGGTTTTTAACCTGACCGATAATGGGAAAACTTCATTGTTTTTCACCATTTTGGTTTCAGATTCGGCAACGTTGGTGCCTAACCGATATCTTTGTTTCATATTTATTTCAGGATTTGCTGGTGTCGAGTCGGTGGCGTAGAAGCTCAACCGCACTTTTGTATTTATGCTTGAAGGCGGGATAAGATCAAGGAATAGATTCAATGGAGTTGGTTCCCTAATCGATATCTGGAATAGAATTTAGTTGGGACTTGTTTGTTTTCATTGAAAGATTTATTTTCACAATACTTTTGGTGTTGGGATTAATTTTCACTCTTTTTGAGTTTGGTTTTGGCCTTGGTTATTCCATTGAGTGGATAATAATTGTACTTTATTTTCCTTCATATTTGGAAATTACTTTCCAAATTTAATTATTTACTTTTTGAGAATGCTTTCACATTTTTTAACTTACTTTTTTGGATCGTTCTTACCATTCCAATTTTGCATGATGCTTTTGCATTTTTTAATTTGTTTCTTTGCTGAATGTTGCAAGACATTTTATTTTCTTTTGAGGTTTTGGATTTTGTCTTCCACTTTCATTGTTTTCTTAAAAAATAAAAAGGATGTTCCTTTTCCTTTTTTGGGGAGGGATGTAATGTAACGTTGCGTTTATGAATCCCGATACATCGGCTTCTTATACTCGTTTTCAAGTTTCGTTTTCGAATTTTTAGCATGGCAGCTCTGATGTCAAAGTCATTCTGTCGTTTCGGACAGACTGCACTTTTCTCTCTACGGTCGTTTAGGATGGTCGAAATTTTTATTGCTATGAATTAATCTTCAAAAGTCTATTAAATATTGTAGAACCTTTAATTGTGTCTCCATGAACATTCTAGTGTAGGATTATGTCATATTTCTCAGTAAGTTTGCAATTTCTTCAAAATTGATTTAATGACGTCTATCATATTTTGTATCAGAGATTAATCGTTGAAATCTTGTTGTTCCAGCATATCTTTTACCAAAATGCAGTGATTATGCAAATCACTGATATTATAATCAAACATATAAGGCGGTGAGTCATATATTTCTTAAATTATCGACCCTCGTGGAGTTTTGTTTTGTTGGAACTTATTGTAATAATATAATTTTTCATTACAGGTTTTCAATATGAAATCGCCTTAAACTATGCCTTAAACTATGAATTTAAAGTATACCTTAAATTTAAACATTAGCTTCAAACCTTAACTTTAAATCTTCAAATTCAACCTTATATCCTTCCATCGTGCTTTTGGGACGCTTCTGAGGCTTCGTTTGCTTGGAAATAGCCATGGGCTTTTGCAGCTCCAGGCCTTGGCTTGGCTTGTGAACCTTCGTGTGCGCGCCAGAGGAATGCCGTGAGCTTGTTCCATTAGTATTAACTTAGTTTTACCTCTTAAATCTATAAAGAATTGCATTGGTGACAAGATTCAAAACAATACTTTTAATGCTTAGATATATTAAATTCAATATGCGTTGGGAAGCCTTACCCTATCTTTAAATGCACGCTGAAGCTCAGAATAAATCCTTAAACCTCAGCGTATGGGTTTCATTTTAACTCACCTCTAGAAGATTAAAGGTACCATCCTCCGTTGACTGTCTTAGGCATGAGTGTGTATCTCCAGGCGTCCGAATTCTTGGTAATTTATTTTCTTTTTATAATATAAACAATGTGTCGTGTGATACACGACACATTGTTTTCATTCAAACACATCAAATCATAATTATTTAATTTTTTTATTATTACAATATATCAGTTTTTATTTTATTTTTATCTCCACCCGATATCACGGCCTTATAAAGGGTAGAACCATGCAGACATAGAATGTGAGAGAAGGGCGCTGTCTAGAACAGCGAATATGATAGCTCGTAGTTTTGCACGCTGATCAATTGATGTTAAAATCACACTATTTAAGGCGTACTGCACATCTTTGTACATGTGCAGCCTATGGGGGGAGTTTTCGCGGGCTAGTTACAGCACTCTTCGAATACAATATAATAACGCATTCAGAGCAGTGTTGGGGCTGCCCCGCTTCTGCAGCGCTTCAGGCATGTTTGCGGAGGCGCACACCGACTGTTTCCACGCCACCATGCGCAAGCGATGTGCGTCTTTAGTGCGCAGGGTGCGGGCGAGTTCGAACACTGTCTTGAAAATGATTGCAGCAAGGCTAGACTGCCTATATATAAGGCACTGCTGTAATAGGCATGTGTAGGATAAGTTTTGTTTGTATTTTGTTTTGTTTTATTATTTTTTATTTTATTTTCTCTTTGTCCAATTTCATTACTATGGGTCATGTTATGTTACCTGAAATAAATTATTTTTATTTATTTATAATAGCCTAGTTCCTTCCACGAGTGCTCAACCAGCTCCTTCTACGAGTGCTCAACAAGCTACCATTCCACAAGAGGCAGAACAAAAGCAAAACCAGATCAAGAATGCCATGAAATAAATAATTCCTTCTCCACTTAAGAGCCCTGGCGTAACCAAAAAACCTCGCCTGGTTAATAAACCAATTTTACATTTAACTTCACCACAAAGTTCGGTCATTCTTCGAATTTATTTCAATCTGAAACATAAAATAAGATATCTAAAGTAGAAGGAAAAGCAAAAGGCAAAGAGAATACGACGGTTAAGAACAAGAATAAAGGCTACACCTGGACTGGACTGAAAGTAAAGAGCAGGAGTCAGTCAAGAGATTGGCACTACATTTTTTGCTAAGAAAAATTTGTACTCCCCCCAACAGAAGACTGGTTCCAGTGCATGTGAAGAATGGTGCCATGAGAACTGTGCTGATAGAGGAGGTACCAAAGGACCATACACTTGCGATTTATGTGCCAATAATGATAACTGATCTCAGAACTCATTGTTTTTATGTAGATTATTTTGTAATTGTTTTCGTTTTTATTTGATATTATGGTACATATCTGTTTGATCCGATTAGCCCTCGAATTTGGGACAAATTGGATATTTCTCAGGTTTTGAGTTTTTATTTGTGAAAGGAAAGATTTAAGGTTTTTATAAAAGATTATTACGTGTACGTATCAACAATAAAGAATGATAGTTGTCAGATGAATAAATGTTAACCTCAAAGTCAAAATGATTCGATTCGCCTCGGTCTTCGACAACTATTATACTTGAATTCTACTCGTGGTTTATTTGGCAGAAGAAGTCATTTATACCTTAGGCACTATTCAGAGGAATAGATTTGGTAAGGAGTGCAAACTCATGACTAAAGATCAATTATCGAAGCAGTCTCGTGGCACCTGCAAAGAAAATGTCATTAACCCTAGAATACTAACCTGAGTCATTTTGACTCGCACTGTACACATTTCTAGCTATCTCTTTCTAACGAATGCGCGGATCGTCGCAATTCTTTACGTCAACTAATAGGAAGTGTTTGTTTTCTGACGAATATACTAAAGAGTGGTCATTCATTAAAAGAGGTCTTGTGGTTCATTTGCGGCTTGTATATATCTGTTAGTCATGGCGGTAAGTCAAGTGTCAAAGACCATATTCAAAGTAAAAATCACAAGACGAGATTATCAATTGCATCAAAGATATATCGACATTCATGATCAATCAAAATACCACCGAAGACATATTAATATGCGCTGCCGAACTGACCACTGCTTATTAAGTTGTAAAGCACCACCAATCGTTTAGTGCTTTGAATTGTACGACAAAACTGAATGCCGTCATGTATCCTGATTCAAGTATCGCAGCAAAACAATCAACTGCAAGAACAAAGGCTACTGCTATCATTAAACACATTTTGACTCCACATTGTAGCGTAACGGCGATTTATATAATTACCTGGATAAGCGAAGCCAGCAGATACATTGGACCTTTTAGGTTAAGGGCCGTATCGTGTGGTTATTCGGTCATTGTTGCATTGGGTTCAGAAAAGAAAACACTGTTCAATACTTACAACAATTTTTAATTATAAATTAACAACACTACATGCGAAGCACAGTAAATATGGTTTTGAAAATTATACACTATTACAATATCTGAACACCACCCTGGGGTGTTATAAAAAGAAAAAGTATGAGCGGGTAATTCAGGATGGACTTCCAACAGCCGGGGTCGACTGTGGGGAGTCAATCCGAATTTTAATCAACTGCTTATTACATACAGAAATTACAATATTATGTTTGTGCAACAGCACTATGCCAATATTAATAGATGCACTTATTACAAGTAGTTGTTACACAGATATGAACCCTGCTAGGTTAGCTCTACGATTAAATTGTAATTTACCACTCGCCCAGCGAAATTTAATATTACCTGATACACGCCCTACGTGCATCAGGACTGCGACGTTTGTCGTTTAATGTTTAAGTAAAAAGGTTGCTTGACTCAGAAGTTGACTTGACTAGTTGGCGGCATAAAATGTAGAAAGGTAGGTAGGTAAGAATTGAGCCTATGTGTAACATCGGTTACCAGCTAATCCGTTGGTCCAGAGCCGGGGTCGTTTGGGTTCAGGGGGGTGCTGTCGGCACCACTCCGGTGAGCGTCACGGGTGTCAGGGTGGACCCTCTGTGCAGAAAAAGAGAAACACCATGGCATTAGAACGCGGAATTCGCACAACGTTTCCACTTCTACGATTCTCGATAATTATTTATATAATCATAAATACCTTTTATCGCGAGTCCTATTGTAGTATTTATAAGCACCTGGCGGCACCTCCAATACACCAAACTACGAGGAATGATATTCGAAACTCATCAAGGCCTCACTCGGGCTTCGAATGTCAACAGTCAAAACGCGGTCAAAGGTACGTCAAAAGTACGTATTTCGGCCTTACTATTCAATTGTCGCAACTGTTTATTTCGTTTCGCAAAATTCAACGTTCCAGAACATTCCAGGAACCTTTGTCTTAGAGGCGACCACCCTACATTTTCTTTTTCTATACGCAACCAGAATTAAGAATATCTTTATTGATTAAATATTACGTTCTGTTTTGGATTAAGTTTTTGTTCATATATGGTGTATTGAAACTTGCTTATTGCGTAAAACGTCATGTCAACCATCGACATACGCTATGCGAATCATAGACTCTAAACTATAGTGTAACGGAAATGAAGGAGTGTGATTGAGTAATGACGTGTTGGCGAGGAGAGGTGGTGAGCGATGGAGGGGCGAGACGAGGAGAGGAGGGGTGTGCTGCGTAGCTTATAAAAGAAGTGCGATTTTACATGTCGGGTTCATTATTGTTAGAAAAATCGGATTATTATTGTGTTGGTGATTATTTATTTCATTTCTAACTACTTCGTAACAATAGCTTAGTTGAGACCAAACATAATTATTTAATCCAAACGGGTCGGTAAAATATGCTTTTTTATATATCCTAAAGCAATATAATTACTAAATACTAAATAATAATGTATAAAATATTTAATACTAAATAAAATTTTTATTTAAAAGTAATCATGCATTAAACAGTTTATACGTAAGTTGGCTATCGCTTTGTTGTCTGTGGCAGGCCGCTGACAGATTGACATTGTCAGACGTAAATAGCTGTGTATACAATTTATTAACCAAACCTACAATTACTTTAATTTTGCAATTATGTTATCCTATGTAAGTAAATCAAGTGCAATGAATGCGAATAAAGTATAAAAGGAATGTGAACAAGCTAACATGGAGCGTAGAATTGCAAAAACAAAGTGAGTGTAAGTAGCGATCGCTACAACATGTGATCGCGCAAATTAAAACCTACTATTCTACCGATTCTAGCAATCATAAAGCGGAAAAGTTATTTCCACTGCTGATACAGTACTTAACGGAAAAAGAAAGATTGACAATTAAAATACTGAAATTAAACTCATTGCCGAATGAAACATCTGATACAATTACTTCATTTTGTATAAAATCGTTGCATCCCTGTACAAAATATTGTTGCTTTTAGTGCTGATAATACAAACGCTAACTAAAGTAATTTAATTATTAATTGAATTACAAAGTATTTTAATTAAAATGTATCTAGTTAAATTTTATTTAATTAAATTGTAACTAGGATTACTTTGGATGAACCATGTAATTTATTACAATGTAATTAATTAAAAAGTAATTCATTACAATGTAACCTAATTACATAGTATTCGATTACATTGAAACTATAACTTTTTACTATTGTTTTTTCTTTTTTATATCGATATATATGTAACTTTAAGTTCGTTCTAAGCGGTCCGCTGAGGTGTTTACGGGTTAAGTGCGGAGTAGCGAGAGCGGAGCTTCATGTTCGGGTACTTTCGCACAGCCCCCTGCTGCACGAATAGATGCCGACAACGCCCGAATGTCGATTGCATCTGTGCCTGCGCCTGCGCTAGCGAGACCTTTCCTTAAGCTGGGCATTCACGGTCATGCCATCTTGTCAAATGGCATGATATACGTCCAAATTTGATTGTGAATGTGAAAATCCTTTTGGCATGATGTAAAACTCTGGATTTCCATTCGCATCAAAATCCATCGCGCCGCGCCGTGGCGTCACGCCGCATCATCATGCCGTCGCATCGTGAGTGGGGATACACTACGTCATGCCATCGCGCCGCGCTGCCCGTGAATGCGCAAACCGACATCCATTTTGTGTTTATTCCGCATGGAGACGTGTTTCGTGCAAGACGTATCTACTTTTTTGTTTTGTGTTACCAAAATGGCGTCCGGGCGCGAGGCGATAATCGAATTTATCAATAAATACAAGGAACTAGAATGTTTGTGGAAGGTGAATGACAAAGATTATAGAAATAAACATAAGAGGTTAAACGCCACCGAACAGCTATTACAAATAATAAAAAAAACAGAGCCTAGCGCAAACATGGATAGTGTAAACAAAAAAATTAATTCACTGAGGAGTTCATTCAACAAGGAGCATAATAAGGTATGTCTTATACAAATTACATAAGTATCTTTGAGTTTTATAGGGTTTAAATGATAAACAAGTCAGCATTACTGAAACCTGTTTTTTTTGTTAAGTAACTGCAATAGCTGGGTCGACGGCGCGTCGTGTTCCACGCGCGCCTCAAAGAGCGTCAGCAAGATGACGGGGCCCCCTGTAGAGGGCCGAAGCCTGCCCGGGTCGCGGGACTTATCTCATTACCGTGACCCCGGAACGTAAAGGGCTATTGAAGGAACACCGTGGATTTTAGTCAGTACAAGTCTGACAGTACCTCCCGCCCTGCCCGGGGTGGGAGGTCTCATTTGATGATTTTACCACGATAAAAAAAAAAAAAAAAAAGTAACTGCAATAGCTAATTATAAATCATGACTTTATTTTATATTATGTACCTACTTAGTATTCAAAGTAACTTCTTTTTTTTTAACACACTGTCAAACAACAATATGCACACAAATCAAATATTCAATCAAGGGTCGATCAACTCACGTCGGGTTCTGCTAAAAAGTCTTTAAACTTGTTAAGGTGACCATTTCGAGCTACTATCATCCATTCAATAAATTACAATAGAAAACATAGTTTTATTACGGGAAATTACTTATTGACTGTCAAAACTGCAATTTACCTATCATTATTATTTTTAAGTTGTTTGTAATTAATTGACCCACAAAGATACGACAGCCGTATTGAAATAGTGATTATAAGTACCTAACTAATAAAATATTTGTTGCAGGTTAAAGCATCTTATCGATCAGGGGCCGGAACCGATGAAGTCCATATACCTAAATTATGGTACTATGATTTATTGCTATTTTTGGCAGATAGAGACATTGAAGTGAGAAAATCTAGTGGTATTGCTGAAGTATTAAATGAAACGACACCTGAACATGAGGTAAATATGTTATGAATAAAAAAAAATTGCAAGGGTTGTAAGGATATATTTACTTTTTTCATTTTAGGTTTAATTTACTTTTTCATTTTGCCAACCTACTGCGCCATCGCCATTAAAATAGCGTACAAATTCCTCTCTAACAAACTTTGCATCGTTACTGAAGTTTCCAGTAGTTATATCCAATGGTTCCAGATTTATTACTGGAACGGTTTCATCAACAGCATCATCGTCTATATCAAATTGATCGATTTGTGAATAGTGGGGGACCAACCTCCTTAAAAAATTGTGTAGAATACAACATGTCAAGACCACAAGATCTATACGATCAATAGATAAATTGATGGGAGTACTAAAAATTTTAAAACGATTCGACATTATTCCAAAAACATTTTCGATTACTCTTCTTGCTCGTGACAATCTATAGTTGTATATTTTTCTCTCTTGCGTAAGAGCATGTCTGCCGAATGGCTTTAAAAAGTCAGGTCTCAAAGCAAATGCTTCATCACCAACAAACACATATGGTAAAGCTGTAGAACTATTCAAAGGCCTCTTCTTATTAGGTATATTGCACTCGTGATTAATTAACTTCTCATAAAAGTTAGTTTCTTTTATAGCTCCACCATCTGATATTCTACCATTCATTCCAGTTTCGCACCAAATAATTTCGTAGTTGGCATTAGCGCAAGCCATGAGAACAACACTAAAAAACTTTTTATAGTTAAAGAAACTGGATCCAGATCCAGCAGGTGGTATGATCCGGACATGTTTTCCGTCAATAGCTCCGAGACAGTTAGGAAACTGCCATCTTTCTTCGAATCCTCTTGCGATAACTCTCCACTCTTCTTCTGTTGCAGGTACCTGCAACAAAAATAATATTATAAATTCTAAATGCTTATTTTTTAGGATATCGAGGACTTCACAGGTGTGGAGCCACCTTCGCCTTGCTACTCCCAAAGTAGCACCAGTACAAACATGTCGAACTACTCAAAAAGAAGCATCCGCCAGAATGCGTCACAGCAAAATAATGAGAGTGCAAAAAAAAAACTAAAGACAACGGCTACTGAAGTTTTGTCAAAAATTTCCGACAGACTAGATGTTCCGAAATCGAAAAAAAAATACAGTGCTTTTGGAGAGCATGTGGCTGAAAAATTGAGAGAGATGGATGAAAGAATGGCTTTATATTGCCAAAAATTAATAAATGACGCTATATTTCAGGCCGACTGTGGTAACCTAAATTATTCATCACGCATTGTCACCGAGTATCAACACTCACAGGTCTCACAGTCCCAGCTGCCACAGACCCAACTGCCATCAGCCCAGCAGCCATTGACCCAACCATCACACATTCTAGTATCACCAGTCCAAATGCCTCTCGAATCACATGCTACATACAGGGCCACATTATATAACGACAGTAATGAGAATACTATATCTCTGCCTGAAGTCGACGACGACGCAGTTTTGAACAAGTACATAGAAGCATTACGTAACAAATAACGTATTATGTTACATTAATTAATTGTAATGGGCTACCATAACATACATAAAAATGTGTAATTAATTCTATTTATTGAGTTTTATTCAACGCCACCTAAGCCTACGCCAGCTAAGCAAAACCAACTTAGCTTAGTTAAAAAGAAAAAGAATCCTATATCTTATTTGAATGTACAAGCAACATAATTAAAAAAAAATGGTTGGATGTAGTTGATTGGATTTGTTGAAACTTCTTGATGGAACTTCATTTTACTATTTTTATATATATTGAAACACACTTTACCAGTTCCACACAATTATATTTAATTTTGTCACTGTATAATGCTAATATTTGATTTTTTTGAATACGACATGTTTCGATTAACTCATCTTCAGGTAAACATGTCGTATTCAAAAAAATCAAATATTAGCATTATACAGTGACAAAATTAAATATAATTGTGTGGAACTGGTAAAGTGTGTTTCAATATATATAAAAATAGAAAAATGGTTGGGTTTAGAAACGTGCTACCTTGTTAGTATGCAGGGTAGCATGTTTCTAAACCCAATCTTTTAATTCTATTTAATAATATAGCTAGCAACTTTAACTGGATTAAAATAATATATTAAAAATACATACCTTCATATAATCCTTCAATACGGTGAGAATTGCTTTACAAGTTTCTGGTATAATTACTCCCAAACGTTGTGGAGATATTACAGTTGGAAACTTTAGCTCCTCATAGCTCATTCCTGATGCTAAAAAACGAAGAGTGGCACACAGCCTCTCATGAGGACTTATTGCTTGTCTCATATTGGTGTCTTGTTTAGTTATAAGTGGGGTGACGAGTTGCAGTAGTTTAAAATATGTAGGCTCGTCCATTCGCAGATAATTTCTCCAATCACTTGGCTCCAATGATAGTTCATTTAACAAATTGATGTGTGTGAAAGTGTCCCTTTTCTTTAGCCACTCTTTGCACCACTTTTTTTTTGGTTTTCTAGTAAGTAAGTAAGTAAATTCATTTATTGCACGAAACATGGTCTGGTATAAAGATGTTAACATTATATTATAATGGTGTACAGCATGTCTCACAGAAATTTCCGCATGCAACATTGTCTATCAATCAAAACTATTATAAGCGTTTTTAACAATTACTAAGCGCAAGAAGTTGAAAAAAATATGAAAAATTAAGGCAAACATGTCAAAAGTTAAAATGAGTCAAAATCAAAATGTCAAACTTACATATTGAGCCTAAGATATTAAATAAACATGAAAATTAAAGTAAACATGTCAAAAGTTAAAATAAGTCAAAATCGAAATGTTAAAAATTACAGAATATGTCATAAATTTTAGGAACAGTCAACAGGATTATATTATTATAGCAAGCAATAGTACAATCTCAATGAACTAAATATTTCAAAGTCAAATAATTTATCAATTACATGTGAAACAATGCTTTCCAATCAATGCGCACCGAAACGGCAAGAACTGCTCTTCAGGAAATCTGAAGTGTCGTAAAAGCTTTGCTTAATTAACCACTCCCGTAATGTGCGTAGAAATTTTGAGCGCGGTAGTTCCACCATCTCCTTGGGTAAGGAGTTGAAAATAAGAGGTGCCATGTAAACACAGTTATTCCTGAACAGTTCCAACTTGGGTACAGGCATTTTTTTTGGGAGGTGCGTTACCTGTCGCTTTCCCATGTTATCGTTATTCTCGAATAGATGGTCATGGAGTTTTACAAATTTAGCGACTTCGTAAATGTAAATACTAGGAACTGTTAACAGATTTTCAGATTTGAATACTGGTCTACAGGACTCCGACCATTTTAGGTTAAACAATGCGCGAATACATTTTTTCTGAGCTATAAAAACTCTTGTGAGTTCAGATGAGTTACCCCAGATTACTATCCCGTATCGTATTATGGAGCAGACGTAAGAGTGGTAAATGGTGGTCTCGTTATTATATGATGAGAAACAACCGCCACACAAAGTAAAAGTTCTTCTTCGGAATCAGAGCTCATGTTCAACTTCTTTCGACCCGGTGAAACACGTAAATGAAAGAAAATTGGAGTGATCGTGAATGTGATACTTGTTTTGCGTCCATCCATTTGACTTAAGCCATTTGGATCCACGCCGAACGGCGCGACCGTGAATGCCCAGCTTTACATGTTCCCGATGGTGGGGCGGGTCCAAGCGGCGCAGCGCTTTGAGTCGTTTGTCAGCTACTTAACTTTTATCCTTTGTGTTGTAAGCACGCACGTAGCTTTTTCTTGGATTCGTAAGTTGTATTTTGGTGATTGCTGATTACTACAAAGGTATATTGTGTTAAGTGCCTACAACAATGAGTGAAAGTGATAGACTACTTTTAGAAGAGAACAGTTCGGTGGATGAATCTGTGTCTCTGTCTACAAACGAGTGCACGTCATCATCATCGAGCAATACTTCTGCTGCACAAGCCACTATACTTGACGGTAAATTCTTTGAAATTCTTCACAATTCATCGGAAACAGATAAAGTAGTCGCAATTTGCAAGAAATGTCTGCCTAATAAAGTCCGAATAAAAGGCGCGAGATTCTGTATATCTAATTTCAGAATACATTTTAAACTTACTTAATATTAACATCCTGTATATGAATCATCGCACACAAACACTCATTAATATATATTATCTATCTTCATGCTTATGTTCTACCAGTCAAGCCTCGCTCGTATTTTGTACGTTTTACGGACGAAATTCCTACTTGGTAATGGTAACGAACGGAACGATCACCTGATTTTATATTTTTATATGTGGGTATGTGTAAAGTAATTTGTGTTGTGTTGAAGGTGCAACGACAGTGATCCAATATCCAGATAAATCTATTAAGGTTTTTGTGATGTTGTTAAATGAATCATATAATATGTAATTTATTATGAAATAAACTATTAAAAAAAAAACGAAAACATGGAGAGGATGCTATAATGGAATATCAAGAGTACCTTAAAAGTAAACGATCAAAAACTGTTCGCACTTCCAGTTCGTCACTCGAATTACCACCACGAAGGTCGTCTAATGCACCTTCCTATTCTCAAGTAGAATTTGATCGAGATATTATTAAGGATTTCGTCAACTCCATGATATCTTTAAAGTGTATTGCAGATCCTTACTTCAAACAAATTGTAAGTAGATTACATACAGCTGCGAATTACTTAAGAATTATGAGCAGGCGCACACTTGGGCGAAAGATAACAGAATTCTTCGATGAAGAATCAATATCGGTGAAACAAGAATTAAGTGAAGTAAAACACGCTTGTACGACTGTTGATATTTGGTCTGGACGTCGAAGAAGCTTTCTAGGTGTGACGGTGCACTGGATTGATGCCAATAATATAAAGCGTGTTTTACGGGCATTAGCATGTCAACGCTTTAAAGGCACCCATAGTTATGAAAAAAGTCTATGAATTGTTGCAAGAAATTAATTCAAAATATGCCTAAATAGCACAAATATTATGGCTTGTGTTACAGACAACGGCAGCAATTTCGTTAAAGCCTTTAAAAGTTTCGGTATAAATTGCATTAACATTTCCAATGAGAATGAACAAGGTATTAATAATTCTTCTGACGGTGACTCAGATTCTGATATTACAGATAACGAATTATCGAATCTGTATGACCTATCTTCAACAATTAGCCTCTTAGAGACTAGTTTATCGTTACATCTAAGATGCGCTTCACATACTTTGAGTCTCTGTGCTACTGATGCAAATAAAATTCTAGAAAACCAGGAAGCAGTGCTATCGAAAATGCATGATCAGACAATAAAAAAATGTAACACATTATGGAAAGCTGCAAATAGACCAAAATCGGCTGAAATATTACAAAATATTCTTGGTCACACTCTAAGTAGGCCCGTAGAGACACGGTAGAATATGAATATATCTTTATGATGCCTTAAAAAAATCGCCATAAAAGAAAAATCTGCAGCTCTCCATAGAGCTTTAAATATGAAAAATCCGAATTCACTTATATAAAGGAATATCTATAGTGCACTCAACCAGTGGCTGATGCACTTGATATTCTTCAAGGTGAAAACGCGACATATTATGGGATATTTTTGCCGACAGTACTCTCCTTGAAGAAAAAATTATTAAATCTGTCCGAAGAATCGAGGGCTTATGAATACTGCACTGTTCTGGCTGAAACTTATCTTTAAAGTGTACAAACCCGATTTAAAGATCTTTTAATAATTTCCGGATCTCAAGCAGAAAATGCTGCATTAGCTGCCATTACTCATCCTAAATATAAAAAAATAAAATGGACATCATTAATTGGCCAGGCAGACTATGTAAGAATGAAGAATCTGCTAATAAAAGAAGTAATGAAGATTATACCAAATTCGTCATTACCTCGAGACAGGCCAACAACGAAGTCGAGAAAGGATAACTTTTTTGAAATTGAATCAAGTTCAGATTCCGACAATCAGAGCGGTGAGCCAAGATTCAAAGCGGAACTAATAGTCACACATTTTTTGGCAGGAGACAGCAGAAACTTCACATATTAAATAAGCACGAAGAAATTAAAGAAGTCTTCTTAAAATTTAATACCCCATTACTATCTTCTGCGGCAGTGGAACGAATGTTTGCATACGCCACTCTGATAAATTGTCCTAAGGCAAACCGTCTTTCAGACGAAATGTTTGAGAATAGGGTAATATTAAAAGTAAATTTAAATTATAAATTTTAAACTATGTAAAATCCATAAAAGGTAGAAATTATTATTATAACAGTGTATATTAACTATTTGTGTGATTTATATTGTGACTTACATGATTAAAAAATATTGTTTATAAATGTGTTTCATTTCTCCATTCCTATTAAACAAAAACTAAAACAATAATAGTTGTGAAGTACAGGCGTCTCATAAAATGTACAATTACATTATATCAGATTACTTATGCAACCTCTTAAAATGTTATTGGATTAACCTGCAATTACTATCTACTACTTACTTTATAAATAAATAATGGAAGTGCTAATTGTAATTAGTTACTTAACCTGTCAAATGCCGAAGCGCTGATCAGCGCATGAATATTAATGCCGTACTGTGCCAAAGCACTGATCAGGATAACGGTCACCTTTCGCGGTTTTCATTTTTTTTATATTAAATATTTTTAAGATAAGGTTCAAATTGCTGTTTTATTGAACCTTATAAAATGAAGGAACTTTCACTAACTGCACTCGTTGAGTGAAGTTATTCTAATAACTATAATGACCATTTCAAATTTGGTCACCGTTGCTGTACTGTGTGGTGCTGTAAGTGATTACAATATTTGGATTTTTTTTTTTGGAAATTACTATAAAGAGATAGGATATTGTTACTTTTTATTATTCTTGAATGCACTACTGATATGAATCGTATCAATCCTATCTAAATTTGAGTAATAAAACTAAAAAATCATTCGTCAAAGTTAGGGTACAAAGTAACCGTTCTAACGTACTATTATTTTGAACAAATTTATACATTTTCTCTTACATTTTCATTCATGTAGCGTTAAATTTATAATCAAAATATTATTGAGGGTATAGATTTCAGTCCAAATTTATTTGTAAAGTGGTATTTAGTTAGTAAGCAATATGGCCGGCGCGTGTATAGCCTCCTCTACACGTCAACGGATGCATCTGCAGAAGTCATCTGCGGATGCGTCCGCCGACGTGTAGAGGAGGTGATTTGTGCGTCTGTGGTAGGTATTTAACGTCAGCACATGCGTCCGTCTCTAATCTGTTAGTTGTCGGTTTTTGTGGCACGCATCAAAGGGTTTCGGCGCGAACGTCCGGCGTGCTGTCCACACGTCTGCCGGCGCATCAGTTTGCATTGAGTTGGAATTGCGAGTGCACGCGTGCTTTTTGTGGCGCATAATAAGTTAAAACGCTCGAAATGACAACCAATATGAGCACCGAGGAAACTTTTAGGTTTATTGAACTATATCAAGCTGAAAATTGTTTCCTAAAAATAAATATCACAAAAATAAAAATGTTGTAAGTATAGGTACCTACTAATAATTGATATAATATTTAACTAAGTACCTATGTCAATTAATTTGTTCTATTGAGACTACTGTAAATGGATACTGTAAAACTAATGGATATCTAACCTACCTTAAATACCTACATGACAGTATGGTGATGATTATCATTTCAGATTAATGATTCGTGGAATCGTATAGCTGACATGATGGGTGTGCCAGTACACGAACTAAAAAAGAAAAAAGATAATCTACTAGCTACATTCAGGCTAAATCTAAAAGAAAAATATCTTCCATGAAGTCGGGGGCTGGAGCTGAAGAAGTTTACCAACCTGTCTGGATGTTTTACGACGTGATGGCGGCATTTTTGACGGATGTGTATGAATCGGCAAGCGTAATGAATACGGAGGGTAAAGTAAGTAAAAAGAAAACAAAACTTTAATAATCGTATTTATTTCAGAATCATTAGGTACTTTTATTACTAAGGCCAGGCGCGCACTACGAGTTTTTCGCCGCACGGCAGAAAAAAGCAGCGGCATAATGTCGCACTATAATACTGTATCAAACAGTTTTAAATTGTATTGCGCGCACTTGACGGCAGAGCCACCGCAGCGGCGAAAGGTCTGTTTGCGGCGCGGTGGTTCATCATCTTTTTGTGACATATGTGAATAGCTTTGAATGCACGCACTACACGACGTTTCGCCGCTGTTTTGTGTATTTTGTATTGCATTTGAAAGCAACGATGGCTATGTCAATTAATTCTAATGATCTTGATGAAGAGTTCAATATTGAAATGCTTATTAGTGAAGTTGAGAAAAGACCACCGTTGTATGACATAACTTCAAAAGAATACAGTGATAGAAGTATTAAACAGCGATTATGGGGAGAAGTATGTCAGAATATGTTTACAAGATGGAATGAATTTAATGAAATCCAACGACGAGAAAAAGGTAAGAACTTTTAATTTACTACTTTTATTTATTTTTACATATAAGTACATTCATTTTTACTTCTTTTCAATGGATAAATATTCACTATGAATTACGATTATTTTGTAAAAATCACTTAAATCAGTTTTATTAATGGGAAATAATAATTATCATTAAAAATTAGGAGAATAGCAATACACTTTTTTCATCTTAGTATATAGGGTGTAGGGAAAACGCTTTAAAAAACTTATATCATATACAGGGTGTAGCGTCCCAACTAACAATTTAGCGATAAAATAAGCTCTATAACAGCCGGTTATTTGTTCAATTAAAGACCAATAGCGATAGCGCGGCCTAAAAATTAGCGATAGAGTGCGCTATAACTCTCTTATAGTCCGAATTAGGCACCGGTGTTAGCACTTGTAAGTTCTACAGCAGCTCGTATTAACTGCAACAGTGATAAATAAGTGGCATAACAATGCTACTATATGGTATTTTCTTACCAATGGCGATAGTAAAGAGTAAAATAGCCGTATTTATTACCCAAGATTCTATTAAAGTTATAAGATATTATTTTCTATCACTTAAAGTGTTGCAAATACTGTGTTTATTACCAAAAGATCTAAAAAAGTTATAAGATGCAATTTTATATCACTTAAAGTGTGATAAAACTTTAGTTATAGAAAAAGGTTCTATTAAAGTTATAATATGCTATTGTATATCACTTGAAGGGTTGCAAAACCTATAATAATCGCCTGAGGTTCTATTTTACTTATAAGATGTTATTTTATATCGCTAAAGTGTTTGCAAATACGGTATTTATTACCTAAGTTCTGTTAAAGATGTAAGATGGTATCATATATCACTTAAAGTGATGCAAAAACGCTGGAGTAGTGTAAATAAAATCTTTGCGTTTTGTAGTGTTTTATGTACCTATTCCTTCTGTATTTTCTCTCGTGCAAGTTCTTTGTTTTTTATCTAAGTGTGATGTGTAGATATACGTAATGGCAGTTTATTAACAAAAACGGTAAGTCCTACAAATATATACCTTTAGTGAATATTTAAGTGAAATACTATTGCGGTTGTATTTTTTCTGTTATTATGTATACTATTTTTAATCTCAATTTTCAAGCGCCTTTGAAAAAGGCGTTTCCAGAAATCTTTAAACCAAAAATATAGCGGTAATATTAGTTTTTTTTTTGTAATTTTGCTAATTGTACTAATTCCTTCCAAATGGTTTATCAAAATTTGTTAGATCTTTAATTGTGAGAAAACAACAATGATCTAAGTAAACTTTATTAATAGAGATATCAAGATTTTTAGGTTATATTTGTAAAAAATAATGGAGTTTTAAATTTAAATGCAAGGCTTACGGCATCAGTGATAATTATCTCTTTTTTAGAACTCATGAGTTTATAACGGTGCTATAAAATGATTTATTAACACTTTTGTATGTACAACTACGTCGATTAGATTCGTAAGTCATATCGTTGAAAGGATTTTTATAATATATTTGACATTTGGGTTCCTTGGTAAGATACTTAAACCATTGATTTGAAAACATAAAAGATTTTAATCAAGTTTATTGTATCTTTTTCAAAAGGTAATTAATAAAGTATCTAGTAGTTACAATACTTGTTTTGCTACATACCTAACTATAAATATTATAACGCGCCTAACCTGCGACCGCGCGGATGTAGGTACTGCGCCTACCCCTCTCCGCGCCTGCGCCGCATACTGGTCCGGATTTTAAAATAGGTGTATTGCTATAATTTCACATATTTATCTTATGAAAACAAAACAAAGAAATGGGCTGTCCACGGAGTCATTCTTTGGTCTATTAAATGGAAAACGACTCGTTTATTACGCTAATTGATAAGACTAAGAAATTAATTCAATGATGACCGCAACTATGGATAGAGTGAGAAATGAATACATTAGAGGAAGTTTGAAAGTTGCGCCAGTGAAAGAAAAATTAAGAAGCAAGGGGCTGTTATGGTATGGAGACGTTATGAGAAGAGAAGAAAGTAATGTGGTAAGAAAGGTGCAGATAATGAATGTAGAGGGCTTTAGAAATAGAGGGAGGCCCAAGAATAGATGAATGGTATGCGTGAAAGAGGATATGAAAAGGAAAGAAGTGACTGAGGAAATGACGCGTGATAGAGATGTGTGGAGGAGCAAGACATATTGCGCCTACCACAAATAATTGGGAGAAGGGCAGGAAGATGATGATGATGGCCGCAACTATGGCCAAACAATATTGGTATGATCTCCAAAAATAATTAAAAATCAATGTTTGATGTCTTAACTTTAGTCCTTAAGTAGGTTTTTTTGTAAATATTTTTATATAAATACCGATTTTGGGTTCAAAATAGTTCAAATATACCGATTTTAGTGGGCAGCTCTACCGATTTCGCACAATGACGTTCGAGAACACTGCAGACGCGTCCGGATTGTTGTGTGATAGACGCGTGTATAAATTCGCCCCTCCCGTGTCCATTGCAGTCCCTTACACACGTAAATGTTCATACTTTTAAGTAATTCTAAGTATAGTGTTAAAGTTTGTACTTTGTTCGGGATAAATTAACATATGCAACCTCTGTGTTTAATTGTTATAATATAATATATTTTTAACTTGCTTTTAGTGGTAAAATACATTGAGCACAACGCGACGACGGCAACGGCAACAGCAGAGCAACGTGTTGGACAACTGTGCGTGCCGTACAGTATATACCTACATCTCTAAAACGTGAGTATTCTACTTACATAAACCCCCTTACTAATTTTTGAGCATGGACTCCCTTCGTGACTACGAAAAAATGGTTGCGTAGGTGACCTGCGTAACCCCCCGCCCGCTCGCTGGACCCCGGGGTCGATATAATCTTATAACGATATCTCTATGTTTTGGATTTTGTATGTTTCATTACTATAACAAAGTTATTTTTTTAATATTTCAGTATGCCGTTTAAAATAGTTCAGACCAAAGAGCGAAATAAAGTACAACTAATTGCAGTACCGTCTACATGGGAGCACAATAGCGTTCTAAGGTGGCCTAAACAGCCACAAAAATTCATTAACGACGATACATCTATACCGCAAGCGCATTGGTGTTCCATACCGTGAAGTGTTAAAAGAAATAACATAAATACTTACGAGGCGGCAGAAAAAGAAATAACTATTATGCTCACACAAAGTGATACTGAAGAGGAAACCAGCGTCCGTCCAAAAAACATTGCACTAAAATCTTTGGACCTCAACTCAGCCAATGAGCTCAGACAGTATATGGTCTGCAATGAAAATGATGAATTAACGATGCCAGAGGTTGGTACCTAATATTATACTTCGGGTATCAACCGAAGACGATTATATGATTTACTTGCAGCAGTACGTGAGTAGGTGCCATTTATCACACATTTAGAGGATCTATGGATTTTACAAACCTAGAAAATTTGGTGTGCGGTTAGTTTAAGACTCGAGAAAGGACATAGGGTAGTTTTCAATCTGAAAATCATCCCCTAACTTTGGTACCCGAAGCGAAGCGAGGGCGGGTCGACTAGTCCTGTATAAAATCTGCCAAGATATTGAACTTTCACATTAATAATATTAATCGGGAAATTCTTTTTTTTTAGGTACGAGATGTTGAAATCAATTCTGGTACAGATGGAACTATGCCTCTAATAACTGACACGAATACTGTATACAATTTACAAATAATTGATGGAAATGCTGGGAACTGCAATGAAACAAAAATGCTTGAAACTTTAAATCAGGTTTTAACAAATCAATCAGTAATTTTGGAAGCAGTGCAATCCTTACAAAAAATTCAAGACAATCTTGTGCAAAGAGTTGCTGGTTTTTCGGTCCAACTGGACGACCTTTCTCTCCAAATTAAACAGCCAGATAGTAATATCCAACCTTTAATGGAGTCCAGAAATACTAAAGAAAATACACCAATTTACATTCAACCAAATGAGAACATAAGGGCTTTGAACGAAATGGAACGAAGCCTATCAGATAAAAATACTAAACAGGCATTATTTCAAACGTATTCTGTAGTGTGTGGCAAAGGCAAAGCTACAGATTGCGCCTATAGGTACGCGGAAATTATGTTTGATAGAAAGTTTCTATGCGAATGTTCTTGGAGTGGTGGAAGCAGAAGTGAAAATTCGAAAATACCGTTCAAAGACTTTAAAAATGTAATACACTTTTTTTGGAGCCTCGTCTATGCTGGAGATAATAAGTATACTCTTAAAGACAATGATGATTTTTTTTAAAGTTTATTAAAAAACTCTAGAAAAAGGCTTGAATCGAAAAATCAAAGAGCTTCGACATCTAGATTAAGAGCAAAGCGTACAAAACTGAATGTAATAAATCCGACTACAATCGTTGATACAACGTTAAATGATATTGACACAACAGATGGTCCTAAAGGCGATGAAACTGTAAGTCAGGTCGCAGAAATTCCTAGCGGTGATGAAACAAATCTTTCAGTTGACAATGAAGAATCCCTTTGTTAATATTTGTAATTATTTTATATTATCATTCAGCTGTTATCATGAGAAAGTCAAATGTCTGCTTATATCTCTGTCAAAATGAGGTATTTTTTTGTAATGTTTTTGTTTGTACTAGATTTATTTTTGTAATAATCTGGTTTTTACTCCTATTTATGTGCAATTTTAGCAATGTAGACGAGGTTCATATTGACTGATTTATTTTCTGTTAGTACATTGTTAATTATTATTATGTCACAGTAGTTTTTATTGTATAGGATTATGCTGGAGTATCTACAAAAATCTTTGTATTTAACCTTTGCCAAATAGGAGCGATCTCTATTATTTCAGATTTATGTTGTATTTCGTATGTGCAATTTGTTAAGGAATGTTGACGCGGTTTATATTCATTGATTTATATATTTTCTGTTAGTACCTACATTGTTCATTATTATTGTCACCGTGGTTTTCATTGTGCAGGATTATGTTGTGCAGGATAATGACTATTGTTTTGCATTTTAGTTTCGAATGTCTTTCTATTGTCGCAACTTAGATCCTATCTAATAGGTATAAATTATTTATCTTCATATCGTATGTATCAGGGGTATAAAATATGAAATATCTTGGTAGCTAATACACACTAATTTACAAAAAATATCTGTGGGAATCGGTGCCACCTGTTCAGAAGTCATATTTTTCTCATCAGCTTTATACGAGTATAGAAAAGTTGAATTAATTGGCTTTTCAAATATATCTGTTATATTTGTAATCTTTCTGCCAATAATTTTTATTTCTCCTTTGTTTGAAATAATGCATTGTATTTCAATAACATTTTTGCTCTGGCTTAAACAATATTTATCTGCCCGTTTAGGAGAAAGTATGAAATCTTCAAAATGTAGGATAGTCATATTTCTACGTTCCGTAGTAAATGGTTTATCAAATTTTACCGTTTGTTTCATGAGATCAATGCTAATACTATCGGTTTCACAGATTCGATTAGCAACTTGTGCGAGTGGATTATTCCCTTGCCTAATCATATTCTTTATTAGGAACAGTTTGTTTTCGAATGGATAGGTATTAAATGATTGGAGAGGTCCGAATCTTTTGACTTCTTCAACTACGTGAAGAAGGTTGTGAACGTTACTCGTTATATATTCTGAGCCATAAAAATATTTGTAACGTTCGACAAAATGTTGAATCATTTCATTTGCTAAACGCAGCAAGTGGCGGTAATTATTAGCACTACATATTGTTACAGCACAAAACAGAGCCAAAAAATGTTCATAAGCATCTTGGCGTAGAACTTTAGGCAATATGACAATACTCAAATAAAATAGGAACGTCCTAAACTCACTAGCTTTCCAATATGCTAGGCAATCTAGGGTTCTTACCGATCTATGTATTTCCGAAGGTAGTTTACAGTTATTTAAAAATACGTGTATTGTGTCTATATCTTGCGCACGCCATTTCGTTATATATCTGCCAAAACTACCTTCCCTCCACCCCTGCAGTAATCTTTTCATTATACCGAGATCAATTAAATGTAGTGAATCAGCTACCGGAAAATCTTCTATCATATTGATGGGCAACTTTAATAGTGGCGAATCCACCTTATGATGACCACCATATATTTTTTTTCGAAAATCGTTGTCATTCCTTGGAGGGTATTTACTCGTAGAAAATACTACTGTATGTGAAGTGTGCGAATAATTTCCAACCATTGTACACTTTAAACATCCATGTTTACCATTAAAATTGCACACACCAAAATATTCAAAAAAATAATAAATATACTAGACATACATTAGACGAAACTTGCAAAAATTGAAATAACATCGTGCTCATAAATCTGCTGCATTCACTTAGTTACCTTTAACAAACGCACGTGCCGGTGAATCACAAATAAAGCACCGTATTTTAATAGAAACGGTTTTCCCGTTCACACAAATCCCTTGCTCCAGTAATTCCCCCATTTCACTAACGAAATCATTCAAAAAGAACTCTAGGTTCTTCGGCTTCCCTGTTCCGTAATAAATTCCTATAATCCAGTCAAAATAGACAAAAATAAGTCATAACTTAGCCAAAATTCGCATAGAGCTGAAAATTGCCAGAGACGTTAAATACATCATTATAAATGAAATATCAAAAATCCCCTTCGATCCTACTTCTGCAAAAAAATTTATTCAAGGTCAAAAGTATAAAATTAAGGTTTTTTCCATTTTTCTCGAAAACGGTAAGTATTATCGTAAAAATAGGTTGGACAAAAGTTGTAGATCATACAATTCTCTACAAAAATGGTCCAGTCACTTTCTCTTTTATGACTCACCATTCGTGAGATATTCGCGGTTTTAATCATTAGAAAATTCATATTTTACATAATAGCACACATTTCCGCATCACCTATTAGGTAATGTATTTGGTATTGCTCGAGGGAGAAGTACGCAAGAAAGTGTCATTAGTAAATGGGTTTATGGCATGCATACGATGAATACTGTGTGTGAAGGATTGGAATATCTCGCAAATGTTAGAATGGACACAACAGACCAGCATGTGGATGCAAGCAATTCTCGTGTAAAGAGAGATATTGAAGATATTAATAAACTTATGGAGTGGCTCTTATTACATGATCCGTTTCCTATAATTCCAAAAATTATGTCTATTGCCAGCGGAGTCGTTGGCGATGAGAAAATTAATTGTCATAATGCTCGTGCAGTTGGACTTGCTTCTATAAGCAAAATGACTGGCCAAACGTTTAATAATATTAAATTAAAACGCGCTGATAGAGTACTTCCTCTTTTAAATGCAAGTAGCGTCATAAAGGTACATGATGAAAAGGTGCCTATAGACCCTGTATTGTTATTTCAACGCATGAGCATTACTAAGACATTCGAAGATGAACTTGAAACATTCTTCGCATATGAATTAGCTCTCCTTACCCATTATCACTGTTTGATGAAGTGGGAATGCGTAAAACTATGAAGTCGGCTCTTTATAATTGCTTTGAATGTTTAAACTCCGAAATTGATAACACAAATGCTATCTACATCATCGATGGAGGGTATCTATTACACCGTGTTGTGTGGGATCGAGATGAAACATTTCATACTATTTTTGAAAAATATGTTCAGTATGTACAAAGACATTTTGGTCATAACAGTACGATTGTATTTGATGGCTATACTAATCATACGAAAAATATTAAAGCTGCAGAACAACGTCGTCGGACTACAAAAACATCTTCATCTGTTGATATCGTTTTTGATCGACATATGAAAGTTCCAACAAACCAACAACAATTTCTTGCAAATACTCACAATAAGTCTCGCTTCATTTTAATGCTATGTGAAGAATTTACAGCTGCTGGTATTTCAATAAAACAAGCTGATAATGATGCTGATGTCCTTATAATTGAAACAGCAATAGAACAATGGAAAAGTTCAAATACAACTGTCGTTGTTGGGGAAGATGTTGATTTGTTGATATTACTGACTGCACGGACTCCAAATGATAAAATTATTTACTTTTTAAAACCTGGGAAAGCTCAAGTACAATCAACAATATATTCATCACAAAGTCTGACTGCATATCCGAAATGTCAAGCTCATATTTTATTTTTACATGCAATAACTGGTTGCGATACTACATCAGCCATTTTTAAAAGAGGTAAAACATCAGTATTTAAATTGTTTGAAAAACGTAATGATTTAATTCATTGCGCAGAAGTATTCACAAAGATTGACTCTTCTCGACACGACATCGTTACAAATGGAATTCGTTTTCTTCTTGCAATGTATGGTGCTCCAAAAAAAATTGATTCCATAGACAAATATAGATACTTGAAGTTTGTAAAATCTGCATGGAACAATAAAACAGTACAGTTGTCTTGTCTGCCTCCAACATCTGCTTCTGCCTTTCAACACTTGTATCGTGTGTATTATCAAGTGCAAGTGTGGCTAGGCAATGAGCTGGACCCAGAAGAATGGGGTTGGAAATTAACAGACAACTATTTGGAGCCAATTCAAACTTTACTTCCCGCCTGCTCCAGAAAAACTACTTAATACTATTTTTTGTAAATGCAAGACGGATTGTAGTAAGAATTGTGGCTGTCAAAAAGTAGGATTATTTTGTTCGCCAGTATGCATCAATTGTCAGGGTCAGACTTGCTCCAATATTGAAACAAATACAACAGATGAAGATATTTATGATATTAATGAAGAGACAATTGATGCATCCCTTTTCTCAGAACAGCGAACAGAAATTCTGCAAGAAGAAGAGAATGAAGAAGAAGAAATAATTATTGAAGTAGAAATAGACAATTATCTTATATAATGATGACATGTAGAAAAAAACAACCTATTCCACTTTAATCATTAGCAATATTACTATTCTTTCAATTAATAGGATACGATCTGATCAAACTTTCTTTATTACAATAGATCGTGGAGTATACCTACTGGGGAAATCACGTTAAAAAAAATGCGCCAAGTACATTACCTCATAGGTGGTGCGGAAATGTGTGCTATTATGTAAAATATGAATTTTCTAATGATTAAAACCGCGATATCTCACGAATGGTGAGTCATAAAAGAGAAAGTGACTGGACCATTTTTGTAGAGAATTGTATGATCTACAACTTTTGTCCGACCTATTTTTACGATAATACTTACTTACTGTTTTTGGCCTTGAATAATTTTTTTTGCAGAAGTAGGATCGAAGGGGATTTTTGATATTTCATTTATAATGATGTATTTAACGTCTCTGGCAATTTTCAGCTCTATGCGAATTTTGGCTAAGTCAAATGTCTATTTTGACTGGACTACTATTACAAATGGACTAATGTTATATTTAAAAATATTACCTAAAATTGGCCAAAACTCTTTCTTGGCACTTTTATAAATAGGTAAACCATCCAAATTTATATTTAATTCAATTTTATCAGGCAGTTTGTCCCAACTAGCCAGTATTTTAGTCAGAGTGTTTGTGATTCCATGATGCCAATAATCCCCACCATCCATTGTTTTTACAGATTTTTTTTCGGTGTTTTCAAAATAGTCCACGGGTCAGATGGTAATATATTTCCAAATCTCTTATTCACAATAAGAATCAAATCTTGGAATGATGCTTGACTTATATTTTTTTGCACTGCCCATGTTCTTAAATTGTTTTGAAATTCAAGATTTTTATTTTAAAAATACTCTTGAGGCTCTTCGTCCGAATCTTCGGAATTACTTAGTGGTAAAGAATTGTAGTACTCTATAGCATCTGTGCCCATGTCTTGTTCCAAGACATCTACTTGAAATTATTCAGCCAAATTGCAGTTCTGTTCACTTAACGTGTTAATGTTCATTTGTTCCACTTTACTAGTCTGTCGAAACTTTTTAATTTGTTTATTTTCAATACTTTGATGTACGGAACCCTCTTCATTATTACGCGAATTATTAGAATGTAAAGCATTGTAGTCTTTACTAGAGTTAGTTGTTGAGTTTTTTATGTTGTTATATACCATCTGGATTTTCTTTCTCATTGCAGCAGTTTTCTTCTTGAGCCTCCATGATTTAATTTCCCTTTGCATTGTTTAAATACGAAAAGGCACGCGTGTATTTACTTAGTGTGTTCAGTAAAATAAAAGATGGGCGTTAAAATTAACCACATAAGCGATATAACGCATTTTTTTAACATTCAAAGTGATTACTAATGTAGAGAGTAGTATTAGAACACTAATGTAGAGTAATTTAAAGCTTTTTAATATGAATAACCTCGTAAAACAGCTCAAGGTGGTAGAGAAGGGTTTCATATTTAAAACAAAAGTCATATCGCTATAAGACTTAATAATGTCCACACTAGCACTCTTAAAGCTTCAAGCTTCTCTAGCACCTCAAGCGCTAAAACACCTATATAGTGTTTGAACAGGGTACCTTAACTCCATTGTATCACTGCACTATTAAGAGTTATAAGATTGATTATTATAACCCTTAAACGGCTTGGGGGTTTGCTTATAACCATTTTAACATCAAAAGTGATGTTTAGCACTTAAAGGTATACATAGCACTTAAATGGAGCATTTACATCAGCAAGTGATAGTAGCCACTCCAAAAGAGCTTTTAATGTTAAAATCCACTTAAAGCTGCAATAACGACTGTAAAGTTGTAGCTTATAGCACCTTTTTACAACTTTAAGCTGCAGCGTATTTTTTCTATATCTTTTATATCACCTTAATATCGCTGGTGCTTTAGCAAACTCTCTTATATCCGTACTATCACCTAAAAGTATTATTTTAGATCTTATATGGCTACTATATAACTAAGAGCTTTAAATTTAGACCCTGTTATCGCTACTTTGCTTGTTGGGGTAAATAGTGGTCCAACGTAAACACGTCGATACACTCTGTCTTCAGCTATCACATACCGGAATTTAGTTTTGTTTTGACCAAGGGTATCAGAATAAATTAAAATTTAGTATTTTTTTAAGAAATCGTTACCCTGGGTTACTAATTTGGATTTAATTTCAACAATTGACATTATTTATTTTGTTTTTTTATTCTTACACCTTAATACATTTCTTATCACATCTGATTACTTTTTTCTATTTAAACTCAAACGTAACAAAAAACAAAGTTTATTTAAATTTTTAATTTCCGTCTCTACCAATTCATGTGACTTTAGGTGCGTATGGTTTAAAAAAATTGTACTACACCGTAAGTGCTCATTATTTAAAAAAAAAATGACTACTAAATACAGATTCTAAAAATGTGTAATAATAACTAGCCCCAAAATTAAAAAAAAGTTATGGCCATTTAAAATGAAAGGGAACTGAATTAAAAAAAAACATCAAAGTAAGCGGGTTTGCACGAAGAATAAAACCATCTTTTATTCGACGGTGCAGAGCATGCATAGTCGCTGATGGTGGCCATTTTGAACATTTAGTTTAATCAGTTTAATGTTTTAAATTTGATAATAATAAATGGTTGATTCTTAAATATGTTTTTTATTCTAAGAGCCAATCAAACAACATAAAAATAAACTAATTTGGTTCAAAACATTTTCCATTCCAATAGTTGTCACATTAACTAAAATATGTTATCCTTAGTTCAGCTCCTTTTTATTTTAAATGACAATAACTTTTGTCTAAATTGTTAGGCTAGTTATTATTATACTTTTTTAGAATCTGCATTTAATAGACATTTTTTAAAAATAATGGGCACCTATGGTGTTGTACAATTTTTTTAAACAATATGCACCTAAAGTCACATGATTTGGTAGAGACGGATATTAAAAATTTTAATAAACTCTTTTTTTTTTTTGTTACGTTTGAGTTTAAATAAAAAAGTAATCAGATGTGATAAGAAATGTATTAAGGTGTAAGAATAAAAAAACAAAATAAATAAATTATGTCAATTGTTGAAATTAAATCCAAATTAGTATCGCAGGGTTTCGATTTTATCAAAAAATACTAAATTTTTATTTATTCTGGTACCCTTGGTCAAAAAAATTCCAGTATGTGATAGCTGAATAGAGAGTGTATCGACATGTTTACGTTGGACCACTATTTACGCCACACCCTGTATATTATTCACGACGTGTATAACATTTATTAAATATATTATATGAATAATTGTCTGCAGTGGTAGTTATTCTAGTTAACTTCAGAAGGCGATTAGCAATATTTATTTGTTTTAATGACCAAAAATACATTGTAACACGTGTTATTTAGCATAATTATTTATGCTTCAACATCTAATAAATTATAATTTCAAAATGACATAGATCATTTGATGAATATTATATTGAATTATATTATATACGATCATACTGCCACGGAACAGAGCCTAATGGAGATGTGAAGTAGCTTGCAAAATAGTCTCTTGTGTTTAAACCATTAGTATTGCTTCGTACTCTGGTTGAACTGCAACTTTGTAAAGAACAGTCATATTCTTCACTTTCATCATTATTATTCGCATTATTTTTTCTGACAAAATTATGCAACAGACAACATGCCATTATTACATCGTCACAAAATGTGGAGTTGATATCAATTGCACGGTGTAATATTCGCCATTTATTGCATAAAATGCCAAACGTACATTCTATTAATCGACATGCGCGAGTTAACCTGTAATTGTAATTTTTTTTTTATATTCAAATTTTTCCGTGGATATGGTCTGAGAATCTTTCATTTTTCGTTGAGAGAGCAAATGCTTCGTCTCCAACAAAGACAAACGGCATACTTTGGCCATTTTCATCATGCGGCAATTTATCTGGCCCAGGGATATTTAATTGATTGTTTATTAATTTCTGGCCAAATCTTGAATATCTCAAAACACCGGAGTCACTATTAGCACAATGAGCTCCGAAATCCACCGCAATAAACTTGTAGTCAGCATCACACACTGCTAGCAAAATCTTTGCGTAGGAACCAGCGCCATCGGGATTTTTAATTCTCACCAATTTGCCATCAATAGCCCCAACACAATTTAGAAAATTTGTTTTAGTAAAAAAAAATCCAGCAATCTCTCTCCATTTTTCTTCATTTATCTCAGCGGGCATATAAATTGGCTGTAAACAATGAAATAACTTCTTGCAGGTATCTGCGACTATTTCTCTGATTGTCGTATGACCCAATAAATATTCAAAATGTAGAGAGTAGAAACTATTCCCAGTAGCAAGATACCTGTAAAAATCAAATGTTAATTTAAAGAGAAATATTGTAATATTATTTGTTGTAGGTAAGGAAGTGCAGAACAAGTAGAGGAATTTAAAGGATCGATTTAGAAAAGAGTTGGCATTGCAGAGAAATGTACAATCAGGCCAAGCAGCTAAAAAGAAGAGGAAATATTATTATTTCGACAATTTACTCTTTTTATTGCCTTCCATGGGTCAACAACAAACAATTAGCAATATTGAATCACAAAATGCTCAACCAATCTCTGAGTCTAGTGAGAACATTGCAAATAGATTGCCTGCTTCTTCAGAACCAGCAGTTCCATCGACAAGCAGTTCTGCTCCATCACCAAATTCAATAGAACATCATCCAGTTATTAACAAAAAAAAAGGTTGAAGAGCAGTTGATTGACATTTTAAAACACAAATCAACATCTCAAGAAGATATAGATGAAGATAAAAGCTTTGCATATATGTTAATACCAATGATGAAAAAATGAAATGAGGAACAAATTTTTTTCGCGAAGACTGAAATTTTGCGAGTAATGAGACAAGCAAAAAATTTAGAGTACGTGCCACCTGTGCCTGTTTGTACAGTCAAGTGCATTAATATGTTTCTTGAAAACCATTACAATAACATATATTTATGTAAAGGTTCACGAAATATGTGCCACTTTTCTCATCGTTATTATGCCTTCGTTTTTGTTGCAAAAATATCTTAATAACTTAGTGAGCAATAATATGTCCCTTAAAAGGTTTGTATTGTTAGATAATATGTCAATTAAAAAGAAAACTTAATATTTCCTTGCTTTTTTTGACACCATTGACAATCATTTAAATTTTGATTTTCTTTTCTATGGAACGTCGTCAATTATTTGTTGAAACAAAGTGAACTTCATGTAAATACTTCAAAAGTACTTAATACTGATAAGATTTCATTCTGAATAATAATTATATTTTAAGTGCAATTCATATTACTATCTCAAGTGTAGTATAAATAAATAATTTATAACATGTATCGCATCGATGAGCATACTAAACATCGTATAGTCGCGTTAAAAGAGGAGGGTGCTTCAATACAAGACATATCTGATGAATTGGGTGTAACACGAAAGACAGTAAAATTATGGATACGACGTTGGGAAGATGAAGGAAGGTTAAATACTCATGTGTCCAATGGAAGACCAAGAAAGACTTCTACTGAACAGGATCGTCTTTTGATAGAAGATGTTCAATATCGCCGTTTTGTGACTACTTCAACATATGTGGTGTATCAATACACACTATACTCCGTCGATTGCATAATGCTGGCATTCATTGTCGCATACCAGCTAAAAAACCGAAACTTACAGATAGGCACAAAAGATTACGATTGAATTTTGCGCGAAGGTATTTGAATTTTAATTTTGATAATGTATGTTTTGTCGATGAAAAAGTATTTACAACAGCAAGTGATGGTCGATTATATTTGTGGCGATTAAATAATACTCGCTATGATGAGAGAAACGTCATCCCTAATCGCAGAAGTGGGCGAATATCATTGGGGTACTGGGGCTGGATGTCGGCTAGTGGCCCTGGCGAATTGGTAGAAATAAGTGGTCGAATGAATGCCAGGAATTATAAAGAGATCCTTGAGGACGTTTTAGTTCCGACGGCTACAGCTGCTTTCGGTAATGAGCCAATATTCCTAATGCAAGATAATAGCTCTGTCCACAACTCGCTTGTCGTACAATTATGGATAGAGGAACAAGAAGGCTTGCACTTAATAAAGTTACCGCCGAAAAGTCCTGACCTAAACCCTATAGAGAATCTATGGGGTTTAATGGTGCAGGCATGCGATCCAACAGCTGTAAGAAGTGTTGACAGCTTAAAAGACCATGTTAATTTCATATGGAATAGTTTTATAGGCAGAGATGTTTGTTTCAACATGGTAAGATCTATGAGAGAACGTTTGCAATCGGTGATTGATAATGAGGGAGGTTACACACGCTACTGATAAGTGAACCTTTTTTATTTTTACTTAGAAATGAGGCATTTTGTTTTGTTATTCTTATTTAAAAGCTGTATAATTATTTATTTGGCAATAAAAGAGTATTTCACTGTTATTTGTCTTTTTCTTTTTACATCAAAAGAAGCATTTTTAGTAATAGACCGTCAGCTCATGACAGATTTCGGGGCCCATTTTCTCATGCTAGCCTCGAAGAGGGTTGGAAGGTACGTCCATACAGAGTTGAATAAAGATAAATTCAAGTTCCGCTTCTGGAGTAAAAAAAATTGAGGGTACACCTTTGATTTATGTTAAGAAAAAAAAAATTTTTTCATGATATCTCCAGGAGCGGAACTTGAGGTAATTAACCATTTTAACTGAAAATGTTCCCGTGAATGTGAATTCCCGTTCCCATTTTCTGGGCCAAAAGAAGTAGTTCTAAGATCTACATCACTCCTACATGGTTAGGTACTTATAAACTTTTGGCTGTCTAACATTAAGACCTTTTTTTTAGAAACAATTCTTGTCTATATATTTTAACCCTTTTTGCAATACATTTCATGTATCTATATTAGTTAACATTTTATAGTAAATATATTAATGGAAATCGTCAATAATACTTTTATAATGATTTCTTTGCTCATTATAAAACAAATTGTCCTTTATAGTATACATATTATTGATCAGTTTCCGCAGACATATTTATATCAGTTAGATTGGATGCTACAATAATAAACATTCAATGATACATACTTTTGAAACGATAGTTTAGATACATATTTATGCACTTGACTGTACCTACATGCCGTATACTATGCAATCTTATTTACCACCACAAAATGCAAATCGATGAACTAGTACATATTATATGTCAACAACGGCCCCATCACCATCACCAACATTGTCATCATTTACAGTACAGTCATTGCCTAGTACAACTCCAACTCCACCGCCAGCACCACCAACGCCAATGCCACAAGATATACAAATCTCAACAGAGAGAAATTATGCTCATAATTATTATGAACAATTTGGCCAATCAATTGATGAAGATTCAGAGATATTTGACGTCACTAATATGTATTTATTTATTCTTTATTGTACACTTACATAGTATTGAAACAAATAAAAGAGATAATATGTACAAAGGCGAGCTTAACTCAAGGTTGAGTTCTCTTCCAGCAAACCCGGGAGCGCACAGAGGAATTGCAGTTCAATGAGAGGCAGTCTTGTGTACATTATTAATGGAGTCTAATAATATGAGGAGACATACCAAATGTATACTCCTGATAAAAGGCATAACAAATACATGAATATATTACCATCATAAACCTACATACACATACTTAGATTACCATCGTAAACCTACATACACATACATAGAATACACATAAGCGTATATAAATGTTCATACATTACATATAGGCATACATACAAATACAAAGATACATATAGATACACATTATGTCTGTTATTGTTCAGAGAGAAAATAGTCTCTCGTTCGATTTTTAAAGACATTTAGAGAAGGGCTGTCGCGTATGGAATGAGGAAGAGAATTCCACAGCCGCACAGCAGAGACAGTAAAGGAATTGTCATAGTAAGAAGAACTGTGAGGGGGAGTTCGAAGTAGTAGAGAAGATAAAGTGCGACAAGGTTTGCCCCTGGGGACAAGAAATTCAAAACGCTCACGAAGATATATAGGAGAGTCAGGATTATGAAAAATGGAAAAGAGTAGGGAAAGAATGTGAACATCTCGACGCCTCCGAATTGGTAACCATTTCAGTTGCTTTCGGAACTCTGAAACATGATCGTACTTTCGTAGACCAAATATGAATCGGATACATAGATTTTGCAACCGCTCCAGCTTCTTTTTCGCTCATAGTTCTTCAGTTGCGTCGAGAAAGGTGACATCAGCATAGTCTAAAAGAGGAAGGAGAAGAGATTGAGCAAGACAGATTCTGGTCTTAAGAGGAAGAAAATTCTGAAGACGCTTAAGAGCGTGGTGGGTACCAAAAACCTTTCTGCTGACCTCGGTGATATGACTGGTCCACGACAGATTGCAGTCAATATAAACCCCTATATTTTTTACAACCGTACTATATGGTATCACAATATTGTTATAGTAGACCGGAGGAAGAGAGGCATGGTCAAGATTATTGTAGAAGTATCTGCCACCTACAATGAGTACCTGGGATATTGCGGGATTAACTAATAATCCAAACGATTTTGCCCAAGCACTAATGCTATTAAGGTCTTCATTGATGGCAGTAATGGCCCCATTCCTCTCGTCAGTCCCAAAATGGCGATACAGCTGCAAATCATCTGCATAGAGATGAAAATTGGAGGATATGACTTTGTTGATAACATTGATGAAAATCGAGAAAAGAAGAGGAGAGAGGACGGCACCTTGCGGAACACCCGCAACAAGGTCACACCAGTCAGAGGATGCCTCGTCAGAGCGAACCCGCTGCGAGCGACCACGAAGATAGGAGTTAAACCAAGCGATTACAGAGGACGACATATTTAATGAAGATAGGATGCCCAGGAGGATGTCGAAATCAACAGAGTTGAAGGCGCTACTGAAGTCCAGCAAAACCATTACTGTCAAGAGTTTGTTCTCCACAGCCAGTCTAATATCATCTGATATTTTAACTAGTGCAGTGACTGTGCTATGGCCCGACCGAAAACCAGATTGGTATGAACTCAGTAGCCCATGAGAGGAAAGGTAAGAAGCTAATTGATTTCGCACCGTGTTCTCGAGGACTTTGGATAGGATTGGCAGGATTGAAATAGGACGAAACTGGGATGCTGAGGTGGGATTGGTGGTTTTGGGTAAAGGAATGACGAGTGCTTTCTTCCAAGCCAGTGGAAAAGAGCTATTCTCAAGCGAAAAATTAATGATATGTGTGATGGCTGGAAGGAGTTCACTTAGGATAGGTAGCAGCATTTGTAATTGTATGCCATCATTACCCATCGCTTTTGTTGATATTGAAACGATTTGTTTCTTTACATCGTCCTCCGCAACCGGGTTGAAAATAAAGGAGGCACATTCAGGCAAGGGAAGACTGGCAATATAACTAAGAGTGGCAGCTTTATCTATGTCACCTACCAAGGTTGGGGGCGTGGAGAAATGTGCGTTCAGTACATTGAGATCAATATTATCAGTGACGTCATTGGGAGCTTTACCAATACCGAGAGACCTCAAAAATTGCCATACCTGAGATGTGTTACTGTTATTAATCGAATCGTGAACGTGGCGCCTTTTCGCATCCCTACACAGACGACTGCAGCGATTCCGAATGATCTTATAGGTAGACCAGTTCTCATCAGAGGGATTACGATTGAAATGTCTTTTGGCTTTGTCTCGTTTAGACATAGCCGTTTTGATGTCCTCCGAAAGCCAGGGCGCGGGTAAATGCTTAACCCTAATCTTTTTCAGAGGAGCATGTTTATCATAAATATCCAAGAGTATTTTATTAAAGTTTTCAACTTTTACGTCGATGTCATTGGTGTTGTACACCAGAGAAAAGTTTGTATCCCTCACATCTGTTCTTAAGATATCCAAGTCAATGTTTTTGAAACTACGAAGGAAGCAAAATTTAGGTTTCGTTTTCGGCGCGTGAATTTTGTAGGAGAGGTATATTAGGTCGTGGTATGAGAAAGGTGCAGATAGTTGACCATGGGTAACAACTTTTTCACGGTCGGAAACAATTATAAGGTCTAGGAGAGAAGGAGTACAGTGAGGGGCGCGATGTGTCACATTTAATGGAAGAATATGCATATTCACAGAGGAGACCAGAGACTGGAGTCTCCGACTGCGCGCATCGTCCCTGAGTAGACATGTGTTGAAGTCACCCAAGATTATAGAGTGCTGATATATAGCGGATAGGTTTTCTAACTTGGATTCAAAAGAAGAGAAATAGTCAATGTTAAGAGAAGGACTGTAATAAACACCTAGAAGAAATTTGACATGATGAAAGTCGATTTCAAGAAAAATATGCTCAGTAAAACCAGAATAGACATTTGGGGACTGATCTATCACTTTGAAGACGATATCATTACGGAGATAAATCCCGACTCCGCCATATCCCTTACCCACTCTATCATTTCTTATAAGCTTATATCCTGGTAAGGCATATTGTTTTGAAGGAAGTGTAGGTTTTAGGAATGTTTCGGAAATAAGCACAGCATGGATGTTACGAGAGTCGAAAGATGTAAGTAAATCAGGATAGTGAGCGTGAACGCTTTGAGCATTTATATGTACAACATTAAGGAATTTGTCTAATGGACCAAAAACAGCAAGCAGTTCTTTGTGTAATCGGACTGCATCCCCTTCGTTATCACTACCTGCACTGGCGTAGTCTCCATCGGATGTATCAGACGAAGAGCAAGAAATATAAAATTCATCCTAATCAGACATAAATATAAAATATTATAATTAAATAATTTAGAAATGGTTATAAATAAATAAGTAAATTAAATATATAACTTTTTTTTTTAGTTATCCTCAGTGCACTCAAAAGGGCTAGAGACAATTATAAAATATTGCAATAACTAAACGCACTAACAAGTGACAACTGAATGACATATTATCAAACGTCACAACATCTGTCATATTAATGTCTACAAAACTTATTGAAAATGTGAGGTTGTGAGCAAAATAATTCAAAATACATAAACTAACTGACAATTATCTGCAAGAAGGATGTTAAATTGGAAGTTAGAAGGAGACAGAAAGTGAAAACTACAACTGACCTCAATTGCAGTTTCTAAACAGTAACAAATTCAATCAATCAAATAAAGGAGGTTAAAGTAAATATTGTTAGAACAACTGGCTGTGGAGGCTTTGATGTTCCAGGTGGCGGTAATTGCGGGGTTGGGAATTCCATGCATAGCTTGCGCAGTTCGGATGATGATTCAATCCTTCGCCGTACGTTACTCGCGAGTTGTACGACAATCATCCCGTCAGAGGTCCAACACCGCCTCACACCAAAATGCTTGCGGACGGCCATGAAGACGTCGTGGCGTGGCTTGGTTAGAAATTCGGAGAGAGTTAACCCTGTACCCTTAAGCCTAGTCTTATTACTCCATACCTCATTACGCAGCAGATAGCTCTGGAACCTGATGAGAAGGGGACGGGGTTTCGAGGCATTGTTCCCCAGGCGGTGACAGGTCTCCAGATCGTTGACCGCTACATGAGGCAACTGCAGCCTCCCATTTAAAACAGAAAGGACCTGACTTATACAGGTGGCTTCTTTTGTTTCTTCCAGACCATGAAGCAGTAGAACCTTTCTTCGGGAAGCCATCTCATGCCTGTCCAGCCCAGAAAGTAACAGCTCCATTTGCAATTTCATCATACCTGCCGCAATCCTCAGGTCTTCCTCGTATTGTGCCATACGCGATGTAAAGGATGAAGTTAGTTCTTCCATGCAGTTTGACAATTGAGTGTACAGATCCATGGTGTTTTGTGATTTTATGAGTGCGTGTGAGACTTTATAGGAGAAACAGTAAGTTGTTTTTGTGCACTATAGGATAACTATAACTTCTAACTGTTATTTAACATTTAAAATTAGATTTAAATATATTTAAAAATAAAATAATCACAGAGCTCAATTTTTTAATGTGTACAATCTGACTACCCTCAAGTTAAATGTCATTTTATTATATTATTATTTATTATATTATTATTATATTATTTAATAAATATTACTCAAACTGTTACGTATTAACCTATTTTATAATGATTCCCTTTTATTTTGCCCTAGCTTTTCAGCCAATAGACACTGAGAAAAAAGTGAAGAGTTAATGCAACTATTTTCATTAGTAAAAACTGAAATAGTTGCAACATTTTAGTAGCAACATTTTAGTAAAATTTACTATGAAGTAAAAAAATTGTTGGATTAAATACTCCAAAGTAGTGTTTCAATTTACTTTGGAAATTAGTAAAATAAAAAATGGTATTCTTTACTAATATTTTCTGTTAGATCTTCAACTATTTGAATTTAGTTGAGAGAACTCTTGAGTTATTAGTAAAACTAACAAATAATTTTTAGAGTTTATTTAACAAAAATATAATAGTAACGATTGCTACTTTTATATTGTTGTATATGCTATATATGTATAAACTAATATTGTACATAGTATGTACTAATTTTATGTTAGCATATATGCTATGTATATATACATAATATAATTATTTTATGATGAAGTTTCATTGTAATAAAAACATAAAAATTCTTAAAGTACAGATGGGCAATTTTTTCGGAAAAAAGTCTGACTAATTAGTTAGAATAATGGTATTTATAACTAAAAATCGTAGTTCAGTAAATTTAATATGTACTTACCTTAAAGTTACTGAAAGTCTCTCCTCCGGTGATATTGCATCTCTGAATCGAGTCTTTTCATATGAAATATAAGGTCCAACTAAACTGTCCGTTGTTTAAACGATTACGAATAGGATGAATCCAAAATCGTTTTTCTTTTTTCGAGCTCTAATTATCAGAGCGCAAATACAAGTTGTTTCTACTAAATCCATTTTAAAACTGATAATTTTGAAGCGGCAGTAAACCGTAGTGCGCGCGTTTACAGATTTTTATTTGTATTGCCGCACGGTACAATGTCGCAGATTTTTCTGCCGCGCGGCGAAAAACTTGTAGTGCGCGCCTGGCCTAATTGTTACTCTCGTGAATATATCTCATAAAATTTAATCTTGTTTCAACTGCACATATAGGGGCTCGTCGAGCTACAGGTTGCAGTGGATCAAATTTTCCCGTGTAATTTTGTCTCCAAGATCCTGGTTGGATTAATTCTCCATTGAGATACTTATCTACTGAAGTTGGGGGACTGTACAGATGTCGAGATGTTTTACTATTTCTTAAGAAATTGTGCAACAAGACACAGGTCATTGTAATTAAAGATGCTTTGGTGACATTCAGTGGTATAGGCTTTTTGAAAATTCTAAATACGCTAGACATTATTCCAAAAGTATTTTCGACTGCTACACGTAAACTTGATAGTTTCTGATTGAATAGCCTCTCCGGAGTACCAATAGCATGATGCCCAGAAAATGGCTTCATAATATGTGTACTCAACGCAAATGCTGCATCAGCTAAAAAGACATATGGTAAGTTAGAGTTACTATTGGGGAAGCGACTAGGAGATGGCAAGTTGATAGCATTTGAGTAAATTTTTTGCTTTAAAACACTTTGATTATAAACTCCACCGTCGCTAATCCGTCCTGGGCAACCTATATCGGCAAACATAAAACAGTAGGGTAAGGATGCCTGTTATGAGACAGGCGCTAAATATGAGATAGCAAGGTATTGGTCAAACTATTCACGTCAGCCATTTGGCGCTAGTGTCGCTCGAATCGACACGGCTGCATAGCTAAATGTCTGCTAGTGCGCCCCCGCCACCGGGCATGTAGGAACGTGTGCGTGCAGATTAATACGTAGTCGTAAAACCGAATATTTTTCATTAAATGTTTACAAGGTATGTAACCTCTTTATTATTACGTTAAATGCTTTCAATATACATATTGTGTGTAGATTATATGATAAATTTTAAGTTGTAATTGGAGTTATATTGTGTTGTGTGTGTGTGTATGACGACGCGGACGTCCCTGCTACCCCTCAAAAGAATCCAAGTATTCAAGGACAAAAACGTCGTGTTTTTAAGCCGCCTGAATTGCAGGAAGCCAGTAGAAAAATGAATACTGCTTTAACTACATTAAATAGCGCATTGACCAGTAAACAAATAAAGCAAATTAAGGAATATCCAAAACTTGAAAGGGAAGAAATAATGTATGAAATTCATGGTGTTATAAATTATAATTAACAGACGTCGTCAGTACAACAGTATGATGCAAAGCAGGTCGTATACTGTTTCGACTCCTTCACAAGTTGTACTTAGTCGCCCTAGCACTAGCAACAGTGTATATTTATCAACACTATCACTGAATTTTGTAGTTGACTCTCCCTATTCAGTTGAATCAGTGCCACAAAATGAGGCAAACCAACAATCCGAAGTAATTAACATTTTATCACAAGAAGTTATTCTACCAGAAACAAGTAGAGCGGTTTATGAAAACTTTGGAAATATGATGAATAATAATTAAGAGAAATATTATTTTTTCAAAAATATTTTTCAAAAATTTAACTAGGGTCAGGTGGGGCAATTGCAATAACGGGGTATAAGCAATAGGATGTATTTATGGCCTAACTACTGAAGAAAACAAGTGGTGCCATCTCTTATATGTGTAAAGTACTTTTTGAACTTCGCGCTGACCAATTCGCGAGAAAGTTTGAGGTATCGATGAGTGAATGAAACGTCATTAGTTGAAGGACGTCGATGCCGCATGTTACTCACTTTGTTAACCTAACCTTCAATCGGTTTTCATCTTGGAAAGAAACGTAAGTTTTTGAATTTATTTGTATTAATGTGATAATATTCTGTGTTTTATATTATTATAAATGACTATTTTTACTTAATTGGGGAAGTTCTTTTATGGCTATTATTGCATTTACCCCATGAAATTTTGATGTTGGGGCAATTGTAATAACATGGCAAGGGGCAAATGTAAAGTTTTATTACAATTACCCCTTTCTTACTAGATGGTGCGAAATTATCTAAAAAAGAAAGGACCACCCAAATACTCAGAAGAAAAATTACAAAGAGCTCTTAATGAAATAAAACCCGGTACGCTCACCATACACAAAGCGTCTGTTCTTTACGGAGTTCCATTTGCAACATTGTATTGCCGAAACAAGGGAACTCGAAGAGCAATAAAAAAAGTAAAGGACGTAGAACTGCACTTCCCGAGAATGTTGAAAACGTTTTGGCAACATCTGTTAAAACACTGGCTAAATGGGGCTTTGGTCTTAGTCGAAAAGAAATTATAGAGCTAGTAGGCCAGTACGTTAATATGAATAAAATCGAAACCCCATTTAAGAGAGGCATACCAGGGGAAGACTGGTTCCTTAATTTCAAAAAACGGCATCATTTGTCAATTTGAAAGCCAGAACCATTGGAGTATGCAAGAAAAAAGGCTGCCACGGATCCATTCATAATCTATGGATATTTTGACCTTTTAAAAAAAATTCTGACGGAGCTAAACTTAGAAGACAAGCCCACACAAATATGGAATTTGGACGGAAGCAGTCTCAGTATAGACCCGTCAAAATCCAGAATAGTAGGCGAAAGAGGTGAAAGCTCATCCAGAGTTATCAGTACATCTGGAAGAGAAAACACGACTTTTGTGCTGGCTGCTAACGCTGCAGGTGGTCGAGCACCACCTCTAATCACTTTTAAGGCAAAAAATGTATGGGACCAATGGAAGGCACCACCAGAAAAGGAATATCCCGGTACAGCCTACGCTGCCACTCCGAATGGTTGGATGGAGACAGGGGTGTTTAAAAACTATTTTGAAAAAGTCCTTATACCAGCTCTGGGTGACAAACGGCCTGTACTGGTCATATACGATGGCCATTCCACACATGTGTCTCTCGACCTAGTTGAAACTGCTTTGGCCAAAGACATAACAATTCTTAAACTGCCAGCCCACACAAGTGACCAACTGCAGCCATTAGACGTTTCTGTATTCAAGTCTTTTAAACAAAAATGGGACTAAACTGTTGCCACTTGGCAGCGGCAGAATATTGGCAAAAAGCTACCTAAAGCGCTATTTTCGCAATTTTTGGGCGAAACGGATTTAGAAAATCAGGGATATTTCCATTCAATTCTGACGTCATTCCCAAAGAAAACTTTTCTAAGGACGCTTTAGAACGCTGGGAGAGGCACCTTGCAGGAGAGCTTGCGAGAGATGAGGCGAGTCCTGATCCTCATCGGTCAACTTTTAATAACTCATCACCATCAATTTTAAATCTACCCGCTTCCGAGGAGGAGGCCATTCCCACAACACCTCAATCGTCAATTGTCAATTATCAATCGTCACAGTATTCCGTACCAGCAACTCCTCAATCTTATGAGATTCTAGCCTATAATGCCGCGCCAACAATATCATTTGAACAGATCAACTATACAGCAAAAACATCTGCCTGTAAATAAAGAAAAGAAACGTAAGGTTGCCTCAGGTGCTGAAGTAGTTACGTCTGCTAGAATGCTTCAAGTGTTAAAGGAAAAAGAAAACTTAATTGCAAACAAAAAAGCTGAAATAAACAAGAAAAAAGCTAAGATAAACAAGAATATAGGAAAGAAAGAAAGAAAAGTGAAGAAAAATGCTAAAGATTCAGAAAGTGACACTACAAATGTAGATTCAGATAATGAAGTACCCTATGCGAATTCTGACGAAAGTGAATGGGTGGAAGAGGAAGCTGAAGCTCTTATTGAGTCAGACAATGAAGCTACAATGACAGACATTAACAAAGTAAACAAGGCAGAAGAGGAGACTGGGCTAGATATATCCATGTTAACCAATGGGTGATTGTTAAATATACTTCAGTGAAAGGATATAAATATTACGTAGACTTCGTGCAAAAAACAGATAGAAAGTCGTTGGGAGGTAAAGTTTGTACGACGTAAGGGTGCAATTTTTGCATGGCCTGTAATAGAAGATGTTGATACAATCACCGCTGATTCCATCGTTAAAATATTGCCGAATCCTACAATAACCAAACGTGGTATAATATCCTTTGATTTCAAGTACAGAAATATGATTGTTTTGTAAACACATTGATTGATTTATTTAGTCTGTAAGGAAAAATTCATATCTTTGTAAGCTTTCATGTGATCTCTTTGAAGTAAAAAACCAAAGTTAATTCAATTTTCGTATTTTATTGCTATTACCCCTGATTTGCAACTATTTAAAGTGCTGAGAAATTGACCAACATTATTACATTTGCCCCTGAACACCGGGTAAATGTAATAAGTGAGACTTTTTTTTTTAAATTTGATTATCTAAATTATCTGAGTGATTTTAATTAAACAAATCTGTGGTGTTAAAGTAAAAGGGGATGAGTCAAAAATTTTGAAAAATGAGTTTTTCGTATATTTGCATACTAAACATCGATACGTAATACGGTAAAAAGGGAACGAGTCAACATAATGTACTATTATTTTCGTAAAACTCAAATACAAAACGAGCTTTGTTATAAAAATGAAACATTAAATAAGTAAAGAGAGCTAAATCTAGTCGTCTCGTTTTTGCCCAAAGAAATTATGTTTGAAAGTATAAGTAAAATGCGACAAGTCGAGACATCTCGAAATGCATAATCGTCGTGTTGTGTCAGTTTCATTTCGCGCGCGAAGTTAACGTGTTTTGATCTGCATAAAATATAATAACATTGTGTTTTTCAAGTGTTAAATGTGGCAATTTATAGAAAAATGAGCAGGATTGATAAAATAATATCATTGGCCTTAAATGAACAACCCACAAAATGTAAGTACGAGTATTTTATAACTTTTAGGTATCTTTCTAACCTATACTATTATTAATAATGAGTGATCTAAAATAACATCTTAGAACACTCATTAAAGTTAATGAGTGTTCTAAGATGTTACTTAAAAGCAAATACTTATATTTGAATTATCCGCACTCTTTCACGTCAAAAAGTAGGTACTTATTATGTACTGTCCGCGGTGCGGCGGCGCCGCGGCACAACGAACAAATACCTACATTCGAGTTTCGTTGCGCCGCAAATAATTTTATTATTATAGGTAGTTACTTTATATTAAAATGTTAAGCAATTTTACAGGTTTACATGAACGCGTGTCAGATAGTTTTGGCCACACGTCATCAACAAATATATCTATAGTGAGCAGCGAGTTAACTGAAGAACAATTAGATGCTATCCAAATGTTAGAGGAGTTGCTAACTCCTTCTGACCTGGGATTCCAATCACAAGATGATTGTCCTACTGGTTGGTATTTTTTATAGTTATTCAGTTTATTCAGAATACCAATAGATAGGTAAGGTCGCAAAGCTATTGATAATACAGCAATTTAGTTAAATAGGTAGATAAGTATATTAAATTTCGAATTATTTATACCTACGGTACCTATTATTTCAAATTATGTTTTTCTTATTATTGACCAGAATGTTATACCTTTATTTCAGTTACTTCATTCAATGCAGAACCGGCCGAACCCAATGATTATAGTTCAGATGATAGCGTGCGTGATAGGACTTTTGTTCCTGTAATAGAGACCAGTTCTTCGTCCGAGTCTTTTGAGAATGTAGTCACCGCACAAGAAAATGATAGCCACATAATTCAAAACTTAGTTGGAACAAATAATCAACGGCGAAAACGTAAGGGAACAAACATACGGAAAATAATTACCGAAAAAAGAAACAAAGGATTAACATATAAAACACAAACAGGCACAACTATTCAGTCTAGGCAGGTTACTCCTTTACCTCTATGCCGTAAAAAGTGTTCAGAAAAAATTAGTGCAGATGATCAGACAACACTTTTTGATGAATTATGGGCATTGGGTAATTACAACAAACGCTCGGCTTATTTGTCGTCATTGATTTTAGATATACCAAAAAAACCCAACGTTTACGAAACACATCTGGCGAGCCTAAACCAAGGAGCATGAATCATATTTATAACTTAAAAGTAAATGGAACTATGCTTGAAGTTTGCAAGGGTTGTTTTTTGAAAACATTTGGTATTTCTAATAAATGCGTTGAGGTGGCAATAGCAAAAAAATCTATAAGAGTATCAGGAATTCCTAGCCCGGACAAACGTGGATCACATGTACCTCCTAATAAAATAGGGGATGATGCAGTGCAAACAATAAAGAATCATATAAATTCTTATCCATTATACGAATCCCATTACAGCCGCAGTCATACAAACAAAAAATACTTACCTGCTGGTCTGTCACTAACAATAATGTATCAGATGTATAAAGAAAAAGTGGAAAATCCCGTATCATATTCCTTTTTTGGTAATGTTTTTCGCACTATGGGTTTGTCTTTCAAAAAACCCTCACTGGAAAATGAAAATTAAACTAGCTTTGCCACCTGAATCTGAAACTTTAAAGATAGACCTTGATATCCACCAATTAGAAGCTGACTCAGCCTATTCAATGAAAAAAAAAGACAAAGAAGAGTCCAACGATGACTGTAGAGTATACTGTTTTGATCTCCAACAATGTCTCCCAACTCCTTATTTGAAAACAAATATCGTATTTTACAAACGGCTTCTGTGGACCTTTAATTTAACTATTTACGATTGTTTTAGTAAAAAAAGCTTTTGCTTCATGTGGAACGAAGCTGAGGGTGGACGTGGAGCGAACCAAATAGCATCATGTTTGTACAATTTTTTAAAGTCATTAAAGTAAAGTAAAGTAAAGTAAATTTTATTTGTCACATAAGTTTTACAGTAATAAACACTACATTATGCATTTAAACTAACATCTTAGACCATTTAACAAGTATTAAAAGTTGACCACTGATACCCATGCTAAGAATAAACTTGTGTTATGGGCATCAGAGCTCTCATGTATACATTCATTCTTTAGTCTGTCAAAGTACATATTACGTAGATTAACTTGAATATAATAACAATTTCATATAATGCGATGGATGGATGTGCGCGTGTGTGTGTGTGTGTGTGTGTGTGTGTGCGTGTGTGTGTGTGTGTGTGTGTGTGTGTGTGTGTGTGTGTGTGTGTGCGGACGCGTGCGTGCGTGCGTGTGTGTGTGTATGTGTTCGTGTGTGTGTGTGCGTGTGCGCGTTTACGCCGGTGTGTATGTGGATCATTTAGAGTATGGACACTGTTACTAAATTTTCCGTTTCATCGTAGTTTCGTGTTAGTAACCACTTGTAGATTTTACGTTTGCAATCCAGTCTACAAAGATGGTAGATATTGCATGCTTTATTAATTGTATTATAGGTATGACTAGCTAGTACACAAAAATGGCGCTGAGCGCACGCCGTTCTTGCTTTTTGGATTTGGCACACCTTATATTGTTGACATGTCCTACGCTTTTGTTCAATGTTATCATTACATATCAGCAAGGAGTGTTTGCGTATGGTAATTTGCTGCACAAAGAGCTGTCTAACCGTTAGAACCTTACAGTATCTGTAAAGGGATTCCGTGGGATATCTGAAAGGTTTGAACATCATGACTTTGAGGACCGCTCTTTGTGCCCGTTCAATTTGCATGAAGCGTGTTTTTTGAGCTCCACCCCAAGCTACAATACAGTATGTGAGCAAGGATTGACATAGTGCGAAATAGACTGTCCTCAGAGTGGAGAAATCGGCGGAACCTCTAAGCTTTTTAAATAAGCCGATGAGTTTCCGAGTACGGGCAGTGAGTTTTTCCAGTTGAGACTGCCAGGTTAGTGAGTGGTCTATCAGAACTCCAAGGTATCTAACCGTATCACTCCTTGTAATCTGAGGACAGCTACAACGCACCGTCGGTTCATCGGGACTGCAAGAGTGGGCTTTGAGACAATTAACAATGTTAGACGTAGGAGTTCTTAAGTAGAATGGTATATAAGCAGTTTTGGAGAGATTTAATGTAAGAAGGTTACATGATAGCCAGTTCATCACCGACTTGAGGCTCTCTTCCGCGTATTTTACGGTTTCAGGCCAGTTCTTACCGTGTACTACGAGGGCCGTATCATCTGCGTAAGTAAAGATGGAGCAGTTCTTAAGTGGTAGATTACATAGATTATTTATGTATATCAAAAATAAAGTTGGACCGAGTATAGAGCCCTGGGGTACACCGAAACACAAAGGTTCGAAATCACTAGTCAGATCATTTATTTTGACACACTGAGTACGATTGCTAAGGTAATCTTTAAAGAGTTCAAGCGCGTGACCTCTTATGCCAATTTCTTCCAGTTTATTCAAGAGATGAGGAACAGACACAGTATCAAATGCCTTCGAAAGATCCAAAAAGATCCCTAAGCATTTTGCCTTTTTATCCAGTTTAGAGACAACATGGTCTATTAATGATGCAACTGCATCTTCGGTTGACTTCCCTTTTCTAAACCCATATTGATTAGCTGCCAATAAGTTATGTTTTTCCAAGAACATTACTAATCTGTTATTGATGATTTTTTCGAGAACTTTAGAAATGGCAGGTAGAACCGATATGGGTCTATAGTTGTTGACACTGTGTCTGTCCCCCCCCTTGAAAACTGGATGTACAACAGCTTTTTCAGTACAGTAGGAAAGCAGCCCGAGGACAAAGAAATGTTACAGATGTGCGTTATTAGCGGTACAAAAACGGGCAGACATGACTTTAGTAGTTTCGGGGATATGCCATCCCATCCGGGTGCAGCATCTGTACGAAGCCCGTTTATAATTCGTGTTATTTCATTTTCGTCAGCAGGCAAGAACATAAGAGAGTTACAAGGTTTTGTATTATTCGGACACGCGTAGGTAGGTTGGGCAGAGCCAGACCCAGAAGCCAATTGACTACCGATATTTGCGAAGTATCTATTTACATTGTTTATAGAGGATGTGCTATCCTCGCAAACATGCAATAGTTCGCTGGGTGAGGTCACGTTACGATGACTATTAGTCAAGTTTCTGATGACATTCCAAGTGGCTTTAGGGTTATTTTTAGCTTTAATAAATTCCGATTTTTCGTACGAAATTTTTAAATTTTTGAGAAGCTTATTACAAAAGTTTCGGTACCTAGTATACGTCACCCTTAGTGTATAGTTGTTAGGAGTTTTCCTTAATTCAGATGCTAAGTGATCTCTATTTCGAATGCATCTCAGTAAGCCGCTGGTAATCCAGGGCTTGAGTATTCTGCGTTTTGAGGTTATCTGAACCAGTTTTGAATTATTTTTTATAATAGTGCCAATGGAGGAAATCAGGCGCTCTGTAGCTGTGTTTGGATCTTGAGTGTACATTATATCACTAAAGTCTTCAGAACAAATATCTGTGACAATTGCAGTATAATCAAGAACAACTCGATTCAGCTTACGAGGGAGGGGGGGTTGTTCACAGTCAAAACTTATAAATGTGGGCTTATGATCAGTAATATTTGTGTCGAATACTAGTGTTTGTGTTTCCAGGCTAGTTTTAACCATAACATGATCTAGACAGCGGTCTTCGCGCGTCGGGAAAAGATGAGAGGTTAAAAGATCATGAGACGCGATCATATCCAGGTAGTCGTTAGCCTGTTCAGTTGCTGCATTTGGAATTATATTTATATTTATGTCTCCTATAAGTGCTATATTCCTATGTTGTGACATTGACGTAAGTACATCATTTAGTTCACCAATGAAGTTCTCATAATTGGATTCTGATGGTGAGCGGTATATTGCCACAATAGAAACACTGGAATTTTTGAGGTGACAGACTAAGCCACTAGATTCAAGTAAAATTGGTTCAGTTACTGTATGAAGCATGTCAGATTTCACATAAACTACCACCCCATCATTTTGGTTTTTGGGGTTTGTTGTGTGATAGTACACATAACCCTGCAACAAAGGAATTGTTGGAGATTCACTAAGCCAACATTCAGTAAGGACAATTACCTCAAATGTTAAATTAGTTTCTTGGAGAAACACTACAAACTTATCAAAATTGCAATTTATACTACGGATATTAATATGTATAACATTTAGAGATTTCGGTGTAATTTTTAATAGATTTGAGCACAAGTTAGGTTTGGAAATGTGTGACTTTAAATTCCTATACGAATCAATTTCATTTATTACAGTCGGTTCAGTCATTTTAAGATTAAAAGTAAAGCGCACAGTTTTTGACAGTTAGAAATTCGTCCAAGATATAGAGTGCTCTTTTTGCTTTGAGCGATGAATGATTGTATTGCTTGGGGAGAGAATGTACTCGAGCAACATAGTACGTAGTCCGGAAGTCCATGGTAGTGTATGTATCGTATCATGTGTTTCTCTTGGGAGTATGCAAGTCTGTGATATATGAATGATAAGCTACAAGTTTTATGATATGCATTTAGTGTCCAATAGTTATGTGTAATGTGCGTGTAAGGCATAGTATGTGTGTTTACAAGATTTTTGAATAGTAAATAAGAATAGTTTAGATACAAATAACAAATAAAGTAACATATTCCAAAAACAAGCAAATCATTACCATTATTATTGGTTTGCAACGATATTCTTGAGAAACTGCATGGAAGTGATGCAAGTTGATGGCTTTCCCTCGCATTCGCGAAGAAAAATCTTATTGTTCTGCGACCAACAAAATTTATAGTCATGCGTCTTGGCAAATTTACGGGCCTCGTAATATAACTGTCTTTGGCTGCTTGGCAGATGGTCCGACACAAAGACTGGCAGAGGATCCCCTTTGATCCCAATATGTCCTGTGTTTAATTTTTCTGCGGGTGGACGTATCTTATTGAACGCTCGGGCTGCGTTTAGTACCCGATTTTTTAAGGGAATGGTCATCATTTCCACAACTATGGGTCTTGTTGTACCCCTCTTCCCCGACAGGCGATAATAGTCACGTAAATCCTTTGTTGTTGCTGGGACCTGGAGTGCATTACATGTTTTCAGGACCAAAGCCGATAGGTCCTCTGTGGTTTCCTTTTCATTGCAAGGAATGTTTCTTATTTCCAGTCTGGAGCTACGTGAGTTCTGCTGTAAGTCTGAGACCTTCCTTTCCAACTCAATTATATAAGCGCACTGTTCCTGGTGCCGTTTTTCAAATTTTTCAATCGAGCATTTAACGTTCTCATAGGCTTGATTCATAAATTCTATAGATTTTTCAATCTCAGAATTACTTTTCCGAATTTCTTGATTTTGTTTTTTAATATCGGCTATGTCTAAAGTTAGTTTATTTAAAATTGAACTTTGGTCATCTTTCCAAGTATTTAAGAGCTTCATAATTTTATTCTCCAGTTCAGCCAGATCACTTACCGGCTTATCGGGCGAAAAATCTGGTCGAATGCGCTTACTCCGGGATTCTAGTTCAGTATTTGTCTTGACCCTCGATATGTTTGGTGTGGAGGAAGCAGATGTCTTGGGGGGCGAGCGTTGTACTTTTGGCATTTTATTTAAAAGAAAAAAGAAAATATATGATAAACAATGGCAAAAAGTATTTCCGCACCTAGGTTTCGAACCGGGTAGCAGCTGCACAATATCGTAGTCGTCACTTTATCCGATCAGCTATCTCGACTTAGTTGAATACCTTTCAAATATTGTTACTATATGTGTATTCAGCAAAGGGCAATGTGAGGGTTTAATGACCATATAAGGTAATCTACACTGCACGATATTCTATGACTCACCAAGTCGTCACACTCGTGGGTCTTCGTAAATTTGTCGATGACTCATAACGCCTCTTTAATAGATTTTGATTTTTATGCTGACGAGGTGGATTAAAACGATGATATCTTCTCACTATATTGACGGATTCGAAAACTGTTTTAAGCACGGTAGAGCCTGTATCACTATCTTCAAAATGGTATATTATTCTTCCTTGTATGTAAACTTTTTAGCACGGTTTCTATTGTATAAAGCAAGAGAGCTACGCAATACGTGTTACCACTTTGAGAGAGCGGGATAGTAATTTTTTAAAGTCATTGCCACCGCATGTAAAGGCAGTAACCTTTTATTCTGATACATGCGGTGGGCAGAATAAAAATAGTCATGTTGCCGCTATGTTTTTATGCATAAACAAACTCAGACCAGATTTGCTAATAGATCATAAGTTTCTAGTTCCTGGACATACACACATGGAGTGCGATTCAATCCACGCTCAAATCGAACGTAAGAAAAAAAGAACTGATATGGCTATACATGTTCCCAGAGACTGGCATAATTTGGTAAGAGTGACGAGTCCAAACATTACTGTCGTACATATGAAAAGCGATATGTTCTTGAATTTTGCTAAATTATTTAAAGGGCCATTGCAGTTACGAAAAGTAGATTCCTCTGGCGATAAATTTATATGGCATGATGTGAAATGGTTTCGATTTAGTGGTGACAGCGCACCAGGCGTAATTAAGTTTAAAACCAAATTAGATAACTCAACTGAGTTTAAAGAAATAAGTTTTTGCAGAAGGGGCAAAGCAAATGAATGTTTGAATCCTGAGAAATGTTATGAGGGCCAAGTGCCTATAAGTCAAGAAAAAAAGAAAGACCTGCTAAGTATTCTACATTTAATTGATAACAGTTGCCATGATTTTTATAATAACTTGGTAATTAATACGAACACATGCGATATCGATCCCGATCTTGAAGAATTCAACGATGTCTAAGTTTCTAGTGTTGGACTGTATTTAAGTTAGTGATTAAGTTTTATTGGGACTATTATAGTCATTATATGTATGCCAATAAAACTGTTTCAGTTAATAAATTCATTTATTATAGTAACTGAAAGTAAATCTAATCAATTTCATTTAAAAAGTAAAAGATATTAACATAAATAAATAATACATAAAGAGATAATTCAATAATATAAATATTTATCTACTCTGATACTATAATACAAAGATTATAAAATTGAAATCAGAACTCTTATGACAAACATTACGCACAGGCCAAAAAAAAAGTTTTATTACGATACAGGTCTTGTATGGACACCTATATCATAAAATAACTTTTTAATCATAACGATACACCTATACAATCTGCATCTGGACAGAACCTCTACTTTAAAAAAAAAACGGCTAATTCGGAAGAAAAAAAAAGAAACGCCCATGCGCAATCGACGTTTGCGGCCTTGGCTTGGCGTCAACTTTTTTTTTTACATTTATATTAAACAAAGTTTGGTTTTGTTTATATAATAAATTAGTTTATGTATTATAGTATGAGAGTAGATAAAGTAGTGTATGACACTGTACATAACTTGGTCTTATAACACTCGTGTGATAATATAAAAAAACTCGCCTGCGGCTCGTTTTTTTAAAACACACTCGTGTTATAAGAACCCTTATTATGCAACAGTATCATAAACTACTATTAATATTTGATTTTTGTTAAGGTAAAATAAGACATGTCAGTTATTATTATAAATAATTTAATAATGAAAAAATAATAATTTCAAAATGAAGGTTATTTTATTACATAAAGTTCAAATTTGTGATATTTTTATTACTCGCATTTACCCCACCTGACCCTATGTTACTTTTCAGATAATATTTCAATTTTCAATTTCATAGGCATTGTGTAAACTTTATGTGAACAACAAACTTGTTGATTTGTCATTATTCATTAATAAAAAAAAATATTAATTAAATTAATGTTGTATACCTTCACTAAATCCTTCAAAACGTCATTGAGCACCAAACATACTTCAGGGACAATATTAGATATAATTTGGCTTGAAATTTTAAACAGATAATGCAAACTTCTGTAGCTATCTCCAGTAGCTAAATATCTTAATGTTACTGCCAGGCGCACCTTCACTGGTATTGCATCCCTCCAATCGGTATCTTTTTTAGCAACCATTGGAGATATCTTTTGTAGAAGGTATTCAAAATCGCTGCATGATATTCGAACAAAATTACTAAATTCACTAGATGGCTCCACAAAAAGTTCTGCAAGCTGGTTATCCATGCTATTCCTGTAAAACAATAGTATTGGGTAATAATATAGGTAAGTACTCACGTAGTACTACATTGATTTGAAGGTCTAAATCAAAATTTTACCCAATCTAGTATATATTCCACTTACTTTGTTCTGTTTCTGTGTATAGCCAGAATTCACCACCTTCTTTTCCATTTCTTTTTAATAACTCTACTGCGATGCACACTCAGGTAGTAGTTAAAAGTACTAAATAAATAAATAGCCGCGGCAGCTACGGTCTCAATATCCATTTTTTAAATGTTAATGTTCGAATGCGAGTTGCGACTGTCCAGAATGAACATAGACTGATCGACCTAAGGACGTGTGGACAGCTCGTGGAAATTCATCTGCGGACATATCTACCAGAGTCCGCGGACGCATCTGTTGGCGTGTAGAGGAGCCTTATGATAGATGACAGATGATGACAGTCGCCATAATAATTCTATAGTATGTTGTTTTTTTATCCAAGGTATCGTGTACGGTGACTTATTCGTTTTTCGAAGTTGGTTTGTAATATATTATCTTCTATATCAATAAATAAAATTGCAATGACAGCTATTTGATAAATACGTATGAAATTATATAGGGTACATATCATTAAAACTACAAATAGGGATAAAATTATTTTTGTCTGTCTGTTTGTTCCGGCTAATCTTAGGATCGGCTGAACTGATTTTGATGAGATTTACTCTGATAGATAGCTGATATTAGAGCGGGTAATGTTTTCATATAGCTATAGCTCGCGGCTTTGCTCGCATTGATTTTTGAAATGTAACATTATTGAAAATCGACACAACGAAGTCGCGGGCAATTTTATATACAGGGTGTAATCGTTAAGTGTGTCCAGGCGATTATTCCGTAACTATTACAGATATCAAAAAACTTTAAACTGATATCGAAAGTACGTTACCTAATGAGTAAAATGACATCAATAACTTTTTAAAAATCAAACGAGAGGTATCTAAAATTTTGACATTAAACACTCCCATACATTTAGTATGAGATTAGTAGAAGGGTTTTAGTTTCCTTATTTTAAGTGATCTAGTACCCATTTTACCTTAATCATATTTTATGATTACGTATAATATGACAATGATGATTTTCAAATAGATACATGTGTAAAATAATTATCTTAGGTACCACTTGAAATTAGTAATAAACCGTGTTTTAATATCGCATTAAGTAATTTGAGCTAACTGAAAAGCACTACAAAAAAAGATACTCTTTGGTGTTCGTTCTAAATTCAAAACTTTTATCTCGGGTTGCTGTTCCCACCAATCTATCGTTGTTTTTTTTTTAATTTGCGTTAATAGTCGTGATTGTTTCATTTATTGATTGCAAAATGGCATATTCCAAAAGAGAAAAGAGAGATATGCTAATAATTGACTACAAATATGATTGTAACAAAAGAGCGGCCATTATTGCCTACAGAAGAGAGTACCCAGACAGAGAAGTCCCTTCTGGTGTACGTACCTAAAACCTTTCTACTAATCTCATACTAAATGTATGGGAGTGTTTAATGTCAAAATATTAGATACCTCTCGTTTGATTTTTAAAAAGTTATTGATGTGAAAAATGAAAATGAAAAAAATGAAAAAATATTTATTGTGTCAAAGTATGGTTTACAAAGATTGTTATAGGAAGACTCCTTTTAAGCAACAAATGCCTGTGTTAGGAGCCTCCGCTCCTCCATTACATAGATTGCAACTATTAACACAATACCAATTTAGGTGAATCAATAAGGTTATAAACAATTTTTAAACAATGTTTTTTTAAACAATTTTTTTTAACAATTTTTTAAAACAATTTTTAAACGATTTTTAACCAATTTTTAAACAATTTTAAACAATTTTTAAACAATTCTTCTTACTTTTATTTTCGCTTATAATATTCCTATAAAATAATATGAGTGTGTGGGTGCTCACTGTGTTTGTGTGTGTGTGTGTTTTGTGTGTGTGTGTGTGTGTGTGTGTGTGTGTGTGTGTGTGTGTGTGTGTGTGTGTGTGTGTTCTTGTGTACGTTTACTAAATAGCAGGTTGTAAAAGTGATTCCGTATCTTCATTTGTCAGTAGCTTTATCCAGTTCATTATACTCTGTTTACATTCATAGTACTTTTTTCAATAAATATTAAGCTCTTTATTTATTCTATTATACAATTGAGCTGATCGTTTGTTAAATTGTATAGAAGCAAAGGTAGTTCTTGTTTTTGGCACTTGGGCCACATTATATGATCTTCTTTTAGATTTAAAAATGTTTGAGTCGTAACTTAAAGTCTTATGTTTTTTAATTATTGTTTGGGATATATATAATTTTCGGACAGAGAGCACATCACTGATTTGATACAGCTGGTCAGTAGGGAACCTCATTTTCTTAAAATACATTACTTTTAACAAACTTCGCTGTGCTCTTTCCAATTTTATAAATTTTGACTTCGCCGCTCCTCCCCATACAGGGATGCAGTAGACCAGGACCGATTGGACAAGGGCTAAATATATTTGTGATAAAATATTTTGCGATGAGCCACCATTGCCACTTTTAAATCGTGTCACCACATGCCTTAAGGTCTTAAAAATCCAACTCAGTTTACGTAACCTGGTTGTCATTTGTTCCAGTTGAGGGTACCAAGTTAATCTTTGGTCGATTAGTACACCTAAATATTTCATTTCTGTGACTTTATCGATACTTGGACAATTACAATTTTCACCATTTGCATCATTACATGAATGTATTTTAATTTTAAAGTTATTGTTTGGTTGGGTGCTATTGTAGATACTGAAACATACGTATTTAGTTTTAGTTGTGTTCAGTGTAAGTAAGTTGGAATTTAACCATCCAGCAACATAGTTCATTCCTGCTTCTGCTTTACGTTTAACGTCGAACCAGGACTTTCCATGGAAAACTACAGCTGTATCATCGGCGTAACAAAATACTTCGGCACTTTTAATTTTCATATTGCAGAGGTCATTGATATATATTAAAAAGAGAGTAGGGCCTAGTACGCTACCTTGTGGCACGCCATATGATACTTCTGCATCCTCACTTATAAAAGAACCTATTTTAGTTCTTTGTTTCCTGTCTGCGAGATAATCTTTAAAAACATTCAAGGCAGTACCCCTGATCCCGATCCATTCCAGCTTTTTCACAAGTTTAGGTATAGAGACGGTATCAAATGCTTTTTTGAGATCCAAGAAGACAGTCAAGCATTTGTGGCCACTGTCTAGACGTTCGGCTACTAATGAACTTAGAGCAATGACTGCGTCTTCAGTAGATATGTTTTGTCTAAAGCCAAATTGAGAAGCAGATAAAATATCAAAAGCTTTTAAATAATTTTGTAGCCTTTTATTTATTAATTTTTCGATAATTTTAGCTATAGAACTTAGGAGAGATATTGGCCTATAGTTGTTGATGTCGTCTCTATCGCCTCCCTTGTGAATTGGGATGATAACCGATTGTTTTAATGGAGCGGGGAAAACACCTTGTGAAAAACATAGATTAGTCAGATGTGTTAGGATGGGAATAACGTCACTGCTGACATGTTTTAGGAATTTCGTTGAAATATTATCACAGCCTGGTGTACTGTGAGGTTTTAAGCTCTTTAACACGCCAAATATCTCTTCACAGTCCGTATCCAAAAGTACAAAAGAATTGAGTTGAGGCCAGGATTTATCTGACCTATTAGAATAACTGTTTACGCTAGGCTGGATTTGTTGAGCTAGTAGTGTACCAATGTTAGCAAAATATTTATTTATATAATTAACTGATTCAGCAGGAGTTGTCTTAATACTTAATAATTCATTATTTTGACCTTTATCTTTATTAGTGTAAGTTATAGTTTTAATATTTTTCCAGAGTAATTTATTATTTGTAAGTGAATTTGATAACAGTTCCCTTTCATATTTAATTTTTAATTTTTTTATTAAATTATTACAATAATTCCTATAGCGTGTGTATGAAATTTTTAATATAATATTATGAGGGTCACGTTGTAGCTTCTCTTGTAGTCTGTTACGATTCTGTATACAGCGCAAGATGCCATTGGTGATCCAAGGTTTAATTATGCGCTTATTGCTAGGAATGTTTACAGAACTCGTACTAAACTTGATTGAGTCAGTGAGTTTTTGTATCAAAAGAGAACACAATAAGTTTGGATCTTTACATTGCAATAATTCGTGTATTTTATTATCTTGCAGAAATTTTAGAGCCTGTTCATAATCTACGGTTGTGGAAGTTTTTAGAGTAGGTTGTATGTATTTTATCTTAGATAATACCAGTAGTGTAGTGTAGTGATCAGTGATAGAAGTATGTAGAACAGCTATGGATGCAGATACCTTTTTCTTGTTTAATTTAAGCATGAAATGATCGAGACAGTTCCTCTTTCTTGTAGGCAATGTATGCCCGGGCAGAATACCATGCAAGGCGAGCATATTGACATATTTCATTCTATTTGTATACTCGTAAGGCTTTTCATCAAGTTTTTTTAATATAGTTATATTTATGTCACCCGTAATTACAACGCCTTTCTGTGAGGTTAAGGTATTTAAATGTTTATCAAGCGAATTTACAAAACTTTCAGCGTTTTGGTTCGAAGGAGATCGGTAAATGCATAAGAGTATATTATTAAGCACATCAAGTTGTAAACAAGATGCCCCAGACAGTGTTATTTCTCTAACTTTTGCTTTTAATGTGCTTTTTATATAGATAACTACACCGTCATTTTGATTCAGTTGGCGGGTGGTGGTAAAAGAGTTGTAACTTTCTAGTTGCGGAATAGGCTTATGAGTATTTAATCTACATTCCGTTAATATTATTATGTCTGTTTCGAACAAGAGAGTAGACAATGTTGTTATTAAACTGTCAAAATTTCGATATATACTCGCGATGTTCTGCGAGACAATAGTTAGGTCATTACTTTTTACAGATATGTGTTTCTTGAGCTCAGAACTATCACACTTGATAGTACGCGCAATTTCAATATTGTCTATATCAGTGACTGTTTGTATTGTATCAGTCATAATGTTTGACAATTAATGGAATACTCGTCATCGCAGGATAGGAATATATATACTGTACAAGTAAATATAATAAAAAAGGCGTCAAGTGACAATATAAAACTTGCATAGGTTACTGACGCTAGTTGCACGAGTACATAGTAGTTTAAAGGACGAGAGTAAAGATCTATATTAAATAAAGAGCTATTTTGAGCGTGATGTATGTATACGTATATTATGTTATGTGATTGTGTAATTGTTGTGAGTCTTTGGTGTATGTGGTATGTCTTTGTGCTGTGGAACTGACTAATGTACTTATGTGAGTCGTATGTGTAATTGGCGTGGGGGGTGTTACATTTAAGAATACTATATAGCATCAAGTTTAAGACTTTTAGGACACCTAATGGCATACAAAAATAATAATAAAAGCAAAAACATGAAAGATGATATTTGGCCCCATATTCTAATACAATATAGCCAGCAGCGCAGTTATGTATCGCTAGTCATTTTTTTGTAATAAGCTGATGTACCTGTTCCTCGGTTCTAATTGTAATGGTTGGTGAGTATTCATCCTTCCTCACATAGACCCTACCAAAGGCAGTCCAGCAAAACTTATAGGCTCCGGATTTGGCTAGGTCTCGGGCTAGGAAATGAAGACGAGAGCCTTTCGACGTCAAGTGGTCAGATAAATATACGGGTATTTCTTCGTGCGTTTTAAAGCCTAGGTGCTTGCAACAAAGTTTATTTTTGTATTTTATATTGAAGGCTTTTGTCATTTTCAGCATTTGTGTTTTCAAAAGTGTTGAGCCCGTTTCCACAACAATAGGTGCACTCTGGTTCTCCATGTTCTTTCCCCGCACTCTGTAAATATCCTTGATGTCTTGTTTGTTAATCTTACAATCAATATTTTCAGCAAGGGAGATAGTCATTTGGATGAGGTCTTCCTGAGTTTCATTCGATTTTTTTGGGACATTTTTGATAACAAAGTTACTTTTGCGGCCAGCTATTTGTATTTCTTCTATTTTGTTCTCTAATACTGCTATGTACTTCCTATCCTCCTTAGCCTGGCTTTCTAGCTGGTTAATTTTCTGTTTGAATTCCTCGTTTTGGGCAGTTAAGAAAGCAATTGAGTTCTCAATATTAAGGTTTGATTGTTTGATTAGTTCCAGAGTTGAGCTTATTTTTTTCGTTTCATTATCTTGCCTGTTTGTGAAATTAGTAAACATTTTTCTCATCTCCTCCTTAAATTCTTCTAATTCATATTCCAAGTCCCCCCTTCGTCTTTTAACTCTGTGCATTGAATAGTTATTAGGAGTCTTATTTTTATCACTACCCATCATGTCAATTTCTGTATCCGAGAGTGAATTATTCTTCGGTGTTTCCATAGTTGTAGTAGTAGATATTATTGCCAAGTCCTTCGTGGTACCGGTCGAACAATATTGCACCAAATAATGTTCGATTAAGGAACTGTCGCTCAATTGTCGCTCCGTCTCGCAGTAGCGGTCGTACGCCGCGTCACTGTGTAGTCCGCGGCCGGTGGTATATTTGTATGGAGGCAGTCTAATACTGGAGAGTATTTACTTATCGATAAAAACTATTACAAGCAGTCTAAGTTAGTACCGCCGCCGTTTCTTACGGACTGATGTCATTTTATTCATTAGGTAACGTACTTTCGAAATCAGTTTAAAGTTTTTTGATATCTGTAATAGTTACGGAATAATCGCCTGGACACACTTAACGATTACACCCTGTATATTTAATTTATTTTTGAAATGCGTCTTATTTAATACTGATGCACACAAAGAACGCCGCCTTCAAACAAATCTAACATGCAACGATGCCACCGCGTTGACTCGTGCTGATTTGTTGGCGGCAAACCTTTGATACCGATAAAGCGGTGAAACTTCAAAGCATGCCGACATCTTTAGTTAATGCGACTTTTTTATACATTTTATTTTATTCCGTGCAACTTAACCAGTGTTGCCAATTTAGCTCTTTTAGAGCTAAATTTAGCTCTGTTTTCAATTAATCAGCTCCATAAAAACGATGTTAGCTCTTTAGCTCTTTAATTTTAAATTTCAGCTCCATTCCAATGCATGAAAAACAAACTTCTGTTCTTCAAAATGTTAGGTGTGTATCCGAATTTCATGCAGACCAACGAGTAAAATAATACATCGAGCCATATTTAGTCTGTGATTTGAACTACGGGTGGGAAATTACTGTATAGTTTTATTTCGTTCGTTTCATTTATGTACTTACTACGTTTCGTTCGATAATTCATTCTTTGATTTTGGTAATTGGTGTACGATCCTGGTGGAGTACTGTGTTGATTATTTGTGTAGTTGTAGTGCGAATTACAATAAATTAGTATAGGAAAGAGCAACAAGCAAAATGTCATCGAGTAGGCCATACACACAAAAGTTCCGTTCAGAATGGCTCTCCGAGACTGCTTTTGAAGGTTGGTTGAAAGAAGTTAGTAATGACAAAACCAAAGCGTATTGCTGCTATTGTCGATGTGAATTAAATGCGAAAAAAAGTTCAGCTGAGGCTTGTTTATCATTATTCATAGCTGCTCATACTTCTATATTGTCGGTAGATCATCTTGGAGTTCTTTGCAAAAAAAGAATTCAAAAGCGAAATTAAAATCAACCGAACTAAGTGCACAGCAGTAATAAAGAATGTACTTGCACCACATTTTATTTCTGTCCTAAGAAATGATATTGGAGATGGACCATATAGCTTATTGCTTGACGAGAGCACCGATATAAGTGTAACCAAGTTACTAGGAATAGTAGTGCAATATTTTAGCAAAACATCATTCGAAATTGTCACTTCCTTTCTTACGTTAGCAGAGTTAAACAAAGGGGACTCTGAATCTATTACAGAAGCTGTAAAAAGTACTTTGCTGTCATATGGACTTGAGATCAAAAAACTTTGTGGTTTTGGAGTTGACAATGCAAATGTTATGACAGGAATACACAATGGAGTATACCAAAGACTGAAATTGGATGTACCTCATCTTATTATGATCAAGTGCTCTTGTCATTCTATACAACTCGCTGTTTCTCATGCTTCGGCCGAACACTTACCCAGATATTTAGAATATCTAGTTCAGGAGACTTATAATTGGTTTTCAAAACAGGCAAAACGAGTAAAAAATCTTTATTTGACAATAAATGACGAAGAACCTTTAGAAATAACTCCAGCCTGTGCCACGAGATGGCTTTCAATAGAACCAGCAGTAAAAAGAATATTGGACCAGTGGACAGAATTAAAATTACATTTTAACCTCACGAGACGTAGTGAAAATTGTTACACCGCAGAAACAACCTATACCAAAATCTTACAAATGAAGCGTATTTGCTTTATATTCATTCTGTTTTGGAACATTTGCAAAGTCTCGTGAAAATATTCCAATCGAACAATATTGACCCTAGTAAATTATGAAATGATTTCTTAATTACCATTGAATTTCTTGGTAAAAAGGTCCTTAACCCCAACAGACAAATTGATATATTCGAAGTTCAAAATTTAGAAGATTTTTGATTCCACATCCTTATTTAGGATCCAGAATAGAGAGCAAACTCCAAGAGATCAGAAACACTAATCGATTTTCAGCAGAAGATGAAAAACAATTCCGAGAGAAGTGCGTAAATTTTCCGATAGCGTTAATTAAACAGCTCAAACAAAGGTTGAAAGACAACAACCGTATTTTAAAAAAAGTGAACCAATTATCAGTTTCAAACACTTTAAAACAAGTCAAAGAGAATATTGCACCACTGGTGCAGGAAATGGGCCACGATGAAGAATTTATCAGTAAAGTAGAAATGCAATGGAACAGCATAACCCTGGTGCCATGGCAAAAGAAGGAGAACACAATTGCATTCTGGACTGAAGTTTTCGAGTACAAAAATGCGGCTGACATAAATCCCTTCAAAGAACTTTGTTCTTTTGCTCTTACAATGATTTCATTGCCATGATCAAACGGAGAAGTAGAAAGAGTATTTAGCCAACTAAATATTGACAAAAACAAATCTAGAAATCGACTTAAAAATGACACCACCAATGCAATTTTAACTGTCAGATTTGGATTACGACGGACAAAAAAATTCTGCCACGACTATGAAGTGTCAAAAAAAGTCATAAATTAAATTGGTACCATGGCAACATATGATGTGGAAAGCTCAGGACCAAGCACAAGTGGATTACAATTAGTAACCTACAATTTCGATAGTTCTGACGACGAATAAAAAAAACTCTCATTAAAGTCTAAGATCCCAAGCGGTGCGATCGCACCGCGAGTCTATTGTTTACCTATTGTGTCTATTATTTACTCACTTGACAGGTTAATCTAACAAAAAATAATATCATGTTATGTTTTTCTATATTAATAATTAAAATGTTGATTTCTAAACTTTCTTTTCAATCAATCAATCAATTAGCCTACTGCAGTCCATATGGACATAGGCCTCTCCCAATGTGCGCCACTTTCTTTTTTTTTTCTTTTCTTTTATTTTAGCTCTTCTTTTTCAAAAAATTAGCTCTATTTTAGCTCTTTTTCGAAGTTACTCTTGCTCTCTTTAAAAAACTGAGTTGGCAACACTGAACTTAACATTTGTTCGAGGCAGGTAGTCTCTAGTCGTCTCTTACTTGCAAGTGCACATCATCTATTTTGGATTATTTATTTGTATAGGTCGGGAAGGTACTTATTTTAGTTGTACTATGGATTCACCACCCAATTCGCCAGCTGTCGCTGGCCCTAGTGGTGCCGTTATAAGAGGCCTCGGGGTGCACATGACTCCTCAGGGCTCTCTGATGTTAGCCAATGACGACATCCTTTTGGAACGAACATCCTCCGGCCGAATTCGTGTGAGTATTTTTTCATACTAATATTGTATATGCATACGTAACTATATCGGTTAGTTATTAGTAGTATTAGTTATTTTGTTTAGAAAATGTTAGTAGTACTGTGGCTATTACAATACTAGTATTCTTGTTAACCCCTCCAAGTAAACTAAACATGCTTGTGTTAGGAGTGAGTTCCCGCCTGTGAATGGGTTACCACGACTTCGTGATTGTATATCCGACACCGCGTCCACTATACTAGAGCCGCTTCAATATTTTATGTCGGTTACGTAAGCAGTAAACACGTTAGTAGAAAGAAAACTCCCAAATCTTATTTCGATTGAAAATATTCCTTTGCATTGCACCATCATAATAAAGATATATTTTTTATTGTAGCCGTGGCGGTCAGAAACTTTAGCAGTGGACGACAGCATAGACGTGGTGGAAGGGCCGCAAATTAGGCCACAACGTCTATTTGAGCCAAATTGTGAACAAAATGTGAGTAAAAAAAATTTTCTTATATATATTTTTTTAATCTATCTGCTTGTCTTGGATACGGGTTCTACAATGTTGTCTTGTTGGTCAATGCATAAATGAGAATGCTACTTTTGCCATACACAGGCGGCATGTTTTTTTTTATATTATTTTCCTAGGCTTATAATCTAGGCTTCAATTCTGATGAAAGGAAAAGTAAATATGCCAAAGTTGGCAGGGGCCTTTGCGCATGATTTGTGTTGAACATTAATAATAATGTTTTTTTATAATGTGTTGTGTAACTATAGTTATGGTTTGATTGGTTATATATGATAATAACTTAATAATTTTTCGAAATAACTACGGTCGAAATGCCTACGGCCTTAGGATATTTCAAGGTGTTGCTATAGTCTAAGGCCGCTACTGTTAAAAATACCTGAAGTACGTTTCACAGATTTTTGTAATAAAATTCATTTAGGACTTAGGTATGTAGTTCACAACCTTAGTTATTATAATATGTAACCGTTTGATGGTCATGCAGTAACTTAAAAGGCATATTAAATTGATTGCGCGTTTACTAACACTCTGGGTGCATGTTGTATATAAGCTTTTGGTGTGTGATATCCCTTACAAAATCATGATGACATATTCGATGTCTCATTGGCCGAAGCCCTGGCCGTAGACTCCGGGAGCGAGGAGGAGGAAGAGGAGCATGAGGATAGCGCGTCTAATAGTAAAGCGAGAAGACCAGCTTCTCGCTTTACTATTAGACGCGGAAGATAGTGAGCCCCAACTGGATACCCATGATATAGAGGAATTTATTTGGTCCGCGGACTACAGCACCTTCACCGGCAGAAAGGAGACATTTGTAGAAGAGACTGGTCCCAAAATTGACGATGTGAATCCTTCAGATATCTTAGAAAAGATCTGGGACCAACCTCTTCTACAAATGGTAGTCGAGCAAACAAATTTGTACGCGTATCCCCCCCCCCCCCCCCGTCCGGACTCATAGTGAGCAGACGTGTTATCAGTTGTATCCGTAATTTTTAAGTACAAAACGGTGCTAAAGTGAGCTTTTATAATCCAAATGATATACACAGCTCTAGTGAAGTGCATAAGTGACCATTCTGTGCGCAAAAAATAGTGGAAGACGTGTATAAACTCAAATAAATGACAATTTATAACTTCATATTGTACGGTGAATTTAAAATATTGGTGCCGAAGTGAACTTTGGACCCATTAACGTTTACAAAAGGATCCGAGATAGCTATTCATTACCTACTGAACTGCTTGGCACTAAGCTGTTACTGATCGTAATTTTTGCCAGCTACAATCATAGCGGTCGTGGTCCCGGCGCGCAATGCGTTAGGTGGCGGTTCGTGAGTCTCAAGTTCGAAACCGCTGCAAATCTAGAAGCACTTTTTTATTTTATTTTTGGTTTGTCATATACTTTTTGCACATTTTTTAATATTTTGTGCACCACACGAGAAAGTAGTGCGTGATTTTTACAGAATTTGCGCCGTAACTTGCCCAAGGCGAGAAAGCTTTATTAGCCTACGTACATTCTTGTGCCTGCTACCCCTTCAACCACGCCGGCCTCCACTGCCGGCTCCACGTGCCCTACTATATCTCTTAATGCACCTGGGACCTACGAATCTGATACAGCATCTGAGAGGAGTGGTAGTGGAAGTACCAATGTGAGGCAGAAACGTAGGCGCGAAGATGATGACATAAAGGAACTCAAAGGATTAATCTCGTCCTTGACGCGCAAAGTTGACAAGAGCTTTCTTGATTTGAAGAAAAATAATGAAGAGCTCAAGGAGTGCTTGCAATTTATCTCTGATAAATATGACTCAATCTCCTCGACACTTCAGAAACTACAGGAAGAGAAGGCTGAAGACAAGAGGACCATCCAGAAGCTGGTGGAGAGAGTTGACGTCCTTGAACGTAAGACTAAAGCTGCTAGTCTGGAGATCCAAAACGTACCTATTCACTTGAAGGATGACAAAAAATATGAGTCAAAGGAAGACATCGGCCTGATGGTAAAAACTTTGTCTAAAGCCGTCAATGTGGAAATACAGGATTGTGATATAAAGGATGTATATAGAGTTACAAGTCACAAAGAAGGCATTAAACCAATTTTGGTTGAGCTGAATAGTGTCCTAAAAAGGGATAAAATACTACAAGGCGTCAAAAATTTCAATAAGAGGAAATCTGAAGGGGACAGATTTAATACCGTTCACCTCAATATCCCTGGCCCCGCAAAGCCTGTGTTCATTTCCGAATCCCTAACTTTAAATGCTCAGAAGCTTTTCTATGCGGCTCGGCAGTATGCACGACAGAATGGCTACTCCTACTGCTGGACTTCGCGAGGCTCGATATATCTGCGAAAGGTTGAGGGTGATCCCCAAATTAAGATAGAATCTGAAGCGAATCTACGACTTTTAACTAACAAGTGACTATATTGCAGTGAATCCCTTGGGATGATAACTCAGAGCTCATCTATGGCTTGCTATTTGTTATCGAGATGTTTAATTCTAAAGGTTAATAGACCTGGCGTGATTTCATTGGATGCCATGGCATACCTGTGTTGTGAATATTTAGACAGTACTATTTTCTTTTGGTTGGATGTGATCGCTGCTGGTTTTTTGTGTCGTATCTATGCTTCTACACCTATGCCTTATATGTTTATAACTAATATGATGTACATGATAAATGACTGTAATTTGCCTAAACAGATATCAAAACATACGCTAGTTCATAAGAAATTTTCCAAAACACTATATAATATACACCAATACACCCAAAACATTCACACTAAACAATATCACATTCTCCTCATTTCAGAAACACTATACACAATTTACCTTAATTACATTGAAGTTTTTCAACCACCAGTATCTTACAGCTTTATCATATTTTGGTCATCACATTATAAATTTAAAAATTCAACAACGTAAATCAATTTATGGAATCAGTAGAATCATTTAATGTCGCACGGTCCTTTGTTAGCTTACCGGAGCAATGCCTTGAGCACCTAAATACTACCAAGCCAGCCCTTAACATTGCTCATGCCAACATTCGCAGTGTAAACCGGAACTTTGATGCTCTCAGTATCATGTTGCAATCCACGTGTATTGAGCTTGATGTCATAATCCTCACGGAGTGTTGGTTATCTAAGGTTGCTGATATGCCTGTACTCAATGGATTTGTTACAGCTAGATCGGCACATAGCAATCAGAATGATGGAGTGGCAATCTATATACATTCTTCATTAAATTATAATATAACTGAACCAGTTATTCAGGATGCTAACTGCCTTGTCCTGAAGCTTGGTTCGGACACTGCTGTTGTTGCAATATATCGCTCACCATCGTACCAAAATGCAACCAATTTCATTAAATCTTTGAATGATATTTTGGAATCCCTATCGACAGTATCAACCGTGGCAGTCATTGGAGATGTGAATATGAATATTCGACCTGAAAATGATGATTCATACTCTGAAGATTACCTTAATATGATGTCGTTTCATGGACTTTTGCCAACCCACATTTTTCCGACTCGTCATTCCGGTAGATGCCTGGATCATGTTTTACTTAAAACAGCTAAACGCTCCACAACACTTGTTCTAGATACAGATCTTACTGACCACTCGCCACTTTTACTTAGTGTTGAACGAAAATCCTCTCAAACCACAAAGCCCAAAAGTATAATTAGGCAATTAAATATCCCAGATATAACAAGTTGCTTAGAAAACACTGACTTCACAAACGTTCTAACTAGTACAGATCCTAATCAAGGTGCGGAACAACTTGTCGCTATAATAACAGATGCAATAGGCAAACATAGTACTAATAAAACCATCCCTCACAAAAAGAGAATAATTAAGCCGTGGATTACACCGGGCCTCTTAAAGTGTGTACGAAATCGGGATCAGCTTCACAGAAGGGCAATGCAAAATCCTAATGATCATGTTGCAAAACTAATATACACAAGATATCGCAATTACTGCAACAATCTACTAAAACGCGTCAAATGTGAATTTGACCAAAAAGAATTGTTGAAGGCAAATGGTAATCCTAAAGCCACTTGGGATATCATTAAGACTATAACGTACAAAACTACCTCATCAGCACGTAAATCGGGTGAACTGCTTAATTTGTCCAATGACCCAACCTCTTCGGTCAATACTATAAATAATTACTTTGCCAATGTTGGGGCAAATCTTGCGCAGCGGATTGAGCAGGGACATCAAATGAACCGTTCTGAGTTTACATTCGATTGCTTGACCAATCCTCTGGGTAACTCATTCGTGCTACTTCCAACAGATTTTTCAGAGGTGGATAACATAATTAAGGAGTTGAAGTATAATTGTGCGGTGGGCCATGATAATATACCAGCTTCCGTTATTAAATTAGCCAAGCACATACTTATTCCCTCAATCGCCCACATCTTCAATTTATGCATATTGAAAGGCATATTCCCTGATACCTTTAAAAAGGCTTTAGTCACCCCGGTGCATAAGGGTGGGGATGGAGGCCGAGTCGAGAACTATAGACCTATATCTGTGCTCACCACGTTGTCTAAAATCATGGAAAAACTTCTTAACAAAAGGTTGCTAGGCTATCTTGAACATAATCAAATACTTGCTCCAAACCAATATAGTTTCAGGAAGGGCAAGTCGACTGAGGATGCTGTTCTTGAGCTAACAAACCAAATCACTAAAAACCTTGATACCAAGACCAAAACTATTGGTATATTCCTTGATTTAGCCAAAGCTTTCGACACGGTCTCTATTCCCATCCTCCTTAGCACCTTAGAGGAAATAGGAATAAGAGATATCACTCTTGATCTCTTTCGTGACTATCTCACTAACCGGAGACAACAAGTTAAGGTGGATAACTATATAAGTAACGATGCGAACCTAACCTTTGGCGTTCCACAAGGTAGCGTACTGGGTCCCAGTCTCTTCCTTATCTATGTAAATAGGCTGTGTCAGTTGTCAATCCCATGTTGTAAAATTCTCGTCTATGCTGACGACACTGCTCTCGTAATAAGTGAAAAAACATGGGAAGCTGCTCATCGTGCAGCTGAAAATGCACTTAGCATAGTGATGGCTTGGCTCTCTGCAAATCTACTTACTCTGAATGTCTCAAAAACTAATTTTATCCCCTTCTCAGCAAACTCTTTTACACAACCCGTTATGCAAGATGTAAGAGCCCATTTGTGTCACACAATGCTCGTGCCTTGCAGTTGTCCTTCGATACAGAGGAGCTCATGTGTCAAGTATCTAGGAGTGCACATTGACTACATACTGAGTTGGGAGAAACATGTAGATGTGACGGTATTCCGGGTTCGAAAATTGATATTCCCAATGAAAAAACTAAGAAATGTAGTTACGGGTCCACTGTTAAAAACTGTCTACTTCGCCTTAGCTCAATCGCTTTTGACTTATTGTATAGCTGTTTGGGGTGGTGCTTTTAGTAGCTACTTGCTTCGTATTGAGAGGGCCCAAAGAGCTGTCTTGAAGGTTATGCTCCTTAAACCTTACCGCTATCCAACTACGCAGCTTTATAAAGACGCATCTGTACTTACCGTCCGCCAGCTATGTGCGCTGAATATCATTTTACGCAAACATAATACATTAGCCTATGATCCACGACTGCTACAACATAAACGTCGGAAATATATTGTGTGCACACCTGTAGCTACTAGAACTGCACTAGCGGACCGGCAGTTCCCGAGTCTTAGTTGCCTCCTTTACAATGCGGTAAACAAAAGCTGTAATGAATATCCCCTATCGAAAGTCAAATGTAAAAAAGTAATAACAAATTATTTGCAAAAACTAACTTATAATGAGACAGAACTACTCTTTGACAAAATTGCCTACCTACGCACTTAAACCACAAAAGTACTGTACAGAAGTCATACATGCACCTAATAATTAAACACACACTCATCCTCTACAAACACACGCAGATACACACATTTACACTCATACACATTTACACTCATACGCATACACGTTTACACATCCAAAAACATAGAAGCAACTTACTTTAGCGTCAAATGTATAATTACAAGGTACTTTAATCTCCCGGTTAAACTACATTGTATTTCCTTTTTATTCAAACAATGTACAATTTAAATACATAACATTGTCAAAAATGACATTACTTACCAAAATGAACTCTGTTTATTACAAATACTAGTGGTAGTACCTACCCTAATTAGCTCTAATCTGTAAGGGGAAGGCGCCAGTGTCTGTAACACAGTTTAATACTAGCACAGACACTGACGTTCACTCTGTCTCTAAAAATATGTTATGGTAAATTAGTGTTTTAATTTTTACTTAGAGATGGACACATTGTATTATGCTTTTCATGAAATAAATTATTATTATTATTTTCCTTTATTCATTTTAACAAAACATATAAATTACATTTTTAAATACATCTACAAAAAAATTAAACATATTTAAAAATATAAAAAATAGTGTCCCACCGGCATCGGGTACAGGGACCAAGCTACCGGTGGTTAGGGCTCCAGGGAGAGGAACTTCCTCACTATACGTGCCGTGCCTAGCAGAACCGCCTTCTGCATCAAGGCCTTGAGCCAGCTATCTAACGAGAGCCTCATAAGGTATTGATCGAGGCTCTTGGCGATAAGTCCGTGAACTGAGATGACTATCGGTACAATAATAGCTGAGTCCACATCCCACATGTCGACAATCTCATGGGCTAAGTCCAAATACTTAATTTGTTTTTCTTTTTCTGCCTTCAAGAGATTCTCGTCATGAGGGATAGTGATATCAACTATTATTGCACGGCGCTCTATTCGATCTATTATCACTATATCAGGCTTATTGGCAACAATAGTCCTGTCAGTGATAATAGATCGATCCCAGTACAACGTGATATGACCATTTTCGAGAACTGGGTCGGGCACGTACCTGTAGTACGGTACCTCTGATTCCACAAGGTTATACTTCAGGGCAAGTTGTTGATGGATTATCCTGGCTACTTGGTTATGCCTGTGCAAATACTCTCCGTTGGCAAGACGAGAACAACCAGAAATTATATGTCTAAGGGATTCCCCGGGACGGTGGCATGCCCGACAAATGTCAACCGTCCCATCCCTTAAAATATACCTCCGATAGTTGTTCGTCATAACAACTTCGTCCATAATTGCAAAAACAAACCCTTCGGTTTCCCCAAATAGGTCACCAAAGCGTAGCCACGATAAAGAGGCTGGTATATCTATATCAGGCCCATGTAGGGCCCGATAGAAACGGCCATGTAACTCCTTGCTCTTCCATACATCCCTACGGTCATTAATACTCAATACCACAGGTTTGCGCCAATTCTCTTTAGCCAGACCGAGCGGGGTAAGTCCGCTATCCACCATCACTACATCACGATGTATATCCGTGCCATTTTGTAGGAAATATTCCCTGAGGTTGCACACCTCGCGGTTATGAAGGGTCTTGGCATTTAAAAAACCACGACCCCCGCATTTCCGCGGTATGTACAACCTCATCACAGATGAACGCGGATGATGCATTCGGTATGCAGTGAGTAGCGTACGGACCTTTCTATCCAGGGCATCAAGTTCCGTCTGAGTCCACCTGAGTATGCCAAATGAGTACATTAAAACTGGCATGGCCCAACCATTACAGGCGCGAACTTTATTACCGCCTGATAAAAGACTTTTAAGAACTTTTTTCAAGCGGCCAAAGAAACGCTCCTGCAATGATTGTTTCATACCAGTTTCGGAAATGCCTAACGCCTGTGACATACCCAGGTATTTATAGGTGTCGATTGCGGAGAGAGCCTCTATTTTTAAGGAATCTGAGAGCTCTACACCTTCAGATTCCACAATTCGACCTCTCTTTACATGCATGACCGCACACTTGTCCAAACCAAACTCCATCCTGATAGAGTTACTAAATGTTTCTGTCAGTTTTAATAACTCTATCAGGTGGTGACTGTTGGGGGCAAACAATTTGAGATCATCCATGTAAAGGAGGTGGGATATAAGTTGACCACCTCTGTGCAATCGACAGCCCAACCCTGAACTCTCCAGTATAGTACTGAGAGGGTTCAGTGCCAGGCAAAACCATAATGGACTAAGACTATCGCCCTGGAATATACCTCGCTCAATCTTTATAGGCTCGCCATCTTTGCAAATCTTTCGACATCCTGGATAGCACAGGACCGTTCTCCATTGCCCCATACATGTCTTCATGAGGTTACATAGAGTTGCATCGATTTTATACAACTCTAGCACCCTCAAAAGCCATGTATGCGGCACAGAGTCAAAGGCCTTTTTGTAGTCTATCCAGCATGTCGCCAGATCCTTTCGATTACGGCGGGCCTGTTGGCAAATGGCCATATCAATTATAAGGAGTTCTTTAGTACCGCGTGCCCCGCTCCTACATCCATTCTGAGAGACAGACATGATAGAATTTTCAATTAAGTGTGATGAAATTTTTCTTCTCAGAATAGATGTAAGAAGCTTATAAATTGTAGGTAGACATGTTATAGGCCTATAATTTTTAGGGTCCGTGGTACTACCTGATTTATGAAGAAGGTGGGTTACACCAGTTGTTAGGAAAGTAGGAAGCGATCCTGATTCTAGGCATGATTGGAATTGTGTTGCCAACCGACCGTGTGAGCTCCGGAACCATTTTAACCAGAAGTTATGCAGTCCGTCTGGGCCCGCTGATCTCCAGTTAGGTAGCAGACGGACTGCATTGGTAATATCTTCTTCGATGAGAGAAACCGGTTCCATGGGTTTTATAGTCTCACACGCTCGTTAACTCGCATCCAATCACCCTCAGTATGATCAACGGGTGTCGACCAGATACTACGCCAAAACATATTAGTAGCATCATCATCTGGTGGACGCATGCCAATCACATTCGAATCAGGTCGCTCCCAACTTCTGTAAATCCACCTTTCGTCCCTATGGAATGTGCGATTTTGAGAGTAACGATCCACTCTCTTTTTATAACGCTGAATCCGATTTGCCCACGCACAGACTTTTTGTTTCAAAAAGTCAATGCGCTCTGTGACCCGTGATAAAAATTCTTGTGGCCTAATGTCAGTCCCCGAGAAAGCTCGAGTCACAAAGCGCATGATCCTTGGGCGTGAGTTGCCTGACCTGTAGCTAATGAGCTTTCCAATGAGTGCCCTAGTCTCAGCAATACGCCGCTCAATCCTGCATTGCCAAGTCGGAACAGCAGGTTTTGGCCGGGTAACTATGTCATTTTTATAAAAATTTACATTAGCCACTCGGCATGCTGCGACGGCCGCGCAATACAGAATTGAATGCGTATCGCAGAGATCTTCGCTACCATCAAAATACTCAGAGAGTAGCGAATCCAGGGCACACACTAGTGCTACATTTTTTTTATGTGTAGGTAAACGCGGTAAGCAAGGTCGTTGTTCAAAAGGTATGGATCGATACTCTCGCATAGCACACTCCAAAGCACTCCTTAATGTATCGTTGCACACAGTACTTACGTGTGTAGCCCCGGTATCCATTACTTCTTCGTTCGCAACAGCTTCCTTGGTCACAACAGAGGCAATATTTTGTGTGACAGTTCGCGAAGTAGTAGGGGCACCCGAGCTACTCAGTGAGTCAGAGCGTAGCCTCTCAAGTACGGAGTCATCCAACAAATGACATCGCTGGATGGCCCGCACTTGATCCGATAGCCGCTGCGCTGATACGTTGACAGCCGGCTCCAGACCCTGAAACAAAGGCAGCATGCGAACACGGTACGCAGTGAGGTTGGTTCCTCCCCCTGTAGCCGCAAAATATGCCCGCATGACATTTTCGTTCATTGATGTCGTCCATCTCATGCGGCGCACATTACCACCGGTAGCGGGGGCACTATTCGAGGCCTGTGGGCCTCGGGACTCCATGCAGATCGGTGGCCGGCCTCTCCCTCGCCGGCGCGCAGGTGTTGGTGACGTCGGTGGGGAGAAATACTCGTCACCGGAGCTGCTGCTCGACGCCCCAGGGATTCCACTTGTGGTTGGCTGTGGGGCGGAGCTTAGTGACGAGTCCGGAGATGGTAGGCGTGCTGTCCTTTTTTGGGATCTTGTGATCATTTTTGTACCGTTTTCATGTCGTTATGTACATTTTTGACAGACATTAGATGTCATGTCATTTTCTGTTTTATGGCTATATTTTACATTTTTCATTGGATTCTATATTTATTGGATCTATTTTCGTCATGGAATTTATATTAAATGGTTTTGGGAAAGCTAGTATTGTTTTATTTGGTTTTATTGTATATTTTTCTGCGGGCACAAAAATGTCGTCCGTCCGTTCCCAGTGTTGCATCTTTCATAAGAGTATCATCTGGAAAGACGGTGACTCCCAAGGCTCCAACAGCCGGAATTGACACTCAATATCCCGTAACTTGGTTCCAAACAAACCCCGGGAACAAACCGCCTTTGTCGATAACTTTGACTTCACAAAACTTAAGCGAGGCCAGAAAGGTCGTCGGATATGGGATCAAAAACTCCAAGCTAAGCCTGGATTCTGTGGTGACATTTCTATATTATTTCGGACTAACTATCAAAGACAGACCGACTTCTGACTGGAAATCATATGGAGTACTGATCTGTGAAATGAATCAAGAAATGTCTCCATTAGATCTGGTACGAGTAACAACCAAATTAATTCCTAAGAATGACCAAGCTCTAAGCACCTGCACAGAAGAAGATGATCCATGGATGGCAGCTTATGTTCTCTCAATCTACCGTTTAATAAGGGCACAAATTGCCGATTATAAGACAGCTATATCGAAAAGGGTAACCGACCAGATGAAAGCCCTGTCAAACACAGGGCTTTCATCTTTATTATTATTACGCTTGGCAGACCATCGTCCCTCTGTCGGTGTTCCTATACAGGCATATCTGCCCAATCCCGTCTGAACGATTGGATAGAGACGTCTGTTTCGGAAATATACCGTTTAATTAGTATTTTAATATTATATAGTATTTTAATGGTTTTTATTATTATTTTATATATTATTATTATATAGTATTTTAATGGGAATATGAGTCCGCAGCTCAATAGACGAGTATTGGTCCACCGGAATCCTGGGCATGCCATTATTCCGGGAGATTATAAGCAAGAACCGCTTTATATTATTGATGCGGTTCTTTCTTGCACTTAAATCACAATTATAATATACTAGAAACAGGCAATGAAAGGAAAGTGGGGAAAATTTCCCCACTATTAAATTAAGTTAATAATAAAATCAAAGCCGTTTACAGCCCTCACCGAGAGCTTTCGATTGACGAATCGTTGCTGCTTTGGAAGGGTAGACTTAGTTGGATACAATGTATCCGCACCAAAGCTGCACGATTCGGCATCATGAGTTATGAACTCTGCGAGGCTGTAAGCGGCTATGTTTTAGAAATAGTGCTATATACAGGAAAAGGGTCATCATCGTCACAACCAGTTGGTGGGTTTACTAACTCCGCCAGCAAAATTGTGATCAATCTCTTGACGAATTACCTCGATAGGGGGTATACTGTTTTCATGGATAATTTTTATAATTCTGTGGAGTTATGTAAGTTTTTAAAAAGGAGGGGTACAGATGTGGTTGGCACATTGAATCGGCGTAGGCAGAACACCCCCACTGATATAAAAAATTTAGACGAGAGGAGGACGCTTCGTGGGGCGGCGGTAGGTAGGCACTGTAGTGACGTTTCAGTAACTTCGTGGAAAGACGTGAAATTGGTCACCACAGTGTCTACCTATTACAACAGTGATGTCTGCGAAGGCCGCCGGGCAGGGCAAGAAATTTTAAAACCTGTTGTAGTATCAGACTACAACAAGTCAATGGGCGGTGTGGATCTGAAGGATCAAAAACTATCTGCACACCTGCTGGAAAGAAAACGTGGCATGAAATGGTATATAAAAGTATTCCGGGGGTTATTAAATATAAGTATTTTAAATTCGTATATAATCCATAAAAACAACACCCAAAACCAGCTCACGCACCGGGAGTTCCGCTATGCCCTGGCGCAGCAATTGATAAATAAATACGGCACGACGTCCGTATCTGTACCTCGTACGCAACCGCAAGCAGTCTCCTGTGCTCTGTTAGATACGGCGCTTAATTATAATCCGATCAAAGTGAAGTCGATGGGGAACGGACGTCGAGCCGTCCAAACAAATTTAAACGCGGGAGGTGCGTGCGATGCCTGGCTGCAAAAAGACGCAAGTTGAGTTACGTCATTTGCAGACAGTGCAATTTCTTTTTATGTTTGGGGCAATGCTATTATGACTACCATAATTTAGAAGCACTCTAAATTATGGTAATCATAATTTTTTTATTTGCCTATAAACATTTATAAATTTCAAACGCATCATGATTGTGACCCTTCTGGTCACTTGATGCGGATTTATTTCCAGCTCAAACAATAAACATTGCCATTCAACGTGGCAAGTGGCACTCCGAGCCTCTTGGATACTTTCCCAGCAGACAGCGATAGATTTCAGCAGGGCTAACATGCGCGCGTCGTCAAATATCTCGAATCGAGATGAGACATCATCTCGAGTCTTCTCGAGCGAAGTAACGTCGACATATTTTGTCGCGTCAAACTTTTTCAATTGTTGTCTATGGCATACACATTTTTTAAACATTTGTCCGATAAAATCGGCCCGATACGGCCATTTGCTCGAAAGCACAGACTAGTTAGGGATGCTAGGTATGAAAAAAAGAGAAAAAATAGTGCAAACAATTTTCGACCTTATTGACATGACATGCTATCGAATTTTTTATCTTATATTCGTGATCAGCGTCATCAATTAACGCGAAAAGACACTTAACAAAGGAAATGTCATTAAGGTCGAAAATTGCTTGCAGTCGCACAAAGGTACTAAATTTTGATCCAAAATGAACCGAGCACAAGAAAAGTTTACACGAGATAACTTCTCGTCGACCAAATGAAAGACGAGAGACAAAACATTTTAAATGTCAAAATTCGAGTAAATAAGGGCACGTATGTTACAATTTGCGGACACTAAGTAGAGATGATTTCTCGAAGTCGAGTTATGGCGACATCTGACAGATCGCCATGAAATTTGCCATGTTACCAACAGTCGATATCGACATAAAACGGCAAAATGCCTCGAGATAGCTATCTCGTGGCGCGCATGTTAGCCCTTCATGCTACCAACAGTCGACATAGCGACATAAAACGGCAAAATGCCTCGAGATAGCTATCTCGTGGCGCGCATGTTAGCCCTGCAGGATAGAATTCCTCTGCATCGACTCTTGTTAAACAATGTTTCTAGACTATGTAAATATATCATTAGGTATTTTGCGAAACTGGTGCGTGCGCTTGGTATATTTATTTATTATGTTTTTTTTTTCATGTCACGTATTTTCTAGTTGTAAGAATTCTTCAGATCAACCCGCCTTGACTTGTCAACGTTGTTCGTTTTGTATATACCGGTAAACCGTGGTTGCCTTCTTAGACCATTTCAGAACATTCTCGGCCACGATTATGTGCCCACGTTAGGAATAGCTTTAGAAAATCTAACAAAATCATTTTTTCTTGTTAGACGAATGGAAGTCCGATTGTAGCGACTACATAATTACACGCATTTAGATAGCAGGTATTTTTTTTAAGTTTATTAAAAATATAGATTTAACGAAAAAAGAAATCGATATTCCTAATAATATATAATCCTTGAATTTGAATTTACCATGAGCCATGGACAGTATATCCCTATCGTCACAATTTTGCTAGTGGTTTTTACAGTGCCTATCCAAATAGCAGTGGCGAGTATGACACGTCATTCTTCGTTTACCGTAAAATGGGGTTACTTTGACATTGCGGGGTTACTTTGATACAAACTTCCGATCGATACAAAATGTCAAATAACTCGATTTCTGAACGAAACGGAACGTTTTTTTTGCTTAAGTTGGCAGAACTGATATTGTTTACATCACATGGCCGCGGTGTATTTTAGAGTGTGCATGTACTTTTTTGAAAAAAAAATAGTTTTTGTTGGTGCAACGTTTACAAGCCGTTTTCAAGGTAAGAAAAACTTTCAATGCACTTAGAAATCTATATTTATTCGTTTGGTATTCTTTGATTTACCTAACAGCACGTACCTTTTGGAAAAGAAAACTTGTTTCGACAAGTTTGTAGTTGATACTTGGACCTAATTATAGATTTATATATAACTGGGGGTGTCTTTGATCGGGTGTACGGGTTTACTTTGATCATATGATCAATCTCACCCCGTAGGTCAAAGTAACCCCTTATTTAGTTATTTTTCAATAAAAACACTTTTTTTTCTAAAACCTATTATTTTTTTTTATTTCAGGAACATGCCTCGGACTTATAAGAAGCTGCTTGGGAGCCGAGTTTATAAAAACTACAGAAATTCCAAATTAGAAGAAGCAGTAGGTGCAATTGTTGACGGTAGATTAACGATTCGTGGCGCTGCAGAACATTTTAACATTCCCTATGGAACATTATATAATAGGTATAATGCTAAACACATAAAAAAACCTGGAGCTCAAACCGTCTTCACTGAAGCTCAGGAGAAAGCGATACTGCAGTCTGCAGCAAAGTGTGCCGATTTTGGGTTTCCGCTTAATCTGTTAGATTTAAGAATGTTTGCAAAAGCCATTTTAGACAAAAATGGCCGAATAGTGGCAAAGTTCCAGAATAATCTACCAGGTGTTGATTGGGCTTATTCTTTATTGAAGCGTCATAAGGACAGTTATAGTCAACGTGTTGCGGCCAACATAAAACGAGCACGAGCGCAAGTGTCAAGAGAAACTATAACAGAATACTTCCAAAATTTAGAAACCACTGTCAAAGATGTGCCTAGAAGTAATATATTTAATTACGATGAGTCCAATTTAAGCGACGACCCAGGTAAAAAGCGATACATTTTTCGACGGGGGGTAAAGTACCCCGAAAAGATAACTAACTTTTCTAAAAGTAGTACTAGTATCATGATGTGTGGATCTGCAGATGGTACACTTTTACCGCCTTATGTCATATATAAAAGTGCCCACCTTTATGACACCTGGAAGGAGCGAGGACCTTGCAGATCACCTTGTTGCAGCGAACCATGTTGTTCCCGCGGCACTAGATACAACAGGACTGCAAGCGGTTGGATCGATGCTGTTACATTCCGCGACTGGTTTATGACATGTTTTTTACCACATGCAAAGAGATTAAACGGCCGCAAAGTGATGATTGGTGACAATTTGTCGTCACATTTGGACGTCGATGTTTTAAGCCAATGTAAAAAAACACGACATCTCATTTGTCTGTTTGGTAGCAAACTCCACACATCTGCTGCAGCCTTTAGACGTGGCATTTTTTCGCCCCATGAAGGAAGCCTGGCGTTTTGTATTAACCAAATGGAAGCTAGAAAACATGAGGCTAACAACTATTCCAAAGGACGCTTTTCCAAATCTACTTACCAAGGCGCTCATGAGATTAGATGAGGCTAAACCAAAGAGTTCTAAATGCTCTACAACACAATTGCCAGACATTTTGTCAGGAATAAAACGGAATCTTATTAGCAGCTTTGATGCCACGGGTATATTTCCGTTTAATCCCGATCAAGTTTTAAAACGTTTGCCGCCAGATGAAGAAAGTAACTTTGTGAAGGAAAGTGAGAACGTTCTTACAGAGTTTTTAAAAGAGCAGAGATTTGGAGGACCAACGCATTGCACTAAGAAAAAGAAACGCCTTAATGTTGCACCTGGAAAAAGCATTTCTACAATGGATAGAGAAGAACTTGAACCTAGCACATCCGGTGTCTATATAGGGAGACAAAAGAAAACTAATCTGGAGAAAACAGAAAACAAAGAAAATGAGGAAATGGTTGACGAGGAGGACAGTGAGAGCACCAAAAGTTCTTCACCTTTGCCTAGAGAAGAAGAAGAGGAACAAAATGAATTGACAGAGGGGCGATATGTTTTGGCAAAGTTTTGTTCTCACCGCGGGAAAAAAACATATCGCTACGTATGTTGCATAATTGATATTACGCCTTTAGTTGTGCGTGGTTTAAAATCAGTAGAAAATAAAAAGACATTTAGGTTAGTTAAAGACGATATATCTGAAATAGAAACAACAGATATTCTTGTATATTTGCCAATGCCTATTGAAAAGAAGGATGAAACGGGAACTGATTTGTTAATATTTCCTTTTGATATCAATATTTATGAGCTTAATAACTAGGTTCTATCTTTTTTATATTAGGTACCTACTATAGACTTTATAATAATGTTGATTTTTGAAAAATTTAAACTTTAATTAAAATGATTGTGATCTCATCTAGATAATCGTTAGGCTATGAGAAAAGGACTGATTTCTTTTTGTTTACACGTTAGTGGTCTTTAGAAAATTTATTATTATTAAATAAGGATATTGATTATGTTAGTCTGTAATTTAAGATAAATACAAAACTGTATTTGTTATTTGTTTTTTTAATAAAAGATTCTGATAAATAAAGTTTTCATCATTGATCAAAGTAACCCCAATAAATTAAAATTGATGTAGCACATAAAGTTGCGGATGGATTTTTATTATTTTTAGGTAGTTGTAATTCATTTTGGGGCTACTTACAAATTCCGTTATAAAATATAGGGCGATCAAAGTAACCCCGATCTCAGTATAGCTTTGATCACCCTGATTTTTTTTTTTTTTTCTCAAAAACTGATGATTCATTTTTTTTTTATATACACTCGAGAGCAATGAATCCGGGTCACTCAAAGAATCCAAAAAATCTCGGAAAGTAAGAATGCTAGGTTAATGCAATAAATTGTATTTAATAGACAATTTAATACTCCTTAAATGAAAGTATTAAAACTTCTTAGTTATTGTAAAGTTATATCATAAAAAAATCAAATTTGAAAAGGGAACACTGTCGAAGATGGAACTACGAAATTACAGGATTTGTTTTTGCTTTTGTTTGTAATCTGTCATTTATGTTGGTACATAAACCAGGTTGATAGTGCTCAATATTCATTATTCAAGCTGAAATCATGTCGCTTACACTTGAAGAATGCACCAGAATACTTACATTGGTGGAAACCGGCCGGAGTCAGCGCGATACAGCCAGGACTGTCGGTGTGTCGCTGTCAACAGTACAAAGAGTTCTCCGACGTTACGAAGAAACTGGTTCTAACCTACGCAGACCAGGAACGGGCAGAACTAGGTGTACCACAGCACGAGAAGACCGATACTTGGTGAACACCATGCTTCGAAATCGCTTTCTCACAGGAACTGAACTCACAAATCAGTTTCGACGCCTCGGAGGAAGTAACCCAAGTGCATGGACAGTAAGACGTCGGCTTGCTGAATCTAACTTAAAACCCCTTAGACCTGCAAACGGCCCTAAACTGGAGCGTGGCCATCGTATTTCAAGACTAAGATATGCCCAGAACCACGTAAATTGGAGTATTGAAGATTGGTCGAAAGTTATGTTCTCCGACGAATCAAAATTTATGCTCTACAAGCACGATGGAAGACACAGAGTGTATAGAAGACCAGGGGAAAGATTCAAGCAAGCATGCATCGAAGAAAAAGTAGCCTACGGTGGTGGGTCTGTACTTGTGTGGGCCGGAATTTCCTCTGAAAGTAGCACAGAGCTGGTGATCATAGAAAACGGCTCTTTAACTAGCGTAAGATATGTGGAAGAAATCCTCAACGAACACGTTGGTCCATTTATGGTCAATTTGGGTGAGGATGCTATATTTATGCATGACAATGCCCGACCTCATACAGGTAGGATTGTGAATGACTACCTTCAAGAGATGAACATTACTTGTATGGAGTGGCCAGCGCGCAGCCCGGATATCAACCCGATCGAGCATGCTTGGGACGAGCTAGGGAGATGCGTAAAACAACGAAACCCTCCCCCAATCACGCTTCCTGAGCTCAAAATTGCTCTCACAGAGGAATGGGAGAATATTCCCCAAAATCGTATAAGGAACTTGGTGTACAGCATGCCAAACCGCGTAAACGCAGTAATGGAAGCACGAGGAGGTAATACGAAGTATTGAAATTCAAGAAAATCGTCATAAAGTTCAAAAATTTCATGTTTCCTATTTTTGTTTTAAGGAGAGATCAGCAGTTTTTTTTCTTTATGTAATTTTGTGTAAATAAAATGTATGGTGACTCATATTTTTTTAACTTTCATTTAAGGAGTATTAAATTGTCTATTAAATACAATTTATTGAATTAACCTAGCATTCTTACTTTCCGAGATTTTTTGGATTCTTTGAGTGACCCGGATTCATTGCTCTCGAGTGTAGTTGTCTTACAGAACACCCAAAACCGATATCTCAGTTATTTTTGCGGATTTTGTATTGCCTCCAGAACAGAAATACGGAACTTTGAAATTTTAATTTGATCAAAGTAACCCCATTTTACGGTACTAAACGAAGATTTTTGTTCAGAATCAGTTTGTTCAGAATCAGTAACAGCGTCGAATATGACTGTTTTTATTATTATGTTTCATTTTATCCCAAATAAATATAAAAATAATGTTGAAGTTTAATTTTTATTATTTGTTGTTTATATCTATTTTCATGGCACCCCACCATGAAAATAGATATAATAAAATGTTACCTATCTATAATATATACATTGTATATGCCTAGCATATATGTAAAATTGTGTGCCATTACTAATTGGTAGGAATAATAAATTATTTTATATTTTATGGAAGCTTTTTATTGCAATCACCAATAAAAATTTATAATAATACGATTTTATATTATCATATTATAATAATATAATATTGTATTTCAATTATAAAAATTCCGAATTATTACTTTTATCCCAAAAGTAACATCCCTGTATTGACGTCCCGATCAGAGCTTCGGCAGGTTATCGGTCCCCAACGCGGTCCTGATCAGCGCTTCGGCAGATAACGACAGTTACACGCACACATATACACGATTCAAATAAAAACTGCGCTGTTTTTGTTTATCTTTATCTATAGTTTTACAAAATATTTGGTACTGGGCATACTGATGTGAGTCACGTAATCGAGAACTCGGCTCGTTCCCTCTGTCTTTCAGTCATTTCCATAGGCTATTGCGAATTATTAGTACTTGATAATTGTAATTGAAATCTGGCCTAACAAATCTTTTACTCTTTTGTTTATATATTGTAAGATAGGTTATTTATGTGCAGGCACATGGGGTTTACTTCGGGTCTGGGGCCTCTTAGTAGCCCATTGTAAGCTTGCACTTACAATCTGCGTGGATTTTACGGGCGAGGAGATAGGACAACCTAATACACGTATCACCATATTTCAATTACATCAATCACTGACTACACATTTTACAGACACACTCGCGATCTATAACCAAGTATATTCAACCGAACTAGGAGCGTTCTGCTAGACACGTAGTGCTCGGTCGAGGCTCATAGCGATACTGATCACGATTCTCCGCGCGCCCCACCAAAGTCAATGATCTGTCAAACTCAAATTGACCGAATGAACGAATGACATCACACTCGACCATAGAGCACTAGAGTCTTGCATTACGCCAGAGTGAATTTCATTCACCCTAATCATACAATAATTATAACGCGCCGTCACGGCCAGACTGACATGTCGCTCGTCCTCGTGCGACCAATGCCAGAGATCCGTCTGTGAACAAATGTACGAGGCTTTAATTCTTCTCGCACTGACACGCTCGTCCATCACTGACTTCCATCGCCGCACAGGCCTAACATCTCTCGTTGGTGTTCTTCGGCCACAACGAGCAGAACCGGGCAGCCACTCATTGGTGCCCCTACGACTATGAACTAGTCGGACCGGGCGACCACTCATTGGTGCCCCTGCGACCATAAACCGGTCGGAACCTGGGCGACCACTCATTGGTGCCCCTGCGACCATAAAACAGTCGGAACCCGGGCGACCACTCATTGGTGCCCCTGCGACCATAAACCGGTCGGAACCCGGGCGACCACTCATTGGTGCCCCCGCGACCATAAACCGGTCGGAACCCGGGCGACCACTCATTGGTGCCCCTGCGACCATAAACCGGTCGGAACCCGGGCGACCACTCATTGGTGCCCCTGCGACCATAAACCGGTCGGACCCCGGGCGACCACTCATTGGTGCCCCTCCGACCATAAACAAGTCGGACTCCGGGCAACCACTCATTGGTGCCCCTACGACTGCAAACCAGTCGGGCCGGGCAACCACTCCTTGGTGCCCCTACAACCACCTACACTGTCCTCCAAAGCTAGCAACATTACATAGTTCGAACATCGACCCTCGTGGAGCCAGTCCAAACATGAATGTGAGTCTAGACCTACGTACAACCACTCGGTGCCCCTACAAACACCTACACTATCCTGCAAGGCTAGCAACAATACATAGTTCGAACATCGACCCTCGAGGAGCCAGTCCGAACATGAAAGTGAGTCTGGACCTACCTACTTACAATATGCATCAAGATCTGTGGAAGGTGGACTAGTAGTAATGATGTGAGAATTAATCGCTGAGAATGTGTCGTTGTCGTGAATTCTTCCTTCGTTCTGACTATAGACCGCCGTCTCGGCCAGCTCGTTGTCAATTTCTGCTACAGTGGTATGACTAATCTCTCGAGATCGGATTCAGGCATTGGGGTTCGAAGCTAGGAGATGAAATGTACTGAAGTCTGCCCAAACACGATGTGTCCCAGCTCTATCCGCCATATTGGAAGCGAGTAGCGTCTACATCCTAGCCCAAGCCGCGGCCAGACTTTATTTGAATAGGTTTCCAAAGGTAGTAGTAGCAAGTAAAGCAAGACTGGAAACCAATAAACCAACACTGACTATACTCCCTTTAGTGCTCTATCCGCATACACTCGAAACCGATTAATTAGAACAAACTTATGGTTCAGAATTAGTTAGGAGCCAATTTTCTTACACTTCGCTTTCCTGTACCAAACTACCATACGCGCTTCGTTTCAAAAGAATATTAGCAACCGAAATCATCGAAATTACTAATATTCCCTCTAACCCCTCCAACCAAGCCAAACTGCCCGTGTCAGGAGTGGGCTCACGTCGGCTGTGCAACGGCCAGGACTCGAACCAGGGACCCCTCGATCGCAAGGCCGACCCCCCAACCACCAAGCCACCGACGCTTCTCTCGCAGAGGCTCTCGTAACCGCTCCATTACCCTGTCTATTAACGAGGGCACGAATCACGACTACGCTTCCCCGGACCATTGGCGGAGTCGCACGGATTGCACATCTACGCTGTTACTTTACATCACTCAATCATTAATATGGAGCGAAATAAGACGCATGGAGGAGCACACCGCCCTCCCACAAACTAGAACGGTTTCATTACCACCCTGGCCATCATCCGTGTGTTGATCCATCGAAGTCACTATTGGATCAACACGATCGGCTGTGGAGCGAACATATCTATCACACTTACGGGGAAGCTGTCATTTTCATCTAGCTCATTGATTGCCTATTAAACAGAGTAGCCCTATGACACCGATACTACCCTGTAAAGTAAGAGAAGTCACCCAAGCACGCGTCTGTTTGAAGTAGTAATCCTCAACCTGGATGTCTCTGCCAAAATGCTTGTCAGTATCTGGAACTTTAGGTCTTCTCCTGTTCTAATCATATAACATAGATAACCCATATCCATGTAGTATTTCGAAATGGCGCACATTGGGAGAGGCCCACGTCGAGCAGTTGACCATGGTGGCCTAGTTGGTTGATTGATTGATCGATGTAGAATTTCGTCTATGTGACCACGTACGACGAGAAACCGTTACTTGAGATAACAATGAAACATTACTTGCTAATAGAACATCTTACCCTAAATCTTAGGTACGCGAGGGTATTGAAATCAAAGACGTCCTAATTTCACCAAATGAGACATCTCAAAGCAAAGGCACACAGCTTGTGACGACTTTATCACTCACACCCGAGAACACAGTACCAAAGCACTTTATTTTCACTCCTTGTACACCACTTACTGATGTGACGGATTACAGCCCCCTTCATCTGATTATAGTCTGTACGTCAACTTCTGACATCTGATCAATGATTCGTACTTAGACCCAATTTTGCCTGAAATTTCGTAACAGTTCCAACAACAACCAAGAAGACACAGGCATGTGCGTTCACAGCAAAGGTATCTTCTTTCCTTCCCCTTCCCACTCTTCAGAGCACTCCACTGCCACTGCAGGACAACCTGACTATCCTCGGTATGGATGTTCGCTGCAAACTTAATAACAAAAACTACATCGAGAGTATCATCAAAACAGCCTCGCGTAAACTCGGAGTCTTGAACAGAGTGAGACGGTTTTTCACGCCGGAGCAGCGGTGTCTTCTATACAAGACCCAAATTCGGTCCTGCGTGGAATACTGCTCGCATCTCTGGGATGGCTCCGCAAAGTACTTATTAGATGCTCTCGACAGGTTGCAGCGACGTGCGGTCCGCATTATTGGGAATCCCGAGGTCACAAGCACCCTTGAGCCTTTGCAGATGCGTAGAGATGTTGCATCCTTGGCAGTATTTTACCGTCTCTACCATGGTGAATGTTCTGATGAGCTCTTCCAACTGGTCCCGCCCTCTCCTTTCCTACATAGGACAACACGAGCAGGGCTTAGATGTCACCCGTATACGGTGCAGAATATTCCCTCAAGAACCAAGCGGTTTGGTGACTCCTTTCTTTGTCGCACCATTAAGACCTGGAACTCCTTGCCAGCTCACGTGTTTCCTTCTTCCTACAGTCCCGGGTCCTTTAAGCGGGGCGTGAAAAAGCATCTGATGAGGCCGTCAAGCTGAGTGCCACCATTGTTAACATGGTACGTGTTTGTAATGGTGACCCTCTTTTCTGAGACTTTGCCTTCAGCTTACCATCAGGCGAGGTGAAGTCAAATTGACGTGTCCTATATAAAAAAAAAAAAAAAAAAAAAAACTTACGTGTTAACGCTTCGGAACGCATCCCGAGCGGCATACCATCTTGTATCCGCTTCCGGAATGAGTCCGCCATATTGCTCTTACATGTCAGCCTCACAAGTCACAAGCACTAGCTAATTACCTTAAGATTATTGTAAAATATTGCAAACACTGTCCCAACCTTAGAATAAAAAAACAGTTAACTAAAGAATCTTGTCTAACTAAAAAAACCCAAACAACACGAAATCCTCAACATTACGCACCTCACCTTGTGCCCGTGATTGCAGTGAGTCGGGTTCAGTTTTCCTACCACCAGAAACCTTCTACAGTTAATAACCTAGTGTCAATTTGTTAGCACTCAGACAACGCGGAATCAGCTGGTAGCCATTCTGGTGGTGGTGGACCCGTAATTACACACTTTACTCCACTTCATCATAATGGAGGGTATATGACAAATAAATAGCAGCGACCGCCGCTCCTAGCAATCAACTCCAACTCATTCTATCGTCAATCTCCGAACCCTTTTCTCGACCTAGTCGGTCGCGGCTCTCCAGTACAAACGCGGCGCGACTGGATCTCGAAACACCCCGCGAAGCGACCGCCATCCGATCCCCACAACCAAGCGGCGCACCGAAGTTCTGCAGCTACACCAGTCGGACCCCTGTGAGCTCCGATCACCCGCAGCGACCGCCACAGACGCTCGCATGACAACCGGGATATATGACGCAACGGGCCCTCCGTAGCACGTAGACCAGACCAATGCCAGCAGACTCATACGAGCACACAAACACCCGTGCCGACCGGGGATCGATACCGAGTCCTCGCGCAGCAGCCGCACCGACCACCGCCACGCCACAGAGTTTTTCACCAGAATGTAGATCATATAATCGCCCATTAAGACGAGAGGCTACTCGGGGCAGTTTATCGGCCGCAATTTGCCAATTTGGCGACGAGAACTATTTCTTTAGTCGACCCGAAATATTTGGTTACCAAACTGTTGGTTCGTGTATTCTTGCTAAGGATCCGCCACGCCTTTTCTACCTAGGTACCTACACAATAGTGTGGCCTCAAAGTGAAGTACACCACGTTGAGTCTACCCACTACCCACTAATGAGAAATATTACACGAACAAAACCCGTTAGAGCTGATACTGCATAGCTCCTCTTTGCTACTCAGCATCACAGAAATTAAACTGAAAAGCCAGCACGCGATTTATTTACATTATCAGACATTACATACATTAACAGAGTTCAACCTTCTTCATAGGAAGCTATATCTTACACTGTACAGCTACATTCACCTATCTGTCCACCAACATTTAAACACAGCTCGAGTCCTCCGAGGGACCTAAACATCTCAAGACAAGACACACCGGGTCAGTACCTGCTACCGAAAAGATATCGAAACCAAAAAAGCAAACGCAAAAACCAACACGTATTACATCGTGATATAATCAGAATCGTCCTTCGTTAGTTTTTATTGCAAACTACTCACTTGTACGTAAATTAGGTCACTTAAATAAAAAAAGATTATATCGAGAACTGGTTCCTTTTGTCTCACTACCATCGAGAACTGGTTCCTTCTGTCTCACTACCTCCCCACTCAATGGAAGACGATTTAAAAAGAGCCTTTGCACTATGTTGACATGGCATCTGCGTACTGACAATAATGAACTCACCTTTTAATATAGGGTAGTTCGTTAAAACTTATCGTTCTCACTTCTTGGACGTACTGATTGCGTCACCGCATTCTAAGCTAATCTAAGCAATCACAGTAACCTTTTGCAGCGTACCCTACTCAATTCGAATAAGTCTTCTCACCGTATCAACAGCTACAGATAGTATAGAAATTAGCATAGTTAGATATTAGGGATATTTCGAAACTTTCTCGTGTAATGACAATATGACTTAGCCACTATATAATTAGGCGCAAACTCCGCTACCTCATAAACCTCTGCTCACGGATTGCCAGAACTGCTATCGTCTCTTCTGGCACTACATGGAATAGTAGAAATAGGACGAGACTCTTTATTCAAACACGAATTTGTACCCACGAGTAATACCTTTACAACAATATCTTTCCCTGGAGGGTGGAATGCGATATTCCGCTACCAGGAAATTATTTGGCTAAATTATTTGGCACTTGTTATTAAAAATAAGCAGACACACTGTCTACGAAATAAAAAGGAACGGGCTCACCGGGTCTTGTAGTCGGGATGCAGCCAACAATCAGGACAGACACAGTTTCACGTTATTTCATGTAAATCCGACTAGCGAGTCTTTTGGTTGCCACTGCTATTCTCCTCAGCTTGTTGCCCTGGTATCCCACTTCTGATGCAGGCACATGGGGTTTACTTCGGGTCTGGGGCCTCTTAGTAGCCCATTGTAAGCTTGCACTTACAATCTGCGTGGATTTTACGGGCGAGGAGATAGGACAACCTAATACACGTATCACCATATTTCAATTACATCAATCACTGACTACACATTTTACAGACACACTCGCGATCTATAACCAAGTATATTCAACCGAACTAGGAGCGTTCTGCTAGACACGTAGTGCTCGGTCGAGGCTCATAGCGATACTGATCACGATTCTCCGCGCGCCCCACCAAAGTCAATGATCTGCCAAACTCAAATTGACCGAATGAACGAATGACATCACACTCGACCATAGAGCACTAGAGTCTTGCATTACGCCAGAGTGAATTTCATTCACCCTAATCATACAATAATTATAACGCGCCGTCATATGTATATTAGGCACTAAATCAATCTTAATATATATAAATCTCGTGTCACAATGTTTGTCCTCAATGGACTCCTAAACCACTTAACCGATTATAATAAAATTCGCACACCATGTGCAGTTCGATCCAACTTGAGAGATAGGATAGTTTAAATCTCAAATTATAGTCCGATTCGCGATAACCGACATCCACGCGGGCGGAGCCGCGGGCGACAGCTAGTAGAATATAAAATTTCTGAACTAAAAAAACATTCACTTACTACAAATACTGTATAAATAAGTGTTCAGAGTGAAGGAAAATTTCGACTGGAAGGTGTGCAAAATGGCGAATATTTTATTTATTTATTTATTTATTCTTTATGCACGATGTACATTGGCGGACTTAATGCCGTAGGCATTCTCTACCAGTCTACCATTGGGTGATGCAGAGCTAGTACGAGGTAGGCGCATGTAAAAGAGAATAATATCACGTTTGCTTCTATATAAATATCAGAGTTGACAGGTCGCAGCTATCCCGACTGCGATAGTAGTTCAATAACATATACTTAACTACATAAACAGTACATATACCTACATACCATAATATATATCATATATATCTCACGAATATACATATAACACATAAAATATACACACATACATAACATTAATATATATACCTAAATATACATATATCCCTATGAGTAGGGATGTCATTATCGTTGAGACGATGATTCTGCCATTTCGGTGGTGATCAATTGCCGTACCCTAGACCTGAATACCTCGCAACTCGTGCTCTTCCTGATCTCTAGAGGAAGTGCGTTCCATAAACGAACAGCCTCAACAAAGAAAGAAGAGCCTAAAAAGTACGTTCTATGAGAAGGAAATGCGAGGAGCCGGTTGTCAGTAGAACGAAGATTCCGATTATTGTTGGAACATAAAAGCTGAAAATAAGAAGTTAAGTAAAGAGGGGTACTGGGAGAGTTGAGGATATTGTAGAGAGTAGTAAGTGCGCGCAACTTACGGCGAGGACGGATGGGTAACCAATTAAGCTGCGAACGGAATGAAGACACGTGGTCATATTTTCGAAGATTGAAGATGAATCGAATGCAGTTATTGAGAAGACGGTCAAGTTTATCGAGAAGGTCTGCATTCAGGTCAAAATAGCACACATCACCATAGTCCATCAGAGGAAGGATTAAAGCTTGGGCCAGCGTAACTTTTGTCCTTGTTGGCAGGAAGTTCCTTAGACGATACAGAACCCTAAGCCTACCTGTAATTTTCTGGCTCATGTTCGTTACCTGCACACGCCAGTCAAGGTTGGAATCGAGGTAAAGTCCCAGGTCCTTCACTGAGGGGCTGAGAGGAATTTTTGTTTCGTTGTAGGTAACTGGTGGCAATGTCGTAGTGTCAAGTCCACTTATTAACCTTCCGCTGCCCACTATGATGGCCTGGCACTTTGATGGGTTTACGTGTAAACCAAATTTAGCGGACCAATTTCTCAAAGCTTCCAGATCCTCATTTACCTCCCGTATGGCTCGAGAAATGTCATCAGCTGGTGCTTGAGCGTATAGCTGCAGGTCGTCTGCATACAGATGATACGCACATCGAAGATTGTAGGTAGCAAGATTAATAAAAATAGAAAATAATAAGGGAGAGAGAATACCGCCTTGAGGGACACCAGAGTCGAGATCGGACCAGCTCGATGTGGACTCATCAATGCGAATACATTGCTGGCGCCCCTGAAGATAATTTGAGAAAAATTCCAGTGCCTCCGCTGAGATCTTAAGATGGGCAAGTATAGCTAGCAGGATATCGTGATCGACTGTGTTAAAGGCATTGGAAAAGTCTACCAAGACAAGCACTGTTACCTTAGTAGCCTCCATGCCAGTCCTTATATCGCCTGTAACCTTTAGAAGAGCAGTAGTGGTGCTATGACCAGGTCTAAAGCCCGACTGTAGCGGGCTTAACAGTCCGTTACGATGAATGAACGTCGAAAGCTGTTTCTGCACACAGGCCTCGAGCACTTTAGACATATAAGGGAGAATAGAAATGGGACGGAAGTGGTTGGGAAGTGTGGGATTGGGCAATTTAGGTAAAGGAATTACGTAGGCTTTACGCCAAAGAGAGGGGAACGTTCTAGAGAAAAGACAAAAGTTAATTATATGGGAGATGGCGGGAAGTAGGTGGTCGATTATTGTGACTATCATACGACGGCTTATTTTATCACAGCCAAGTGCATTGGATTTAATCGACAGGGTTATATTTCTGATGTCCTCGGTTGCAACTGGAGAAAACGTAAAATAATCTATATCAGGACTAATAACGCCAGCGACGTAATTTAATGTCTGACATTTGGTTTGGTGATCAATAGGAGTAGTAGAGGAAAAGTGTCGATTCAATTCATCCAAACCAACTGTCAACTGATAGTCCGTTCGCTGTTTGCCAATACCCAGAGTACCAAGAAATCTCCAAATATTGGCAGGTGAAGATGAAATAATATATGAAATATGAAATATAAATATGAAATAACTGTGTTATGTGATTTTCACGACAGTATATTCGAGTGAATTTTTGAACAAACATTGTGTTCTTTTATATCAATAGATACCTTTGTTATTGAAGTTTTGGGAAATAATAATCAAACACAAAATAATACGAAAAATATATTCAAATTCTCTTTCTTTCTACAATAGGTGCGAAAGTAGCCATTTGACTTGTTTGTCTGTAAAAAATAAAAATGATTACGTGTGTTTTAGTAATAAAATATAAGATAATAATGTACATTGGTTATCCATCTATCAAATAAACTCGCTAGTTTTATAACAGAGCTAACATTTTTTTTCGAAATTTTGATAAATTCCAAACCCCATCGCATGCTCGAAATTCGAAACTGTTCCGGCAGGGGGGCACTAAGCCTATAAAGTTGGTCCGGCATTTGAAAGGTAAGTAATCGATTAAAACGTATTTTAATTACTAATTACAATGTAACTGTAATTTGTAATTATTAATTTAATTACTTTTTGCCTATCACTGCTTTGGAGGAAAAGATAGGCGTGGGTTTAAAATTTTTTTTTTAAATTAAAAGAGATTTTGTCTAAAGACATTGAAGGCATCGGTTGCCCAGCGCACATTCTGCACAATACAGCAGCTTCCACTGCTACCGATGCGATGTCGATTGACGTGGAGTCTATTGTTCTGAAAATTTTCAAGTATTTTTCTATATTCACTGTAAGAGTGGAACGGCTTAAAGATTTTTGTGAGTATGCAGCAATAGACTACAACAACATACTCTCACATTCCAGAACCCGGTGGCTTTCACTACTTCCAGCAATTGAACACATAGTAAAGTTATGGCGCCACTGAAACAATTTTTCGCTAATGAACCAAATGCCCCAAAAGCTGTAGTCGATTTTTTCGCTAATCCCTTCTCAGAACTTTACACTTTTTTTGTGCACAGTCAAGCATTTCTGATTGAAATGCTTATAAAAAAGATTGAAAAATCTGTTATTACTATTATTGAAGTGAAAAATGTTTTAGAGGATAGGTACAAAAAACAGTTGAGTGACAGTGTTGAAGCCAGACACCCGTCTGCCACTCCAAACTTGGACTGCAAGTAACGCAGCGCCTGACTACTATCAAGTAACGCTAATGTGAACTACAGCAAGGTTCACTTATCTGTTGCACATGTCACATCGCCTGTGGAATCCCAACCAAGGTTGTGTGTATTGTGAGGTAGTGTACGGTGTTTAGTGGTTTATGGCTGGTCCCCGCACAGCCGATCACGCCGTTGAGCTGCTTCGATGGCGTTCACCATCAATCTCACGATGTACCACACACGTGTTCACCACTTTACTATTTTAGTGTCCCAAGACGTAATTGTACCAGAAATCGTTCCGTTCACACTCCGCCCCGCGGAATACGTATATATTTTCCAAATTCGATGACTGATTACCATTTAATCTTTTGAGATTTATATGGTAATCAGTCATCTTTGGATTGTCTCCACAAAGTGTCTATCTCCCAGATAGTTAACCTTAATGTTCGTCGTGCCCACGAAATTATAGAATCATGATGACATAAATGACACTTCAACTGTCATCGAAACTAAAAATGGCGGAATGAAATGTCGGGCTGGAACCCTACATCTTTTAGATCAAACAAGAAAAGTTTATAACAAACTAAAGAATGAAGGCACAATTAATACAAATCAATCCGAAGCATTTGACCAAGAAACGGGAGATTTCTTTAGCACTTCTATCCGTTATCTCAAACAGTGGACAGAACCGATGACAAAATTTGATGTTTTCGCTTGGCTAATTTTAAATGATATTCCTCAATGGCAACCAGTTGAAGAAACTACAAGATAGTTAAATGAAAAAGATATAGTAAAGGATGATTCAATGTTTGAAGAATTTATGTATTTAAAATCGTTTATGGAAAGTAAAATGACCGATGAATGGAAAGCTAAAGATATGCAAGAAAAATGGAAATACTTTTTTGAAAAAACTGAAGAACTGAAAAGAAAAGCTTCGTAAATTATGTCAATATATTTTTGCAATTCCTGGCCACTATGCTCACGTGGAACGAGTGTTTTCGTTAATTTCAGCGCAGTGGACGAAAGAACGAAATTCACTCAGTGTAAGCACAGCGGAAAGTATCATTCAATGCATTTATAATGATAAAATGACGTGCTTAGAATTTTATAACTATGTTAAAGGGGAGAATGAGTTATTAGCAAAGGTCAAATCGTCAGAAAAATATGAGTGGGCAAAGAAAAGTAATTAAAGTTTGTTAATATGTATTACTTTACCACTGTTTTTTTTTTTTAAATAATCCATGGTTTGCCCTATTTCTGTTTTAAATGTCCCGGTCGGCGTCTCCGAATTAACCCAGATATTACTGAAACTATTTTTTGTTTGCGATTGCAATGATTTTTGAGTATGTTTTACTTTACTAATATAGTATTATTGGAAAAATATTTGAAAAAAAATCTTTGGTCTGGAAAAGCCGGAAAACAGGTGGCGTTATAACGCCCGGTAGTAAAATCGGCTACCAAAACCAGTCTTAATCGCAGACATTTTTGGAATGCAACGAAACACCGAATGCTCGTTGAATGTATTATGTATGTAACGCTTACAATTTTATTTATCCAAAAACTCAACATATATGATAGGAAACAAAACATATTTTTGGGTGTAAAGTAAATATACTGACATTTACGATACATGAATTCGGTTCTTTTTTTACAAGTAGTTCACAGACAAAGGTAAATCATTTTCGGACTCCTCACTTTTTGAAAATGTACCTTCATAATACAATCTCTGCTGGAGCTCTTAGTTGGGAACCTGAAAAGGAGTACCTAAGGTCATTGCAATACATTGTAGTTATTACAGTGATTGTAATGAAATACGTAATATGCTCAAAAGCAATATCAAACCTGGAAGATTACGTTTGTAATGTTACAAATTCTTCATCGCCGGAATCCTCGTCTGTTATTTCCGTATTTGGATTTTCCGGTGGAAAAATGGTAATCCCACTGGGCAGGTCGTCATCGGAATCTGAATTTTGTAATAGATGTAGGACACGATGGTATTTCCATCCACTTGAGCAGTATGACTGAGGAAGTGCCTCCGCTCCGTATTGTGTTCCCGGCGGTGAGTGGGGTAGCCAGAGCTCACTGGAGGGTTATGTGCTGTCAGTGGGATGACCGAAAGCTTGTTCTGCTATGTCTTCTACACTGACAGCACAGAAACACTCTACGTGTACCAGGGTCGGCACCGTACGTACGTGTACCAGCATGAGTGTGACTCCCCTGGTGTTAAACATGTCCATAGGCCACGGTAAACACTTTCCATCAGGTGGGTCGTGTGCTTGTCTGCCACCTAAGTGGTATAATAAAACTTCCTCAACTATTTCGTTGAGATTCAAAGGTTTTTTCATGAGTGATCTAAAATTTTATAGTGATAGTAAATAGACGTAAATTTTACTACCGGGTGTTTTAACGCCATCAGTTTTTACAAACGAAAATTTTAATGAAAACCTGTGATATCTGAACTTATTTCATCTCTAATTTATATTACAACAACAACACTTTACGATATTCTACGTTATAGTATTTCTTACATAATTCATGTACTTTAAAACTTAGTTATTTGAAGCCATGACGCAAAGGAAATTCACTGTTCTTTTAAAACACGTCAGAATTTCTAAATAATGCACGCACTGCAACATATAGTACTACCACACTATAGAAGGACTACTTCTGATTACGGTAATGTAAGATGATCTTTGGTAGTACAAAAATAAACATATAAATTTGGCGGGTAGATCTAACACTTGATAAGTGGCGTTATAAAGGACGGTAGTAACAAGTGGGTTAATGGCAGCCCTAATATTAGGTCTACTAAAAGGCCTCAATCATTCAGAACGCCTAGCTCTAATATTGTTCGTATATCGCGAGGCCCAACTTCTCAATGTCGCCGTATAAATAATCCATTACAATGTTTTCAAATGTTTATTATTTTCTGATATCAGCATGAGTATCAGCACGTCTAGCAGTGATGAAGAGGAAAGAACGCGAACATTTAGGACGAGAATGAATCCTTTTGACTTTTATAATGACGGGAAATTCAAGAACCGGTACCGGCTGACAAAGGCTGTTGTAATGTTGTTGGTAAATTTGATAGAGCCGAAAATATGACGCTTCACTTTGAGAAATCAGTCTATAAATGCTTTGGAACAGGTGTTACTGACAATAAGTTATTTTGCCACAGGAGCATTTCAAATTACTGTTCTGATCACATAAGGGTGCACAAATCTACAGCCTGTAGAATAATTAAAGTAGTATTTGCAGCTATTGCAGAACTTAGGCCGCAGTTTATTTCCATGCCCAATACAGATCAAGATCGTAATAGAGTAAAGAGTGAATTTTACAACATTAGCTCTTTTCCTAATGTAATTGGGGCAGTTGACTGCACACATGTAAAGATACAGTCTTCTGGTGGTCCCCGAGCTGAGCTTTACAGTAACAGGAAAGGATATTTCTCCCTGAACGTACCGGTCATATGTGATGCATATCTCAAAATACTTGATGTAATCTGTCGGTGGCCTGGATCTGTTCCTGACACTACAATTATTAATGATTCCTACATTCGGGCTGATTTTGAAAGTGGAGTGTATGGCAGTGACTATCTGCTAGGGGATATCGATGCAGGTCATATTTATTGACACCTTTCCTACACCCTTCAACACCCAGTGAAGAAGCATATAATCGAGCAAATATCAGGACCAGGAATACTGTGTGTTCAAGCATCATCATCATCATCGAAGGAAGCGCCTTCAAGAAAGTGAAGAGCAAACAATCGCCACCACTTTTATTTTAATTATATTAGGCACTGATGATGTCCGTTACTCAAAGCTCACTTGAATTATACTCGCCTTAGTGCAAAGTTCAGCATTACGTTTTATTTTCTCTTAAATTTTATGATAGTCCTTTCGATACAATACATGGTCCTACGATCCCGATATACATTAAATTATTATCAGCGCAAGAAGAAAGATAAATTATAAAGCGAAAAGGATTAAAAAGAAGAAATAAAAAGTACCACGTCGCAGAGTGAAAAGGTGAACTGAAGGACACAAGTGGCTAGAACTTTAGTGTTAAAAATAAAACCAAGGAATTTATTTTATATATTATTTATTCAAAGTTTACCCAACACTCGCTCAGGTAATATTAATCAGTGTAATTAACCACTTTACGTGGCTGACCTAAGGTTAGTACTTACATAGCAATTGTATAATTATTTTTCACTGATTTATTTTGATTATCAAAGTTGAAAATTGTTAATATCTAAGGATTTATTTATTAGGTTTGTAGTTGTGGTAGTAGTTAATTCGTGCTTATTAAATACAGTACAGTAACGGTAACAGTTACATTGTTAGCTACATACCTACATTAAATACATTTATTGTTTTACAAATCTGATAGTCTTTTCCTACAATATTTAGATATTTTTCTTTGTATATCATTAAAATAAATCTTTACATTGTTAATTAAATCAGTATTATTTAATTTAAAGTTAAACAATTGTAAGAACATTCAAGTCTCGTACGTTATATAAGTACATGGTTAAGCTTTAATAAAGTTGTTTCAGTAGGTATATAGGAACATAATAATTACCCAGAGGTAATCTTATAATTGTAAATTTCCAGATCGACAGTACACTCGTCTCCCAAAATGGTTGATATTAACCAACTTAAAAGGAAACGCAGCAGTTTTAAAGGCAGAGTGACTGCATTTGGAAATTATTTGTCTCCTTTAACGGATGCTAAATTAACACCCTATCAGGTAACGGAGTTACAATTACGCACAGAAAAATTAGAAATTGGTTACGAAGATTTTAATGATGTTCAGTTACAAATAGAATGTGTGTGTGATGACATTGGCGTTGAAATAGCCGAGCGAACGGCGATTGAATCGCAGTATTATTCTTTAATAGCCATAGCTAAAAATATAACAAACCTCGATCCATTGCTCACACAATCCGAACAAAATGATTCTGTTCATAATTGCAGTCATTCTAAACGACAGCTCGTCAAATTACCCACTATTAACCTACCTAAGTTCTCGGGTTCTTATGATAATTGGCTCGAGTTTCGAGACACCTTTTCTAGTCTGATTCACGACAATAACGATATTGACATAGTTAATAAGTTCCACTATTTACGAACATCGTTGGAAGGATCTGCCGCTGTAGTAATACAATCAATTGAGTTTTCAGCTCAAAACTATGTACTAGCTTGGGATCTTCTACGTGAGAGGTTCGACAACAAACGTTTACTGATACATAATCATGTGTCAGCTTTGTTTAACCTCGAAACCATCACAAAGGAGTCCTCAGTTTCATTAAAAGGCATGATTGATAAAATAAATAAAAATATTCGAGCTTTAAGTTCTTTAGGTGAGCCTGTCACGACCTGGGATACTTTATTAATTCATTTAATTAGTCAAAAAATAGACTCAAAAACATTTCGGGAATGGGAAGAGTACAAAGGACGTTTAGACAAGAATAAATCAATTTCATTCAATGACTTTATACAATTTATGAGGGCTCGTGCGGATTTACTTGAAACTCTGGAACTATCACGTAACTCTGGTCATACTAGCACTTTGAGCACCAAACAAAACACTAAGGTGAAGGCAATGGTTTCTCTTAGCACCAATAATAATCCCACAGCATCGGCACACAGCTGTCCACGGTGTAAGGGTGATCATTATCTCAACACTTGTCCACAGTTTTTATCTTTAAATCTTAATGATAGGTTGTCCGTGCTGCCAAACTTCAAGGTTTGCTATAATTGCTTGCGTCGAGGACACTTTTCCAATAGCTGCCGAAAACCAGGGTGTAAGGTTTGTGGTCGTAAACACCATACGTTATTACATAATAAAGAAAAAACAATGGCAAGTAATGCAACAGATAATGCGACTGCAAGCGGTGACGTTCCGGCCTCACTCACAAACGCAGGTAACAAGGTGAGCGGCGAGTCCTTACCCCCGCGCGTCTCTGCCAGCCCCCCTTCAGCGCTCAATAGTCATGTTACGCTATCTGCCAATATCAATGCGCCCGCACAGTCATTAGGCTCAAGCAATGTCCTGTTATCGACTGCATTAATCAGATGTTACGACGTTAATAATAAGGAGCATATTGCACGCGCACTCCTAGACTCGGGTAGTTCCTCTTGCTTAATGACCGAAAATCTATTTAAAATATTACGTTTGCAATTTTTATGTACAAATAAGTCTGTGCAGGGTATAAACAATTCTGTGTCATACGTGAATAAAATGTGTCATGTTAATATTAAATCTCTTTGCGAATCTTATTGCAATAGTTTGACATGTTTTGTTTTACCAACAATAACGGATAAAGTGCCCTCCAGACGAGTAGAATTAAATATACCTACTGATATCAATTTAGCTGATCCGTATTTTCATACACCGAAGGCGATTGATATTATTATTGGCGCCGATGTGTTTTGGAATTTATTAGGTTCCGAAAAAATAATATTAGGGGATAGGAAACCCATGTTATATCAAACTAGGCTTGGTTGGCTAGTTTGCGGCCCAATTAACAGCGGCGTTATGGATAAACCTTCCTCAAATATTAAATGCAATTTTAATCATTTGTATGCACAAAGTTCTTCTCAAGTAGCCGACATTCAAACCCAATTAACGCGGTTTTGGCAATTAGAAGAGACTTGTCGTGAGTCTTCTACTTATTCCACTGAAGAAAACCAGTGTGAAGAACATTTTATAAAAAATACTTCTCGTATGCCTGATGGTCGTTTCTGCGTTAAACTACCACTGAAGGAATCTTCAAATTTGTTAGGCGATTCATTTCCTCGTGCTAAACGTTGTTTTCTATCGCTGGAGCGTAGAAATAAGAATAACGCCTCACTCGATAAAATGTACAAAGCATTTATGTCCGAGTACATTTCTTTAGGGCATATGTCGGAGTGCAATAGTCATGAAGATAGGCCGTCATATTTTATACCTCATCATGGAGTTCTTAGAGAAAGTAGCACTACTACCAAATTACGTGTAGTTTTTAATGCTAGTGCTCCTACTTCATCTGGTATTTCTTTAAATAATATACAGATGATTGGGCCTACCGTTCAAGATGATTTAATTTCTATTCTTCTCAGATTTAGGATGTATAAATATGTAATCTCCGCTGACGTCGAGAAGATGTACAGGCAGATAGTTGTGCATCCATCGGACCGACATTTACTGAAAATTTTATGGCGTGATGATTCGTCTAGTTCCCTTAAGGTGTATCAATTGAACACAGTGACGTATGGTACTGCAAGTGCACCCTACTTGGCCACGAGATGTCTTAAACAAATCGGACTGGAATGTAGTGACAAAAGGGTCGCTGAAATCATTGAACATGATTTTTTTGTGGACGATTTGTTGACAGGTGCCGATCAGTTTGAGGAAGCCTATAGTTTACGTGTTAAGGTTACTGATGCTCTTGCTTCTGCTTGCATGCCTCTCAGGAAGTGGAAGTCCAATGAGCCTGCCTTAATTTCGGAACCGTCTGATCAGCCTCTCTTCGATTTAAATATCGAAGGCGATGTGCTGAACAAGATTTTAGGACTAGGGTGGCAAACTCAAACTGACATGTTATGTTTTCCGTGTAATACACCTAATATGAGCGAAAATACAAAACGAGACATGCTGGCAGGCATCGCTCGGATCTTTGATCCTTTAGGATTATTATCGCCATGCGTTATTCGCATGAAAATGTTGCTTCAGAAGCTGTGGCTTGAAAAACTATCATGGGACGAACAATTACCAGCTGAAGTGATCACCACATGGGTCAACATAATTAAAGCGTTACCAGCACTTCGTAATTTAGTTATTCCTCGTCGCGTTGTTTGTGACTTGCACAAGGAGCTTGAATTTCACATCTTCACCGATGCATCGGAACGCGCGTATGGCGCTTGTTTATATTTGCGTAGTGTGGACCAAGCGGGTAATATCATGGTTCGCCTCATGATAGCAAAAAGTCGTGTTGCTCCCATAAAACCCACAACCATACCGAGGCTTGAACTTTGTGCTGCCGTCGTTGGTACACAGCTATATAAAAGGGTTGCTAGTTCACTTCGAACTCAAGCCTCGAGTGTCGTTTTCTGGACAGATTCCATGATTGTTTTATGTTGGCTAAAGATGCTGCCGATTAAATTGAACACATTCGTTCGGAATCGTGTTGCAGACATCTTAGACCAAACTGTTTCTTGTACATGGAGACATGTATCCACTGACCAGAATCCTGCCGATCTTATATCACGAGGGGTGGACGCAACCGTTATGCAGTCTATGGATTTATGGTGGCAAGGCCCATCATTCTTACAAATGGATAGTAGTGCTTGGCCCAACAGTGCAACTTTTAAAGATTCAAGTGATTTGCCCGAAATGAAATCCAATATTTCTTTGGTAAGTTGCTCCAATAATAACGTGATGAGTTCAGGCGTGATTACTTTCGAACGATTTTCTAATTTATTAAGATTGCAACGTGCAATGTGTTATGTATTTCGTTTTATTAACCAATGTAAGGAGAAATCTTTATACTCTGCTCATATATCTGTAGAAGAACTAGAAAATTCTTTAAATTTCATTATAATTGAGTCACAACGTGAGTCCTTTTCGGAATATAATTTATTAATCAATAATAAAAAACTACCGCATAAGAATAAACTATTAAAATTAAATATATTTTTGGATAAAAATAAAATTATGCGTGTAGGAGGTAGATTACATAATTCCGAATACGCTTTTGAAAGGAAACATCCTATAATAATACAGTCCAATCATTATTTTGCAAAACTTTTATTTAAACACGAGCATTTGAGATTGCTACACGCAGGTCCCCAATTATTATTAGCCACAATAAGGGAGACTTACTGGCCGCTGGGTGGTCGCAGTCTCGCCAGAAGCTGTTATCGCCAATGCGTTACTTGCAGGCGTCAAGCGGGAAGGACTATTAGTCCACAAATGGGTAATCTACCAGCAAGTAGACTTTCACCAGCGGACTTCCCCTTTCAAAATGTAGGCGTGGACTATGCAGGCCCAATTAACTCGGTCAGTCGTCAAGGTCGTGGATCTAGATTAGTTAAGGTCTATATCGTAATTTTTGTATGCTTTACCACTAAAGCTATACATTTAGAGTTGGTCGGCGATATGACGAGCAGTAATTATATACAGGCTTTGCGGCGATTTATGGCCCGTAGAGGGAAACCTTTAAATATTTATTCCGACAATGGAACATCATTTGTAGGAGCTTGCAATGAGATTTCTAAATTTTTAAAGCAAAATTGTGACTCCTTAGCTGATGGTGTGACCCAAGATGGGGTCAAGTTTCATTTTATACCAGCTTACTCGCCAAATTTTGCTGGTCTTTGGGAGGCGGGTGTGAAGTCGGTCAAACACCATTTAGTCCGCGTGTTGGGAAATTGTCATCTGTCCTATGAGGAATTGAACTCGACTTTAGTACAAATAGAAGGTATTTTAAATTCAAGGCCACTCACACCACTCTCGTCAAACTATGAAGACCTATTACCTCTCACTCCCGGGCACTTTTTAATTGGAAGGCCTATTACGTCTCTGCCAGTTAAAGATCTTCGTGATCACTCCAATGATAATTTGGCACGTCATCAACGCATTGAGCAATTGCGGCAACACTTTTGGGCGAGATGGAGCAAAGAGTACGTCTCCGAGCTTCAGCAGCGTGTAAAATGGCATACTTGCAAGGACTCTTTACAAGTTGGCTCTCTAGTGCTTATTAAGGACGACAATTTGCCGCCCCTCAAGTGGAAGATGGGTCGAATTCTTACTCTTCATCCTGGTAGTGACAACATAAGCAGGGTCGCTGATATTCGGACTGCAAGTGGAGTGATCAGGCGAGCTGCATCCAAAATTTGCCGTTTGTTGGAATCTTCGGTTGAAAGACAAGCTTCCAACGCCTGGGGGCATGTTCAAGCATCATCATCATCATCGAAGGAAGCGCCTTCAAGAAAGTGAAGAGCAAACAATCGCCACCACTTTTATTTTAATTATATTAGGCACTGATGATGTCCGTTACTCAAAGCTCACTTGAATTATACTCGCCTTAGTGCAAAGTTCAGCATTACGTTTTATTTTCTCTTAAATTTTATGATAGTCCTTTCGATACAATACACTGTGGAGAGATGTTTTGGTGTTCTGAAGAGACGGTTCCCATGTTTGTCCATGGGCCTTCGTGTGAAGTTGCCTACTACTATGAACATTATTGTTGCGTTTTGCATAATTTGGCACTTAATCATAATGACCACATAGAAGAAGTAACTAGTTCATCATTGGATCCGATTGCTCCAGATGATACTGGTGCTAGTTCAGTGAATAATGAAAACACTTCTGTGCGGTCATCTCTATTACTGACACATTTTCGTTTTGGAATCTGGGCTCACTAACACGTCAAAGAGATTATATAGCTAATAATTTAGTTAACGTATTTCCTAAATATCAGTACAAAAGACTTAATAGTAACAAAAAACCAAAGAATGCATTCCATTTCGAGGTAAACAGCAAAAAATACGTGCAATATTTTTTTTAAATACTCTTGGTATTGGTGATCGACCTATTATAGAGCGAGAGCAAGGTATAGTGGATCCTGAACAAAGGGGCAAACACAGTAATAAAAAAACCATTCCTGAAGGTAATTTAATTGAAGTGCGACGTCACATCAATAGTATACCTCCAATAGAAAGTCACTATTTACGAAAACAAATGTCGAGAGACTTTATTGACGTAGGAAAGACGCTAGCTGATTTATACAGAGACTATAAAGCTGATTTCATTGAAAAAAAAAGCGAGTTTGTAAAAATACATATTTATAGAAAAGTTTTTAATACTGAGTTTGACATCAGTTTTTTTATACCTAAGAAAGATCAGTGTGATCTTTGCACAGCTTACAGGAATGCCGATGTAAAAGAAAATTTGGAAACTAAATATCAAGATCATTTAAAAGAAAATGATGAAAGTAGAATAGAGAAGGAAAATGATAAGAAAATGAATAATCGCATTGTGTCTTGTTATGACTTGCAGGCGGTTATGACCTTTCCTAAAGGAGAAATATCAATCTTTTACTATAAAAGTAAATTGAATTGTTTAAAGGTGATTGGGCAAAATTTATCATCTGGGCACACCTCTTGCCCATATTACAGTTTGTAAAGAAATCAGATCCAACAGTTGAAATCATCCATTTTTTTTTTTCTGATGGCCCCACATCTCAATGCAGACAGAAAAATAACTTTTTCCTCATTAACTTATTTACAACAAAATTAAAATTGAAATATGTTACCTGGTCATTTTCGGAAAGTGGGCATGGTAAGGGTGTCGCAGATGGCATTGGGGGTGCAGTTAAATGACAGTTAGATAGACGTGTGGCTTATGGGCATAATGTGATTGATGCAGATGATGCGTATTAACATTTATCAATGAGTATGAAATTTGTTAAATGTTTCAAAGTCTCTGATAGTGATATCGAGAATATGAACAAAATCATTCCAACAGATCTTAAAGCTGTCCCGCAGACCATGAAACTCCACCAGGTCATATCTGTCGATGTTTGTCAAATTATGCATCGGCAATTAGGCTGCTTCTGTGGCGATAAACACGGGCTTCGCACTTGTCTGAGTCCTCAAACTCATTCATTTAATTTGGATATCAACCAAAACACTGCTTCTATTGCTGAAAACGATCAGAGTTACCGCGTCGATCAAACAGTGTCGATCATTGATCTCGAAAATGTGCCTCGCGAGGAAAGTGGTGGAGGAATCGCCACCGTTACTGATATTGCGCCTTGCAGATTGACTTTAATATTGTAGACCTTACCGTTTTGCCCAGTCAGAAAGCTAATCAAACAGATTCCGTTACGGAACTGAACTTGAAAATTGTTGATATTCTGGATGTAGACGTTCTATATAGAATATCTAGAATATCCTCAACCGGGGTTTAATTTCGTTTTAGATACCGTAGGCTGTTTGACAAAAAACGTAGGCTAGGCGTAGGAAGAAAAAGAAAATGAAAATAACGGCCCTTGTTTAGGCAAATCCACAGAAACCGGAGGACTACCTCTAGGCGAATTTTATGTAAAACAGTTAACCCAGCCATTACATGGATCAAATAGAAATATTACTTCAGATAACTGGTTCACATCTATTCCTCTCGCTAAATCTCTTCTTTCTCAACCATATAAACTAACTTTAGTGGGTACTTTGCATTCAAATAAAAGAGAAATACCAAATGAATTGAAAAGCTCAAGTACAACACTCAAGCAACTGGTACAGAAATTTTTTGTTACGATGGTCCTTTGACACTTAATAGTGTTGTAGGATAATTCCTACAAGCCCAAACCTAACAAGGTGCTTCATTTATTATCATCATGTTCTGAAGAAGGGACTATAAATGAGCAAACAATGAAAACAAACATGATAGAATTTTATAATCAGACTAAAAGTGGTGTTGACACTCTAGACCACATGTGAACACATGTGGTCTAGAGTGTCGCTTAAATTTTACACACACACTTAAATTTTGAGCTGTAGCCGAAAGACTAATAGATGGCCTATGTGCGTGCCTCTTTAGGGAATACTTAACATTGCCTTCGTAAACAGCTATGTAATTTAATATGAAAACAAGCTCATGTCAAAGAAAAACCTCTAAATAGAAAGGCATTTATGCATGATTTGCACATCAAACTTGTCAATCCTTTTCTAGAGAAACGGCTATCGATTCCAACTCTATCGAAAAGACTTAGAGAAAGTATCCAGGATTTGGTGCCGACTAATACAGGGGACAAGAAGATGAACCTGAACCAAAAAAAAAGAAAGAGATGTTCACTTTGCTCATACAAAAGAAACCGCATGACTAAAGTTAAATGTATGAAGGGCCAAAAAAATATAAGGTGCATTGGGGTGATTCCGAAAACGGGTATATTCCGAAAGATAAAATAATCTACCTATCGCGGCGACATTTTTCTACTAGCAACATTTTTCTAGACTTCCAATTTATTGTTCTCGCCGCACCAGTCATCGTGCGTTGCTAGAGTTGACATTACGTGAGTCGCGACAAGTGTTCTGGAGCAAGAAGCTTTCGCGCCAATTCTAGTGATTCGTAATAACCGCAACGTCATTATCTTGGGATTCTGGTAAGTTATTTAAATAGTTGTTTGTTTTTATAATAGATTATCGGCTTTTACGTGTTTGTAATTGAGACTCTACGTCTTAATTCTTTTTAAAAATGTAAAACGGAAATACCCCAATGGATTTATTACGACATAAAATAGTTTCACAATAACCCCACATCGTTTTTTCATAGTAATGGATAGTGATTCTCAAGCAACGTAAAAAAAATACTTTTCAAAAAATTAATTTAACTTAGTAGGGGAAGGGAGGGCAAGATGAATATAGCGGGCAACATGAATCATTCTTATTATTTGTTCTATCGAATCAGTGCATACACGTCCATAGCGCAAGTAGACGCGCGGTGAGGCGGGGGCTCGCAACAAAAAAACGTACGTCAGCGACAAAAAAACAATACAAACTCTGGACGCTAAAATATTTGACTACGGTAAGTCTTGTGATTTCTAACGGAATTAATCATCTATGTAATATATTTTCATTGTTTTAGTTAGTTTATTTATTGTAAATTAATGTTTTTTAAGTTTTTTCCAACAGTATATATTCTCATTACATTTTTAGGTTATGTTTCATTCGTAAAGTAGGCTGGCGGGCCAAATGAATATTCGTCTTGCCCTCCTATATTCATCTTACCCGATAACCTAAAAAAATATTTTAATTCTGTTTTAGATGGTTTCAAATTACAAAAGAAAAACCAATAGAGGTGATTGGACACAAAAACATTTAGAACGGGCTATGGAAGAAGCTAGTCGAACTTCGGTTCGCGCTGCAGCAAAGAAATACAACATTCCGCTTAGTACCTTATTAAGACATTGTAAAACAAGATCTACCAGCAAACATTTAGGTAGGTTCAAACCAATTTTTACTGCAGATGAATAAAATACTTTAAAAAAATATCTCACAGGAATGGACGATTTATTTTATGGTTACCTACCGATTTAAAAAAACTTGTTGGACACTTCGATCAGAAGCTAGGTAAAGGGGACAGGTTTCCAAAAGGTTGTGCAGGGAAAGACTGGTTATCCGGTTTTTGAAAAAGGCACACGTCAATTGTGCTAAGAACCCCTGAACCTACATCATTGGCTAGAGCCCGTGGATTTAACCGTCCCACACTGATCGAATTTTGAAAGTTAGCGGGCTTTAATTATTTTTGGTCAATATGTCGGTACTTCGAAAAATTATTTTATTAATAGTTGTAGGTAAGTTGTTTACATTATGCTAAAATATCAACAACATGCAGTTAGTAGGTTCATAGATATTTCATTTCAAAGTTATCTCGAAAGCGAAATTATTAAAACAAGACTGTTTTGTCGTTGTTTTGCGCTCCCATTAAAGTTAAGTGTTTTGTGCTATTAGTGCAGTTTGTGAATTGGAAAAATTGGTGCATATTATGGAAGGACTGTACTTTGAATTAGTGTATAAATATAGTAAAACATATATCGATTATTATCATAAAAAAATATATTTGGTTGACTTATTGATATTTACTAACTTTTCTAAGTTTGAACTGAGTTACGTTTTAAAACACAAATTAGCACAAAATCATTTCAATTCCACCATATAGCAGCAACTATAGGCTATATAACAATAGTATTTTTTTACCGGTGATTACCGGTTTCTATAAAAAATTGTTGCTTTTTCAGGAAACGGTGCCTCGATTAAAAATATTGATTTATTCAATGTTTTATCATTACAACGACCAATGAAACCGCAATCAAAGGACACTAAAGATAAACTGCTTAGTTTTATTTTGGAGACATTAGAAGTATCAGAATTGCCTACTACAAGTACAAAATTAACCAATATATTGATGGCGGGTTAATTTTAAAACTGTAAATAAAGATAAGGCTTCTTGACATGAATAAGATACATTCGCTTGCGATTTATTACTATCTTTTACAATGTGACCTTTGTCCGGTGAGGTAGAAATATCTAAGACAAGTGAAGCTGCACTCCGGTTTCTTTCTGAATGTAACTTCATCGAAGCCGCAAGGCAGAGTACTTCTGTACTTTTTGATGTCACCTCTGTATTTAACCTCCTACGTTTAGCTTTAGCAGATAGGTCACAAAAACTCTTTTTTGGGCGTCCTACTTCTCTAGACGTAGAAGCAGAGAGTGCACTTTCTTGTCTAGCAGAGGTAATAGTACTTGTTCAAGCCATTTTTCATTTTGATTCCGAAATCTAGTAATATTAAGGGAGCATTTTTTCCAAAATCTTGAAGTTGCCGTTGTAAAAGTTTTAACTACCCTTTGAAGACGGTGTGTACTTGTAGTAGGCAATTCTGATACTTCTAATGTCTCCAAAATAAAACTAAGCAGTTTATCTTTAGTGTCGTTTGATTGCGGCTTCATTGGTCGTTGTAATGATAAAATATTGAATAAATCAATATTTTTAATCGAGGCACCGTTTCCTGAAAAAACAACTTTTTTCTATAGAAACCGGTAATCACCGGTAAAAAAATCCTATTTTTATATAGCCTATAGTTGCTGCTATATGGTGGAATTGGAATGATTTTGTGCTAATTTGTGTTTTAAAACGTAACTCAGTTCAAACTTAGAAAAGTTAGTAAATATCAATAAGTCAACCAAATATTTTTTTATGATAGTAATCGATATATTTTTCATTTTATTTATACACTAATTCAAAGTACAGACCTTCCATAATATGCACCAATTTTTCCAATTCACAAACTGCAATAATAACACAAAACACTTAACTTTAATGGGAGCGCAAAACAACGACAAAACAGTCTTGTTTTAATATTTTCGCTTTCGACATAACTTTGAAATGAAATATCTATGAACCTACTGACTGCATGTTGTTAATATTTTAGCATAATGTAAACAACTTACCTACAACTATTAATAAAATAATTTTTCGAAATACCGACATATTGACCAAAAATAATTAAAGCCCGCTAACTTTCAAAATTCCATCAGTGTGTCCCCAGGTAGGTAGGAAGATTCTATGATCTTTTAGAAGAATTGATCGACAAACACTCTTGGATCCTAAACTTTATAATATGGACGAGACAGGTATTCGCTCACCTACTACCAAACCCCCAAAAATTCTTTCTTCTTATGGCAAGCGACAGGTTGGCCTAATCTCCAGCGTAGAACGAGAAGTTTTAACGACAGTAGTGTGCTGCTGTAATGCAGCAGGGTCGTTCCTACCGCCTTTTTTTTATTTTTAAGCGGAAAAGATTTGTCCCTCGTCTGCTTGATGGAGCTCCACCTGGATAGGCACTGTATCGGATTCAGGCTGGATTTCTGGGCACATATTTTTGACTTGGTTGGAATTTCTAGTTGAGAAGACGCGACCAACAGAACAAAAGAAATTACTTTTTTTGTTAGATAACCACGAGTCCCATAAATACTATCCTGCTCTTGAGTACGCTACTAAGCACCATATAATATATTTCTATAGTTTTTTGTATAGAAACTTTCGTGAGCCATTTTTCATTCGATAAATTTATTACGGCCATTACACTACCGACGTGAATGGGCGCATCCTGACGAGTGACGTGAGTATAGCCGTAATAAATTTATCGAATTTCTATAGTTTCCACCACATACTACAAATAAGCTACAACCTTTAGATGTTGCTGTATATGGACCGATCAAAAAGTATTTCGAGCAAGAAATCGCAACGTTTTACAAAGCACATCCAGGTAGAACCATCGCTCAACTAGATGTGGCATCCATATTTAATCCTGCTTATTTGAAAGGTGCCACTCCCGTAAATTCTATTAGTGGATTTCGTACTATAGGAATATGTCCATATAACAGAAATTTATTCCAAGAGTGTGATTTTGCCTCTGCCTCACCAACCGCAAATAGACGACACTAATGGACTTCAAATTAACAGGGTTCCACTCACGGCCATGTCATCTACTAGCCTAGAAGTACAGAGTCATAAAACACCACTATCACCATCAATGTCGGTGGCATCCACTGTCGCCATGCCTGATTCACAAACATCTGCTGAAGTTGTTTTAAAATCTATACGTCCAATCCAAACCGCTGTAGGTCAGAAAATGACTACAAGAAGAAGAAAAAGTCAAAAAGCTGAGATTTTTTGAAAGTGGACCAAAAAGAAAGATTCTAAATGGCTGAACGCTGCCAAAAATTTGGGCAAGGAGAATCTCATCCACAAACTATCATATACCTTCCACATCAAGAATGAAACAAAAAGAATCGGTGTGGGGTGCGGCCAAAACTGTGCGTGATTATTATTGCACAGTATGCAAGGAACAATTTGTACATCCTCCAGCTGAAGACTGGATGCAATGCTCCGAGTGTAAGGACTGGACTCACGAAGCCTGATCAGCTTATCTTGGAAGAGGAACATACTTTTGTGATGACTGTCAAGATAATTGAGCATTTTCTCATCTTGAATCATCTTGCCCGATCGCTAGAACCATCTTACCCGATAGTATAGGGCAAGATGAATCAAACCTTATATTTCATATATCGATCTCATGTAACAATTATGATAAAAATTAGAGTCATTTGAAAAAATGTGACAGAAACTACTCGATATGCTGTTCAAACAAAACCAGATAGACCGGATTCTCTAACAATATCAGACCTGCGTAAATATTTTGGTATCCTCATATTTATGTCTATATACCACTATCCCAGCACACGACCCTACTGGTCCGCAAAGTTTGGTTTCAGCCCTATCAAAGACGCAATGCCTTACCGGCATTGCGTAAATTTGAGAAAATTAGAAAGATTCTGCATTTCAACAACAATGAAAATCACTTACCTGTGAATCATCCTCACCATGACAAACTTCACAAACTTAAGACCAATAATAGAATATCCAACGCAAAATTCGCATACAAATTTCAAATTTATGCTGGAAAAGAGGCTGATGATAGATTGCCAAATGAACCCTATGTTGGAGTAGTTGGGCAAACAGTACTGAATCTTCTAAGAGTAGTTCCAAGGCAACAAAACCATATTATCTATTTTGACAATTTTTATACGTCCTTGCCTTTGATGTGCGTATTAGCTAAAGAGGGAATTCACTCCTTGGGAACTATACAACGAAACCGCTTGGGTAAGTCATGCAAGCTTCCATCAAAGCAGGATGTTATGAAAAATACAGTAGCCCGAGGTTCATGATGAATATGTCACAAATTTCGAAGGCGTAGATGTAACCACCATAAGCAGGAAGCATAACAAGCAAGTTATATTAGCGTCAACATATGTAGAAGCCGAGCCTGTAGAGAATATTGATAGGTTCGATAAAAAAGCGAAACGGCGGATTCCCATTCCATGCCCCAAATGAAAAGGGGGCGTTGATTTGATGGACTCCTTTCTAGGAAGATATAAAATCCGAATGAAGAACAGAAAATGGTATATGCGCATATTTTATCATCTGCTGGATTTATCCGTTATCAATGCCTGGATTCTATACAAAAAAGTTTCCACTAAAAATGGTGTGCCACAGAAAACTATACTGAATCTAGCTGATTTTAGGTCGGAACTGGCCGATACGCTGTGCAAGTATGCTTCAGCTGCTGCCAGAGGGCGCCCGAGCACTAGCAGCCCATCCAGCACATCACAAGGGCCACCACCTAAAATCCGAACCTTGCCCAACATTGCCTCCACTTGAAGTCAGATTGGATCAAATGGATCACAGCCAGATAAGGACAGAAACCCGAGGTAGATGTATGATGCCCTCTTGCCATTTATTCAGCATTATAAAATGTGCTAAATGTAACGTCCAAAAAAGTCAAAAGACTACTACACAGTATTCCACAGCTCTGTCAATATCTAATATGTTTGTCTATTGCACTATATATGTAGTATAATATAGTGTAGGTACTAACGCATACTGTATCGAAAACGATACTTGTAGGTTTTTTGAAAATAAAAGGTGATAAAAAAATTTTGGTTTCTTTTTCCTGTCATCTAGACCACTTTTTATAACACATATATTTTTTCCGATTGAAAATACGTTGTTATGCATTTAAGGGTTAATAGGGAATATGCATGACTTAAAAAACAGGTATGAATTTTTTTAACGATATAAAAAAATAATAAATAAATACAAGTTTTAGTAAGGATCCCAGTAAATGGAAGGTTGTGGGTCTCAAGGGCTTCACGTCAACACGCACGATTTCTTCGCCCGGAAAGGACAACACAACAGTCCTCTTAGGGTGCAATGCATCAGGTGAAAAATTGCTTCCTCTCATCATATACAAAGGTAAAAACGTTTGGGATGAGTGGACATCTCAGGAGGCCTACCCAGGGACAGTTTATGCGGCTACTCCTAACGGTTGGATGGAATCCCAAGTTTTTCTGCCAACGGTTGGACAAAAGGGACCAATTTTATTTATACAGGGTGTATTTTTGAAACGGGGCAGTAAGGGCAAGTACCTTAACCGTTGCAGTTACAGCAAAACGTTCTTAGAAGACCTTCCCTAACTTTTTGACATATTTTGAACTGCATTCACAGATTTTGTAAAAAACTTACAGTTGGCAAAAAAAAAAAAAATGCAAAAAGTCCAAAAATTTTTTTTTATGCCAATCGATTATATTTCATGTGGGAATCAAAAAACTCTATGAGACCATTTTAGCTTTCAGTACTAGGAAAGACAGAAATCGCCAAAAACGTTTCCCATACATTTCGGCAACAGAAACAAATTTCTACGATGGTCTAACTTTTTGTTATGGCCAGGAAGTGGGTAGAATTGACTGTAAAGTAAATAAAAAGAATTTTTACCCTCAAATTTCGAATTTGATTCGAAAATCTGTGTGTTATTCTTAGTTTCAGCTGAGAAACTTCGTATGAGTTATTAATTAAGGATTTTCGCTAAAATGTCTTCTAATCGTGAAAAAATTGACTTATTAGAAGCGTATTTTGTCAATAATCGAAATGCGGGAGCTGCATTAGTGTGGTACCGCAATAAGTATCCGTTGCGGCATGTGCCAACAAGAAAGGTTATTACAAATCTTTTGAAAAACCTGGAAGTGCAGGGTTCTTTCAAAAGAAAGCGGCAGCCTCGTGTGGACATGGACACGGAGATTGCGGTTCTAACTTATGTCGAAGCATATCCAGAGGTATCGTCCAGGCAAGTCGCCCTTGAAGTAGGTGTATCCCACTCCCTTGTGATAAAGATATGGAAGAAATACGGCTACAAGTGCTATCGATATGGGCGCATAGTTCAAGTGTTACATCCGGTTGATGATGTTCGAAGGCTTACTTTTTGCAGATGGCTAAGAGGAAAAATAAGCAGAGATCATGAATTTTTAAATTACATACTGTGGTCAGACGAAACGAATTTTTCCAATAACGGTATGTACAACAGAAAAAATCACCACTATTGATCCAAAGAAAATCCACTAAGAGTTACGGCAAGTCATAATCAGGTTCGCTTCTCATTCAACTGTTGGTGTGGTATAATGTCCAATCGAGTCATAATGGTGGAATTTTATGAAGGGAAACTGAATTCTGCCATGTATAATGAAGTCATTTTACACCATCTTGAAAACGAGATGGACGAATGGCCCCTGTCGGAATTGCGAAAAGTTCATTTTCAACAAGATGGTGCTCCGCCACATAACAGTCACCTTTCACGTTCCAATTTGAGCCGCCTATTCGGTACACAGTGGATAGGTACACATGGTCCAACACAGTGGCCACCTCGTAGCCCCGATCTAACACCACTTGATTTTTTTTATGGGGCTTCGTGAAAAACGAGGTGTATAAGACGACGTACGCCAGTGTTCAAGAGCTCAAAGATGCATTAATGACCATTTTACGTAATATTCATCCCAGAACATTATTAGCCGCCATTCGTTCAGTGCAAAAAAGGATAGACTTATGTATTCGTGAAAATGGAAATCATTTTGAGCAATTTATTTCATAAACCAATACTAAACCAAAATTAAATGTTTAAATGATTTTTTTTATTTAAAAAAGTTCAAAATTTTACCTGACCTATGAGTTTCGAGTTGATTTATCATATTTCCGTACGAAATGTATGGGAAAGGTCGTTGGCGATTTCTGTCTTCTCTAGTACTGAAAGCTAAAATGGTCCCATAGAGTTTTTTGATCCCCACATGAAATAGAATCGATTGGCATAAAATAAAAAAAATTGAACTTTTTGCATTTTTTTTGCTAACTGTAAGTTTTTTACAAAATCTGTGAATGCAGTTCAAAATGTCCCAAAAAGTTAGGGAAGGTCTTTTAAGAACGTTTTGCTGTAACTGCAACGGTTAAGGTACTTGCCCTTACTGCCCCGTTTCAAAAATACACCCTGTATATGACGGTCATAGTACTCACGTGGGATTGAATCTAATAGAGAAAGCTCTGTATTACTCGCTGGTATTACCATTTTAAAGATACCACCGCATACTAGTGATGTTCTTCAACCACTAGATCTGTCTGTCAATAAGTCATTTAAAGACAAATGGGATGCCGCCTTAGTCAAATGGCAAAGGCAGAATATCGGAAAAGTTTTACCAAAAAAAGATTTCGCTTTCGATTTCGTAAATACACGTTTCTTCGTGTAAAATAAATATTTATATAAAAAAAACCTTTATCAAACTTATCTAACAAAACCTACACTTAAATAATTTTAATAACTTAAACAATATCTACAATTTATACTTATTAAAATAAAATAAAAATAAAAAAAAAAACATTTAAACAAAAAATAATAAAATCTAGAACCCAATGCAATTATTCCATTGACTTATATTCCTGACTGTACCGGGCCAACTGGTTCTATTGTTCGCGTCGCCCCGCCTCCTAGATCGTATGATCCTACGTCACGAGCCCGGGCGACATTGAATGACCGCGGTCCGGCGCAGCGCAGCCTCTCAGTCTGCGAAAAGTCACTTAGCGGCTGCACGTACTGGTTATCTCAGCCCTTCATAGTACCTACTGCTAATACCACGTCCACACGTCCTTGTGGATTGTTCTAGCAAATAATATAATATATCTAGAATACAGTGTTTACTGCAAAACTAATCTGCCTGCCTGGTCGCTGGTAATAAAATTAAGTAACTGTAAAATTCAAATTGGAATTTTAACCCCGGATTGGGTAAGTGTTGAACATATTTTTGACATCGTTAGGAAACGCTGATTATTGTAGTACCTATTGTAAATGTAATCACATTCTATATTTTGCAGCGCTTAAGTATTATTGTAGATATTGTGTTTTATTATGCTATGATGATTTTGCATCCCATAGTACCTACCTACATAATTATGAATCGATGCTATTTTTTTAAAAGTCATTCGCCTCCATTTTGTGTTGCCTGGAATAGTGAACACCGCTATCCATAACCCGCTCTGGTTGCTACACTGCACTGCACCTGCTACATGTCAAACTTCCCAAGCGCTTTACGCAAGACACCATCATTACCATCTGGCATCATCAGTGTCGCTTATCGGAGCTATATTTAGGATATCGCTTGACCGGTACCATTGTTCTAGGGTCCAAGATTTGGGTTTAGACTTGGCACTACCCACAGTTCTACTGCTACACGGTCCAGTCCCCGGCTCCACCTCACCAGCTCCAGCGACGACCTTCCACGCAGCCGACCAGCGGAGCTGTTATCGTCGCATCGCGCCCGGGAAGTACCGCTGCCAAAGCAAAATTTGACGGGACCTTACCACCCACGACCTTCGCTCGTCCTTGTTAGAAAAATAAATTTTGTTAGTGACTCCGTTGGTTTCATTTAAAACCCGAGTACGCTACAGTGGCGCCAACGTGGTTTAAACAAGGTCATTTTTGCTTTGGTAGTAAGTAGTTAGTGTGTATGTGTTTGTGTTTTTTTTATTTTTGTGATACGCTCCATGTTCTCTTTTGGTGATTTGGAAAATTTGCACGTACCTTTTCTGCATTAAAAACATAAATAGTATTTTGTTATACCATACTTGCTATGTAAAGTACAGTCAGCAACATAAATTAATTTAAAATTGTAATATGTGCAAATTACCCACATTTCTTCTTTCTATGTAGATTTCTTTTCTTTTCTTCTTCTTCTGCTTGGTCCTGTATTTTTTCCCTACGGTAAGTATCGTAGTGGTATCGTAGTAATTTTTAGTATACAACTTGGACGTAGTAACTTGTAACGCTCATTGTAACAGAGCTGGGTTCTTAGTCCATCAGTAGTTTAGTTTTATTTAGAATTTATTACTTCTACATTTACCCAAGCCGTTTATTTTACATTATTCCTTATAATGGCGTATAATATTAAATTTTTATCACTGAACAAGGCAGAGCTAGAGTATGAAGTAGGCATTAGAGGCGAAACTCCGGCTGGTACAGTCCAGGAATTACGTAAGCAAATATCAAAATTAGCTGTACTTTACCCTTCGGACGATGTTCTGAATAGTAGTTTTACTGCCGAAAATGATCTAATTGGTATCAATACGGTTATGACTAAAATTTCCTCAGTCCTAGATTGTGAAGACTTGCCAGATAAAAACACATTGTTGCGCACTCAAAACTTATTACATCACCTTTATCATCGTCTTAAGCGTATACAAACTGAAGATGATAAAAATAAATCGATCCGTAATTCATTTGCCACAAAATTTAAAGAGTACTATCTTAAATATAACTATATTAAAGATAATGTCGTGGATTTTCTTGATTTACAAACTCCTGAACCAGAAACTTCTAGTCCTTTAAATATTAAAGTTACTTGTGAGCGCGGAATATCAAATGAAATCACGAAAATTAAATTCGATGGCAAATCTTGCGTGCGCACATTTATTCAACGTGTCTCTGAATTTTGCAAAGCGAGGAGTATGGAGGACTCGAAACTTTTAGCTTATTGTACCGAAATTTTTACCGGAGGTGCACTTCATTGGTACAGAAGTATCAAAGATGATATTAAAACGTGGAATGATTTAGTTGTTTTGTTGAGGAAAGATTTTGATCAGGCGGATTATGACTACAGACTTATTTCTGAAATTCGGTCACGTACGCAAGGCGAATCAGAGAACATTACCATTTATCTTTCTATAATGACGGACATGTTCTCTCGGCTCTCAAAACCATTGTCTGAGGAGGAGAGATTGGAAATAATTCTACATAACATCAGGCCAGCTTATACTAGCACTTTAGCCGCCGTTCCTGAGGTTAAAGACATAGAAACCTTAAAGTCTATTTGCCGTAACTATGAGAATTTCCAAGCTCGCCTCGCTCAGTTTCGTGAGCCAGCCAAGCCCTCTGCTGACACCTTAGCTCCTGAATTTGCATACACCGGTAATACAACTATCAAAACACAAAACAATTTTTTCCATAAACAAAATTATAATAATTACAGTAGAAACAAGTCAAATAAGACACATTACAAGAACAACAACAACAATAACAATACTAATAACGGTGAAAGATCTGAAAATTTAGATGCTATCAATACTAATACTAAGGTTGAGAGGAAGCGTTTCTGTCCTCGTTGCCGTGTAGATACTCACAATTTACGTCAGTGTACAGCAAACAAAGATGCAATATTTTGTTTTGTGTGTGGTCGTAAAGACGTTAAAACACCACAGTGCCCTGATTGTTCTAAAAATAGGTCTTCTAATTCAAAAAACTAAGTGATCAGAATTGTGCCAATCCAAGTAGCGGTAAATTTGATAAAGATGATTGGAATTCTTGGCTTAAAACTGTTCGCAAATTCTTTAGAGCGTTTAGGATTGACACAATTCTGCATAAAGTACCAGAAAATGACACTAGGCCTTATGATTCTGTGGATATAAATGGCTCTCACATCGCTGGTCTTTTGGACTCAGGATCTGCAATAACAATTATTGGTAATAATGCTCATTCAGATTTAATAGAACGTGGTCATTTGATGCACTCTGACAACAGCATGACGGTCCAAGCCGCAGGTGGTCAATTTCTGCAAAGCATCGGTTTTATCCTCTTGCCTATCAAGTTTGATAACCGATTCCACGTAATAAAAGGTTTTGTAATCCCATCTGTTACTTCCAATCTCATTCTAGGTGTAGATTTCTGGCGTGACTTTGGCATTTGTCCTAAGTATTTAAGTAGTATTGAAATCACAGATGCCACAAAAACATTAATCAACGAAGAGTCAGGAGGGCACTTACATGGATATGACAATTTAAATGAGGTAGAACGTCGGTTAGTAGATAATGTCATCGAGCAGTTCAAAGATATTTCGTATGAGCGAAAAGGATTGGGAGAAACCAGCCTTATAACGCACAGCATCGACACTGGCGACGCACAACCTATTCGTCAACGTTATTACCGGATGTCGCCGGAAAAACAACGAATTCTGGTTGAACAAGTTGACGAAATGTTGTCTTTGGACGTCGTCGAGCCCTGTGAAAGTGCTTGGTCTTCCCCAGTTCTTCTCGTTACAAAAAAGAATGGACAGCCGCGTTTTTGTCTTGATAGCCGCAAATTAAATTCCATCACTAAGCGTGACGCCTATAGCTTGCCGTACGTCTCAGAAATACTTGACAATCTTCGCGATGCTCGTTACCTGTCTAGTATCGATTTGTCAAAAGCTTTCTGGCAAATCCCTATAGAAGAGAAGGACAGGGATAAAACAGCTTTTTACGTTCCTGGCAGAGGCACTCTTCGTTTCAAACGAACCGCCTTTGGTCTCACTAACGCACCAGCGACACAACAACGACTCGTTGATCTTTTATTTAGAGATTTTGACCTGCAGGTGTTCTGTTATTTGGATGACGTCATCGTCGTGTCCCAAGACTTTAACAGTCATGTTTCTCTTTTGTTACGTGTACTAGATAAACTTAAACACGCAAACTTGACTGTTAATGTTGAGAAAAGTAATTTTTTTAGAAGCCAACTTAAATATCTCGGCTACGTTGTGGATAGCAATGGACTACGTACCGATCCAGAAAAAGTCGAGGCGATCCTCAATTATCCGACGCCTTCTTGTCGAAAGGACCTCAAACGCTTCCTTGGTACTGCAACCTGGTATCGTCGCTTTGTCCCCAACTTTAGTACCGTAGCTGGTCCTCTAAATAAGTTGACTTCCAATAAGAAAGGTGCTCCACCCTTTAGATGGACGCCAGAAGCCGATTCTGCCTTTAAGAATCTTAAAGAGGCCTTAATTTCAGCACCTGTTCTCTCATGTCCAAATTATACCATGCCTTTTGAGGTACATACAGACGCCTCAAACTATGGTGTTGGTGGCATGTTGACACAGACAGTTAATGGCAAAGAGCATCCTATCGCTTACATGAGCAGGTCTTTGTCTGCCGCTGAGAAGAACTACAGCATCACAGAACGCGAGACATTGGCTGTCATCACCGCTATCGAGCACTGGAGGTGTTATTTGGAGAACGGGAGACGTTTCACTGTCTATACCGATCACAGTGCCTTAAAATGGTTCCTTTCTCTAAGTAACCCTACCGGTAGACTAGCACGATGGGGCGTTCGTTTGTCCGCTTTCGATTGCGAGATTAAACACCGGCGCGGCGTAGATAACGTAATCCCTGATGCTCTTTCAAGAGCCGTTCCTGTCAGTGCTATTTACACGGCCAACTGTTATAAGAATACTGCTGACACGTGGTATAAAGATGTTTTTAACGGAGTATTAAATTCAGCCAAGAATTACCCTAATTTTCATATTAAGAATAACTCATTGTACCGCCTGACAAAGAACAAGCATGAGCTAACTTCGGAGTTCTCATGGAAGGAGGTTGTGCCTGTGGAACTCCGCGATCAAGTTATTGCCGAGAACCATAGTGAACCTACAGCTGGTCACTTAGGCGTCTATAAGACTTACCGTCGTTTGGCACTCCGTTATTTTTGGCCAGGAATGCATAATGACGTAGTCAAATACGTAGGTTCTTGTATTAAATGTCTCGAATACAAGCAGCAAAATCATAAAACTTTGGGAGAAATGGGTCGTCCCAAGCAATGCTCTCGCCCATTCCAAATGATTTCGGTCGATCTCGTAGGTCCTCTTCCGGTTAGCCGTGCACAAAATAGTTATATATTGGTAATAACCTGTTGTTTTTCGAAATTTTGCCTTATTTTCCCTATTAGAAGGCCTACCGCGGATGCTGTCGTAAAATTATTGGAAAATCAGGTATTTTTAGTTCACGGCGTGCCACAAACCGTGTTAATGGACAATGGCACTCAGTTTATTAGCAGTACAACAGATAATTTCTTTAAAAAATATAACGTACCGAATGTTTTTTACACGCCAAAGTATACGCCACAGATCAACACCGTAGAGAGGTATAATAGGACCATTATGACTTGCATTTCAACATTCGTGGAAAATGACCATAGAACATGGGACACTTTTATTCCCAAAGTTCAATTCGCGATAAATAGTTCTATAAATGAAGCTACTGGTTTCACTCCTGCTTTCCTAGTATATGGTCGCGAACTTGTCCCATGCGGCACTCATTACGTCGATAATGACCTAGGATCTGAGATTTTCTTTCTGCCCAGGGATATTTATGCCGAAAACTTAGGCTGTCTATCAAGTATCTTTGACGAAGTTCAAAAACAATTATGGCACGCCCATGTCAAAAATACCTCACAATATAATTTGCGTCGTAAATCGGCGGAATTTCAGGTGGGAGATTTTGTAATGAAGCGCACTTATGTCATTAGCGATAAAGATAAATACTTTAGTAAAAAACTGGCTCCAAAATATATAAAATGTAAAATTATAGGTAAAAAGTCACCTCTTGTTTATGTCTTGGAAAATATGCAAGGAAAGAATGTTGGAACTTGGCATATTAAAGATTTAAAATTATTCAATAAATAAGACAGACACCTAACTTAAAAAAAAAAATTTAAAAAAAAAACACTACTTTGCAAACTTTTACTTACTTACCCTATCAATATTCTACCATTACTGTATTTGTTAGGTTATTCGTTCGTTGAAACAATACCCTTGCTTATAATGTACTAGGTGGCGGCTGTATGATTATAAAATATATACAGCTGTTGTTTAATTGCGTGACGTATGACCATTTTAAAATGATAGATGAAGTATGAATGAGTAAACAAATACGTAAGCGCATTTGTTGCGGATTTTATTTTAGGATAAAATCCTTTCCGTGCCCGAGGGGGTAATGTAACGTAAATACACGTTTCTTCGTGTAAAATAAATATTTATATAAAAAAAAACCTTTATCAAACTTATCTAACAAAACCTACACTTAAATAATTTTAATAACTTAAACAATATCTACAATTTATACTTATTAAAATAAAATAAAAATATAAAATAAAAAACATTTAAACAAAAAATAATAAAATCTAGAACCCAATGCAATTATTCCATTGACTTATATTCCTGACTGTACCGGGCCAACTGGTTCTATTGTTCGCGTCGCCCCGCCTCCTAGATCGTATGATCCTACGTCACGAGCCCGGGCGGCATTGAATGACCGCGGTCCGGCGCAGCGCAGCCTCTCAGTCTGCGAAAAGTCACTTAGCGGCTGCACGTACTGGTTATCTCAGCCCTTCATAGTACCTACTGCTAATACCACGTCCACACGTCCTTGTGGATTGTTCTAGCAAATAATATAATATATCTAGAATACAGTGTTTACTGCAAAACTAATCTGCCTGCCTGGTCGCTGGTAATAAAATTAAGTAACTGTAAAATTCAAATTGGAATTTTAACCCCGGATTGGGTAAGTGTTGAACATATTTTTGACATCGTTAGGAAACGCTGATTATTGTAGTACCTATTGTAAATGTAATCACATTCTATATTTTGCAGCGCTTAAGTATTATTGTAGATATTGTGTTTTATTATGCTATGATGATTTTGCATCCCATAGTACCTACCTACATAATTATGAATCGATGCTATTTTTTTAAAAGTCATTCGCCTCCATTTTGTGTTGCCTGGAATAGTGAACACCGCTATCCATAACCCGCTCTGATTGCTACACTGCACTGCACCTGCTACATGTCAAACTTCCCAAGCGCTTTACGCAAGACACCATCATTACCATCTGGCATCATCAGTGTAAGCGACACTGATGATGCCAGATGGTAATGATGGTGTCTCTGTCTCGGAGCTATATTTAGGATATCGCTTGACCGGTACCATTGTTCTAGGGTCCAAGATTTGGGTTTAGACTTGGCACTACCCACAGTTCTACTGCTACACGGTCCAGTCCCCGGCTCCACCTCACCAGCTCCAGCGACGACCTTCCACGCAGCCGACCAGCGGAGCTGTTATCGTCGCATCGCGCCCGGGAAGTACCGCTGCCAAAGCAAAATTTGACGGGACCTTACCACCCACGACCTTCGCTCGTCCTTGTTAGAAAAATAAATTTTGTTAGTGACTCCGTTGGTTTCATTTAAAACCCGAGTACGCTACAGATGCTAGGTCAAATATGGACTGCAGTAGAACGCAGTGTATGTGCGGCAGGATTTAGGAAAGCGGGTATTTTCCCTCTAAATAAGAATGCAGTACCGCAGAAAAAAATTTATCAGATTTTGTTGCAAGCATGGCGATCGAAAACAACCGTATCTGAGGAACCTGGTGAAAATCTTGACTCGACATTTTTTCACGAAATATGGACTGACACATGCTGCAGTGACGATAACGTAAACCTCGGATTCCAACAACAACAGGATGAAGTTTGTAGTAACCAGCCACAGCTTATAGACAACCAACCAGAACCTCTACAGAAAATTGTATTGTCTAACATTAATACAATAATTGCTGATTCCCATGCTGGTATATCACAGCAGAGTTCTAGTGTTCACCGAGAGACAAGTCTGTTGGAACAGAAACCTACATCAAACATTTCACTTGCGTCAGTCACTAGCAATAATATTTCAGATAGTAGTTATGTCCGAGTTCCTAAACAAGCAAAAAATACAATCCTAGAAAATCGTGTAGTTTCATTTGAAGAACTGTTTCTTAAATCTGTAAAAGGTGGAACTTCCATAAAGACAAAAAAGAGGAAAATAGGCACAGGTGCTGAATTAATAACAAATGATGACGTCTACATAAGATGTAAATTAATAGAGGTAGAAAAGGAACAAAAAGTAAAGGAAAAAGAACAAAAAGCAATGGAAAAAGAAGAAAAAAGCAAAGTTCAGTTCGGTTCAGGCAGTTCTTTAACTGTTAAAGAAATCCAAGCAAGAAAAGTGTTACGAATATTAAGAAAGAAAAGCAAGTCAACAAAAAAACTGATTCTTTGGGGCTCTGTACAACTATCCAAGAAAAGACGTTTACCGTAAACTGAGGTTACTATAGCCCTACGGGGCAACAATGGCCCAAATCAAAAAAAAGTTTGAACTTACCGCCGTCACGTTTAAGCGGCACGTATTGACGTAGTTCGCATTCAAATGGATAGATGGCTCTAGTGTCTTGTCGGTAAAGCAGGTTATTGAGCATGCGTGACCATGTCAGTGCAAACTTTAATGGCGGGACAGTGAATTACCAACAAAACTACTGTGCAAAATTTCAAGTACAGTGGAATTAGTCTCGAGAAATTTTTGCATATGTAGTGGTGTGTATATTACTCAGATCTTAAAGCGCGTTTCCACTATCGTTCTGGCCTATACAAAAATGTTTCGATATCCTAACATTACTATTTAATTTTATACTTATCCCTAGCAACACTCTGATTTTTGTTTTCAATAAAAACAAGTTTTTATTTTAAAGAAAAAGGTTTTGACTTTATAAAAACAAAAAACATTCAATTTCACGTCCTTGAGCAAACGACAAGGCGACTACCGTGAAACAATAAAATATCGTGTCCTTCTTTAGATGATAGTAGTTTAGCTATGGGTAAAAAGTTTTGACCATAATATTTACGAAACAAAACAAATAAATAAATCGTCACTTGATAGTGGAAAGTGGAAACACGCACAAAACCAGAATAAACCAGTTTACGCTGTCCGCAGCTGCCACGTGCAGTCCGGCGTCAGTCGCTTGGTACCGTTAGAACATAAAGCAGACATTTCATTCAAAAATTATAATTATTATGTAGTATAATTGTTAAATTTTGTATTTGTTGATTGTTGTTATTGTTTGTTATTATTGTTATAATATTTGTTGAAGTGTTTAATTTGTGTGTAAGTGTTGTAACTTTATATTGTTAATTCAAAATGGCTCCAGTGTTAAAACATGGTCGAGGCAAGCCTTTGACTTCTCAAACTAAAGAAGTTTTGTACTGTTTGTACAAATATTTCGAAATTGAGTGTAATAACAACCCGAGCAGTATTATGACCCCCACTTAATTAATTGCTAAATCAACAGGAATTTCAATAGCATCCGTCAGAAAGGTAGTATCAGAAAGCAAATGTCGTCCTTCAGATCAGGAAGTAACATTTAAATCTCCTAAAAAGAAACCGAATCGTAAACCTACAATAGTAATCGATAACTTTGATCAGCAAGTTATCAGAAGAACAATTCACGACTTCCACATCACAAATAAAGAAGTTCCCACTTTGAAAACTTTGCACGCAAAATTGAAAGAAGATATCGATTATAAAGGTTGTGTCAGCACGTTACGAAAACACGTCATGTCATTAGGCTTTAATTGGAAGCAAACAGAAGATAACCGGAAACTTCTTATGGAAAAACACGAAATTAGATACTTGCGAATTAATTATTTGATGAAAATTGCTGAATATCGTGAACAACGCCGACCAATTGTTTACACCGACGAAACATATATACATACATCACATACCCTCTCGAAATCTTGGTCAGATGGAAGCACTTTAGGTTTCAAGCAACATATATCGAAAGGCTACCGCTTAATCATTGTTCATGCCGGTGGTATGGATGGCTTTATACCAAATGCATTGCTTATGTTTATTTCGTTTATGTTTATTGTTTATTTCGTAAAATGGATGATTATCGAGAAAGCTAATTTTAAAGGTAATGTTTCAATTGTTTAGATATTTTGGAAATTATTTTTAATGTTCATCACTGGACATTTTATTTCACTGTTTATTAATCATGGACAAATGTCGAAACTTATTTTTTTTTATGCCACTTAGGTGGCAGACAAGCACACGGCCCACCTGATGGGAAGTGGTTACCGTGGCCTATGGACGTTTGCAACACCAGGGGCGTCACAATCGTGCTACCGACCCTGTAGATACCTTCTAATACCCTTCTTGAAGAACCCCATATTGTAGTCGCTTGGGAAAACCACGGGAGGAAGTTCATTCCACAACCTGAGCGTGCGTGGGATGAAGTTCCTTGCTAAACGCACGGTGCGTACCATTTCCGGTCGCAGTGTGTGAGGATGAATTCCCTGCCTATGGCGAGTGGTGCGATGATAGAATGCAGCGGTGGGCATCATGTCAAACAAACAACACACAGCGAGGCAAAGTCTCTTCTGAGGCTGAGAGGTTTCACATCGCCTGTGAGTATGGGATTGTCGACGAGCCCCAACGCCCGTCTTTGCAATGAGTCGAAGGGGCCAAGCTGGTATGCAGGCGCTCCGGCAAAAAGGTGACAGCAGTACTCCATGTGGGGCCGAATTTGTGACTTATAAAGCAGAAGTCGTTGCCCCGCAGTGAAGTACTGCTTCGCCCTGTTGAGCACTCCAAGTTTCTTTGAAGCCAGCTTGACCTTGTCCTCCAAATGGTTGCGGAACTAAACGTTGCTTGAGATGTTGACACCTAAGATCCCAATACTCGAAGAATGGAAAGTGGTGTGCCCAGGAATTGCGGCGCTACAATAAATGGGGTTTTCTTAGCGGTGAATACACATACTTGTGTCTTAGTGGGGTTAAATTGGACTAGGTTAAGTCGACCCCAATCGGATACTCCCGAGAGAGTAGTCTCGATTTCAGACACAAGTTGTTCGCGTCTCTTCTCCACCTCGAATTGAGGGATATTTGCACGACCCGTGTAACACGTATCCCCGGTACTGTCGTCCGCATAGCAATGAATAGATCCATCAGACAGCATGTCATTGATATGCAGCAGAAACAGCGTCGGGGACAACACGGAGCCTTGTGGGACACCAGCGTTTATGTCCATGCGGTCCGAGCAGCTGCCATCGACGACGGCTTGGATACTTCTGTTGGAAAAAAAGCTGGCAATCCATTCGCAAAGTCCCTCGGGGAGTCCGTAGCGTGGCAACTTCGAAAGAAGACCTCTGTGCCAGACCCGGTCAAAGGCCTTTGCTATATCGAGGCTGACCGCTAGTGCCTCGCCCCGATAGCTTGCGCCCATCGGTTTGTGAGATACACAAGAAGGTCACCAGTGTAGCGACGGTGGCGAAAGCCATACTGTCGGTCGCTCAGTAGGTCGTTTCCCTCAAGGTATCCCAGGAGCTGTGCGTTAATCACACGCTCCATTACCTTCGAGAGAAGGGAGGTTATAGCAATAAAATTTCAATTCAATTTCAATTTTCAATTTCATCTTAATGATAAATTAACTAATTAAATTGATATTTATTTACTGAGTAAAACTAATTCCAGTTATGGCTTCCAATAATGTACAAGGGTGTCCATTACTGGAAAAAGCATACAATCCAATGTTGGACATCTTGATTTTTCCAAAATTTCGATTTTCCTATTTCCTTCCAGGAATGGCGCCAAGAACAAACTACACACCTTTGCAGATGTCCCAGGCTATACAAGCTGTTAAAAATGGGTCTAAAGTTGCAGCTGCGGCTAAACAATACGGTGTACCGAGGATAACTCTGCACAACAAAATTTCAGGCATAAGTCCACAAGTATGTACCTGACTCAAAATGATATGGCCGACAAGCACATTCCTGTGACACTTATTATTATTACACAGGGTGCAAAAAATCATTGTAGATAAAAAACTTGAGACACTATTCGTTGCCAATCGACCTGGAAAAAAATGCTACAGCTTATTTTTGAAACGGCACCCTAGTGTTACTTCACGCACAGCACAAAATTTGACCACAAATAGAGATAACGTCACGGAAGGAGATATTCACAACTGGTTTAAAGAAGTGGACCAATACCTCAAAAATAACAATCTGACGTCGGTAATCGTTCAACCTGATAGAGTTTTTAACACGGATGAAAGTGCATTTTTCTTGGCCCCGAAGCCAGGAAAGGTTTTAGCAAAGAAAGGGCACAAGCACGTATATAGCTCATCTGGAGACGAAAAGGATAACCTCACAGTATTAATAACTGGGAATGCTTCTCAATAGGAACAACAGGAAATACTTTCAGATGGCAGGAAAAGAAGGATACAATTTGGTATAAAAGAGAAAATATAACAGAGATTATTGACGAACCAGTTTTATCAAATAAAAGAGGTTTTTATACTGTGAGGGAAATGATCAAGTATTCACCGTTTACCAAATAAAGTTAAATAATAGTAGAAAGTGACTAGGTACTGTTGTCATAGATTTAGAGTTTTTGTAAAAGTGAAAATGTTGATTAATTTCGTTCATGCCATTGATAGATTCTATCGATGTTTTGTTGATTTAACATAGTTTTTTTAAGTATCCACTTAATTTTGTATCGAAAATTAATATCTCGATACCAATGTTAATAGGGCTCATAATCAGTACAACGTAATGATAGCCTATAAAAAAGACTGTGTAGATAATTATCCTTCAATAAGATTGTACCGCCTAGTTTTTATATTGCTGATTTTATATAATAATTTTAAGTAAAAAACATTGATCTCTTTAAATATTTATGATTCCATATTATTACATAACTTAATTATTGCTCAAAACAAAGGCTGAGACAGTTAATATTACGTTAGGATAGTTATGATTTATTTACTTTTTAAATGTCGTGTAAGGTGTTATACTGAAATTGTTGATCTGTTTTGTTCAATGTGAACTTTGGAGAGATGTTTTATTTTTATTTTTGTTTTTTATTAATAAATTTACTTTTCTATTTCTATTCCGTAGTTTATTTCTTACATCTGCAGAAATCATTAGGCAGTATAAGTGGGTGTACATTACTAGGTCTTGTTTATAATTGGGTGTCTATAACTAGAGTTCGTACATAATTGGGTGTCCATTAGTGGATTTGTGCTGTCCATTACTAGGAAAATACTTAGTGTGAGATTCGACGTATTTATCTCGCAAGTGAGTTTTGAATGGTAGTTCTTAGATCGGAATTCATAGCTTAATTATTTAGTTACCATAAGAGCTTATTTTGATAATGTTATTTTTTTAAAAACATCTCCAATTTATCAAATCCTTCATCACGCCCCTCAATGTGTCCATAAGTGATTGAATGCATAAAAAACTTAAAAAATCAAGCGGAGGAATCAGACACTCTCAGTGATTGCGATTCAATACTAAATGAAATGTTAAGTTTAGAATTTATCGTATCTTTACATGTGTGGTATGAGATATTATTGCGTGTTAATATAATAAGTAAATTATGGCAATCAGTACAAATTCATTTAAGCATTGCTCTTGAACATTTACACACATTTTGTGAATGGATAAAAGAGTATCGGGAAACTGGATTTGAGAAATCCCTGTCTGATGTTCGGAAATTTACTGAGCAAGGCTGTTATGACCTGCCAAAAGAGTTTAAGAATAAAAGAGTAGCCAAAAAGAAAAGGACGTTCGATTATGAAAGCAGCGATGAACCTATACAGTCTCCCAAAATCCGGTATCAAACAGATTTTTTTTACGCCATGATTGATTCTATAATAACCAATATGGAATTAAGATTTACGTCTATAAATCAACATTTTGAAGACTTTGGTTTTCTCTATGATTTAAGCGCGCTAAAAAATATGCCACAGGAGCAAATATTAAAACACTGTAACGATTTACATAACGTCCTGCGTGTGGGTGAGAGCAGTGACTTCCAACCATTTGAATTATATGAAGAATTAAATACAATGATCCCGAATTTACCCAACTTCATTAAAGACGTGAAACAGCTGCTGTCATACATAACTGAAAATAGCTTGAAAGAAATTTACCCAAATATTTACATTGTCATCCGAATTTTATTAACAATTCCGGTAATTACAGCCTCTGCTGAAAGAAGTTTTTCAAAATTAAAATTAATTAAAAATTATTTGATAAACACAATGAGCCAAGAAAGACTTTCAGCTTTGGCTGTTTTATCAATTGAATCAGATTTGGCATCTAGGCTGAATTACGATACCATAATTAAGGAATTTAGTAACGTTAAAAGCAGGAAATTTCTGTTCCTTTAATAAAGAAATCTAATGTTTTTTAAGATACACTTTAAGAAATGTATATCTCCACCTTTATATTAACGATTTGTAATTTTTCATTTAATACTTATTAATCTAATTTGTATTTTTATGAATAAAAACTTGACAGTGTTAATTGTTTTGTTTGTTTTTATTATTTTATAAAATCCGTCTTCAGGTCGCCATAGAACAGGGCCTCGCGAAATCTGTCTTGCCCACATCAAATTTAGTTGTTGCCCCGTCACTGCGTTCACAGATACTTTGCAAGATAGATATCCGGTAATGAAAAAAGGTAGAGAACCTACCGAAGTGCTTTGTACAATGTGTGACAGTTATTTTTCCATCAAATTCAAGGGAAGTGCGGAAATAGAGAAACACACGCAAACAGAAAAACATGAGAAAAATCTTTAAACAATTTCAACCAATGTACGAATTGATTCTCTTTTTCAGTCGCATAGTTCTGGAAATGCAGCAAAGAAGTCGGCTGCAGAGGCTACTCTCGCATTCCACACAGTGAAACATCATCATTCATATAATTCCATGAACTGCACAAGTACCTTGATGAAGACAGTATTTCCCGACTCCAATACTGCAAACAGTATTTCCTGCGCAAGGACGAAAACCGAAGCAATTGTTAATGGCGTGATTACTCCTTGGGTCATTCAACAGATAAAAACTTCTCTGGAACACGTTCAGTATGTGGGCGTTTCTACTGATGCGAGCAACCACAGAGCAGATAAAATATTTCCAATTTTGATACAATTTTTTGATTGGCGAGAAGGCAACTACGAAACTTTTAGAAGTATTTAACACACCTAATTAAACTGCTGAAACGATAACCCAAACAACTGAAACAACTCTAAAACAGTACGATTTATTGGGTAAATGTATTTCATTTACAGCGGATAACGCTAACGTCAATTTTGGTGGTGTAAACCGGCAACCAGGGCAAAACGTTCTGACAAATTTAAAAAGGTTACTGGAAAAGGATATTCTTGGAGTCGGCTGTCCAGCACATATCTTACATAACTGCATTCAACATGGCACTGACATCTTAAAAATTGACATAGAATCTTTTTAGTACTGAAGCTTTTTAATTATTTTTCCGTCTATACGGTACGCACAGAAGCACTAAAAGAAATGTGTAATTATGTAGATACAAATTATCAAAAGCTATTGTATCACACTAAGACAAGATGGTTAAGCCTATTCCCAGCCATTGAGAGAAATATTAAAGATATATGAGCCGCTTAAACAGTACTTCTTGTCTGCACCTGGGGTACCCGTCACTTTAAAGAACTTTTTTGAGAATGAACTCGGTGAAGTTTATCTTTTTCATGCTCACTCTCTCATGTCAATTTTCCAAATGAATATTCTGGAAATAGAAAAGGAGTGCAACTCTGTATTAGATGTTGCCAGAATATTACAATCTGTAAATGGAACTCTGTGTGCACGGGCAGAAGCAAACTTTATGTCCATCAAAGTGAAAGAACTTCTCGCAAAGTGCACTTCGGAGAATCAAAATATGTTCAAGGAAGACGTGCACAATATGTACCAAACTTGCATACAATACTTAGCCAGGTGGATAACACCTTTAAATGACTTCAACGTTTTCAATTGGTTGATGTCAAAGAAGGGTGAAATGATTGATTTTAATCAAATTGAAGGATTAATTGGTTACTTGAATGGAAAAGGAGTACACATCGACGATGTCAAATTATTTGACAAAGTTACAGCTCTGAACACCTTTCTAATAGACCAACAAGAAGATTTTTTTACATGTATAATGCTCCATTCACTATGGTCAAAAATTTTCAAAGTCTTAGGCATTGCGAGATTACCGGAATTGTTACGAATTTGTCAATTTGTATTTGCAATTACAGCCCAAAATGCAAATGTAGAAAAGGGTTTTCTCCATCATGGGAAGTCAGTGGACAAAAGAAAGAAACCGGCTTACTATATCATCTGTCAGGGCTTTGCTGTTAACGCAGTATAATTTGGAAAGCATTTCATGCGAATCATTTTATAGCACAATAAAGACAAAAATCTACTGTCTAAAAGCACAAAATACACCACCGATTAATTTTATCACATATTTTGTGTTTATGATTAGATAGAGTCTGGCTAATGAAAGTAGGCCCTGGAATTATTTGCGAACTTTTTATATAGCAACTCTGTATGAACGTCAACGTCAATTTGACAAGGTTGTCGTTCGGTATCTCTGTTTACAAATTGTATGCGTTTGTGTAAATTGTGATTCTAATTACGGCTTAAAATGAACAAATCTATCAAAAGTGGTGTACGAAATATGTTGTTTTGCATGATTGGCAAGTTCAACGAAATACAACAACAGCGTGATGCCGCGTTTAAACAAAAACAAGATTGTCTACGTGTGGTGTTGAATTTCATAGGTTAGTAGACAATATTATTTTGATACTTTAAACACCTACCTATCCAGTCGTCCTAATAAAATTTTAATTTATAATTTACGTATCCTTCCAAATAAGTTACCTACGCTTCTCTATGTATTGAATAAAACTAATTATATTCATTCGTATATCGCATCAGTCAACCAATAATTCATTTTAATAACATCACCTATGTTTTACGTATACTCATAATGAATTTTAATTTTAAAACGATTACCTTTCTTTAACAGAGAATCTGCAAGATGTCGAAGGAGTTAATGAAATAGTAAGAACTATTGAAAATCTCACTGAATTAGAGCAGAAAGATAGGATAATAACCCAGAATCAGTACTTAGAAGAAATAGCTTCAATGACTGGTAAGTTTTTACTATACACTGATGTTTTGAAATTATGCAGAAAAAAACCTTTGCATTTTTACTTACTAATACCAAGAATTAATTACATATTTCGTATTTCTTCTTTGCAGAAGTGAGTGTCAGAACAATAAAAAGAGTAAAAAGGGAAGGTGCAGTAAATGAAGGTGTCTGGAGTACCCCGGGGAAGAAACGTCCACGGAAACCTACTGTGTCTAACCTAGATAACTTTGACATAGATGCTATGCGTAACAAGATAAACGAATTTTATATAGTTAAAAAACAAGTTCCTACACTGAGGACACTGTTGGTGGAGTTAAAAGAAAGTATTGATTTTAACGGATGCAGAGAAACTCTGCGCCGCTTGTTATTAGCTATATAGCTTGTTATAGCCAATGGCTATCAATTTAAAAAGAATAAAAATGAGCGTTCTGTATTAATAGAACGCTATGACATATCTGCTTGGAGACATAGATTTTTAAGAACTATAGCAGGAAAACGTGCAGAAGGCAAGCCATTCATTTATGTAGATGAGACTTATGTCCATAGAAACTACAAGCCTAAGAAGTCATGGCAAGGTCCTTCAACTAGTGGTGCAATTGAAAATGTTTCGACCGGGAAAAGGTACATTATAGTTCATGCAGGATCAGAGAAAGGCCCCGTACCAAACTCTTTCTTAGTGTTTAGTACTAAATCAAAAAATGCTGATTATCACCATGACATGAATGCTGAAAATTTTAATAAATGGCTTAAAGAAAAACTTATACCAAATTTGGAAGAACCAAGTGTAATTATAATGGATAATGCTAGTTACCATTCGGTAATTATAAATAAGGTTCCTAACACACAAACGCGTAAAAGTAATATAAGAGAATGGCTTCGTGATAATGGAATTCAATATGAGGACTACCACACGAAAGCAGAGCTGTTGTGTATTGTAAAACGAAATACGCCTGATCCAAAATATGAAGCTGATGAAATTTTAAATCAATGTGGTCATGAGGTGTTGAGACTTCCACCCTACCATTGTGATCTAAATGCGATTGAGCTTGTGTGGAGTTTGGCAAAACGTAAAGTGGCTAGCAAAAATATTGCAGTTACTACAGCTGCATTAGAAGAGATAATTAAAGATTCATTTGAAAACGTAAGTTCTCAGGATTGGAAGAAAATGACTGATCATGTGATACATATTGAAAATAAATATAAAGAACGTGATAAAATAACAGAAGAAAATTTAGAAAGTTTTATTATAAATGTTAGAGACAGCGAAACTAGTGACAGTGATGAATCTTTTGGCATTGAAATGTTAGAATCTGATTTTGATTATGATGAATAAAACTAAGTTATTATGTGTGGAATATTATCGTATTTTATTTCCCTATTTATTTTCGGATTCTGCCCATATTTACCTCATATACCAACACCTATATATTCCCTAACATAATTTTCTTATACACTCTATATATATGATATTTTTAATAATGAATTGCCAGGTATCAAAGTAGGTTATTCCAATTCTCATAGTATGATTTTAGTGTTGTATTGCATGTATTTTTTAAATTTGCCGCCAATATTCTGGGGCCAGCTTTCGTTAGCCAGACTTTAGGTTGTTGTGAATGTGAGTTCCAATTTTATTGATAGGTAATAAGAAAGGTTATTTTTCTTTGTTGATTATTTTAAGAAGAATTATATAATTATAATTGTTTGTTTTATAATTAAGGTCAACGTGGGGAAGTCCGTATAGTAGGTAAGACCGTCTAGTGGCAATAACTTCTGCTGCTTGTTACGCATCAACTCAAAGCTCTATCGATAAAACAGTGTGTTATACATTAGTTTGACCTACGAATCATAGATGTCGCTATTAGTTTTATTTTTGGAATTTGTCAGCCATATTTTTTTTCATGTTTGCACTCGAACTTGTGGGTTGGCGTCCGTTAGAAAAATAAAAATAAAAGTGGAAAAACGAAGGATATTTAATGTTTCTGCACTTGATGTAAGTAATTTAAAGATCTGTTAAAATACTTTTAGTGTTTAAATGGTTCACATTGCTCTAATTTCGTTATTACAAGCCTGGATAAATTCATAACCTAAAACTGTAAAATTTGGGAAGACCGTCTAGGTGGTTAAGGAAAGTTCGTCATATGCCTTACACGGTCTTACCTTTGTAGCAGAGGCTGTCAACCTTTTTGGTAGATAGTGCTATTAATGTCTTCTTTATGTGTGTTCGATAACTAGACTCTTATTTGCGACGTTTGAACCTTATTAGCTCTTGCTACACTACCGGTAACACTATGGGAGATTAGGTCTGTGCTCTAAAAGTTGTAGGTGCTTATTTGTATCACTATAATTTAATCTATAATATAAAAATGAATCGCAAAATGTGTTGGTAAGCGCATAACTCACCAACGGCTCTACCGATTTCACTAATTCTTTTATCTACTCTGATACTATAATACAAAGATTATAAAATTGAAATCAGAACTCTTATGACAAACAAGTCATAAGAGGTCATCTGGCAACCCTGCCATACAGTGGATACACAACCTGTATTGTTTTCTTCATTAAATAAAATTCTACGTATTTCGAGTTTAAAGTTTGTGCTTAGTGAAGTTTACTGAACTAGGAACCCGTGCTATTGTTATCAGCGCTCAGATCAGCTGCAATTTAGCAGATATCATCAAAGATAAGTTTTAATTTTATACCCACATATTTCTCAAGAACGCTGTCACTTAATATTTTTACACTGTCAAGATCGTTTGACAGCATCAAACATCAATTTGACAAGTGTCAACTTCAATTGACGTTACGGATTTTGCATTCGACAGTGAAAAAGTGTTACCAGTTTATAAAAATATCCTTGAATAGTGGCAAATCCAAATATGTCAGTCTGCTTAAAGTGTAAGAAGGCAATCAAACCCGACGACTTAAAAGCTTGCAGTAATTGCAACGCCGCCTTCCATTATCAGTGCCAGGGAGTGTCTGTCGACAATTTTGCGAGGGAATCTCGGGCTTCTAAGGCCAAATGGAAATGTTGTGATTGCAGAACCACAACTACTACCAAAAGAGGAGATACCTCGTCTTCTCCTTCTCAACTCCTCACCCCAAGCCCGGTATCATTGTGTACCGATACGAACGAGGAACTGAAACAATACATCGACATAAAGCTTGAGGAATCCTTTTCGCGCCTTCTTAAGGAAATTAGACTCGATCTTACAAAGGAAAGCTCAGTCACTCGTAGTAAAATCCAGGAACTAACCGAAAGCCTAAACTATATGTCCACTCAATACGAACACTTAAAGGACGACTTGATTGCTAAGGCCAAGAAGATTGGAGATTTGGAAAGCGAAAATAATACGCTCAAGACCAAAGTGACCGACCTAGGCTCCAGATTGGATCAATTTGAACAGCAATCTCGTGACTGTAACATAGAAGTCCAGTGCGTGCCGGAGCACAAATCAGAGAACATAGGCACCATAGTACGACAACTTACCACAATTGTAGGTTGTTCACTACCGGAACACGAGCTACTTAACTATCACCGCGTGGCTAAAGTAAATCAGGAGTCCAATAGGCCACGGAATATTGTGGTGAAGCTATCTAGCCCCTTGGTTCGTGATAGGATTATAGCTGCGGTTAAGACTTTCAACAAGACTCATCAAAGCGACAAACTTAACTCATCACACTTGGGCATAGCGGGAGATAAAAAGCCAATTTACGTGTCTGAACATTTGTCTTTGTCAAATAAAGAACTGCATGCAGCTGCACGCCGAGTTGCAAGAGAGAAGAGATACCAATTTGTGTGGGTACGAAACGGGCGTATTTTCATAAAAAAGGACATTAGCTCTAATAGTTTATTTATCAAAAATAAGGACATTTTAAACTCTCTGTAATTCTTCTTTTATTGTTGTATTAATCTGTCTGTAGTTTTACTACACCAGTGCATGGGCACTTCACAGAATTCTCCACACAAAAGTAATAGTTTAAATATATTTTACCAAAATGTCCAAGGTCTGAAGACAAAGACACACACTATTTTATCCAACGTACTAAAACAGGAAGCGGATGTTGTTCTTTTGACGGAGTCATGGCTTAACGATACAGTCTTTGATCATGAAATTTTTGATAGCAGATACACTGTATTTAGGCGCGATCGGAGTTCTTCTAGCTCTAACAAAGATGAAGGCGGTGGAGTCGCGATTGCAATATTAAAAAAATATTCTCCAATAAGAAAGCCACACTGGGAGTCAGCCGATGAAGATTTATGGGTTGTTATTAAACTAAAACGTAACAGTTCAGTAATCCCTCTATGTATCTGCTCTGTATACTTACCATCACCGGTCACTGACAGTCGATTGGACACCCTGACAGCAAATCTATCGAATACTATCCAACATAAATTACCCCCAGATTCCATATTGTTAATAGCAGGTGATTTTAATCTTCCTCATTTGTCGTGGCATTTGGACCCAACCGAAAAGTTTTACCTTCCCAACCGTAATGTAAGCGTAACAGAAAGTCTATTAACCAGCATGATCTCTTTCAACGGACTTTACCAAATGAACCCTATTCTTAATTCGAATTCACGCATCTTGGATTTGGTCATAACGAATACTTGTGGCTCTCTCAAAGTTTCCAAGAGTACTTCCCCATTGGTAAAAGAAAACATTCATCACCCTGCATTAGCTATCTCTTTAAAAGTCCACTCACAAAATAACCCTAAAGTAAAAAGAACTCTTGGCTTTAACTTTTTTAAAGCAGATTATGAAAAAATCAATGCAGAGTTACAAGAGATAAATTGGAATGATCAGTTCGGTTCTAATAACAGTATCGATGAAATCATTGCTATATTTTACAATAACATCACCCCAATTATAGCCAAGTACACTCCATTAACTCAAAAAGGAAATAGTGCTTATCCTATCTGGTTTAATCGCTCGCTAATTAAGATGCTAAAGGAGAAAGCACGGGTTCACTCGAGACTCAAAAAATACGCAAACCCTAGGGACTTGCTAACATACCAGACACTCCGCGCTCAGTGTGCTCAGTTACTGAAGGAATGCCTTAATAAATTCAAAACAGAAGCAATATACCTCATTAAAAAAGACCCAAAACTCTTTTGGACATTTGTAAAATCACTCAGATCTAATAGCACTGATATACCTGACGAGATGTGTCTTGACGGCAGGAAAGCTCATGGTGGACAGAGCATCAGCGATCTCTTTTCGGAATATTTTCAATCAATTTACCCTAGACATCAATCGCCACTGACCACTACCCCAACTGAACCAATCAGTAATAATAGATCTCTCAGTACAATTTACCTCTCGGAATCTGAAATCTTAAAAGCTCTTCAACTAATAGATATCAACAAAGGGCCTGGGCCCGATTCCATACCTCCCATTTTTCTGAGGAATTGTTCTGCGCAACTCGTAACACCTCTCCACTACATATTCAACAAATCTCTTTTATGCGGACAGTTTCCATCAAAGTGGAAGTTAGCCCATATTACCCCTATATACAAAAACGGAGTTCAGGCTGATATAGCAAACTACAGGCCTATTTCAATTTTATCAGCCCTGGGAAAACTCTTTGAATCCCTGGTCCAACACCATCTTCATCATCATCTGAGACCGCTGTTCGATAACCACCAGCACGGATTTCTTTCGGGGAGGTCGACCGTGTCGAACCTTCTTGAATATGTTAGTGACATAAATGAAGCTCTTAAGGATAGGCTAGAGGTACACGCCATCTACACTGATTTCTCGAAGGCGTTCGACGTGGTCAACCATGATCTACTACTTCAGAAGCTTGATCATGCCGGAATTTGCGGATCGCTGTTGAGATGGTGCGAATCTTATCTTCGCAACCGTTCGCAGCTTGTGATGGTGAGGGGCTTTGGATCCGCACAAAATATCGTACCATCGGGAGTCCCACAGGGCTCGCACTTGGGACCCCTTTTCTTCCTTGTGTTCATAAACGACTTGTGTAGTAATATCATATCCAACTATCAGATGTTTGCCGATGATCTTAAACTTTACAGAGTTATCCGCAGCCAGGATGATGTAATAGTATTGCAAACGGATATTGATGTTATTGTCAGGTGGTGCACGGAAAATGGTATGATATTAAATTCATCTAAGTGCTGCCACATCAAGTTCACAAGAAGGCAGAACCCCACCACGGCCAAATACTATTTGGATGGCGTTCTTCTCCGAGAGGTCTCGAGTATCCGCGATTTAGGTGTAACGATGGATACCAAATTGGAGTTTCACGAGCACATGGACAAGATTAGCAATAAAGGTGGACAACTGGCCGGATTCGTAATTCGGCAAACGAAGTTTTTCAAGGACCCCGAAATTTCCATTCTACTCTTCAATTGCTATGTCCGGTCTCTCTTAGAATACTGTTGCCAAATCTGGAGTCCTTCTTATGCAGTTCATATCAACCGATTGGAAACACTTCAAAAAAAATTTCTTTACCACCTGTCATATGCACACAATCTTTGCAATCATCTAACTTCATACGACGCTAGACTCACCCATTTTAAAATGTTAACACTCCACAATAGACGTAACATAGCCGACATGGTGTATCTGCACAAGCTAATTAATGGTAAGGTAGATTGTTCCAACTTGATCGCAAAATTAAACGTTGTCATACCGCGCCCTGGCAGTCGCCTCCACAATAGGAAAACGTTCGCGCTTCCCCTCTCTCACTCCAACTACGAACAACATTCGCCACTGTACCGCATGATGTCCTCATATAATAAAATATGTAGCGATTTGGATCTTTTCGATGCAACGTCCGTTACGATAAAGAAATTCTTTTATGACCAGATCTACAGTAATTGACACTCACATCATAACTATGTCGTCACTATTTTGTAAGTAACTATTGTGTCCATTGTGTATCTACTTTTCTTTTTAATGTTTGAAAAACGCATGTAGTGTTCACGTCAAGAAGGACTTTACATCACTTTCTGACATACTGTTTACGTAATACTTATGCCATATGTAACGTCCAGTTTCGTGAGCCAAATAAAAAAAAAAAAAAAAAAAAAAAACATTACGCACAGGCAAAAAAAAAAGTTTTATTACGATACAGGTCTTGTATGGACACCTATATCATAAAATAACTTTTTAATCATAACGATACACCTATACAATCCCCATGTGAACTGAGCCTCTACTTTAAAAAAAAAACGGCCAATTCGGAAGAAAAAAAAAGAAACGCGCATGCGCAATCGATGTTTGCGGCCTTGGCTTGGCGTCAACTTTTTTTTTTACATTTATATTAAACTAAGTTTGGTTTTGTTTATAAAATAAATTAGTTTATGTATTATAGTATGAGAGTAGATAAAGTGAGACGGGACAGTGTATATTCCAATATACGCCTGCCCTAAGTATTTAGAATATTGCTATTACTATTTTATTCATATAAAAACTAGAGGAATTTAAAAGTTCACATTTAGAATCACAAAGAGACGACAAGCTCGGAGTACCGTGCCACATCTGGCAGTAATGTTTTGTGTTAGTTATAGTGCAAAAAAATTAGCCAGTGCTTTAAAACTATTCAAAGAAATAAAGAAATGAAAAAAAAAAAAAAAAACAAGGGTCTCTACAATAGAGTGAAGTTGTTAAAGCAATTAAGCGTTTCTTGGGAAAGGATCCAATGTCCATGCTTAGCACATGGTATTTTAAAAATATTCCGATATTATAATACTTCTAAATTTATCTTGCTTGAACGAATGCAAATATGAAACAATGATATTCATTATTGTTGGAATATATTATTAAGATGACTAAGTGGGTGGATTTGACTTAAATGCCATGATTAGGCACCATATAACTGTAGGTTTATGCGAGTTTGATCCATGGAAATTGGCCGAAAATGCAATAAAAAAATACATGAAATAGAATTCTATCAAAAAAAATAATAATAATCAGAGCTCCGCCGAGATAAGCGCATAGTACTATAATACTTATGTAATTATATCATTAAAATGCATGACCAGCTGGTTAAAATTGGTTAAATTGAGTGTATTCTGTTGGTATATTATTTATAATATTATATGGTATCAATTTGCATGGTTTGATATTCTGTAGAAGGAAAATTAATTACATTGCACGAAGGCATGTTATCATTTAAATATAGTTATATATAAGCTGCACGATAACAAATGCATTGTCCATTGAATTGCACACAAAGGATTTGGCGAGCTCCTGGCGCAGACGCTTACCTGAAAAGGGGCGCAGGGCGCGGGACGCTCAGATTTTGCGTCTCAATAAAAAGTGATTTCTAACGTTTGGTGAGGCCAGTTGGGTTCAGGCATCGCTTCAACGCGCTGGCTACTAGCATTCACACGTTTTGGACGCTGCAGTTTTAAGCAAGTGCAAATATTGTGGATGTGATAAGACAGTGTCTTGAGTCGTGTTTTGAAAACAACGCGCTTCTGAATTGATATTTAGAAGTTCCTAATTACTTTATCATACCTTCCTAACAACATCTATATTCCTTGGATCGCCGTCTTTGGCAAGTTCTTATAGGTAAATTATTGACTGTAAGTCTGGGAGCTGAGACTGGCTTCTGGAGGCGATCCGAATACCTTTATCCCGATCATCTAGGATTCCGTGATCTAGTTGTAGGAAAGTCTAAAAACTAGAGCACTCCCTATTCCACGTAGCTAGTTTCAAGTTTGTTTTCCTTTACACAATTCGCAATACACACATATTTAAAATCACACACATCCATGTTCTTCTTGGTACGAGCTCATGGTCTACAGGTTACACTAGGTTTCTAGCTAGAATGCAGGTATAGACGTTATATTGCGATAGAACCTAGGAATTCTTACGAGAATTATAGTGGTAATTGAGACATTACGTTTGGTGAAAAGTTAATTTGTGCGTTTATTTTGTGTTAATATAATAATTGAAATTGGGGTAATTATACGTTATAATAACGTATTAATTTTGTTATAAATAAATAAGCAGATTATTGTGCTTTTACAGTCGGGTTTTGTTCAAAATAATAGTGACAAGTGTAAACTATAATATAATTTGATTAAAGTTAGTATATTAACAATATACCTAAATCATATACATTGATTAACTCTACTTTACTTCACAAAGTCAGTACATTGAATAAACAAAAGGCTTTATTTATTGAGATCATTAAATTCAGCACATAGTTGCTAATGAGAGACTAATTGACATCTCCGACATATACATGATCTCACTCATTACATCATATCAGCCAAAGCTATACTCATTGAAACATCTGTAGGTAAATTCACTTAGCTCCTGAGTCAATTGGACCAGTATTTGAGCCCAAGTTTGTAATGTGTAGTGACACTAGTTGTTCTGCTGAAGCCTATTTGAGAAATTAAATATCCCATTAATAACTGACAGCCAACCATTGCTGTAAAAGTTTACGATACTGTTGTTGGAATAATAAGACTCAATCATTATCATTTTACCTTCATAATTGCTTCAGTTGAATCATTAATGTCACGAGGTCTAAGGGTCTATCATTTTGTACTGGAGCTGAACGCTAACACGGAAACCTACAGTACACAGTGAAGTCAGTGGAGGTATTACAAGCTAAATTAAATTCATTGTGACGAGTTGAAGGAGAGCTTCATCTGTTGATCAGAGCTATCGATTCTTCGGAATTGATCTAAATCTCGCTTTTCGGAGCTTGAGATAATCTCGCTCTTCGGAGCTTGAGATAATATTGTATGGCAATACACAACAACAAAAAAATATATAATTGATCCGGATCACATATTATAAATCATATATGATATCTACGACAATTAAAGGCCTATAAAAATATAAATACAGCTGAAAAAGACGCCCAAAGAGGCCAAACACATAAAATCAAACTATCACAGACCTATATTTTGAATTTAATACTAATTCATTTGATTCCAAATAAATCCACAGTCTTGTCATCATAATATATATTCCATACATACAGTAAAGTTAAATATACCACGGAGGTGGCAAACAAGCACACAGCTCACCTGAACTGTGAAATCATAATATATATTCCATATATACATTTAAAGTTAAAAGTTGGGATAGAGCATCATACTTTATATACCACTGAGGTGGCGAACAATCGATTTAAATAGACGCTCTTAGCATTTGTTATACGAATATATACATACGGTCAGGAGTCAATATTGAATGTAAATAGATTAGTGAAGTAGGTTTCGACGATAGCAATCTAGACGATCACAGCCAATGTAGCGTAGGGCCGTAGGCCCTAAGTCCCGTTACAAAAGTAGTGTATGACACTGTACATAACTTGGTCTTATAACACTCGTGTGATAATATAAAAAAACTCGTGTTATAAGAACCCTTATTATGCAACAGTATCATAAACTACTATTTTTGTTGTGTTTGTTATTATCGGGAGAAGGTTCTTACGAAAAAATAAAACAGTTGTACAGAAAATTTCAGAAAGTAACTTTTCTTTTTCTCATACAAACTTTTTCTATTATGTGAGAGAAGTTTATGTTTACGTTACGGGATTAGTATTTAGTAGTAGTAGGTAGTAGTAGGAATGGGAATGGGAATGGGAATGAGAATAGGAATAGGAATGGGAATAGTAATGGGAATGGGAACGGGAACAGGAATGGGAACGGAATTGCACGCGGGTGGAAAATATTGCGGTACGAAGTTCGCCGAGACAGCTAGTAAATATTAAATATACGTAGTACATACTTTATAGGTGGCAAGAAAACTAAGATATAGTTTTTCTTTTCAGGGTTATTGAAAGTCATGCCTATTTTTATGGATGTTGATCGCTTTATGACAAGATCTGATATCAAGAGGTTACGGTATCAGAAGTGGCCTTGGCATGAAACCCATTTTATACTAGCAAGAAGTTGCTTTAACTGTGGAAACAAACCCGATTCCAGATTGCCACGTCATTTTACGATCCACGATTTTAATGTAATACGTTTATTACAATTTGAGTTTTTCTGGTGCCCAGCCTGTATCCAGTATACTATATATGACCATTACCCCAACGACAAGTGCCAGTATTGTTAGTTTAGTTTCAACAAATCAAAAATGGTTAGTAATTATAAAAGAAAAACTAACAAAGCGTCGTATTCTAGAGAAACGCTACAAGAAGCAGTAAAAGCTGTAAAAAATGGGAATTTAAGTGGCTATAAAGCTGCTCAAATATATAAGATAGCTGTTGCCCGCGGCTCCGCTCGCGTGGATGTCAGTTATCGCTTAGTGTTGATCCGACGCTATTGAGCATTAAATTCGCCTCTCTACTCAACTTTGTCCTGACTATGTACTCACCTCTGTTCTCGACTTTTACTCGCCTCTATATTCGACTCTCTACTCGACTTTCTACTCGCCTCTATACTTGAATTTATACTCGATTCTCTCCTGACTTCTCTGTTCCCGTCTCTACTCGACTTTGTACTCTTCTCTAAACTCGCCATTCCATTGGGCCTCTCTACTTGCCCTTCCATTCGATTCTCTTTTCGCCTCTCTACTTGAGTCTTCCCACTCGCCTATCTACTCGCACCTCTACTCAACTCTCTATTCGATCTCTACTCGCCACTACATTCATCTTTCCACTCGCCTCTCTACTCAACCCTTTACTGCATTCTCTTGGATCTCTAGTCGCATATCTACGCGCCCCTGTAGTCGACTCTACTCGACTTTCGATCTTTACACGCCTATCCACTCGTACCTATAACAATCTCTACTCGCCTCTCCACTCGCTTCTATATTTGGTTCGTTACTCGACTATGTCCATTCCGAAGCTCTAATTGACCCTTGTACCAAATTTCATGAGGACATCTTAAAAGAAATTCTTAGGTACTATTTATGCCATATTCACCCCCTTTTTTGTGCCAATGAAAAATTATAAGCTTTAATCCCATAGCCCTATTCCGCTTCCCCCCTCCCCCTTCTATCCCCTTTTTCGCGATAAGGGTTAGCCTATGTCCATTTCCAACCTCTAATCCATCTCTATACCAATTTCATCAAGATATCTTCAAAATTGTTAAAACTTACATACGCTTGCCCTATTCCACCCCTTCAAATCTCTGTACCAAATTTCACCAAGATATCATCAAAAATGACAAACTTTCATACTAACTATCCAATCCTTATCCCTCCCCCACCCTTATACCACATTATTCGCGATAAAAGGTAGCATTATGTCCGTTACCAAGCTCTAATTAATCCCTGTACCAAATTTCATCAGGATATCTTCAAAACTGTCAAACTTTCATACCTTATTAAAAAAGCCTCCATTTTCGCGTCAATAGATAGCCTATGTTCTTTCCCAATTCAATCCATCTCTGTACCAATTCTATCTATCATCAGGATGTCTTCAAAACTGGCAAACTTTCATCCCCCTATAACCCCCCCCCCCCCCTTTATCCTCGTCTTTCGCGACAAAAGGTAGCGTATGTTCGTTCCCAAGCTTTAATCTATATCTGTACCAAATTTCATCAGGATATCTTCAAAAAAGACCAACTTTCATCCCAAGACACTGGTCCCCATCTTCAATCCCCCTTTTCGCGATAAAAGGTAGCCTATGTCCGTTCCCAAGCTCTGAACTATCTCTGTACCAAATTTCATCAGGAAATCTTCTAAAACGATAAACTTTTATCCCAAGGCCCTGGTCCCCCCCCCCCCCTTCTTCCCCCCTTTTCGCGATAAAAGGTAGCTTATGTCCGTTCCCAAGCTCTAAACTATCTCTGTACCAAATTTCATCAGGAAATCTTCTAAAACGATAAACTTTTATCCCAAGGCCCTGGTCCCCCCCCTTCTTCCCCCCTTTTCGCGATAAAAGGTAGCTTATGTCCGTTCCCAAGCTCTAAACTATCTCTGTACCAAATTTCATCAAGAAATCTTCAGAAATGACAAACTTTCATACCAAGGCCCTAGTCGGCCCCCCTTCTACCCCCCTTTTCGCAATAAAAGGTAGCCTATATCCGTTTCCAAGCTCTAAACTATCTCTGTACCAAATTTCATCGAGAAATCTTCAAAAATGACAAACTTTCATCCCAAGGCCCTGGTCCCCCCCTTCTACCCCCCTTTTCGCGATAAAAGGTAGCCTATGTCCATTCCCAAGCTTTAATCTACCTCTGTACCAAATTTCATCGAGAAATCTTCAAACTTGACAAACTTTCATCCCAAGGCCCTGGTCCCCCCCTTCTACCCCCCTTTTCGCGATAAAAGGTAGCCTATGTCCATTCCCAAGCTTTAATCTACCTCTGTACCAAATTTCATTAAGACATCTTCAGAAATGACAAACTTTCATAAAAACTTTCATCCCCTATTTCCCCCCCTTAAACCCCCTTTCTCGTGATAAAAGGTAGCCTATGTCCGTTCTCAAGCTCTAATATACCTCTGTACCAAATTTCATCAAGATCGGTTCAGTGGTTTAGGCGTGAAAGCGTAACATACAGACAGACAGACAGACAGACAGACAGAGTTACTTTCGCATTTATAATATTAGTATGGATACCACGGATGACGATCATGGATCATGTTAACAATAAGAGAATTAAATCAAAATCACTAGGAAGAAACACAGCATTGTCGGTAGAAGTAGAAAAGAAAGTAGCATTCTACCTTCACATAATGGAAAAGAATGGCTTTGGATTTAGCAAAACGGAAGTCTTAGAAATGGTTTCACAATATGTTCAGCAAAGCAAATTATCAACGCCATTTACAAATGGTATACCCGGTAATGCATGGTTCATTGCATTCAAAACAAGAAACAATTTGTCTATTAAAAAACCCCAAGCAGTTGAATTCGCGAGAAAGAAGGCTGTGAATCCTTTTATTGTTCATTCGTATTTTGATTTACTAAATAACACATTAACTGATTTAAATTTGTGGGATAAACCTGGTCAAATTTGGAACCTTGATGAGACAAGTTTCTCAAAAGATCCACAGAAAACTAAAATCGTTGGGCTTAAAGGACACGCGGCTACTAGGGTGATAGCCTCACCAGGAAAAGATAACACGACGGTTTTACTTGGAGCCAATGCGGCTGGAGAAAAATTGGCTCCACTGGTAATTTTTAAAGGGAAAAATATGTGGGATGAGTGGACGTCCCCAAAAGCTTATCCGGGAACAACCTATGCTGCCACTACGAATGGATGGATGGAGACCGCCATTTTCGAAAGGTTTTTCAAAAAAACATTTTTGCCAGCAGTAGGAGATACACGCCCTGTTATTCTCATTTATGATGGCCATGCCACTCATGTAGGTTTAAATATAATTGAAGAAGCGCGTAAAAACAACATTACAATATTAAAGTTGCCAGCACACACCAGTCATGTTTTACAGCCCCTTGATATTGCCGTAATGAAATCGTTCAAAGATCGATGGGATCCGTTACTAGTAAAATGGCAACGTTTGAATGTTGGTATCACATTACCAAAGAAAGAGTTTGCTAGGCTTATCGGAGTGGTTTGGTCGGAAATTGATAGCCAAGTGTTAAGAAATGGTTTCCGCAAGGCCGGAATTTTTCCTTTCAACCGTAATTCGATTGAAGAAAAACATTTCGACACGTTGGAGCTACAACAATGGAAAAATCTTCAAGACCTTGGTTTACAAAATGTGCAAAGCCCTCATGTAGGATGTTCTAATTGTGATGCCAAAACGGAGATTAGAGCTACTAAAAATGACCCAAAAACTCTGCTCACATTAGCACTTAATTGCATTACGGAAATAGTTACATCTTCATCTTGTGTATCACACATGCCCGTGAACTCAAATAAATCGATCCAAGTGTTAGAAGACAGAATTGTGACTTTTGAAAAACTCCTATTGATGAAGGTTAAAGCTGGAAACAATGTAAAAACTAAACGTCAAACAGTAGCACCAGGAGCCGAAGTTATAACGCATCAAGATGTTGTTCTCAGAAAAATAGACGAAAAATTAAAACATATTAAAAAAGAATCAACAAAGCCCCGAAAAAGTAACCAATCAGCGCTGCATAAGAAAACCGCCAATTTAAATGTAAAAGGAACACTTGACTCTACCCGTGACAGCGATGCCATTGTTACTTCAAGGTGTTCCGAAAATAGCAACAAGTCTAAGACATCACATGCTGATCTTTCATTACCTGGTTCATCTGGTTTAACGAAGAATTCTTTTGTTAGAGAACACCAAACGCGAAAAATAATAACTGTAACAAAAAAAGGTAAAGGCATTGGGAAAAGTAGTATCAAGATCAAAGAAGGAAGTCAGAAAACAGTAATGAAAACGCGAACACGACGGCAAAAGCGAGCTTATGTATCCTCATCGACCTCGACAAGTGTTTCGGATTGTATGACTATTCATAGCGACTCAGATATTATCGACTTTGACCAAGATCTGAATGAAAGTTTTTCAGAAACTCCAGAAGAGAAAACAATGACCCAAAAAGAGAAAAACAGATCACATACAGCAAATGAAAAGACAGAGGGAGTTGGTTACCGAATAATTAGAAAAAGTGTAGAAAACAAGTTTGATTCAGATAGTAGCTATGAGGATAGATGCGATTTAAAGAACGTCACTGTGGAGAAAACCCAAATAAAGGATTATAGCATTAATGATGAAGTGTTAGTGCGATATTATGATCAAAATAAATGGACATACTACGCTGGCTATGTAGAAGAGGTAAAACCTGGAGATGATGACGTGTATTATAAGATAAGATATTACAAAACTGTTAAAAAACCATTGAAGTTTATTGTAACAAAAAAAATTGATCGTGATGTTGTGCCCAGCATAAACATATTAAAAAAAATACGCTTGCATGCTGATCCAAGCTATCCCAAAGAATTTAAATTGTCTAATGATGAAGACGACATTTATTTTATGTAACTACCTACTACTTTTATTTTTTTTATTTTCGATCTCGTGTAGGTTATATTTTATACTACAATTACATACTAAACATGTGTCATATAGGACTTTGTATGGCTAACCGCAAACTGGAACCGTGTCCCGTTTTTTGTTGTTTTTTTAGTGTTATAAGCACAATATTTTAGAATTTATACAATTGGTCTTAATTACATTTTGAGTAGTTTATTTACTAAGTAAGTACTAAACATGTGCCTTAAAGGCCTTTGTAGGGTAAACCGTAAACTTGTCCAGACTTTATTGTTGATTTTTTAGTGCATTATGCACAACATATTAGAGATTACCGTAAAATGAGGCTACTTTGCTCCGTGAAGGTAAATATGCACCAAATTTAAAAAAAGATTATTTCGATCAAATCTCCAAAACTCCAAGGAAATTGAAATATTTTTAAACGTATCCGATAAAAGTTTTATAATATTGGCAACACTAAATATGAACTTCCGGTTTCCGCCATTTCTTTTCTTTGATAACAGCCATTGTTTTGTAGTTAGTGTTTTGTTAAAAAAATAATAGTCTACAAAAAGCCACCTCCATCGACGAATCTACTTGGATATTTGAGGTAAGGAGGGTTTAATGTAATCGGGTATGTAATTAGCTAACGTTTTCAGGTAATATTTAGTCGATGTGTAGATTTATTTGAGATTCTAACCTCTTTTACTTTCACGTTCCTACTTTGCACCACGTTTGGGGATATTTTGCTCCTGGAGCAAAGTTACAAATTGTGTATTTGAATATTTAATATTTTAACTGCTTCATAGCGCATAGTGAATTCAAATAATTATTTTTTATAGGAAATATGCCACGTAAATATGTTAAGAAAGTACCTACAAGAAATTATAAAAAATATTCACAAGAGACTCTTGAGATTGTCTAGCAGCAATTGAAAACAAAGAATTTAGTCAAAGAAAGGCCAGTGAAATATATGGGATTCTAAGAAGGACTATAATAAATCAACTAAGACATTTAAGACGCAATGAAACACCAAGGCCACCAGGAGCACCTACTACATTTACAGTTGAAGAAGAAAAAATATTCGTATCATGCATACAAAAATTAAGCGAGCATGGTTTTCCTCTTACAAGCTACGATTTGCGCATGGTAATAAAATCTTATCTGGACAGAATTGGGAGGAGAGTTTCTAAGTTCAAAAATAATTGCCCAGGATCGGAATGGGTATCGAGTTTTTTGAAAAGGAATGCCGAATTATCACAGCGGCTTGCTGCTAATATAAAACGCAGTAGAGCTGGCATTGATCGAGACACCCTCATAGATTATATCCAAAATTTAGCAGAGGTGGTAATAGATGTTCCACCAGAGAACATATGGAATTATGACGAAACGAATTTGTGTGATGACCCTGGGCAAAAAAGATACTGACGAGGAGAGGCACCAAATACCCCGAAGTTATAAGAGATACATCCAAAAGTTCTACATCGATCATGTTTGCTGGAAGTGCTGAAGGAGAATTACTTCCGCCATACGTTGTGTACAGATCTAAGCAGCTGTGGAATACTTGGACAGAAAATGGGCCAAAAAATACTCGCTACAATTGTAGCCCTTCCGGTTGGTTCGACATGAATATTTTCAATGACTGGTTTTTCTCACTTGTCTTGCCAAAGCTCAAAAAACAGGAAGGCCCTAAAGTCCTCATAGGCGACAATCTATCGTCACATATTTCGGTGGATGTTCTTAAGGCCTGCAAAGAAAATAACATAAGGTTCGTGTGCCTTCCTCCGAACAGCACCCACTTGACGCAGCCACTTGATGTCGCTTTCTTTCATCCAATGAAAGTTGCATGGCGGAAAATTCTAACGACATGGAAGACGACGTACAAAAATCAACATAATTCCGGGAAGAAGTGTCACTGAACTGATAGATACTCCACAGGATGACAAGGAAAACGAGGAACCATGTTTTGAAGTTGAAGCCCAGGCCTCAACTTCAGAACCTCGTCATACGAGAATACACAGTGACAGTACATATGCCGAGAGTGAAATATCTCTTCATGACTCTTCAAACGACGGTACAATGAACGATATGCTGGAGACGATGTCAGAAGAAGAGACAAACTTGGATAATGTCACCGAAAGTTCTAAAACGAAAAATCTAAAACCACTCATTAAGACCGAAGGAGAATATGTAGCTTTCACGTACGAAGGGGAGATTTTCCCAGGTGTCATAACAAAAATGAATGATATTGGACCTTACATATCCTCTATGAAAAGATCTCTCAAATATTGGAAATGGCCAAAACCAAAGGATGAGATCCAATATAATTGGAAAGAAGTTCTGGGATGTATATCTGCACCAAAGAAAATTGGTCGTCGTGAGTTTTATACTGTTCCTGAACTCGATCAAATTTGGGGGATCTAAGATCTCAAAAATAATTAGAAATATCCCTATTTATTAGTAACTTAAAGAAAAATGTATACGATTACCTATTTTAAGGTTTTGCAAGGTATTTTTAGTTTTTTTAAATGTGATTTGTCATGGCTGTAATTGCTTGGTGGTAACAAGCTAAATATTTTTGTTTTCTAAAAGTTTATATGATTCTTGATAGATGTTGCCTTTGGTGGTTTTAATAGTTTATTACATTATTAAGAGAAAATGATTCTGAGACTGATTTAACTGATAGTATGTACAATTAAACAAGTTCCTTCATTATAAATTTAGAGTTTTATTTTGTTCAAACCATATAAATAAGACGAGAAACACATAATTTGCTGTCTTATTATTATGTTTGGAGCATATTAACAGCTGAGGCTGTTAACTTTGCTACTTTCTCAAAAATGTGCCTTTTTTTAGTGCAAGTTAAATGTAGGAGCAATGTTTCCGAAAGGGTGGATAACATTGCTCCATTAATAAATTTAAAAAAAAATTAATGAAAATCAAAGTATACCACTATTTTTGTCATTGAGATATTAGAGCCAGAATGTTATATAAGCTGTGGAAATATTGACAAAAGCCTTAACAAAAAGGGATTTTACTTTAGTCACACTTTTCAAAATTTGGAGCAAAAAAGGGGGCAAAGTAGCCTCATTTTACGGTATACTATTGTTTTTAATTACATTTTGAGCAGATTATAAGTACTTAAGTATAATATGCTTAATGTATAAATATATAATGTGTGATTTTTGTAAGACTTTACAAAAGAAATAAGACTGATTAAGTAGATCTCTTATAGTGTCTAGGTGGATGTGTTCTTAACTGTAGAAATATTGTTATAACTAGTTGTTTTCTATTACTTAGAAACATTAAACATCTTTTCTTTTTATTTGTGTTTAATTCTATTAAAAACCTATTTTAAAACTATTATCGTAATTATGTGTGAAAATGTTTACGACCTCTTACGGCCATGATATGCCGGAGTTACCCAAAAAATTAAAACGTATTGTTGTTTTTTAAACGCTGCCTTATAGACAAGTGCGTAAAACACATATTTGAACGTCGTTTCATGCACTTTCGTTTCAAACTGTTTTCATACATATTACTTTACGTATTTAGATTTTATGACTACCAGACGGTCTTGCCTCGAACAGCATGGGAAGTCCGTCTAATGGCCAAGTTTTAAAAATTATATACAAATTATAATTAATGACCACTAAATCCATTTTTGAACCTTTACATAGACAAAGAGTTAGTTTTCACATTATATCAGACCATAATTATTGCGCTAGAATACATATTTCGATTCGATAATTCTGATTGAATGCAAATGCCAGGAAAATACCCACGTTGACCTTATTTCTTTCTTTTTCTTAGATTAAGTTGTGTTGATTGATTGATTGATTATTATTTACTGCCAATATACCTAGTTGATTGTTACCAAAGAAAAGGACAATACATAATAACTAAATTTCTACGAGTTTTTTTACTCTAAAATCCAAAAATCCTGACATTTTCCAAGTCCGGCCGGACTCCTGACAGTGACCAAAAAATCCTGACATGTCAGGACAAATCCTGACGTACGGCAACCCTACTATCGACTCACTTAAGACTTATATTAGATTGAATCCGTTTGAGTGCCATTTTAGTCATTAATATAGTTCCATAACTTTAATACTTACAGACATTCTCATACAGTTTCACTTACCCCTGATAAGGGTAAGTGAAACAAAACCAGTCTTCTTTTATTTGGAAATTTCGTCGTTAATTGTACGACTAGAGGGCTCGACACTCATGTAATAATAAAGCTGATTAAATGAACAGTATTTACCATCTATCCCTATCTGAAATAAGACTTTTCTTAATCGGCTAGAGTTTGGTTTATAAAATAAAAATAAAGTATGTTTCACTTACTCCACCTGGCCTTGATTAAGTTTAAAAGAAGATTTTTTTATTTTTGTCATATTTTTTTCTTCTGGCAGGCTGTTGATTGTGATCTCAAAATAAAACATAATATAGCTTTCACGATCAAATTTATGTACTTACATTGTGTGTCACAATGACTCATGATTGGTATATACATTTGTAAAATATGATTAGTATTCTAGGGTTAAGTGTCGATGGTGTGGATGTCTGTCTTCTGGTTCTTAGCTACATCCTCACCAATTTTCAACCAAATCGCTATAGCCGTTCTTGAGTTATAAGTAGTGTAACTAACACGACTTTGTTTTATATATATAGATTAGTCTTTCAAGAATATTCTTGTTACAGTTTTTAAGTTAAATTTTATATTATTGCAAAATGTTCGCAAGGTTATCTTATCACAAGATAACAAATAACTTTCTTTTTTGAAGATTTTATGGCCTTGTAACGAGACGTTTAGGACCAGTGTTGCCAGATTGGATTTTAGTAAGTCGCTAGATTGCCACCAGAAAATCGCTAGTTATAGTGAATTTATTGATACAAAAAGTCGCCAACTGTCGCTAAGAAATATAAGATATTGGTGTTAATTCGGCATGTCCACCCGATTAAACTAAACTAAACTAAAAAATATCTTATTTTAGTTTAATTCAACGCTTTGTCTATTCGGTTTGGCCACCGAACTAAAAATAGTGCATGCATTTTTAGTCAAGGTCACACGACTAAATTGAATAAACCCTTTTTAATCTGTGAATTCAATGAACGAATGACAACGTCCTTAGAGAAAGAAAGTAGGCCGTCTAAGCTGTAAATTATGGTAAATTAGTACAATCACATTAAGATGTTGTTGAAGTGTGAGAGAGACAACTTAACTTCTTGTCAAAAAACATGTGTTCAAACGTGACCGTAAATTAAACCTCTGAAAAAGTAAACAAACCAAAACAACAAACTTGGCGGCATGGTAATGGGAATATTACGTGAAAAGAGGAAAAATAAATAAGTATGTCACAATCACAAAAAAATCCTCTTCGATTAATCTAGGGTGATTTTCAAGTATCTCCAACAGGAACTTGGCCGGTGATGACGGGACCTTAAAGAATTTTCTAAATTTGCGGTCGGCCATCTAAAATAGATTTGATGCATCCCTCGACCGAAGCAACCTGGCCCGTTTTCCCGATTTCTGTAAAACAAATAAATTTCTAACCTTAAAATAAATTTCAAACCAACCTTTATGATATTTGTTAATTTTTCAATTATTTTTATTGTTACACAATTTTTACATATATTACAGTTGTATTGGCAAAAATTAAATTAAATTAATAAAGTTACTATATATACACAATACTAAATATAATGTAAAAAATAAAACTAAAAGTTAAAATTCGTGTTGTCGTGGAATTCATCCACATCGCATGCCTCTTGTGGTAGCGTTCCCAGAAGACTAGCAGCATTGCCACGTTGTATGGCAATACTTAATCTCTGACCTGAAAAGAGGCCAGCCTTCTGGTCACGAGAAGCGTCAACCATACGTTTCACAATCTCCCTGAAGAGATTGCGGGCGCTCGGACCCCAAGGCCCAAACGTTTCGACTCCAAACGGCACAAATTCATAATCTCCAATAAGATTGGAGTATTTGCGCCGCACAGCCTCTGCAGAAGCTGCAGCTGCACCGGCACAGCCAGCCGTGCCAGGTATATGGGTAGGGGCAATGGTGTCGACGCATGTTGCGTCCCACACCAGAGTCCTACCCATTTTCCAAAGCATTATTGACATACCATCCAGTCTCTTGCCATCGTCGCGCGCTAAACCGTTTGGTTCAAGCACAGCTGGCACACCAGCAATGACAAGAGCACGGCGGATTATGTCGTTGAGGCTGGCGTGCCGTGGAATTCGCTCCGCGCCCCTGCAGCATGACAGGCCATGGTGTCCGAGTCGGTCAACTGCTTCTCCACAATGGCATTGATGCTGAATTTTTTACTGCTAGGTCACTTTTAAACAAATAAACATATATTTAGTTGATAAATTTTCATATTTACCTTTTTTGCTCCTCGAAAAAAGCAGCCACAACGCATACGTTCATTTTTCTGTAATTTAAAAATTTCAACCAGCACAAACAATCAGCAGAACAAGGTTTAGTTTAGTTTAATCGTGACCAAAAATATGGCCACTAAAATAAGTCGGATTAGAGTTTGACAGGAATAAAATTTTGCCTTACCGAATAGCAAAATGAAAGTTTTCACTAAATTGAATTCAACTAAATTAAAAATAGTTTAGTCCTGTCAAATTAAGTTAGTTGGTGCTTTCCCGAATACGAAACCGCAATTTGACGTGACTAAACTAATTATAGTTTAGTTTAGTCGGAATTTTGCCAAACCGAATCGACGTCATTGGTGTCGATTCGGGTTGGCAAAATTCCGACTAAACTAAACTATAATTAGTTTAGGGCCGGTTTTTCAATCGCCAGATAAAACGTCAGATAGCTATCTAGTTGATAATATTATCTGACATTTTAACAATCGAATAAAATATTCTAATTTTTCAATGCACAGATAGCGGTCAGATAACTAACCACCTGATTTTTGTAACTAGCTTCACACTAAATCAGCTAGAGCAGGACGCACTTATGAACATTTACAGATTTTAAAAAGAGACAGCCTGCTTTCGCCGCAGTGACAGCGGGTGTCTCGATTTGACAGTATTCATGTGTTGTGATTTTCAATTTCTCTTCTTGCAAAAGCCATACATAAACGAAAAGTTGAATTTCTCTTCTTTTGTGTGATTTCGGTTTTAATAATGGATACAAAGAAACGGGAACGGGCAACAAATTTTAAGCAAAGTGAAGTCAGAGTTTTAACTGAACTAGTAACGAAATATCGCGGGATCATTGAAAATAAAAAGACCGACGCTGTTACAAACAAGGACAAGGAAGCTACCTGGAACAAAATAGCGTCAGCCTTTAATGCCACTACAGGTGGTACTCCGCGAAATTCAAAGAATTTAAAACTAAAATACGAGTCTATTAAAAAGGAGACGAAGAAGAGTATGGCGAAGCATCGCCAAGAGCTCTATAGAACGGGCGGGGGGCCTTCTTCAGGAGCAGACTTAACTGAAGTTCAGGAGAAGATTTTGGCGATATGTTCCAATATCACAGGGTTAGATGCTCGAAACGACAGCGACAGTATTCCAGGTATGACACAAAATTACTTTTCCTGCATGCATGACTGAGACATACATACAAAGGCACTCATTATTATCAGCTATTTTTAACTTTTTGGGAACTGTAATTTAAATATTTATTTATTGTTTTCAGCACCGCCAGTTCCTACAAAAGCTCTCAAAGAAGAAACGTTGCCTCATCAATTGTTGGACGAGTTAATAATTGTGCCAAGTGATGACACGCCAATGTCTTCAGGTATAGTGATAAATTATACCTAATTATGATTTGTATTTTATGTGTTCCCGCAAATGATCTATTTTTTAATGAACCATGCGTTAATGTGAATTTTTGTTTAAGGTGAAAATGACATTAGTGATGGCCAAATTTTAGAAGGGGATTCAGCAGTCCAATGTTCTGATAATGGTAGGTTTACATTGTTTACTATTTTTTATACTACAATGTAATGGCACAAGCAGCTCATTCACCACATGGTAAGAGCCTTATCTACCCATGGAAAGAGGCAATGTTAAAATTACTTTTAAACACTGTATCTTGCATCCAAATAAATACTGTCTGGCACTGATCGCTAGTTTCAACTTTTTTGTACCAAGTGTCTGTATGTTGTTATATAACTTGGTACAGTTTTTGTAATTAAAACTTTTTAATTTTAGACCAAGGCGCTTTGGATGCTGATCAACCTGAGCAGGATGATATTATACAAACTGATAATGGTGAGTGTTATTCTAATCTGCTTATCAAGTTACCCTGTCTGTTTTAGACAGCCTCTGTGGTGTGGCAACGCGGCCGCTACGCAAGAGGCATGAATATGGGTATTTGTAGTGGTCTGGTTGTGACTCGAAGAACTCTGAGTCATACAAACATGTATGACACGTCGTTATATAGGGAAAATGGGTGCAATGGCCCATACAGAAGGGCTGATCACCCGCCCTTCAACAGTGTCCCCACTGGCATTAGTAGTACCCTGTCTGTTAATTATAACTAATAATAAAAATAAAAATAAAAACCTATATTTTCAGCAAACAATTGGTCATCATGGAAGCCAAAATATTTGAAAACGAAAATGAACCCCATTTTAAGAAATACCAATCCAACCAAAGCAGGCGTCACAGCAACATTAGATAAGCTAACGAAAGCTCGCTTAGAATTAGTACAGTTGCAAAAAGAACACACATTAAAAGAACATGCCTTTGTGGAAGAGGAACACAATCTAAAAATGGTTCATCTACTCAATGATGAAAAAAGAAAACAAGAGCTGCATGAAATCCTTGTTCGTCAGTTGAATAAGGAAAATTACCAAACCACATATAATGTTTTAAGTAATATGAAAATGTAAATTAAAGATGACTTTAAAATAAAAGTTGAATTATATGATATACATTTTTATTTTCATGAAAACCCTATATGTAATAATATAGGTCTGTTCAGTCAAGATTGCTGGTTTATTAGATTTTCAAAATATTCTAACATAGAGTCCCTTGTGCTATTGGGTAGACGTTCTGGTTCTGAATGTTCAATAGTAGGGCCAAATTGAAGTTCTTCGGGTATGTGGACTTCAGGGTCCAATGATGGCTCACTCTCATTTGAACTTCTGGCCAGATTGTGTAAAATTGCTGTTGCGACAATAATGTCTTGAGCAAGTGGGATTTGGCACCGCAGTCCTATACTTAAAATAGGAAATCTCCTTTTCCAAACTCCAAAACATCTCTATCACATTACGAGTTCGTATATGAGATTCATTATATAACCTTTCCACTCCTGTCTGAGGATCGCTTAGTGGAGTCAATAAATAATTGTTTAAAAAATATCCACTATCTCCTAAAATTATTGCATTCTGGAATTTGTTACTGTCCAATTGAAATTTGGCTCCAGAATTTGAAAATATCAAGCTGTCGTGTGTTGATCCAGGCCATCTTGTAACTATATCTTCAAATTTAAGGTCGCTTGTGCACATAGCCTGAACATTTAATGAGAAGAAACCTTTTCTATTTCTGTAGTCTTCTGCACTAGGCCCACCTAAAAAGAACAATAAAGTGTTAATTATGCTTGTTTATATGGTGGAAGAATTGATACCTTGTTCATACTCCTTTTCATTTTATCCTCTATGAATATTTGCATTTCTATTATGATATGTTAACCCTCAACTAGCAGGTCCAAGAATGGCTATAAAAATGTAATAGGAACAATGAAGAGAAAATGAACTTGTATTTAAGTAGGCACACAAACTTACCTGGAGATTTTATTTTGATATGAGTACAGTCTAATGCAGCAATTACCCTTGGAAATCGAGCAATGTTGTAAAATCCTTCCTGTACCAATATCATTTCGTCTCTGTTACCAGGCAATTTAATAAACTCAGGACGAAGAGAGGCGATTGCTTCAGTAACCCTTTTTATTATTTTATATGCAGTTGAATTGTGTATTCCAGCAAAATCACCAATGGTGATGTAGAAACTACCACAAGCGTAGAACCGCAGAGTCAGCAGTAATTGCTGTAAAGGTGGGATGGATTGGTTTCTGCAAAATAAATGATATATAGTTGTAAGCTATACTTTCTTTGGTCAAGTAGAATCGGGTGTGTAGTAAGTAAATATAATGTAAAAATAATTTAAAGCTTTCTTTTCTCGTGAGAGGATTCTGAGTATAGTTGTTCTGTCAAAGTTATGAGACATCATTGATTAGGAAGGAATTCATTCTTACCTATTTGTTATGTTGGCTATTTTACTTTCAATTAACGTTAATAATTGTTCCACTGTGTATTTTTGAAGACGAAATCGCCTGTGAAAGTTTATGTCGTTCCATTGAGCCATATGATCGGGCCGTTCTCTTACGACTCTTTCTTTCCTATCTGGATTTAGGTAGTTTAATACTGTATAATCTTCTTCAATCACTAAATCATCGATAGCATCAAAAAAATCCATGCTGAAAATACCTATTTTAAACGTACACGGTACAAACGGCGCGCGTAAATGATGACAGAAACGTCAAATAAGTCCATAGATAGTCGCTAACTGGGGTCCGAACGGCCAGATAAATTTATCAGCCAGTTAGAGAGTTTATCAATCAGTTAAAGCTTATTGTAGTGGTTGAAAAATTGAGATTCTTGTTAACTGTAGAATAAATCCTATCTGGTTGTTTAACTGAGCATTGAAAAATCGGCCCTTAGTCACGTCAAATTGCGGTTTCTTATTCGGGAAAACACCAACTAACTTATTTTGACAGGACTAAACTATTTTTAGTTTAGTCGAATTCAATTTAGTGAAATCCTCCATTTTGCTATTCGGTAAGGCAAAATTTTATTCCTGTCAAACTAAAATCCGACTTATTTTAGTGGCCATATTTTTGGTCGCGATTAAACTAAACTAAACCTTGTTCTGCTGAATGTTTGTGCTGGTTGAAATTTTTAAATTACAGAAAAATGAACGTATGCGTTGTGGCTGCTTTTTTCGAGGAGCAAGAAAGGTAAATAAGAAAATTTATCAACTAAATATGTGTTTATTTGTTCAAAACTGACCTAGCAGTAAAAAATTACGCATCAATGTCATTGTGGAGAAGCAGTTGACCGACTTGGACACCATGGCCTGTCATGCTGCAGGAGCGCGGGGCGAATTCCACGGCACGCCAGCCTCGACGACATAATCCGCCGTGCTCTTGTCATTGCTGGTATGCCAGCTGTGCTTGAACCAAACGGTTTGGCGCGCGACGATGGCAAGAGACTGGATGGTATGCCAATAATGCCTTGGAAAATGGGTAGGACTCTGGTGTGGGACGCAACATGCGTCGACACCATTGCCCCTACTCGTATAACTGGCACTGCTAGCTGTGCCGGTGCCGCTGCAGCTTCTGCAGAGGCTGTTAAGCGGCGTAAATACTTCAATCTTATTGGAGATTATGAATGTGTGCCGTTTGGAGTCAAAACGTTTGGGCCTTGGGGTCCGAGCGCCCGCAATCTCTTCAGGGAGATTGCGAAATGTATGGCTGATGGCCTCTTTTCAGGTCAGAGATTAAGTATTGCCATACAACGTGGCAATGCTGCTAGTCTTCTGGGAACGCTACCAAAAGAGGCATGCGATGCGGATGAATTCCACGACGCATTTTAACTTTTAGTTTTAGTTTTTTTATTATATTTAGTATTGTGTATATATAGTAACTTTATTAATTTAATTTAATATTTGCCAATACATCTGTAATATATGTAAAAATTGTGGAACAATAAAAATAATTGAAAAATTAAATATTAACATAAAGGTTGGGTTTGAAATTTATTTTAAGGTTAGAAATTTATTTGTTTTACAGAAATCGGGAAGAACGGGCCAGGCTTTGCTTCGGTCGAAGGATGCATCAAATCCGTTTGAGATGGCCGACCGTAAATTTAGAAAATTCTTTAGGGTCATCAGCGGCCGAGTTCCTGTTGGAGATACTTGAAAATCACCTTAAATTAAGCGAAGAGGATTTTTTTGTGAATGTGACATACACACACATACACATACATTGTTTATTTTTTTTATTTATATTTCCTCTTTTCACGTAATATTCACATAACCATGCCGCCAAGTTTGTTGTTTTGGTTTCTTATTTTTTCAGAGGTTTAATTTACGGTCACGTTTGAATTTGAACACGTTTTTTGACAAGAAGTTAAGTTGTCTCTCTCACACTTCAACAACAAGGACGTTGTCATTCGTTCATTGAATTCACAGATTAAAAAGGGTTTATTCAATTTAGTCGTGTGACCTTGACTAAAAATGCATGCACTATTTTTAGTTCGGTGGCCAAACCGAATAGACAAAGCGTTGAACTAAACTAAAATAAGAGAATTTTTAGTTTAGTTTAGTTTAATCGGGTGGACATGCCGAATTAACACCATTGATGCTAATTCTGTCGTGACACAAACTAACTAAAATGAGCTAAAAATCTTTAAAAGTTAGTTTAGTCCTGTCAAAATGTCGTTTCGTATTCTGAGAACACACAACTAACTTAAAATTAGCATGACACAACCAAAATTAGAGAAAGTACTCAACTGTCATTTTTGGTTAAACGGTATTCTGTTGTACGTTTTAAATGACAAATATGCACTAAAATTAGAAATTTAAAACAAAAATTAGACGTCATATAAAATACTGCCCAATAAATTTGAACAATGTTCTATAAACGTTTAAAGCTCTATAAATCTTCGATTGATTTGGATTTTATAAATAACTAGCTGACCCCGCGAACTTGCCAGGTAGGTACGTAGACCGAGAAAAACTGTATTTGCTTAGGTATGACTGAGAAATATCACAGTTTGTTTACTATTTAATCAATAATATGTACTAATTATCATTTGTCGGCATTCTAAAGACTTATAAAGATAAGTTTTTACAGATTTCATGTTGTCAGATTGTCAAATTTTATGTAAAGTATAGACTGCGCAAAAGTCTCTAAAAGTAGCTAAAATATTTTTGGTCGCTAAATAACAAATTTAACTCGCTAGACAACTGTAAAACCCGCTAGATATACCGACAAAGTCGCTAAAGTGGCAACACTGTTTAGGACACATCTTCATTTATATGTCTTCATTTTTTGATGATGATGATTATGGATTAATGATATTAATGACGATCATGATGACGATCAATGAGATGATTACTGGCTCAGTGAAGTTGTGGGCCTTTACTAGAAGCTTCCTAGGGAGATTTGGCTCGAACACGAAAAGTCACAATTTACTGTAATATGCGATTTCCATACACTTGTGTGCGTTGTTCAAGACGTTATGACTAAAAATCCACCATTTTTACACATAAAAACTCGATTTCACAACAATTTCGGAAAAGAAAATAGCACAACGATGTGACACTCCTCGTTTTCCCGCCAAAACTCGAGAACAAAACATTTTAACAGCAACACTAAAATAGTGTGGTCTGGAAGGTTACAAAGAGTATATAATAATAATATGTCGCCGTCATCTAGCTTAATCAGCCGTTCAATAATCTGCCTAGGCAGTTAACTAAACGGCGCCATTCAATTAACGGCCTGAATTATATTCCATCGTTTCGTTTATTACATCATTTAGCAACCTGGCTGACTAATGCTTAGGCCAATCGTAAAATGGGGCACATATACTTACATCTTTAAATCCCCGAGGGGTAGACAGAGGTGTATTCACAGCTAATTAGTGATAGGTTTATTGTGATAGCTGCGCAATCCGTCTTAGTTAGGTTAGGTTAGAAGACTAATGCGGGAGCGGAACGGAGCGTACCTCCCGCATTAAGCCTTCGTGGTTATTTTTTTTATAACCATGCAAAAATAAGTAATTTTTCTAACTGTTTAATTAAATGGCTAGGCAAGTAGTTAAACGTCATCGATCCAAGCTATTTGCCTAGCCGTTTAATTAAATGGCTGTACACCATTCAGACCGTTAATTGGATTTCGGCGTTTAGTTAACTGCCTAGGCAGTCAATTGAACGGCTGATTAAGCTAGTTGGCGGAGACATATACAGGATGGAAAATTTTAACCTTACCGGTTACCTATCTTAATCCCGAATTTTAACATTCCGAATATCATAATCCAGAAAACGTTTGGCCAATTTTTCATAATCCCGGTTTTTCAAATTCCGAAGTTTTATTTTCCATATAATCGCAACTCCGAATTTAATTTGCCCATTTATTCATTTGTACGACGTTTTATAATCCAGACGAAAGAGTTCCAGACACACGAAATCTAAATGCACAAAATCCAGATGACCGTAATCCATATGCACGAAAGCCCAATTTTTAAAACACAAATTTTTGAAATGCAATTAATTGATATCCAGTTAATTGATATCCAGACAAACAATATCCAGATTTCTAAACCTAAAAGTAAACCTCATATGGCGTCTACTAACTACAATTGGAGACCTACTGAACAAAACACACGTTGCCTTAAAAAATATATGTATGCATGAAAGCAAACAAGCATGCATGCAGGCAAGCTGGCAATCAAACCGGCAAGCATGCAGGCATGCAGTCATGCATGCATGCAGGCAAGCAGGCAAGCATGCAGGCAAGCAGGCAAGCATTAGTGTTGCTCTTCTCCGGCGCTGCGGGAAGTGCAGTCCTTCCGCCCTTGCGTAACAAAGTTCGGGCACCCATGCTCGCTTCCGCAGCCCTCCGCGGGTGTGCGTTGTTTTACAGACAATTGTTTAATATAATTTCGTATAACAGAAAATGTTTCGCATAATTTCGTTTCATAGAATAATCAATATAATCATTATATTTAATGAATATAATTTTAAATCATTGAATTTTGTTTCATATAAAGTTAAACATTAGAATAATCATTTCATAGAATATCAAATCAACTTTTCTTAATCATTATATTGTTTATTTAATAGAAACTTATTACAAAGAAAAACATATTATCATATGTATGGTTTTTATGAACTAAACAATTGATGCGTCTACAAGGTCGACGGAGCCCCGCTACGCGGGGCTCCTACTTCTGGGTGGTTTATAAAAAAATAACCACGAAGGCCTAATGCGGGAGCTTCGCTACGCTCCGCTCCCGCATTAGCCTTCTAACCTAACCTATCCGAGTCGGGGTAATCTGAGTCGGGGTGTTAAAATTGTAAATGTTACAGTTAAAAATGTGATTTGGAACATTATAAAGGTGGTTTAATATTCTTTAAAAATAATTCTACAGCTTGATAAGTTTGTTAAACAAAAAAATTTGATTAAAAATTGTGTTTCTGTGAAATATGTTTCATTGTAGGAAATTGTTTTTGAAACAATAATATTCGAAATAAAAATATAAGAACCAAATATTATATGAAGCATTTTCTGTGAAACGAAATTCTATGAAATTTCTTTCTACGAAATAAGGGGCTCCCCCTCCCTCCGCGCCTCCGGTTCTTAAATAACACTCTAGAGTGTTATGGGCAGACAAGTACCACGGCGAGTCGGGTCGGGTGTGGTACGCAGTGTTCACGAGCTCGCTTTCCTGATTCATTGATTATACCTGCATACAAAACTGTTTATGCATGACATGGAAAACAATAATTTAAACAAAATTATATTATATTTATAAGTCTTCAGGCTTTCATTATATTAAGTGAAATTATTTATGTCTTAAGTGAACGTTAGATTTTTTATTATTATATCAACCATTACACACCCTAAATGAATCGTATAAATTTACTGATTTTTACTATACCTGTATATAGTTTAGCTGGAACACGATTTGTATGGGAACCAAATAAAAAGATTATGAAAATTTGGTAATAGTGTATTTGGAAAATGGTACGATGGGAAACAAAAAAAAATATTCTGAGAATCTGGTATAACTATATTTGGATTATGACAATATGGAAAACAAAAAAATACTATTTGAAAATTTGGTTTTAGTGCACCTGGAAATTGATTCATCTGGGAAATGAAAAACGGAATTATAGAAAGTTGTCATTCATTACATCTGTCTTTTAAAAGTTCTACCAACCGTTTTCGGGGTTTTAAGATTCGGGTAACAGAAATTCGATATTTCAATAGGTTACCAACCTTACCTGGAGTGGAAGTACTCTAAATACCGGAGATAGCGAATTTCGCTCAAAGGAAACATTCCTTTATTTTTAAAAAGAAATTGACCGGAATTCAAAATTTTTCGAAAATTCGCTAGCTACACCTGGTAACCGAACCGACTAAAATCTGAAAAAATAACAATTTCTATTTTTATGACATCCATCGTCAGGGTCAATCATAAGGATCAAATCTCTCTAACAAACATGATAAATTAAATGAAAGGATATCCTTGAAATCTTAACTTATAAATTAAATTTGACAAAATAAAGCACTAACTCAAAGGCTCATCTGATATCATACTAACTATAAAATTCGACATTTAATTAAAAATACTTTTTTTTTCGTGCGGATACACCGGCGCTGGTCAGTAGGGGATTTACATCGGACTCAAACCGACTAAAAGCGCACGCCGTCTCAGGGGTCAATTAACATCTTCTGTAGTGTACGGGACGTTATCCTGTACATCGACTCCTGTTGTGGAGTGTACTGTAGTGGTAGTTTGGAGACAAAGGAAAGATCGCCGGAAGGCAAAGTAATTACGTATATTGTAGGTAACAGTTATAAAGTAAATGGGTGGCTAATCTTTCCTTGATGGTATGTACTAGGTAAAGGTTGTACTAATAGTCTCTTCGTTTCAGTAATTGTATTGTATATAAATAGCAATATTACGAAATAAAGTACAATGACGCGCGTCGCCGGTTCGGCCTGTGTCGCAGCGTCAGCAATGCATGTACAGTCATGGTAACTGTACATGCGATGTACAGTCGTGAGACTGTACATGTAGTGTGGCAGTGGTGAACGCGGCCGCTACGCAGGAGGCACGGGTTCGATCCCCGCTCAGTGCAAATATTTGTATGCATGAATATGGGTATTTGCATTGGTCTGGCTAGCCTCAGAGAGCACATTAAGCCGTCGGCCTCGGTTGCCATACGAATATCTATGGCATTCGTTACTGGTAGTAAAAGTTCAAAAACTGCTCTAACTGTAACACCTTTGGGTTGAGGAGCTTAGATGGCAGTCGCTTTACGGAAAATATCGAAGCTAAGCCAAACCTGCAGTTACACTAGTAAAGTGAATCCCAGTTACCGAGGTGAAAGCGTCGGATGCGACTGGGATTAACGCTAAATTGAAGAAGAAGAAGAAAGTCATCACCAATACGTCAATTCTCTCACTATCCCCGTTGCCCAGGGTACACCGCGGGAGGTTTCCAATCTAGCATCCTAAATTACTACCAACCTTATCTACATACCTCGTGCAGTTACTCAATAAAGTTACAGTCTAAATCGGAAACAAAGTTCAGTCATTTAGTTTAGTTTCTTAATTTAATAAATATTTGACGTCAAGGATAACTTTATTATTGATAAGGTTTCTGATGACTCCTTGAATAAAAATGCTGTATCTGTTGGCACCGAATTAATAAGTTAAGATTTTATGGACTTCCTTTCATTTAATTCACCACGTTTGTTGGGCAGATTTTGTCCTTATCATTGACACTATCGATTGATGCCATAAAAATACAGGATGTTACTTTTTCGGATTTTAGTCGGTTCAATTACCGGGTGTGGCAAGCGAGTTTCCAAAAATATATGAATACAGTTTTGTTTCCTTTTAGTGAAATTAGCTATCTCCAGTATTTAGAGTAATTCTCCTCCAGGTAAGGTTAAAATCTTCCATCCTGTATATATAATTATAAGAGTTAGTAGACTTAGAAGGTTATTCCAATATTAGGCCGAAGTCACACATTCGAAATGGCATCTGGAATTCAGTATCTGATTTCATATTCTTAAATTAAGGCTTTAAAAATATCTCTTCAATATTCAGCTTAATTAATGATACACCTCATTAAAATGTTATTTATGAGGTAGGACCGAACGTTTATAATTCAGATTATGAGATATGCTCAGATTATACAGATACTATAGAGTCGTTCCGGACACGTGAGGGTCGAAATTATTAAAACGCGTTGGTTTTCGGATCATGACAGACAGTTTTTATTTTTATAATTCTACACCAGTGTCACATAAGGCAATGATAATCAAGTAATACAGCCTAAACTTTTTGATACCAACTTCAACAGAAATGGCAACATTTGTGACGTGTTTGTAACTGAGTTTGGACCCCAGAAAAGTAGTGTCAACGACGTCACTGCCAATAGAAAGGCGAGCCGTAGACTCTCTGTCTACGGAGTGAGCGTTAAGACCATAGATGTAGTATGGTTAAGACCATAGATGTAGTATTTTTCTTATCTATGGTTAAGACAGAACGGGAAAAAGCCATTTATCTTGCCATCCCTACGCGAAACCTTTTTTTGGTTTTGTCAATAGGGCTTATTGCCAAACAGTACGTTGACTTGGTTTGTTATGTCATTCATTAGTAGTCTATGGAGCCATTTGAATAAAATAAGAAGAAGAAGAACAGCAGGAGCAAATCACACCGATTTTAACATTGTTGATACAATGCATAAAGGTGACACGCAAACTAGTAGCGTAACGAGCACAACGTCTTCATTGAACGACAAGATGATGATTATTCAGAATCTTTGGTATGGAAAAATACAACCCGGCAAGCCGCAGAATCGAAGATTTTATAGACGTTTTCGTAAACAAATGTCAAGTCCTGAGTATAACAGATGACAATTTACCAAAAAGACATTCTGTTCAATACCTTAACACCCAAGATATTCCGTGAACTGAAGGTAGAACTAACGCCTTACTTTGAATTAAGTACATTTAACGAAATACGCTCCAAACTTCTTGACCTATACGGAATCAAGAAAACAAGATATCGTTCATTGACAGAGTTTTGGAACTGCACCAGGGATCAAACTGAATCAATGGAAAACTACGCTAACAGACTCAAAAGTCTTAGACAAGATTGTGACTATAAAGCAGATCTATTAGAACGTCAGCTGCGTGATCGGAATCATCCAGATTTAGAAACAGATCTGAAACAAAAGTGGCCTGATCTACAGGAGTCTGGAGTGCAATTCTCTAACTTTCTCGCAACGTTGCGCGCATCGATGCTTACATCCACGCCGGATCAACCAATGACAATTGATATCAAGGGCGAGCTCAAGGATGTAACGAATCACAAACTCTTTCATCGTTGTGCCTAGGTTGTGCCTAGGATTAACCAATCACATTCTCTATAAAGGATGACGTAGTTTGAATAATGGGTTGGCAACTGTCAAAGTGACGTATAATTATAATAGTTTGTTCCTAAAACATTGCGTTTTTCTACGGTTGAATTCAGAAAATAATTCTAAACAGTTACAATGACGCGCTATATTGTCTCTAATGCAGCAAATACCAAAGGATAAAAAAATACGAAAGCTTTGGTTGAAAGCCATCCGTCGTGAAAAATTGATTATAACAAAAGTACGAGGTTATGTGGTAAACACTTTGTTGAAAGTGATAATGAAATAATAAGTAAATACACAGGTAAGCTGCTTATGAATAAATCTTTACAATAATTCCTTTTCCACAAAAGGGTGGCAGAGGTGTATTGTCCCATGTAATAGGGGACGACATTTCGTACCTGCCTATTTAAAATGTTAAAAATCACTTGTTCTAGGAGTTCAACATCAACATAAGTTCTTCAAGAAAGGTGCTATACCGTCTGTTTTTCCGTGGAATACACAAGCAATTTCCGGGAATGCAAAGGCTAGAGAAGAAAGATTGACATACTGCAACCTGAAGAAAAGACAGTGTTTTGAGGTGCCATCAAGTACACAATGTTGTGAGGATATATTGCCATTAAAAGGAGATAATGGTGTGTCTCAAGACCTAGTGATAGAATGTAGTTCTTGAATCTATTCGGCCAAACCACAGCACTTGTGGGACAAAAACATCTTATATATTAAGATTGTTCTCTACAGAGCTATTACTTGCAGATGATGAGACAGTGCATTTTTATACTGGATTAGAGACAGGATAAATTTCATCTAATTTTCAGTACTGTTACAGTTCTACCCTTGGAGTAGAGTCATTACCTTGACCGTACAGGATCAGTATCTTAAGCTATTAAGCTTAGAAGAGATACAACTGATTATGAATTAGGTAAAATGTTTGGTGTAAGTGAAGCTGAAGTTTAGTGTCAAATATTATAGTGATGTGGATAAATTTTATTGGCGATATCTGGAGCTTAATAAACATTTGGCCTAGCCGCAGTTTAGTGAATTTTTAAATGCCTGATAGTTTTAAAATATATTATCCGTCAACAAGGCTAATACTAGATGGAATTGAAATAGAAATTCAAAAGCTTAGCTAGCCCAATGACCAAAGAGCCACTTTTAGTAGTTATAAGCATAAGAATATCTTAAAATTTGTAGTAGGTGCCTCACCCAGTGGTTAAATGATTAATACTTGGATAACTAACTATTAATTGTATATGCATGTATTTTCATTTATATACCTATGTATGCATTATCATTTCTGTACTGTTAGGGATATTGTAAATAAAACTAACATGAATACCTATGCCTGTTTCATTTGATTTCTAATTGCTCACATTTTTCAAAGAAAGCTTCTATAAAGATGGCAAAAATGAATCTAATTTTTGTATCTAAATTTTCTTTTACAATATAAATTACTTTAAAATCCCTGTATGTATATATATAATTAGGTTACAGTATGTTCAGTATGTTATTTGAAAGTAATACGGGCTAGTTTTTTTTAGTAAGAGAGAACCATTATTGTTTTCTAAATAGGGAACAGTAGAAGTATTAATTTCCTGGTATCGGCTTGCAAAGGGACACTTTATTTCTACTATGATCTCTTGTCCCAGTATCCCATCAGGAGGAGCAGCAAGATATGGTTTTTCTAAACTTATAAAAATACCACTTGGCTCTATGAGTCCACATTCAGCAGCGTATTTGGTTAGAGCGATTGGTTCATTCAGTATGCCATGGCTTATTGCTTTTATCATAAATGGCTTTCTGTCTAACATTTCCTTTGCATACTTACACATTGTGCTTGGTCGAAGGTAACAAATAGTAAAGCCTTACTTGGCGGTATGTATGCTATTCAAGACAATCATTGAGCTCAGCCGCAGTTGATACTATATTGGAGTATATTAGAATATATTGGAGTGTGAAGTGCTTGTTTTTAGTCAATTCAGTTGTCATATGTATTTTCATACCCTGTCTTCCATAACATCAAAATCTGCTCAGTAGTTGTGGTGTGGAAGTACAACAGACAGTTCTGTGAGTATCAATCAGGTGTTAACTTCTAGGGGATTAAATAAAATTAAAATCTGCAAAAATCTTTTATTGTCAACATCAAAAATCTTATCCATATATAGGTATCTAAAACACTCTGCATACTGTTCTAAGCATGATACTGGCATTCCTTACGGAGTTCCAGCAACCAGGTTGATTAAAGAACTCATGGGGTATGCTTCACATTTCCTGAAAAGTGATCACAAAATTATCTTCTAAACATATGTTGATATAATGACAGCCTCCGTGGCATAGCGGTAGTGAACGCGACCGCTACGCAGGTGGCGCGGGTTCGATCCCCGCTCAGTGTAAATATTTGTATGCATGAATATGGGTATTTGCTTTGGTCTGACCGTGCCTTGGAGAGCATGTTAAGTCATCGGTCCCGGTTGTCATACAAACATCTATGGCAGTCGTTAAGGATAGTGGAGCCCTCAGAAATCCAACAACTGGTCTAGCTGCAAAGCTTCGATATCGCCTTTGGGTTGTGGAGGTCAGATGGCAGTCGATTCACGGAAAATATCGAAGTTTAGCCAAATCTGCAGTTAGACTATTAAAAAGCGGACCCCAGACTCCAAGTTGAAAAGCTTCGGATGCGACTGGGATTACAGCTCCGACCCAGCCTCAGATGCGTGACTCATGTCACCCATAGTACCGAGTATCAGTGAAATGTAGGTGTTACTTCACCTGCCCTTAATCCTCCTGGGATACAGGCAAGATTATGTATATAATTATAAATGTGAAAGTTTGTGAAGATTTTAGTTATTCCATAACATTCTAATGGCAGAACGAATCTAGCTATTTGGTCAATTAGATAATCTGTGGTTTGGTACAGGAATAGCTTATAGTCTGGAATAACACATAATGGTACTTTCCATCTTGGGAATATGTTTCTATGGGTAGCAGGAACAGAGAATGTAAAAAATATGTTGGTACTTCATTTCTTCCCAGGAATTGTAGAAGGCGACTAAGGGGGAAGGCTGTTCTCCATTCAACAGTAACCATAGGGTCCACGACAAAGTGTCTGCTCGATGGCTATAGGCTGGCACCTTATTTCATGGGACCAACAATCATAGTGAAATTTAGGTGAATACTATGTATGTAAGAAAAAGAAACAATTATACTTACAAAAATTTATATCTGTAAACCAATACTATCTTTCGAATTAAGTATATTCATACACCATTATAACAATCTGCATCACTATCAAATGCACTAATGTAGGTAACTTTTGTTCTATACAATCATTACTTTAAATTTTATTTTCATCTCGTCGTTTAACTCAATATAAGTACAAGTTGGTACAAGTGTATTCATTTCTCTCGCTTACTGAGAATTACTTTTACCGTTTATCTGCGTAAATGCTGAAAGTTTTATCACAGAGTGACTAATGTACTACGGCTTTTATTTTATATAAATTGAGAATGAAGATGAGGTTAAACGTATTTGATTGTTCAAAAAAAAAATGTCATACGCTGTATTTTGACAAGTTTGTTCTTTAGACACAAAGTACTTCTAACGGCTACATCGGCGACTGCAACTACGAAAATCAATCAAATGTACACAGTTTTAAGGTTGAGCTTAGAGTAGCAGCAATCATAATCGCTTTGTAAGGTGACGTCACCCTCTCAGCGTTGTCGCATGACGTCACGTTATGTTTCTAAGGCGGGCTAGGGCTGGAAAGTAAATTTTATTTTCATAAAAAGTGTCGATAGACTCAGACAGGTTAGGAATCTACGTACGTTATCGATAAATCTTATCGAGAGTTAAATATTATTTGGTGGCTTTTAAAATTATAATATTGGTGTTCTTAAGTTCTTAAAAGAATATAATTTTACTAAAGGTTATCTTTACTAATATTATAAAGCTGAAGAGTTTGTATGTCTGTTTGAACGCGCTAATCTCAGGAACCAATGATTCGAATTGAATAAATCTTCTTGTGTTGAACAGCCCGTTTATCGAGGAAGGTTATAGGGTAAATATCATCACGCTACAACTCAAGGGAGCGGAGCTGTAACCCTATCAACAAATCCGGCAACCTCCCATAGGCTTTCGAAGTGTGCCACGGGCGAAGCCGAGGTGGTTCAGCTAGTTTTAATAATAATAATATTAATTTCATATTTGATCGACTACCTATATTTCATAAATCAGAGTATTCAATTTATTTAATTAATTCTCATTGTTTTTTCACGCTATGTTAGATAAGTACATACCGGCATAAATTATCTAAGCCCAATTCGCGAGAGAAATAAAGCCGACTTCCCCATACCCTATTATATTCTTTGAATATTATGATTGCCGCGCCGCTGTAACATGCTACGGATGTTATCGATAAATTTTGACAGCAGATTAAATATGATTTGGTTGCTTTTAAAATTATTATATTGCTATTTTTAAGTTCTTAAAAGATTATTGTTTAACTAAGAATTATTACTATCAAGTAACTTAATTTAATTCAACAGTTGGCGTAACTTCAAAGGTTGAATGATTGGTATCTATGCGTTATGCACACGTTAAAACAAAACGTCAATAATAAGCAAAACAAACAATAAACATATAACCTTAAAATCGTCTTGTCCGGTAATATGTAGTAATTGTATTAACAATATTTTGTTTAGTCTGCTGCAGAAACCGTCAATATTAAGAAAAATTTGCAGTATTTTACGACATAAGCAAAGCAGAAGAAACAATTCTAACGATGGGAATGAACGAACAATATTCAATATCCGAATTGTTTTTATTGTTGACATGGGATGTTACAAAACAAAGTAAATGAATTTGAGATCTATTTCAACGGCCACAATAAGGAAATACACTTCACAATATGTACATTACAATTATTTAAATAAAAATATAAAAGCAACCTGCAGGTTCAGGCGTCAAAGAATTCCTCCCCATCGACGTCAACTGGAAGGGTGGCCAGAAGCCTGGCATTACAAATCATATAAATCATTGTCATAAAAATCTAAGTACAAATAAGTATTGAATGTTTTTCATTATTCTTGAACACTATTTGAGTAACATGTAATTAATTTATATTTTTGTTTTACAGCACCACGAAATTGTCCAATAATTATTAACCTTAGAGTTTATTTGGCGTTAAGTGAAGTGCTTTTGAAGTTCAGTGTCTATCATTCAGATTGTTTTTAGTCAGTTCAGTTGTCATAATATATGTATATTCTTACCCAACCTTCTCTTGACTGGCAAAACAAAACAGTTACATGGGAGGTTTGCAATAAATAAATAAATTTACTCAACCTTGTACCAAATATCATCAAAATCTGCTCAATAGTTGTGGTGTGGAAGCATAACAGACAGTTCTGTGACTATCAATCAGGTGTTAGCTTATAGGGGATTAAATAAAAATTAAAATGTGCAAAAATCTTTTATTGTCAACATCAAAAAACGAATCCATTAAGGCATCTAAACCACTCTGCGCACTGTACCAAGTATATACTGGCATTCCTTATATATAACAAAGGAGTTCCAGCAACCAGGTTGATTCAAAAACTCTTAGGTATGCATCGCATTTCCTGAAAAGTGATCACAAAATTATCTTCTAATCATAATATGTTGATATATATTGTCCTTTAAATACATATATGGTATTCTTTTTATTATAATTAATTTGCACACAATTAGATTTCTCAGTAAGTGAACAATGTCGGTAGGTGCTTTGAGAATTACAATGTAATCAATAATTTATTTATATTAATGTTTATTGTAATAAATCAATATTGTGCATACTATTGTTTGTTTTGTGTTGTTTTCTTAAATCCTATTCTACTTATTTCCTACTAATATTATATACATACAAGGCAACTAAGGGATAGGGCTAATTAAAATGAGATAGATATATACAGCTCTGACCCAGCCTCAGATGCATGACTCGAGTCGGTCATAGTACCGGGAATATGGTAATAGGCTCACCCCCTATTAATTACAATGATCAGTGAAATGTAGGTGTTAATTCACCTGTCCTTAATCCTCCGGGGATAAAGGCAAGATTATGTATGTATATATTAGTGTGAAAGTTTGTGAAGATGTTTATCATTCAATAACATTTTAATGGCAGAAAGAATCTAGCTATTTGATCAATTAGGTAATCTGTGGTTTGGTACAGGAATAGCTTACTGGAATAACACATTATGGTACTTTCTATCTTGGGAATATGTTCCTATGGGTAGTGGGAACAGAATGTAAAAAATATGTTGGTCCCGGTGAAGAAGAATAGGGCCACTCTATTTCTTCCCAGGAACTGTAGAAGGCGACTGAAGGAGAAGGCTGTTCTCCATTCAACAGTAATCATAGGTCCCATGACAGAGCGTCTGCTTGATGGCTATAGGCTTGCATCTTATTTTAAGGGACCAACAATCATAGTGAAATTTGGGTGAATACTATGTATGTTTGTAATATAATTTATCTCTTTAAACCAATACTATCGTAAAATTAAGTATATTTATTCACCATTACGGATAAGAGTATCTAAATGATCTTATATCACTGTGTTGGATTATATAATACAAAACTACCATGTATAGTAGGTACCTACCGTTCTTGTTCATAATGCCAATCTGCATCACTTTCACATGCACTAAAATGTGCCTTTTGTCCTGTATAATCATTATTTTAAAATTTACTTTCGTAACTATATGTAAATTTGTATTAGATTAGTATTCATTTTTCCTCGCTTCTCGAGATTTCTCCCAATCATCACTTATACAAATGCAACTTTAACTACATACTTAACTTTTACCCTTTGTCTATGTAAATGTTGAAAGCTTTTTATTTATTTTATATAAATTGAGGATGAAGATGAGGTTAAACGTGTTTGACATGCTTTGTTTCAATTGGCTTACAACGACGAAACATCGTCGACTGCAACTACGAAAATCAACCAATCACAATCATTTTCAAGGTTGAGCTTAGGTTGACACCAATCACAGTAGGATGTCGTTGTCGAGTAGTTCCTACATCGTACGGCACATCTTAGAGCCTATGGCGCTAGTGTACAGTTAGAGAATACCAAATTCAAGCAAATCGCCGAGACAACGTTGCCGCATCGATGTGGCGTCGATGTTGAAGTTAGAGAATTGCACTGCTGATAGAAAAGTAACATTTCATTAATTTTTTGTATTGTACAATCCCGAGAACAGGCGGAGCATGATACACCAGGCGCAACTGTCAATGTAAACAAAGATAAAAAGGACCGAAACAAGAATTCGAACTCAAAGTCAAACCTTTATCAGCGGAAGCTTCGAACTGAACAGTGTCTTAGATGTGGCAAAACAGATAAACATGACATATCCAAATGCCTTGCAAAGAACCACACTTGCGACGCATGTAACATGAAAGGACATTTTGAAAGCTGTTGCATCAAAAGTGGGCGTACTTATATTACACCAGCCAAGGGAAAACATATTTCCACACGAAAGTTACAAAAACTAAATGATATCCAAGCTTCTACTTCTAGCTCTACACGTGACTCTGAGACAAGCAGTAGTGAAGATGATGACGAGTTTATCCACAACGTGACCGGTACTCGGAATAAAGATTGCAAACAAATTGACGTAACCATCAACGGAGTTAACTGCACTATGGATTGGGACCCTGGATCCGAAGAAAATCGGATCACCAACATTGACAAAGGGACTCAAACTTAAAGCGGTAATAATATGCTAAAGACAAAAGGAATTACCGATGTAAACGTGAAAGTAGATGGACAAGAAAAAAGATTGCCACTTGTAGTAATGAAAGATGCAAATCCGATGCCTTTAGGTTTGAGCTGGAGTGAATTTTCGAAATGGAGTTTCCGAAACCGGTATACTCTATCAAAACTAAGCCACCAACATCACTACAACAAGTTCTTAACAAGTATAGTGAACTATTTGATGGTATACTTGGCAACCAGTACACTTACCTGCACGGCAAATCAAGTTCAGTATGAGAAGAAACGTCGAGCGAGAGTTGGACCGCCTTGTACAGAGATCATACATAAAGTTGATCCAAATATTACTCCACTGGAATGGGCCACTCTTACTGTAAACGTATTTAAACCTACAGGTGATGTTCGAATTTGTGAAGACTACAGTACCACAATAAACCCTGTTTTAGAAAGAGCGTAGCGTATTTACGCGTATTTACGCACACTGTCTACAGTTTTAGACAGACTAAAACAGGCTGGCTTAAAGGTGAATTTAAAAAAATGCAACTTTCTATGCAAGGAAATTGAATACCTTGGACACACAATTGACAGAAATGGAATACGCCCAACGAAAGGGAAAATAGATGCTATGAGTAAAGCCTCACAGCCAACCAACACAAAAGAATTACGGTCTTTTCTTGGACTCGTTAACTATTACGAACGCTTCATCCCAAATCTTCACGGATTATCTGCTAATTTCTACGAGCTAACTAGTAGCAAAAAGAAATGGCATTGGACCGAACATGAAAAGCAAATTTTTGAAGATGCTAAAACAAGCAATACCAGAACAAAACCTCTGATAGCATACGATGAAAGTCGCTCTCTCTTCTTAGCATGTGACGCATCTAAAAAAGGAGTCGGAGCGGTTCTTTATAATCAAAGCAAGGGTTTTGAACAACCCATTGCGTTTGCGTCCAAGAAACTACGGCCAGCTGAATGTAAATATTCAGTAATAGACCGTGAAGCTCTAGCCATATTATTCGGAATCAAGAAGTTCGATCAATATTTAAGAGGAACAAACTTTACCTTAGTAACCGATCATAAACCACTTATTCATATCCTCGGACCTCAACGAAATTTACCGAAATTAGTTAACAATAGACTCGTAACAGGGGCTTTATAGATTGGAAGTTATCATTATGATATAAGCTACTAAAAAGGGGAAAATAATATTGAAGCTGATTGCATGTCCAGATTACCAAATCCGGCAACTGAACCTTCTCCAGCTGAAAACGCAGTGCAAAGTACGACGCCTGCTCACAAGTAGAATCACAGATCTTAACTTAACAACTTAAGTTATCAGTAGAAGGTAAAAGCGTAATGTGGCAAGGCAGAAAGATTATACCTACAATATTAAGAAGTAAGGTTCTAACCTATTTACATAGAAGGCACCCTGAAATATCTGCCATGAAAGCTTTGTGTGGTAGCCATCACTTGATGAGGACATTGATCATTTTGTGAAAAGTTGCACCAGATGTCAGGAAAATAGACCGCCCAATGCTCGATCACCTGTATTTTCGTGGTCGATACCAGAACAGGTCTGGGAGATAGTCCATATCGATTTTGCGGGTCCATTTGATGGCCATTACTGGTCAGTTTAATGTGACGCTTTGTCGAAGTAGTGTGAGCTCCGCCCAATGAAAAACATCACATCAAAGGAGCTGTGTCTAACGTTAGATGATACCTTCAGCACTTTCGGCTTTCCAAAAATTATAGTTTTAGACAACGGTCCACAACTGACATCCCAGGAATTTAAAGAATATTGCATAACTCAAGGTATTCAACACATTACCTCATCGCCGTATAGTCCTCGCACAAATGGACTTGCCAAACGTTTTGTGAGAAATTTTAAAACCAGAATGGCATCAAATGATGGAACTCCCCTTAGGCGTCGGTTACCGGAGTTTCTATTCAGTTATAGAAATACACCTCATACCACTACTAATAAATCCCCAGCCCAGATGATGTTCGGAAGACAGTTGAACTGCTTATTATCAAAAATTCGGCCTCTATAAAAGAAAGAAATTACAGTATGAACAAGTGAAGGCAAATACCTCTATCCTCACATACCGTCCTGGTGATAATATATATATATATCAAGACTCACTTGGAGCAAAAATGGCAACCTGCAACAGTTGCGGCCCGGAAACATAGATATTCATACATTGTCGCAACGCCTGATGGGGTGGAAAAGAGGAGGCATGCGGATCACATGAGACTGCGAATTAATCCTTCAGACGTAGCAACTACCCAGACTACCACGGTGTTACCCTCAGATGTTGCTGCACCCAATACCTACATCTGCACCACCTACATACGTTTCAACTTCCAAAATACCCATACCATCACCATGCACCCCATCTATATATACATCATCCACACCAGTCTCATCTTCACCCACATCTGCTACAACTTCAACTCTTTCTTCCATATCAGCTGGAATTTCACCATCCATATCACCTACATCTTCATCTTCAGTTTTTGCAACTCCAACAGTTACGGTTACAGCTTCTCAGCCTCGCCACTACCAGCGTCAGAGACGTCCCCTCGTCGTATCACAGTAAATACATAAAAATCGACGAAAAGACATTGCTTATCAGAAAACCACCCTCCATTTGCAAACAAATTAGTTTCCAGTACATTAACCGCGGCCGCCGCTTTTGTTATGTCATTATAAGAATAACTGATTACTTCTAACAATGTTGTTTATTTTAGTTTCAGTGCGGTCTGATGCAAAACGTCATTTAAATAAAATACCTAAGAAGAAGAAAAAATAGTATGTCAGCTGACTGTCAGTTGATCGGGTCTAGCTTGTGATTTTATAAAAATAATAACTGATATTTACAAAATTTTTGAAGTGAAAACTTCTTTAGCGGCGTTGGATGGGTGTAAAATGTTAAGGAAGCGTCAGGATTAGTTGACCTTTGAACCGTAACCGACGACTGACGTCATACAAGATTAGGTACAGATTATCTATTTTGCAAGTTATTATAGTTAACGTCGTAGCTTAAACGGTAAGCACTTCGACTGTAAGTCCTCATAGTTTCAGATAGTATCGGGTTCAAACCACCTGGCCTTCTGAAACTTTTTGTGATTATTTTTTCTTTTTGTAATTTATGACTTTTATGATTTAGCGCTATATTATAGGTATGGTATGGTATGTTCTTTTTTATCTTTTTCTATGTATATAACGAAGAAAGAAAAAAAGAAAATGTTTTCAATTCTGCCGGCACTCCCAGAGTGCAACCCGTCTTTTTTTATATTATCGAACATAATACGGGGAATCAAAGAGAGGCAAAATGGTTGGGTACAAGTGTGTTTGGCTGTTGAAACCACAGTGAGTCTCAATATCCCGACATTAGATTCCACGCGTAAGTATTACTTATCAAGTTATCATCTAACATTTTAAATACTATGTGCTACAAGCTCATCTCAAATATACTATTTTCCATGCAATACATGTTTTTCACAATAGTATTGATTTTTAACTCGCAACTACATTATTTCAGTTATCTAGCTATCAATAATAAAATACCTCAAAGAGAATATTGTCATAAAAATGAATACAGTTTTGCACCCAACTTGTTGGATAATCATTTTATTTTGCAGTTTGTAACTTGTAACATAAGAAATTAACTTAATGTAATTAATTACATTTCAAAGTTCCTTCAGATCCTCCCCTGCAAAATTGAGTGCCTATGCACTTTGCGGGCACTCAAATCATAACGAAAAACAAAAATAAAGGGCTGGTAGTAGGCGCACTACTAGCAACATTTGTCATGTATGTGCTTCATTGTTGCTAACATTAATTGATTTTCTTGTTATTGCATCGCATCGCACAGTAACACACACAGTCTAACAACTCATACTTCATACAGTCTGTCGACGATGCCGTCTAAACAGAATAATTGTGCGGGGTGCAAATCGATGTGGGTATCGTTTTCAGGGTTTTTGGGGTTGCTGATTACGAATATATCATCCATTTAGTGATCCGCATGGTGGACTCAATTTGCACTAAAATCGATATGGGTATCGTTTTCAGGGTGTTTGGGGTTGCTAATTACGAATATATCATCCATTTAGCGATCCAAGATGGCTGACTCGTAATTTTCACTAAAATTTATATGGGTATCGTTTGCAGGGTTTTTGGTGTTGCTGGTGACGAATATCATTTAGCGATCAAAGAAGGCGACGAACTCCCTCCGGCCACCATGGCAACTGAGTGTGGCAACCAGTTGCTAAAAAGTATTGGATATTCTTGTTACTCAACTAGTTGCTAAAGACGAATGTTGATTCTTGATACACACCTATAATATTTTACCTTTGCAATTTCGCAACCAGTTGCCGAAAAACAAAACTTTCTTATTACTCAACCAAAACTGCTAACAGAATTCAAACTTTTTTCAGACTTAAAATGTTCGGAATATATTTTTTTTTCTTACTGATGTAGCTGACATTCTATCATTTTATTTGTCACTTGAGGTTATCAATTAATTGCAATATAATTTATGTGTAATACACATTAGATTAATGTATTTATTGGACGAGTATGCACCAGTAATCAGTCGTTTCCGGGGACATCAATATGTCTACTTCAAATGTATACCCAAATACATCTAAAATTGAATTCATTAGTTCAAGAAGAGGAGGTGTTTCTATGTTGTACGATGGTAGACGTTACAGCCGTAAAAAAATATATGTAAATGAAAACTCATTAAACAATACGACAATATGGTACGTGAATTAAAAAATGATGGACATCATTTCGTTGGCGATATACCTAAGTTCAGGAGTGTGAAAAGTAACCTTTACAATGGGCGAAACAAAGTAGTTGGTGCCTCAAAAATGCGTTTCTCAAATGCTACGAACGTTGAAATACCAATGAAGTACCAACATTTATATCTTTGTGAATATGAAGATGGAGATTTCAGAATCATTGTATTTTGTATTCGTGATGTGACAACAAAAATAAGTAATTTCAAACATTTCTTCGCTGATGGCACTTTCAGAAGTTGCCCAAAAGCCTTCAAACAGTTATATACTATTTATGGCTATGATGAAATTAACCATATCATAACTCCATTATTTTCCGCACTTCTTCCCGATAAAAGACATAATACATATAAAATTTTGTTAAGCATAATTAAGTCTCAAATTCCGGCATGGAATCCTAAAAAAGTTACATTGGATTTTGAAATTGCGGCAATTAATGCATTTAAAGATATATTTCCTGATATAGTTTTTAAGGGATGTTATTATCACTTCAACCATGCATTATAGAAAAAGGCGAAGGCCTTACAAATAAAAACAAGAATTAAAAAAGGCATGTGGCGAGATGTATTGGAATTGCTCGCTTACCAAAAAAATAACTAAAAGAAGGATATGGTTATGTAATGGCATAAAGTCCTGTCAGTGAGGAAACCAATACATTTAATAAATATTTCCAGAAGCAGTGGATTAAAAAGATTTTTTCTCTGAATCTTGTTGTTGTGAAACCGAACAATTTAGAACCAATAATAATATAGAGGGTTGGCATAGAAAGATCAACAGTTTTATTGGTAAGAAAAATCCAACGTTGGCACATCTCCTTGATGTTTTAGAATCTGAAGCCACATACTATGATTTAAAAAAGAAAACACGAAAAAAAAAGAAGGAGTACGAGGAGATCGATGAGGAAATTCGGTTAGCGATAAAAAAATTAAATGAAAAGAAAATTAGTGTTGGACACTGTCTCGAAATTATCAGTCCATTTGTTATCCCATTTTAAGAACATACTTAAGTACAAAGTTCGAATTGGAGATATAAGTTTTTTTTTTATTGAATCTGAATTTACTTGTTAATTTTCAGTAATTATTATTATTTTAAGCTGTAGCTAAGTAATTACATGAAATAAATGCATTTACCTATATTACGTTGTTTTCACGATATTAGTATTTGAAACACACTACGTATACAGGAATCATTTTCAGGCATTCTTCTTAACTTAATAACTTAAATAGGATTTTTTCCTCAACAACTTTTTGGATGCCTACGAGAGATGTTCGTTACGAACTGAGAGTGGTAATTCTTTTTAAGTAACCAGACCTTTTGGAGAAATTCTTAGTTCGCAACTAGGTGTGTATCAAGAATCAACATTCGTCTTTGGCAACTAGTTGAGTAACAAGAATATCCAATACTTTTTAGCAACTGGTTGCCAAACTCAGTTGCCATGGTGGCCGGAAGGGACGAACTACTGTAAGAGTAAGATTACTCGTTATACTGTGGTGACACCATCATCTTAGCTTTGTATGGCTCCTGATTTACATCGGAACCCAGAGTCGCTTCTTTTTTTATTTGCAGGTACTACCGTTTATCTCGGTCCCCGTTGAAACTTCTATGGCAATCGTTGAGGCTAGTTGGAGCCGTGAATAGTCTGACTAGCCTAACTATAGAACTTGGATACTGCCAATAGTGCCAATTGGCTGTGGAGGTCAGATAACAGTCGCTGCGTTGAAAATATCGAAGTTCAGAAGTATAACAAACTGGAACTCCGACTCGGGGTTAGGAAAAGATTCAGAGAATGATGTAAGTGTAAAAACCCAAGACGAATATGATGTAACTTGTTTGTTCAGTACCTGTGATAGGATTTCTACAGTTGGTGTACATTAAAGGGTATTTAATAAATAAAAAAGAAAATGACATTGGTGTCGATTCGGGTTGGCAAAATTCCGACGAAACTAAACTATAATTAGTTTAGTCACGTCAAATTGCGGTTTCTTATTCGGGAAAACACCAACTAACTTAATTTGACAGGACTAAACTATTTTTAGTTTAGTCGAATTCAATTTAGTGAAATTCTCCATTTTGCTATGCGGTAAGGCAAAATTTTATTCCTGTCAAACTAAAATCCGACTTATTTTAGTGGCCATATGTTTGGTCACGATTAAACTAAACTAAACCTTGTTCTGCTGGTTGAAATTTTTAAATTACAGAAAAATTAACGAATATGTTGTGGCTGCTTTTTTCGAGGAGCAAGAAAGGTAAATAAGAAAATTTATCAACTAAATATATGTTTATTTGTTCAAAACTGACCTAGCAGTAAAAAAATTCGCATAAATGCCATTGTGGAGAAGCAGTTGACCGACTCGGACACCATGGCCTGTCATGCTGCAGGAGCGCGGGGCGAATTCCGCGGCACGCCAGCCTCAACGACATAATCCGCCGTGCTCTTGTCATTGCTGGTGTGCCAGCTGTGCTTGAACCAAACGGTTTGGCGTGCGACGATGGCAAGAGACTGGATGGTATGTCAATAATGCCTTGGAAAATGGGTAGGACTCTGGTGTGGGACGCAACATGCGTCGACACCATTGCCCCTACCCATATACCTGGCACGGCTGGCTGTGCCGGTGCCGTTGCAGCTTCTGCAGAGGCTGTTAAGCGGCGCAAATACTCCAATCTGATTGGAGATTATGAATTTGTGCCGTTTGGAGTCGGAACGTTTGGGCCTTGGGGTCCGAGCGCCCGCAATCTCTTCAGGGATATTACGAAACGTATGGTTGACGCTTCTCGTGACCAGAAGGCTGGCCTCTTTTCATGTCAGAGATTAAGTATTGCCATACAACGTGGCAATGCTGCTAGTCTTCTGGGAACGCTACCACAAGAGGCATGCGATGCGAATGAATTCCACGACGCATTTTAACTTTTAGTTTTATTTTTTTTATTATATTTAGCATTGTTTATATTAATAACAGTAACTTTATTAATTTAATTTAATTTTTGCCAATATATCTGTAATTTATGTGAAAATTGTGTAAATATAAAAATAATTGAAAAATTAACAATTATCATAAAGGTTGGGTTTGAAATTTATTTTAAGGTTAGAAATTTATTTGTTTTACAGAAATCGGAAAACGGGCCAGGTTGCTTCGGTCGAGGGATGCATCAAATCCGTTTGAGATGGCCGACCGTAAATTTAGAAAATTCTTTAAGGTCCCGTCATCAGCGGCCAAGTTCCTGTTGGAGATACTTGAAAATCACCTAGATTAAGCGAAGAGGATTTTTTGTGATTGTGACATATTTATTTATTTTTCATCTTTTCACGTAATATTCCCATTACCATGCCGCTAAGTTTGTTGTTTTGGTTTGTTTACTTTTTCAGAGGTTAAATGTACAGTCACGTTTGAACACATGTTTTTTGACAAGAAGTTAAGTTGTCTCTCTCACACTTCAACGTAGACGGCCTACTTTCTTTCTCTAAGGACGTTGTCATTCGTTCATTGAATTCACAGATTAAAAAGGGTTTATTCAATTTAGTCGTGTGACCTTGACTAAAAATGCATGCACTATTTTTAGTTCGGTGGCCAAACCGAATAGACAAAGCGTTGAACTAAACTAAAATAAGAGAATTTTTAGTTTAGTTTAGTTTAATCGGGTGGACATGCCGAATTAACACCATTGTCTAATTTATTTACATTCCCCATCATCTGCTGTCAACTTTCCTTGGCTAGTTCCCTTAAGGGTAATTTTATTCATGAGGTTGCAACACCTAAGACAAAACTATCTATTGCTAACTCAAAGGGGCACGTAGATATAGATCTTTTTGTGGATAATCAAAGGATAATCTATGATCTAAGGTTTGGACAGAGTTTTGGCGGGAACACCAACATGGGCGTGTCGCAGATTAAATATAGTCCCCACAACATTACTGAGGCATCAATCATCATTGATCGTCATCGTCATTGTTAGGTTTAAAGTCCATCAAATCTAAGAGGTACCGTTTGACGTTTCATATTTTTCAAACCGAAACAACTTTGTTCATACGTACATTATTCAGTTTCGATAACCTTTTTCATAAAACCATAAATTTAGAAAGATTTCATTATTGTATCTAAAAATGTACAATTCTTAATATCTAAATGTAATTGAAAACTTTCAAACAAAGCAAAATAACACATATTTACACAGTAAATAATTTCTAATAGTTATATTCTTGACCGCATTACAAAGTTACGTAGTTAGGTCACTGCACGTAGTGTTGCGACTCTTCGGATACACTTGTATGCAAAAAAATCGTTTACATATACGAAAAATCGAATGTATTATTTACAAATTACACTTGACAACCAAACAAATATTTTTTCATGTGAATGGGATTTATCTCACATATTACGATTACATAACTAAATAGTTATGTAATCGTAAAATATGAGATAAAACCCATTCACCAAAAATACGTATTTATAAATCAAATATATTTGCTTCCTTAAAAAGTTGTCGAAAGCGATTTGTCGATTTTTGATTTTCGCGCCCAAATAAGTCGGGGTTTCTCGCGCTAACGTTGTCGAAATAGTAAATGGAGTCAGGGATAGTGTTTTTTACATTTATTTTTGTGTATGATAGTATGGGTTTGCATATTACAGAGAAATAAACAAATTTTTAACAAGCACATCCATTGATTTTACAATTACAATTTTTTCTTCTAAGTCTTATTTCTACGTCTAAAACTAATAAAAATAAGGTATGTAGAACCCATTCACAAAAATGTTGTTGCCTGATGTTATAAATTAACGACGTTACTGCGCGACCGCATAATGCACTGAATACACAGATACCCTAAAATAAATTAATTTAATTATTTTTAGGTCAATAGGCAAAATCGCAGGTGTCCAAGTCTCTACAATTTTTTTTTTCTGGCAACACTGCCAACTACAAGCGCACGCGGTCCGCTCGGTCGGTTCGGCGTCAGCAGTCTCTCGCCATCTTGGAAGCTGACTGTGCGCGTACTTGCTTTCTCGTTTGTGTTTTACAATTTGTGACTTGGCTATTACTTTTCTGGACTGATCATTCTTTATCCATTTACCTTGGCAATATTTATACTGGACTCCGAACTAAGCAAGTGTTTATTAATAATGTCGAAAAGAGGACGTACTTTGAACAGCCAGGCTCGTGAATTGGTGGTGAAATTACACGAGTATTTTGAGCGTGAATCTCAAAATGGTGGACTTCTACTGCCAGTTACACAAGTTCGGGATCGCGTCGGTGAAGCTCTCGGTATTGGTAGCCGCACCGTTGGCAAAATATTAAGTGAAAAATATGGGCCTTCGGGGAGTGACAGTAACGTACTTCACACACCGAAAAAACGAAAAAGAAATAAACCTGTGACAGGCATCGATGAATTCGATAGTCATGCTATTAGAAACCATATATACGGGTATTTTACAAGAGGCGAATTTCCAACATTGGCAAAGTTATGTGCAACTTTAAAAGATGCCGGGCTGTATAAGGGAAGCATAGAGTCGTTGAGAACGGTAATAACAGGAATTGGCTTCAGATACAAAAAAGTTGACAAACGAAAAATTGTTATGGAGCGACATGACATAATTATGCAGCGACTAACATTCCTGCGCGAAGTTAAACAAATTATAAACTGGGATAATGTAATATTTTTGGACGAAACTTGGCTAAATTCCAACCATTCTGTGTCGAAAACATGGACTGATGATTCTGAAGCTTCGTGCTCGAAGGTGCCGATAGGAAAAGGTGGACGCCTCATAATATGCCATGCTGGGTCAGCGTCTACAGGCTTCGTGGAAAACTCTTTATTAGCTTTCCAATCCAAAAGCACTAAAGAGTATCATGAAGAAATGGACGCAGTAAGGTTCCGAGAGTGGTTCTTAAATTTATTACAGAATATCCCTCCTAACAGCACAATTATAATGGATAATGCCCCATACCACTCTGTGCAAATTGATAAAGCACCTACGTCAGCCAATAAGAAAGCAGATTTGGTGGCATGGCTGCAAAGAAAAGGAGTGGATGCCGACATGTCACTATTAAAAGCTGAATTATTACAGTTAGTGAAATTGCATAAACCACTAAAACCGACATATGTAATTGACCAATTGGCCGAAGAGCACGGGCACAAAGTCATACGACTTCCTCCGTACCATTGCCAATATAATGCCATTGAACTGATTTGGGCCCAAGTTAAAGGTAATATTTTATAATATTATAATAATAACACGAGTACTTCTAACATTTATAATTTAAACAATGGTTTTCGTCTGCTATCAAATAGTTACATTATTGTTTTACAGGTTATGCAGCAAGACACAACACAAAACCACCCTTCAGTGTCAAGAAAATGGAAGGTTTATTAAAGGAAGCATGTGCCCAAGTTACACAGGAAGATTGGAGTAAAGTAGTACAAAAACAAAGAAAATAATAATGGACGACTTCGAAAGAGACGTACACTTTGATAATGTAATGGACAATCAACTGGTCATTAATTTAAATGACGATGATGACGAAGACGACGATACTAGTACTAGTAGTGAATAAAAAAATATCCTAAACATTTCTTTTATTTAATTATAACAATTGATTTCTTAAAATTCGGATATTATAGTAATCGATCTCTTAAAGTTCGGATATTATAGTAATCGATTTTTTCATCCCATCCCTATAATTCAATTGTCAGAACTGTCAAACGGTACTTCTTAGATTTGACGGACTGTAGACAACGAAGACAGACAATTTAATAATGTTGGTTAAACAGAACTTTTTGGTATTAGATATAGCTGTGTCAGTTGTCATTCGTTGTCATGATTGTGTGAAAAATAAACGAATAAAAATATTATTTTTATTATAAAGGAAATAAGCCTTGTTTATATTCTAAAAGGTTATGGGCGGTAGCATGCAGTAACTCAAAATATTCTGTTTGCTGAGCCAAAGCTAGAAAATGGCCTCAACGTCGATAACGTCCGAGGTAATTGTGACTTACCCAAAACTAAACAAAGACAACTTTGGTCACTGGAAATTTAGAATAAAACTGATATTGGAAGAGAAGAAAATACTCAATGTGCTAGTGAAGACAGAAGCAGAACTCAAGACTGAAGAATTAACACAAAAAGATAAAGAAGCTCGAAACGTCTTCGTACATTCACTCCCAGATCAATTTTTAGACTACGTAAAAGAAGCCACAACAGCGGCAGGTATGCTAAAATTACTGGAGGATACTTTCGAAAGAAAAAGTGTGGTAAACAAACTCTATCTGAGGCGCAAACTAATTAACCTGAAGTGCAAAACTAGTCTCCGAGAACATTTATTGACATTTGACAAATTAGTTGCTGAACTAGAGGCGACAGGGACAACGTTAGAAACCATGGACAAAATTTGCTATTTGCTATGTTCGTTGCCAGAAGAATACGAACAAGTAGTAACATCGATTGAGACGATGAGCGCAAACGACACCACTTTGAAGCTTGATTTTGTAAAAGCACGCCTGCTAGACGCAGAAATCAAAATAAATAATAGATTTACTGAAGGCACAGGCACAACACAAGAAAATGTATTCGTATCAAACTGTTATTCTTGTAATAAGCCCGGACATCTGGCAAAAGACTGTCCGAATAAGAGTGGACCAAGTGGCAATCGTGGAAACACAAGAGGGTATAGAGGTAACAGACCAAACTATAGAGGAAGAGGATACCTAAGAGGTAATTTTAAACGATATGCACAGGCAGCAAATGAAGAAAGCGAAGATAACGCATTTGTAACGACAGAGTCAGCATTTAATGCAGATATTATAGATGGCCACATAAAACTAGTCATAGACTCAGGATGCACACAGCATATAGTTCAGGAGAGATACGAAAGATATATGACTGACATAAAATATCTTGACAAACCAGCCAGAATAAACGTTGCAAATGGAGATTGTGTAACAGCCAAAAAGACAGGAAAACTCGTAGCGTTCTATAATGGCACCAAGATAACACTAACGAATGCCTTGATAGTCAAAGGAATTGCTTTAAACTTAATCTCAGTCAAATCAATTGTGGAAAAAGGCTTCTGTGCACATTTCGAAAGCAACAAAGTTCAAATCTACAAAGAAAGTACTGGATTCCTCATTGAAACCGGACTTGAAGGAAAGCTCTATGTAATGAATGCAGAGATAAAGTGTGAACAAGAAAAATGCAACACAACCACAAGGAATAATGATGATATTTGGCACAAACGTCTCGGGCACCTAAATAGAAAATCACTAGGAATATTGAACTTGCCCTTCTCTAACAAAATGTGTGATGAATGTCAGAGAGGTAAAGCCACGAGAGCACCCTTCATGCCAACCACAAGACCAAGGTCCAGTGCAGTGGCTGAATTACTTCACACTGACATAGCTGGTCCTATGAGACACGAAACCTACAATGGGGAAAGATATTTCCAAACTATAATTGATGACTATTCACACTTCTGCGTAGTTTACTTATTAAAAAACAAAAGTGAAGCGACGGAAAACCTTATTAAGTTTGTACACCTCATAGAAAATCAAACAAATTACAAAGCTAAAAGAATTAGAAGTGACAATGGTAAGGAATTTACGGCTAACATAATTAAAGAATTTTGTGAACAAAAAGGTATAATACAAGAAACAACCATACCATATTCACCTCAAAGCAACGGCGTGAGCGAGAGAATGAATCGCACACTTTTGAACAAGGCTCGAATAATGATGCTGGAGACCAACCTACCCAAACACCTATGGGGTGAAGCTATCAAATATGCCACCTATCAACTCAACAGATGTCCAAGCAGCGCCATCAATTACTGGACGCCTGCTGAAATAATGTATGGACACAAAGATCTAGAGAAATTAAGAATCTTTGGCTCCAAAGCATGGGCCTATATATTACCTAAAGGCAGCAAACTAGAGGCTAGAGCAAAAGCTATGAGATTCATAGGGTATAGTAAAGTCGGATATCGCTTGTGGGATCCAATAGATAATAAAATAATAATGTCCAGAGATGTGAAATTTGACGAAAGCGATATAAAGTATGAAGAAATAGAAACAAGAGAAAACTACTACATCCCAAACCAAAGAAACAAGAACGATAATTCAGAAAGTAGTCAACAAAATGAAGAAAAAGAACAAGACGAGGAGCAAGTTGATGAACAAAAACAACAACGTGAAGAACAACGAGAAGTACAAGAAGAAGAGCAATCTAAAACCAGGTCTGGAAGACTAGTCAAGAAACCTAAATACCTGGAATCCTACACTTACGAAACAGTATATTGTCTGTGTACTGGCGGTGATCCGATCACCTACGAAGAAGCAACAAAAAGTGACGAATGGAATGAAGCGATCAAGAAAGAGCTTTCAGCTCTCGAAAATTTAAAGACATGGGAATCAGCAATTTTGCCAGATAATACAAAAGCCATAAGCACGAAGTGGATCTTTAAAACGAAATCTGACGGCACAAAGAAGGCAAGATTGGTTGCTAAGGGATATCAAGAAGAAAACAACGACAATGTATACTCACCCGTTGCAAGAATGTCAACCATACGACTTATGCTAAGCCAAGCAGTAAACATGAATCAAGAAATTAGACAGCTAGATGTACCTACGGCTTTCCTAAATGGTGTACTTGAGAATGACGTGTATTTAAAACCCCCCAAGGGAGCAAAAGTAGAAAAAGGGAAAGTACTGAAACTCAATACGGCTTAAAAGAAGCACCAAAATGCTGGAATAGAAGATTCCATGACTTTATAATATCATTGAGTCTTGAGCAATCAAAACACGATTTTTGCTTGTACAAGGGTAAAGACACCTGGCTATTGGTATTTGTAGACGATATCCTACTAATGGGAAACTATGACTCTGTTCTTGCTGCACTGAAAAAGGAATTTAATGTGAAGGACTTGGGCTACCTAAAGAATTATTTGGGGCTAGAAATTAACAAGAATGAAAATGTCCTAGAGATTGGACAAAGCAAAATGATCAAAATGATTCTTGAAAGATTCAAAATGAAAGACTGCAAAGGAGCCAGCACCCCCATGGAAAATAATTTGACTATAGATGAAAGTCAACCTGTAGCAAATGATGTACCATACAGAGCGTTAATTGGGTGTCTTCTGTACATTTCTTCTACAAGTCGGCCTGACATATCATTTGCAACTTCTTTCCTTATTAGATATTTAGACAAACCCACTGAGCAGCTGTGGATAGCCGCAAAACGGGTACTAAGATAACTTAAACATACGGTTGAGAATAAGATGAAGTATATTAGAGGAAGCAGCTCAGAATTGTATGCATATACTGACTCAGATTGGGCCGGTGATAAACAAGACCGGAAAAGTATTAGTGGCGGAGCGATATTCCATGGGTGCAACCTGGTGTCATGGTACTCCAAAAAACAAGGATGTGTAGCACTCTCAACAGCAGAAGCTGAGTACTTAGCTTCAGCAATGATTGGCGCTGAAGTACTGTATCTCCGTGGTATTGTACGTGATTTCACATTGAGCTACCCAACTTCATACATTATGATGGACAACCAAAGCGCCATTGCTATGATTAAATCTTTTGAAAACAGCAAGAGGTCAAAGCATATTGACATAAAAGCCCATTTTGTAAAGGACCTTGTGAATTTGAAAATATTGCAAGTTTCATATGTCCCAACCGAGGATAACGTCGCCGATATTATGACGAAGGCTTTGTGTGCACCAAAGCACAACTATCTTTGTGACATTATGAAACTTGAGCGGGGGTGTTAGGTTTAGACAACGAAGACAGACAATTTAATAATGTTGGTTAAACAGAACTTTTTGGTATTAGATATAGCTGTGTCAGTTGTCATTCGTTGTCATGATTGTGTGAAAAATAAACGAATAAAAATATTATTTTTATTATAAAGGAAATAAGCCTTGTTTATATTCTAAAAGTCATCATCATGAACTCAGCATCATAATGAAAAATACTACATCTATGATCATAATAATCAACAAATGAAGATAATACATAAATGAGGACATGGCTTAAAGGTCGAGTGACCGTACCAAAAATATTTGTTTTTTACAGATGTGACATTTCAAATCAATCAAACACCAAACTTCAAAACGTTCAAAAGTGATGAAAATATTCTCTTGATAAAATAAATTTTTCGTCGGCCGCAGTGTTCATTCAAAGTTCATACGCCCGCCGATTGACAATTACAAATACGTACCAACTAAAATTACAAGAGTCAATCCGGCTAGTGGTGTTCTATTTAAATTAGGTTATTTTTTATTGTCAGAATGTCTCAAGCGCGACTCACGTCTTGTATTCCCCTACCTTTGGAGCAGAAAAAACTGGTTAATGTAATTGAAAAGGCTAAAGACTGGGCATTGATGCACGGAGTCGGCATGCGCGACAGAAAACACTTCAATAAGGATGTCATTCAGGTATTGGCTAAAATCATTATGATAGTATACATGAAAGACCCTCTCTTCACATAATCTGTGTATGTGCCTTCTTCCACTTAGTACACTACCCGTTAATTGTAAACATTGCAGGCAGCAAGCAGGCAGATGATGATGTTAGAGGAACTTATTCTCTCATGTGTTTCTACATTCTCAATATCTTTATAGAACTTAACACATTTCGAAAAGAATATTAAAACCATGATGTTTGTATGTGATCTATGATAAAAAGGAATGTCAAATATTAAAATTACCATCACCATTTTAAGATGTATCATTATTACTGTAATCCATACTATTATCTCTTGTAATCTAATGTTGGTTTACAATAAAGAGTTAATCTATCTATATATCTATTACTGTAATATTGAATATGCAAATTGAAATAGGGTGATTGAGGCTTACAGACGTTATTATCTTTTCCTTATTAATCTTTTCAATTTGATTATATGTTTGAAAAAAAAAATGTTTAGTAAAATGTCCACCATTCCTATTATTATTTTTAACCAACCAAATATAATAAAAAGGCTTTAAATTCAATTCAATGGCAATGAATGTATGTACCTCAATTCCTCCATCATTTGTGAACTGATCTCAAAATATCCAAACGCCTATTGGTCAGATTGATGTCGGTAAGTAGTGACAGTTGCTAACTTGTTGTGCTTCATAGTTCTCATTGTTACGAAAGAGTGCCATCATGTATATTGTAATGTATTCTTAACATTACATGGTTTTTTAGAGTTGATAACACTTTGCCACTGACTATTTTAGCATCTATGGTTTATTGTGTTCAGAAATTTCTCATTGGACGTGATTTGACGTTTGAGATTTTGACATATCATAGATGAGCTGTCAAGATTCTCGAGGCTTGTCCTACCAGCGACGCCAACAATGGCTGACACAATTGAATTAGTTCCGAGCCTTTTATAATTGTTCCCGAAGGAAATATGCTGGTGATGGTGCCGCGGCGTTGTGGTTGAACCCTAGCCTCATTTATTTTGTAATTTTGGTGAGTTTTGGTTCGCATTAGTACATTTTCGTTTTACGACCGCGTGTTCGACCACACAGAGGCTAATTGATTTTTCAAATTGTTTTAGATTTTTTGTTGATCCTGAAAGGCGATGCTCTCCAGATCGCTAAACTTAGGGCGTTTCGGTGAGTAGAATAGCATATTTCTGCAAAAAAAAGACACCCTTTTAGATAGAGTATTTTCATTAAACTGAACATATTGTTCACAGGGTTGCGCTTTAGAGAACCCGATCTTTGACGAGATCTTTGACGAGCTTTTTGACGTATTTTGCCGATTTTACCACGTTTTGGACATGTTCCGTTCGCGGCCCCGGCGCCGCGTGTCATTATATAACCTAACCTAACCTAAAAATAATGTTAATTTAACCTTAACTTGAACTAATTGACCTGGATGCAAGTGAGCAATATTAGATTTTCTATATTTTGATACCTGGCCATGAGTCAGGCATAATTTGAGCCTAGGTGGACTTTCCACTCCCGGTCTTGTGATTAAAAGCCATAGTTTTACCCTAGAGCTATCTAAATTGTATTTCCTGGGTTATCCGCCCAGGTGGCGCCCGAATTAATTAGAAAATAAACTATCTATCTGGTAAAAACTTAAATTTTTTTATTGGGTTCAACCCGTTACAGACACAAAATCCTATTTTTTGCATAGCATTTGGTTTTCTTCGGAGGAAACAATTAAAAATATTACATTTGTCGCTCAGCGAACAGGGACATTGAATAGGCTTGTTTTTGTTTGTATAACTTACCATTTTCATACTAACTGCACCTCACCTGATGGTATGCAGAATTGTAATAGTGCCTTAGTTTATTGTTATTTGCTCACTAGGATTCTCACTGCATCCATGGTAATATTGTTTTGAAATCATTGTAGAAAATTTTGTTATTGGAATTGTATAAACTTAATTATAAGTTTAATTAGAAATATAATATAACCTGTTGTTTGTGTATTTGACTAGCATAACAATTGAGTTTGTGTTATATAATATCATTAAGTCTAGGATGATGTGTACAACTAGTGTATTAACCTTTTGAAGGAATTAATTGTGAATAATTACTGCAACTTTGAATTTAACTTTTGTCGTTAGCGAGTAATCTTCCTTTGTCAATTGAGTTGGTGTAAACACATTTAGTTTACAACCTTTATTCAACATTTATTACCTAATGTGCTATTATTGTCTTGCTGTATAACTTTAACAGTATAATATTTATATCCATTTGCATCCTGGTACGGATAATTGAGTAAAAAAACTCACATTTTAATTTCATAATTTAACATAACCTCATTTCTTGAGACTTAGAATATTTTCTTACATTCTTCAACTTAGAATAATTTTAGCATTCTGGGACTTAGAAAATTTTTGTAATTTTTACACTTAGAAAATTTGACTACTTTTGAACTTAGAATAATTTTAGCATTCTGGGACTTAGAAAAATTTCATTAACTTTGAACTTGGAATATTTTAGAAATAATTTCATAAACTTTGAACTTGGAACATTTTTGAAGTCTTTCAACTTAAATCATTTTTTAACTTTTCATCGATTTAGAACCTTTTTGCATTGGACAGTGAATTTACTTAGTTGAATTTTGGACGATTCTACTTTGAGAATTTTCTTGTTCTGACACTTAGATTTTTAAATATTATTAGGGACTTTGAAGTTTTGACTTGGGACTTAAAATTTTTTCTTGACTGTTATTTCCGTTCATTTTGAATTTGGATTGGACTTTGGATTATCTTTATTTCAGTAATCTTGGGACTTTAGAAATTGTTTTCCTTTTGAAAAATTTAGTTTGAGTTGCAACTATGTCTAGCGTAGGAGTGCAGTTTCCTGAATTGAGCGTGGAGCCGCATGCCCCTAATGAAGATACCAGTCGCACCACAATGGGTACTCAGGTTGATCCTATTGTTTCAGATGTTCAGGATTTCTCTGCTATCCCGAATCCTTTCGTGCATTCTTCGACAATTGCTCCTCCGTTGACTTCAATTAATGCTTCGAATGAAGAAGTGAAGAAGAATATATCTTCGAATTATAAATTAACGAGAATCGAACGATTTAAGGAAAAGTAAAATTAGTTTATTCGGGTCATAAATACATTCTTTCAGTTGTTGACGTTTTCACTAAATATTGCTGGGTTTTTCCCATGGTTAAATCCACTACTTTAACTATTTGTAAACTTTTCGAAAAAGAAATAGTTCTTAAATTTGGTTGTCCTAAAATTTTAGTTTGTGGCAATGGTACTCAATTTACCTCTAGACACTTCGTCGATTTCATGAAGAGCTATAATATTACTAAAATATTTTATAACACTTTGTACACTCCTCAGAATAATCCTGTTGAAAGATATAATAAAACCATCGAAACTTGCATATCTTGCTATGTTAATAACGATCAACGTACTTGGTCTAAACTTCTGCCTCATGTGCAGCTTGCCTTAAATAGTAGTGTAAATCTTTCTACTGATTTCACTCCTAATTTTCTTATGTTTGGTAGAGAGTTAGTTATTGATGCTACTCTACATCATATAAGTGATTCCATTGAAAATTTGGATCAATTGGAACTTGGAAATAGAAATAGTTTTGCTACTTCACTTAAATGTTTAAGTGAAATTTTTGTTAGGGTTCAATCGCACTTAGTTAAAGCTTATAAGCGTAATGTGCGTAGCTACAATATAGGTAGGCAAGCCATTTCGTTTGGTATAGGTGATGTTGTTTGGAGAAGAAGTTTTGTTCAATCCAACGCTCCGGCTTATTTTTCGGCTAAACTTGCTCCTAAATTCGTTAAATGCGAAATAATAGATAAAATTTCTGATAATGTCTATATTTTGAAAGAAATAGGTAAAAATACTTCGGCTAAATATCATGTTAAAGACATTATTAAATATTAGTTAGGATTGCCTAATTTTTAATTTTATAAAAATTTTAACCTTGCGATTTCTGCATTTACACTTTTTCTCGAGTTCGATTTTCTTTAGGGAAGGGTGTTGAATGGTGATTAATGAGATGATGTATGAAAGGCTTCACCCGTGTTAGTTGTATGTTAGGGAAATCCCATGAAGATTTTCAAATCTTGAGTTAAAGGTTTTCAAATTCCCCTTAATGGTTTGACGCTTTGAATTCATTCTCGTTTATACTTTACCAAACGATCTTATTTGTATAAATTGTATTATACTTTGTCTGTATTTTATGCAGAATTTGTTTCTTGTTTGAATTGTTTGTTCTTTGGTGTTGTTTTGTTTTTAGTGTTCGAACTTGTATGTTTAGATAATACGCTCGGACATGACCCTTCACACCTGGAATAGTTTTTATAAAACCTTTGCCATGGTTATTCTTTTGGATGAGCTTGTGCTCTCCTTTTGTTATGAATAGATCGTTCTCCCTTAGTGAGAAGGATTCTTATTTTCTCGGAAGTCGAATATTGTATTCGACTCTCCTCTTGGATTTTTGTTGTTGCCCATAGGTGTGCTTCAACTTAGGACTCGGTATTGTACCGTTTCATTGGTTTCGAACTGTTGCTAAGTGCTCGAAAAGTCGATGGTGTTGTGTCGGTCACTTACCCAGTTCACTTGGTTGGGCTGTTGTTCATTATTGGTAACACAGTTCCTCTTTTTTTGAATTGTTGTTTCGTGGTCGGGAAGTCGGTGGAGTTGTGCCGGTCACGTACACCTTTCTTTTTAGTGTTCGCATTGTTGACGCTATTTTGGACTTGTAGTTTGTGTCGGCGACATAGGGTCGATCACAAATTACAAATTTTTGTTTTGATTCGGCGAATTTTCGTTCTAACCGAACTAAGAAACCTTTATAGTGAGCTTGGATCTTTGTAGTAATTTTGAGTCGGAGACTATTGTGTCTATCCGCACTTTGGCTTCAAGATTCTTTGCAACTTGTTTTGTTTTGTCTGGTTTTTACCTTACCGTTAACTCGGATCTTTGTTGTTTTCAGGAGTCGGAGGTCTTCGTACCTATCCGTACTTTGACTTCAAGATTTCTTTTTGACGGAATGGTAGCAGTAATTTTTTACGCTTTTTCTTTTGTATTTAGATTTTTAATAGGTGGTGGGATAGAGTTGGTGATTTCTATGTTCCACTCTCACTCTTTTGGGTATTTGGATTTTTTTGTCTTTTTCTTTCTTTTGAGCTTGTTGTGGAGGAGGGTAGAGCCCTTGCATTTGGTCGAGTCGGTGAAAATTATTTTCTAACCGCACTTCGCTGCAGGACTGTTCCTTTTTCTATCAGTCAGCTTCACATTTTTTTGTTTTTGACAATTTTTTTTTGAAGTTTTGCTTTTTAACTTTTCTGTTCTTTCAGGAATATTATTTTCCTTTGGGTTTGTTACGGAGGAGGGTAGAGCCTTTGCATTTGGTCGAGTCGGTGAAAATCTTTTCCAACCGCACTTCGCTGCAGGACTTTTGTCTTTTTCTTTAACCCCAAGCTTCATGTTTTCTTGTTTTTAACAGGTTTGGAATTTGTTTTGTACCTTTCTTTTCTGGGATTGGATTTTGCTCTAGAAAAAAGAGAGCTTCGCTTCTTTTTTATTTTGGTGGGGGTGTAATGTAATGTATTCTTAACATTACATGGTTTTTTAGTGTTGATAACACTTTGCCACTGACTATTTTAGCATCTATGGTTTATTGTGTTCAGAAATTTCTCATTGGACGTGATTTGACGTTTGAGATTTTGACATATCATAGATGAGCTGTCAAGATTCTCGAGGCTTGTCCTACCAGCGACGCCAACAATGGCTGACACAATTGAATTAGTTCCGAGCCTTTTATAATTGTTCCCGAAGGAAATATGCTGGTGATGGTGCCGCGGCGTTGTGGTTGAACCCTAGCCTCATTTATTTTGTAATTTTGGTGAGTTTTGGTTCGCATTAGTACATTTTCGTTTTACGACCGCGTGTTCGACCACACAGAGGCTAATTGATTTTTCAAATTGTTTTAGATTTTTTGTTGATCCTGAAAGGCGATGCTCTCCAGATCGCTAAACTTAGGGCGTTTCGGTGAGTAGAATAGCATATTTCTGCAAAAAAAAGACACCCTTTTAGATAGAGTATTTTCATTAAACTGAACATATTGTTCACAGGGTTGCGCTTTAGAGAACCCGATCTTTGACGAGATCTTTGACGAGCTTTTTGACGTATTTTGCCGATTTTACCACGTTTTGGACATGTTCCGTTCGCGGCCCCGGCGCCGCGTGTCATTATATAACCTAACCTAACCTAAAAATAATGTTAATTTAACCTTAACTTGAACTAATTGACCTGGATGCAAGTGAGCAATATTAGATTTTCTATATTTTGATACCTGGCCATGAGTCAGGCATAATTTGAGCCTAGGTGGACTTTCCACTCCCGGTCTTGTGATTAAAAGCCATAGTTTTACCCTAGAGCTATCTAAATTGTATTTCCTGGGTTATCCGCCCAGGTGGCGCCCGAATTAATTAGAAAATAAACTATCTATCTGGTAAAAACTTAAATTTTTTTATTGGGTTCAACCCGTTACAGACACAAAATCCTATTTTTTTGCATAGCATTTGGTTTTCTTCGGAGGAAACAATTAAAAATATTACAATATATTATATTATTGTCTACCTACTTACATTTTACAATTTCTCATACAAGTAATCAGTAAATTTATATCTTGTCAACAGATTGCACCGTTTGCACTCCTGCCGTCTCCATTCCCTAAGGCTGAGTTTGATAAAGCAGTTGAATTGCAGCCTATCTTGAATGAACTTATGCATAAGGTAAAGTTGTTCTCACATTTCCTAGCTTTAGTCCTGGTCGCATCCAAAGCTCTCACCAGGGAACGCTCTGTATTTTAGTTCTCCACTAGTAGTGATACCATTTTCATTTGGCGCACATGTCATCGTCTTCAATGCCAATTCAGTATCTTATAAGTCTCTGCACTCCTTTCGAGGCCCGTCAAAGGTGGTTTGGAATAGAAAATATTTGCTACCATGTAGTATGGCAGTTGCGGCAAAAAAAACTTAATGTGACCGAAATCATTAATATTCCCTCTAACCTAATCCCTCGAGTGAAATGCCCACCCTCACGCAAAAACCGCGCCATGACGTGGAGTTGCGGATACCAGCCTGTGTTACCATACCATACCATACCATACCATCCCTCGAGTTATGCTAAACTGCTATTAGGAGTGGGTTCACGTCGGTAGTTTAAGGGACCTCTCGATCGCAAAGCCGACTCCTTGATTACTGACGCTTGAACATGACCACACCAGGGATGATGGAGATGAGGCTACAGCCCAATGCATTTTAACATTTAAATTTTTATTTGGTATCCGTAGGTGGCGCATGACGACGAGTTTTTGATGACCACCCTACAAAATGCCTTACAAGTAGATGAGTTCACCGCCAACCTTTATGACATTTGGGTGAAAGTTCGAAACGAGGAAATCAGACAGGTAATCAATTCATACAAAGATAAATAGGAACAGAATGTGGGTGTTACAGAGTGATTTTGAACAGCTACACACATTCTACAGGCCCGATTGCAGTGAAGTTACATGGACGAAATAGATACTCGCTACATCTCACTCGCTATTAGTATTAATTATAATGGCGAGCGTCTTCCTAACCCTACCGCATGTAAATAGCATGCGGGGTAAATCCACTTCGCTTGTATTAATTTGCGCTCAATGAAACAAATATTTCCTAATTTATTGTACAATAATTTAGTAAATGTACATGAAACGCCGCTTTTTACGATCTGCGATTTTACGGACGCGTGCGTAATTTCACGGAATACGCACCGTGGAAAGAGCCTCGTCTCGTCCGTGATACTGCAGACACGTTTGTCATAGTAAATACATCCGTGTCTATGGAAACACGTATAATATAACAGATTCTTTATCAGTATTATTCATCTACACAAAACGTTTTCATTTATCTGATTAAGATGATTTCAATATGTATAAATAACAGCACCCATGTTCTGTTCTAGTCTATTATGTCATGCAGACGCAATATTTACTTAAAAAACTACACTAAAAGCTTTGAAGCCTTTTTAGGGTTCCGTAGCCAAATGGCAAAAAACGGATGTTACAGCCACTTTTTCCGCAACTATAAAAACTATGCTTTTGAAACTTGATAAGTAGATGTATTCCGTGAATAAATTTGGGGACATTCCATACTAATTTTTTTTTTATCAAACCCTTAGTAATCAGTTAGTAATATTGCGTGTGTATGACTACAAAATTCACCATCATACAAATCTACCCACAAGAATCAGTTATCTAAACCTTAGTAAATTTGTAGTAGTGTGTGCCAATTTCAAATGACCGATTCGTATATGTACCCGTAGCACCTCAAAATTTGAACCTCATTACCTCATCAGCTATAAATAGGTTTTCAGGGTCGTACAGGTATTTTTGCGGTAGAGAGTCCAAACTGAGGTAGTACGGGTACCACCGATTCTTGTGGCTATATACCTTCCTATGCCTTCATATGTCATCGTCGCACGTAAATGTAAAAAAATGCCATATGGCGTAGCCAATATCGCTAGGAATGCTGCGCTCCGACATCATGCTGGATACACGATGCCCGCACACCCAATGCGATAAACATAGTCCTTACTGCTCCTGGAAGCAAGTGGAAATCAACAGCATCGCATCTGGATTCGGACACATGGGCCCAAGGACCAGAGAAATACAGAGGTAGAAGATGTACAGAGTGCGCTCATGAAACTCATTCACACATTCAACCAAATTAATTAATTTAAAATGTATTAGCACTTTAATGCAAGATGTACACTAAATGCTATGCAATATCCATAGCTATATTAGTGGGTTTTGCCTTGAGCTTTGACTGTAAATACTGGAAGGCAGGCTATGATATTTTTGATAACACAACGGCTTTCCTAGAATATTCATAGCATGCTTTTTTTCTTACTTCTTTTCGCTTTAATTCTTCTTTAGGTAAACTTTCGGGTAGATAATTTTATCAAAATTTTCCTAATAACAAAAAACTGCAAAGTTAAATTCAATAATATTTCACTGTTGTTTGAACTTATTTAAATTGCATGTCCCCATGTCCTAGCATATATCCTTTTTTTACTATGCCCATGTATTGTTTAACACGTTTAACAGATTAGAACAGCTGAATAACTTATTTTTCAAGTTTGGCCGGTTCGGTGACTTTTCCTTTGTCGCTCCATTAAGACCTAGAACTCCTTGCCAGCTCTCGTGTTCCCTTCTTCCTACAGTCTCGGGTCCTTTAAGCGGGGCGTGAAAAAGCAATTGATAAGGCCGTCAAGCTGAGTACCACCGTTGTTAACATTTTTATAATTTATTCTATTCAGTCCAGGCGCTAATTTTTTTTACAAACTTCTTAATGATAATGGTATGTAATAATGGTGTCTAAAGAGACATACCAAATATTCGGCCAACTATATAAATGATGTGTGAGTGAGTTTTCAATGAGTTTCCTCTGAGTAAGTAATATTAAAGAATCGGGCGACGCGTTCAGTTATGCCTGACCTATGTAATTAGAAAAGAGACCTTACTAGAAATGGCTATTGCATAACCTAAATGGTACCGATTCTATTTACCTATACATCCATCTTCTAGTCTTTAGTCAACTATTTTTCTGATTGGAATGAACAGCAGGAGCAAGAATTATAGATATTATACAATATCGTATTGACGAGAGCTCACTTCCTCGTCGCGTGGATGTAAAATATTGAAACTAAATTAAATTTACATACCGACACGCGTTCTATATTACTAGTATGAGCTAAAATTAGTTTAGTTCGGAACATAAGAATCGACACCATTATTACTTATATAATTTTTTTTTATAGCAGATCTTAACGTCGAAGCATGATTGTCATAATAGTTTTTTGTTTACTTTTTTACAATTCAATGATCGCATTTCTAGTAAAGTTTTTGTGACTAACAAACTAACTCTTATCATAGTTACAAGTGATGTTACACTACTAAGACGAGGATCTATTGTAATAAAATGCTCTTATAACATATTGAATGATAAATGTTAAATAGTGAATGATTTTTGTTATATAACATGTTTTAATATCGTTAATATTTATTTTTTGCGATGCCATGGCTACAAATGCCCGTTAACAGTAGGTAATTAGAAGAAGTGTACATGATTTTGTAGTAGATATCGTAAAATTGGCATGTTATGTGTTGCCTTTAGCTTCTAATATAACATTTTATGCATGTTGTATAAATAATGTTAAATACGGACAACTGAACGTGTTGCCCGCCAAAACTAACAACGCGTCACTACTTATTATTGCGATTAAAATCGATTAAAAGTAAATAATCGACTCAAAGAACTGATGTGTATTTGTAAATTGATAACAAAACATTATTAATGAATATAAATAACATTTTCATGGAGAATTAAATATTTTACAATTAATAATATATTATCGCATTGTTAGTGACAGTAGACGATCTTTGCTCAGTTTTAGATACTGTTTGCCGTAATGAACGGTAATTTGAAGAACTTGATTGCTCAAGATGAATTATGTTTGGTATGATCACTTAAACTCGAGAGAATAAGGAGGAATACGAGGCATGACTTTCAAACTATTTTTTCCATCACTTTTGCTACTACCTCTTACAATTGCTCCATAAGCTATAATATTCACTAGTCTTATGTACCTACATGAAAATAATGATGTAGTACTTAATATAATTCAAGAACATTTTTTATGAATATAGAAGCTACGCAAAGATGTGAAAATATATTTTTGGATTTTGTGGATAACGACCTTGAAAAGTATGCCTCAAAACATCGAATAATTCGGGTCCTAATACCCGACTTTCCAAGAAAAAGAAAGAATCCACCTCAAATTGACTTGATTTGGTTTTGTATATAATTGCACTTCGAACTGTCATTTGATACCGTCACAAAGCCGTTAAAGCCGTTTTTTTTTTTTTTATAAAATGTTACATCTTTAACTTTAATTTTAACTTTTCTAGACAGATATCAAGCTGTAAACATGCTCTGTGTGATAGACAGAACTTTTTGCAAAACTGAACCAAACCAATCTTATACAGACTCTCATTCTTCATCCCGACACAGCCCGAATCAGAAAACCGGGTACATTGAGTTATGTCCTAGTTGTGAGTTACTATCACACCATCATAACATCATATTGGGCAAAGTTTTTCAAAATACCGAACACCCTAGTCTACTATACTTAGATGGTTGATTTTGCAATGTACGTCTAGCTGTAAATATACGCTGTTAATCACAATGCAATAGCGCACAGCAACAAGTCTATTGTGATTTAGTGACTGTAGACCGTTGGCTATCAATATCCTTTGAGTAAAATGACAACAAACGGTTATTGTTTAGAAAATATATCACCTGCAAGCTAGGGAAAGATTGGAATATAGCAACGATTATTTGATTATCTAGTTTAACTTGAGCTGGTAACATCGTGACTCATTTAGTATTCTTTTCTATTTTACTTTGAAGAATTGAGAAATCTAGTCAATGCAACATTATCAGGTGCTGCAATATGTCATTCATCCGTATAAACGTAGATACTTAGGACAATTTCGTCCTATAATTTAAAACATGCTAATGTTTGGGTGAAATACTAACTTGTTTCTATGAATTTAAAACAGGACAGTAAATGTCCAGAATGGGACTTGAAATTCTCGTTCACATACGTATTAGCTATCCAGGTAGCTCAGCTGTGCAATTCTATAAGCGTACATCAGCATCATTGGTCGATCTCCAGTGACGTCACACATTCTGACCATCGACAATCCCTATCACTCTATCACTCATCTATCATCGGTCGCAGCGCTGTACTTAACGGTGTATGCTTAGGGAATTGCACAGCTTGTGTCTAAGTATTCCTCCTAGACTGGGACTTGTCACGAGTTTTTCCTTCCTGGATATTGTCATTTTTCTTGTTCTAATTTAATAATGATACTCTGAGTAAAGAGATGAATGAAATAGAGAGAAACGTACTCTAATAGAGACAGGAAAATGCCCCTTCTACACTGATACATCTGTAGTTGACACTTTTAGGCCATCCGCTGCCATATTCATGCGCACGCATACGGCCAACCACACTATGTGCAGTTTCGTGCAAAACCCGGGGGAATTGTAGAATATGAAAATCCATGGTTTACCAATAATAGTCTAGAGCTGTAGACAAACAGTAGACTTCAACTTCTTGTGTAAGGAAATGCTGCAAATATGACCAAGGAGATAAGTATACACCTTCACATACACCAACACATGTAAATCTGCTTATCTCCTTGGCCGTAAGCACCTAAATTAGACGCTAGCAGGTCAATATAATAGGCGTGTGTCATGAACTTGATGAAGTGACCTAGTCAAAGTGAAAAACTCAGTTCCCTAAAGGTATTTATGAACTCATATGTTCTTGTATAACGGACTTTCCCGTCACAAAATCAATTGCATTCCTAACCTATCGAGTTGATTCATACCTCTTGTTCATACGATGATGTACAACAATAATGTGAAGCACGTCTCTTCTGTATGAGGTAAACACAAGTTTGCCTACACGCGCGTACACGCTATTATAAAGATATTCCAAATAAATATTTATTTATAAAGACTAGCGAATACATAACAAACTAATGTAATTTAACTAAATATATTCTTAAGTATGGCAAGCAGCAGAGAAACTTGTGTTAGGATTAGAAGTAGGTTTACATCTGTAGTGGAATGACCTCGAACTCGGGACTCATTAACCATTAAGCTACCGATGCTGTCACCTGTTGTCAATTGATTTTAGTTAAGTTTCAGATAGACATAGAGAAAAAAACTGATTGACACTTGAGTAAGAATGACTTACAGTTATGTACCTACTTGTATTCATATTTATTTATTAAAAATGTAAATATGATCCGGTCACAAAATAATAATTCGCAATAGGTACCTTCAAAAGATATAATGGCCGGCAAACTTCTTAAAAACTTACCCTTGCTGTGCATAAATAATATGTAGTTCTCTTTGATGATAAAGTGGGATGCGACGACTAAGGTGCGCCAATTAATCAACCATAAATTAAATCCATCACGGGCTAAAAGGGCTCGAATCATTGATAGATCAGTCCTTTTAGATAAATAGATAGATACCTCTATCTTGTACATAATAAGACAAGAAAGTAAAAATATGGGGATAAATAAATAGCGAATGTACAATGCCAACAGCGATGTCTTCGAGGCAACCTTTTATTGGTTGTGTTTTGTGATTAGTCAGTAAACGCACCTGCGCGAAATGTACGATTTTTGTTAAGATGTTTGCCAGCACTTATATCTTATTCAGTTCTATTCAATTTTGTAAATATGAGGTGATGGTACAAACAAGAAACTTGCAAATAAAAAAAATGTTCGTAGGCACAAACAATGCGTTGGACAGAATTTCACAATGTTAAATTAATTCCAGTCACTCAGCCTGGGGCTGTTCCGCTCGGACTACCTGATGCAGCGCGCTGAGCAGTATAAAATCAAGCAAGTGGAATTTAACACGATCGCCTCCAGTTTTGGCGCCATATCGTCGCGTCTACCCACAATGTCTCGGTACTGACATATTTGCTGCACGCCTCGGCCGTTGGCTGGATACTTTTGAATTAGGAATTCTAAATATAAATTTGAAATACTTGTTACCAGTAAAAAAAATTGACATTTCATTATTCATTATCTGTAATTGAAGTGTATTACACAGTGCGACTTAACACAAAAAAAACATGTTCTCATAATTAGAAATGAAGGAAGAACTAACTTCTCTTAAAAGTTTATGATCCTCTGACTGAACACACTCGTAACTTTATTATAGACTAATGCAATAAGCGAATACGCAATTTCATGTTTTATTTTTATAACATAATACGACTTAATACATCTTTTTAATATGAGAAATTATCTTGCAAAAAATCAAACCGTGAATTTCAGAGCAATTCTTCAGTTTAGCGCTGTTAGGCCGCCCACTGATTCGTGCGTCTGTACGCATACAGTCTGTTTCGTGCAAATACTAAGCTAATTTTCACGAAATTATACAAACATTTGCATGGAACAGGGCATGCGTGCACGTGCATGAATGCAACGGGTTTATCGCATAGTGTAATACTCTTTTGAGTTAACTAACGTTTTAAGTGTCGGTATCCAGGTAACGGTCCAGGTCACAGTGTTCAGTCAATATCTCTCATGTGACTGCTGTTCTATCATGTGCACGCCACATCATTCTATCCTTCTCTATCATGAAACAGCTAGCATTTGTCGTTCGTTGCACTTTGCGCTTTACTCTCACCCTGATTGCAGTTTCAAGGCATGTTTTGGAGTACCGCTTCTTAGATTTATAAGATTCACAATATACGTATATTATTGGGTATTTTGGTGTACATTTAGTGCAGTATTTGTTGATTTTAGTGTTGTATAGTGATGCGTGCATGTATTTGAGTTGGACGCTTTAGATCGCTTTGATAGCACGATCACTTGAGAGATGTTACCTGTCCACGCCTGCATTGTGGTGTAAAATGTTCAAAAACCGTGTTTATGTTTTCTGTGTCATAATATGTGTTTTTCTGTCCAATCATTGCTGGGTATGGCTTAGGGTATACATCTTTCAAAGAAGGTTATGCACTAGTTTTATTTATTTTTTCATATTCACATGCATTATTTTCACATTTTTATTTATTTCTGTTTTCGTGGAGTTATTGAAGTTAGTTTAACCAATTCCCAAAAAAAAAACATTTTATACATTAAGCCAATATACCGTAAAATCCTAAGCCGTTTTACATCCAAGCGACATGCGTTTATTTTTTTTTAATTATCTAATGTTGCTTATGTGTGTTTTCCAATGTTCTACCAAAGTAGGAATGGCCCACGATTTCGGTTGTTCTGTTTCTCCGACGAGAGATCGTTCGGATTCACTCTCTCTCTAAACTCTTTTTGAACAGGAACATGATCTGACTAACTAACTTAACTCTGTTCAGCATTTCCACTTCAGTCCGTCTGCTGACTAATGCATGTGGCCGCACGCACTTCGTACCGTTTTGTGCTAATGGATAGACCAGCGTATATATTTATTTAAATAGCCACATAGACCTCAGGGTTGCAAAACAGAAAAATCTGTAAAAAAATATATTATCTAGCTACCAGAGATAGATACATTCTTTTTATCTTCAATCTTGGTTCCATCCGAATCTTGGAGTTTGCCCATCCGAGAACGTCCGCCGTCTGACCGAAGGTCAGACGGCGGACGAGTGGAAAGCCTGCATTAGAGCGTCATCTTCAATCAACAAGTCTACCGTCATGCAGGTAAAACTGGCTTGTGCTGCGAAGAACTTGGTGGCTCTCCATACACCCGTAACAGTTATCATTGTAAAGTAGTCCTAATTACCAATTCAGATTTTATATCGCTTATCCAACAGAACAAATACTAATTTTCTTGTTGATATACGCAGCTATTAAGATAAGAACAGTAAGTGATTGTTGAATTTAGCTTTATCTCAAGTATTTTATGACAAACTTGTTAGTAAGTCACTGATAGCGCCGTATTCAAAAATTTTAGGACACTATACAACAATATAAACAGTGATATTTAATTTAAGCGAACTACCAAATATATAAATAAATATTCCACAACATTTCACACAACGCTATCTAGACCCATGGTAAGCATAGCTTAACTAGCTTGTGTTATGGAATCTAGAATGCGGATAAACATACTTAGATACGTTTTTTTTTGTAAATACATACATATTATACATAGAAACACCCAGACCAATGCAAATATACATATTCATGCATACAAATATTTGCACTGAGCGGGGATCGAACCCGCGCCTCCTGCGTAGCGGCCGCGTTCACTACCGCTACGCCACGGAGGCGACCTTTGGATGCAACTGTGCGATTTCTCAGTTGCAGTAGCAGCGAGTCGTAGTAGCAGTCTCATCATGTCTTAGTTAAATTCGATTTTGTCAGGTAGCTCAATTTTATTATGACATAGGAAGCAAACGAGCATACGGATCGTCTGTTGGTAAGAATTGATTGGTTGGTATTTCCTACTAGCACCTCTGTTTTTGTAAATAGGTATGTTATTAGCTTTTACAACGCAAACACGTTTGCTTAAGTATTTTATCTTTAATTTTCCTGATTGCATCCGAACCCGGGGTGATTTAGGAGCTCAGGGTTGTCCTTCCGGCTTTTTCTCCTCCTTTTCACACAGTGTTGGGCGTCCATGGTGGTGAGACCATTGGCACGCATGTCACCCTCCACGACGTCAAGCCAGGACTTATGCGGCCTACCCCTCCTACTGGGACGCCATTACCAGACAATTTTTACCCAGTATTCCATAAAGGTTATTTATGACTGACTCCAATTGCCCAAGAATTCAGCAGTGACTAACGATGCGGTTAAACGCAATTTCGACAGACTGACAAAACTAGTTGTTCTGAAATACAATGGTCGGTGTCGTAATGAAAGTAAATCTTATGAACGGGGAAAGAGCACAGAATTAGTAATAATTGACTGTTAATTTTTCATTAGCGTCTCTCATGGCGGGAAACAAGTAGAGTCTCTTTTCCGCTCTTTCCTAACAAGTGGGGAGTTGAGGTATAGAAGTGAGCTTGAGTTTTCTTCCAGAAGCAATGTTGCTATTATTTTGTTATTATTAGATGACTACTCATTTCTATAACTGTTTGTTTCGTTGACTTAGATATTGTTTGCTTCAATTACAAGCTAGTACAACTAGTAATACAAGTAATGGTTCCACAAGAACAAAATACTCTTTTAAAACGAACGTTTTCCGCATTGCAAAACGTTACGTCAGATTCTCGAGCTACGAAATTACATTGATCAATTTATGCGGAAATTACTTCAGAAAATTACTTTTGAGAAGATTTCACGATTTCAGAGAGGTTTTGTGTCCCCTGCAACAACAACCCCCTCCTCCTCACCCTCCATCGGACCGCGCATGGATTTGCATTACTTTCACCATCTCATGCGAAATAATAAAATGCGATAACTTTAATATTAGTAAGAGGATTTAACGCAAACCCCATGGATAGATTTGTTTGAAATTGTCTACAGTTTGGATAGTTTTTTGTTACGAAATGTATCTCGTGGGTCGCCATTCTAGGAGTTATTTCTATCAACAGTTGTAAGCTTCTTGACGACCAATTCTCGTTATTAAAATCTGTTCGATCTTATCTCAATCTTCCAAATGTTAAAAACAGTATTCGCATAACACAATTTTTAAGAAAGAACGTTGACATCGTGATTATTTTGGACATTTAAGAGATTTTTCTTTAAACCTCGGAAGGTAGGGGGAAGCGTTGGTCCGCCATCCACTCCCTGGTAGGTTCGTAATCTACACTGCATCCCGTCTCCGTAATAATATACCTAACAATAATCGTATAATTATTTAGCAAATTCAAATTCAAATTCAAATTATTTTTATTTGCATAAAACAGGTATACAAGGAGTTGGACAAATACATAATAGAGTGCAAGTGCTCTGCTTATTACCTTTGACAGGTGTGCAAATTTATAAATACATTACACGCAAAATTAGAATGTCTAAAAAAAAAAGAGAGAAGGTTATCACAAAAAATCAATAATAATAGGTATCACATAATTCTGAATGTCATAGTTATAATTCATAATATCGTAGTAATAATTAATAATGTCATAGTAATATTTAATAATGTCAAATATGAGGTCAACAATGTCAAAATTATTATGTTTCGCAAGATTTATCGTCTAAGTATTCGTGCAATGAGTAATAGCATTTATTGACCAGGAATTTTTGCAGTCTTTTTTTAAAGAGGTTTATATTCCGAAGATCTTTTAGCTCCTTAGGCAATTTATTATAAATATGAGGAGCGATACAAAAAAAACTTCTATGCATTAAGGCCGTTTTACAAGGTACGACACATAGCTTTTCAACGTGGCGTATCCTTGTTCTTCTCTCAAACAGTTCCAAATGTTTTTTTGTGAATATGGCACATTCTAATATATAAATACAGGGCACAGTTAATAATTTATAATCTTGAAAGTATGGCCTACATGAATCTGTACGTTCGAGGCTGAATATGGCTCTGATACAACGTTTCTGGGCTATGAAGACACGTAGCCAGTCAGTGGCATTCCCCCAGAATATAATTCCGTATCGTAGTGTTGAGGAGACCATTCCATGATATGCTGTTATTATTGTCGGCGTAGTCGCTATATTTCTTAATCTATAGAGCCCAAAAGCATGCTGATGTACCTTGTTACAAACATAGTCTATGTGGGCGCTCCAATTCAATTGATTATCAATTTTTATTCCTAAGAAATTAGTTACATTGTCTTCTGTAATTTTTTGATTTTTACAATTAATATCTATATGAGATTCAATCTTTCTCTGTCTGAAATTTAATATTTTAGTTTTCTTAACATTAATGTTTAAATTATTCACCTGTAGCCATTGCATAATTGAGTTAATTGAATTATTGATGTCAGTTTGGAGTGATGTCATATTTTTATTTGAATAAAGAATAGTGGTATCGTCAGCAAATAAGGTCATATTGTATGTCGTAGTTGTAGGTAATAAAAAGCAAAGGCCCAAGCACACTACCCTGTGGAATGCCAAATTTAACAATTCTTGGATCTGACTGATGTATATTTTCAGTTTTTGTGTTAAGACATATATTGGAGATATGCACCACTTGTTGTCTATTGGATAAATATGATTTCAGTAGGTTGTAAACATTACCCCTTACACCATATCGATATAGTTTATCCAATAGTAGATCGTGCCTGACATAGTCAAAGGCTTTGGACATGTCCATAAACATACCTATCGTTGGCAGCCTATTATCCAGACCAAACATCACAGGTTTGAGAAAATTATAAATTGCCATATTAATATTTTTGTTTTTCCTGAATCCATACTGTTCGGCTACCAGAATACTTTCCTTCTCCAGAAAACCATACAAACACTCAAAAATCACCTTTTCAAAAATTTTTGCAAGTGTAGGGATAAGCGCTATTGGTCTATAGTTTCCCATATCTTGTCTATCTCCTTTTTTAAATAGGGGTTTTACGACAATCATTTTTAATTTTTCCGGAAAGATTCCCTGCTCGATACACATATTGATGATGTGACATAGAACAGGTGTAATGGTATGGTTCAAATCTTTTATTATTGCTGTTCTAATACCGTCATATCCTGTACTGTTGGTATTTTTTAAAGAATTAATAATATTTAAAATGTCGTTCGGTGTAACTGGCGCCATATAAATAGAATTACAAATATAATTTAATATGTCATTGGATTTTACTTGATTCTTTTCGTCTACCATGTCAATGTAATAGTTGTTAAACGCATCACAGATTTGTTTTGTATCATTGATTAATGTACCATCTAAATTTATATTAGCTATATTAGTCTTAGGCAGGTTTTGTTTTGTTGAATTTATAATATCCCATGTCGCTTTAGTTTTATTCTTTGATAATTTAATATAGTGAGCATTTTTGGCTTTTTGCGTTAATCTTATTATCACTTTTAGTCGTTTAGCATAACATTTATATTTGTTTTTGTTTTCTGACGTTGGTGCTTTCCTGCACTGCCACATCATGTTACGTTTTCTCGCGCTGCATAATTTCAAGCCTTTTGTCATCCAATTAGGTTTACTTTTAGTTAATCTCTTAATTCTTTTTAATGGGAAACACTGATCATAGAGAAGTTTAAATCTCAAAGAAATTATTAAAGGCTTCGTTTGCATCATTTTGTTGGTAAACGTCAGAGAAACTCAGTTGCTCCATGTAAAGCTTAAATTTTTTTCTATTTTCTGTCGAAAAATCTCTTTTTGTTGTGTACCAGAACTTGAGAAGACATTGCTTTTGCACTGGGCAAGTTAGTATTTGAGCAGTGTGATCTGAAATACATAAATCAACTATTTTACCCTTGCACCCTCGAATATTGTGAACAATATTATCAATGCATGTCTTGCTTATAAATCTGGTTACTTCCCTAAATTGGGGTTTTAAATGATACGCACTTAGTATGTCCTCAAACTCTAAAGAAAGCTTACTACGTGGCAGCAAATCAATATTAAAATCACCGCAAAGTATGACTTTTTTATTTTTATTTCTGTGAATCATAGATAAAAGTGTATTTAGTTTATCAAAGAAAGTTTTTATAGAATACAGATCATGTTTTGGTGACCTGTATATACAGACAATACAAATACCATGCAAATTTAGTTCTACTCCTGAGCATTCAAATATATTTGGGACCGAAATTTTGCTTACTTCGTCCATTACTCTGAATGTATAACCATTTTTGATTAAAATGCACGAACCTCCATATCTATTTTCTCTCATGTAAAAAGAGGCTAGATTATAGTTTGGTATATTTAAATATTGCTGATCCCCTTCTATCATTCTGTGTTCAGTAATACATATTACGTCGATATTATATTTAAACTCATTTAAATGTATGCTTAGTAAATTTGATTTGCCTATAAGTCCATTAATATTTTGATGAAATATACACAGTTTAGTATGCACGAAATAACCGGTCAGTCTCTTCAATTACATTATTTGAATTTGTGTCAGATACAGTATGGTTGTTTTCTTTACGTACAATATTTTTCAGGTGTCTGAATATATTTTTCATACCATTATTATTGAGTAAACCATTTCGTTTGAACATGCTATAGTCACAAGACAGATCAAGATTTGAATCTAGTAATAGTGCGTATTTATATGTGTAAATGTCAAGATAGAGCAGATTGTTGAAGATTTCTACTCTTCCATTATACATAGAAAAATATTTACTATGCCTGTAAGTTGGCAAACAAATAATTACGTTAGTATGTTGTACTTTTTGCAATATATCTCTTATGTCTATTACCAAATCAAAATAATTATTGCTACTACGAAAATCTTCATCTCCTATAAAAACAAGACAATAGTCCCTCATTGAGTAGTCAGCAAGTTTCACATTTAAATCTCTCATCAGGTTCTTAATGCCGCAGTTTGGTGTTAGGTAGTGACATATTTGAAATGTTAGGAAGGTTTCCTCTGCTAGAGATAATACTTTATTTGTTTTATTGCTGCTTATGATACACAACTTGTTCTTTTTTCTTCCACATTGCATATTATTAGTGCTTTTTAGGATGTTGCATGAGCCATTATCGGCCTTTTTTTGAGTGTAATCCTTATTTGTTTGCTCAGAGTTTCCTTTTGAGTTTTGGGGTGGCCCCGCTTGAGTGTATTTGTTTTTTTGTCCTTTCTTTATAGGTGTCCTATTCCTAGACCATTGTGTGGGGCTGCTAGTTACAATCTTGTACAAATCATTTGTTTTATTTAAATTTAGATTCCTCAGCGTCACATTTGCTAGAGATAGTGATTCAATTTCTTGATGTGCACTACTCAATTCAATCTTCAGTTGTTCTATTTCTAGTTTTAATTGAATGATCTGCTCGTGTTGCTGTACTTTGTCAAGATCGGGAAGACTAGTATACATGCTATCTGTGTATTCAGTGTATTCGTCTAGAGAACTGTCGTCACTTGAACAGCTCACACAAGATAACCTGCGTGTTTTTCGGAATGTTACGTTCTCCATGTTTTGGTTAATGTGTATTTAGATTTTTGTTTTCGCAACGTCGGATTTGTTTATCTACGCTCTACACAATATTACAAGTGATGACGTTGAGGTTTCTCTACGATGCGCGCCTCCTTACACCGGGGTTGAGGCGGGGACCGCGTAGTCCCCCACCTCCCGAGGAGGGCCAGACCGAGAGGGATGGCCCTGGGTCAGCCGGGGTGCGAGGGATATGTCGTATGACAACCTCACCTTCGGCCTAGCACTACGGCCCAGAGACGGCGTGCGGTTTAGTCGGTTCGAGTCCGACATAACCTCCCCCTCCGGCTCCGGAGGGGTGGGTATCCATGGGGATTTCCCGCACGTAAAAAAAAAGAGGTTTCTCTATACATTCATAGTTGTGATGACATAACATACCTAAGTACAATGCATAGAATGACGGTGTAACACTACAGAAGTGACTAATACCAATAAGTATTGATCATGACTAGTGACTACACAGTGCGGAAATGCTCTTGGATATCCCCTATTCCCGCCCGGCGAATGTAGGAATTTCCCTTTCGTTCATCATGGCAACTAATTTTCATAACCACTTATGAAAATGATCTTTTTGTTCTTTCTGTCACAACCAGTTATTAAATTAAAAAAAATAGATACTTTTCGTAATCGTCTTTTGTCACCAGCTTCGTAAAGGACTCGACTACTCGAGCCGACTGAAACTGCACGTTGTTTTGGGTTAAGGCTTCAAATGCCGGGTGTAAGATTACATAAGTCGCATATCCCTGGTATCCCGGCAGTACATACCTAAGTGTGACCAAAAGTGACGGATGCCTTTTAAGCAGGTTGACCTTAAACTTTAAGAACTGGTAGATTGTTTTGGCGTTTTTAGACTTTGGCAGTACCTGGCAAAGAAAATAAAAAAGTGTTAGTTAACAATGGAGGCGGTTTTGGTGCAGGATTTTCTCTTAGGCCTGGGTGGTCAGACGACAATCCATCCCGGAAAAGCCGACATACCGTCAAACATAAATAAGTGGACATCGTGCTCCAAAGTGTATCCCTTGGACTTTTGGACGCATCCGGGTAAATAATGATAATGCCATCATTAGCCATGCGCTGTATACTTTTGTCATCGCTGTAGTATTAACACGGCGAATAAAATCGATTACAGAAAACTTTTTGTGCTGTTCAATATTTATAAAATACAAAAACTATAGGTATACAATAAACATCGTTAAATAATTGTGTAACCAGTCTACAATAGTGTTAACACAATAATATTCTAAATTACCTAACTCTAAATGTTAAAAGACATTCTTTGTATAATTTAAATTCTTCACAGTCTTTTGTGACAGTCGCAGCAAACCGTTACGAATTTTTACATAACCGTCTTTCTGTAATATAAATCACTTTTAAGGCCGTCCGCTGTGTTGAGCGGGTCCCGATGCCGTCTCACGCCGCTGGTGCTGCTCCCCGCAGCGGGCGGTCGAAGTTTATTAGGCAAAAAAATACTTTCCTAATATCAGGTTTTACGTATCCTTTTAAAATTAATCATTAAATAAGGAATAGTAAAAATAATGAGGATTATGTTGTTATTTTCTAGGTTTTATTAATCATTAATCCAACCAGTAATAATAAATCATTTCAAAATAGCTCGGTATGACGTCATACAAGTTTCCATGGATTTTACTGACGTTCAATAAAAACAAATTGATTTGACTAAATAGTTAACTACCCTATTAAATATAACTATTCTGCTCAATATAGCTGACGAGTATTGTAATTTATGGTTACTGTGCAGCAATTGACAATGCGGCATTTTGCTCGCTGCTTAGTGACTAGAAATATATGTATGTAATAAATAACAATAAATTTCAGTAGTACCTACCGTTTTCAGTCGAACTGTCATTTAATTCTAGAAATTCACTTCGTTTTGTTCTGTAGTAGGTATAAGTAGTATTAAATATAGCGTATGGCTTCTGTAATGTTTGTGACGTTTTTATTGTATGTAGTTGTTATATGCTTGTAGCTTATTTGTTCGATATCTATTATTTATTTTCGTTACCAAATATGATAATAAACATAATTAACTTTGGTAAGGAAAATAGATAGTAACTATAATAAATGTACCTATGTAAATACATGACTGTAAATGAACTATAATCTATTAATACTATCCACAAGATATATAAATAAAGAGATTTACAATATTCGAAATGGTTTAGTAAACTATGATTCATTTATTTTAGTTTAAAGTAGTATATATTGTTTTGATGTGACCGGTGAAGTTATACTAAACATGCCCTCATGGTTTAAATCTAGACTAATAACGTTGTATTTATATACCTTTTCATGTCTGTTTGTCTAGATGCCCAAGACTCTCGACTAAACGGTTGTAATTTTAACCAATTTATAGGCAAAGAGCTAGTGTGCCTTTATCGATCGCGAAAAATCATTAGTTATAGTAAATTATGCATGTATTTTACTTTCTTATTACATATCATATGTCGATGTTGTAACGACGCTTCCTCTTCAGGCCAATATGCAAATGAATAGTTTGCATTTGGGAATAGGTGGCGTCAATTGATATTTTCGAAGTTATAATATTGTTCTATCATGTTTCAGCTACATTCTGCGCCAACTGGGCCATGGTGATTTGATCAAAAATGTAAGTAAATATGATGATTTTTAATTAGATATCTTCCTCCTGTTCTTTATCTGACAGTAAACATACAGCTGATTATAAAGTGTCCACTTGACGGCAATAGGCACGCCACCTATAACGTCGGACCAAAGTTGGCGAAATGTGTATATGTCACCGTAAAATTGTAAATACCGTTAGATTATAATCTATCTCGCGAGATTGTGAGCTGTCGAAATATTGTGAACCTCGAAAGTACTGCTTAACATTCGCCGGCGAATCACAATCAATCAAACAATCTGTTGGGGCCACAGTTCTAACCTAACCTAACCCACTTTTTTAAAAGTTCTAATTTATTAACCTGTTTGGACGCGCGAGGTGCGTTCCGTTTCACAATTTGATGGCTTCCCTTCGATAGATTACAATCTACCGAATGAAGCAGTACGTTGAGGTTCACAATCTTTCGACAGTTCACAATCTCACGAGATAGATTACGATAGATTACAATTTAATGGTATTTACAGTTTTACGGTGACATATATATCGTAACGTATCCTGGTTGTCTGACCGTTTATTTTTCAATCTCGATTGAAAAATAAACGGTCAGACAACCGGGAACTGATACTGAACAATTTAAGTATTCTGTATTCCTCATTACATTTTGTACTTAGAAGAAGTGAAAAATAATCACAGCACAGTTTAAAGATAAAATAGTTCAAGAGACAATTTTCACAGAGAAACGTAAAGTCTTCTTATCAATCGACACTGTCCTTTACACCCTTTCGCCTTTACCAAACCAAACTCTATGAACAAAACATTCTTTACTTTCAGATGCCAGAAAATAATGCCCTATCAGGTCTATGCGCGGGTATAATAGCGGCTTATGACCTATTCGGCGTCCCGTCCGCAGTAGTACTATTCGTTGTCGAAGAGGTCTCGTACAATATATGCGATCAGAGGTTCCATGAGTTTGAAATTTCGGAGAAACGACCCGATATTATGGTGAGCTCCTAGACTATACTACTAATTACACACGCTGGCAGAATTACCGGAACACAAAATGATGATCTGGAGAAGGACATGTTTAGAGCTCGCACGGAGTTATTGGTAGTCGATGGCGGAAATCTGACTACTGATCGGTATATCAGGGAGATTTTAGAGGAACATGTTGTGCCATTTGCCCCATTTATTGGTAACGACTTAATTTTAATGCAGGATAATTATCGGGCTCACAGTGCTCGCTCACTACAGGCATGCCTAAACCATGTTGGTGTTTTGGTGTTACGGTGATGGAGTGGCCAGCACGGTCTTCGAATATGAATCCGATTGAACACGTTTGGGACTTGCTAAAGTGGAGTGTCAAATCAAGAATGCCACTTCCTAATAATCTGGACGAGCTGCGAAACACATTAGTTAAAGAATGGCAGAGGTTGCCCCAACAAATCACTGACAACATGATTCACAGCATGCCCAGATGGATGGAAACCTTAATTAGGGCACGAGGGGGAAACATTCGTTATTAAACATGTTGTTGTTATTGTTTCATGTTTAATTATTAGGACCTGGATGACCGAGCTTCGCTCGGTATTTTTTTTGTATCAACACTATATGTTGGGAGCTTTAGTGTTGTTGTGTCGTTAAAGCAGTTAGTTGCTCACATCGCCAATAGATGTCAGGAAGAGTCATATTTCTTTTAACTTTTTTTAAATAAAATGACATTTTCCAAAAATGAATCCTAGCTAGATCGATTTATCGCCCCCAAAACCCCCTGTATACTAAATTTCATGAAAATCGTTGGAACCGTTTCCGAGATTACATATTATACATAGAAACACCCAGACCAATGCAAATACCCATATTCATGCTTACAAATATTTGCACTGAGCGGGGATCGAACCCGCGCCTCCTGCGTAGCGGCCGCGTTCACTACCGCCACGCCACGGAGATATACAACAATTTCTTATTTAAAGATATAAGATTTAAAAATAAAGCTATAGTAGTTTATGATACTGTTGCATAATAAGGGTTCTTATAACACGAGTGTGTTTTAAAAAAACGAGCCGTAGGAGAGTTTTTTTTATATTATCACACGAGTGTTATAAGACCAAGTTATGTACAGTGTCATACACTACTTTATCTACTCTCATACTATAATACATAAACTAATTTATTTTACAAACCAAACCAAACTTTGTTTAATTTAAATGTATAGAACAAAAAAAAAAATGTTCGCGCCAAGGCGCACTCACTCGATTGCGCATGCGTGTTTCTTTTTTTTTCCCGAATCGGCGGATTCTTTTTTTAAAGTAGAGGTTTAGTCCAGATGTAGGTTGTATAGGTGTATCGTTATGATTAAAAAGTTATTTTATGATATAGGTGTCCATACAAGACCTGTATCGTAATAAAACTTTTTTTTTGGCTTGTGCGTAATGTTTGTCATAAGAGTTCTAATTTCAATTTTATAATCTTTGTATTATAGTATCAGAGTAGATAAACTATTTTATAGTCTCCTTTTTTGTGTTCCGCTAATTCTGCCGATGTGTGTATTATGAATGTGAGACTTTGGGAAGATGTTTGGACGTTTGTCGTTCTATGCTCAAGCAAGGGAATGGATCTGGCTGAAATTTAGTACACGGATAGATAGTAGAGTGGATTATAAGATAGAATATAATCTACTGGTTGATTATAGGCTACTGTTTACAAATATTTCTATTACTTTTTCCAGATTCATAGAATGACCTTGAACGAAATATGTGAAGATACTCAACTTAACGATAAAAATCAACTTATAATGTAAGTGCTCCTTCTAAATTTCTAATTTTCGCGAAAAAAAAATTGAATATGTATCTATCTTGCCTTACAGAGCCTTTGTTTGTTTGTGAATAAGTTATTAATAAGTTAAAGACTCGGCAAGCGTAGTGTAGGACGCCCTCCGACCGGGTGGGATGACGATCTAAGAAAGACTGCAGGCAGATGCTGGATGCGGCAAGCTGAAGACAGGGCGCTATGGCGCTCATTGGGGGAGGGCTATGTCCAGCAGTGGACTAATATAGCCTGATGATGATGAATAAGTTATGTAAAACCTCGAGAGGCCCGAAATATCACCAAAAATGATGGGTTCAATATAGTTTCATTTTGTTTGCAGTGAAGGCGCGCCCGTGGCCGTTGTGTACTACCGGTCAGGCTATGAGCCTGGTCAGTACCCCTCCGCTAAGGAATGGGAAGCGAGACTCCGAGTCGAGAGGTCTACGTAAGTGTATCCTGTATTTATTTGATGCGGCACTGTGTGTTTCTTTTCAATGGACTACTGATTAGCCTTCTAGGAGGTAGAAATTACTAATATTTGTTCTAACCCCTCCAGCTAAGCTGAATTACTTGTGTTTGAAGTGGGTTCACGTCGGTAGTTTAAAGACTAGGGATTCGCACCCGAGACCTCTCAATCGTAAGGACTCCTTAACTCCTTAACATATTTTTCAATACACTTTCTCATAAACTAGCTATAATTTCATAGCAATTAGGCACAATTAATAGCAACAAGCAACTTTTTGATTGTTAGAATTTATAAGTGAGTTATAGATTCCTTTAGATTTTTTTAGGTTCAGTTGTGTTTTTTCTTAAAAAAAGTTTCGGTATCAAAAAGGTCGTGTCCAATAGTACAAATAATCATAATTTTCAATCAATTAACCTTATAATTTTTACATTCTTTGTAAAAACTATAAATGCCGCATTTAGTCCTCGACAAATTCAAAAAAGAAACTTCTTTTAGTCTATGGCCGATTGAAATGCGCGCGCATATGAAAACAAATTAATGTTAAAAAAAATCACAACACGTTTTCGCGTTTGAAATTATAGTTATTTATTAATTAGAATGTCTATAAGTATAAGCTACAAATAAAATTATTTATGTTGTACAACGTCCGATATATGATGTGTTTAATGTGAAGCCCTTAACGTTATGGAAAGTTTACTACCTAAAGAGTGCAAGAGTAAATATCTATTTTAGTATTATTTTATTCACAAGAGTGTTGAAAAACATAGTTGATACCCGTGTGTGTCGGTGATTACTGTCCTCGGCTCTATTAAGACCCTCACCTAACGGCTCGGGTGTCAATGGCGCCTCAGCGGTAACCACCAACTTTACACACTTGTACCAGAATGTACTATTGTTTTGGTTCTACCAATTATTCTTTTTATCGCATAGTATATATCAATAGTATTTTACTCGACAAGTTTGACGTGACGTGAAATGATTCACTTGAAGTTTCGCAGCACTCAAAAAATATAACGTAAATATAAAAATGCCGAAAGAGACATTCAAGTCATTCATTTTTATACTTACGTTCGATTTTTCTCTATATAGATAAACAACACTTGCCAGATCAACTATTATGAAAAATACTATTTTGAACACTTATCAGAGCAATAAAATGCTTATCGTTTCACTACCAGCTACTTTTGAACACTTTACAGAGCAATAAAATGCCCATCGTTTCACTACCAGCTACCTTTGAACACTTTACAGAGCAATAAAATGCCCATCGTTCCACTACCAGCTTTTGAACACTTTACAGAGCAATAAAATGCCCATCGTTTCACTACCAGCTACCTTTGAACACTTTACAGAGCAATAAAATGGCCATCGTTCCACTACCAGCTTTTGAACACTTCACAGAGCAATAAAATGCCCATCGTTTCACTACCAGCTACCTTTGAACACTTTACAGAGCAATAAAATGGCCATCGTTCCACTACCAGCTTTTGAACACTTTACAGTGCAATAAAATGCCCATCGTTTCACTACCAGCTACCTTTGAACACTTTACAGAGCAATAAAATGCCCATCGTTTCACTACCAGCTACCTTTGAACGCTTTACAGAGCAATAAAATGGCCATCGTTCCACTACCATCTACTTTTAAACACTTTACAGAGCAATAAAATGTCCATCGATCCACTACCAGCTGGCGGGCACTAAGAAGGTGCAGCAGGCGCTGGCGTCGCCCGGCGTGCTGGAGAGGTTCATGGGCGACTCGGCCGCCACGAGCCGCGTGCGGGACATCTTCACGGGACTCTACTCGCTCGACTTCGACGAGAGCGGCGAGAGGGCCGTGGAGATGGCGCTCGCTGATGCTGATAAGTATGTACTTGTATGAAGTTGTAATATTTGTATGGAGGAGCATGTATATTAATGACTGCCTTTTGTACCGTCAGGTACGTGCTCAAGCCGCAGCGCGAGGGCGGCGGCAACAACATGTACGGCGCGGACGTGCGCGACGCGCTACTGCGCATGCGCCACAGCCGCGAGCGCGCCGCCTACATCCTCATGGAGAGGATCGTCCCACCGCTGGTACGTACCTAGTAACATCATTGTTTTCTTTAGCAATTAAAGTGACACATATTAAACATAAATCTTAAAGTGTGAACTTGTATCCATATTTACCCACTCAATAAAAAACAATGCAGAGAAACAGTCTTTACTTAGTTACAAACCCTCGATTATAATAAAACCGAGCAACTTCTCGCCGTACTATCCTGACATATATTTGTGTATGTGGTACTAAGTATATAATAAATAATTAGACAATAATGACATTGATTGTATTACAATAACACAAATACTCTCTCTCTCTCTCACACACACACACACACACACACACACACACACACACACACACGCACGCACGCACGCACGCACGCACGCCCGCACACACGCACACGCACACGTCTTTACTTTATTTTGTAGATAAGCTTCTTTACTAACTAACTATACTAGCATAGCAAGATCACTTAATATTATACCATAATTGTTGCTACTTTATCGAACATGGCTCTTGTGCAGACTAGTTAAAGTCTAAACTCTCGTGGGGAGTGGCGCCGAAAGCTGAAACACAGGTTTCTACCTAGTTCGGCAGCGGATGCTAATTAATGTTTATTTGTATAAATATAGTCTACCTAGTCTTATATAATATGTTAAAGTAATAACTAAGGCATTTGTCAAATCGATGTAATGCGAATAATAGTGGTCGGAGTCTCATAGATTGTAGTGTGGGCTAAGTCTTGTAGCATACCGCATGCTGCAGCGGCAGACGAGCGACGTGTCGTCGCGACACAGATTTCCATGAAATACGAGTCGACAGCTGCTGTATGCGATCGGCTACGAACTTGTAACTTCACTCTCTTGATTTTATATTTCATGTAGACATCGATGACGTCGCTAAAGGCGCGATAGCTTAATCTTTTTCGTGGTGATGTAATTGTAAAAGTACTGCAACCTCAGCATAGTGACATAGATATTTAATTGTTTTATCGACCAATGAAATTGTTGAAAAAAGGCATCAAGTGACGAAAAACGATTTCATTGGTTGAAGAGGAGTGGGAGAGGAGAAGTTTATTTCAAGACTGTGCATCTTGGGTATTTTATGTATGAATGAATCGCGAGGTACTTCCACTCGGTATGCCACGCTGAGCGGGTGAGACTGGATGTGGAGGCAGCGTGATAGACGCCGGCGCCAACAACTCGGCTGCGCGTGTTCATCTGGACCGTCTGAGTCTGGAAGACGTGCGCGCCGCTCTGCGGCGTCTCAAGCCCAAGAAATACGCAGGGCCCGACGGTATACCACCCTATATATTTAGGGATTGTCGGGCGGTACTAGAAGAGCCACTGCTTCATATATTTAATGCCTCCTTGACAGCAGCGGAGTTTCCGGAAAGATGGAAAATTACCCGAGTAGTACCGGTACCGAAGGGTGGTTTGGCATCTGAGGTGGAGGGGTATAGACCTGTGGCGGTTCTGTCAACGCCAGCGAAAGTCTTTGAATCCGCTATTCATGACAGCGTCTACAAGCAAGTGAGCGGGCAACTGACGGACGCGCAACATGGCTTCCGGCCGGGTCGGAGTGTAACTAGCAATCTCCTCAGTTACATTGTGGACGTCATACCGGTGGTGGATAGTGGGATGCAAGTCGACGCCGCTTACTTCGACTTCAAAAAAGCGTTTGATCGGGTTCATAATGACATTCTGCTTAAAAAGTTAGCGAGCGTCGGTTTCACCCCGCATCTACTGCGGATGTTTGCCAGTTATAAGAGGGATAGGCAGCAATACGTAGAGTACTCGGGGTACGTCTCGGAGCTGTACTACACACGAACTGGTGTAAGTCAAGGCAGCAACTTGGGTCCTCTGGAATTCCTCCTGATGGTCAATGACCTACCCGCGGTCGTAAGCGGTGCGAAATGCCTGCTGTTCGCTGATGACCTAAAGGTGTACATGACCATTGGGAATCAAGAGGACTGTGTGAAGTTGCAGCAGGACATTGACCGGGTGGTAGAGTGGAGTACCAGAAATGGGTTACAGTTCAATGCCAACAAGAGTGTAACTATAACCTTTGGTCGGGCGCGCAACCCCACACTGTACCATTACAAGGTAGGTGGAGAGGTCATGGCCAGGGTAAAGGAGGTCAGAGACTTGGGCGTGCGTCTTAATGCGGGACTTACATTTGGAGACCATATAGTGCGGTGTGTAAGAAAGCTTACAGAAATTTAGGTTTTATACTGCGGAGAGCAAAATGCTTTACTAAAATACGAGCGATAATAGCCTTATATAACGCACTAGTAAGAAGCCAGCTGGAAGGCAACGCAGCTATATGGTCACCACATGAGGCCAAATATAACCTAATGGTGGAACGGATACAGAATAAATTTATCAGATTTCTGTATTTAAGGTTATATGGTGTGTATCCCTTTTACCCGCTACAATATCCCATCTTATTTGTATTGGGAATGGTGGGGTACAATGAATTACGGGTGAGGCGCGAAGTCGCGCTAGTATCATACTTGTCGGCAGTACTGAGGGGCAAGCTGCATAACCCAGCCATACTGGGTGCCCTGTGCCTGTGTGTGCCAGACCGATACGTGTGGCGCCGGCGCCGGCCGCCGCTGCTGGCGGTGCCGCGAGCGCGCACGAACTTGCAGGCCGAGGCCCCGTTCACTCGGGCCCTTCGCGCCCTCAATATGATAGCCGAAGTAGTGGACATGTTTACGGGTTCTCTAAGTGAGTTCACAAGGGCATCATTTTATATTATTAGTTATAACTAATTTATAAAATAATGTAATAAATTTGGTATGAGTTTTTTATTGTATTAATTGTATTGTATGAATTGTTTTCTATGAATTGTATTGTATGAATTGTTTTCTATGAATTGTATTGTATGAGTTGCTATCTGCCGCATTGGGGTAACCTGTAATGGCAGTTGGTAGATTAAAATAAATAAATAAATAAATAATTTTTCGTTTTTACAGGTACCTGGATATGTTATACGGCCGGGCGGGCAGATGCCGCCGCCCATTGTGGACATCGTATCAGAGCTTGGCATATATGGCGTCATAATCGGGTACGGATTATATTATTTTAAATGTGTATTCTATTTCCACTGACGAGGATCGAGACTCCAAGATGAAAGCCTTAGAAAGTAAAAAAAAAGAAAGTATGTTTATCCACATGTTCGAGATGTTTAGGTGAGATCCAACAACAACAGCAACCGGAACTAACGTGTGATTATGATCCGCATTCCAGATTTTTTATCTTTCATTTTTTTATAATACTGTTTGAAGTTTACGCTAATATTACTCATTAACCACTTTTAACGGGTCCTATCGCGATTTGTTTGTTATTATTTTTATTTAGCCCAACGCTTCGGCTACTTTTCATCAGCCATGGTCGTGACCAGAGATAGAATGCGGTATTAAGTACTTATATTTAAAAAGAAATTACTTCCATTCTGGATCTCTTTCTCTGCTCCACGCTAATATATTTATACTTTATATAGGACGAAAGAAAAAGTGTACCAGAATTCACAAGTGGGCCACGTTCTCCGTTCAAAGCTTGCAGACGCCAACGAAGGAGGCGTCGCCGCCGGCCTGGGGGCATTAGACTCGCCTTTTATCATTACCATGTAGCACATAACACATACAATCGGACATGCAAACCCAAACTGGTTGTATTTAGATGAGACTTTCTACTAACAAAGGTCCAACAATGTTGTAAAATGTCTTACTGGGATATTTTTGGACTATAATGCCTTGGTTCGGCGATTTTGAGGGACCAACTCGTAAATTATTAAAAGGCCAGTTAAAATTGTGTTATGAATGATATAACTAGAAAATAAATCATGTTGTGAAAGAGGGCTATCAAAACGTCCATGTCACGCAAATGAAACAACTTGTTTATTACGAGAAAAATATGATTAATTTTAAAAATGTTGCCAGAACGAATGATAATTAAATATGATATGTATACCCGATCGATTATAATTTGTATATATTGATTTTTATTCCAAAATCTATTGATCTCGAAGTTTAATCCAAAAAAATAAGGTTTAACTTTTTTTATGAATGATCTTTTTTTCTAAAAAAACGTGCGAAGATAGATATATTTCGAATAATGTTGGACTCTAGAATATATACAGGTTTGGTGGTACATTTTAAGATTTATATTATTTTCAACACATCTGAAGTGGTCATAGTCTCAACTAAATACATTACGTACCTTTTTTCGAATTTATGGGCACAGGTAACTAATAGCAGTGCTAACAAAAAAACAATGACGTAATTGCCTATTATTTAATGTATTGTTAATAATATTGAATAATTTAATTTTTTACATATTACCTTACGTTGTTTTTATTAATATAGTTAATATTTGTTACAAACAAAAATGTATAACATAAAGTTAAGTCACTTTATACATTCCTTTAACTTTATTTTTGTACACATGCAACACTAGATTTATATAAAAAGGAGCTGTAATATGAATGACTCTTATTATAAAATTATATTATACTTCACAATTTACTCAATGTGGCTGTATCCTGATTTTGAAATGAAAAATAGTCACAGGAATTATGACATTCTACATATGGACTAAATAATATTCTAACTTTTGAGTAATATCGTGGAATAATATCTATGTCCCGGCCATTTGGTTAAATTAATCAGCTAATTTGAAGCCTATGCCGTTCATAAAACACCGACATTACATAAAGGCACCTTAACACGAAGGATATTGGAGTGAACTCCGCCGTACCCTTCTAACGTTACCTATCTATCCTGGACGCGCTCGCTCTCGTGGCGTTAAATGCATGACTAAGTCGTCTAATTACCTGGCTAGCTTAGCCGAATGGCTGCGACGTCTACAACAACAATCCTTGAATGCATAAATATGACATGTTATATTATTTTAACCTTGATATGTTTACTGGGTTTTCAATAAATGTTATATGAAACCTCAAATTCGTAAATTATCGTGAAATAGTATTATAACCTAAGGTTGTCCGCTACTTAATACTAGCGCCTGTTTCGTGCAAGTAATATGGTGCTAATTTCGTGCAAAAATACGATTTTCCCAAAGTGCGGGTGCCGGTATTGGGACATGCAAGAGGCAACGGTCAGCCATGTATTTTTAAAATGAAAATTTGAAATAAATATAGTAAAATAACCTTTGTATCCAATTTTCGTGACGTATACTTCTCATAAGGTCTGGTACCTTATGTGTCAATTGATAGATATTAATCCGAACTAACTGTGCTATGAAAGGCTTGAATCGGTTTGAAGCTGGGTCTCCATAAAAATGAGATGTTAACTCAGCAGTAAGTGAAAGAATGAAACGTTATGAAGCTTTAGTTCTTAGTCTTTTTATATTGCTTGTTACAATATAGCCTTTATTTCTTGGTGCTGTACATGATTCTAATATAATGATATAAAATTAACTTAAACTTAAAATATAAGAAGTGAACTTTGGTTTTGATTTTTATTTTCTCTTTTGCTTATCCATATACGTCTTTCCCGTTTCATCACTCTAAAGGCTCCTCTACACGTAGACGGAAGTATCTGCCGATATCTACGGACGCGTTCGCCGACGTGTAGACGGAGTGATTTGCTTAATGCTGTGGTAGGTATTTTTAACGTCTGTAGATGCGTCCGGTACTCATCCGTTTGTTGTTTTTTTTTTGCCACGGATCAAAAGGGTTTCGGCGCGAGCGAGAGCGGTCTGTCCACACGTCTGACAACACATCAGTGTTCATCGGTAAGCGAAAAAGAATACACGTCTTCCTCTTGCAGTTTATTTTTTCGTTCTTTCTTTTATACTCGTCAAAATGATTGACATGAGCACTCACGAAACTTAAATTCATAGCGCTGTATCATCTAGAAATCTGCCCGCGGAAATTAAAAAAAAATTTTTTAAAGCACCCGAGTTTGTTAGGTACTAGAAATGATTGCGAGAAGGCTCGCGCAGCGCCGAAGTGTCGGATGTTTATTAATTTAAATGAATAAACATCCGAAACTTCGGACCTGCATGAGACTCGAACGAGCATTTCCACTTCCGTTTACTTTCGTTAGGGTTTCAGCCGAAAAGAAACGTCACATACCGTCTTCGGATTCCATTTCAAGATATAGATATATGTTGCATGGAAAGGATTGCCACATCATGTTATTACATTGTACAATAATAAATCAAAATAATAATTTCGAATAAATTTATTATAATAATATTAACAATCTACACATGACTTTCTCCAAATTATAAATATTCCTCGTACTTGGGCATCCTGTTCTTGAAGAACACTCCACCCTCGTTGTACCCATCGAGGTAGCGGAACTTTGGGTGGCTATAGATGACCTGGAAAACAATGCAATATTAGTTATATGAAATGTTAAAGCATTTAGCATGCTAACTATTCAAATCGATTACGATAGGAAAAAAATTGAATCGGTTCAGACGGGAATTCGAACCCGCGATCCTTCTCTTACAGGGGGAATGCTCTGACCACTGAGCTACCGAACCTTGCCTGAATTCGTATAAGTGTTGGTAGATGGCTCCATCGTTGACCTAAAGACAAATATATAAAGAAAAAATTTGGCTAGATCCTAGATTAGCTAGATTCAGTGACTATATGGTCCAGGCATTCTCCCTACAAGAGAAGGACCGCGGGTTCAAATCCCGCCTCAACTGATTCAAAATTTTACCTATCTTAATCGGAATACAATATTAGCATTTTATAAACTACCTGTTATCCACATTTCTGCAACCCACAGAAACGTATACCGGGGATAAAAATTAGCTTATATCCTACCATATCTCTCTGCGTCCATCCAGATCCATTCAGCCGTTTTTACAAGCAACCTATACATAACATTCACGCACACATCCAAACAAACTTTCGCGTTTATAACATTAATGTGATGTAAATGTTAAGAAACACAGGCTACTTTTTTATCGATGAAATAGAAACGGGATCTAAATTCCTCGCCGGCGGAGCCGCGGTCATGGCAGTCAGATGTAAAAGCCGAAAGTACTAGTATTTTACGTTTGTATGTAAACTAATGCTTAGACATGTATGTCGCTTCCAACTAGCTAAATCAGCCGTCCAATTAACTGCCTAGGCAGTTATCTAAACGCCGCCATTCAATTAACGGCCTGAATGATATTCAGCCGTCTTGTTTATTACATTATTTAATAACCTGGCTGGCTAATGCTGAGGCCAATCGTAAGATGGGACACTACCTCGAAATAAGATAAAAAATTACATACATACATATACTTACACCTGTAAATCCCCAAGGGGGTAGACAGAGGTGTATTCACAGAAAATGAGTGATAGATTTATTGTGATAGCTGCGCAATCCGACTTGGTTAGGTTAGATCAGAAGGCTTATGCGAGAGCGGAGCGAAGCGTAACTCCCGCATTAAGCCTTCGTGGTTATTCTTATTTATAACCATGCACAAATAATTCATTTTTCTAACTGTTTAATTAAATGGCCAGGCAAGTATTTAAACGTCATCAATCCAAGCTATTTGCCTAGCCATTTAATTTAATGGCTGAACACCGCTGTTGGCGCCGTAGTTACTGCCTAGGCAATTAGTTGAACGGCTGATTAAACTAGTTGGCGACGACATATATACAAACTCTATAAACGCCGCAAGTACCTATCATTTCAAAACGGCGTAAAAAATGTGTACTACTTCGGTGAAATTTGATTACACATACATCCCACGACGTGAACATATTGACAGTTTAAATGAGTTTAAAGAACAATATTGACATTAGCTTACTCATGCTAAACCGATTTTTGACGCAGGGAACCTGTTACAGCATATACAGCATATGGCCTAAGAATAAAAGTTACCTTCGTCCGCTCATAGTCATCGTCAGGGCTGGTGATAAGCTCTGGCACATCAATCCTGGGTACAGCGAACAGATTCATGAGCAGGTACTTCTGGTTGGTGTAAAGCATGCGCTGGTCTGCCCACTCCAGCTCGCGGGGAAGTCTCCAGTCCTTCATCTTGGGTTCTTCACGCTCGGTATACTGGTCGAAGTCCAGACGTTCAATGTCTTCAACTACCTGTGAGATAGAGCATTGGTACAGTAATGGTATACAATACTTGTGTTCATAAGTGTGCATAATGTAGTTCGCGCTTGTAAATCCTATAGGCAGAGGTTCCGATTGCGATTGCCGAAAGCTCCAAAAAGTTCAACAACTGATCTAATTGCAATGCTTTGATATTGCTGATGGGTTGGTGAAGTCAGAGGGCTAATTCGAGACCCTTTACAGAAAAAATGTAAGTTCAGTCAAACCAACAGTTGGCTGCTAGGATGAAGATGAAGGTTCTGGGAGCAAAGCTCGGAATGCCAACAATAGGCACCCACTCATCTACTTTAGGTGAAATACCTTACCACTTCAACTTCACCACCACCAGACCAGTCATAGACGAGCAGTTCAGCGTGCGTAGCTATATCACGGAGATACTTGTTCTTGTACTGACGCTCCATTTCTTTCAGGAATGCCACATTCAGAGCACGCATTGGCTCTTCATGCTTCAAGCCACGTTCCTTAATGGACTCTTGCACCTGAGTAGAAATATTTGTTATGTATAAATGTTTAATGTCATTTTAAAACAACATGACAATTAACTCTCTGCCAAGCCACATTGATAGGCACAGAATCTCCAGACTGAAAAGACATAGAATCCCAAACCTTGCAAAAACATTCAACAAACTTAACAATTAACAGATTTATCCGACAAAAAATTCTTAATATTAATAGTACCCCAGTCAACTTAACATGTCTCCTCATGACTAGAATTAAATGCCATTGGAACTTGAATAAAAATATACATGCTCCTATTATTTGAAGCTCTTAACATGACTTACCTTTTCAACACTGTTATCCAAATAGATAACTAAATGTGGTCTCATCAGCTCCTCAATGGTATTTGCTCTCAGTTCATAGTATACACTACGGACTCCCTTACTGATATACTTTTGAGAGTACATAGCCTCCAGAAAAACAAAATCTGAGTACGGAGATCTTTCTAGCACAACACCTTGACCAGTGTTAAACAAATGGGCGAGAGCATCAATGTACTGACTATATCTGGCCACATACATCATAATTTGGAAATTTCCAGCCAGACGATGGTTCGGAGTCATGTTGAAGTTAACATGGTCAAATGTTCTAGTATCTTCGGGAATCTGGCTGTCAAACATACGGAGATCGCAGCCGTTCGGTCTAACGTAGTGAATATCCATGTTAGCTTCAGGAAAATGCTTCATCCCCAAATCAGCGGCAAGGGCCGATGCAAATTTAGTCTTGCCTACAGCCACGGGACCTTCGACTACTACCACCTTCGAATTCTGATCAAACCTTCTTGTAGTACGGTCGAAAAGACTCCTCAAGTAAGTGTAGTCTTTATTAACATAGTCGAAAGGTGGTGGCTTGCGGGGAGGCGCTGGTAAAGATTCCCTAAGAGCTTTCCCGGCGATTCCACGGTTTTGCACAAATGTGCAAGCCGCTATTTTACCACCCTGGCTCGGGCTCAGCACCTTGATGACAGCAGTTTTAATTATAGTGGCCATGGCGGCTTGAGGTATCTTCTGTATTACGATACCTGACAAATAAGTATTCTTATTAGTTTATTTATAGAAGGTAATGATGTCTTCAAAAACATTTATTTTAGATTCCTTACCTCAAAACAAATTCATAATAACAAAAAATTCGATCTATGCAACTTGTGACATAACCATTCCCGCAGGGTGCGTTTGATTTATTCGAAGTTCGTTATATGTTTAATTTCAATGAAATATTAATTGTCATTAAATTTAATTTTTTGTTGTATACAATATCCAATTCTGTAAAACAGCAAATATATTTTGCTTAGAATAATATTATTTTATTTGCACTGCTAATTTCTTGAACGCGATATCGCCTAGGGTAAGTTTGAGCAGCAAGCTTGGTAGCAAAAACAGTTATTGTTGCTCGTTGCCAGTTGCAGTCGCTGCATAGAGGTACGGTGTGTACTCAGCATTACTTAAGTGGTAGCGATGGCAACATGGTAACAACGGCTGTATTGTCAAAGTCTAAGTTAAAGATTTTTATCAAGATGGAATTTGGTTTGGACAAGTGTGCGGTCATGCATGTAGAAAGGGGTGGAATAGTGGAATCCGAAGGCTTGATTGTTTCGGCTTCAATTAAGCTTAAATCTCTTTCTTCAACCAAAATCTACAAATATCTAGGTATGTCGCAGGCATTAGGAATACCTGATGCTGGCATGAAACAGGCACTGCAGGAGCGTTTCTTTGACCGCCTGAAAAAAGTCCTAAAAAGCTTTATAACGGGCGGTAACAAGGTGTGCGCTTGCAATGGCTGGGTCATGCTAGTCCTAATGTACTCCTTCGGCATACTTAGATGGACTCAGACTGAACTAGATTACGTACGCTGTTTGTTGTTTTCTTAATGTCAAGAACCTTCATAATCGTGAGATATACAAACTTAGAGAATATTTCCTCCATGCAAATACGGATATGCACCGTGATGTGGTAGCAGAGGACAACGACTTAACCCCTCTTGCGTTGGGTAAAGAGAACTGGTTTGTGAAAAAAGACGAGCACGCAAGCGATGGCAACTGACTAGATACCCTACTGATAAAACTCGGTTAAGCTCTCTCACGGCCACACTTGAACAGGTATTTATTTCTGAGAAAAATTAAGAAGTTGAGGCTTACTTGAAGGGCTTGGATGCTACGGCTGCTACCGACTACTCTCTTTGGAAGGCGACTAAAAACTAAAACGGCCTATAGTTGCTAAACCTCCTATTAGGAAGAGTAATTTATCGTGGGCGAAAAGCGATTGTGAAAAAGGGGAAAAGTTTGCTTCCCACCTAGTTAAGACTTTGACGCCAAATTATACTCAAAGTGATCCTGAGACTATAAGAGAAATAATGAAAAATAACCTAGAGGCACCCTATCAGATGGACCTTCCTATTCGTTAGATCAGCAAAGAGGAAGTCAAATTAGCAATACAAAAGTTGAATCCAAAGAAAGCCCCCGGATACGATAAGTGGTAAAATACTGCTTGAGCTTCGCGAGGAAGGCCTAACATTCCTGACACATCTCTTTAATTCGGTTCTAATAAGTGGATATTTAAATGAGGAATAATAATATTGATGAGGAAATAATAATGATATTGAAACCTGGTAAAAAAGCTGAAGAAATTTCTTCAGAAAACCTATCTGGACCTATGGTATCCAATTATGGGGTACAGCCTTAAACTCTAACATAGAAATTCTCCAAAGGTTCCAGTCTAAGATGCTACGTATAATAACCGATGCACCTTGGTACATTACAAATGATCAGCTACACAAAGACCTCAAAGTTGATACAGTTGAACACCAAATAACAACGTCAGCAGCGTCCTATTCAAAACGTTTGGAAACACACCGAAACAACCTCGGCTCAAACTGAACGCAGGCGGACACTGGATTTGTGAGACTTAAAAGAAAAACGACAAAAGATCTGATCTAATCAGTTAAGAGGAAACAGGCGCCAGTCATGGACTGATGGCCCTACAAGATTAGCCGATATTTGGACCAAGTGCTGAATGTCTACGAGACAGTATTGCACCGAAGAGAAAGAAAAAAAAAGAACTTTATAACGTAGGTACAATGACCAAAAGTGCTATGGTCGCGCTTTTTCATATAAAGTTGTAAGTAAAGATGCAACCGTACTCCTTTGTCGACTGTAGATATTTATACAATTTTCATTATAAGCAATATGGAAACAATTTGACGTCAAAATCCATTACTTTTGACATTGTCAACATTAGTATCCTTCCAGGATGACTAGTGAAAGCTCCAGTATACCTCTTAATTGTATATTTTTTAAGGACATCCACTGCCGCATGTAGCGCACGTACACGAACACCTGCACTAATTGCTAATGCACTGTGAAAATTGAAATTGTATTTGCATGCTCTTTAGTGACAGCAACCAGTGACGTATTATTTAGTTTGTAATATATTATTGCACATAATATTGTCGTTATCGTTGCTCGTTGCCATCCGGTACTTACTGTGTGTACGCAGAATAACTTTATATATTGCTGCTAAGAGCCCAAGGAAGACCTTCAACGGAGGTCTGTCTTTCTTTTTTTTGTTCTATGGCGATCCCAACGATTCCGTCAACAACTCAGTTTTTATACTGATCGAAATAACATGTGAAAGTACAAGAAATGTAAATTTCTCCTATGGGAAGGCCATACAGGCTTAATCGACTTTTTTTTTGTATGGCAATTCTTCTCCATTTCTCTATGATCTTGCAGATGACAGTTGACGCTATTGACAGCAGTCAACCAACAAAGAGGTCAACAAGTTTTTTCCTTTTATTTGTGCTCTATGACTAAAAAGCCATGTGTGAATTTAGTTTGCAATAATAAACCTATCATAGCAAGTTGAATATTACTAACACAATTTCTAACGAAAACGAATTGAACATGGACACAGAAAATGTTAAAATTGATGACTTTTTACCGGCTAAAAAGACCGTAAAATCGAAATATATAAAGAGAAGAGCGGTCTCAGAATCTGGTGATTGTATGGACATAGAAGAGCATAATGGTATTCAAGGCAAAGCGAAACATAGTCGACCTAGGTCAAAAAGGTCCAAAAAAAATGCAGAACCAAATGAAAGCAAAGAAAATTTAAGAAAAATAGCAGTACCTGCTCACAGGTATAACCTTAAAATTAGTTATTATTAGTTTTAATATTTATTATTGGTCAGTTCATATTGCTTGCTCGACAGTATGATGAACTTTTATGGGGTAAGTACCATCTGATCCCTCCCAACCCTGCACCTGCATTTGTACTGGTCGGCAGGTGAAATTGGTTGAATACAAAATTTTCACCACACTTTATTGACCCTTTTGATGAGTACCTATTATTTTTATTTCATTACCTTCCTTCATCTTTTCCTAACAGATACACACCACTTAAAGAGAATTGGTTGAATATTTTCACACCCATTGTAGAGCATTTACTCCTGCAAGTCAGGTTCAACACAAAAACCCGCAATGTAGAGATCAAGGTGGGTCCGGAGACTAAAGACATTGCTAATTTGCAGAAGGCTGCTGATTTTGTGAAGGTAAGGATAAACATATTTGTTTTATAAAGGCAGTCAGTAACAACGACACAGTGAATTTTAAAGTTAGAATAGGATATAAATATGTTTATTGTACACTACTAATATTATAATACGTGTATGAAAAGCACAAGAAAGTACAAATGTTATTGTTATTAGTAAGTTGCAAATTCTGTACAAATTACTCTTACTTGTACACTGTAGTTCATAATGCTGTAGTGTTCCTTAAATTGAATGCAGTTGTTTATTATCTGGGAAATTACAATTCAAAAATAATCTATCCACTAAGCCATATCCAACACCTTGACATCTTCTGAGATACAATTTTTTGATTTCAGGCATTCATATTTGGTTTTGATGTTGATGATGCACTCGCACTACTCCGTCTTGATGACCTATTTGTTGAATCATTTGAAGTCAAGGATGTGAAGACATTACAAGGTGACCATTTGAGTCGGGCAATTGGTAGATTGGCAGGAAAAGCGGGAAGGACAAAATATACCATAGAGAATGTTACTAAGACTAGGATAGTGCTGGCTGACTCTAAAATACACATCCTTGGCAGTTATCAGAATATTGCATTAGCCAGAAGAGCTATTTGCAACCTCATAATGGGCTCACCTCCTTCAAAAGTGTATGGCAATTTGAGGAATGTAGCGAACAGAATTTCGGAGAGATTTTAGTTGAGGTAAATAAAAGATATATTTATAAGAGTTGTTTTATTATACTGCATCATCTTCATAGCGGTCTATCACTTACTTTCTAAGTTTGTCCTTTAGGATCCTGGTAGGGCCAGACACCTATTATCAGCATCGACAAGGAGAATGGTCCTTCAGCATCTCTAATAAAGTTGTTGCAGCATTCCAAAGCTCAATTACCAACAGTTTGCACTTGCATGTAGGGATGCCAAAGAATACTCTTACGGGCCCGAAATTCTTAGTGGGTTCATTAAAATGCTGATCTTTTGAGATATCTTTAGTTGAAGTGTCTGTTAATGAGGGTACAACCTAGCAATCACGTTCTACAGCATCGTCACAAAAAACAATTATGTGTAACTTTATAATATATATTTATACAGTTTTTGGTGCATTATAAGTGGAATAGAAACAGATTATTACATCTCAATACATATCATACATGTATCCTGAAACACTGTTAAATCATGAAAATAGGTACATATATGCTGCTCTATTCATTTGCATTTGATTTTTTATCCCTTAGGCGCATTCGCTGCCGTATGCAACTGATTGCTATTATCATGCAAATATATAGAGCAGCATATATGTACCTATTTTCACGACAACATACACTGCAAATATATTGCATATACAAGTACCTATGTTGCTCTATGTATTTGCACGAAATAGCACCAGTACGAGCGCCTGTATAAAGCAGCGGGAGCCCTAGCCCTCGTAAGATCAATTCGTACCCTCCCTATACCCAACCTAGTGGCTGGGACCATCTACCATTGCTAGAGCAGTATCTTGTACTTGAAGTGTCGTGGCACGCGCGAGAGCACGAGGCGCGCGTCGTAGCTGAGCGAGGCGAAGGTCCAGGGCTCCGCGGCGCTCCACTCGGCGCAGTATACCGAGTCTTCATGCTGCTCGTAAGATTGTAGGACGCCGTCTTCTAGACTGAATATAATCCAGATAAACACTTTAGAACAAAAATTCTCCTCTCTGTCGTTATAATATGATAATTTTATTCGTGTATGTACATATATCTATTTAATTAAATAAATTTATTACGGCTACACTCACGTAAATCGTCTGGATGCACCCGACTAGTGTCGGAACCGATCGTAGTCCTTATGCATGGGCAGAGCATCCTGGCGCGGCGATGTCGGGCGCATCCAGACGATTTACGTGAGTGTAGCCGTAATAAATTTATTTAAGTGAAAAATGTCTCACGATTGTTTCTATATGTATATCTATTTATGTGATAAGTCATGCATGGCATATTTGTGTTGCCCTTTTGTTAAGATTCTGCGGGAAGGAACTACATACCGGTCCCATTAATAGGTCTAATACTGAATTGACGTCGAATGGTGGAATTGAGGTTGAAAGCACGGAGCCATTCCTCAAGAATCGAATTAAATTATACTTAAATCGATTAACTGATGTATATGCGTATATTATATTGCATGATGTTATATGTGTACGTACGTCGCCTGTATATGTAAGTCCATGTACTCACACTTGCGCTAGCCTGTCGCCGTCCCCGCCGTCGTGGGCGCCCACGCTCGCGGCGGCCGTGAGCAGCGCCCGCGCGTCCGAGCTGCCCGTCAGCAGCAGCTGCTCGTGGTACGAGTTGTAGCGGACCGTCCACACCCTGGGTACAACACGATCGCGAACTATTAGTGCCGGCAAACATCTTGAACAAACCTCTTAAATTTCGCGACCAACCAAAAAACATATAGGATAGCTCAAGAATACTCACCAGTGTGAATGATCTGTTCTGCTGAATATGGGTTCCTTGCCGTTCCTGTAGTCCCATATATTGAGCGCCGCGTCGTCGCCCGCGCTCGCCAGGTGGAATTGTCTGAAAATTATCACAATTGAATAATATCTTGGACTTAAAAGTGCCCTATACGCGCAGTAGACGTTTCTTGGGTGTCTTTTGAGGATAGTACGGTGGTGCCACGGCGGTGGACGAGCTTAAATTCACTTGTCTTGCGATTTAGGTCCAAGAGGTATACTGGGGAGTATACCTCTTGGACCTAAATCGCCTCAATCGCACTTAAATCGCCTCTTGGACCTAAACCCGAATTGCCGCGCAGATACCCAAGGCGCGGTACAGCGGTTACGGTCGGGGTATAGTACTGATGTAGTAAGTTCACCTGTTGGGGTTGAAGTCCAGGTCCCTGGCCAGCTGTCTGTGCGCGTTGTCGATGCTCCACGCCGGCTTGGCGCAGTCCGTCCGCGCGTCGTAGCACTTTATGTGCATGTCTTGTAATACTGCAAACTGAAAACAATAATATGATATAGGAATCCATATTATATATTGTTTTTTTTATTGAATAGCATAAAATTTTAATTATGAAGTTTAAGTATTCGTTATCGGCCATTCGTTACTCGTGTATAAATGAGTAGGTGTATATGTGTGATGGCGATTGTGACAGTGTGTATGTGAGCGAGTGTGTAAGAAGGTTTTCAGTATCCAAATAATCCAAAAGTGAGCTTGTTCTGTACCTGCGCGTGTCCCTGGTGCGGGTTCCACTTGCCTGCCGTGAGCTTGAGGCGCGCGCCCGGCGTCACTCGGCCCAGTGCCGCGCCTGTAGTGACGTCATGCACGCCCAGCCCTCCCTCACACACCACGCCGATGCGAGTGGGGTCTGTCGGGTGCCACTCGGCGCAACGGATCTCTTCTTCTGGTTTCTGGAAAGGCAGGATAGAAGGGACTACCGTGAAAAGTACAGTATTCGCAGCATAAAAGATTTGAATGCTCTACTGAGACGGGGGTTCCCTTTTTCCTTCTTTTTATAATCCCAGGTTCTTCAAGCGGGCGTTAAAAGTATTCATTGATTCGTCAAAGTAGGGAACACAGAGCAAACACAGAGAAGAGGTGGTCTAAGTAACTGTGCACCGTGATTCTTATGGCCTACCGTGACGTGATCACAGTAGGCGCAGCCTTGTGATGAATGAAGTGATTAGTTTTGCTATTGACTGGTAGATGGAACAAAAAGAAGTGGGTGGAATCTAACTCGTCTCCACCGCACCTTCAGTCCGCAAAGTGTCACGCATTCCATCATGCATGTCACCCATTCACAGGGAAATCTAATAACAACACCTCTCTGTGTTTGCTCTGTAGTGAGGACCACCATTTTTAGATTGATAGGAAACCCAATCCGGAAACAGAGCGGCCGCGAAATCCTCGTTCGTTGTTCAGAAGGTTGGCTTGTGCTCCGAAGATCCTTAGTAGGGCTCTACCATGAAACAATCAATTGATATTTGGCATCTCAAAGATTCCTAATTCACGCACCTCTGGAGCGACAGTGAGGAGTAGTTCCATGTTCTCAGCATTTCTACTTTGTATAGCACTCAGGTCATCCAGGTCTTTTGGTATCACCTGCAAATATACAAAAAAGATAATAGCATCAGTAGAATGTAAGAAGGTATTATTTATAGTCTGACTGGTAGCATGGTGAGTGGTTCCAGTTTTCACCTCTTTGCCCGGGGGCAGAAGGGGAAGAGCGTAGTTCGTACACATGAGGGGGCAACCTCGTAACCAAAGATGGCCCTGGGTCAGTCCGGGAAATACCTTAACGGCCTGGTTTGGGCTTCTACGATCTAAATTTATTTGAAACTAGCTGTTGCCCACGGCTCCGCCCGCGTGGATGTCGGTTATCGCTTAGTGTTGAGTCAAAATAGTAGCTTTATGCATGCAAAGTCTCTCAAAGATCGGTTTAAAATTGACAAAGTTTCATTCCCTATTTTATCCCCTTGGGGGTGGACTTAATCAAAATCCTTTCTTAGCGAATGCCTACGTCATAACATCTACTTGCATGGCAAATTTCATCCCGATCCGTCCAGTGGTTTGGGCTGTGCGTTGATAGATCACTATGTCAGTCAGTCAGTCTGACATAGTGATGTCAGTCTGACATAGAGTGAAGATACCTTTGAGTTATATGTATTTAGAAGTTAGCATACTTATCTATTGAATTCCATTGCCACATGGGCATACCTCAGTAGTTGGTAGTTTGAATATAGAGACGCCCATAGTACACTGTGAGGTGGCGGAGTCGTACGCGTTGTGTGTCGTGAGCAGGACCGCCGCGTCGTGGGGTGAGCAGCGCAAGTGCCACACTTCGCCTATGTCGTGTTTGAACACCTGGGGACATATGAGAGACAGTGAAAGTCAGTCCATCTTAACGCCTTTCAAATGACCCTCCCAGACCAGAGTAACCTGGTAAGGTGGGGGAAGGCCACAGAAAAGCAATGTTATACCTGTGGTGAGGCAATAGGGACGGCTAGGCACATATAAGTAGGATGTAGGGTGCTTCTCGATAGAGGCCAATACTCACGTCGCCACGACAAGGTGCTAATCATACGTGAAGCAATGAGTCTGGCAATAGCTAGAGACCAAAAAGGATTGACTACTAACAGACGTCATATCCACTTTGTGTCTGAAGGTTCATCGATAAAATCCAGGAATAAACCTTATTCAATCTTAGATACTGCCCCAGATTGGACGCTCCTAATCGACACGTATGAAAAGCACTATGAAATTCCGGAGGATGTTGGGGTTTCGTCATCTAGACCTGACATATTTCTCTATTCGAAAATGATTAAATATGTGGTCCTTGTGGAACTTACTGTACCGTGGGAAACAAATATACCGAAGGACCACACACTTAAGAAAAATAAATACTATGATCTCATAAACGAATTAATCAAAAACGTTTACGTGGTTAATTTGTATGCAGTAGAAGTGGGGGCGAGAGGTATACCAGCAAAATCTCTCTATAACCTATCGAGAGCTACAATAAGCTCATTATAGGACGAATGTCTAAAGCGGCACTAGTAGGTTCGTATCAAATTTGGTTAGGCAGGGAGGGGAACTTGTAGTGAAGGTGAGTATTGATGTACATCAACCCTTGGCCCCTTCTAAACCTACACTTGTGTCACAAGTCCCAGGCACTGTCCCGAGTTCCCAACTCAGCAACGAGATGGACCCGGCACCCGCACGCAGAATCCATGGATTGCTAAGAATATCGTTCTCAAATCCTATCCAAATATGGTGCATGATAACAACAGTGACTAACACAGGGCCTACATGGTTAAATGCTACATCTATTGTGTTAGTCCAAAGATTTGGATGTTTCATGGTAGCCCTCCTGATGTTAAGTTGTGTACTGCTATTTAAGTATTATAGGTTCTGTAAATATTCAATAACCTTCTGGTACCTATAAATTCATAGGTCTATCTAGACCCAAATAAATATAGCCTAGGATTGTACGACATGCATACTAATACCAAAATGACTTGCATAATAGTAATAATTTTTTTGTATAGTGTGGATTACAGTAATAAAGTGAATTTTACCCAAGTACAAATCAGATTCACACTCAAAGGGTCTATACCATTTTCAGTACAAAGTTAACCCTCTACATTTATTTTATTGTTAAATATCTTTAGTGTTTATGCTATAGGGGGCCATCCATAAATTACGTTACACGTTAAGGGTGAGGGAGGGAGTCAACAAAGTGTGAGATTGTGTGGAGGGGTCTTAAATATTGTGATGTCACATTTCAAAATCTACTATAATCTAAGTGTTAAAACACAAACTTTAAACTATTACTTTACGAAAACTTCAAAAGCAAATGAAACATAAAGTGCAGCTTATGCTGATAAAAAAAGAAACAAATTGTAGAAGAAGATGTTACTTAATAATTTATGGAAAAGTTTAAAAAGTAGTGATGTTGTTGAAGGTATTATGTTTTCCAAAACTCACACACTTCCCGATCTATGACCAAGTATATTCAAGTGAACTAGGAGCATTCTGCTAGACACATAGTGCTTGGTCGAGGTTCACAGTGATACTGACCACGGTTCTCTGCGCGCCCCACCAAAGTCTATGATCTGTCAAACTCAAATTGATAGTCCGAATGAACGAATGACGTCCCACTCGACCATAGAGCACTAGTCTTGCATTACGCCAGAGTGAAATTCATTCACTCTAATCACACAATAATTATTAACGCACCAACCAGTTTATCCATATGGGACAGTGTAGACTCAAAACAATACCTTGGTGTGTAAAGCTCCTGTGTCTTCTTCAAGCTCCACTACATGGATTTGGTTGGAGTTGGGCTTCAGGCTCTGAGTGCCGATGAGGAATCTGATAGCATCACTCTCCCCATATTGAGGTGACAAAGCCCTTGTCTGGAATGAACAATTTTCAAACAACTTAAAAGTACTTGCATTTGGTTAGGTACTTAACTAAGCATAAATAATCTTGATGTGTCTTTAATAATGCTTAAAAACCCAGTTTATTAATATTTTTTTGTTCATTTGTTTACTGCATATTTTATTTAATCAATATCTGATAATAGTGTTAAACAGCTGATTGTACAGTTATTAGATATGAAAACAATATATTGGTAGTATAAATTGGTCTGTAATAACATTATTTATAATGTGCGAAGTACGGTATTTACTAGAAAAACATTAAAAATAAGGTTCAGAAACATTATTCTCAACATATTATTTTAATTAGGTACTTGTGATCTCGACTGTACTCTTTAGCTTACCTGGTGTTCTAGCCCGTAAATTATTGAGTTTCCTTCTTCCATAATATAGTCTTAAAATTATAGTGAAAATTAAATAAATATGGATTTGTTTATAATAATCATTGCCACCGACCGATATGAACTCTGCTGTTATGATCATTGGATGACACTGATGACAGCTTTGATAGATGACATTGACAGTTAAATTATACGTCATATTTTACCACAGACATGGAATATCGATTTTTTTTATGTGTGTCTGTGTGTGTCTCATTTCTAAAGTGTCAGGTGCATCGGGATTAGCGCTCGGATGATAGAATAACTACACAACTATTCCACAGTGCGATTTAAATTAGCGCAAATGTTTTTATATGGTTTTATATGACAGTGGCTAAACTTTGATTGCTTAGTAGTTAGGAAGTTGGCTTTACGATCAAGGGCTCCTAAGTTCTAATCCTGGCCATTATACTTATTACCAGGCGTGAACCCACTTTAACACAAGCCAAATTCAGCATAGGTGGCTGGACGATTTTGGGGGAATATAAGTAATTTCGACAATTATTATAAGTATAACCACAAAGTAAAACAATAATTTTAATGGTCATTCGTGGTAGTAAAATAATAATCTCACATGGTGTTTTACTGGTAGGTACGGGCTTAGCGTTAGACTTTATTAGAAGTACAATCAACGATGAAAATAGCTCAATTCTTCTTTCTTCATCCTAACGTTAATCCCAGTCGCATCCGAAGCTATTACCTTGGAGTCTGGGGTCCGCTTGTCCAGTTTATTTGTGAGTTTGGCCGAACTTTGAAATTTTTTTTGGTGAAGCGACTGCAGATGGCAGACCTCCAAAAGTCATTGGCAATATCAAAGCATGGCAGTAGGGGCCAGTTGTTGACCTTTTTAGGGCTCCATCTAGTCCAACTAACCATCTAATGACCCATGCTCTCCGCGGCACGACCAGTCCAATGCAAATACTCATATTCATGCATACAAGTATGAGCATTAAGCGGGGATCCAATTTTTGCGTAGCGGTCGCGTTCTGTACCGCCACGTCACAAAGGCTGTGAAAATAGCATAACTAACAAAATAATATTATAGGTATATGAATTTGTCCTTACAGGATTAGAAAACTACTTACACCTTGATTACTTAGTAAGGCAGTAATCCCTCTTTCACGTAAAAACTACTGAATGGATTATAATGAAACTTTACAATGTTTTGGCTTATACCTACATCAGAATTACACATATGCTACAATTTATAACTTTCATTGTTGACTGTACCTAACCATTTCATGTTCGCATTTATTTGAAATAATTCCCTTAAGTACTTTCAAACTAAGATTTATTTATTTAGATTAAGCAGATAAGAAGAACGTTAAAAGATTATCATGTAGGTAATTATCAGGTATCAATAAACACCTAGAATAGTACTAAACGGAAATCTCTTATATAAAACTCTTGTTCCTGACTAATTGACTTAGAGACAACGTACAGCCTAAACAGCTGGTCGTAGAGTGTAAAAGAAGCGGCGGAAAAAGAACGGGAGAAATGCCGGACGGTGAAGATCGCAGAACGATCATCATCCTCCATAAGCTCGGGCTTAGGGATGGCATTCGGGGCCACGCTTTGTTTTTTGTACGCACCTCTACATGGAGGAGAGGGATTTTGATCCTCTACAAAATCCCAAGGTCGTCAATGTTAAAAGCCAAGGTTAGGCGGAGTCTCTTGGATATCCTTTCTAGGACGTATCGGATTCCCTAACCACAGGTAAATATAAACAGACACCGTGAGGTTTGACCACGGATGAGCCCAACATATTCACCTCATCGTTCTGTTTCTGCCAGATCCACTCGCAAAAAATATCCTGTACACCTTTCTCTTGAAGGCCATCGTGATACAATATGTTTTCAGTGAAATCATCAGTATACACGAATCATCGCCATAGCCATAATATTAAAAATATATTGGCTGTCAACACAGTCGTAAGGTCAAGACGGAGGCCTATATGTGTGACCTGAAGAACTCTGTCACAGGTTGGCCACTAACCACACGAAAAGAAGAAGAATATCATAATATTTCCCTTAGCGCTCTTGATTGAGAAATGATGATTCTCCAAAAAATCTTCAAAAGTAGTGTGTACATTAATAGACTGCTACTACATACCTATACCACAGTATTAATATCTGTACCTATTACTGTGCAGAGGGCGTAGATTTGATTCCCACTCCGTGCAAATTTGCACGGAGTGGGAATATATAATAAAATTTTAGATTACCTCAAACACCTACCTAGAATGTCTAACAGCTCTCGAAAGGATTGAAAAGTTATGTAAGAACTGCCCTGCGCGGGACAGCTGGTGAGAGCCGGAGTGCTCCCCCGCGACCACGCACATGGCCGCGTATTTCTGCGCCCCGCTGCGGAGTACGGGGCAGTGTGCCAATCGCCAAGCCTTCCAAGTACGCTGGATAACGCGGGACGTCGCTGGACTGCTGGCAAACCATGCTGACTCAGAATCCGTTAAAAAGGGCACGGTCACTCTGCCACCATTCTACTGTCAGTCTAAATATGGGTTTGGCTGAACTTCGACATTATCGAAAAAGACTTGGTGGCGATAACCGATATCCACGCGGGCGAAGCCGCATGAAAAAAACTAGTCAACTATACAATTATTGGTAGGAAAAGAGATCTTTGCTCCACTGGAGGTATGATCAATTTAGGTGCTCACGTGAAAATTTAACGCGCACTTTTCGATGATCTGCAGTGAATTTCGGCCCATTTGCTGGCTTGGGCTGTAACAGTCAAAGTTCCTTCAACCTTCTTCTAATGGTTCAGTCACTTACAGCCAACCTACGTTCAACAAAGCTAAGGCGCCGATTTCGTAAGGAAGTTGTTAGAATAAATCTTTCATCTCGCTCAGAAGTGACCCGATTTCTGCCAGATCATGAACGTCGGGTAAACAATCCTGTCTCCCGATAGCGTTTGTAGACTCTATGAACACAGGAAAGATTTAGATGCAATCTTTCAGCGACCAGTATCCAGCAATGCCACCACTTGGGCGGCTTCCGCGGGCGAAGTATCCATATGTTTTAGAAAAAAAACTTTTTTCAGACGTCCCAAAGTCCCAAACAAATAAAGAAGAAAAAGTTTCAAGATAAACGCTAATTTTTAAACGACTTCAAAAAACGAGGAGATTCTCAGTTCATCGCCTATAGGCTTTTTTTATGTATGTTTGTTACGCGATATCTTAGCCAGTTTTGAACGGAATTTTATTATTTTGGCGTTGGATAGGGTTTACTGTCAGAGTGGTCCCATATCCCAGAAGGCCGGATCTGATGTTGAGATCCTGGAGAAATTAAGGGGAAAGTTTTGCCTGAAAGTTTGTATTAGCAATGATTCCTGGGCGTTTGTTACAAATGCCCAGGCGCTTTCCATTAAAATGTCAGTATAGTGAATAATTATAAAATACAGCCTAGTAATGATATTTTACAGCACATAAGTATTAATCAATATATGTTGTGCTGTTAGAACACGGTGGTTCAGGCCACCTCAGTGGCGGTATGTTCGGCACTACAAGTCTGCAGACTAGGACGGCCTGCGAAAATTCATCGCGTCGTACCCTTGGAGGCGGCTTTGCTTCACTTCGGATGATCCAAGCTCCTGTCCAACAGCAGTGGCTGATGCGATCCTAGCGGGCATGGAATGCTATATTCCCAAACGCTGGATAGCGACAAGAGCGAGCAAACGCCCGTGGTATAATAGGCCGTGCAGAGAAGCTAGAGGCCACAAGCAATCTGCGTATGGGGCTTGGACTATATCATTTGCCAATGCCAATGCTACCTCGAGGTCCTGTAAAAAGCAACAGTCAGGACCAAGTTCGAGTTCATCGGTAGAATTGGTGAGCGGCTTGCACGGTACCCATCTGGCAGCTGTGCATTTTGGTCGCTCGCCAAAGCTGCCGAGGGAAACTTCTGTGAGTCTTGCTTCCCGCCGCTGCAAAAACCCGACGGTGGTCTGGCTCACAGCGCAAAGAAGAAAGCCGATCTCTTGGGCAATCTCTTTGCGTCAAACTCGACTATGAATGATGGGAATGCCAAGCCACCTATTCTTCCCAGCTGTGGTGCTTCTATGCCTGAATTATGTAGGTACTAGCTGTTGCCCGGGGCTCTAGTCGCTTGAAATGCTGTTCCCGTTCACGAAGCCTTTCAGGCTTTAAGCTATCATTGTATTAAATTTTAGCTAAATATGTTGAGCCGTTCGAGCATGATTACGTAACAAACGTCTAAACTAAACATTCCTCCATCCTCACGTACGTTAACAGTATAAGTAGGGTCTCGGGATAACTGTGATTGGTTTTTTAAAATTTAGAATAGACGTTATTTACCTACCTAACTAGCCATTTTAAACAAATATAGTGCGAATACGGCTTTAGCCCATAGCATCAGATGTAGACTCTCATGTAATTTGCAAGCCTAATGCTAATAGACCAGTGCAGATAACGTCAAAAATGATGAAAATGGGAAATAATTAATAACAGCATCAGACGTCTTGAAAATGAGAGAATATGGTTAAAACACTGGGAAAAATAAATTAAACTGGCAGTGAAGTACGGGGTTGAAATAGCATAATATGGTGTTCCGCGATTTGCAGCGAAACTAAACCTCCTATCAAAAAATTGAAAAAAAGCTTTTTTTTTTATCTTATCAGTCATAAACTTTACTTTTTTGTGTTTATCTGTTTCTGTGTTTTTTTTGTACACTTCACATTCCCCTTCATTACCAACCTCTCTGCTACTCAACGGTTTGCTGGGAGAGAACTCATTTTGAGTTAAGCTCGCCTTTGTGCATGTTCCTTTAAATGAAGTATTAAAGAACTCTTTTATTCTCACGAAATTTCACGAAATTGTAAGGTACGGTTTAAGTTAGGGATACTGACCTTCCCGTAAAATAATAGCAAAACCAATTTAACATTTTAATAAAACATGTAGAGAATTGTAGATGGTTTATTTTGGAGGCATTAATTATGTTTTTTTTATTCATAAACAACGATCTTGCATGATATCCTAACAAATCGCACGCATACCGCATTCCTCGAATGCCTGTGTTCGTACAGTTCAAAGAAACTATGTTTTATGCGAACCGTGAACAAACAATATAAAACATGATTACGGTCATAACATAACGCAGGCGTATTTAACTCAGAAAATAGTTCATAAATATCTGCATACCGGATGTAGGCGCGGCTAAAAGGTGTGAAGTCTCAGAGAAAGGTATTTTGCAGCGTGTTTCGACGATCCAGGCTGAATGTAGGTACTATATGATACTGTCAGAATGGCAGTATACGCGAATATCACTCATCGAAATAAAACTATACTTTTTAACGTATTCTGTCGCTTCGGATGTAATATCTCATATAATTTTGGTAGAACTTCACTTAAGTTAAGTTCGTTTACCCATAAATTCTAATAGCCGAAACGTCGGGCTAAATGTAAATTCTTAATCCATACCTACTAATATTATAAATACGAAAGTAACTCTGTCTGTCTGTCTGTCTATCTGTCTGTCTGTCTGTCTGTATGTTACGCTTTCACACCTAAACCACTGAACCGATTTTAATGAAATTTGGTATAAGGGTAGGATAGACCTTGATAAAGGACATGGGCTATATTTGGTCTCGATAACCGATATCCGCGCGGGCAAAAGCTAGTATCTAATAAATCACGATAGAATCCGCCAAAAAGTGGTTTTATTTCAAAGTATGTACGCAATTTATTAGATGGTCCTATTTTTATCATTGCAATAGCAGGAAAAAATAATTTTGTTTTGCTATGTGCTTGCATCTCGATCAGCCATAGACTAAAAGACCATAGACTAAATGGGAAATTTAAAGTTTTTACAGAGAAAACAAAAGTTATTAGTTAATTAAGTGAAAGTTTTGTTTATTAAACACGTACAATAAATATATAATAAATAAATATTTTTTTAACTGACAAATTGTAATTAATCATAATTTCTGAAAATATTTTTGAATATGACATTGATTTATGAATTTGATGAAATTTGAAATTTAATTTTTTGTTTGACATGTATAATCTTAAATATTGATGCCTGACATAATTGTTATACGTAACCTGTTAATGAAAATATCAACAATCATTTGCATGCCTATGGTAACCTATGGTTGAATATGGTGATACTTCCACAACAACAATCAACATGAAATTATAGCCACTTTATGAGCAAGTTTGCTGAAAAGGTAATTTTGTAACAGGCAGAATATACGTGGCTTATTGATTGCTCCTGCTTCTTACTAATAATCTGACTTCCGTTGGGGTCCAAATTTGTTTGTGGAATTATAAAAAAAAAATCTACGTATTGAGATCTTCATTAAATAATTAAGTAGATGATGAGATAATGAGGGTCCTGTAGGTACACCTAGGACCCTCTACCAACACCTTCAGCTGAATAGTGCGTTTTTAGGCCTACCTCCCACTACGAATACCTCCCATAAGAAATTAGCAATAAGGTTAGTTGCGGATAGGTAAAAGGTTCCGGGATCCACGGAACACATTTATCCCGAAATCAGATTCGAAGACGAAGTAAGAAAATCGAAATGACTAAATAGTAAGTACCTATATAGTTAAATCGTAGCATTTAGCCACGAAGGTTTACTATGACGTCACGTCATTTATACGTGTTTCGTGCGGGCCCAAACTCTCAAATATTTCATGGCTCTCCTGCTTTAAAAATGCGTCAGCCGTTTATCCATACATTGTTCTGAAATATCGGCAACGCAAGGCTAACGCATTAGTAAAACGTACTATCTGTTAAACTTTACACCATGGACGTGAGTCATGTGCGTTTAAGGAAGGATATAGTGCGAGATACGGGCCGGAACTGGCAGCTGATAGGCGTGGGAACATCCTCACTGATGGCGCGAAATATAGATTAGACATCATCGAAAACATTAGAAACCGAAGAAATCATTGCTTTTAAAGTAAACTAGGCTTCTAAGCAAAGAGCTCCAATAGAAACTTCTAAGCGGTTATGAAGGCGGTAGCGTATCTTGCCCGACGGGTAGACGCTACCGCCTACGGCGAATTCCGGCCGAGATAGCAACGGCCCGGTAGACGTAGAGGGCTGTTCGGAGTCTAAGTATGCACGTGTCCCTCTGATTAGCAAAGAGCACAGTGAAGAGTAGGCAAGGGGTGAGCTGCTTCTCTGAGTACGCCTATCCGACGGGTGTAGCAAGAATATCCATGGCGATTTCAGCACGAACACAAGGATCAATATCCTCCCCCACAATTTGATCCATTTTCGATCAAACTTATTCATATAAGGCGTAGGTGGTTGCCTTTTTTGCGACTTCATTCAAACAAACACCGTAATATTTATGACATCGTGAAGCTAAAGAATTTGCTTACATTCTACGAATTGATGTAGCTCCCAAATAACCGTGTGCTATTTTTGTCTAAGGATTTAAATAAAAGCACAGGCTCAGAGCATAGCGTCAAAGAGATTGCGCCGTAAAAAAAAAAAAACAAAACCGGAGTTAGCAACAGACTGGCCACTGGGATCATTAAAAACAAGGTTAAAGTACAACGCATACAGAGTAGGGGCGAATTAATCAGTTTTATAATAATTATTTTAATACATCATTGTTTTAGATTAACTATTTTACTGTAAGTACCCATCATACTTATAACAGTACCTGCTGCTACGTATGAATTGGAAAATGACCTGTGCTTCAACCGTGTTGCCGGGACATCTACTTAATTTTGTTTTTCAAACTGAAGATGTTGAATAATCTAACTCGTCTAATCTAATCTAACGAGGATATCTTCAAGTAATATTTTAAATTCACCAGATTGCTTAGAAAAATATTCCTCATCGGTATTCGAACTGCTGGAAAACTTCTTCCTCTTTAAAAGTTCTGTTCATGTAAGCACCAGTTCAGCAGAAGACGTTCTATAGTAAGTAGTTGCTGGTCAAAGAATTTGGACTGCCAACTGGCCATCAGACCAAATAATAGTTACTACGCCTACACATTTAGCTAAGTAAGTATTGTTACGATTCTTGCTACCTAAGTACAGCTTTGGCACCTTTCACTTGGTGTGCGGTGACCCTATAAGCATTGGAAAATGCGAATTCTAAATTTAAACGCAACATACCAAAGAGAATGAGATTTTGTAGTCGTAAAAAGCGCGGTAAAGTTACAGCGGAGGCTTTGACATGGCGGCATCCAGGTCGGTTTTGTTTGTGAGCCCGCATTTCGCCGATACCATAACATTGCCTTTTATTTGACTGTATTTAAAATTAAAATGCTTTGCATGATATGATTTCAGAATTCTTTTTTAAATTGGCGATTTCAATATTTACCACACGTAGTAGGTACCTACCTATCTACGTTAGTTAAGTAATGTCCACTGCCACCGTAATGAAAATAAAATAAAACCGGCTTCACAAACTGTAAAGTATTAAAATAACCTAAAGAAAAATAATTGAATTTACAGATCAGTTAGAAGTCGGTGCCCAGCACGAGAGGTGATATTCCAATTAATTCCAGCATAGTAGTTCAAGCATCACAAACAAAGTTGTCACCGACTTCTAACAGAACAGTAACTCTGTAAATTTAGTTATTTTTTTCTAAGTTATTTTAAACTTTTCAGTTCTTGAAGTCGGTTTTTTAAACGTAGCTTTTGTTTATCTTTTACTTTTCAGTGTTTGTAATACGTTGTTCTAATTTTTTTATTAACTTGATATTTGTAACATAAGATTGACATAATGCTCTCAATAACATAAATGAGACATTCATGCTATTCATAAATAAGGACACGTCCTTGACCATGATAATGTAGCTTATCTTGTCACAGGATCGATCGTTCTAAAACAAGCTAAAAAGCAATCATTTCCCATTTCCTATTTCATTTTAAGGACATCTCTGTGTGTGTCTCCGGAGTCCACGAAATTAATAGGTACCTTTGGGACCACCTGTGACTAAACCCAATGCCAAATAAAATTTGAAGTCGGTTTATAAACGACGAAGTTATCCACGTACAAACATAAAAAAGCATATTATATATACGGCTGAATTGAAAAATCTTATCCTTTATTGAAGTCAGTTAAAATCAGTTTCTCGAAGATTTAGACATTGATCCTTCAGTCATCGTGGCCATTTTGAGAATGGCAGTTAAATTTGTCTTAGAATAACACAAATCCGTACTAATATTATAAATGCGAAAGTAATCCGTCTGTCACGCTTTCACCATCACTGAACCGATTTTGATGAAATTTGGTATAAGGGTAGATTAGACCTTGAGAAAGGACATAGGTACGCTATGTTTGGTCGCGGTAACCCACATCCATGCGAGCGGAGCTGCGGGCAGGCGCTAGTTATGTAAATTATAAGCTATAGGTATAGGAGGAGCTGTTAGGTAGGAGCCGAGCAATAACATAAAAAGAGAAAATGCTCGATGACGACGTGATTTAGCTAGTTAAACAATAAACCAAAAAGAGACGTCTGGTTCTAGACAGTCTAGAGTGGCGAAGATCGTTATAACTACCTATAGCCTGGTTCTCGGGTTACGAGTAGGTACAGTCAGATTACCATCATTCTAGTGCTCATTGTCGTCCAGTGGAGCTTGGGATCGATTCCCCAACATTATCACCCCTTCTTTATTCTGATTATTTCTGATCTGAGTTGAAAAGGGTTCTGATGGTAATGAACACGGATAAAATCCCCATTGCCCTCGGAACCTTTAACTCAGTGTCAGTTCAGCTTGTCAGATACTATGATAGATATAATGAACTTGGATATGTTCCGAAAAGCTACAGCCATCTAACATCACAACTCAATTATAGCGATACCGAAGTTCCATAGTTAGATGAAATTCTTACTCTTTAGACCTACAACCACCGTTCACTTACCCACCATACGTTCTTTCTGAGTCATGAAACGTAGGGGTCTCATTGTGTTAAGAACGATCACCCATCCTAGGACTAACCTGGTTAGTTTAGCTTAACATTGCAGTGTGCTCGCCTACACCACAGTTATAGTAATAATGTGCCTACACTAACTTCAGGTCAGATAGTAGTCGCCTATATTGTTGCCTTAGAGCGTTTTCATATTCCAGGGTAGCCAAAGCTCACTGAAGAGTTTTTGTGCTGTCAGTGAGATGAACAAAGGCTATTCCTGCTTTGTCATCTACACTGACGGAACAGAAACTCTCTCACTCTGTGTTTAAGTACAGGGTCGCCAGAACGAGTGTGACTCCCCTGGCGTTGCACACGTCCGTTAGCCACGGTAACCACTTTTCATCAGGTGGACCGTGTGCTTTTCTCTCACCGCAGTGGTATAAAAAAAACTCGTGCTGCTGACCCTGTAGATATCTTCTAATGCTCTTCTTGAAAAACCCTATATAGTAGTCGCTTAGAAAAACTTCAGCAACTCCCTGCTGAAGTTTTTCTAAGCGACTACTTCATAGGGTTCGTAGCGGTAATCATTCCACAGTATGGGTATACTGTATTCTTTAGTCTGTCGTAATATATGCTGTAGTTGTCACTAGTGTCACAATTACAGTCAATCTGTAGCCTCACTGTCATCGAATTGCTAATTGCGGACCACTTTAGTCCTACCAACTGTATTGAGAACCTATTAAAATAATCGCAATTAAAGATAATATCTCTTGCAAAGTTACTATTGCCATTCGTGAACACCATATCGCTTTTATAATGATGGTAGAAGCAGTAGTGGGGCTTGAATTAAACGGTAAATTTGATGTGGTCGGCTGCGCTGGAGTATATCATTTGAATTATACGCGATGGAGTATCAGTTGTGAGTTGGATTCGGCGGGAGACTGTCGTGTGTGACCTGACCTGATTAATAGTGTTGTGACGGAGAGTGCAATGAAGTGGTCAATTTTTGTTTGTTTGCTTGCGTGCTTGGCGAAGTACAGTGAGGGCGGGGGTGAGTCGAGTTTTATTTTTAAATGAATTGGAAACAAAAGAATAGGAACGTTATTTGATTTGTTATTGTTGTTTATATTACGAAGAATTATTATTTCCCTGATGTTTCTTTTTTCTTTTTAATGATAGTAAATGTAAACAAACTGTTAGGTATTTGGAAAAAAGTAAGGCTGGGTATATCGAAATCGAACTAGCTACTAGCTACTTCCCTACTTGTTGTATTGATTTGTTTGTGTTATTCACTGTGTCATGGTCGGATAGGTGTTTTTTTTTACTTTATAGATCATCATTGTATATAAATTCTAAGAAATCTCTTGTTTACTTAAAGAACCTGTTATGTGTGGTTTTGCTTTATTAGTGTATTCAACGTTTGGCATGGATAGTTAGAACCGTAAATAGTTAATTATTTCTCCTTCGAGATAAAAGCTTTGGTAGCTTTGTGGTTAAGGAGTCAGCCTTAAGAATTAATGGTCCCGGGAAGCAATTTAAGTAAGCTGTAGGGGTTAAATAGAGGGGGTAAATTATTTGTCATTTCACTTCCTATTAATGTGTTGATCTAATCTCACCGCAATTAGGCACATAATGATACCTATTATTAAACTGTACTAGCTATGAAGAAAACGATTTATGTACCTAGTACACCGCCCGATATTTAGACATATACTGTACAACGTCCGTTATATGATGTGATGTCCTTAACGTTACGGAATGTACTTTCTGAAAACTGCAAGGGTAAATATCTATTTTAGTTTTATATTATTCAGAAGTGAAATGAAAAACGTCGTATGATACACGAGTGTATTGTTGATTACCGTCTTCGGCTCTCTTTAGACCCTCGCCTAAATGGTTCTGTTTCATTGGACACTCTCTGCTATCAATAACAGATTCTCTTTTTTCCTTTCTTCTTCTTTCAGCTACGTTAAATGGTGGTAAGAGTGTAAGGAGTGCCTTCCCATCGATAGTAGGTCTATAACCCTTGGATTTGACATATTTGACATGCGTTAACGACTGTCATAAACGTCAAATTCCATATATTCGTCATTCTCTTCCATCAAACGAATTGCCATTTGTCTAGAAGAGCAGAGATTGAACCCGCCCCGCCGGCGCCGCCGGTCGACCGCAAGTCCAACACTTTAGTCACTAGGCTATCAATTTTCTTGTATTGTTTATTCCTTAGGGCATTTTTTTCTAAAATTAATAAACGTTGTGAGATTGTGAGGAAAATATTAATAGTAATAAAAACTGATGATTCACGTTAGAAGTCATAGAATTATAAGGCTATGTGTGTAGTCTAATGGTCAGGATTCTATCTTAACATTACCACTGATGTTGTGGTAATGTTGAGATAGAATCCTGACTACCGCGCGACCATTTCAAATTCAATAAAACATAAATAGCGACAGAATCCATTAAAATGAATTAAATTTCAATACTTATTGGTATGAAAAAGTTACTTTTAGAAAATTATCCTACTCATTCATTTTTACTAAAGCGTCTGTGTCCTAGTGGTTAAGAAGTCGGCCTTAGGATCGAGAGGTCCCGAATTCTAATCTTGGCCATTACACTACAGGCCTGAACCCTAATCCTGGTGGTTGAGGGGATACTAGTAATTTCAGTTGCTAATATACCTACTTTAAAAAATTCTCACGCACAATCCACAGTGGAGGGACGGTAGGTAATGGCTGGTGCAAAGATATCAAGTAAGGTTAAAATACCACTAATGTCACAATTTGGTGAGTTAACCATGGATAGCCCGAGTATAATCTGGTTTATACTGTTATGCTGGATCTAATTAATTTATTGCTCAAAATATAATGTCAAAAATTCACAGATCTCGTGCCTTTCAAGACCTTCTGGTACATTGGAAATGCACTTACATAGGGCAAACTATAATGAAAACAAGTCTCTGTGCAAGAGATACACAAGGGTTAGTAGCAGGTACCGACGAGTACCGTTATTTTTTTATATACCTACGGACTAGTAGTCTCTAAAAACAAAAATTAATAAAAAAAAATCATTTTAACATATTTAGATGTTTTTTAAAGTAATCTAAAACGTTTAGGTTTACAACTTAAAAAAAATAAACTATTAAAAACTAGTACACGAAACTCACTAGTGCAAGCGCGCGCAAAATTCCACCGCATATAGGTAAAGCTTTCTCCAACACCATTATAGATAGCGAGGTTCCGTTCTTTCAAACTGTAGCCCAACTCAATACCCTAAAAGCTTTCATTTTTTTCGATATCGCTTTTCGTTTTCGTGATATCTTCGATTCAAGTTGAGAAATCAAATCATTTTTCGATATTTTTGCTGTTTTCTAAAAAAAAAATTATAGTTAGCAAATGTTAATTTTTTTTACACTATCTTGTAGATCTCGTCAAGACGCATCTTTTGATACCGGAAAAAAAACATACCCAGAATACGGCCTCTTTCTTACAAACGCGATCAAAAAGACAGTTCCAATGTTAAAACGAAGGTTTATACATTGCAGTGTTATGGGGGGTTTACACGAGTCGATTTTCACACAAATCGCCTTATCAAGCCGCCTCGCTAGCCCATTTAAGCGAGTGACTGAAATCGCATGCGGCTCGGACATAAAAATGTTATGAAGAAAAAGTATTCTTGTCGATGTCGCCTGCAAGTGATCGTTTGGAGAGTCAATTTTAGTCATTAGTCGGATGCGGCCAAAGTCGGAAGCTCCAGAACTACAGGACTTAAGGCTTCAGTCACTTGCGACCAAGCCGAATTGCTATTAAGACAGTCGGTTTTGACTGCGCGCTAGATATCGCGCGGCTTTCGTCACCTGTGTATATTAAAGTAGGTACTGAAGATTGAAAAAATATTGACTAAGAAAATAAAAAATCGTCCGTCGCTGAACAGATCGAAACAAGTTTGATAGCAACTATTTGCCAATCATAAACCGAAAGATAATTAAAAGGTATTTAGTTACCTACTGCCCCGAAAACAATTAAAAAACCCAATTGCTGCTGAAAATCTCGAAACAAGTTAAACTTGGTTCGAGCTTTTCAGCAGCGATCGGTATTTTTTAATATCTATCCATTTATTTTCGACTTTGCTACTGTTTCATTATAGATATTGTTTCGTTGGTTGATGACGCTGCGGCCATATGTTTGGTGTGTGGGTTTGTGGTACAGATAAAACGTGATACGATGTCAAGAGTTCAATTCCGCCGGTACCTATCATTGTTTATCCGCTCCATGATATAAGTGTTTGATTGTTTACTATCACAGTATCACAAGGACTCGACTATATATATATCGTAAACACTATAGCGATGAGAAAAATGTATAGACCAACAAAATTTTCTTTTTCATCCTAGCGTTAATCCCAGGTGTATCTGAAACGTTCACCTCGGTGTCTGGGGTCCAGTTTTTAAAGTCTAACTGTGGCCAAATGGCTGAACTTCAAAGTTTGGTATAATGTGCAATCTGAAGGTAAATTTTCTAAATAAAAGATGTACAAGATTCAATCTCGATCGATCAAAATCAAATGAAATGTCAAAAATGATGATCTCGTTAATACAATGTTCAATGAAGAACATTGACATCGTGATTATTTCCTTAACATTACGTAGGTGCTTCATTTTGTACAGTTGACAAAAGAGATACAGTCGCACTTTTTCATATAAAGTTGTATGAAAAGGTGCAATCGTATGTGTTTTGTCGACTGTACATATTTTTATTACCAGAAATGGCCCTCTTTACATTGAAATCATGGCCGTGTTTGACATTTGAAAGATTGAGATTAGATTAAGATTGAATTTTGAACATCTTTTCATTAGGAGAGTTGGCCTTCACCTCTAGATCCTAAGCAGGTCATAAAACAAAACGAATATACCTAAACTTGTCACCATCATAGTCAGCATCAGTACCTACCGATTTTTTCCAAAGCTTCCAAAGCTTCTCCCACTTTTTTCATCATAATTATTTGAATTATGAGTACCGCCTGGCCTGCGAATCCTGACAAAAGTCGATTTAAATTGAAAAAAATACTTAAAACCATTAAAAAAATAAATAAATTGAATATTTATCATGAAAAATTATAAAAAAATTAATTCAAATCCTGGCGGAAAGTTTAAAACTATAGCATCGTCCGCCAATTACCACTGTACTGGTTTGCAGGTGAAGTTGCCCGGCCCGGTCCTGGGGACCTTTGGGCTCATAAATACGCTATTCTAAAAACGTAAAAATCTAAATCTGTGTTAGGCTGAACAAAATTAGATTCTACCACAATACATATAGGCTACTTCTTACCTCCGTATAGATTCTTATAGTATGAAGAAACGGGATCACCCTTTTTTCATAGTGTGGAAACCCCCTTACCGAAGCCGGCGTGAGTGGTTACCTATATGTTGTACTCGAACTGTTTAAAACCGCAAGCCGTCTTTGGGTACTCAGTTGCCGTAGGTGAGATAGCCAGAAACATATCTTTCGCACCCCGGCCAGCCCAGGGCCATCTCTGACTTCGAGATGGAGGCCAGTGGTCTCCATCTCGAAGAATAGAACCATCAATGTATGGGATTGACAATATGTTGACGTCTGTCAGAAATGTCAAAATCAGTACATTACGGGCAGAATTCCAGACGGCCGGAGTCGTGTACTACACCTAGTTGCTATAAATAGGAATTTAACTCTCCAGATTGCCTACGTGGAACACTCTCAATTTAGACGACCAGACGTAGTCCGAAGTTCAATCAGATTTTGATAAAAGACGTTGAAAAAAATGGTAGACGAATACTGTTGATATGGAATCTGGCGCGATGAAATAAATGAAAGCTCGATTGGTCCCAATTGACGCTGATAGGCGCCAACTTGTGACGTGCGAGAAATATTCAAGATTATTACTGATTTAACCTTTTCAGTACCTACTTAGATAGTTGCTATTTACGTCACATAGCCACGCCCACTAGTGTGTGTGATATTAAAAAATATCATTTGACTCATATAAAACTATAGCTACTAGAACAATAGCAGATCCATGCGTATTTAGTCATCCTTCGAGTCTACCCCCCATCCCCCTATTCAGTTAATAAGTATCATTCAGTTAGGGTCAGTTTTCTGTTTCGTATTAAGACTGCTCATAACCGAATTTCTATAGTTTCAGTGATGCGACTGCCAGTGCAATATCGCCAGTAGGTTGTTGAGGCATAATGGCCTGAAACCAGCAGGCTCACCACGACGATTCATACTCGTAGATTCAGTTTCGCAGCAATCCAATACCCGTCCCTTGGGGGCGAGGTCTCTATGCATAGCGGCCCAAAACACGATCACTTGTTGGCTAGTGGCGCAGCGATAAAATTGTCGTACTTTTAAGGGCTCCAATGAGATACATCTGAACATCTTCACAAATCGTTCTCATTTATAATATTTAGGAACACGTCGCTTGGATTTACTTCTTTTATCCTCCATCTTACAACTTTAATGACCATTCGTCACAGTATATTGGTTCTTCGCATCGAGAAGATGGTTTTCGAACTGTATTTTTTTTTAAATAAATTTTGAGCAACGGTAATTGAATGATGTCGTTTCATCGATATACTTAGGTGTAGGTAGATTACTTTAGAATAAAAAAACACAAAATAAATTTTTTTGGATACAGTAATGTTAATATAACATAACCCATTTTTTTTCCTTTAAATATCTCCACAGCTGTCACCCGTGAAACACCTAGGAACGTTTTCATACCCATAGTTGAAACTGTCGTACATAGGTACGACAGTTTATTTTAGGTACCCGGGGCACACTTCTTGTTTGAACTATGGCTTCACCTAAAAGGTATTTCACAGATATAATAGTATTTTCAGCAATATGATTGGCGATTTCAGTAATATTCAACTCTCATCTCACATTTCAAACCAAGTTTCACAATACGGACATCCAACAGGAATGTTTCTCGACAGAACTAAACTAAACAAATAACTTTATATGTAAATATAATTTGGCTAAACCCTTTCACTAAAAAAAAACAAATCAAAATATGTTCAGTACTTTGCGTCTAACGCGATTAAGGCGAATAATCAGCAAACAATTTCTAAAAATATTTTTTTGGTGTTCAGCATTGTTAATTTTTAATATAATAGTTAATAACCTAAGCTTACCTTAGTTTTTTTTTAATATCTAAAATGTACAGACACGACCACTTTACAATTCTTCTTTCCCATCGTCTAGATGACTAACTGATTACCTACTATTTTTCCACGGAAATTTTTCATGCTCTAGGCAGAATGTATATGGACATGGTTCATGCTCAAAGTATTACAGAAAGTATTACTCTAATCGTTTTCCTTAACAATGCTGAAGTTGTATCTACTGTGAACTGAGATTGAATATTGTAATTAAGTTATTAAAATGACACCTTAACTCGATAACCTTGGACATCTGCAATAAGAAGCCGCATAGAAAACAATGCCCTGCTTACAATTTGTGAGAAGCTGATGACTGTTTTCCTTTATTAAGCAAAATGTGTTTAAACCCTATATCCTAGGCAAACAAAAGTTACAAAAGAAAAACCCGGTTGATTGACAAATCTCCCAATACAGACTGATGAATAACCTACACATAAAAATCAGATAAAAATCGAAACTGCTATTCCTGCAACCCCCAGGAACCTCTTTCCGGGATAAAATGTAGCTTAGGTGTGTGTCATTCCAGATTGTAATTTATACCGGGACTAAATTTCAAGACTTGCAGATATCGTCTGCGTATTTTACCAATAGTCGCCTCTTACGACACTCTTCAAATGGGATGGGGTGGTGATACATGTGTTGTTTCTCCGTCACCACACGGATTATAATATCAGTAAATAGGAAGACTGAATGGATAAAATAGGATAAAGCAACATTTTAATTTAGATCCATCACCAACGATGCAGGCATTAACTGACTTACCTATAATATCTGATAAGTTATTTGTGAAAACGGGGCTTTAATAACTTTAGTTATCTTTCTAAGTGCTGTTACTTATCAGGTTTCTCCTTTCCAATGTTTAAAGAAAAGGGAAAGACGAATGTAAAGAATACCTACCGATTTATTAAAGACATGTCCAAGTAGCTCCGTTGCTCAAAGCACGCCCCTGTAAGGAACTGGCTGCAAGTTCAATAGGAGACAATGACTTTTTCCGACAGAAATATTTAGGAAAAGTTAACATACTAAATGAGTAAGCGTAACGAAAAGTACTTATGTTTCATGGGTTTCGAAAGCTGGAGTAGTAACTGTGGAAAACCTCTGTAGGTAGAATGTTGCCAGCTCACTGGAGAGTTTTTGTGCTGTCAGTGGAAAAACCAAAGGCTTGTCCTGCTTTGTCGTCTACATAAACGGCGCAGAAGGCCTTTCTTTCTTAAAGGGTCGACAGCACGAGTGTGATTCCCCTGGTGTTGCACACGACCATAGGCAACGGTAACCACTTTCTATCAGGTGGACCGCGAGGTTTTTGTCGGCTAAGTAAGTGGTATGAAAAAAAGTTAGGTTTAATAAGTTTGCTAACATACTAGTAGTACGCCAGATGTTAGTAGGCTACCGTTTTGTCTCGGCAATAGGCGAACCGTTGAAGTAAACTGGTTCATTAGACTGGTCTCAGGGACAGGTTTTGAGATGCGTCGGATTCGCAAGTTAGGTGGGTACACGCCACTTTTCCTTATTATTTTTGCTAATATTCTTTTATACGACGGCCTCTTGGCGTAAAGGTAGTGCACTCGATTGCTACGTCAATCGGTGTGGGTTCGATTTCACTGAGTGCCAATACTTGTATGCTTGGATATAATGATTTATTTGTATTGGTCTGGGAGTTTCTGTGCTAAGGCCAGCATGTGAACCCCTCGTTTCGGTCATGGTTGGAATACAAACCATTATGACAGTCGTTCCGGGTAGTTGAAGCTCTAATAGAACAACAACTTGTCCAACTGCAATACTTCTAATCGGTTAGGGCTTCTCTCTTTAAGCGAAAGTATTGTTTGATAGATGTTTGGTCCTTAATCATGCAAAGATGACTAAACTGATTTGAATGTATTTTGGCATAGTGAGTGTCTGCATTCGCACATATACGCATATCAAGAATCAGTTGCTGAAAATTGCGGGAACGTGGTGGGTCTATTGACAACCACATTTTGCTAACTATTATTTTCAGTCCTATGTAATAGGGGCAAGGGTATAGCCGTCAGGCGGGTACTATGTCGTCATGAACGGTTTGTTCTGTTCTGTCGGATGAAGAAGGACCCTATACCTTAGACGCCTTTTAAGATACTACAAGAAGAGATTAGTTGTCCTATTCTCCTACACCAGGAACCCACACGGCATGCCTGTAAAATGGATAGATTTATCGAAATGCGGTCACGAAACCTCGAGGATATCTCTTCGAATATCTACTCCGAATGACAAATGTATGGGATTTGACGTATCTGACAGTCGTGAACGCATGTAATAAACGTCAAATCCTATACATTCGTCATTCTATTCCATCAAACGCCGGCTAACGAATTGCTACTTATCTAGAGGGGCAGATCCTCATATACGAACTTAATAGGTAGTCAATATTCAATATCAGTTACAAAATCCACTTGGCCAGGCCATCTCGGCGCGTGGTCGAGGTGACGTCACCTCACTAGCCGGATCGCGTCCAACATACATGAATGAACGAGACCCCTGACCCGCGATAACGAGTGACGTATGCATCTGTAACGATCCGCCGTATCGCGCTGTCGACATTGTAACGATTGCGAGGAAATAAAACGATATGTGTGACTAGAGTTCATGATATAGGTACTACCTAGCTGTTGCTTATGGCTACGCCTGTGTGGATATCTGATTTCGTACCCCCGCTCTCCGCGTGGTGACGGCAAAGAATACAAGTAACACTAACCGTGACGTGAGAGGCGGGTCTGTTAGCCTTATGAACGTGATTGAGGAACATACATGTAAACAGTATAATTCCTCCCTACTTACACAAACACCCCTATACATTATTTTATTTAATAACACCTTTCCTATTCCCCTAGTGGGGACGATTGCATCAGGAATTTAAACGGGTATAATATTCCCCACCAGGGAGAATTAAGTGGGGAAAAGTGTATATACATTTTTTTTTCATTCCACTTTTCCCCGCCAGTGGGGACGCTTAATGAGGCAAACTGGAAATACCCCATCGATGTCTACCGGTACCATACCCAGAATGCGTTGAATGGCAATGCTTTGAGCGAGGTAATGGCCTTCCCTGTCGCCACATTGTTTTGTTTTGATTGTGGTTCTAATTAGATGTTCATGAGGAAGTCGGTATGGTTTCATTGTGTTAAGTCATAGGGTTCAAATATGGTACAATTTGATCATAAATATTCTGGTCGTAGCCAAATTACTTTTTCATTGTATTTTTAGCAATAACAATGCCAAAGTGAGTCCGTGTTTTTGTTTATTTGTTACTTCTCTTCTGTAATTTTTCAGTCAATGGTGATATTTCTTCTAATATATTTATGTTTAACATCTGCCCGTCTAGACAAGTGGCAATTCGCTAGCAGGCGTTTGATGGAATAGAATGACGAATGTCGTATTTGACACGCGTTAACGACTGTTATTTACGTCAAATCCCATACATTCGTCATTCTATTCCACCAAACGCCGGCTAGCGAATTGCCACTTGTCTAGAAGGGCTGCTACTTCTTTATTGACCAGTCTTTTCAATTTTCACCGTAAGTTTAATAACATGAGGGGAAAATGTTGTAACATTTTTTTCAACCACTTAGGTGGCAGACAAGCTCACGGCCCACCTCCTGGAAAGTGGTTACCGTGGCCTATGGACGTGTGCAACATCAGGGGCGTCACACTCGCGCTGCCGACCCTGAAGAAACCTTCTAATGCCCTTCTTGAAGAACCCCATATTGTAGTCGCTTGGGAAAACCATAGCGTATCATTATGCTAGAATTTTTAATCTAAGAATTCTTCCTCATCCTAGCTTTATCTCAGTCGTATCCGAAGCTATCAACTTGGAGTCTGGGGTCCGCTTTTACCAGTCCAACTGCGGATTTGGCTTAACTTCGACATTGTTAAACAAAAGGAAAAATAAATTACTTTATTTACAAAACTAAATGAAGTGCTAAACACTGAGTAAAGTAATCGTCACACAACGTCTTCCTTAACTTAGTAACACTCGTGCTAACTAAATAAATATCGATGCTACGGCACACAACGTTGACATGCTCTGTTCATATACGCATTCCGCCTGTAGTTAGTATGACAGATAGGGTCCAAGATATATGCCCCAAGGTATACCAGGTATCTAAATTTGGAACACAATTTCATATCTAAGTTCAATACTGGTTATTTCATTACACAAACTGAACTGTCCAAAACTGGTACACTTATCGCATCTTGTAAAGACACACTCCGTGGTATTGTGTGATTTACTTTAAATTATGTTATCGTAATAGTGACATTAATAGCTAAATATAAATGGACAATGATAATGTAATTTATCCTATTCTTACCAAAGTTATAAAATGCCAAAGTTTGTGAACACTTGAAACTTGAACTACGTGAAACTCAAGTAGTTTGCACTCATTAAGCTGAATAGATATGTTGCTGATAAAAAACCTTTTAACCGACTCCGAGTGAGTTAGAGTCTCAGTTTAAGTACAATAGTTTATTTTAATTCTTTTGTTAGATGACCATTCACGTTTTATAATAAGGGGTTTAAGTTAATAGGTACCAGCGCAGCGTAGCATAGATATTTGCTGTCACGGATTACTAATTAGTTACTTTGTAGCTATAACTACGTTGGAAAATAGTTAATCAACATGACTAGATTTACTACGTGTAGGTGGCTACCTAGGTTTGTACCAATTTACAATATTTAAGTACCCTAAGAAAGAAACTGTTTAGGATAAAAATTTAATTGCGGTTCCTAGGCGAGGCGGAAATTAATTTTGAATTTCCAATGGGGCGCAAAAGCTAAATGAATAAGTTCATAAATTTTGACACCTACAGATCTATAAAAGCATACAGTTCTTATAAACAAATAATGCTTTCATCGCATCGCGCTCCGTTTTGCTATTTAGTTAGCTTTTATCTATCAAACTTCATGCACAAGCATAGGCGGACTTAATGCTTCAGGCATTCTCTACCAGTCAACCAAAGGTTGTTATAATTTTATCCTATACAAAGTCACCAAGCTTTCATCCTCGGAGAACGTTAAGGCTTTAATTGGCAAAAACATTTACCTTTATTAGTAGAATTTACCTTTAATAGTAAGATACCTAATATCTTCGCAAATTCAATTTTTTCTAGTTACAAGAAGTTATTGGTTATATGTAGCCGAGATGTGAATGTTGAGATGGATGAGTGGTGTGACAAGAATGGATAAGATTACGAGTGATTAGGTACAGTGTACAGGTAGATGAAAGACTGTTGCATATAGCCGAGATGCGAATGTTAAGATGAATGAGCGGTGCGACGATAATGGAGGAAATTAGGAGTTAATATATTGGAGGAAGTTTGAGGTGGCAACAATCACAGAAATGTTGAGACATGTAATGTGTAGGGATGCAAGTACCTAATGTCGTAAGGAAGGCATTAACTGTGGAAGTGGACGGCTACAAGTGGAGAAGAAAAACTTAGGGATGGATGAACTGTGTGAAAGATGATATGGCTAAGAAGGGAGTGAATGTTGAAATGACAGCAACCAGAAATGAATGGAAAAATGACACAATGTTGCATTGACACCAAATAAATATTGGTTAAAGGATATGATGATGGAAATCATTGCTTTTACATAGGTGGATACAAGAGCAACAAAAAGATTCCACGCTGTGATTATCTCTGATTTGAACTGGCCTTCAACTTGACTTACAAGCTTGTACGTTGCTTGTACATCACAATTATTGTCAAAGAACAATGGGAGTATTTCTCAATAAGATTGTGTTGCATGCAATGGGCGGATTTTCTCAATACAGAAAAACTAGTAATTGTGTAATGGCAACTGACAGAGTTCGTTCTACATATCTTGGAATGTTTTTTACATAAAAACTTACTCGTGACTTCCTATTATTGTTTTTTATGTGGGTACTAACTTAATTAGGGGAAGTGTGTTAACATGCACTAATTAATTTGATTTCACAATTTTTTTATTAAGTCGGTAAGTAATTCCGTAAACTAACTATAGCAGGATCGATAATATTCAAGAATTTGAGCGAGTACAACGCGTTTATTAGTACGGACATCATAGAGACTGCAGTTCCGGATTCTCTAAGTGGAGACGACCACCTAACTGAGTCAGACCCATCTTCCATTCTTTTTTTTTTATCATTATTTATTTTGGGGTTTTTATCCAGTAAGGATATGTCAACCCCATCGTACCTTAATTCATAGTGGACACAGTCTTACAATGATTGCTATAGTCTAGGTAGCTACATTTATTAAATCGAATCATTGCTGAACTATTGTAATCAGGTGACATAATTTACGGATAATCATCTTCCATTCTTCTTCACCGTTTTTCCTACAGTCCCGAGCCCTTTAAATAGGGTTGCAAAAGGGTCTGCCCCTCTAGACAAGTGGCAATTCGTTGGTCGGCGTTTGATGAAATAGAATGACAAATATATGGGATTTGACATTTCTGACAGTCGTTAACGCATGTCAAATGTGTCAAATCCCATACATTCGTCATTCTATTCTATCAAACGCTGGCCAACGAATTGCCACTTATCTAGAGGGGCTGATGAGACTGTCCCCACATTCGATGTGAAGTAAATCGCACCAAATAGTAGGCGCTGATATGCTGTGGGTACGGTCAACATCAGGTCGATCTTGATGAACAAAGTAGAAACTCAAAATGATCTTAACGCCTTTGTTTCCCTCCCTACCTGTTGCCTGACTGTTCTGATATTTAGTACCTACTCACCTTCAATTCGTACGATAATTTAAATGAATGAAACAGTAACAGTACCTTAAGATCATTTTGATACTTTGCTACTCAAAGTAGATTTGATTCTGACGGTCTCTTACTGGTTGTCAAACATCTATTACACGATTTGCATACACAACGGTACGAGTAATAAACGAGATTAGATATACAATGAATAAGTGTACAGTGTCGGGCAAACAAATGTCACCAGCGGAAGATAAATTCGCAACCATTAGGATGTTTATGGCGCGAGTCCGAGCCGAGACCGACACTCCCGTTAGACGGCTGTTGCTGAGCGCGCCGCGCATAATGTTGACTTGGAAAGTCCTGTACACTGCGGGCCGATAAAATCGTATTTATAGATTTAGATCGCAAAAGTGAACGGCCAGGACCAATTATATTACATAAGTTGGTCGGAGTATTCCCTCGGTAAGGGACAAGCGACGGGTTAGATAAAAATCCTTGATGCGTCTTGGATGCTTACTTTTTCCGATCTAAATCTATATCTACGAAAAGTCTTAGGAGGTATTTTCGTCCAATTGAGCAGTCCGACTGGGGAAGTACCTCCGCCCTACAGAATACTGCGGCCATAATAACCTCGTGTTGTGTTTCCGGCGGTGAGTAGGGTAGCCAGAGCTCACTGGAGAGTTTTTGTTTCGTCAATGGGAAGACCAAAGGCTTATCCTGCTTTATCTTCTACATTGACGGCACAGAAACTATCTGTGTTTACAGGATTGGTAACCACTGGCAACCACTTTCCATCAAGTGGGCCGTGTGCTTGTCTGCCACCTAAGTGGTATATATAAAATCCATAACAAATGAGCACTTTTAATGCAAATTTTGTTTTTGGTTTTTTTAAAAGAATATTAGCAACCGATATTATCGAAATTACTAATATTCCCTCTAACCCCTCCAATTAAGCTAAATTGCTTGTGCTAGGAGTGGGTTCACGTCGGTAGTGTAATGGCCAGGATTGATTATTATAAATGTAGGAAATGTAACATTTAATTCGAATAAACGATGTCAAATGCAAAAGGCTATAAACTATTTAAATCAGATATTGAGACAGTAATGCAATCAATAAATCGTAACTGCGTCCGTTGTGCATGTGACTGCATATAATTAGAAGTTCAACCCTCAGTCATTAACACTAGCACTAAAAATAGATGGCAACAATGATAATAGTCTATATTTGTCGGGATACCCGGTGGGAGTTATTAATACACTTGGTGATAACATCCTACTATTTATGGCACTTTATTTAATGTTATGTAACTTTTTTATTCAAGATATTGCCGATTACTATCTGTAGGTGTTATGGTTTGCCTTTCTTTTCCTTGCGAACTTTTCGATCGTGTCGAAATCCAGGTACTTTTTTATTATTAGGTACACAGGCAAGGAATTCAGCCACACTCGTTGTGACCAGATACTGCAATGAAGTTCTTTTCCTCCTTTCCATTCACGATGAAGCACTGGTGCGAAAGGAACTTCATCGCGTGCACGCTTCAGCTGTGGAATAAACTCCCTGCTATGATGTAAGTTCTTTAAGAGGGGCATTAGAAGGTTCTTATAGGGTCAGCAGCAAGAGTGTTACTCCCCTGATGTTGCACACGTCCATAAGCCACCATAACCACTTTCCATCAGCTGGGCCGTGGGCTCGTCTGCCACCTAAGTGATATAAAATACCACAAAAGGGAATAAAATGTTATTGAAAAAAAAATACCGCGGTAGCCTAGTGGTATGGTAATGGACTGCTGAGACGAGGTCTCCGGTTCGATCCCAGGTTTTACCATGGCTCACACCAATGACTTTTCGATGCTTTTCGAAGTTATTATATGTGTGTATTTATCGCAGGTTTATAAGTGCCCGGTTATTGGCAATAGGCTCGCCACCTATTACATTGGGACCTAAACAATAAACTGGCGAAATGTGGGTGCTAGCGCCTCTGCCTACCCCTTCGGGGATAAAGGCGTGAGTTTATGTTATATTTGATGAAAAAAAAATTAACAGTGATATCTTTTTATGGCCGGCAGTGTACCAGGTGCGAGATGTACCTGTCGTGTGGGTGAACATGTTCGGGGGCAATAGCCGGTGACCAGTGAGTCACCGCCATAATACTATGTAATACTAGCTGACTCCTGCGGCTCCGCCCGCCTTTATGTTATGTGATTCTATTTTTGCTCATATCTTTTTACTCTGAGATAAATATTAACAACTGAAACACGAAGACACTCTACTGTTTGGAAATGATAACACAACAAAAAAAAAAGGATGAATATATTTTTTCATTTTAATACCCTGAAAAAAAAACAACTAAAAATATTTCTAGTCAACCAATTGCAGTCAAACATATTGCAGTTTTAGAGATTGATCACAAGTTTCCATTAAAAAACCGCATCAAAATAGTGGATTTTACTTATATCGCAAGAAATAAATTATTAAAAAAGCCGACTGCTGTCTCGAAAAAGTTTTTAAGATCGAAACAAGTTTTTTTTTGCAAACATTTAAGCACCAAATATCCACCGCATAGTCTTTGTTGATATTTTATGTACCCTATAACCCTCGGAAAATAAATACATTTCATTTGAGACCCCATTTATCATATCTGTTCAGCCGTTATACCTGTAGCGGGTAACAAAGAAAACTAAGTATGTAGGTACAGTCAAGTGGTATCTAGTCAAGTATAATTTCAGATAATCTAGGCATTGTCATTTAATCGGATTTTGTTTCCTTTTCTTACTCATATACCCATCCCTTATCAACTCGCCATTGTGTGAAAGGGATGGCTTTACAAGTAAGAAAGGGATGCAACATGCGATTAAATGTCAATGTCTAGATTTTTTGAAATCATACTTGACTGGATACCATCGACCGGCGTGATTGTGTATATGAATATGAATACTCTACTAACTTACATAATACTGGAAAACTGATTGTTAAGATAGTTGGACCACTCTGGATACTTACAAATATTTGAGTACACTAATAACCAACATAAAATTGGAATTTTGGTATTAAGATTATTTGGAGTGATTTTGTTATCAACGTTTTAATGATGCTGACTGTACATACATACATCCATACGCGCTTAACACAATCTTCGCTGGCGCATTCGGGTAAAAGTTGTCTAGAACTTGGCAAAAACTTGTCAAGAATTTAATAAAAGCCTCGGGTTCAGAAACTTTCATTTAACATAATCCTTTTTTTTAAATATCTCCAATGTACAGACACAACTAGTTGTCAATTTTGGAATAGAAGGTAGATACTAGCCTGCCCCCTAAAATCCAACCACACGTCCTGATCGTCCACCTGAATCTCGTGGGGGGGGCGGACACACGGAAACAAATTTACTGGCGTGGCTAACGTGGCTCTGGTACACTCGACATTGGCGTGTCGCCATTATTAATTTTATAATACATTTTACTTGACATTGGCGAATTGAGGCGATTTGCTGCAGAGGCCATTTTGAAGAAGTTGAAGTTGATACTAGCCTGTGCCCGCGGCTTATAAATCTAAATCCCATGGTTCCACCCTCGTAGACGTAAATTTCGCATCTCCGGTTCTAGTCAAAATTGCATTTTTTTAACGTGTGGTAACACCCACGCGCTTCACCCCATCGGTGTCGACGATGGGGTGGGCGTGTCGGACTCGGACCGACTAAAACCACACGGTGTCCTTCCCAAGTGTCCATTGCCGGGCACCACGGGTAAGCCCTCCAAGATTAATCATGCATAACTTAATTAAGTCTGACTTATTACTAAATAATCGTGATTTTATTAGCTACCTACGTATAACACTTAATGAACACTCCTATTTATTACACATACAAGTTGACATTAATCGGCCACAGCTGCAGATTTCAACTCACAGTTGTCATTAAATAAATAAATGATAAATAAATAAATATTCCACAACATTCCACACAACGCTATCTATGGTAACGCTACCCATGGTAAGCATAGCTTAACTAGCTTGTGTTATGGAATCTAGAATGCGGATAAACATACTTAGATACGTTTTTTTTATTTGTAAATACATACATATTATAAATAGAAACACCCATTATTTACGTTGCAAATTATCCTCATAATTCAATAAAAGTAATTGTGATGTAATTGTTTTGTGTTTGCGTAACCTTTCACCCTGGGTTACTACTTACTATATAAATATGTACAGTACATTAAGCCAAATATATACGCCCTCGAGGTATAACGTCGTATTTAGCACATACAACACAAGTCAATATGTACATTGGGCACGTATTCACATATTTATTTATTTCGATAGTAACCTAATTGTGTACATATTTATATGCCACAGAGTCCACAGATAGTGTATACATATAACTATCAAGCTAATTCCAAGAATGTCCAGTGCCATAATAAAATATCTATTATCAAAAACAGAGAATTTTTAAAATATGTTAAAGGAAGTGATTGATGTTTTGTTGTTTTAAAACTTGATTAATAAGTGTCTGGGGTATTCCCTCTTAACTAGAATAAATCTCTGACTTCAAGTAGTTTAGACATCTTATATGTATAATGGTTAGTAATTTTGTTTTTCGTTCTATACATTCCGTTTAAGTTTACGAGTAACGTCATTATATCTTGACCCAAGACGCGGGGGAAACGAACTCCTGGCGTGCACTGATTGGTTTGATAAAATCTATGATCGGTGATCTTGAGAACAGATACTATAGTAGTACCCAGTAGTATTACCCAGCGTTTGATGGAATAGAATGACGAATGTTTGGGATTTGACATATCTTTGATATTGATATACAGATTGGACATTCTGTCGTTAACGCATGTCACCAAACGCCGCCCAACGAATTGCCACTTTTCTGGAGGCACTGTTCTGTGACACTACCCCGTGTTATTTTCTCAAGACACTCAAAAGCGCGTACTACGCATTTTGTGACGTGATTCATGTAAACCCGTCCCTGTGTAAGCTAATTAGACCAACTATAACCCTTAAAATGCGCAGTACTTCCAATTTGTTTGAACAAAATATTAATTACAACAAAATATGTCATTAAAGTTCTTGGTATAAGTTCCTAATTAACTAGTATACTGACGCAACAAGTAACACATTTCTTAGAACCACACCCGCGGCTGTTGGCATAGTATTCATTGATTAGTTCACTACTTTATTGTACATTATTGACAAGAACACACACACCGTTTCGTAGTAAATGATATTGACTGCACTTAGATAACCTTTCTGTGGTTTGGACGGGACTGTACCAGTTATGGGATGTAAATAACGGAAATAATGAGGAGGAACTGGAGGGCTTGCATAAAAGGTAACCTTTCGTAAAAGCTATACTCCATTTGATTAGCTACCTAACTAAAGGTAAACAATCTGTTAGTGACTTTCTAGGAAAATAAATAAGTATATAGGTTAACTAAAGGAGTAACTAGTGGGTCGATTATGGTTTTCAGTCTTTAAAATTAATATCTAAACAGCAAAATACTAATCAACTGAGTTTTCAAATAAAACATGTTAATAAGACGTATCAAGATGGTTTTACGTTTAGTTAAGTACCTAACCGAATGGAGTAAGTAGGTAGGTGCTACTAGCTTAATTCCACCCAACATTAAGTACTTAGATAATATGAAACCAATCCGCGCGCGCCAGGGCCTCGCTTCTCTCGTGACTTTGGGTTAAGATATGTGCCGGTAACCTAATCGATATTTTCTTACCATATTTTTGTTACCGAAATTCGGTACTGGCTTTGCCCTAACCTTACTAGTTATACTTAATTATTTGTATTAGAAATGAGTGCATAATAATTAAAGTATCTACATATCTACTATTTGAACTCTTTTTCTTGCTTATCTTGACATTTGCAGGAACGACCCTCTGACCACCCCACCCAAGGGAACAGCCTCGTCCTTCAGTTAGGAGGTATACTGGCTTACAAATGAGGTTTGCTTGAGCCTTGAAGATCTTGATGGGACCTCCATACACCATAGATATTATTATGATGGCAACGTATCGACATTTTCGATTTCAAATTTTGACATATCCTTGTGCCAAAGATGATCGCCGGCATTATTATTGGAACCAATTGTTTGTCGCTATTAATAGAACTGCAATAATTGCGAGGGTTAAAGGGCAACTTGAGGATCGGCCGGCGGTGCTCCGCCCGAAACGTGTCACGTGACGCGCCCGCCATCTTGGGATTTATGGCGCGAAACGAAATGTCAAAATTATTATTTTTTCACAGGGTGACATTCCGCGCCATGGTAAAAATAAATAAAGACTAGTCTAATTTTTTAAAGATTTTTTTCTTCTTCATCATAGCGTTAATTCGAGGCCGTCAACTTGAAGTCTGGGATTTGCTTTACCAGTCTAACTGCGGATTCGGCTGAACTTCGGTATTTTCCGTGAAGCGACCCATCTGACCTCCACAACACAAAGGCGATATTGAAGTATTTCAGCTAGACCAGTTGGATTTTTTAGGGCTCCAACTACCCGTTACAACTGCCATATAGTATGACAACCGGGGCCGACAGCTTAACGTGCTCTCCGATGTACGACCAGATCAATGCAAATAGATACATACAATTCACGCATACAAACATTTGCATTGAGCGGGGATTGAACCTCCGCCTCCCGCGTAGCGGTCCCGTTCACTGCCGCTACACGACAGAGGCTGTTTAAAAAAAATGAATTTATAATACAATTTGATATCCTCCATGATAGGCTTACATACATTGTTATTGTTTGTCCCTAACGCTATCCTAACTAATGAAGCGGTTACGCAAATGACTTATTCATATGCGTCACTGCTTTAATTCGATAACAACATCAGCATGTACGTAGAGCCTTTTTGATATAATCAATTAGTTCTATTGAGGTCCTATGTATGTATATAACTAGACTGGCTGTACAAACAAAATATTTGGTATTGATTTTAAATGACTCCTTGAGCAGTAACAAATAAATTATTAAAAATAAAAACCCGACAGATACTTAAAAACTCTCGAAAAACATATCTTTTATTTTACTATCCATCTCTTATAGAAATCGAAAAACTTTTGTTAAAAATGTATTTTTAGTACCAATGGCAGTGTAAACCGAACCAATAATAATTTATCTGTGAACCAGAATGTAACAGGCACCCACAGGATAGGCCTAGACTTAGTGTGGGGCCACCGGAAATGTAACTACATATAATATAAGTGTTTATGGTAATAAAAGAATTATTTTATTATTTTATTTATAACTCTCACTCGCACTGACACACATATCACAAAATAAAACGGTGCATAATTTCTTTGACGGTATTGCTAAGAAAATGCATCGCATAAGACGGTTCTTTGCTTCTTTAAACTATCAATGTGTGCATGTTATGGGAGGTATCACCCAGTATTACCTCGCCCCCGAACCGTGCCATAGTTTTTATTTTAGTCTTTCAGGATATTTTTTTGTGCTTTGTGTAGTAGTGTACCTACAAAGAAGTATTACTTACAGAATTTATAATAATTATGCAAAGAAAGCGCTCTTTGCGTAATTTTGCGTCCGTAGTAAACTGCTACTCTAATTATTATATATATTGATTGTAATTCTACTTTCTGTGTGATGTTTAAAAAAAAAATTTTCTAATTCCAGCGTTAAGATGTCCACCTGGTGTATCAGATTCATCATGCACGGAAGAAAAGAACGAAGTTGGCACACAAGGTAAGTGAAAGTAACATCACAGTTACAGTAATTGGGTACATAATACTTCTTCTATTAAGACTTTCGTGGTTAAAAAGCATTACTCTTCCATCAACTATAACAACATTTTTATAAAATCTTTTCCTAAATTATCGTATCGACTGGAAATATATATTCTTTTTTCATTTTCAGACGAAATCAACCTGGATACACCAGTGATCGTAGCACCGGTAAGAAATTTATTTCATATTATAGTCATTGTAGACTTTATGGTATACCTCGAACCAAGGAAGTTCGTATGAGTGCGTATTCAGGCCAATCAGCGATTGACTTGCTCTCTTCTCTCAAACGCCACTGGCCTGGATCCGCACTTGTACAAACTTCCGAGCCGCTATTAACCGTAATCGAAGTAGTTACAGCAAAATGTTCTTAGGAGACCTTTAAAATTGAAAATTTGTGAAATTCAAAATTTGAACGTAAAAAATATTTTTATATATTTTTCTGTCAGTCCTTCGTACTTCCTACCCAAAACAAAAAGCTTGACCATTGTATGTAGTAATTTGATTATCTTGCTGAAATTTATGGGAAACGTGTTTCGCGATTTCTGTCCTTATTAATACTCAAAGCTAAAATGGTCTTTAGAGGCTTTTGATCCCCACATGAAATAGGTTAGATTAGCATGAACATTTTTGAAGTGTAAATTTCTTTAATGAAATGAAATGAAATGAAATTATGAAATGAAATGAAATTTGAAATGAAATGAAATTATTTATTTGCCAGAATGCAGGTAAATAAAGGTATTATACTATATATATTACAATGGCCCATTTACATCCTACCACTATGGTGTGCAAATATTTACGTGATTTGAATATTGCTATAATCTAGCAGCGTTGGATGGGTCAAAAGTATTAAACTCGCGTCAGGATCACGTGTTAAACTCGCGTCAGGATCACGTGACCTTTGACCCGTAACCGACGACTTTGTAGGACGATATGACGTCATACAACATTCCTACCTACAGTGTTTATTTTGCTAGGTACGCTAAGAAGCTTCGTAGCTTAGCGGTAAGAGCTTCGACTGTAAGTCCTTATGGTTTTAGATAGTACCGGGTTCGAACCTGGGCTTCTGACACTTTTGTGATTATTTTTTCTTTTTGTAATTTATTACTTTCTAAGATTATTTTTTCTTTTTGTAATTTATTACTTTCTAAAATTATTTTTTCTTTTTGTAATTTATTACTTTCTAAGATTATTTTTTCTTTTTGTAATTTATTAATTTCTTCTGACAGAAAGTTAGCAGAAAATTAGTGATAGGTTCTATGATTGGCGCTATATTATAGGTATGGTATGGTATGGTACGTTCTTTATATCTTTTTGTATGTATACAACGAAGAAAGAATGAAATAAAGTTTTCACTTCTGCCGGCTCTCACGGAGTGCAACCCGTCTTTTTTTTCTACTTCTATCATTTTTCTTGCCGACTGTACTATTTTCCCAAAATCTGTGGATGAAGTTCAAAATATGTCAAAAAGTTAGGGAAGGTCTCCTAAGAACATTTTGCTGTAACTACAACGGTAAAAGTACCTCCCCTTACCGTCCCGTTCAAAAATACACCCTGTATAATAATTATTTAAAACCAAAGTATCATAACTAAATGTCGTCACTTATGTAATTATTCCATTAATATTATTGTACTTAATAAAATAATAGACACACATAAAAATCACAATACGGTGACGGTAGCAAGATGTCTGACATAAATTAATTGAATTATGTTAACACTTTTAATTACACGTTTTGAATTCTAAATTGACTTTAGTGGCACATTATTGAACTGCACAAACATAAGTATGGTGAATGATGCACATTACTTCAAGGTAAGTAGTAATTACTTTCATTATATATTTATTATTAAAAGCAAGACTTCTGCCCCTGCAGACAAATGGCAAAACGTTAACTAAAACAGATCAATCAATGGGATTGACATATCTACTTTGACGACTGTCATAAATGTCCACATACGTGTCAGTCCCATACATTCATCATTCTATTCAATAATACACCATCTAACGAATTGGCATTTCGGCAGGGGCACGGAATAGGGAGGGGACAAAACTGAAATAGATAAAGCTATCTTGGGAGCTTAGATTCATTTTGGAGTTCAATAGATGGCTATCTCACTTTGATGTCTTATCAGATGCGAAGAAGTATTTTAGGGGGTAACTTCTTCTCTATACTCTTAGATGATGTAAAAGGTTTCTTTGGGAGCAGTGCCGGATTAAGCCAGCGCGGGGCCTGTAGCAAATTCAGTCAAGGGGCCCTTAGTATACTTTAGTTTCTTAAGTTTATAGTGTTAAACTTAGATGAGAGAATAAAACCAAACACGTGTGTGCGTGACAACCCGTAGTTGGTTGTAATGATATCAGTTTTTGAACAATAAACGCCCTATATTTTTACTAGCGACCCGCTCACACTACGACCGTAGCGGTAGCTGGGCCGCTCCCACCTTGTTAGGAGCGATCCTAGGAATCCCCCTTCGCGGAGCTTCCACTTTTCCTCTCACGCAATGGGGTCTGCTGTCGGGTTTTTCGTCAACGGTTAACAGAGGTCCGTTAGCCGCTGTCCAGGGTGCGCTAGCCCCCTCGCTTCCTCTCCCCGGGTCCAAAGGGGAAAACAAATGTAAGGGTTACCCGACCTCCCACCCTAAGAAAGGCCGTGCACCAAAAAGTGTAAGTCGCCTTGCGTTATCCCTGACATAATTGGATTAGATAACGATGAAGATGACTAAAAACGGCAATAATAGTGATTAATAATACTTTTTTGTAAGTAATAAGTCAAAATCATCGATTATAGCTATTATTAAAAATTTATTATAAATAACTTTTAGAGATAGTCCATTTACATATTTGTATTGAAGTTCAAATTTGGTAATAAATATTTCACAACGAAAAACTTGATTTTCCCATGACTCTGCGGACAGAAATTAAACCGCTTCGGTGTGTTAGTTTTGCCGTGTGAAACAAAATGCACTGTGTTCATTTTGCGCAGCACTTGGTCCAACTCCCATAAATACACACATCAAAAAACAGTTTGAGATCGCTAGCAAAAAATGCAATATTTTTTAAATTTCACTTTTTAAAGGAATGTTGCTTAAAAATTTTTTTTTTATTAACAAAAATAAAATTTAAATGTATACAATTTCGACTAATTAATAATTTTAGGAAAAAGAGTTTTAACTAAATATTGTCTACATTTATTATGAAATTGTTTTTATTTAGTACAAGATAACCCCTCCCCTGGCTCGAACACATGCAGCAATCCTTCTTGGCATGCTAAGAATTAAGTTATCCAGCATTTCTTGTGGTAACCTGTCTTATTCTTGAATAAGCTAGATTACTTCAATGCGGGGCAACGACTTCTGCTTTATAAGGCACAAATTCGGCCCCACATGGAGTACTGCTGAACCTCTCAGCCTCAGAAGAGACTTTGCCTCGCTGTGTGTGTTCTACCGCCTATACAATGGTTTGTGCTCAGATGAATTGTTTGACATGATGCCCACCGCTGCATTCAATCATCGCACCACTCGCCATAGGCAGGGAATTCATCCTCATACACTGCGACCGGAAATGGTACGCACCGTGCGTTTTGAAAGGAACTTCATCCCACGCACGCTCAGGTTGTGGAATGAACTTCCTGCCGTGGTTTTCCCAAGCGACTACAATATGGGGTTCTTCAAGAAGGGTATTAGAAGGTATCTACAGGGTCGGTAGCACGATTGTGACGCCCCTGGTGTTGCAAACGTCCATAGGCCAAGGTAACCAATTCCCATCAGGTGGGCCGTGTGCTTGTCTGCCACCTAAGTGGCATAAAAAAAACGGCTTCCCTGATCTCTGGCACTGTCTGGCTGACGGTTCCAAACAGCTCGCTTGACAGCATCCCACGCATACTCTATCGGGTTTAAGTCAGGCGAGCCGGCGGGCCAGCCTGGTAATGCCGTATTCACGCAGAGCAGCGTTGATTTGTTGAGCTCGATGCGCGGGTGCATTATCGTCAACCATTACGAATCGAGGGCCATGGTTTATTCCAAATGACCTGACAATTCCATCAATAGCAATGGTTTGGTACAAAGCTGCCACTTTGCGGTCATCGAGCAACGATACGAGATCAACGGCGTTCTAGCATCAATCATTATACCGCCCCAAAAGGATACCGATTTCCCGCCTTGTTGAACGCTTCCGGTGGTAGTTCTTTGTCTTTCAGCGTTCCCACGTCTTCTCCAAACACGAAGATGTCAGTTGTCTGGATGAGTGCTAATTCTGGACTCGTCAACGAAGAGACAATTCCGCCAAATGTTTTCCTCGCCGTTTTCTTCATTCTAGCGGAGTCTAGCCCACTGCAATCTGCGTCACTGTCGTTGCTTTAAGTTGCTCGTCAGGATCTCCTCGTTCGTAATCCAGGTTGGATTGGTATAAACAGTTCCTGATGGTCTGAGTGCTAGAATTAGATAGAATAGGTCTAATTTCTAGTCCAGCAGCCGGCAACTCAGTTTTTATTTTAGTGGCATTGATTGTTGGTTCTCGGGCAGTCAGCAATCTGATGTAACGCTTCTGAGCAGCAGTAAAAACAGTTGACCGACCATTGCGAGGTCGATTAGCAAAGATATCCACGCCGCGATACCTCCGTAACGTGCTCACGACACAGGATTGGGATACAGCGACTCTGCGTGCTATTTCTCACGTAGAGTGCCCTTCTTCCCTCAAAGTATTCTTGCCCGTAAAACTTCTGATAATCTCCTCGGCATCTTTTTGATGCTGAGGAGATTATGATGAAATGAACTCCTTCTTCGAAAAGTCAGCCAAATTGAATCAAGTTGGTCAGGTTTCTAACTGACTGTAAACAAGGATTTAATCTCTTTTTATACCGAAAAGCAATTGATATTTTAAATTCTATTGTTATTAAAAGATTTTATTTTTAAATGAAGAATCTTAGAAAAAAAAAGGAAAAACCGTTTTATTCTAACGTAACAAAAACGATTTCGTATTATCAAAGTGATCTCCAACTTTTTTTGATGTGTGTAGATTTGAAAAATCCAACCAATTAACTTAAAGTTAGTTAACTGATTGGGGCTGAACTATGAGAGAGTCAGAGAGGTCAGGCTGGCGTTGGGGCGCGGGGCTCCCCAATCCGCGGGGCGCGTAGCATTTGCTACTCTTGCTATGTGGCTAATCCGGCACTGTTTGGGAGTAGATCCAAGGTGAAGGTGGTCAATCTATTTGCCTCTGTGCTTTGAAGTATTATACGAATGATTAAAAACCATTGCTAAACTAAACAAAAATACGAATGATTCCAGATCGAAAACGACAGCGGTGAGGATAATTTTGTAGAGATAATATACATGATGAAGTTAACAACGATTTGCAAGCCAAACAAAGAGTTTATGAAAGACTGCAATCCTTGTAAGTGTTCTGCCGATGGGCTGAGCTACACCTGCACTAGGAACGAGTGTATGGAGGTGGATAAAGAGGTTGATAAGGAGGTTGAAGTCTTCATGGAAAGTGAGGTAAGCCATGGCATCTGCACTTTGTAACCCGAGGTCAGCTTATTGTATTTGATTGGTATGTTGGCTGTTCCGAGAATGATGCTATCTAAACCTCCAACTCTCAAAGGAGAGCATGCGTTAGAGCCTTGTCAGTGGTTTAACAGGTGCACCGCCGGGGGACGTTGGTTGGTTAGGGCTTCAAACATGTTGGTTTTGTATTCAGATCGAGACGCTTTGTGAGACTTTCTACTTGTTTCAACATTATTTGCACACTACCGTGTGCTCAACTGAAATATCAGATTGTACGGGTCCAATTCCCGTTAGGTGTTTGTATGCATGTATATGTCGCCGCCAACTAGCTTAATGAACCGTTTAATTAACTGCCTAGGTAATGGTATTCAGCCGTAACGTTGATTACGACATTTAATAACCTGGCTTGGCTAATGCTTAGGCCAATCGTAAGATGGGGTACTACCTCGAAATAAAATAGAAAATTACATACACACATATACTTACACCAGGGGGCAGATAGAGGTGTATTCACAGAAAATTAGTGATAGGTTTATTGTGATAGCTGCGTAATCCGACTTGGTTAGGTTAGGTTAGAAGGCTTCGTTGTTTTTTTTTAATAACCATACAGAAATAGTTAAGTCATTTTGTAACTGTTTAATTAAATGGCTAGGCAAGTAGTTAAACGTTATCGATCCAAGCTATTTGCCTAGCCGTTTAATGAAATGGCTGAATACCGTTCAGGCCGTTAAACTGTAGTTAATTAAACGGCTGATTAAGCCAGTTGGCGGCGACATACATACAGTTTATTTGCATTGGTATGGATGTTTTTATGTACTAGAGTTCAGAGCTCGTGTAAAACATACTATAAACTAGCTACAAATGGCCGCGTGTACTTAGATCTAGGTTTTTTTCTAGCTCGGAAGTTATAAATACCACCTATGAGTATGACCCAGCTATTTCTGAGATAACTTGGAACAAACAACCAGTGTGGATTACGAGAATGAATGATATTAGGTAATATTTATATTTCAAACAACTAATTTCTATTGTTAAGAATATGATATTTACAGGGAGCGGATCATATTGAGCGTCACTCGGTCTGCCGCGCTCGGGAGACCTTCAACATCAGCTGTAATTCCTGTCGATGTAACTCTCTCGGTACTGACTACTCCTGCACCAATAAGTTGTGTCCTTTGCCTCCGGATGTCGAGGTCTTTGGGCGGCAAGTACGTAGCTAATTGCTTCATCATCATGCTTGGTACTGGTTTCATTCAAAATTCTTTAGATCTCGGGTCCATTCTTCTGATATTTTTCTTGATTAGGTACATTCGGCTTTCGCGTGAAAGACTGCATTCTGACTTTCCCACCCGCACGAGACTTGTCCGTCAATCAGCACTAATCAGCAGGTGTAACGACTTGCAAATGAGATTGGCTTGGGCTCAAAGGATGTTTATAGGGCTCTCTATACCTAAATCCGAATCTACAATTTGATTTACATCTATCCGTAGTATGATTCGGAACCGGCGCGCCGCGTGGTCTGGTAGATGCATTAAATTTTGCATGTCAGAACCTTGTCTGATGGAATACGTAGGTATGTGATTCTAAGAGCGTTTTCAAATTTATCCGATATCCGATATCATTGTCGGACACCGATACACACATCCGATAAAATCGGCACGATACGGCCATTTGCTCGAAAGCACAGACTAGTTAGGAATGCTAGGGATGAAAAAAAAAATGCAAGTTTCGACTTCATTGACATGACATAGTATCGAGTTTTTTTTTCCTTATATTTGTGATCAAAGTCATCTATTAACGCGAAAAGACTAGTAAGTAAGAAAGTGTCATTAAGGTCGAAAATTGCTTGCAATCGCTGTTTTAGTCTCTTTGCGATCCGATATCGGGCCAACACAGTGGTCGTATCGGGCCGGACAATGTGAAAGACAGATACATATTTCATAAATTTTACTTTCTCCGATATCGGATATCGGGTATCGGATAGTGTGAAAACGCTCTTACACTCAAGTTAACAACCCTTGTACCTTGGAATACATCCAAATAGTTGCAGTTTAAAGGCAATATCGACATTAGCTTACTATTGTTATTAATAATGCGTATTTAACGCCGTTTATTGCCACCATTTGTTGAATTACTGTGTCTGTGCCGCCGCCAACTAGCTTAATCAGCCATTCATACAGCCGTACATACATTATTATATTATAATTTCAACATATGCTACCTAATGGAAGCTCATTTACTATTATTCTTTACAGGATCTAAAACCAGCCACTCCGTATACTGGTGATGATGATTTGGAGGTAATAAAGGCTTGAAGAGAAGATGAACTTAAGTATTTCTAATGAAAAGAAAAATGTGATTTTACTGTGCAATATGAAACTTGATTGTATTGGAACCAAAGTTCTTATACGGACTTAAATATTTACTAAGGTTATTCTTAATAAATATTAGTAATTTAGCTTGATAAATGTGCAGATATAGAGAGAATCATTGCAATAATTGCTTTTGCGTTAAATATAATGTTATTCTGTCTGTACATTGCATTGTTTTAAAAAGATTAATGAATTAATAGTTTAAGAGCGTTTTCACATTGTCCGACATCCGATATCCGACATCCGATATAGGAGGAAGCTAAATGTATAACATATGTATCTCTCTTTCACATTATACGGCCCGGAATCGGTTATCGGAGCCAACACCACTGTTTTGGCCCGATATCGAATCACAAAGAGACTCAAACAGCGACTGCAAGCAATTTTCGACCTTAATGACATTTTCTTAGTTACGTGTCTTTTCGCGTTAATTGATGACGCTGATCACGAATATAAGAAAAATCAATGTCAAGTCAATAATGTCGAAAATGGCTTGCACTTTTAAGCATCCCTAACTAGTCCGTGCTTTAGAGCAAATGACTGTATCGGGACGATTATATGTGATAACAGCACAAGGTGTCGGCTATCGGCGTCCGACACCGATATCGGATATCGGATGAATATGAAAACGCTCTTACAATGCAATACGAATATTAAATATCTACCTATATTAAACCATTGTTATTGTACTTATCATTTAAGTATAGTAAAAATTACTAAATAAGAAATATTAGGTAGGTTAGTTTAAAGATGGAAGAAAAAAAAACAAGTATACACAATAATTTTTAAATAAATAGTACTTACCCTTTATCTATATTTTAACTAGTTTTATTTATCAAAGATGGATGAAATGCATAATTGCATTCAAACTTAATTTAAAGTTAAACAACTTTAGATTAAGTTTAAAAGTAACATACCTGATACGAAATTGTTTTTCTTGGTTCAGAGGCAGGTAAAGTGCTTCCCAATAAATAAACTTTGATTTCTTATTTGTTTGTTTCTTTTTATTGTATTTTTTACTATGTTTACAATGTTAACAAAGAAATTTTATGTTAACAAAGAAATAGCAAAGCGACTGGTCTACACTTCGCGTGACCGAAGGGCTGGCCTATTTTTTGCACAACGGATTGTCATTGCCATCCAATGGGACAATGCTGCCAGCCTTTTGGGCACGTCACCAGCCAATATCGACGAGTAGGAATTTTTGACACCTGAACTTATTGCCCCTAACTTTATCCCTCTTTTATATTCTTGTAAATATTTCATGTTTTAATTAGTTTAATTTATGTTTTAATTTTTTTGTGTAATTATTTGTGTACATAGTTATTATTAATCAATCTATAATATTATCTATGTTTGCCATTGTTCTCAATATAGATAGCAAGATCGCTACCCAACGCAACGAAAGCGCAAGTGTGTGTCGCGAACCGAATGTTTGTGCTAGATTGTAACACGTGTTGGTGTAATGAGGACGGCACGAGCTACGTGTGTACCAGGAGGACCTGCGTACCTCTCCTGCCTGATGAGGAACCAGATCTAGGAGGAATCCCTGCAGAGGTAGTACTTGGGTGACAATTAGAATTGGATGAAGGTTTCGGCGGTGTTCGTATTTGTATATTTTGCCTTCTTCAATTACTTTTCCTAATATATAATTTCTTAAACTAACTTTTAAACTCTCGCGTTCCATGATATATAATAAAGAAAACGAGAATTAACGTGATCATAGTATAGGTATTACATACCTTTGATTGCCTGACGTTTCGACCAGGTTACACCGGCCATGGTCACAGGCTGACTGGCTCAGCGGTGGACGCCCGCCGTCTTCTAATCCGTGAGGTAGTAGGTTCTTCATCTACCCGCACATTTTCAATATTTTCTTTTCGCCATGTACCGTCACATACCCCACTCACAGTGTCCCTATTCTGTGGGTAAACTGTCCGGTGTCTATCCGACTGCGTAGAAAAGCGAGGTTGCATGTTTTTCAACACTGGATTCCATGTTGCAGATAATTTAAAACCATCTTCCCGATTGAAATTTTTATGTTTCTTGATTTCAATCGCTTCACGTACAGCTCTTGAGTAAAAGTGACGTTCCTAGGAGAGGACTTGCGTATGGTGGAATTCAATCTAGTGATTGGTGCCTGCTTCTAGCAGGTGCTCTGCAATCGCCGATTTGCTCGTCTGGCGATTTTTTACAGCTGCGATGTGTTCTTTGACCCGTTTAGCAATAGTCCGCTTCGTTTGGCCTATATAGGAACTACCACAGCTGCAATCTACCTTATAGACACCTGGACACTGTAACGGTAAGACATCCTTCGGTGTGCCCACGATGTTGTTTACCCTTATGCCTGGGGTGTAAACTGTCGGGATGGAGTACATTTTTAACACTGAGCCGACTTTGTCCGTTACTCCCTTGACATAGGGCATATAGGCTGGCTGTCTGCTCACCTCTGGACGTCTACGCCTCACTGCCTGTTGCTTCCGTCGTCCGTTTACTTCATATCCGTTGTTCTTGAGTACCTCCTGAACATGATCCAGCTCTCGCTCCAAATGTTCAGGGTCACAGAGATCATACGCTCTATTCCTGAGTGAGGTCACAACGGATTGTAGGTGTCGGGGATGATGATGGGACGTGGCGTGTAGGTATCTGTCCGTATGTGTAGGCTTCCGGTACACACAGTGTGACAAGGACCCATCTGATCTCAAGGCTACTTTTACGTCTAAGAATGACAACGACCTATCTTTCTCCATCTCATACGTGAACCTTATCTTGGGATGAACTGAATTAAGGTGTTGTATATATGTATTGATCACTTCCTGTTGACTTCCCTTGACAATACTGAAGATGTCATTCACATAGCGCTTCCACAGTCTGACGGTCTTCGGGCCAAGACTCAGGGCCTTTTCTTCAAAATGTTCCATCCAGATGTTGGCAAGTACAGGGGCTACAGGACTTCCCATTGCGACACCATCTATCTGTAGGTAATGTTGACCTTGGAAAAGGAAGTAGTTACCATCTAGACAGTGCTCAAGTAGATTAACATAGTTAAACGGCAGTTCGTTGTCACTCAATAGATCCTTTACGACGTTCAAGCATTCTTTTATAGGGACGTTGGTGAAAAGAGATTCCACGTCAAAGCTCACCATGATGTCATCTGGTTCTAGCTTGAGATCTTTAATGATCTGTATAAAGTGCCGTGAGTCCTTCACAAAAGACGGTGTTCTGCCTACCAGTGGTTGCAATACTGACGCAACGTACTTCGGAAGGTCGTAAGTAGGAGATGCTATTTGACTTACAATTGGCCGCAGTGGCACGTTGGACTCATGTATTTTTGGCAGACCATACAACTTGGGTGGCTGGTGTGACTTCGGTGAAAACAGTCTACTGTACTCATCTTCCGTAAAGAGGTCCTCGTTTTCTTGTATACGAGCTTGTATTCTGCGCGCTACTCTGGCCGTGGGGTTGTATGATACCGGTTTGTAAGCCTTATCATCACTCAACAGGTGTAAAGGTATGTAAGTGCCTATACCATGATCGCGTTAATTCCCGTTTTCTTAATTATATATATAATTTCTTATTTTAGGTCTTCTTCAGTTTTCACAATACCTATTGTTACACATCTCCGTAACCTCTCCCTACTTTCTTATTTTCTAGTATTCTCCTTCATCCTAGCGTTAATCCCAGTCGCATCCAAAGCTTTCAACTCAGATTCTGGGGTTTGCTTTAAAAGTCTAAGTGCGGATTTGGTTGATCTTCGATATTTTATTTTTATGTTCTTATGTTATATCATAATTATTTTATTTTATTTATAAATGTATGCCTATTTTTACTGACATAGATTTTTTATAACTATGGTGTTAATATCAGGATCTGCGTGTCACTAAGAAGGCATGTCGCCCGGATGAGGTGTTCGAGTTAGATTGCAACACTTGTCGGTGCAACCCTGATGGCAAGTCGTACTCCTGCACCCGGCGAGCCTGTGAGGACCCTGGAGATAAACAGGTGTGAATGTTGGTGGTGGGCCAAGACCATGTATTTAACTAGGAAATATGGTGTTCTTCAAGAAGGGCGAAGGGCACTACCTACAGTGACAGCAGCACGAGTGCGACGCCTTGTGTATTGCACACGTCCATAGGCCTCGGTAACAGATTTCCAGGTGGGCAGTGTTCTTGTCGGCTGTCTAAGTGGCATAAAAGTGATTTAATTTCTGAAAAGCCATACCGATAGTAACTACTGTCTATTTTCGAGACTAATCTGGATTTTTATCAACTTCTGGTTTTGGACTTCGGTGGTGGATTTATAAATAAAAATAATGTATCATTGTGTTGTTTTATTTCTTTAATCGACTCTTCCTTTCTTTTTTCCGCCTTACTTATTTAAATTCTATAAAAACGTATTTATCTTATATAAAAACCTATATTTTCTTGATGTGGGTCGACAGTTGGAATCATACTTTGTACTTATTTCTAACATAATGTTCATTGTCGTTTCCAGAAAGTCACCTTACCCGGAAAAGTCCCGTTCCTCCCTATAGTAATATTTTTTCTTCTTTTTAAATGAGATATTTAAATCTATTGACTTTCTAAACAATGAAATGTTTTAAATCTGCGATATTCGACATTATTCCAATCTAGATAATATACTCTACTTTCTACTATAAACGAATAACGTCTGGTTCTAAATGAGATTGTCCACTGAATACATAGTTCATAGTTACTTCAAGAAAAAAAAATGTAATCAGACTGCATGTATCTAGGAAAGGAAGGCGAAGGTCTGCATCCCGGACGAGTGGTTCCGCGAGGACTGCAACTGGTGCCTGTGCGACGCGACGGGCCTCGTCTACTCCTGCGAAAGGAAAGGCTGCAGCGTCATCGACGACCGCTCAAACCTACCACCCATCCACAGTGCAGACATTAGTAAGAAAATATTTAATTATGTTAATGGTACTAGTAATACCCCATTAGAAGAGGCGTAATTGTAAGTATGTAGATATTTATTGGGTACATAATACTTCTCCTAGCGAGACTTATAAAATAAAAGAAGCCTAAGTTACTCCTTATTACATCAGCTACCTGCCAATAAAAGTCCCGTCAATATTAGTTCAGCCATTTCAGAGATTAGCCGGAACAAACAGACGGACAGACAAAAATTGTAAAAAATGTTATTTTGGTGTATGTTCCGTATTATATGCATTTCCGTTTTATATTATTAAAATAAAGAGAGGTTTCACAAAATGATCCAAGCAATATATTGATACACTAGCTGTTGCCCGCGGCTCCGCCCGCGTGGATGTCGGTTATCGTTTAGTGTTGATCCGACGCTATTGAGCATTAAATTCGCCTCTCTATTCAACTTTGTCCTCGACTATGTACTCACCTCTGTTCTCGACTTTCTACTCGCCTCTATATTCGACTCTCTACTCGACTTTCTACTCGCCTCTGTATTTGAATTTATACTTGACTCTCTACTGACTTCTCTGTTCCCCTCTCTACTCGCCTTTCCATTAGCCTCTCTACTTGCCTATCCATTCGATTTTCTTTTCGCCTGTCTACTTGACTCTCCACACTTCCCTATCTACTCGCACCTCTACTCAACTCTCTATTCGATCTCTACTCGCCACTACATTCATCTTGCCACTCGCCTCCCTATTCGCCTTTTCAGCATTCTATTTGATTCTATACTCGCCTCTCCACTGGCTCTCTAGTCGCATATCTACTCGCCCCTGTAGTCGACTCTACTCGACTTCCAATCTTTACACGCCTATCCACTCGTCCCTATAACAATCTCTACTCGCCTCTCCACTCGCTTCTATATTTGGTTCGCTGCTCGACTATGTCCGTTCCGAAGCTCTAATTCACCTTTGTACCAAATTTCATGAGGACATCTTAAAAGAAATTCCTACTATTTATGCCATATTCACCCCCTTTTTGTGCCATTGAATAATTAGAAACTTTAATCCCAACGCCCTATGCGCCCCTCCCCCCTCCCCCTTCTATCCCTTTTTTCGCGATAAGGGGTAGCCTTTGTCCATTTCCAACCTCTAATCCATCTCTATACCAATTTCATCAAGATATCTTCAAAATTGTCAAACTTACATACCCTTGCCCTATTCCACCCCTTCAACTCCCTTTTTCGCAATATAAGGTAGCCTATGTCCATTTTCGAGCTCTAATCCATCTCTGTACCAAATTTCACCAGGATATCATCAAAAATGACAAACTTTCATATTTACTATCTAGTCCTTATCCCCCCCCCCCCCCTTTTACCACATTATTCGCGATCAAAGGTAGCATATGTCCGTTACCAAGCTCTAATTAATCCCTGTACAAAAATTTCATCATCTTCAAAACTGTCAAACTTTAATCCCTTATTAAGCCCCCCCCCCCCCCAATGCCTCCATTTTCGCGTCAATAGGTAGCCTTTGGTCGTTCCTAAGCTTCAATGCCTATGTTCGTTCCCAAGCTCTAAACTATTGTTGTACCAAATTTCATCAGGCAATCTTCAAAAATGACAAACTTTCAGCCCAACCTTTCTACTCCCCTTTTCGCGATAAAAAGTAGCCTATATCGGTTCCCAAGCTCTAAACTATCTCTGTACCAAATTTCATCAAGAAATCTTCAAAAATGACAAACTTTCATACCAGGCCCTAGTCCCCCCTTCTACCCCCCTTTTCGCAATAAAAGGTAGTCTATGTCGGTTTCCAAGCTCTAAACTATCTCTGTACCAAATTTCATCAAGAAATATTCAAAAATGACATAATTTCCTCCCAAGTCCCTAGTCCCCCCCCTTCTACCCCCCTTTTCGCAATAAAAGGTAGTCTATGTCCGTTCCCAAGCTCTAAACTATCTCTGTACCAAATTTCATCGGGAAATCTTCTAAAACGATAAACTTTCCTTCCAAGGCCCTAGTCCCCCCCCTTCTACCCCCTTTTTCGCAATAAAAGGTAGTCTATGTCCGTTCCCAAGCTCTAAACTATCTCTGTACCAAATTTCATCGGGAAATCTTCTAAAACGATAAACTTTTATCCCAAGGCCCTGGTCCCCCCCTTCTACCCCCCTTTTCGCGATAAAAGGTAGCTTATGTTCGTTCCCAAGCTCTAAACTATCTCTGTACCAAATTTCATCAAGAAATCTTCAAAAATGACAAACTTTCATACCAGGCCCTAGTCCCCCCCTTCTACCCCCCTTTTCGAAATAAAAGGTCGTCTATGTCGGTTTCCAAGCTCTAAACTATCTCTGTACCAAATTTCATCAAGAAATGTTCAAAATTGACATACTTTCCTCCCAAGGCCCTAGTCCCCCCCCTTCTACCCCCCTTTTCGCAATAAAAGGTAGTCTATGTCCGTTCCCAAGCTCTAAACTATCTCTGTACCAAAATATCATCGGGAAATCTTCTAAAACGATAAACTTTTATCCCAAGGCCCTGGTCCCCCCCTTCTTCCCCCCTTTTCGCGATAGAAGGTAGCTTATGTTCGTTCCCAAGCTTTAAACTCTCTCAGTACCAAATTTCATTAAGAAATCTTCAAAAGTGACAAATTTTCATACCAAGGCCCTAGTCCGCCCCCCTTCTACCCCCCTTTTCGCGATAAAAGGTAGCCTACTTCCGTTTCCAAGCTCTAAACTACCTCTGTACCAAACTTCATTAAGAAATCTTCAAAAGTGACAAACTTTCCTCCCAAGGCCCTAGTCCCCCCTTCCACCCCCCTTTTCGCGATAAAAGGTAGCCTATGTCCGTTCCTAAGCTCTAATCTACCTCTGTACCAAATTTCATTAAGATATCTTCAGAAATGACAAACTTTCATAAAAACTTTCATCCCCTATTTCCCCCCCTTAAACCCCCTTTCTCGTGATTTAAGGTAGCCTATGTCCGTTCTCAAGCTCTAATATACCTCTGTTCCAAATTTCATCAAGATCGGTTCAGCGGTTTAGGCGTGAAAGCGTAACATACAGACAGACAGACAGACAGACAGACAGACAGAGTTACTTTCGCATTTATAATATTAGTATGGATATAGGCTTAAGTTTTCGCTCCTTTTTCACAAAAATGTAGTTTTGTGACTCCCTGATAAGACACGCCCCACCAAACCATCACTGACGCAGGATGTTGACCACGTTGTACCTTTTCGAACACTTGAGCAGCTTCCTTAGAACTGCGAGCGTACACTTTATCATTTTGCTTATTGTAGTGTCCTTCAATCGTGAAAATGTTTTCATTTGTAAAGAGGATATTTCTGTGCCATTCACCTGCGTATCTCGACAGAAGGCGCTTTGATCGATCCACTCTCTTTAATCGTAAATACTGATTTAGGGCATGTCCTGTATATCGACGATAAGCACCAAGCTTCAGGTCTCGTTTTATAATACGTAACAGAGTCCTAGCGGGAATCTTCATTTCTCGTGATAAGATTTTTTGCTTCCTTATGGGGTTTTGTCAAATTCTGGCTTTAATAGCCTTAGTAGTTCTAGCAGCACGCGGTCGGCAAGATTTTTTCTGGTCTACGACAGACAAAGTGTTGTTGTATCTATTGATAGTACGATATACGAATGTACGGCTGATACCAAGTTATTGAAGTGTCTGGAATATAACTGACGGCTCCATACCCACTTTGTGGAAGGCGAACACTGCGATCCTGCGCCAAATCAGAAGAAGATCACCCATTCCAAATTGTAATTCTATAATGAACACGAAAAAATATGTGAAATGGCGCGAAATCGAAAGAAGTTTTTAAAATAATATACCTGTACCAAATTCAAAATAATTAAAAAGTTGAAAGAAAGAAAAGTTTTAATGTAACAGTATTTATGACCAGATTAGTTATATTTTTTTTTTTCATTTTCAGATGAAAGCAAAGGTAAACTAGAATTAGTAGAAAAGAGTAATAGCGAAAAGAGATCAAGCAAACACCTGGATACACCAGTGGTCGTAGCACCGGTAAGAAACTTATTTCATAGTCATTGAAGACTTTATGGTATATCTCGAACCAAACTTAGTGACGGTTCGTACGAGTGCGGATTCAGGCCAATCAGCGTTGACTCCCTCTTTTTTCTCAAACGCCACGGGCCTGAATCTGCACTTGTACGAACTTCCGATCCACCATTAACCATAACTCTTGTGGTCCCAGCAAATTGTTCTTAGGAGACCTTTGAAATTGAAAATTTGTGAAATCCGAAATTTGAACGTCAAAATTATTTTTATTTATTTTTCTGTCAATCCTTCGCACTTTCTACCCAAAACAAAATGTTTGATCAAAGTAGTAATTTAATAAAAGTCTTTACTAGTATTCAAAGCGAAAATGGTCTCTTAGAGTCTTTTGATGAAAAATTTTTTTTTCCGACCTTTATCATTTTTCTTGCCGACTGTACGATTTTTCCAAAGTCTGTGGATGAAGTTCAAAAAATGTCAAAATCTTAGGCAAGGTCTCCTAAGAACATTTTGCTGTACCTTCAACGGTTAAGGTACCTCCCCTTACCGCCCCGTTTAAAAATACATCCTGTATAATAATGATTTAAAAACAAAGTATCATAACTAAATGTCATCACTTATTCAATTATTGTTTTTGTACTCATTAAAGTAACAGACAAACATAAAAATTACAATACGGTGATGGTAGCAAAATGTCTGACATAATGAGTAATCGAATTTTGATAAAACTATTAATTCCACGTATTATCGATTTTTAATTCTAAATCGACTTTAGTGGCACAATATTGAATTGCACAAACCTAAGTATGGTGAATGGTGCTCATCATGTCAAGGTAAGTAGTAATTATTTTTATTATATATTTAATATTAAAAGCGAGTTCTGCACCTGCGAGCAGGGTGGAGAGCGTGTGCACTCTCACCCCCAGGGCTGTCACAAGCTCCCGCCTCGGCGTCACGAACGCCGGGCACTCGGTGAGCGTGTGCAGCCCCGAGTCCACGCTCGCGTCGCAGTGATGGCACTCGGGCGTTGTCCGGTAATGACCTGCGTCTCACGGTACGAGAGGCCACCGTGTGGCCTCTCTAGCCACTCCCCCATGATGGGTCTTAACGCCGACATTACGGCGTGCCTTGGGCGTGGGTGCTCAAGTCGTAGCTCCCACTCGGTCACCATGCCCCTGTGGAGCCGGGATTTCTCGGCCCGAATTTCTTCGGGTTCGGGATCGAATCCCCGCTCCTGCAACTCCCTTACACAGTGCCGAAAGGGTCCTCGCTTCCAGGATCCACGGTGGCGATCCGGCTAGGAGACTCCCCGCTTCAAAGGATATCGTGCGGTACCCCCTGATGGTCCTGGAGGCCACCGTCCTCTGCGCAGAGGCAGGAATCTGGCCCCCAGGGTGTCCGCCCACACATGGCACCGGTATAGGGCCATGGACCGCACGAACATGCACATAGTTACAGTTTAAAGGCAGTATCAACATTAGCTTACTATTATTATTAATAATGCGTATTTAACGCCGTTTATTGCCACCATTTGTTGAATTACTGTGTCTATGTCGCCGCCAACCAGCTTAATCGGCCATTCAATTAATTGCCTAGGCAGTGAACTAAACGGCGCCGTTCAATTAACGGCCTTAATGGTGTTAAGCCATTTAATTAAACGGCTAGGCAAATAGCTTGGATCCATGACGTTTAACTACTTGCCTAGCCATTTAATTAAACAATTAGAAAAATTACTCATTTCTGCATGGATATATAAAAAAAAGAATAACCACGAAGGCTTAATGCGGGAGCTACACTCCGCACTCACGCATTAGCCTTCTAACCTAACCTAGTCGAATTGCGCATCTATCACAATAAACCTATCACCAATTTTCTGTGAATACACCTCTGTTACCCCCTCGGGGATTTACAGGTGTAAGTATATGTAATTTTCTATCTTATTTCGAGGTAGTGTCCCATCTTATGATTGGCCTAAGAATTAGCCAGTCAGGTTATTAAATGATATGTAATAAACGAGACGGCTGAATATTATTTAGGCCGTTAATTGAATGGCGTCGTTTAGTTAACTGCCTAGGCAGTTAGTTGGACGGCTGATTAAGCTAGTTGGCGGCGACATTTATACAGTATATGGTCTTAGATTTGTAGGTTCATACCATATTATATTATAATTTCAACGTATGCTACCTAATGGAAGCTCATTTACTATTATTCTTTCCAGGATCTAAAACCAGCCACCCCGTATACTGGTGATGATGATTTGGAGGTAATAAAAGCATGAAGAGAAGATGTACTTAAGTATTTCTGTTCAAAAGAAAAATGTGTTTTTACTGTGCAATATAAAACTTGATTGTATTGGAACCAAAGTTCTTATATGGACTCAAATATTTACGGGGTTATCCTTTCGAGGGCTTACCCGGGGTGCCCGGCAATGGACACTGGGGAAGGACACCGTGTGGTTTTAGTCGGTCCGATTCCGACACGCCCACCCCATCGTCGGCACCGATGGGGTGAAGCCCGTGGGGGTTTCCAAACGTTAAAAAAAAAAAGGCTAATAATTTTTTTTTTAATAAAAATTATCTAATAAGCTTGATGAATGTGGGGATATAGAGAGAATAATTGCTTTTGTGTTAAATAGTATGTAATTCTGTGTGTATATTGTATTGTTTTAAAAAGATTAATGAATTCATAGTTTTTCTTAAAAATGCAATGAAATATTGACGTTATGTTCCTCATAATAGGCTGCGAAGTATGACGTTTCAGGCGCGGCTGGAACCAAAGGTCGTTAATGGAATTTCATACAAACCTTGCAGGCCTAGGCCGGCAAAGTCCTCTTTTTTAATTTCGATTCCACATAAATTTGTGGCAAAGGCATCAACACTCTGCCACTATGCGTATTAAAAAAAACAATAAACGACTTGGTATTTGCTGCTTAGAGCATTTTTATTTCCAAAAAAATCCACATTAACATAACGAATAAGACATTATTATAAAAAAAAATTAACTATACATATAAACATTGAAATATTAATATTTTAGTTGCAACAAATTGACATTTATAACAATGACAAGTATCACTGTCAATTCTAAAGGTTCGTGCAGAAACGTGCCTCTATACTTTTTTGAAGTAACATGATAATAAACATAAATGTGGTTTTTTTTCTGTTAACGAATGGAAAAAAGCTAGAATAATACCACTATTCAATTGTCTGTCCTGTCTTGACTGCTTTGACCTAGCCAACACGGCTTTCGTGCTGGTCGTTCGACTGTGACGAATTTGTGTTCCTTCTTGTCCGATTTAACTGATCAGTTAGATAAGGGATTGGAGGTCGACGCTATTTACACGGACCTTGCCAGCGCGTTTGACAGGGTGAATCACAAAATCCTTATTAAAAAACTAAACCATTTCGGTATAACAGGGTCCCTTTTACATTGGTTTCAATCATATTTAGCAAAAAGACTTCAAATAGTCACTGTCAATGGGTATAGTTCACAACCTTACTATGCGGTCTCTGGTGTATTTCCATAAACGACGTAACATCTGTCATAAAAAATTGTAACTGTCTTCTTTTCGCCGACGACTTGAAACTTTACAAGGTTGTCAACTCAAATAACGATATAGACCTTATTCAAAGCGACCTAAATAGAATACAAGACTGGTGCAACCTTAACCTAATGCAACTTAGTGTGGCCAAATGCTGCCATGTTCGATTTTCAAGAAAAAAATACAAAATTATTTCCAAATATAGTATCGGTGCAGTTGAACTTCAGCAGGTATGCGAAATTAGAGACCTTGGAGTAACAATCGACGAGCAATTTCATTTTACATCACACATAAATGCAATTGCCGGAAAAGCTGCCCAAATGCTAGGGTTAATTAAGCGGAATACAAGAGGCTTTAGACATGCAGAAACCAGAATCACACTTTTTAATGCCTTGGTCCGTAGTCAACTAGAATATGGGTCCGCGATTTGGAATCCCTTTTATGCCGCACACGCGCAGCGGATAGAATCCATACAGCGCGCATTTACACGACATCTAGCGTTCATCTCGCAGGGCATCTCACACAGAGCTGGCTATGATCAGCGTCTTAAACACTTTAAATTGACATCGCTATCAAATCGACGTAAGCTTCACGATATAATCTTATTATATAAAATCGTGAACAGTAAAGTTGACCTCACTAACCTATCAAACCGCCTTCTGTACACTGTTCCTAGAAATCCACCGCGTCACCCTTTGGTTAGAACCGGACCGGAACCGGATAGGACTTAATTCACCCCTGACACGTGCGTGTCGTGAGTACAATGCGCTAAACAGTAAACTCGACCAATTGGATATTTTCCACGACTCGTTTGGTGTTTTCAGGAGAAGGGTATCGAGATCGCTTTTATAGAATCTGCAAACTTTCTTTGTCTACTTGTCAAATTTAAAATCACAATTTGTTAATTAGCACTTAATCGTACGCTATCCTATGGTGTAAACTGTACATGCCTTTAATTGGTATACATATCAGAACTATACCTTGTATTTTACGATAATAATGATGTATATGTATACTGTTGGTGTGTCTATCAATAAATAAATAAATAAATAAGCTAAAATAGGCGAAATAGTAATATGCATGTGAATTTTAGTTTTTATCTTGTTTACTTTTAATTTTTTTAAATGAATCTTTAATTTTTTTGTTGTTTATTTCATTGCTTATTTGAGAACCCCTTTCTTCCCGGCCCTGTAGTAATGCACTATTACAGCGCTATACGAATATTAAATCATCATCATCATCATCATTTCAGCCGAAAGACGTCCACTGCTGGACAAAGGCCTCCCCCAAGGATTTCCACAGTGACCGGTCCTGCGCCTTCCGCATCCATGCCCTTCCCGCGACCTTCACCAGGTCGTCGGTCCACCGTGTGGGAGGCCTGCCTACACTGCGTCTTCCGGCGCGTGGTCGCCACTCGAGAACTCTCTTGCCCCAACGGCCATCTGTTCTACGAGCTATGTGCCCCGCCCACTGCCACTTAAGTTTGGCGATTCTGTGTGCTATGTCGGTTACTTTAGTTCTCCTGCGGATCTCCTCATTTCTGATTCGATCACGCAGGGAAACTCCGAGCATAGCACGCTCCATCGCCCTTTGGGTGACCTTGAGCCTTCTTATGAGGCCCATAGTAAGGGACCAAGTCTCACTTCCGTAGGTCATCGCTGGCAACACACACTGATCGTAGACTTTCGTCTTGAGACACTGCGGTATTTTGGACGAGAAGATACCCCCCCATGATGAGGAATATTAAATATTTATATTAAAATACTGTTATTGTAAGTACGTATCACTTCAGTATTAAATATTACTAAACAAGAAATATTCGGTAGGTTAGATTGAAGGCGTTTTTCTTCTAGGCATCCCTAGAAGAAAAACACTACCAGACAATAATTTTAAAATAAATAGTACTTACCCTTTATCTATATTTTAAATTAGTTTTATTTACCAAATATGGATGAATTGCATCCTTGCATTTAAACTTAATTTAAAGGAAAGAATCCCTAGAAAAAAAACACTACCAGACAATATTATTAAAATAAATAGTACTTACCCTTCATCTATATTTTTAATTAGTTTTATTTACCAAATATGGATGAATTGCATTTAAACTTAATTTAAAGGTAAACAATTAACTTTAGATTAAGTGTAAAAGTAAGGTAATTGTGTGGCAGGTAAAGCGAATACCAGTTAATAAGCATTGATTTCTGTTTTCTTATTTGTTACTTTTGTTTTTTTATTTTTTTATTTTATTAGTTAAATTAGTTGTTCTGAAACACTGAATTCGTGGGTTCTAAGCGCACGGTCGCTTTACAAAGAAATTGCAAAGCGACTGATCGACACTTCGCGTGACCAAAGGGCTGGCCTATTTTTTGCACAAGGGATTGTCGTTGCCATCCAATGGGACAATGCCGCCAGCCTTTTGGGCACGTCACCAGCCAATATCAACGGGGAGGATTTTTTTACATCTGAACTTATTGCCACTAACTTTATCCCTCTTTTATATTCTTGTAAATATTTTTGTTTGAATTAGTTTATGTTTAAATTTTATTATTATCAGTGTAATTATTTGTGTACATAGTTATCCTACTAATATTATGAATGCGAAAGCTTGTGAGTATGGAAGGATGGATGTTTGTTACTCTTTCACGTAAAAAATACTGAATGGATTTTAATCAAACTTGACTATAACATAACTTATAGATCAGAATAACTCATAGGCTATATATCATCACGCTACTACTCAAGGGAGCAGAGCAGTGATCATTAATGTCAACAAATCTGGCTGGCAAATACAGTGAAGTGACAGTTTAGTTATTTCTGTTGCTAAGCCACGGCGCCGTGCATCGCGCAAGCGCGCGCCCTTAGCGGTTGGCGGTCGAGCATGCCGCCACAAATTAATTGAATGCAAACATTTACGCTCTCAAGGGTTGGTACTTGGTACAGGGATGGATAAAGCTTAGGAACGAACATAGGCTCCCTTATATCGATAGAAAGGGTTAGAGGGGGTGGGAGAATAGGGGATGGATGTTTGTAATTTTTGAAGATATCCTGATGAAATTTGGTACAGAGTTAATTTAGAGCTTGAGAACACTACGCGATAAGCGACATACGGCATAATAATAAAACTATAATATCTATGTTTGTCATTGTTCTCAATATAGATAGCAAGATCGCTACCCAACGCAACGAAAGCGCAAGTGTGTGTCGCGAACCGAATGTTTGTGCTAGATTGTAACACGTGTTGGTGTAATGAGGACGGTACGAGCTACGTGTGTACCAGGAGGACCTGCGTACCTCTCCTGCCTGATGAGGAACCAGATCTAGGAGGGATCCCTGCAGAGGTACAGTTAGTTAGGACAATTCGATTTGGATGAAGGTTTCGGTGGTGCTCGTATTTGTATATTTTGCCTCCTTCAATTACTTTTCCTCATGAATCCTCATCTTCGATTTCTTATTTTAGGTCTTCTTCAGTTTTCACAATGCCTATTGTAACACATCTCCGTAACCTCTCCCTACTTTTTTATTATTCTTCTTCATACTAGCGTTATTCCCAGTCGCATCCGAAGCTTTCAACTCGATTCTGGGGTTTGGTTGATCTTCGATATTTTATTTTTATTTTCTTATGTTATATCATAATTATTTTATTTTAAGGTATGTCTTAATAATCGTTTAATATTTTTTTATGATCTGCGAATGTTGTAGAGGAACTAGACCATGCATGTCATGCAACCTACTCATACTTTTATCTTATTTTTATTTACTTTTCTTCACATATTTTAGCTTAAAACACTCCTCTCATCCGCTTACGTAACTGATCTTTCGTAACCAGCAACAAACATGGATTTTTTTTGCATGTCGTTTACGTACCTAAGTTTCGGAAACCGCTATGAAGCGAGATAATATTTTTATTTCAATTTTTGTAACTGGTTTGAACAAAGTGTATTCCTATTTTTACTGACATTGGTTTTTTATAAGTATGGTGTTAATATCAGGATCTGCGTGTCACTAAGAAGGAATGTCGCCCGGATGAGGTGTTCGAGTTAGATTGCAACACTTGTCGGTGCAACCCTGATGGCAAGTCGTACTCCTGCACCCGGCGAGCCTGTGAGGACCCAGAAGATAAACAGGTGTGAATGTTGGTGGAGGGCAAAGACCACGTACTTAACTTGGAATATGGGGATCTTCAAGAAGGGTATTAGAAGGGTACTACAGGGTCAGCAGCACAAGTGCGACGCCTTGTGTATTGCACGTCCATAGGCCACGGTAACCACTTTCCAGGTGGGCCGTGTTCTTGTCTGCTGTCTAAGTGGCATAAAAGAGACTTAATTTCTGTAAAGCCATACTGATAGTAACTACTGTCTATTTTCGAGACTAATCTGGATTTTTATCAACTTTTGGTTTTGGACTTCGGTGGTGGATTTATAAATAAAAATAATTTATCATTGTGTTTTTTTTAATCGACTCTTCCTTCCTACTTTCCGCCTTACTTATTTAAATACCTACATATAGACAACATGTAGGTACCTATATTTTCCTGATGTGGGTCCACAGTTGGAATAATACTTTGTACTTATTTCTAACATAATGTTAATTGTCGTTTCCAGAAAGTCACCTTATCCAGAAAAGTCCGGTCCATCCCTATGGTAATATTTTTTCTTTTTTTTTAATGTCGTTTAAAAAATATAAACTTTCTAAATAAAGAAATGTTTTAAATCTGTGATAGTCGACATTATTCAAATCTAGATATTCTACTTTCTACTATAAACGAACAACGTCCGGTTCAAACTTAGAAGTTCAACCCGCCTCACCCAGGAACCGTGACACAATTTTTTTAAACAGATTGTCCACTTAATACATAGTTAATAGTAACTTCAAGAAAAGAAATGTAATCAGACTGCATTTATCTAGGACGAGATGCCGAAGGCGAAGGCCTGCCAGCCGGGCCAGGAGTTCCGCATGGACTGCAACACGTGCCTGTGCGACAACCAGGGCCTCGACTTCTCGTGCACCAGGAACGACTGCAACGCCGTCAATAACAACCACGAGGTTAGGCGAAAAAGAGGTGAGGCAAACTGCTTTGAAGACAAGTTACTACCTTACCTCAAAGTTAAGAAACTGAATCAGGCACTAAGATGCTATTTCCACGGCCGGCTATGAGCGAGGAATGAGCAAATGTCATCACAGACCGATTAGCAAACTGCTCGAGCAGTTTTTAAGTGTTAATCCTAATTGTTTATGGTCTGAGTTGACCCTAAATCTACCCCTAAGCTAAGCAAAACAAGGCAGCGAGTGTGAAGCTATAACTTAAATTTGTACGATTACTCGCATCACTGATTGGACGTTCAAGAGCCCGCCATTCTTTATCAACTTGAAATTCCAAATATTCTACATATCAACATACTGTTAGTTTCCATAGGAATAGGTATCTAATAATGCCATCATATGCACATGCGTCTACGCATACAGGCACCTGCACGAAGTTACGGTTTCGTGTAAATAGTACGAATTTCGTGCATAAAATTCTCAAATCAATATTATTGAAATGGAAGTTGGCTACGTTCATGCAAGATGTTTTCTTTTTAAATTCAGTTCGTTAGTTGACTACACCCGACAGCACACGGTATAAGACTAGATTAGAGAAGCTAGTAACCGTGTCACATTCCCATCTTACGAGCTAATTTTGGTACCATCACATCTCAATGCTATATACTGTAATATCTAAACAATTCCCTAAATATCTTTCCAGAGGTGTCCGACCCCATCGAGATGAAGTGTTCTCCTGGTAGCGTGTTCAACCAGGACTGTAACGTGTGCAAGTGCTCTGAGGATGGCAACCACGCCACCTGCACCATCAAGCAGTGCAAGCCGAAGAATGAAACTGAGAGTGAGGTGCGTCTGGCAGGTGCGTAAGATTGGTGTCATAATCATTATTCGGGCCGTTGTGGTACTGTCTCGATGGGTTTCCTGCATGTATATGATGTTCTTCTTCTTCCAACCCAAGGGCGATATCGAAGCATTGCAGAGACCAGTTGTTGGATTTTTGAGGGCTCCAACTACCCGTAACAATGGTCATAGATGTTCGTACGGCAACCGGGACCGGATTAATGCAAATAACCATATTCATGCATACAAATGTTTGCACTGAGCGGGGATCGAACCCGCGCCTACTGTGTTGCAGCCGCGTTCACTACCGCTACGCCACGGAGGCTGGCACAGGATCTTCTTCTTCATCCTAGTGCTAATCCCAGTCGCATCCGAAGCTTTTATCTTGAAGTCTGAAATCTACTTTCTCCAAAATATCTGCGAGTTTGGCTGAACTTTGTTGTTTTCTGTGAAGCGACTGCCATCTGACTTCCATAACCCATTGGCGATAACGCATGATGCATAGGGTTTCGTATTGCTTATTTTGGCAGAAGCTGAAGAGTATCTCCGCTTCGTTCTGGTAGAAACCCTTGAAGTTTATGAAGATGATTCGCAGAGCTGCTTTTAGAGGTTAACTGTCGGGGTAGCGGGATTGAAGAAAGGAGATTAGCAAAACTGATTTATAAAGTCGACCCGGGGTACACGTTAATCAGGTCGAGCACGTTTTAGGAAAGGGCCAAGTTTAATTCTGACCTATGGAAGTACAACTAGGGAAGCGCTTGGGTATGCCAGGGTTGTAACTAGTGGAAAAAGTTTTCTTAGCCTACTCCAATGAGAAAAAAGTGTATAAGGTATGCTATTAATAAATAAATTAGTATAATTCCGTTTTTCTATCAGAATCAGATCCAGACTTCCGCTGCACCGCCGGTGAGCAGTTCAAACGCGACTGCAACGACTGCACATGTCAAGCCGACGGAAAGGACGTGTACTGTACAGTTCGCTACTGTGATTAGAACATTTAGAACGCAACCAGCTTGAAAGACGCATCGCAATTTTAGGACAGTAATAATTTTTAAATTAGAAGTGCCTATCGGATTAGAGAAAGCTATGCTATAATTGCCTGAGTTACAAGATCATTAAAACAAATCAATGCGATCCGTCTTCGTGTCTACTTCGCATTTTATTAAAATGGCTCCTTCAGTCTTCCGTTTGTTAAGATTTATAATTTCGCTGCTCCCTTGGCATGCACACGATTTCCGCCATCTTAAATTTTGTTTAAATTACGATGCAATGCCATGTCAAGTAATCAATGAATATGAAACTTACATCTTGTATTAATGCATTGGTCAAAATTTGTTGAGATTGCATATAATCCATTCCTTCCATATATTCCATACCCTGAAATATATAGTGGTAATGTTTTCGAACGATTCGCCATGTTGCATAAATATTCGTCATTGTTTGTGAATGTATAAGATATGTGTTTGTGTGCATTTTGAATAGTTATAATATACAGATTGGATATCACAAGTAGGCATTTACGGAAACCGCGAACCATCCTGGTCCATAGGAATGTAACCAAATGAAATTTAAACTTAAGTTCCCTGATTTAAAAAAACTTGCATTTTTAAATTTTCAAAATATCCACCACTTGCTTCAGAACAATGTACAAATTACCGCTCGCCGAACATGGTATAAAGCCGTTCTCTTGCGCTAAGTACGGAGTGCGGTGGAGCTCCGTTAAACTGGTTCCATACCCGAGAATTCGCAACTATGGATAAATCATCTAAATATTCTGTTACTGGACCATTTAGAAATTCTAAGAACATCTAGCGCATTTAGATTTCGATACAATAAATGGGGTTTTCCTTGCGGTGAATATACATACCTACTTGTGCCTGTGAATACCTGGATTTTGGAGCTTGAGTGAGCGGATTTGTTATCCAGATCTGAGATGGAAGTAAAAGCTTTTTTTCACCGGATTCCATTTTGAAAAATTTCACCTTTCGCCACTGTTGGAAAGTTAACCAGAATTTTATGTTATACCTCTCAATAAAATAAAGGGCTGGGAGATCGGACGGCAGTCATCCCCGGAAAAATCAGACACAGAGATAAGTCATATTCGAGATTTCGTAAGAGGTAGAGTGCAGCTGCCAAGCAGCGCCAACCTCTCAGGCGCCGCACCCGAGCAGGTCACTGCTAAAGAAGAACCTGCCAAAGACTGCAGCGCCCGCCTTATGGTCGTGAGTTCGTGACTCTTGCGAACTATCGTTTCTAATGCCGACTAAATACTCGCTTAGATATTTATCATGGGTTATACTTTCGAGTCGGTCTTTTCGGTTCGGTTCATGAACAACTGCTCAAACTCGTGTTAAATTCATCCGCGCAGGTGGTGTTTATGGGATTTGACGTATTTGACAGTCGTTAACGCATGTCATAAACGTCAAATCCTATACATTCGTCATTCTATTCCATCAAACGCTGGCTAGCGAATTGCCACTTGTCTAGAGGGGCTGTCGAGTGTCGAAGCGTCCTTACATGAAGCTATGCAATTGAATGAGACGTTCAAACTTTGCCCGTTTCTTGCTAAGGGGCTACCTATGGTGGTTTCTATGTGGTTTCAATTAATGCCTATATGTGGTATCCAATCTGTATATTTAACAAACACGAAGTTTTTCTCAAGCATGTTTTTTTGTTACTTTATACATCTTATTTGTGTAATTGTGTCAAGTCAAGATTTTTTTTTTTAAATCAGCAGTCATTATTTGACCCATGAGAGAAAAACCCCTGTGTATGTATCATTTCGATGTCCTATGTTTATCTTATAAGTATTTTGTGACTATTTTTTACTTAGTGTGTATATAATTCGAATGAACTAGTAGTTACGGTATTAGATATTGTACAATAGTTAAATTAATTTAATAAGGCTGCAAGCTTAATAGAGATCGATTGGCTTCACCATTATTTGTCAATTTTTTGTCTTTCATAGTGATTGTCAAAAAAGAATATCTTAAAACTGTATTCATTTAGCCATAAAAATCTTTTAGCCATAATAATTTTATTTTAGGGATCCTTCACAAAAAAGTCTTTTCGGGTTTGCAATTACAAAACCTAGTAAGTGACGCCATATTAGAAGAAACGGGTTGAGGATTTTGAAGATTACTAGTAACTATTAGTAGGCCCCGGACTCGGATCCGACCGCGATTAACGCAAAGATTTTGATGTTGATGTTTATGCACCATAAAGTTCGGATTCCTAATATTATCCAAAAAAACAAGCTGTGTAGGACAGCCGAATCAATACAGAATCATGTCCGTGATCTTTCAGCTAAAAATCATCAATATCTGTTCATAAATAACGCGACAGAAAACCTTTTACCCTCCTATTTTACCCTCCTATTAAAAAGCTCTTCACAAAAATTGTGTTTTTAATCAAAGAACATGTATGTTTGTACTTATGCCAAGTTTGGTGACATTCGGTTAAGAAATGTGTCCACTAGATCGGAATTATTAAACAAACTGACATACGAGCAAAAGCAAAATCGGTCACTTTTTCGAAACGGAGATTATTTATAATTAATGAAAAATGGCAAATAAAAGGATGGGAATACGATTTAATGTCAAAATAATTTTTAAGATTTTTTGTAACAACGGGATTGTCACCTTTGTTGGATGTGACGTAAGTCATGACACCAAGGGATAGAGCAACAATCAAGCTATGTCACTCGAATATTAGCTAAAATTTCAAATAACATGTCATTTCTAAATTTCTCACACATCAACACTATCGTGCATGTACACGAGCTTTGTATGTTGTAATTACAATTCGATTGTTTCTTACATTTTTTCGAGAGCTTCCTGAGTGTGGTTTTGTCTTGCGTCTCTTAGAAGGTTTTGAAAGTATACACACATTTATTGTGAAGTCATTATCTCGAATTGTAAGCCGAACACGATAAACATATATGTATTGTAGTAGCTCTTATTATAGTACATTAGTACCTAGTTTAATATTATTGAGTGAATGAACGTTACTTCTGCTTCACCGATACACTATTTAGTTGGCGGCATGTTGATGTGCTGATTTATTATTAGATATTCATTTCATTCTCATTCCTTTAGTGTTAGTGTTGAATGGGTTGAGATTGTAACCAGGCAATTTTAATACATAATTGTAAAATTTAATATCTGGCTATATCACTAACGCATGTTAAAACCTCCAATATGTGCACTTGTAGTATGTGTAAAAAATGATGTTATTTTTTATCGATTTTCGATCTTGAATGCAATCATCATTTATTATATTTCTTAGAATTTCGTATCCGAATGGTAAGCAACGAAATGTACGTCACGCCACTGTACGTCTATCCATTAAGGAGTTGTAAATCATAAACAGAGGTCGGAATTAGGTTGAGTTATTTATGTACTTACACTGATTTTATGAAATGTGGAATGTGAATATGCTTGGAATCCCGAGATTAATTTTAAAAAGCACTAAATATCCCGTGATTAAATAATTAATTGAATTATGATTCTTTGTGACATTTGTACCTACCATAGTTCCAACCGAGTAAAAATAAGTTTTAAACATTTTACAAAAATATTAAACTAGTGAATCCTTGAGAAAAGTTAAACTGGAACACCTTTTTAAAATTGCTTAGCCCATGCACTAAATTCCGTTGCGGGTCAGATTAGAAGTGCCGTGCCAGGGCCATAGCAGGAACATGGACGCATCGCTTTTTGTTCACACACGTCAGTGACGTGACAGTGCCGTGGACGCAAAAAATATGTACTTACTAGTTTTTACTAAGATTTGATTCATTTTATGTACATAATCGTCTATATTTCGTATGTATATAGTTAATAATGTCTAAAATAGCTTGCACATGTTTCTTACTTCTTTCTTCGTTTTTAATGTCATTAAGGTCAAAACTAGCTTGCCCTGTTTTTATTGTTGGAATTTCTTGAAATAAATATGAAAATAAGCTTTTTGGCATCTTTACACAATTCTGATCACGGATATTAGACTAAACGCTGAGTATGAATTGAAGTTAGTAACGATCTAAACCTACAGTTTGAAAAAAACTAGTGCAGACAATTTTCGACTTTATTGACATCACATAGTACATTTTTTCTCATCAGCGTCATCTCCGAATGTAAAAAAACACGTTATTCAAAAAATGTCATAAAGGTCGAAAGTCGTTTACACTGTTTCGTAGTCTCTGTGCAAAGGCTTGCACGTATTATTTTATTGTGGTCTTCACCTACTAATATAAGAAAATACAAAGAGTCAACAGTGAGTCATCAAATTTCGAGGATAAAGATAGGCCATTATTTTTATTTTATTTGTCTATTGTTGGTCACATGGGTTCGTCCATCAGAAATCTCGGGTAGATACTTATTAATATCAACATTTCGATGCAAGTGCATAAATAATTCTTCCTAATTCCGACCTATGCTCATAAACCACAATACTGAAATGTTGATAGTTTTGAATTCAGCTTTAATAAAAAATAATAAAATTGTGGAAGTACCTACCTATTTTTATATCGTCCTTCTTAAACCTATGTACACTAGAGGTTTCAGACAGAATAGGTAGGGTAGGCAGAGCTAGGGTAGCAGATAGTTTTTGTGCTGTCAGTGGGAAGACCAAAGGCTATTCCAGTTTTGTCTTCTACAGTGACGGCACAGAAACTCTCTGTCTTTATAAGGTCAACAGCACGAGTGTGACTCCCCGAATGCACACGTCCATAGGCCACGGTAACCACTTTCCATCAGGTGGACCACGTGCTTGTCTGCCACAGGAGAGTGATATAAAAAATAAGTCAAAGAAAAACCTACATAAGTAGTGTTATATTTTGTACCGTGATACGGAACCCTAAGCGACGAATCCTACCCGCATTTACCCACTTTAAAATTCTTACTCAAATATACATAGATCGCCTGGTTACGATCTAGTTTTTTTAGTATCGATCTGCGGTTAGTACCTAGTTAGTTAGTGGCTTAATTTAGAGATAAATACCATCATGTATTAGACGACACGTAAGTAAAACTTAAGCTTTTTGAGCTAGAAATGATCACGAAAAGAATAAACGACTCTATTTTAGTTATGTTTTTTATTTACCTACTTATAATTCTGCAATTCGATGGCCCAATAAGTGTAATTATTTGAACATTGATGACTACTTGCATTGAACTGGGTTTTTAGCATGTAAACCAAAAAAAAAACGAAACATATACGTAATTCTCAGAAACTCAAAAATATTCCTAAGTTGACGACCTGTGTCAAACTACGTGGTGTGGTGCGTACTAACACGAGCGCTCTACTGCCAAATCAGAGGTAGCGTGTTTGATTTCTGTTCAGCCTATTTCTATACTTATTGTTTGTATACCTAAACATATCTGCATTCTACAGCTAGTTAGGCTATTCATACTTTGGGTTTACATAGCGCTGTACAATAATCTCCCAGAATATATATAATTAACAAACTATCATCAAAGATTATACATAGAAACATCTAGAACATCCTTTACACAGGTAAACAGGTTTACATAACCCAGAGTTCAATTAACCTTCTTTAATTAATAATTTTCTTAATTGATTTTATGAACGTAAGTAAGTACCATAGAAAATGAAAATGCTTCATATCAAACCCTATAAAATCTCAAAAATCAAAAAATTGCGCGCTTAAAGAACCAATCATAATTAATTTATGACTATAGTTACAGCGTTTTATAACTCAATTATGTTTATAGATGGCTGATTAGTTTGGTACTACACTTGCTTATCAAAGGAAAGTGCTGACGTACGAAGATGGTTACTAAATGTGTTATTTTCGTTACTTTTATTGTTTGTTTCGTTAATTATTGTGAAGCCAACTTGTGTAAGTATATTGTTTTGTACATTTATTATTAAATAAATAAGAATAATGCATATTCTATGACATTCTACACAGCGCTATCTAAACTCAGAGGCGGCATAGCTTAACTACGAGTAGCTAGTGTCATCGGTTGTAGAGTGCTGGTTTTTAGAATGCGGTTCAATGAAAATATACATGATATTTATTCATACAAATATAAGTACAGAGCGGGTACCGAACCCTTGACCCCTGATTCAACAATCGAATGCTATACCAATCGGCCACAGTGGTTGTCATTTAATTAATGTAACGAAAGTGAAATCATTAATATTTAAGATTATTTTCATTTCTAATGTGTTATTTTCTGTACGTATTCTTTATAGTAACAAACGTTAACACAATAATTTTAGTATTTAATTAATTCTTTTTTTTTCGCTGACGAGACCAAATTGATTTTGATCACACCCATCATTTCCTTGTTTAAATTACTTTCTGGCACTAGATTCTGCCAAAATGGCATTAAATTTTAGACTTTATTTAAACTAAGTTAAAGTCTAATATTGAATGAAGAGAGTTACATTACACTTTTTCATTCATTCTACAAAAAGCCATTTTATATTAGACTTTAAATGCATTTCATTAAAGTTTAAAATTAAAAGGAATATTTTTGCAGAGTTAGTGGCTTGACAGTGGTTTTACTTTAATAGAATCGATTCCCTGGTTATGTCCAAAAATGCCGTGAATACACCAATGACAACAAAAAATGTAATGAATAAACTACATCTATGTCATGATTGTCATGAACCTTGAAAATAATAGACTCCTTTAATGGGTCACCATATTTTTTTTATGAGCGGTTTCTCAAAATCAGTTGATTTTTAACTGGGCTAGTGCAAGTGGGGAGTCGGTGCGTGCCCACGTCGACCGTGCAGGGCCCTTGCCATGACTGCGTGTGCTCCATGGAGGGTGTATACCATTGCAAGCGGCGGCAGTGCTACCCAGATGACTCCAGTAAGTAATGCAGCAATGTATAACTATTTCTAAAGCTAGAGGGACGCTACCGTGTTATGCAAATAATTACTGCCATAATTTCAACTTTGTGGCCATGATTTTACAATGCCAATTTTTTTGACATATTGATTGATATGACATTGTCACTACACAATGCCATAATTATTGCAGTAATAGCTCGGTATACGTTAAGGTAATATGGCCCCTGTAAGATAGAATCACGAAGTCGGCGTTAAAAGTTAATTGCACACAAAAGAAAAATTTCTTAATTTTAATCAATATTTTAATAGAGCAGACTAAGGTTCAACGCCATTTTCACTAAGAAATATGACTTATTAATCACAAACTATTTCTTTTAAATCAAAATATGATCACCTACTTTTGATGCTTTCTTGCTACACCAAAAACTTCTGAGATGTTATGGAGACCTGGCCCCCGATTCTGCTAATTTTAGGACATAACAAAACCACAGTCATACCTCTGACATTGCATAAAATGTCATTAAATTTTAGACTTTATGCTAGAGTGTTAAAGTCCAAAATGAAAAGAGAAAGAGTTAATATTTTTTTTCATTCACTCTACAAGATTGTCATTTAATTATAGACTTTAACGGGATTAATGTTAAGGTTAAAGTTAAATGGCATTGGTTACAGTGTTTGGGGTACAGTAGTGGTTTTGTCATGAAAAAAAATATAGCAGAATCAAGGCCCTGGTAGTTTACTTTGACTGTTTTTCTTAACTACTAAATTACCAATCAAACACACAGGCTACTTCATGGTAGTGGTCAGATGGTTACCTATTCCTATGAACACTTGCAACACAATGGGTCAACTCAGGATAGATAACCATTCTATACATAATGAGAACCCTCTGTACCTTGGAGAGTAGGACCTACGTTGAGCCAGCGATGCCGGGTGCCATACGAAAATCTATAGCATTTGTTACAAGTAGTTGGTGCTCTGAAAAGGGCGACAATCTTGCTTAACTTCAGAATTTCGATATCATCATCCGTACTACTGTCTCTTGTAATTTAATGTTGGTGTACAATAAAGAGTTATCTATCTATCTATCTATCTATCTATCTATCTATCAGTGGGTTATGATCACATGGCAATTACTTCACGGAAAATGTCGAAGATACATACATATACTCGCGCCTGTAAATCCCCGAATGGGTAGGCAGAGGTATATAAACACCTACATTTCGCCATGATTTTCGGTCTCACGTAATAGGGCCGCGAGCTTATTGCCGTCAAGCAGGCACTTAGTCATGGGCTGTATGTTTACTATAGGATGGAGAACAGCCCTATTCCTTAGAAGCTTTCGAAGATAATCCGTTTTAATCAGCAATAAATAGCAAAGTAAAGGTTGCTCAACATCGTAATTATGTTACAGATAAAACTAAACCAAAGCAAGACTGTCGACCCAACTACCTTTACAGAGAAGACAAGAATTTCTGCATCTGCAGCGACGAGGGCTACTGGCGTTCAGACACCTGTCAAGAAAGATTCAAGTTTTTGCTCCCAAAGGCCTCTCAATTACACTATGAATTACGCACAAACGTCATGTGTTCCCCTGGAGATTTGTATATTATAGATTGTAATGTATGTAAATGTGATGCCAGTGGTTTCATCGACGTTACTGCCTGCACGAATAGATACTGTACTCCAGGACACAAAGCTGATACATGTAACATCGGCGACGTACTCCGAATAGAAGATGAAATCTGCGCGTGCAGCGATATCAATTTCTACGTTGATCGTCTATGCATTCCCCTCGAAAAACGTCCAATACAGCAAGTAAATGAACTCGAATTAGCAAAACTTATCGAGGTTGGTAGGTCTTGGAGAAGAGTCGATGATATGCTGTATAGTAATTGCGATACTGAAGTTATATACTCAGTTGATTGTAACAAATGCGTATGTACAGACGGCCATCTTGCGTGTACAACTAAAACGTGTACACTGAGAAAGAAAAAGGCATTGAGGCAGTCGAGATCTCGTGATGAGAAAAATGATGAATTTGAGTCATTGCCAAAGTTGTACAATCTTAAAGAGAAGTGTATTCCCGGGAAGAAATATCGTTATGAATGCAATGTGTGCCACTGTTTGAATAGTGGTTACCCTTCGTGTGCCACTTTGATGTGTTTAGAAAATTATGTTTTGGATCAAGATGCGCTTAGAGGAGCGTTATCTTTGAATTAAGTGGTTTCATGGATTCTTTAAATAGATTGGTTTTCGACGGCATCTTTGCAACATGACATGGTTTCAAATTAGCTTTTTTCCAATTAAATCGACTGTATTGATGATAGAACGAGTTATGATCCAGAAAGTTAACTTAAATAAATATAAATTCATAAAATAATAGTTTTTACTGTCTACTCAAAATCACTTTTAACTATTTACTCTTCACCACTTACCACTTACCCATTACCATTTTTACCACTTTATAGACCATTTGCCCCTCTATCAACTGCAAATTCAATCGAGTTATTGAGAAACTTGCCATACAGTAAAATTCACCACAATCAAAAATCTTTCGTACATGTAGTGCTTTTTGACGACTCAGCTATTTAGCTGAATCAACTTGAAACGCTTGAGTCGACTGAGAAACGGGTCAAGAAACTTATTAATAACGATGTCTCACGGCCGGTCTTAATATGCGATCTCAATCCAAATATGCCAATCCGAAACCAGAATTTCGATCGATTCGATGCTCAAAACGTCCATATATTCAATCGATGGATCGCTTTGACCATCCTTTTTCACTATCGATCCCAACTTTGTGTCTTATCTAGATAGCGCTGTGTAGAATATTCTAGAATAATTTAATTGTAGCGAAAGTAAGTACTATCAGGTTGTCACTATCAGGTGTTTACTCTTTTATAGTAAGTACTAGCTGACCCGGCAAACTTCGCACCATCTCAGAATCAATAAAAAAATGTTGCAATTTCCCATATTTCCTCAACGTTTGAACCTTCCCTGGACATCCACAAATATTTCAAGACTAAAATTAGCCAAATCGGTTCAGCCGTTCTCGAGTTTTAGCAAGACTAACAGAATTGCAATTCATTTTTATATAATATAGTAAGTATTTAGCACAATTTGACAATATTGAAAGGCGATCCACCACCCCCACCGTCCCCGGTTCACAGATTTGTTGATACGACAAAAATAATAATAATAAACAAATATCCAATTTTACACCACAGCTAATGTATCCAGCTCCAACCTCCGTAGCCTTCCAGAGATTCGTAAGGGAGAAGATTGCGTAGACGGCAACAAGTACAGAATGAACTGTAACACGTGCGTGTGTAGACACAATTCGCTTTTATGCACCAAGATGGCCTGCATGGATGTCGTTCGGTCCAAAAAAGTAAAGAGCCAGGCCCACAGAAAGGCCAAGAAAGGTAACTCAATTATTCTACTAATATTCTACATATGAAAGCTTGGATGTTTATTATTCAATCACGCTCTCGCGGCTGAACGGACCTGGCTGAAATTTGGCACAGGGATAGGTTACAACTTGGAATAACATACTTTTATTCTAAGAATAAATCTCCATGGATTGCGGAAAAGAATATAGTTTACTATGGTGTTCGACGCAGCATATCCACAAGTGTACAATGAACGTGGGTGTCGTTTATCGCGACCAACATAGCCTATAGCCTTTTCCAAGTTCTAGTGCATCTCTGTACCACTATGTACACTCTGTATTTTTCTTGATTTGGCTTCGGCTGTCTGACCCCTCAATTCTGGGTACAGCATCAACATTAACATCAACAGCATCGTATCAGTAAGTCGACAACCAAGTGTGGTTAGCTTGTCTTGTAAGTCTTGAACCCACACACCCTAGATGATCATAAATTTTTTACAGCATACAAACGTTCCCGAGTTGTAACAGCACTCAAACAGCTATTAGTCAGCGACAGAGAGTTTCTAATGCTGCCGCGACTGCCGCATCATGCTGCTGACTGCACTCCTGACAAGAAGTACAAGGTGGACTGCAACGTGTGCCTCTGTAACAAAGACGGGAACTTAGATTGTGACAACAACATGTGTGTGGACAAAAAAACTACGCGTGACATTGAGGCTAAGAAGAACTCGGGTAAGCCGAACAAAGCTATAGATACAGAAAATACCTGAAAAATCGTGAAAAAATTTAAATAAAACTACAAAACAAAAAATACAGCAATACTTTACGACACAGTGAGCTCATTCTGAGTAAATAGTCACAACATTCGTCATGATTCGGGTACTTTGAGATAACTTATACTTCAAACAATGTGACAACTACCATCCTTAGTCAACCCGCGAACATGGCTACTGAAAAGTAACCGAAACATCGGTCTAATAGTAAATAATAACAAATTAATCGCAATGGAATCCGTTAAAAAGTTTCATTTCAATGAGTGATATTCGCGTAAACTTCTATATAAAAATATCTAAACGTGAAAAGTTCGCGCATGTAAACCAATTGGCTAAACAAAACGCCAATAACAGACTTTTTATGGAGTGCGCAAAATGCCCACGGACTGGCAACATCGCGCTTTGCGCAGGCTGAGTAGATTGTCACAAATACCCAATATAAACCCACAAGATTACACCCAATAGGGCTTTTATTTGGGTGTTTTTCTTTTACCCAAAAACATTTGACGTTTTAGACTGCAATGTGACTATAAGTACCTATATAATAATGCCATCTTTCCTCTCTTTCTTTGAGGTCATTTAAATTTCAAATAGCAAGGTGTTTTCGTCTTTTCGCAAAGTACCGTAGATACTTTTGTTTGTACCTAAAATTTGATGTTGTGGTAGCTACAAAATAAAATTTTAGCAACAAACAAAAGACAATGCAGCTTTTTGTCACACTTACCGAGGCACTACTTAGATGCTCTCTCTCTCTTTCTATCAAATAATGTAACACGGGATAGCCGTCGCGTCGCCGGCGCACGCGCACACTAGTCGTCAGTTATTTTCACGTAATGGTGCTGGTGACACCTCTTACTTGTGACTTGTGCGTATTTTATCATAAAATTTAATCGAAGTTCGGCAGCTTTTGGTTTAACATACATTGATTATTTAACATCGTTAGTGTAATAAAACTATATGAGGTAAGAACTTTGAAATCATTGTCATATTAAATACGTAAATATTATTTTTAAACAAATGTAAGGTAGGTAGGTACTTACGTATTTAGACGTTGTGTTCTCGCGGCCTGGTTTCAATCTACGTACATTAAGCTGTGTGGGACTATGGAATATGTAGGTATTCCATCCCCGAATACAAATTATAATTATTATATTTCAACAAATGTATGGTGTACTCAGGATGTAATATCTTTATTCCATATTCAAAGCGCGGCTTTACTTACTCCTATAATAGCTTAGCTGGAGGGGTTGACGGGGAAGCACATTAGGAATTACAATATGTATTCATTTTAAATACTTATTTATACATATAATGACCTACCTACCTACACCTGAACTATTTTGGTTAGGTAACTTAAAAATTCCTGATTTCATCTCAAAAGTTTGCGTACAGGTTTTAATTTTAAATTCTTTGTTTGTTTTAGTATACATGGGGCGGCCGAAGGATCAACGCGTCTGGCGACATTGTCATTCGCTAGAGAACAAATCAATTAAATGTAAATTTTGTGATAAAATTTACCAATATGCCAATGTAGCTAAAATTAGTAACTTGTTTCAAAAGTCCGCCAGTTGTTAAGGATCAGATGAAAACTTTAAAATTACAAAAGAGCGGAACGAATCACTCGTCGTCAGATAATCTCCAGGCGTCGGCGTCGCAAGAAGAAGGGAATCACACACTTACTGCGAGTATAAGTGCAAATATCTCACACGAAGAAGACAGTAACGACTTGAGCGAGACTTGTTGCTGTTGAGTTTTCAAAAGCAGTTTTTGTAACAGCAACTCCATTATCACTGGTAGAGCATCCAGTGTGGATAAACTTTAAAAAAAACTGCATTTTGAGATGCCATCACGAAAAATGTTAAATATTTAGACAAACGGTGTAATGAATGAAATGCGCACAGAATTAAACGAAGAGTTACGATCAGCTAATTATCTTCATCTCCAATGTGACGGTTGGAGTAATTTACTGACCGAAGGTTTAATAAATTTCGTCATATCAAAACCTCAACTAGCCTTTGTGAAAAGTTTGAATACAGAAACTAACCGCCACACCAGTCAATACATTGCAAATGAAATAGAAAATGTGATGAAAACGTATGATCCCAATAAGTTTGCAGTTCTTGCAGGAGATAATGCTAAAAATATACAAAAAGCATATGAGATTATTAAAACGAAATATCGACATATTACTCCACTCGGTTGTTGTGCGCATATATTAAATTTATTAAGCCAAGATTGTTCAAAATCATTAACAATGACCAATTTAATAGAAGAAGCTGTACGAGTAATCAAAACAATCAAGAAAAGTTAAATCTTAAGCGCTCATCTCTCAATTATAATAAAAGCAAAGAAACATGGAAAAAAATTGAAATTGGCTGTTAAAACACGGTGGGGAAGTACAGTGAAATCTTTAAAGAGTTTAAAAAATAATAAAGGTAACCTTCAAAGTTTGGCTGTGGATGAATCTGTGAACATAATATCTAGAGATGTGAAAAAAAAAACACTCCTGGATGAAGAGTTTTGGAGTAAGACAGAGGAAGCCATTAAAATTATTGAATGCATAGAGAATGCATTTTTCAAATTGAATGGGATGACTACTGCATTAGTGAAGTATTTATAATATTTAAAGACATTAATTCAAACTTCAATTTCTACTACCGTCTATAAAGATGTTAACGGACGCAGAGAAAGAAGCCATTATAATATCTGTCGATTTTAGAGCAAGTATGTGTATTAAACCTATACACCTGGCAGCATATTTGCTTGACCCTCGAAATCAAGGTTTGGAGCTCGACCAAGAAAGAGCAAGAGGTACAGGCCATGGAGTTCATTTACAATGAAGGGCAAAGGCTTAATTTGGATGTAATGCCTGAACTCGCCAATTATAAGGCTAAAGAATGCTTCTGGGGCAAACACTTCGTTTGGCGTTCTTTAGAAGACATTGAACCAGTCATGTGGTGGAAAGGTATATGCAGTTCCACCCAATTGAGCAAAGTGGCTCTGCGAATCCTCACAGCTCCATGCACGTCTGCGGCAACAGAACGTACATTTAACTCAAGCCAACACTCACAGCATAAAAAGAAATCGCCTTACTGCAGAAAGAGCTGCTAAAATGACTTTTGTTCAAAATCAGTAGTAAATGAAAGCACAAATGCTGATCCAATAAGTAAGGAATCCCCTCATGAAAGTTCACCGCTAAGAAATTCACTTAAAATGGTAGACGCAGCAATTATACCACCGGAGTCAGAAGCATCTACATCTACACAACATCAATTGTGGACAGACAGCCGATACTGATTCTGAATCATTGTAAAGATATAATACTAATTATAGTTAAAATGTTGATTTTTATTATTTTTGCTTAATTTTAACATTGATCGTTGAGAAATAAATCATTAGAATACTGATTTGTTTTGTTTTTAAGAATATAATAAAAAATAAGTATGCAACTTGTTTTATACAATGATACTGGCGGCTGGCGAGTGTGGTATGTACTTTCATTTTCAATTGAACACTAGATACGTTCAATTCCGTACCACTGATTTTAACCCTATATTTGGGTTTTTCCCGGCTTTAAACCAGTTTCCTCCCAAAAAACCCGATTTAAACCCAATTCCACATATTTGGTTTAAACCTTTCGCCCATCTTGTGCAACGTTGCGAACTTATTGACCGTAAAACCCTCTTTCCTGAGACTTTACCTTCAGGTTACCTTTAGACAAAATGAAGTCATATTAAATGAAAATACTTATTTGTCCAAGATAAACCGTGTACGAAGAGCTTTTCAACTAAGACGTGCGTGAGGTGCAAATGCAAGCTAGGCCTTACGTATTGTCTCCCGATCCCGGACTGCCAGACTCAGGAAGATAAGGTGATGCTCTCGAAGACCGGAGCCAGCTTCCACAGGCTCACCTTCGACTATAAGGATGAAGAGTGCTTGCCGGGCCTCGTTTATAAGTATAATATTGATAACATTATTATTTAATGACCTGTTTGGATTTTTTTGATAGCAGTAGTGTACATTTTTTATCAGACTGCGCCAGCGAGGGTAATGTTTTTCGCGAGTATATATGTAGTTTTTTTTGTTCTCCTCCTCAGGCCGAACGGCTGGACGGATTTCGATGAATGGGGTCCTAAATGAAAGGTATTCAACTCCTGAGGGTTATCGTGTACATAAAATACCTACAAAATTTATACGGCGGATTTGATGCTAAAATGCGTGCTAAAAAGAATATAAAATGTTTTTGTTTATAATTTTCAAATGGGTACAGCTTGCTATCAAACAGGTTTCGATCTTTTAAAATTAGTTTTATAAGTTCATTTATATGTACAAAACTAATTATTATACATGTGTTATAAATTGGTATACTTTAACAAGAATAGCATTATTAGTGTGAAAGTATACCAATTTATTAAAGTGGTGATTTAAAATTAAGTAGTGGTAAAAATTAAAGATAGAATAAATTATTATTTGATACTATACCGGGTGTTAGGGGAACGCTTCCGAAGCCAAAAGTGCGTGGTAGTACTCCGGGTACACTACATATCGGCATAATTTTTTTATTCGATTTGGAGAAAAAAAAAAATCAACCTTTTTTCATTTTTTTAGCATTATTTATTCCCATCGTATTAGGAAAGCCTAATGCAACGGCAATTTCATAAAAAAACATATAACAACAGAAAAATAACAAATGGCGCCAAGCGCGTGCTTTTTTGTAGCGATGTTTGAAATTGAAATTGTTGTTGTTATGAAATTGTCGTTTCATTGAGCTTTCGTAATAAGATGGAGAATAAATAAAGGTGAAAAAAATATTTAAAAAACTTTTTTTTTTATTATGCCAATATGTATGTGTATGTACCCGGAGTAGTACCACGGGCTTTCGTCTGCGGGAGCGTTCCCCTAACACCCGGTAGAGGTAGACTGACCGTAACCGCTGTACCGCGCGTTGGGTATATGCGCAGCGAGACGGCAGGAGTATCAGCCAATCGACTGTCAGATTCTCTCTCTTTTTTTATATCACTAAGGTGGCAGACAAGCACACTGTCCACCTGATGAGAGTTTCTGTGCCTTCAGTGTAGAAGACAAAGCATGAATAGCCTTTGTTCTTCCTACAGACAGCACAAAAACTCTCCAGTGAGCTCTGGCTACCCTACTTACCACCGGGAACACAACACGAGGTTATTATGGCCGCGGTATTCTGTGGGGCGGAGGTACTTCTCCAGCCGGACTGCTCAATTGGACGGAAATACCGTCGTGTCCTACCTCCTTAGAAATACATTTAGACTCAATTGGTCTTTCTTAACCTCATCCTCTGCCACGCTGCGATTACAGTGGGCATGGTCGGTCTATAATAACAGCAATTATGTGAACAATTTGTTTCCAGAGAAAAATGTAACAAATGTTACTGCCAGTCGGACAAGAGCCTACGTTGTACGAAAAAGTTGTGTCTTAACCACGAGCAGGCTATCAAGCTGGAGGAACAGAGAGAGTACCTGGAGGAACACGGACTTTAAACTATCACTAGTGTCCCTTAGGCAAATGGAAATACGTTAACGTCAACGGATTGCCAATTGTCTAGGGGGGAGAGGGGTAGGTCAGTGACTAAGAGAACTAAAAGAGCTGCTTGAAATAAACAGATCATGCAGTAAATACATAAACAGTTTTATTCTAAATTCACCCTTTCATGTTGGTCATGACTGTTTCAATCGTAAGTAGTGAATAGAAATCGGTTTAGGATATTAAGGAACATGATAATAGCTGTTTATTAAAAGACCGACCGTAACCGCTGTACCACGCCTTGGGTACAAGCGCGGCGAGACGGGAGGAGTATGAACCAATCAACCGTCAGATTTGGTCAGTCAACGCTAACGGCAGTTTCTCGCTAGCTCTCGACTGATGCTCTTTTTTTCCCTCTTTCTTTACCCCGTCCGCGCCACGCCGTCGGTCTGTGATAACAGCAATCTTGTAAATAATTTGTTTCCAGAGAAAAATGTAACAAATGTTTCTGCCAGCGGGACAAGTCACTGCGTTGCACGATCAAGATATGCCTGAATCGCGAACAGGCTCTCAAATTGGAGAAACAGAGAGAGTACTTGAAGAAGAAACACAGTCCTTAGACTGTTACTTGCCCCCCTAGACAAATGGCAATACGTGTGTAGAATGAACGGAATAGATTGATCAATGGTTTCACTACCATGGACACCCAAGATCGTGCGAAGTGGAGGAGGAAGAGCCGGGAGGCGAACCCTAAGCTCCGAGGTAACTTTGACCTCAGATGCAATCAAGAAAATACGTCTCCGTGAAGACGATAAGATTGATCAATGTGTGGGATTGAAATACGTTGACTATGACAGTCATAAAAGTCAAAATACATATCAGTTCTATACATTTATCGTTCTATTCTACAATACGCTGGACAACGAATTGCCACTTGTCTAGGGTGGCAGGTCACGTGCTACAAAAAACCGTACAAAAGGCGTCTAAGTCCGTATTTAGAATGACACTGAATCATAAATCTCAATTTATCTGAAGACAGATTGCATAGACAGATTGACCATACAATCTGTCCTTAGATAAATCAAGATTCAGAATTGAGTACCATTTTAGAATATGGGTCTTAGATCCGTATTCTAGAATGCCACTCAGCTGAACCTCGATTTATCAGGAAAAAGATTGTATACACATTGATAACTTTGACAGGTTGTCTGGCAGACTGTCTTTACAATTTTTCCTCAGATAAAACGCGATTCAGCTGAGTGAAATTCTAGAATATGGGCCTTAGAGAACTAAATGTGCTGCTAGAAATAAACAGATCGTGCGGTAAAAACATGAACAGTTTTATTCTGCTCTTGCCAACCTGCCGCGGCTTCGTCCATGGCATATTTCAAAATATACCCGTATTTTTTTTTTTGGTTTAAAAATAATGTGTGGGAATCTGCCGGTTTTGTTGATATTCATGATTAATGATCCGATCCCTTGAGTATGTCTCGTTGCATATATTTTAGACCTTAATCGCGATATAGGTATATAACGGCCGTGGCGCGCGGATTGTTTTTTAAATCTATGCTTGCTGAATTTGAACTCGTCCACCGCCATAGTGCCACGTACAATCCTCAAAATACATCCATGAATCGTGTACTGCACGTATAGAGTACATTTTGAGCACATTTTAGGTCCAGAATATATGGAATAAGCTATAGTAACGTAATGTTTATAGCCTATATCCTTCATCGATTAAAGAAATAGTGGTTCAACATTTAAAAAAAATCAATTTGAATCACTAGTTCTTGAAATAAGCGTTTTTAATCAAACAAACAGACTCTTCAGCTTTCTGTAATATTAGTATAGATTTAAATTATCATCTTCACCATCACGTCGTTTGTTCTCGTCATCTCAGCGCCACTCCTGGGTGCATACAAATCTTGCACTTTGATCACAAGGCTAAGATGATGATTCGATGCGACCGAAAATTATAGTTACAATACACTCCTGCTTACCCCTTCTTGTCTGACATGAATGTTTGATATCGTAAGTAATGAATAGAAATCAGGTCAGCCCCTTTAGACAAGTGGCAATTCGCTAGCAAGCGTTTGATGGAATAGAATGACGAATGTATAGGATTAGACGTATTTGACGTATTTGACATGCGTTAACGACTGTCATTTACGTCAAATCCCATACATTCGTCATTCTATTCCACCAAACGCCGGCTAGCGAATTGCCACTTGTCTAGAGGGGCAGAAGTCAGGTTGTGAAAAATTAAGGAACATGGTATGGGTGAATTTCATCATCTGCGAATTTTCACCTAAATTTGGTGTTTCTTTTTTTGGTTATTTAGGTAATCTAATTTTATGGTTAGCTAAAAATTCATATTTGGTTGCATGAAATGCTATAGAAGTTAAATTAACTCTGAAAATGACTTATATATTATAGACACCAAAATTGATATCTATAGAAATTATACAGTAAATTTATTTTGGCGATCCTTATACCAAAATGTATTCACATTTTGGTCGTTTTTTGTCAGAAGCTTCCGGAATGTTCTGTTTACGTTTCTGGTGGGAAATTGAAACAAGATGGAACCCAACAGGCACTAGCGAACGTGAGTACCCGGGTAAATGGATCGGCTGATGGTGTAGTATTGTAATTTTAGGGACCATCAATACGAGCTCAGTGATGTTTTTAATTATACACACCAAAATTTTCAATTTATCGCGGACTAACCTTATATTTTTTCTCTTAGGTTAAATATAGCACTAAATATTACGAATTAACTGGCAAAGAATAACTAAAATAATGCAATATGTATATAAAATTAGGTATACTTAGTAAAGTAATGGAGTTTTGATTAAATTGTGGTCATTTCAAAAAAAACAGGTTGTGGTCGCGACACAAAGCTTAGGAACAAGGTGAAAATACATTATTTATATACTTACGAGAATATTTTCCAATAACATAATATATACGTGCATATGCAGGAAAACTGTATCTTTCTTACAAAAAATAATCATTATTATTATGTTAACTTCAAGGTATGATTTTCAGCCACGCCGCGTAAATTTTACGTTTGAGAAATTCACCCGTATAGTTTTTCCAGTATATTATCTGTTTTTTTGAAAGTCAGGCGAAATAAAATTGTTATTTGATAGTATCGACTAAGTCCAGGCCCGCTAATTTTACAAGATCCGACTTTCGACCTGTTTTTTTTTGACTTTTCGCGTGCGTATTTATGATAATGAAGGATGATCAGCAGACTCTCTTTCAAAAAGAATGGATTGAATTTTCACCCTCGCCTCGAATCATAAACTTTTTTTAATCTACTTAGGTGCCAGACAAGTGCACGGCCCACCTGATGGAAAATGGTTACCGTGGCCTATGGACGAATGCAACACCAGGGGCGCAACACTCGCGCTGCTGACTATGAAGAAACCTTTTAATGCCCTTCTTAAAGAACCCCATATTGTAGTCGCTACCAGAGCAGGAAGTTCATTCCACAACCTGAGCGTGCGTGGGATGAAGCTCCATTCAAACCGTACAGTGCGCACCGTTTCCGGTTACAATGTGTGTGGATGAATTTGCCTAAGGCGTCCCTGGATATGGCAATCGCACAACTAAAGAAATAAACATTCTACCTACCTATATAAAAGAATAATTTCGAAAAGTTGTTTTCGTTTAGTTGACAAATTTAAACCAATAGATTTATTTAAAAATGAATGTTTCGATCGATATTCAACAAGTACGGTCAATCGTTCCTGTTGCTACTTCAGCATTCTGTAAAAAGTGAGCCTCTGCCTTATATGAGCGTTCCGTCTGTGCCCAATAGTATAACGTATGGTACAATTTCTGTTCTACATCTAACTAGCGTGTCTGTACCCAAATTTCTGTCGATATTTACGTCTCTTTTATTTGACAGCGGGTTCGATCCCCGCTCAGTGCACTGTGCAAATATTTGTGTGCATGAATATGGGTATTTGAATTGGTCTGGTCGTGCCTCGGAGAGCAGGTTAGGAAGTCGGTCCCGGTCACCATGCAAACATCTATGGCAGTCGCCACGGGTAGTTGGAGCCCTCAAAAATCCAGCAACTCATTTAACTGTAATGCTTCGTTATCGCCTTTGGGTTGTTGAAGTCAGATGGCAGTCGCTACACGAAAAAATGTGAAATTCAGCCAAATCCGTAGTTAGACTGGTAAAAGCGGACTCCAAGTTGATAGCTTCGGATGTGCATGGGATTAAGGGACGGGTGGATTGGATGGAGTCGCCTTTGTCCCCTATAACGGTGACGGTTGGAGCGATCAGGCACCTTAGCAGAAGCAGGCCATGGCAATGCGTGCTACATGGGGACTGCATGCCCCCCCCCCTCACGCCGGAAAAATTGTCACTGGCCTGCCACCATCCAAATGCTATCCAAATGTTAAAAAGGTTGAGCAGCCATGCTATAGACTGACCGTAACCGCTGTACCACGCCTTGAGTATGAGCGCGGTGAGACGGGGTGAGTAAGAATCAATCGACTGTCAGATTTGGTCAGTCTGTCGCCAACGCTCACGGCGGCATCTCGGACGCTTTAGACTCATGCTATTTCTAGACTGACTAGGCCTACTCCGTTTTAAGCCATATCTAAGGCATCGGAAGTCGCGGAACGATCACAATCCGCCATGGGCACGGGCCTGCGGGTGACTGGTGGAGCCGCCTGTCACCGAGGTCTCAGGACCCGAAGAGCACTGCTCTTCATCCATTAGCTGCTTCTCAACAAAAAAGTACAGTATAGTATGCCAATTTGATCACCTTAAATCTCAAACTTTACATAAAAGAATAACTTTGAAATATGTTAAATTAGTCCTCTAGAAGAAAGATTACTAAAATAATTAGACTTTAAATTATTTATTGATTTATTTCAATGTAAAGATCATCTGCAAAAAAGTAGATGGATACTTCTGAGGGTGTCTGTACAGTGTACATTGCATATCTTTCATAAAATATCTATTATAATTCATAAATATTTATATAAGTACCTATAAATTTTATGTAGGCAGTGTAAAGATATTGGTTTTTTGTAATATTATGTAACAATATAAATAAAATAATCGTAAAAAGGAAAAATAGCTTTTCTTGTTTTTAACTTTGGTCGACTAATATTTAGTTTTGAAAAGTGAATAGCAAAATCAAGCTGACGTATAAATTGTGTTTAACATAGTGTATTTAACCTAATCTGATCTAATTCATATTACTAAACACATTAATCACCTTAATAAACGATTAAAATTAATCAATATATTGAATGAATTGTATATAATTGATGAATGTAATCAAATAAAAACTAAAGACTGTCGATCATTTGAAAATCGACGCAAAAATTAAAACTATAAAAGGAAATTTTCATTAGATTTTACGATATTTTTCAACTTAGAAATTAAAGTCTACTTTCGAAATTATATAATTTATTGATTTACATGCTACCAAAGCGTAAAATTAACTTTGAAATAGGGTTTTTACATTTTTTGGGTAACAAAGATTCAATAATTGTTAAAATATGTTAATAGCTTTAACATTTCTAACGTTGTTAACAAGAATACCACATGGTTTAACGACAATCCGTAAGTCTTTCCACATTCATTTGGCGCTTCTGATAACTCTGTCTTCACAATCTTCCGACAACTTTATTCTTCCATTGAACGATATTGTAAACCATTCTTCTGAATGATTCGATTGATACTCAACTTATTTACTATCTCAAGCAATTTATATACTTCACAATACCTACTTTTAATTACATTCTTGAATTTTATGTGGATTTTGTAGCTGTTATTAATTTTTTTGATTTGTTTCCAACAGGCTCGTGCATTCCGAATACTCAATTCTTACTTAATGGCCGACTGTGTAATTGCAACAGCTTGGGGCAATCGGATGACGCAGCCTGTCATATGATTGGAAGGAGACAATCGTGCCAGCCTGGACAGATCATATGGGAGGAATGCAGCCAATGTATCTGTCAAGAAAATGGGAAGCTTCTTTGCACGAACACAGAATGCACGGAGGAAGTCAAACCACGCGCGGCCTTAAGAATTGGGTCGACTGTTTGGTGTACTCCTTTTAGATCTTACTATGTCAATTGCACCCTCTGTATTTGTCCAGCTTCTGGGAAAATGGCCGAAGCTCGGTGTGCATCAGACTCTTCTTGCTCTTTAAAGGGACCTCATACGTCCCCTGATACGTTCCCGCAGAATAGATGCATACCAAAAGTCATGTATTTATTCACTTGTCTTCATTGCCTATGCTCCGATGAAGGACTATTCATCAAAAGCAAATGTATTGAGACCTGCCACAAGCCAGTTGGATCACCTAAACGGTGTATTCCGAAAAGTTTCTTTAAAGCAGACTGCAATATATGCTACTGTCCTGAAAACGGGACACCTGACACTAGTTTATGTTCGAAAACAACCTGTAAACAGAATTCGAAATTAACCTCATTGATTGCTTTAAGGAATGTAACATCGAAATGTGTTCCTAATAAATATACCAAACCTAGGTGCATTTATTGTGAATGTAATGCTCAAGGGACAATCAATGAACACGCTTGCTTGGAAAAGGCATGTTTAAGAGTAGACGATTATAACTATGAATCCGTTAAAAGTATTTGCATTCCGGGTGAAATGGTACCTACTTGTGTGGAGTGCTTCTGTCCTCGTAGCAAACTCACCATAGAAAAGTATTGTACAAGAGTTTGTTCTCCGCAGAGTAAACTTGCTATCCTAGAAACTGTATTGAAGGAAAAAGTCAGTCTAGTAGATCGAAGTATTGTGAAAGAAACCATTGGAACCGATTCTTGTGATCCCGATTCTCTATTTCTCGATCAAGGAAGATACTGCTTGTGTTCTGAAAAAGGTAGCACAAACATTAAACTATGTACTTCTGTTTTAGAAGATGTACGGCCTAAAAAGCCATCAAAAATAGTTGTAGATAAAGACATGCAAAGCCCTCGGAGAATAGATTTTAATATTTCATGTGAACCTAACACATATATTGAATTTGGTTGCAATTCCTGTTACTGCACGAAAGAAGGAAAACTCGACCCAAAGTGGTGTACAAGTGATGATTGCAACGTCAAAAACGTAATCAATGAGAATAACAATAAGGATAGAGGATTAAAAGAAGGACTGGGAACTATCACTACATGTATACCTGGTTCTATCACTAAAGTGGGGTGCAATTTTTGCATCTGCGGCAGCTCAGGTCTAATAAGAGATAAAATGTGCACGAAAATCTCATGCGCTGCGCTGCACCCTATTCCGTCTACAGATCTGTCGTGCGATCCTTCATCATACTACAGCGTTGACTGTAACATGTGTTACTGTCCTTCAGATGGGATCAAAAATGTAGAAAAATGTACCAAGAACCATTGCGAGACTAACTTCTTGCGATCTAATGCCTGCACACCGGGTGAACTGTTTAGTTCTGACTGTAACATATGCGTTTGCCCTCCTAGTAGGGATAAAAAGGATAAAATCTGTACAAACAGGACTTGCACCGAAAATGATGCCCCTTGGAAGAAGATATTTAGAATTTCCCAGAATTTATTAGGGAATCGCGTAGCTGAGGACACAACGAAGAACTTTGAACCCTGCTTCCCAGGTGAAGAGTTCGAAGAAGGTTGCAAAGTTTGCGTGTGTCCAGATATGGGGCTGAAGGAGTACGCCACATGCACTGCTATGCTGTGCGACACACAATCCACTGTAAGTTTGTTCTAAAAACATAAATAAAATGTCTGTGTTGTTTGTTACATTTTTATTAAACCCGACTTACATTATCAATCAATTAGCCCATTGCTGTGTCCACTGCTCGATATAGGGCTCTCACAACGTGCGCCACTGCAGCCACCTTTTTCTGGTCTACAGTCCATCTGGCTAGAGGGCGTCTCACCTTCTGTTTGCCTTCTCGTCGCAAGAAGGCAAACAGAAGGTGAGAATCTCGTGGTCTTGACTTACCTTACTACCATCACGAATCACGGATTAGTGCATAATATTCGCCTCGAGCTGTTGAAAAATGTCTATTATTATTGGCTTCCCTGGTAACTATCGATAAATAGTTAATTTATTTATTAGATACTTTTAAAATATTATTGTTATAAAATAAATAAATAACCGACTAAATCCGCACACCATCTTGAAACTTCTGGGGTGTACCGTGGAAGGTAACACAATAAGGCATTTCTTTTGCACTCCGGCTGACCCTGGGTCCTCCACGGTTTAGTAATGGCCTTCTTGGGTAAGGGAAGCACGGTGTCTCCGGTCTTTGTTCTCAAGACATAGGCGATCCTCTAAATGTTTCATAACATTTAATTTCCGTGTGTAATATTTGTTGTGTAATCATATTTGTACGTGAAATCTCATTCCATTGCTGGACATATGCCTCTCCCGATGTTGGGAGGTTTTGGTCTACTGTTTTCATGCTGGTCAGACGTATTGGTACAGGGTTTTCCTTCTCTTGCAGTGATATCGTCTGCGTATTTTTCCGTTACTCGTCAGTTATAACTCCCTTCTGTTGATGACACTTGTATTATTTCTCTGTCACACATTATTAGATACTAGCATTTGTCATGTCGATTATCGCTTAGTGTTGAGCCGATGCTATTGATAATTAAATTCGCCACTCTACAACTTTGTCTTCGACTATTTACTTGCCTCTATTCTCGACTTCCTACTCGTATCTATATTCGATTCTTAGCTCGACTTTTTACTTGCCTCTTTACTTAAATTTATACTCGACTCTCTACTGTCTTCTCTGCTCCCCTCTCTACTCGACTCTGTACTCTCCTCTTACCCGCCTTTCCATTGGCCTGTTTACTCACCCATCCGCTCGATTTTCTTTCCGCCTCTCTACTTGACTCCCCACTCGCCTATCTACCCGCTTCTCTACTCGAATGTCTACTGAACTCTCTATTGGATCTCTACTCGCCTCTACATTTGTCTCTCCACTCGCTTTACTATTCGCCTCTCTACTTGACTTCTAACTGAACTCTATTTCGTTCTATACTCACCTATCCACTCGCCCCTATAACAACCACTAGGTACTCGCCTCTCCACTCGCTTCTATATTTGGCTCGATACTCGACTATGTCCGTTGCGAAGCTCTAATCCACCTTTCATGAGGATGTTCCAAATTTCATGAGGATATCTTCAAAAAAATCTTACTTTTTTCCTCTATTCACCCCCTTTTTTGCGCGATTGAAAAATGACTTACCTTCATCGCCTACTCCTACCCCTCCCCCCTTCTACCCCCTTTTTACGATGAAATGTAACCCATGTCCGCTTCCTAGCTCTAATTCATCATTACCTCTCCCCCCTTTAACCCCTTATTTCGCTATAAAAGGTATCCATATCCGTTTCCAAGTTCCAAATTACATCATAATATCTTCAAAATTGACAAACTTATATCCCCTAGCTCTATTATGTCCGTTCCATCCCTCTACCCCTTTCGACATAAAAGGTAGCCTATTATGTCCATTTCCAAGTTCTAATCCATCACTGTACCAAATTTCATCAGGATATCTATAAAAATGACAAACTTTCATATAAACTTCCATCCCATGGCCTTACTCAGCCCCATTCTACTCCCTTTCTCGATAAAAGGTAACCTATGTCCGTTCCTAAGCTTTAATCAATCACTGTTCCAAATTCCATTAGAATATCTTCAAAACTGACAAACTTTCATCCCCTATTCCCCCCTTTCTACCCTATTTTTCGCGATAAAAGGTAGTATTATGTCTGTTCCTAAGCTGTAATTCATCCCTGTACCGAATTCCATCAGGATATCTTCAAATCTGTCCATCATTCATCCCCTATCCTCCCGCTCTCACTTTTACCCTTTTTTTTGTTATAAGAGCCTATGTCCGTTCCCAAGCTCTAAATTGTCTTTGTACCAAATTTCATCAGGATATCTTCAAAGCTGACAAACTTTCATCCCCCCCCCCCCCTAAAACTCCTTTTTCGCGACAAAAGGTAGCCTATGACCGTTCCCAAGCTCTAAACTATCTCTGTACCAAATTTCAGGATATTGTTCAAAATGACAAACTTTCATATAATCTTTCATCCCATGGCCCTATTCCCCCCCCCCCCCCCTTCTACCCCTCTTTTCGCGATAAAAGGTAGCCTATGTCCGTTCTCAAGCTCTAATACACCTCTGTACCGAATTTCATCAAAATCGGTTCAGTGGTTTCGGCGTGAAAGCGTAACATACAGGCAGACAGACAGACAGACAGAGAGACAGACAGTCAGAGAGACAGACAGTCAGAGGACAGACAGACAGACAAACGGACAAATGGACAGACAGAGTTACTTTCGCATTTATAATATTATATGGATTAATAGGTCAATTTCTTATGTTCTAATTATCGTTCAGGCTGAAACAGACGGTAACAACGAAGACCGACAGCTTGCCAAAACTAAGGACTCAGACGCAGTCGATGGTCGTAAGAGAATGCGGCATCACATTTATCATAAAGAACACAAAGATGATCATCACGATGAAGATGATGGTCACAGTCACGGATATGGTAACGAATTCTGCTCGGTGTATAATCTTACTGACAGTAATGAGAGAAGAGAATGTACACCTGGATCGGAGTATATTATAAGGTAACCACATAAATGACTTAAGTATATTATGTAGGTATGGTTCCCGGCAGAGTAGAATTTGGGCCACCTCTTCTCTTCCCATGTGATGTCGTACAAGGCGACTAAGGGATAGGGCTGATTACCTTTAACGTCAGACAGATATGTACAGCCCCGACTCAGCCTCAGATGCATGGCTCGAGTTAACAATAGTGCCCGGAATACGGCAATAGGCTCACCCCCTATTACGTGGGACCGAATACAGATTGGTGAAATGTGTGTGGTAATTCACCTTTGCCTAACCCTCCAGAGATAAAGGCGTGATTATATGTATGTATGTATATTCAGTATATATATGCAGTCGGAAGTTTAAAGGTAAGGCTACAGCTCATTTTTTCCGTATCATTTTCTCTAAAAACACGCAGCAAAACATGTAGAGATTTACATTTCTATGGTTTTTCACAACATTTCTTATGAAATTCGGCAATTTAGAGAAAGAATACTTTCTCTAAGGTGCTTGATGGTAAATGTTTATCGAAAGTGCCAAACTTCTTAAAAAATGTTGTGAAGAAATCATAGAAATGTAATATATATATATCTCTTTATGTTTTTTTGTGAAAAATATGAGCTCATGAGCTGTAGCTGTACCATAAGCGAATATCGCTCATTTAAATCACTTAGGGTCACCCCGCGACCATTCTTGCAGAAAATTAGCCCAAACATAGGCCAAAGTGCAAATAACTAAAAAATTACGAAATATGTCGTGGTGGAAATCCATTAGTAGTTCTATATCAATTGTTACTTATTATGAATTACAAAAAATTTAATATTATTTTGAAAATGCATGATAATTGTAATGTAATTATAACTTATGTCTGTCCAATTCTTAATTCTTAATTCTTTATTGTACATACACAGTTTTGGACCATACTCTACTCTTAGGCCACTCTTCATATATATTTACCTTCAATGTTTTAACCACTCTATCTTTTTCATACTATGTCGATACAACAGTGACGAGAAGTCCTTATAACTTGATTCCCGCCGGCTTCCTAATGATATATATGTACGTGTGCTAGGCCGAAGGTGCGACATATCCCTCGCACTCCGGCTGACCCAGGATCATTCGGTTAGATCCTTAACTAAAATAAAATCTTGTAGCGAATTTTTATAAAACACATAATAAACCAATGAACTAGGCTAAGTTACTGACTAACTAGTGGTTTAATTTCGGTTTTTAGTCTTTCAAATGAGTTTCTAATCAGAAAATTTTTATTAACTGAGTTTTTAAATAAAACCTATATATTAAAAAGACACATCAACATTGTTTATGGTTAGTTAAGTACCTAACCGATTCGATGTAAATACACTCGAGAGCAATGAATCCGGGTCACTCAAAGAATCCAAAAAATCTCGGAAAGTAAGAATGCTAGGTTAATGCAATAAATTGTATTTAATAGACAATTTAATACTCCTTAAATGAAAGTATTAAAACTTCTTAGTTATTGTAAAGTTATATCATAAAAAAATCAAATTTGAAAAGGGAACACTGTCGAAGATGGAACTACGAAATTACAGGATTTGTTTTTGCTTTTGTTTGTAATCTGTCATTTATGTTGGTACATAAACCAGGTTGATAGTGCTCAATATTCATTATTCAAGCTGAAATCATGTCGCTTACACTTGAAGAATGCACCAGAATACTTACATTGGTGGAAACCGGCCGGAGTCAGCGCGATACAGCCAGGACTGTCGGTGTGTCGCTGTCAACAGTACAAAGAGTTCTCCGACGTTACGAAGAAACTGGTTCTAACCTACGCAGACCAGGAACGGGCAGAACTAGGTGTACCACAGCACGAGAAGACCGATACTTGGTGAACACCATGCTTCGAAATCGCTTTCTCACAGGAACTGAACTCACAAATCAGTTTCGACGCCTCGGAGGAAGTAACCCAAGTGCATGGACAGTAAGACGTCGGCTTGCTGAATCTAACTTAAAACCCCTTAGACCTGCAAACGGCCCTAAACTGGAGCGTGGCCATCGTATTTCAAGACTAAGATATGCCCAGAACCACGTAAATTGGAGTATTGAAGATTGGTCGAAAGTTATGTTCTCCGACGAATCAAAATTTATGCTCTACAAGCACGATGGAAGACACAGAGTGTATAGAAGACCAGGGGAAAGATTCAAGCAAGCATGCATCGAAGAAAAAGTAGCCTACGGTGGTGGGTCTGTACTTGTGTGGGCCGGAATTTCCTCTGAAAGTCGCACAGAGCTGGTGATCATAGAAAACGGCTCTTTAACTAGCGTAAGATATGTGGAAGAAATCCTCAACGAACACGTTGGTCCATTTATGGTCAATTTGGGTGAGGATGCTATATTTATGCATGACAATGCCCGACCTCATACAGGTAGGATTGTGAATGACTACCTTCAAGAGATGAACATTACTTGTATGGAGTGGCCAGCGCGCAGCCCGGATATCAACCCGATCGAGCATGCTTGGGACGAGCTAGGGAGATGCGTAAAACAACGAAACCCTCCCCCAATCACGCTTCCTGAGCTCAAAATTGCTCTCACAGAGGAATGGGAGAATATTCCCCAAAATCGTATAAGGAACTTGGTGTACAGCATGCCAAACCGCGTAAACGCAGTAATGGAAGCACGAGGAGGTAATACGAAGTATTGAAATTCAAGAAAATCGTCATAAAGTTCAAAAATTTCATGTTTCCTATTTTTGTTTTAAGGAGAGATCAGCAGTTTTTTTTCTTTATGTAATTTTGTGTAAATAAAATGTATGGTGACTCATATTTTTTTAACTTTCATTTAAGGAGTAGTAAATTGTCTATTAAATACAATTTATTGAATTAACCTAGCATTCTTACTTTCCGAGATTTTTTGGATTCTTTGAGTGACCCGGATTCATTGCTCTCGAGTGTATTTTTCTATTGACTTACTGTAAAAATTTTCGCCACTGCCACACAATTGCAGTTGAATGGTAGTTGTTTCACAGTTGTAATGTTATTATAGATGTCAAGTCTGCGTATGTCCATACATGGGCGCCATCGGTGCGTTTTGTCGACCGATGCCGAAGGACCGCTATTGTGAGGAAGCGTACCCAGGCTTTAATTTCTTGCCTATGGGACGAAGGAACGAAGGTAATGTATACATACACTCATAAGTTAAATGTACTTACACATATATACGCACACATAAGCGCGCACACGTACACGCGCACACACACAAACAATATATACGAATTCGCTCAAAAATACGGCGTTCTCTCTTTGCATGATGTCTCAGAGTGATGTTGGAGCCATCTATGAAATTTCTCTCAACTAATGGAAACATCAACGAGATAGAAGACGAGTATTTCTTCTATCCAGCAGGGCTAACATGCGCGCCACGAGAGAGTTATCTCGAGGCATTTTGCCGTTATATGTCGATATGTCGACTGTTGGTAACGTGCAGGGCTAACATGCGCGCCACGAGATAGCTATCTCGAGGCATTTTGCCGTTTTATGTCAATATCGACTGTTGGTAACATGGCAAATTTCATGGCGATCTGTCAGATGTCGATATAACTCGACTTCGAGAAATCATCTCTACTTAGTGTCTGCAAATTGTAACATACGTGCCCATATTAACCCGAATTTTGACATTTAAAATGTTTTGTCTCCCGTCTTTCATTTGGTCGACGAGAAGTTATCTCGTGTAAACTTTTCTTGTGCTCGGTTCAGTTTGGATCAAAATTTAGTACCTTTGTGCTGAAAATGGCGGTGCCATATTATAAAATAAAATATCTTTTATTTCAAACACATTGATTCATATTTTGTTAGTAACAATATACTTAAGACTATGTTAGTAAATTAAAGACATTTAAAACTATTTAGAGACCAATTGTACGGCAGACATACATCTCCGCGTACAATGGTTCAAGATAGGCGAGTCGTACCTTTCAGCGATCATTCGCAAAATACTGTTGGAGCTGGTCCGAAATCTGCAGAGCAAGGAGGCTGTTTTTTTGCGCCATATTGCAGCGAAATCATTTGTATGACTTTGAGCAAACATACCTGACGCACTGCAGAAGCGAGGCAGCCCCATCAGCATTCTATAGCCATTATTATATAGGACACGTAAAGCGCTTGCTTGCAGTCGGATGAGTGTGAAAACGCTCTTAGTCAATCACCGTAAATCGAACCGTGAAAAGGTGGCTTTATTTGCCATTACAATAATCACTGTAAATCGGGGGCATTGTATGCCATAGACAATAATTTAAAAAGTTTGACGCGACAAAATATGTCGACGTTACTTCGCTCGAGAAGACTCGAGATGATATCTCATTTCGATTCGAGATAGTTGACGACGCGCGCATGTTAGCCCTGCAGGACTGATCCAGGTAGTTTAGTAGCTCAAAGTATTCCCCTAGAATGGGACTGATCACGGGTGCACGTTCCATCTTGAATCATCATACGGTCATCCAGCGATTTCCCAATTGTGTCTTAATGTTTGTACTTCGGAAACCAAGGTTCGCTTATTTTAAAGCCTGCGCCAGAGCTTAATTTTTTGGTACAATGTCCTCAAGTCACAAAATGTACTTGTGCAGTATTCGTTTTAGGTATCTTTTGAGGACAGCCAAGGGTGCTGCGACGGTGGAGAAGCTCAAATCCACCACTTTCCAATGTACCGGTAACTACAAGCAGGCGAGGTTGATTTAGGCCCCAAAGTTATTGAAGCAACCTGTACCCCCAATCCCATCCTGTCATATAATATTTTTTAATTTAAATTCACAGACAATTCGACTCTGTATCTGAACACCACTGCAGCACCACCAAAGATTGAATACCCTGTCACAATCCACATGCCGCATAACCACACCAAATATAAGTGCGATGTGGAAGGTAGAATCACCGAGGAGTGCTTTATTTGCGACTGCAAGAATAAGGTGATCATTGAAGAACATTGCTACAAGAGTGACGCAACGAACTGCACTGACGTCACTGTTCCTGCGTGCATCAAGAAAGAGAATAGATTGGATACTTAATTATGATGTTTTATTGACTTTTTCATCGTCCACTGAGCAGAAATCACAGTTGTTCTACCCCCTTTTTTACGTGTGGGAAATTCCCATGGATATCAGAGCCGGAGGGGGAAGTTATGTCGGACTCAAACCGACTAAACCGCACGCCGTCTGTGGGTCGATGTGCAAGGCCGAAGGTGAGATAGCTAGTGCATATCCCTCACACCCCGGCTGCCCCAGAGTTCTACTCCTTAGATTAGTGGCAATACATTGGCAATTCAATATGTACTACATACACTACACTACACTACTATTATAAAGAGGAAAGATTTGTATGTTTGTAATGAATAAACTCAAAAACTACTGTACCGATTTCTAAAATTCTATCACCATTGGAAAGCTACATTCACCCTGATTAACATAGGCTATGTTGGATTTCCATGGGAACGTTTTCACCACCCGTGCGAAGCCGGGGCGGATCGCTAGTTGTTCAATATAATAATGAATGTTATGGTATTGACAAGTAATTTGATGTTTATGACAATCGTCAACCTATTTCAAACCCATTCATTCTTCATTTTATTGTACAATACGCCAACGAATTGCTACTTGTCTAGGGGGCTGCTTTCCTAGTCTTTCTCCTCCTTTCATCAGTCATTTAGGTTCCACTTTGTACTTGCCGATGATTTTGACGATAGTTATTTCAAAACAACTATTTGCTGATCCCCAACGCTCCACCTGCGCCAGAGCCTTGTCCATTAATCAGCAAGTGTGCCTACTGGCTAGCAAGTGGGATTGGTAGTATAATTGGTAGTATGGATTGGAAGTATAGACCACAATCAATCCTAATATGTGCTGCTACACTTTCCACATCTTGTCTGATAAATTTCTTAGGAGCAAAGATTTGATTCTGGTGTATGTAGATCGAGCGGGATGTAATTAAAACACGGCGGTCTGTAGTACACTGAAGTTTAATGCAAAAAATATTATGACAATTCTAAAGGCAGGGCGCAGCCACGCCCACAATGCTTTGTTAACATACCTTCTAGACTCCCACTCAGTTCTTTAGGAATATACAGAAGGGTTTGAAACAAATGGATTTATAGAAGTTGTGCATAATGGATGACCCCATGAAGATCTTAGAGGCATACGGCAACATCACCTGCTAACCGCTGAATAACGGACAAGGTTCTAGTTGGAGTGAAGAGTTGGATGAGTTACGTCTTCCCTCCTTCCTCTCTCGAGGCCGTTAACGTAAACAACACCATTTCAGAGACTGTATCTGAAATGGTGGTAGTTTTTGGACTTCACTTCAGTCAGTCTACGAATCTTTATCTTGATGGATGAAACATGAAAATAATGTGATGAGAAACATTACACTCGATATACATTATATCCACCTCTTCAACGCGAATAGGGCGTTTTTGTTGCGTTAATATTGCTAACATACTATTTTTGAAGTGAAAACTTCTTAGCGGCGTTGGATGGGTAAAAAGTGTTAAACTCGCGTCAGGATCACTTGACCTTTGAACCGTAACCGACGACTGACATCATACAACATTAGCAACAGATTGTTTCGTAGCTTAGCGATAAGCGCTTCGTCTGTAAGTCCTTATGGTTTCAGATAGTACCGGGTTCGAACCTGGGCTTCTGACACTTCTTTCTTTTTGTAATTCATTACTTTTTATGATTATTTTTTCTTTTTGTAATTGATTAATTCTTCTGACAGAAAATTAGTGATAGGTTCTATGATTGGCGCTATATTATAGGTATGGTATGGTATGGTATGGTATGTTTCTTTTTATCTTTTTCTCTGGATATAACAAAGAAAGAAAGAAAGAAAAAGTTTTCACTTCTGCCGGCACTCCCGGAGTGCAACCCGTCTTTTTTTGTTATGGCGTCACTCAGTAGTCTAGATTAGAATGACTACCTACTTCGCTACATCAAGATTTAAAGTGAGCAAATAATAGTTTTTTCAGTTGTGTAATATTTGGGTAATAAAATATTTCAATGGCAAAATAAAAATAGTTCGTGCGAACGAAATAGCAACTAGCAGGTAGTGAATGTTTACAATCGAAGTTATTTATTTCATTTTTTTACCAGCACAGTGGATACGCTAAAGTAAGAAATTGTTACATCTATTCACGTCTTAGTAAATAGGTAAGTTGTTTAGTTAACTGAAAAACGTTGTATAAAAAGTATCGAGTAAGCTCGCGTTTGTATCTTATTATTCTTAGATTTTTGAGTAAAAGAAAAAAGCGGTCATATTTTGAACTCGCTCCCAGTACTAATTTTAACTAAAAATCTATGTGTCTTAAAAAACATATCGGGAACGTTGGACATTTATGGTTTATGCTCTACGTCTGTTAAGAATAATCTAACGAGTTGATGCAAATTAAAGTTTCATTGCCCATGTGAGCATGGCGAATGCAAATAGGTCAACAATAATAAAACTACAAATTTAAACAATTATTTAAGAAATGGGCGTTCACCATACATTTTTAGTCGAAAACTACAAAATGCGAATAAGACTTACATGTTTGTTATTCGAAATCTCCATTAAATCTGCAAGATTTATACGGAGGTTGTTTTATTATACTTTATCGTACGCCTATTATAATATTTTGTATTTTTATGACGAACGATGAATAGTCAAGGTTCAGGTAAAATCTGTTCAAATGAGCAAATTTTTGGAGGCTGAATTTACTTCTCCAAATTTAGGGATTTGCTTCTATAGAGACCTTACCATGGTGTTTAAGATACTTATTACTCCAAAAAAGTCAAAGATTGTGTTATAAAAACACCATTATCATGTCCTATCAACGCTTGTCTGAAAATTAGTAAAAATACTAGCTGTTGCCCGCAGCTTGGAATGTCGATCCCGTCCCCGGCACCCTTGGGAACCTATTACCGGGATAACTGAGTTGTTAATTTTTTTTTTTGGACAGAAATAGATTATGCTATCTCTGTTCCAAAAAAATAGAGCCGTTAGAGAGTGATTGAATAACAAATATCCAAACATATTTAGAAACTTTCATATTTATACTACTTATTGACATTTTACGTGCAATTGTTGAAATTTTAATGCAGAAGCCAGTAGGTATTAAAAGAAACAGTCAATTAAAGGTTGTACCCGTTATTGTCATTTTGCAGGTGCCTACGAGACTCAACATGTTAAAAGTATCGATCTTACTGCTGAGTTTTTCCATTTGTAAAGGTTTGCCAAGTTCAGGTAAGTAGCATTCGAGATTCTCGGGTCTGGGAGGATAGCAGACAGCAATGGCTCTCCTCGTGAAATCAACAAACTAATAAAAACTATAGGCGGACCCCGGGTTCCAGAACTTTGGAAAGAACTGGGAAATCGCTAGAATAGTGATTGAATATGAGTATGAATATTCCACAACATTTCACACAATGCTATCTAGATCCATGAAAGCATAGCTTAACTAGCTTGTATTAAGGAATCTAGAATGCGGATAAACATAATTAGATACTTTTTTTTGTAAATACCTAGGTACATTAAACATATTAAACATAGAACAGGATTCAGTAGCACCTTTGCCACTGAATCCTAAAAGCCACTGAGAAAATCTTCAATAGGGAAGCCGGTGAAAAAAAACTTACTTCTTCGCGTTCAGATTATTCTGACACCGAATTTCAATTACTAAAAATAAGATACTGAATTTAGGATTCAGATTCAATTTTAGAACTTCAGATACATTAAGTTTTAGATAATGCTTTAAACATATCTACTGCGGCTTCCGTTTACAGAGCAAGCCGACAGGAATTGGGTTATGTGGACCCCGTTTCTATATTTATTTTCTTTTACAAGTGTTTTTGATTTTCTAAAACAACATAAATGCTATACTAACCATCAAGTAGGCCTTAAGGTGATTTTCCACCAGAGGGGCGAAACGAGACGAGGCGAGAAGAGAATTGAAATCGCACTGACCCTTTTCCATTAAAAATTGCCATCACGAGCTCGCGCGTGACCGCCGCGCCTCTCCGCCCGTATGCTTCATATATAAATGTATTTTAGACGACTCACACACAATAACCAATACGGTTCATTTTTGCACAAACAAATATTTCAATTCACGCCTCGCATATTCTCGTCAATCCACACTGTTTCCACCAAAGATGCGCTGGGAGAGGATTGAAAATTTGCCATACAAATTTCAATTCTCTCCTCGCCTCGCCTCGTCTCGTCCCTCTGGTGGAAGATCACCTTTATTTTCCTATTAAGTCCCAGCATCCTCCCGGAGTTGGAAGATCAGTACCCCTAGCACGTGAAACTATCGTAATCGTATCGTAAACGTATTGAGATTACGGAGCATTGCGATTAGCCGATTGCCTACTGTGAACGTGTATGTATGTGAAGCCGGCCAATCACAAAGCTTTATGCTCTGAATATGCTTACGATACTATTACGGTTTTTCGTGCTAGGGGTACTGATGACAGCCACTCTCCGAAAAGTAAACAAACCAATCAAAAATATTAAGTACACCCTGGGCTCCCAAAGGCAAACTTTGCAAGCAACCGGGACTAATATTATTATGGTGATGATTTTTTTAAATATAGGACAGGACTTTACCTCGCCTGATGGTAAGCTGAAGGCTAAGTGTCAAAATAGAGGGCCATCATTACAGCCACGTACCACGTTACAATAGTGGCACTCAGCTTGATGTCTTCATCATGTATGGCAACCGGGACCGACGGCTTAACGTGCTCTCCGAGTCACGACCAGACCTATACAAATACCCATATTCATAACATAACATAAAATAAACTCACGCCTTTATCCCCGAAGGGGTAGGCAGAGGTGCTAGCACCCACATTTCGCCGGTTTATGTTTAGGTCCCAATGTAATAGGTGGCGAGCCTATTGCCATTACTGGGCACTTATGAACCTGCGATAAATACACACATAACTTCGAAAAGCATCGAAAATTCATTGGTGTGTGCCATGGAAAACCTGGGATCGAACCCGAGACCTCGTCTCAGCAGTCCATTACCCATACCACTAGGCTACTGCGGTTTTTTTGCACATATTCATGTATACAATTATTTGCACTGAGCGGGGATCAAACCCGCGCCTCCTGTTCAGCGGCCGCGTTCACTACCGGTACGCCACGGCGGAGTAAATTTATGACTACAGAATAGAAACTCACAACATTAATTTATTATTCTTATTCATTTCAGGATTCACTCCACGTGCAATAGACTCATGTCAAATCGGCGATGTCGTAAAGAATAAATGTAATGAATGTGTCTGCACCCCGGACCGTTACTTCGAATGCAAACCCATCGATTGTGATAAACATAGAGGTAGGTGACAGTTATACACCCTCATTTAACTAACTATGGGCTACATATTATTTCGGGCTACATAATCGGTGGGAGCCTATTGCTATCAAGCGTTATTATGTAAATAATTAAAACCTCTGCGTACTGTTCGGCGATATATAGGCGTGAGTATATGTGTGTATGTATGTAAAACGTATTTTTTCACTAGTGAAATCTCGCATGAAAGGGACTCGCCCATTTCATTTATTAATTACATATTTTTCTGCCTACCTTACCTATCAATGCCTTCAAACTTGTCCTCTAAAGAACTTAGTAAAATATACTTATATGTGATCTGCAGTGTGGGTTATTTTTTTGGCCCGCATGGCCAAAAAAATAACCCACACTGCGTATCATATCATAGAATTAAGCTTGCTCGTGTCTTTTCCCAAACAGTCAACACCACATAAATTACCAATTTGCCAATATATTTCAGCCTACGAAGAAACGGCTGCGGAACAATCCTGTACTCCGAACCGGCTGTACACACAAAACCTGATAAATTGCATTTGCAATAAAAACGGAACGTGGCCACATGAAAATTGCCACCAGACCTTCCTGTCTTTACCTGAAAAAAGCAACAAAAAGAGTAAATGCGAACCAAATTCTTATGTCAAGATCGATTGCAACGTTTGCAAATGTGGTGCTGACGGTGAGATCATACCTAATCGCTGCACAAAGAATACTTGCGAAAATGAATCATCTCGCAGATCCGATGTTCGCAAAAAATCTAACGTTTACAGTAAATGTATACTCAAAAACTGGTACTCACTGGCTCCTTGCCAGTTTTGTTACTGCGCAAATGAAAACAAGCTTGTTTGCAACACTGGTCATAACTACGCTAAAAAGCTCGAGGCAGGACAATACAACTTGGAAATTTGTGGTACAGAAATGATCAAAGAAGCTATGGAGCTTGTACCAGAAAATTCAAAAGAGCTAAGAGAAGGCAACGATGGAAGTAAACAAGAAACAACTACGATACAAAATCTTCCCGTCGAAAAGTCTAAAGCATTAAATAAAAATAAGCACCAGGATAAAGACAAAGCAAGTGATGAAGAGAGCGATGATGACAGTGAAGACTCGAGTGGCAGTGATGATGATCAAGATTCGAATTCCAAAGAAAGTAAGAAATCAGGTCATTCTAAAAATAACGTACGAGTAGGGGCAGCCAGTTTAAAATCGAAAGCACAATTTGATGACAATGATGATACAGGAAGTTCAAATGATGATGATGATGATGATGATGATGCTTCAAAAGTGGATTATACAAGAATTGGTGCCAAAGATGATAAGTCCAATGAAATGACTGTTGATCTTAATCCAGCTGTACATTCTAAGCCGAATGTAAGTATTCAGAATCTACCAGGTAAGAAACAACTTTCTGAAGATCTTGAATTCACCGATAATACGCTGAAGATAAATGTGCCTAGTGTACTACACAAAATGTTCGAAATGGCTTTAAGAAAATCCATGGTTGCTATTAGTAATACTAAGAAATGTGCGCCTGGCTCCACGTATATGGCAAAATGCAATATGTGCTTTTGCTTGAAGAATGGAAAGGAATTATGTACGGCTAATAAGTGCTAGTAAAGTTATAATAACCTTACAATTCTTTTAATTAATTTCCTTATTTAAGATCGCTTATGGTCGAAATTACACAGTTTCTTTTTATACCACTTATTAATAGCAGAAAAGGAAGCAGTAACCGCAGCCTTTGGTCTTTAGCAACACCAGGGACGTCAGACTCGCGCTGCTGACCCTGTATTAGCATGCCCATACTTGAAGAACCGGGTTTGGAGTTGCTTTTCCAATATTGTAGACGTTCTCACATAGCGACTCTCAAAAGTTGTTGGACACTAAGTTTACAAACAATCTGCCATTGAAATACACAATTACATAACATTGGTATAGATGTATGTAATGGACTGAATTGTGTATAAGGACAAGTTTCATTATGTTACATACTATTTTGTTATTGTATCAAGGATTTAAGTGCCAAGATAATCTGTGAATCAAAATGTATTTTAGTTTTGTTATTGATTGCACTTTCATAGCATGCAGTTCTTATGACCATAATCATCCTGGCGTTTATCCCAGTTAGAACCAATGCTTCTGCCAATATCCCTGGTGCTGGTTGTTTTGCTCGTCCACCACGCTTCGCAAGGATTTCGGCGTCCTTGTTCGTAAGCCTCGCATGTCATCTTCTATCACGTCAAGCCGTACTTTTCAGATCTATTCTTGTTATCTGGATTCGGTAGAAATGGCTTATACTCATTGCCGCTCATTCTCTTTTTAGTTTTCTATACTTTTTGTTTGTGTGCAATGGTGGCATTATATATTTTTCGGACTTAAATCGCAGATGTCTTTACGAGGAATTTATCATTTTGAAGAGCTATAAATAATGGAAATTAAATTTATTTAGTTTTTTTCTAAACCAGCGTTTCCCATAATGACAGATCGAACCCTGGCACTAAGTTCACGAAAATTAAATACAATGTAAAAATATACAATGTAAAAACAATATATAAAATGTAAAAGACAGAAAAAAAATAGTCTTACATTAGAATTTTACTAATTAAGTAAGTAAGCACTTAAGTTGGTAAGTAAAAGGACACAGTTGGCCCTGGTTCCAAGCTAGCTATAATAGATTTGAAATACTAGGACTAGGTAACTGTCCAAAATATTCAAAATATGTTAATTGAAAAAGCCATAAACTACGAACTACAGGCCATAAAATCAAAATCAATTAATCCGAGGCAGCTACCAGTATGTTATCGTAGTCAATATGAAATCGAAAATGTAATGTTTTTCCTTGTTCAAACATAAAAATGATGTTAAATATATTAATTTTATTGCTCCTAAATGTTCATGATGTAGTATTGTGGCATAACTCGCAAAAACGTAAGTTTTCAAATTGTACTTCAATTCCGTACATACAGTCAGCGACAAAAGTGGGTTAACCTACTACTAGACTATGTACGGAACATAAAATTGGTATCGTGATAGTCCAGGTACTTGACCGGGATGAATGCGCGACTATTGGCAGGGCCTGATTAACCCTTAGGCTAATTAGGCTGCAGCCTAGGGCGCGAGGATCGGGAGGGCGGGCGCGCTGAAATCGTGTCTTCTTATGCACTAATCTACTATCATTGCATCTACCCTACATATTTCAACTCGACTGAGACTAAACATTAAAACTAAATGCACTATAGAGTTCCTAATTTTAACAATAAATTTTAAAAATTTATAAAGCACACAGAACAAAAATAATGGGCGCAAATTTTAACTTCATTTTGTATGAGAAAGCGTTAATTTTAACTTTATTTTGTATGGGAAATTCCTAATTTAAACAGTGCAGCCTAGTTGTGCCATGTTGAAATTTTCACACTACTCGCTATTTGAGGTGGAGTCCACGAACATCTGTGAGCTCCATACAAACCTCAACGCCGTCCACCAACACCTGGAGACGGCGAAACCAGCAATGCTGTTTCTTACGAAGACACAAATACGCCGCCCTGATGACACGACCTACTTGCTCTACCCCGGCTATGTCCTTGAGGAGAATTTCCGCGCAAAAGCCGGGGTGTGTGTGTATGTCAGGGCGGATGTTTGTTGTCGCCGTTTGCGCTGCCTAGAGGACCCGTCCTTTTCCACCCTTTGGGTACACATAGACCATGGCTCTACGAGTCACATCTATGTGTGTCTCTACCGCTCCCATACAGGAGATACCGAAACAACTCGACTCTTTGAATACCTGAGTCAGGCGGCAGATGATGCGCAGGAGCGGTTTCCGAACGCTGAACTGGTGTCTTTGGGGGATTTCAACGCCCACCACGAGATCTGGTTGGGCTCCGCCAAAACAACCCACGCGGGAAGACCCGCCCATGCATTTGCTCTGGCGCATGGCCTGACCCAATTTGTACACGAGGTCACTAGGATGCCAAAAAGGTCGGACCATGAGCCCTCTCTGCTAGACCTCCTGCTGACGAGTCACCCGGACCAGTACAGTGTTTCGGTGAGTGCCGCTTTAGGTGAATCTGACCATTATCTGGTCCGTTCCGAGGTGCCCATTATAGCGCCCCCACAACCCGCTCAGGGGAAGCGGCGTCTCTGGCACTACTCGTCAGCGGACTGGGATGGACTGCGTGATTATTTTGCGTCCGTCCCGTGGGTTGAACGCTGCTTTGAAGGAACCCATCTGAGGCCGCAACTGCTGTCGCCGGTGAGATCAGTCTGCGCATGGAATATTATATCCCCTACACTGATGTCACCGGTGTACGCAGAGCGCGTCCCTGGTTCGGGCGCGAGTGCGCGGAGGCTGTTAATCATAAACAGTCTGCGCACCGCGCTTGGATGAGGGCGCGCGCTACGTGCGATCCCAGCGTGGGCCACTTCAAGGCGGCGTACAACAGAGCCACAAAGGTCTGCAAGAGGGCTTATGTCAGAGCGGATGCCCAGCGCATAGCTCGGCTTGGTCAGGAGCTAGTAGCGCATCCCACGGGCAGCCGTGGTTACTGGCGACTGGCCAAAGCCGTGCAAGCCAACTTCTGCCAGCCTTCGCTGCCCTCGCTGCGCAATCCCGATGGATCCCTGGCCCATGAGCCCTAAGAGAAAGTAAATTTGCTGGTTAATCTCTTTGCGGCCAACTCCCGAGTCGATGATTGTGGTATGGAGCCGCCGACACTGCCCATCAGTGACCATGCAATGCCTGATATTAGTATCAGACAACGCGATGTCCGAGCAGTACTGCAGTCACTGGATGTCCGGAAAGCCAGTGGTCCGGACGGTAACGGACGGTACGGTGGTTCTGCAAAAATGTGCAGCGGAGTTGTCCCCAATGCTTGCGCGGCTGTACCGGCTGTCCTACAGCTCTGTTACAGTGCCTTCGTCTTGGAAGGAGGCGAATGTACAGCCGATCCCTAAGAAGGGGGATCGCTCAGACCCAAACAACTATCGACCCATAGCCGTCACCTCAGTGCTGTGCAAGGTGTTCGAGCACATTATTAACAAACAGCTCATGCGTCACCTTGAAGATCACTAATTAATGACCGGCAATATGGCTTCAGGCCGAAACGGTCAGCGGGTGATCTTCTGGCGTATGTTAACCATATTTGGGGTGAGGCTATGGACAAGCACGGCGAGTCATTGGCAATTAGTCTTGACATCGCCAAAGCTTTCGATAGAGTTTGGCACAAATCGCTTCTTTTCAAGCTACCAGCCTTTGGTCTGCCTCCTAGACTGTGCGACTGGGTTGCCGGCTTCTTGCAGGAGCGCCGTATTCGTGTCCTTTGTGATGGACGAGCCTCGAAGTTCTAGCAGGTAAATGCCGGCGTACCGCAGGGATCTGTCCTATCGCCAACTCTCTTTCTTCTGCATATCAATGACATGCTGTCGACCGGCAGCATTCATTGCTTTGCGGATGATAGCACCTTACACGGGAGTTATCATGGACGTCCTGCGGATAAGCAGACGCATATCGCGGAAAAAAGGCAGCTTCTTGTCACTGAGCTTGACCGGATCCTGAACCACATTTCCCAATGGGGCTCTGAGAACTTGGTCGAGTTCAATGCCAAGAAGACGCAGGCATGTGCGTTTACAGCAATGGTTTCTTCTTTCCTTCCCCTTCCCACTCTTCAGAGCACGCCACTGCCACTGCAGGACAACCTCAATATCCTCGGTATGGATGTTCGCTGTAAACTAAATAACAAAAACTACATCGAGAGTATCATCAAAACAGCCTCACGTAAACTCGGAGTCCTGAACAGAGTGAGACGGTTTTTCACGCCGGAGCAACGGTGTCTTCTATACAAGACACAATTCGTTCCTGCGTGGAATACTGCTCACATCTCTAGGATGGATACGCAAAGTACTTATTAGATGCTCTCGACAGGTTGCAGCGATGTGCGGTCCGCATTATCGGAAATCCTGAGGTCACGAGTACCCTCGAGCCTTTGCAGTTGCGTAGAGATGTTGCTTCCTTGGCAATATTTTACCGTCTCTATGGTGAATGTTCTGAAGAGGTATTCCAATTAGTCCCACCCTCTCCTTTCCTATATAGGACGACACGTGCAGGACTTAGACGTCACCCGCATACGGTGCAGAACATTCCTTCAAGAACCAAGCTGTTCGGTGACTCTGTCCTTTGTCGTACAATTAAGACCTGGAATTCCTTGCCAGCTCACGTGTTTCCCTCTTCCTACAGTCCCGGGTCCTTTAAGCGGGGCGTGAAAAAGCATCTGATGAGGCCGACAAGCTGAGTGCCACCATTGTTAACATGGCACGTGTGTATAATGGTGGCCCTCTCTCCTGAGACTTTGCCTTCAGCTTACCATCAGGCAAGGTAAAGTCAAATTGACGTGTCCTATATATAAAAAAAAAACTATTACTCTACTTGCTAATTTTAGGCCGTCCGTAACACACCTAGCAGGGGCGCGTCCTCATATTTAGCCTAGGGCGGTCAGAACTCTTGATCAGTCGCTGACTATTGGTGCCCATCATGGGAGACTAGACAGGTTGCATCCATCACTGTGATACGAGCGAAGATTCGGGGCTGCACATGCTGATCGAGCGCCTCGCGTGGGAAATGTCGAGGCGGGTGCTAGTGACGACCCTAGGAGTTGGAGTTCTCTCGCTCGCCGCTTTAGTTACGTTGCGCGAATGTGATGGCTGCCGCGTGCCGCCTATTTCTCCGAGCTAGTGCTGCGACGAGCGGAGGCAACTCGGCACCGCGCTCTTCGCGCGTGCCTGGGGTTGTCAGGTAGAGTCGCCTTTCATTCTAAGCTGTACCCAGGGGCCTGATGAGGACACTGTGGTCCTTACACCCGAAGAGGGTGAGTTCGATAGAGATAGCCCTGGGTCAACCGGAGTGCGAGAGATGTCTCCGGCAACCTCATCTCACCTCTAGTAACCCTCGACCAACAGATGGCAACCAGTCGGCTCGGCTATTAAAATAAACTATTGGAAGCTGTCATACAGATAATTAGGTACTATAAAAAGGCGCGTTATGCTGCAGTACAGAGAGATATCAAAATTATGTTGGAAACCTTAAACTTATTTTACCTTTTTTTGTGCAGAAATGTCCTGGGAAATTCCCCAGGCAGCGGTGGTTATGTCAGACGTGAAGCGACTAAAACCGCACGCCATCTCAGGTCAATATTGCCTAGAGCATATCCCCCGCATCCCAGTTGACCCAGGGCCGCCCTCATACCTCACCTTGCTGGGTTCCTTTGGGTGCCACAATTTTTGTTCTAGACAGCTTGTCTATACAGAGAGGTCATTGAGTAAACTTGAAATAAAAATACTTACACGTTAATTTAAATTCGTTCTAACTACTATTTCCCATTATCACACAGCTTCCCCACTTAGCAACAAGATTGCTTGCATACTGCTTAGTTTATTATGGTGTTCTTAATTGATTAAACTGTATCATAAATTCTCAATCATGGCTATCACGCTTTAAACAAAAACCTAATTATTTTGATCTGTGTTTGAGAAATTAGTTCGATCAAACATCATAACCAATAAATTACAGTAGTTTAGGGCTATTTAAAAATGTAGAAAATGATTTCTTCTCTTGTAGTAGGTTTATGCCACTTAGATGGTAGACAAGTACAAGGCCCACCTGAAGGAAAGTGGTTACCGTGGCCTATGGACTTATGCAACATTAGGGGAGGCAACTACCGACCCTGCAATAACAGAGAGTTTATGTGCCGTCATTGCAGAAGATAAAGCAGGACAAGCCTATGGTCTTCCCACTGACTGCACAAAAACTTTCCAGTGAATCTATACAGTACATAGTAACGACAAAAAAAATACAAAAATATGATTTGCAATAAAATCCAAAATTGGTTAGAATTGGATCGACATAGTAGTGTGTATACTTGACATTGCAAGCGTCCCACGTGTCTATGAGTCATAAATTATATATTTGTAAACATCATAGATATGTCTAATGTCATGAAAACCTACAATTAAAATTATATTTAACTAGCTTTTGCCCTCGGCTCCGCGCGGCGGATGTTAGTTATCGCTATAATATCGGTTATTGTTATAAACTGTAGCCTATCTGATAATCTGATGTATAAACTATGGTATTGGAAAGTTTCAATAAAATCCATTCAGGAGTTTTTACGTGAAAGAGTAACAAACATCTATTCATCCAAACTTACAAACTTTCGCGTTTATAATATAAGAAGGATTTTTCCTAGTGGCCGGTTAAATGCTAAATGATTTTTACTTACCGGTTGATGGAGACAGACCCCGTCTGGTACTTCAAAATTTGGCTGCAGAGTAACGCAGCACTGCACTTATAGCTATGTGATCCTAATAAACACAACAGGATCCTAATACAACCAATAAATATCTCACCTTAGCGCGTACCGCGGTCCGTCGTGGCGGCTCAGAGATTCTGTCTGTATTGTGAGTGTGTAACTGTTGTGTGTACTGTATTGTTTAGTGTTGACTTGCCCTGGCGCTGATCCACCGCGCGATGGTGTAGTCCCCAGCCGCTCTCGCTGGTCTTGCTTGAAGAACACATTCGCGGACACAAGACACGTGTCTACGCGAATTAACGTCTCACGACGTAATTGTACCAGTAACAGTTCGGTATACACTTCGCCCCGCGGAATACGTATATATTTCCCAAATTCGATGACCGATTACCATAAAAATCTTAAAATATTGTCTCAACAAAATGTCTTTCTCCCTGCTGGACCTTGGCCCTTTTAAACCAAACACCGGTTGAAAGCGGAAAAAAATATTCAACGGTAGAAAAATTACTGGTTGAAAGCGGAACAATCCAAGCGTCTTTAGCCTTTGCTTATTTTATTACTGGCCGACCCATCCTGGCTAGGCCGGGGCATAATTTTGAAACCCTGTATGTCCATAAGCACACAGTTTATTCATTTTCAAATAACGTATTTATGATCACTGCCTGCTCCCTTGGGTAGCTGCGTGACGTTATATAGCCTATAACTTCCCCGATAAATGAACTATTCAATACCAAAAAGGATTTTTCGATTCGAGATTAGTTCCTGAGATTAGCGCTTCAACCAAAACCAACAAAATCTGCAGCTTTATAATATCAGTATAAATTAAAGGTATGCTTTCGTGGTCTTGTGACTCTTTTCAGCGGTACCTAAGACAATCTGGAACGAGCGTTGTTCTAGACATGACCTGGCACTAAACGACTGCAACTGGTGCCGCTGTGGAAGCAACAGACAATTCACCTGCACGGCACGAATATGCTCACAAGTAGACATGTTCGGCCATTTCAATGGTAAGTGGTGTTACATTCTTGGAGTAAAATCTTGTATAGGTATCTCGGAGGCAAACCAGTAGGTTCCTCTATGGCTACGGCAACTGCAATGACCGCTAAATGCGTGCCTCACTAATTTTTTGCATAGAGTACAGTAATGAAACTGAAATATAAGTATATAATATATAATGTAACCAGAATTGAGAATAAGTTGAAAAAGATCAGGCCCCCGGTTCTGCTAATTTTATGACATAACAGAACCAATTATCATGCCGATGACATTGCATAAAATGTCATTAAATTTTAGACTTTATGGCTGAGTTTTAAAGTCCAAAATAAAAAGAGAAAAAGTTTATAACATTTTTTATTCATTCCACAAGATTGTCATTTAATTTTAGACTTTAACAGTATAACAGTTCTAAAGTTAAATGACATTGGTTACAATGTCTCTGGTCCGCAGTGGTTTTGCCATGTAAAAAATAATAGCACAATCAGGGCCCAGTTTAAGAGCAAAGGTTCAGTGTCAGTAGAGGCTCGTAGAGCTCGTGAAGAACCAACTTGTGCAAAGACAGAAACAAAGGGTATATTATGAAATTCCATATTTACGTAACTTTGAATCATATTGCGGGATATATGCGTCACCGAATGCCTGTAATATAGATACACAACTTCGGATGCCGGTTTTGCAATCGCGAATGTTTAAAACTCAACATATATTGAAGTTTTGACATTGTCGCCGCCTGAATAGCTTCGTACTTATTTATACATCACCGGTGTTAATGTTATTGTTGTTTGTTAGTTTTTTTCTTTTTCGATTTTCTTTTCATATAATTATTATGTGCATGTGTTCATCCGCAATAAAAATCAATTTCTTTCTTTCTTTCTATTTACAGACGCAATTCAGAACATGGATGTAGGAATGGAAGGTCATGGCTACTGGCGCACCACAGATACTGCTTGTGAAGCGGGCGTGCACTATCAAAAGGACGACCTTCTATGCGTGTGCAGCGAAGATGGCAAGTGGCCTAATCCTGTCTGCCGAGACGTTCTTCAAATTCTTCACTCCGTAATTCCGACAACATTCACAGAAGCTGACAATCAGACTTGCCAGCCCAGTAAACTGTACCAAATAGGCTGCAATGTCTGCTACTGTCCCTCAGCTGGCACAATTAACGAGGAAATGTGCACCAAGAAAAACTGCAGTGATGATATATCTCAAACTGTAACTAAAACGACTGAATCAAAGACACATGATCAGTTGAATGAAATCTACGCAGTGTGCGATCGTGGTCAAACTTACTATATTGGTTGCAAAACTTGCATCTGCCTCCCTAATAATAGACTCCTCTGCGATAACTGTACAGAGATAAAAAATATCACAAGTAAAGTCTTGCAAGGACAGGATAGCAACAAAAACCAGTGTACTGATAAAACACCCGGTAAATCTTTCAAAAAAGACTGCAATATCTGCTACTGTGATAAGAAAGATGTACTATACTGTACAGTACTAAAATGTTTAGAATCAACTACTAAAGCAACACAACCTTCGATTGAATTTGAGTCTGTCGATCCTCCAGTGGATGATAATGATTGCGTACCGGGAACAGAATATAAGAGAGACTGCAATATCTGTCAATGTTTTAAGTCCGAAGGCGTTAAATACTTTGGTTGCACGATGAAAAAATGTGGAAATGGTTATCCTGTTCTATCCGATACGGGTGGTTGCGTCGAAGGAACGACATATGAAAAGAACTGTTTGATTTGCCACTGCGTGAAGGAAAAAGGAGAGAGCAAGGAGATTTGTACTTTTAATGAAGAGTGCAAAAAAGAGAACGAAATTAGGCCAAGAACTGAAGAATCTTCTTTGGAAGATCTGCATGGATACTGCGAACCTCTACACGTCTATAATCAAGATTGTAATAAGTGCAAATGCTTGACTGATGGTAAGACGGTTGCTTGCACGTCGAAAATATGCAAATTGAAGCCTCCTAAGCCTATGATTGTGGAGTTTATTCCATTCATTCAGAAGCAAAACATTTGTCCAAAGGGACATAGGTATAAGGTAGACTGTAACTATTGTCAGTGCCTGTCTAATGGTAACGCTATTTGTACTACACAGAGTTGCAAACCTGTATTAAAGAGTAATTAAAATTTAATTGTTTTTCACATGTCGATCTATAATTTTAACTTCTGTACTCCTATATGTAGTACAGAATCTTTCTAAATATCTTCTCTGAATCTTTTCCTTACTAAGGACGCTTCGAAAAATGCCAAAGAAATGCCATAGATACATCGGTCCCACCGGTCATATGGCAACCGGGACCGACGGCTTAGTGTGCCCTCTGAGGCCCGGCTCTTACTTTGTAATAATTGTCACTTATCCTAAGACTGCCCTTGGTGCACCAACTTGAAAGTGAGATTGGCAAGCCTTCACGGCTAAAGTGTTTAATTGGGTAAAGGTATTACCCAATTTTAGAATAAAAATAGGGTAAAGTTGGATAAAATCAAGAAATAAAACACCAAATTATGTACAATAATTGTAATAGTATAGAATATTTTAAACAACATTTCGTCTTTTGTTTAAACAATAAAATAACAAAAACAATAACATCTAAAAATAAAAACACTCTACAAACGTGTTATTCGACATTAAACTTTGTGCTTTTCAAATTTCAAAACGAAATATTTAAATAATTGGCATAATTGCACTGCCATGCACTCTTTAGACTCTTCTCTCTAATTAGACCCTAGCACCCCGTATTAGACAGGGTAGTACTTACAGGAGGACATTGCAGTTAATTTTGTCGACAAGATGGTTTGACGACGCTTTTCATTTGGCGTTTGGGAAAGAAGAGTGAGAAGAAAGATCGGCTACAATCGTATTTCTTCAGTTTTGTAGAGCGATCTCTCTATCGCTCGCATGTCTACAGTTGGATATCATTCTAGAGTAGTTAAAACCGAGTTTATAGTTCTTAATATTTCACTAACACAAACGGTCGGTGGTCAACCCGAAGTGCAATAGTGAAAGCACTACAAACCCGAAGGAAGCCGATCTGAAAAGGCCTCCCAGTCCTATCACACTTTTTCTTCTTCTTCAGCCTAGCGTTAATCCCAGTCGCATCCGAAGCTTGAAGTCTGGGGTCGTTTTCACCAGTCCAACGACATTTGCCGTGAAGCGACTGCTATCTGACCTACACAACTCAAAGGCGATATCTAAGCATTGCAGTTAAACCAGTTGTTGGACTTTTGAGGTCTCCAACTACCCGTAGCGAGCTTTGAGCTCTCCCAGGCCCGGCCAGACCAATGCAAATACCCATATTAATGCATACAAATATTTGCGCTGAGTGGGGATCGAACCCGCGCCTACTGCGCGGAGGCCCCGTTCACTACCGCTACGCCACAGAGACGGTCCGTCCTATCACACTTCTAACAGTTTTTTCTGTTCTGTGTCCCAGTCTCATTCCCGACGAGCCACATGAAAGTAGGAATACTGTATGGTATACAATTTTAATCCATTAGTTCGCAGTTCTCTGCTGGACATAGGCATCTCCCAATGTTGGCCCACTGTTTCCACACTGGCCAGACGGTTCGGTACTTTTCTTTTATATACAGGGTGGAAGATTTTAACCTTACCTGAAGGGGAAGTACTTTAAATATTGGAGATAACGAGTTTTACTTAAAGGAAACATTTGTTTATTTTTAGAAACGAACATAACTGCCTTTAAATATTTTTGAAAACTTGCTTGCCATACCCGGTCACGTCAATTTGACTTCACTTCGCCTCATAGTAAGCTGAAGGCAAATTCTCAGGAAAGAGGGTCACCATTATATAAACGTACCTACCATGTTAAGAATGGTGGCACTCAGCTTGAGGGTCTCGTCAAAAGCGTATTGTCGTTGCAGCATCGCAGTACAGGGTTTTATTACGAATTTGCCATTAATACATGTTGTTACAAAAGTATATAAGACAACCGCGGTAGCCTAGTGGTAATGGACTGCTGAGACGAGGTCTCGGGTTCGATCCCAGGTTTTCCATGGCACACACCAATGACTTTTCGAAGTTATGTGTGTATTTATCGCAGGTTTAAAAGTGCCCAGTTAATGGCAATAGGCTCGCTACCTATTACATTGGGACCTAAACATAAACCGGCGAAATGTGGGGTGCTAGCACCTCTGCCTACCCCTTCGGGGATAAAGGCGTGAGTTTATGTTATGTTATGTTACTAAAGTAACGAGGTTTCCTTCTCTCGCAGTGAGATCGTCTGCGTATTTTTCCGTTAATCGCCTCTTACGACACCCTTCGGATGAGATGGGGTGGTGTTACTTGTATTCTTTCTCCGTCATCACGCGGATAATATAGTATACTTACAGAAATTCATAATACATTTAAATGACAATGTATTTTTTAACATTTTTATACATCAAGTAGGTAATGATGTTTCGCTGAGAGACAACTAATGATTTATTTTATGAACTATTTTTATTAAGATGAACAACTACTGCTCGTTTAGAGGCAAGATTAGACAAGGCAGATTTTTTATTTAGCTAAAATTCAACTATTACTCTTATGAGAACTGGGGGCTACCATGAAACATACAACCGAAAATTCGTACCCTCACGAACCAAAAACGAAAGACGTTATATTTAGATGCAAGTTACTTTAGATTTCTTTCAGTAAGGCCGAACCACAGAGCAAATATGATGGCTGAACAAAATGCCACATGCCGGATCAATTTACTGCATTTCATTGCATAGGTCCACAAATTCGGGATGATGATTCTGGCTTAGCCGGGTACAAGGGATATGTTTAGGAAATTATACACCCGGGCGTCCGAAGACCAAAGGCCAAAGTTTTAGTTAGTTAGAGTCCGAACCCCGACCTAACCGAAACTGGGATTCCCGCGAGCAAAAAAGGTCCTCAACTTCAGCTGAACGTTTCATGGTAGGCTTATTTTCATTTAATGTGATCGTGTCTTAATTTACAAGAGATAAGTTAGATAAGTATTAGCACCAGCGAATAGCGTTCATTTAGTTATTTAGACACACCAGCTACCATCCTTTAACTATAACGCAATTATCTACCAACAGCAAGTTTAGAATAAATCGTATTGTCTGCCAAGCGAGGACTTGAATGATATTTTTCCTTATTTCATACCGAAAATTATAAAGATACAACATTTCTTGCAACATTTTTTTTGTGATTAAAATGGCCCCGTAAGACCTTATGGTTTTTTAATACCACTTAGGTGGCAGACAAGTACACGACCCGCCTAATGGAAAGTGGTTACCGTGGCCTATGGACGTGTGCAACACCATGGGCGTCACACTCGCGCTGCCGACCCTGTTAGAGCAAAGAGTTTCTGTGCCGTCAGTTTGGAAGATATAGCAGGACAAGCCTTAGGTCTTCCCACTGATAGCACAAAAATTCTTCAGTGAGCTTCACCATTTAAATCGCCAAAAACGATGTTTCATAATAATAAGATGTGAATTTCGTACAAAACACTCAAGATTTACACAAAGTGCGGGCACCTGTATAAGTACCGACACGTATGAAGCAGCGGATGGCTTAAAGTGATATTTAACAAACAGTTTTCATAACAGCATTGTAGTTAAAAGATGACGTGACTCAGGCGATGTAATTGTTATACTTGCCTTAAATACTGCATCGGTGATAGTGAATATTTGAAGCAAGTATAAATGTACACTCCATTCAGGTAGGTAGGTACTTAACTAAAAGAAAACAATCTTGTAGCGACTTTTATAAAAACACAGAACATAATAACATAATCTAGGCTAATTAACTCACTAACTAGTGTTTCAATTTCGGTTTTAAGTCTTTAAAATGTGTTTCTAAACAGAAAAATATTAATAATCTGAGTTTTTAAATAAAATCTATTATAAAGAGACAAGATTATTTTCGTTAAGTTAAGTATCCAACTAAATGGAGTAGAGAGACTCGTTCTGCTTAATATAAGTTCAGTTAAAAGTATAAATTAATATCTATTTTTGTGCTAGCGGTGTTTCATTTAATTGGATATTATTAAAGTGCAAGTTTGAGTCAAACATTATTTGTGCAGGGAATTCTCTTAAAAATAATTTTAAATATCGATCATAAATTGACAGTTTATAATCGTTAAGTAATTGAGTTATAGTAACATCAACGATTCTGTGAAATCGTGTAAATAGGAACTATGGTACCCCTAGCACGAACAACTATCATAATCGTATCGTAAACGTATTGAGAGAACGGAGCAATGCGATTGGCCGGCTGCCTACTTTGAATCCGTGTAAATGTGAAGCCGGCCAATCACAATGCTCCGTTCTCTCAATACGTTTACGATACGATTACGATAGTAGTTCGTGCTAGAGGTACAGCCCCTCTAGACAAGTGGCAATTCGCTAGCAGCCCCTCTAGACAAGTTGCAATTTGCTAACCGGCGTTTGATGGAATAGAATGACGAATGTATGGTATTTGACGTATTTGACATGCGTTAACGACTGTCATTTACGTCAAATCCCATACATTCGTCATTCTATTCCACCAAACGCCGGCTAGCGAATTGCCACTTGTCTAGAGGGGCTGTACTCCTAGCACGAAAAACTATCGTAATCATATGGTAAACGTATTGAGAGAATGGAGCATTGCGATTGGCCGGCTTCACACACAGATAGGTTCAAAATAGACAACCGGCCAATCACAATGCTCCGTTCTATCAATACGTTTACCATACGATTACGATAGTTTTTCGTGCTAGGGGTACGGTTGTCACTGTCAAATGTTGTCATATGCATACTGCTTTATTATATATCCAAAACAATTAAGCACGATTTGACAATATTGAAGGGAAAGTAGCGGTCTCCTCACGGAATTGTTGATTTTACTATAAATGAGACAACTGAATTATATAATACTTGACTTACAGAATACATAAAAAAATCATGTAGTTAATTAGATTAAAAATTAAATATTACATTATTTTTCCATATAAATATGGCGGAAAAGGTAGATATTTGTGCAATATATTTGCAAATTTTTGCAAACTAGCGTAAGAGGAGAGAAATAGTTTAATTTGATATTATAAACATTACTACAATTGATTCTACCTATCAGTGCCATTTTCTCAGTACCTACTCATTATGTTACCCATTTATTCAAACATACACGCATCGATTTATCGGTACATTTTAAACGGTACACGATTTCTCGTAGCGTGTGTCACCATTCCTCGTTTATAGTCGTTTTACACCTTAAGACATATATCTTGGGCTTAAAATATGCTCTATACGCGCAGTACACGTTTTCCTGGGTGTCTTTTGAGGAATGCACACGATGCTTCGGCGGTGGACGAGCTCAAATTCAACAAGCGTAGATTATTACAAAAATCCACGCGCGCCATGGTATCGTTTGTCGCACTACTTAGGCGCGGTTTATCTAGAAGAGACGTTGCGGGGACGTATTCCGGTGGCAGACAATTTAATTAACACAATAAAAACCTTATAATAGTGTACAATAACCCGCGCACCCGCGCCTCCAGGCGATGTCCCGCCACCAAATGGTGACGCAATTCTCGTCTAAGACAAAAACGACGTTATTGCACACTACATAAGGTTTATATTGTTACTTAAATTATTCGCCACCGGAATACGTCCTCGCCACGTCTCTTCTGTATAAACCGCGACTGAGGTCAAGATATGTGTCCCGAGGTCTACTGTTATATCATGGCGTAAAACACCAACATTACTAAAATTAAAAGAATTAGTGCCTAGTTTGATAATGTCGTAAATTTGCCATATAATTATATCAAATGTACAACATTATCAGAATAAATAATTACATGTATCGTAAGAATGCTTTGGTACTAAATGAATAGAACACGCAATAATGTGTTTAGACAAGTTTATTTGTCTAGTTGATTAAGATTGGAACCAAAAAATAAAGTTTGCTAAATTCATTAAGAGTGGAACTAATAAATTTTGTTTGTCAAGTTTAATACTGGGACCAATAAATCAAGTTTGTCAAGTTGATTAAGATTGGAACCAAAAAATTAATTTTGTCAAATTCATTAGGATTTTACTGGAAAGATTATTAGATAAATTGGTTCCAAAACAGTAAATTAAGTTTATCAAGTTGATTAAAATTATAACCGTCGGCTATGGATGTGTTTAAAACATAGTTATGGAATGGTCTCGTTACATTGAAGACGACGAGCTCTCGGTTATTATCCTAAAGACCGATTCTCGTAATAAAAAGATGTTCTAAATTCAGTCCAGATTTAATTTCAACCACCCAAATGTCAAAAACGGTCACAATGTCAAGATTTTTTTCTAAATTGTGTACATGGAATACTGTTTTTGACATTTAGCTGATTGAGATTACATTGAGAATGTATTTAGAACAAATATTTATAGAGAAATTTGGTTTCCTGGTCATAAAATCAACATTTAGCTAAACACACTACCGCCGTAAACATTCAGAATGTTCTAAAATTTAAGAGAAGCTATCGTTGACCTGCCTGCAGCACCGGATGAAGGTGGCTCTTCGAGGTAGCTCACGGATTCTCGAGGCTCCCACGTACGTACAGGCAGAACGCAAGCCGCCAAGAATATCTTTGACGGTGTCTCCCACGTCACCGCGGTATTCTACTTCTACTGTTTTACCTGTAAAAAATAATTGTGTATTTAAATAAATACCCTGTCAAACGAAACAGGAGAGCGTTTATGAAATCAATTTTAACAGTAAAAGAAGCGAAACATGTATATCAGGATCGTTGCAAGTGGAAAAATGTGGTTCCTGCCTACCCTATTGGGAAAAAAGGCATGACTGTATGTATGTTTAATATATTGACAAAGCACTTGTACTTCTCCACGATATTTTTGATGAACCTCAATGTTTTCATCGGCATTCTCAAAGTTTATGTTTGTTGGAAAAGTGAAAACGTACAAGTATATTATTGACCAAGCGAGCGAAGCGAACGAGAGCCTCCGCTTTGGTCAATAGCCGATTTTGCTTTTGTCCGTTTCTTTGTCGGTTTGTCAGTTCCGGTCTAGAGGGCACATTTCTTAACCGATTTTCACCAAACTTGGCACACATGTTTTGTGATTTAAAACACAACTTGCTGTCGCCAACACCATTTGCTGTTTTCACGTATGTCCGATAAAATCGGCCCGATACGGCCATTTAATTGAAAGCACAGACTAGTTAGAGTTGAGACTAGCTAGGGATGAAAAAAAGAAAAAACGTGCAACCTATTTTCGATGCCTTATTGACGTCATGTCGGATAGTATCGAGTTTCTTTTTCTTATATTCGTGATCAGTGTCATCTATTATTGCGAAAAGACACGTAACTAAGACAGACACATATGTCACACGTTTGACTTCCTCCGATATCGGATTTCGGATATCGGATACCGGAAAATGTGAAAACGCTCTAAAGTTGAACTCCGTTTAATAAAAAAAAAACAGATAAGGTACACACGGCCGCGTTCACAACCGCTACGCTACGGAGACTGTTGTACATACATACATACACACATTCATCATTCTAAGAGTAATTTATTTGATCGTATCACAGAATTTTCTAAATCACACAAACTATAACGACTAAAGCCCAGGGCTAGTGGGTCTCTGTCTCTCTAGACAAGTGGATGTGTGTGTCATTGACATAATCATTACGTTTATGACAGGGCTGTTCTTTCAGTAAGTTTCTAACTCATCAGCTATTCATTCTCATAAAACTTTAAAAATACTATCTGTCTAGTAATACCCAACTTACCTTCCGAAGACCTATACTCAGCCACACCCCCGGAATGCTTCAACATCGCGGTAGAAGACGACATGCCGTAGAACAGCTTCACCTTCCGTCCATCAGGTTGGGTGACCACCTCACCACCACACTGGTCGTGGCCAGCGAACATGCCGCCTGCCATCACGAAATCTGCGCCGGCACCAAAGGCCTTTGCTACGTCACCGGGGCATGTGCATCCACCGTCCTGGAATGTTAAGATAGTATTTGGATATTGATAAAGTTATTGGGCGCACAAAAATGGCGCACATTCAGAGAGGCCCATGTCCAGTAGTGAACTAAAGTAGGCTAATTGATTGATTCCAAATTACAGTGAGATCTGTACAGAGCCGTTTAAGCCCACCACCACTAATTACTTCTATGTATACTACTAGACTACAGTGGCGAGGGGTCCCTTGACCAGATTGTTGCCGGCTTCCCAATTAGTCAAACTAGATGGACATTGGCTTTTCTTCACCGCATCCCTTTTAAAAATGTTCACCCTTCTCCCCTGTAAAACTAAAGTGATTGCACTGAACTAAATATTTAGTATCTGGTTACGACCAAGGACGAAAAAGTCTTCGGTCGAAATTGGTTAAGAAATTTAGTAACGATGACGTCGTATAGGATCGCAAAAGACCACTAATTACGGAAATAATATATCCTCAAGTTTAGAGTGTTGGAGCCCATACCAAGACCTTCGGCGCCTGTCAACCCTTACTGCAAGCCAGTGTACCTACTCATTAATGGACGAAGCTCTAGCACATCAGACTTTCTCCACAGGGTTAAGAAGACAGACGCCAGGCTCTCCCATTAACTTATAAACCACACCAAGATGCTGAAAACGTATAATCAGATCTCGGAGCTATTGCGAAGCGCATCGTCGAGCGCCTCTCCAGAGTGGGGCCGGACCTGGCGAATGCCCATTTTCTCAATATGGCTACCCTCAAAAGCGCTCCATCATGCCATCATGCGCGTGAGGGCTCTGGTGCAGGATGCGTGTGGTCGCCTATACGACGAATTGAAAACTTCGGATTGCAACCGGGAGCAACGTTGGTAATGAATCTACTCACCGAAATAATATGTCCCTTGAGTCCATGAGCTGCGTCCGCGCATTCGATGACAGCGGACAGTTGCGGGTAGCCCACACCAGTCTTGATCCTTGTTGTACATACTGACCCTGGGCCTATTCCCACCTAGAAAACACATGACCTATTGTTACTGAGCATTTCAAGTGTAAAAATACCATCGGGTAAGGCCCGTATTTTAGAAAGTTACTTAGTTCTGAATCTCGATTTATCTGAGGATAGATTGTAGATAAAGACAACCTGTCAAATCTCCCAATCTGTCTTTAGAATTTGTCCTCAACCTCGTGTTGTATTCCTGGCGGTGAGTTGGGTAGCAAAAGCTCACTGGAGAGCTTTTTTGTTGTCGGTGGGAAGACCAAAGGCTATTCCTGCTTTATCTTCTACACTAACGGCACAGAATTTCTGCGTTTACAGGGTCGGCAGCACGAGTGTGACTCCCCTGGTATTGCACACGTCCATAGGTCACGGTAACCACTTTCCACCAGACTGCTGTTGTATTTAAAAAAAGTAAGTATTCTCTGACTTTCTCAAAGGCATTAAGGACAAGGAAAATGTACTAGTCTTCTTTATACAGTATACAATGAAGTCATTTACGTGGTCTATTTGCTTAGATCTTATAAAATACTCAACGGATTTTATAGCAGTTCTGAGCAAGACATAAAAATGGGATCAATATACTACGTGAGTGGGGCCGTGGGCACCGCCTAGTTGATAATATATAAAAGGCACATGTCTTTTTTACAAATGAAAGAAAGCTAGGAAAATTTTGTAAGATTCAGGCGTAACAAAGTGAAGCCAAACACAGAACATCGTTGCAATTTTTCGATTGTAAGATCGTCTGCTGCGTTACGCGTATCAGGCATGCAGGCACCGACATTTTCTGCAAATCGTATGTATTCTTGCAAGAAATTCGACTATATTTTTTGCACGAAACAGGTACATACATGAGGTAGCGTATGGTCTAAGTTTTTAGACAAAAAAGATGTCGTGTGAAGAAGTTTTAAAGCTATATCGTCTGAAATAATTAGTACAATACTTACAATTGTAACATTTGACATACCTTAATAATATCAGCACCAGACAGAATGAGTTCCTCTACCATCTCTCCAGTAACGACGTTGCCGGCCTGCAAAAGTAAAACGTTTGTATTTAGTTAATGTAAGAGCTACCCGAATGAATTAAAACCGTAAACTTACTACCACTAATACAGAATGTTCGTATGAACGCGTGGTGCCCCCTCCCGAAGAGGGCCAGACCGAGAGTAATGGCCCTGGGTCAGCCGGGGTGCGAGGGATATGTAACCTCACCTTCGGCCTAGCACAACGACCCACAGATGGCGTGCGGCTTAGTCGTTTCGAGTCCGACATAACCTCCCTCTCCGGCTCAGGAGGGGTATCCGTGGGGATTTTCCGCACGTAAAAAAAACGAGGCGTCTTATTGTATTAAAAATGGTCACACCCACTGACTTGGCTAGTATTGATTACCTTGTAATGAGCCTTGTAACCTGCTCGATTTCGACTTAGACTCGAGTCAAACTCTCTGTTCATTTACAGTATGATATACATCGGGACATATTCACTACCTAAAATGTGTTCAAAATGTGCTCAATATGTATACACGCAGCACGCGTTTCTTGTGTGTGTTATGAGGACAGCATGGGGTGCTCCGGCGGTATTTCACCAAGCATAAATTATTACAAAACAATCCACGCCTCCCTACTTAGGTCCATGATATGTCTTGAGGTATAGCAAAGTATGAGGACTACTTACAATGATAGTGTGTGTTGGAAAGGCAGCCCGCACTCTCCTGACGTACTCCACGAAATGCTGCGAGTACCCGTTGGCAACGTCCAGACAGATGAACTTCAGATCCTTCACAGTAGTTAGGATCTCTTGGAGGCGACCGAAGTCAGCTTCTGCGGTGCCTGAGCTCGCCGCTGAAATGGAGAAGAGGGTTATCGTGTGTTTGAACGCAACTGGTCACTTATTTAGAAAGAATTCTTGTGCGTTATAATAACATGGGAAGTGGTAACTATCTACTAAATCTTTTGAGGTATAGTTAAAAATGGATGTGGCTAAGCAGAAAACTAGAGAGCGACTCGACCAATTCGACCATTTTTTTCTCATGTATCTTAAGTTCCACAGCAGGTTTAAAAATAGAAGTACCCATGGGTAACGGGAATGGGAACAGAATTCATTCTATTTTATACCAGCAGGCATCAGGTACCCCTTTAGACAATTAGCAATTCGAGGGCCGGCGTTTAATAGAATAGAATGACAAATGTATAGGATTTGACATATGACATGCGTTAACGACTGGTTCAGAATAGAATAGGACTTGGGACTTGGGGTGTATGAGGTGACACCAAGATATTTAAGACCCACAGAAATATATTAGGATAGAACAGCCATGTGAGCGGGAAATGCGTGGCAAATTTTTTGTCAATTCCTGTCAGACAGGAACTTTCGAACGCTTACTCGGCACTGCTAAGACTAGATTGTAATAATATCGTTAAAAATACCGTGAATACGCCATATTGTGTATAGAAAACTGTAGAATATAAATGGAGAGCTAAATTTGTAAAATAAAGAAATTTCTTATCTCACGTGAGTATTTATTAACAGTGAAAAAGTCGCCACGCGCGACATGCAGGCGTGCACCACGGATAGCCGTTCTATTCTAATATATTTCTGTGTTAGGACCCATGCCAGACCGGTTCACCTGCTGATCGATGAACAAGGCTCTAACGCTGGCTTTCCTTTCGGGATTGAGGTGTCAGACGGCTGTCGCTTTCGTAAAAGTTGCATAAGCTAAACTCAAAAGAGAAGAAGGAATAAGTGAAATCCGGGGTCTGAAGTAAAAGCTTTGGGTGCAACTTTTTTTTCTTTTCAACCGACGAAAAAACAAAACATGGAAGAGCTTCTTAAGTCGACGCGTATATTTTTTTAATGTATGACCACGCATAACTTTTTACAGAGTTGTCCGATTCATAATTCTTTTTTTAATGGAAAGAGTTATACCCCAACGTTGGTCCCATAATATTTCGGCGGTAAATTTTTTTGTTAAAAAGGTTTATTTTAAATAATATTACTAGCAACCGAAATTACCAATTTCCCTCTAACCCATCTAACTAAGCCTATTTGCTTGTGCTAGGAGTGGGTTCACGTCGGTAGTGTAATGGCCAGGATTCGATTTTGGGACCTTGACCACTAAGCTACCGACGCTTGTACTTGATACAACGCTCAGATGATGATGATGAATATAAAGAAATACTACTAACCCATTTGTTCTAAGCACTCAGGGTGCTCCGTCGCAAACTTTTGCCACTCCTCAATTGTGTAGTACTTGTGAATACATGTGAAGAGACCGTGCTGAAACATACATAATACCAATTTACAGTGATTTAGGGCGCGAACGACAGTTTTATCATCTATTTAGTGGTCCGGGTCCTGGCTTCTACATCGCCTCTTTCCCAGAGGGGTAGGCACAGACCACAACATTCCGATCCTGGCTTCTCCCGGGTATAAATTCGTAAAAGAATCCTATACCAACTTTCCATGTAACGCAAGTACTTCATCGCTTATTTTATTGTCTTAATAATGAAATTTACATAAATCCTTTCTTATTTTTATACTACTTAGGTGGCAGACAAGCACACGGCCCACCTGATGGAAAGTGACCTATTTTTTTATTTTTTTTACTACAGTTTTTTTTTATTTATTTATTTATTTAGTCATAAAGAATTACACATGTTAACAAAGTGCGACTGAGAATGTTACAGTAGGCTTACAAGTTGTACTACGTGAGCGACATTACATAGGTACTTCACGTGACATATTCACGCGTCACATCACAACGTACCACACAATAAAATAAAATAAAAAATGATAAATGGAACAAAACCTATGGTCGTGTGCAACACCAGGGGAGTCACATTAGTTCTGCCGACCTTGCCTTTTTTAGTTAATGCTTCATATAATTTAGTTTATAAAATGATTTCACTACATCCATACTAATAGTATAAATGGGCAAGTGTATGTGTGAGTCTGTTTATTCCTTCTTTCACGCGTAAACCACTGAACCGATTTTGACGAAATTTGGTATAGACCTTGAGAAAGGACATAGGCTATGTTTGGTTGCGATAACCGACATCCACGCAGGCGAAACCGCGTGCAAAAGCTAGTTCAAATATAAAAGGCACTACCAGCCAAATTTTCAAGTTTTTAGGTAATGCAGTGCGGATTCTGCGTTGATGAATCAGTCTGTCTGGAAGTAATTTTATATGTAGGTATAGAGTTTACGGCCTCTACCATAGCCAGTATCCTAAACAGCTTTTCCAATTAATCCCCCACTTTCCCTTTCCTGTCCAGTGTCCCAATTCAGTGGGTTTATGAGCTTTTTCAGTGGTTTACCTGTAATTATTTGGAAGTAAAGTAAATTGACTATACATTTTCACTATTGTTAGTGAGTATTGAATGGTCTTGGGCACTTAGGTATATTTCAGTGTTTCCGTACTATACCCAGGAAACTCTATCCACGTGCTAAAATAATAATAATTATTCCATCTTCTACCCACTGCAAAAGTTCATGACGAAGTCTAACCTGACTTATTATAGTTATGTATTTGTTTATGATGTATTTAAAGTGTTCTTCAGTAAACACTATCAGTAAATGAAGTAATTCTTTGTGCAATTGGTTCAATAGAACCGGCAATATGACCGAGTCGCGATAATCTACATCCATGCGGACATAGCCGCGGGCATCAGCTAGTATCTATTATGGACACGTGTTTATACATTATAATGTTAATTATTAGTGAGTCAACGCATTGTTCGTGTTCCTTGATGCAATTATCACAGCATGCACTTCCATTACAACATTAAATGATCGTGACAACTGATACTGATTACATTCGCGTTCTTGTATGGACTCGCTTATGTACTACGTTTGTATATAAACTGCACAAGAGGTCAGTAATAGTAAAAATAAAATAGTAATACGCATTTAGCAAAATCAAAGGTTAAAAAACATTCAATAAACAATTTTCATAATTTATATTTTCACTAGCTTTAGCCCTTTCTCAAGGTCTAATCTACCCCTCTACCAAATTTCATCAAAATCGATTCAGAGGTTTAGGTGTGAAAGACACACAAACACACACGTTCCCATTTATAATATTACATAGTATGGATCAATGGTGTATGGTCATTTATTTATTTCGTTAATACTATTAACACTTCCTTTATTTGTTGTAAGATGAGGACACCGCAGTACTCAATCCGTGGGGCCTTAATCAGTCCTTGCGTGAGGAATATATCAGAGTCAATCACACCTTCGGCAACTAATGACCCAAGACAGAGCGGCGTGGAGATTTAGCTGGTTTTTAAACAGTCCGACATAACCACCCCCACTCAGGAAAGTGTCCTATTAACGCTAGCTAGCTGGATGAGTGCGTGTGAGTGAGACTGAGTTGATTTATTAAGGTGGGCCTGGGTGACCGCCTCGTCAACACAACGTAATCGATCTTTACTACCGAGTAGCAAGTCTCAAAACGATCTGAGTATTAAGGTTAAGAATAAGTTACTGAAAATCAAGTCGAACTGTTTTTGATTTCAAGAATCAAAGAATCAATTTCGTTTATTCAGTTTAGGCACATAAAGAGCACATAACGTCAAAATTTTACAGTCATGTCAAGTAATTACTAATATAATATTAAATTAAGTAAATAAATCATTTGAAAATGATTCTTTCGTTGGTTCGGTAAGTTGGTTCTACTGAGAAGAGACCAGCAAGAAACTCAGCGAACAATATTATCGTTTCTTTTTTAAAACAATTTGTTTTTTTTTTTTAATAGATTCATATTGTGCGTACTATTGTCTGAACTAAATGTGGGTGTGTACCTATCAAATTTCAGAACTATCGGGTAACAGGAAAAGAGGAATACAAAGGCATTAAGATAGGAGGTATGAGGTAGAACACGACGATATTCCCGTCCAATTACTAGGTACGTACTCTCCTCCAGCTTGATAGCCTGCTTAACAACGGTTAAGACACAACTTTTTCGTACAACGCAGGCTCTTGTTAGACTGGCAGCAACATTTGTTTATTATAATTTTTCTCTGGAAACAAATTGTTCGCATAATTGTAGAATATACTGCTTCCGGGCTATTTGGCCGTGGTCGATGTGAAACTTGTGTTCCAGACGTTTCGTCGATCACTGCGGTCGATCGAGTACGTCCGCGCCACAGCGCTCGACCAATCAGAATCAAGTGAGTCGATTCCCCGCTCCGACCGTGCCTATAAATACAGCCGTGATTCAAGGCTCGGCATTAGTCGCAAGTCAGCCGCCGGCGAGGCAAGGTCTCCGAAGTTGTCGTCGCCCGGCCCTGCGCCACTGAAGATGTCGACCGCAGTGATCGACGAAACGTCTGGAACGAAAGTTTCACATCGACCACGGCCAAACAGCCCGGAAGCAGTATATTCTACATGCAACGCCGGCCGTGAAAGCCTGAAGACTTATGTTCACATAATTGCTGTTATTATAGACCGACCATGCCCACTGTAATCGCAGCGTGGCAGAGGATGAGGTTAAGAAAGACCAAGGACACGACGGTATTTCCGTCCAATTGAGCAGTCCGACTGGAGAAGTACCTCCGCCCTACAGAATACCGCGGCCATAATAACCTCGTGTTGTGTTCCCGGCGGTGAGTAGGGTAGCCAGAGCTCACTGGAGAGCTTTTGTGCTGTCCGTTGGAAGCCCATAGGCTATTCCTGCTATGTCTGACTGAAAGCACAGAAACTCTCTGTGTTTATAGGTTTGGCAGCACGAGTGTGACTCCCCTGGTGTTGCACACGTCAATACAACACCACGGTAGCCACTTTCATCAGGTGGACCGTGTGCTTGTCTGCCACCTCAATGGTATAAAATATACTTTGTAGGTCAATATCGAACTGATACAGACTGGACCATAGGAAATGTTTAACGCTCTCAGTCATTTTACTATACTTAACTTTTCACCAATGACTTCTTGATGCTTTTCGAAGTTATGTGTGTATTTATCGCAGGTTTATAAGTGCCCGGTTAATGGCAATAGGCTCGCCACCTATTACATTGGGACCTAAACATAAACTGACGAAATGTGGGTGCTAGCACCTCTGCCTACCCCTTCGGGGATATAGGCGTGAGTTTATGTTATGAAACTTAAATATAGGTAGCCCGAATCCAGAGTTCAAACTGTACTAAACAAAAATGTAAACATACCTTAGACAATTCCTTGGCCATTTCGAATGTTCCTACGGTGTCCATGTTGCTGGCCATCACCGGTATACCCTTGTAGGTCTGTCCGGAGTTGCGGAATGTGATCTCGCGGTACAAATCAACCTGCAACAAGGAAATTAAGGTTTAAAAACAAATAATACGTGGGTGATTACCTTGCACTCGAGTTTTATAAATATTCTACAACAGCGTTGCATATTTGCCGGGTCGCGACCCGGTACCGGGCCATCAAAATAAAATACAAGGTCGCAACACTCCCGCCCTTTTAAAAAAAAATACCTACTATCGATCGCATTTCTACTATTAATAAATGTGTATTATTAATAGAACCAGCTTGGGTTACAAAAATACCGGGCCATGACAGAACAATGTTTGGGAAACACTGCTCTACAACATTCTACACAACTCTATCTAGATCCATGGTAAGCATAGCTTAACTAGCTTGTGTTATGGAATCTAGAAAGGGGATAAACATACTTAGATCCATTTTTTTATTGTAAATAAATAAATATAAATAAATATTCCACAACATTTCACACAACGCTATTTAGATCCATGGTAAGCATAGCTTCACTAGCTTGTATTATGGAATCTAGAATGCGGATACACATACTTAGATACTTTTTTTTTTGTAAATATATACACATTATACATAGAAACACCCAGACCAATGCAAATATACATATTCATGCGTACAAATATTTGCACTGAGCGGGGATCGAACCCGCGCCTCCTGCGTAGCGGCCGCGTTCACTACCGTCACGCCACGGAGGCTGTCCGTGGCGGAAAATAAATATATATTATACATAGAATTATACTTGGAATATAGGTACATAGGTGTTATTGCTTTGCACTATCTGTATCATGAACATCTTCATGATAGTCCAGGGTCAAACCTGAAGCTCTCATCTCTGATGCCCGGGTCCACCTCCCGACCTTTACGCCTCCACTTTGCAGGAGCTAGGGCATACCTTATTTATAAGCAAACCTTTGTTTTAAATAAATTTTCGATATGTATAATAAAAATAAATAATAAATAAATTATAATAAATATTTCACAACATTCTACACAACGCTATCAGACCCCTGGTAAGCATAGTTTAAGTAGCTTGTGTTATGGAATCTAGAATGCGGATAAACATAATTAAATACTTTTTTTTTGTAAATACTTACATAATGTACATAGAAACACACAGACCTATGTAAATATACATATTCATGCATACAAATATTTGCACTGAGCGGGGATCGAACCAGGAGGCCCTTCTGTGTATCGGCCGTGTTCAATACCGCCACGCCACAGAGGCTGTCAAATGTATACCTACCTACTAATGTATAAATAATATCTACCTATGCCTATTTAGAAAATAATTCTTTTAACAGATAATCAATATTCTTTTTCATAGATAGCCTTCTACCCATGAAAATACATACAATCATACATACGAAGCTAATAAAAGGAGTAGAGCGAACTTCGGAGCCCAAGATTCATAACGCAGCATTGCCGTCAACTGGAACAGTGCTAAGATACAGGCAGAGAAACATGCGAGCTAAGTTTTACCCCAATTTCGATACAAAATAATTTTATCCTATTTTACTGTGGCTAACTAAAAAGGGGCTTGGCAGAAGTTATACGTAAAGATATAATGATGTAACAGTCTGTAACAAATGGTATTCCTTCCTTATGACACAGTCGGTATATAGGCACCGTGCCAAACAGTACGAACAACATACTCCGACGGAAATTCAATATTCTGCATCAAGGGCGGAGTAAATAGGAAAGTAAAATAAATATAAGTGACAGTGAAATGTGGGTTTTTGTAGCTGATCCGGCGAACTTCGTACCGCCAATATTTTTACACCCGCGTGGCGTCAGATCCCGTTCCCGCTGTACCATCTACTATATTAAACATGTTTTATACATATAAACCTTCCTCTTGAATCACTCTATCTATTAAAAAAAACTGCATCAAAATCCGTTGCATAGTTTTAAAGATTAAGCATACAAAGGTATATAGGGACGGAGAAAGCGACTTTGTTTTATACTATGTAGTGATGATGTCAATATGATTTCACTTCACCTGATGGTAAGCAAATCTTAGGAAAATCACCATTATCTGTAATAGTGAGGGTCACCATTATAACATTGCTGGTGTCTGCACATCAGCAATTTTGCATTAGTAGCGCTCAGCTTGACGCATCCATTTTCACGCTTCGCTTAAAGGAACCAGCCCCTCTAGACAAGTGGCTATTGGCTAGCTGGCGTTTGGTGGAATAGAATGACGAATATATGGAATTTGACGTATATGACAGTCGTTAACGCATGTCAAATATGTCAAATCCCATACATTCGTCATTCTATTCCATCAAACGCCGGTTAGCGAATTTCCACTTGTCTAGAGGGGCTGTAGGTAGAAGGAAATACGTATGATGGTAAAGAATTTCAAGAGTTATGGTGCGACAAAGAAAACAGTGATCGAACCGCTTGGTTATCGATGGAATTGCTTGATGAATGTTTTTATGACTGTACTGTAATATATTGATTGATCTTGATGAATAAAGTGCTCAAAATGATCTTAATTACTGGATTTTCCCCCCCTCCTCCCACGATTTGTTGTGATATTTGGTACTCACCTTTAGTTTGGACAATAATACAATTTAAATTAAAAAAACTGTTTGATTTGCACTTAATACCCTAGTTTTAATATCACGCTGACTGTACTAATGCAAGGGCGAGGAAGACCTTAAGGGGATACAACTGGAGTTTATGAATCACGATGAAGGGAATGGTTTGTTTTTCGTGGTACCATTAAACAGTACTGGTATTTTTTTTGCCGTGGTACAGTCAGCATCAAAGTTATTTATTTATTTGTTGAATATGGTACAAAAAATGATGTTTACATTATAGGGTAAGATCACATATTCTGCCGGTTCTGGCGTACAAATTTAACATTTTAATTCAATGAAATAATTATTAAATACATTACATGCAATACAATTCAAAATAATTCATGTCAGTGTTGGAGTGTCATTTAAAAATTCGTCAATACTATAATAACACTTCTCACATAGCATATCCCTTAAATTCCTTTTAAACATGTCAGTTCCCAAATTTTTCCAACTATTAGGTATCTTATTGTATATTTTTGGAGCTAAACAAAATATACTACTCCACATAAGACTTGTCTTTGCTCTTCGCATACACAGTGCATCTCTACGTCTATTGCGGTTTACTACATCGGATAGCTGTGGAAATAGATGAGCGTTGCATTTAACAAAAAGAGCTGTTTCATAAATATATAATGACGGAAGTGTCAGAACTCTGTATCTTTTAAAATATGGTGCACAACTATCCGTTACCCGGAGACCAAACATAGCTCTGATACATCGCTTCTGAGATTTAAAGGCTATTTCTTTGTTAGTGGAATTTCCCCAGAATATCACACCATATCTTAACACTGATGCAACAAGACCATGATACGCAGTTAGTATAGCATCTGTATTAACTATCTTAGAAAGCTTATGTAGTGCGTATGAGGAACTATTAAGTCTACTTACAAGGCTTTCAATATGACTTTTCCAATTTAATTTTTAATGTTTTTGTTTTAATGTTTTAATGTTACTAACAAAAGTACTCAAAATAATCCAAATACCAAAATCCCAATTTAATATTGGTTATTAGAGTACTCAAATAGTTGTAAGTATCCAGAGTGGTCAAACTATCTTAACAATCGGTCTTCCAGTATTATGTCAGTTAGTAGTGTGTTCATATTCATATACACAATCACGCCGGTCGATGGTATCCAGTCAAGTATAATTTCAAAAAATCTAGACATTGTCATTTAATCACATTTTGTATCCTTTTCTTACTTGTGAAGCCATCCCTTTCACACAATGGCGGGATGATAAGGGATGGGTATATGAATAAGAAAAAGATACAAAATGTGTCAATTGACAATGTCTTTTATATTTTTTTTAAGTTGACAGTTGAATAAGCCATGAATTATCAACTTGCATTAGTGAGAAAAGTATGAATGTCAAGATTTTTTGAAATTATACTTGTCTGGATACCATCGACCGGCGTGATTGTGTATATGAATATGAATACTCTACTAACTTACATAATTCTGGAAGACCGATTGATAAGATAGTTGGACCAGTCTGGACACTTACAACTTTTTGAGTACTCTAATAACCAATATAAAATTGGAATTTTGGTATTTGGATTATTTTGACTACTTTTGTTAGCAACATTTTAATGATGCTGACTGTACCATCAGTGGTACTAAAAAACTTATATTTAATTTACCGTGGTACCATATGGGTGTTGAGATGGATGCATCCAGCCAGAGCGGAATGGCAAAAGCACACCCGAAATGGATATGAGATAAGGGCAGGCGGATATATCTTATGGGATTGTCTCTCAGGATTGAGGGATCAGATGCTAACGCAAATTTCAACATATCATTCAGAAACAATAAGCAGTAGGTACCTGGATTCTGATAAAACAAAACCACCGGCATATCATATAGACATTTCAAAAAATTACACGCAATTGTAGACTTTATTGATATAGTATTAAAGTCTCAAATTAAATGAAATGTCATTATATTTATTCACATTCACTTTACAAAAGCCATTTAATTTAAGACCATAACATGATTGAAAGTCCAGAATTATGTGTTTTTTTTGCAGTGTCCGTATTATGACAGTGGTTTTGCTTCACCAGAATAGATGCCCATAACTAGGGCTCCAAAACGCGAACCAGATGCAACTGGAAAATGGCTAACAGGATGAAGAGTATGGCTTATTATGAAAATGTTTATCCTGTTCTAAGAACTATAATATATTACTTACAAACCATCTTTGTTAGGTTAGTGTAGCAGCAGTGCAGCACGTTACCCAGAATACCTATTTCAAAAATCATATGGCGATACACAAGTAATGCTGAGAACTCAGTCACTTGATAATCGAATCCTACTAATATAAACGCGGAAGTTTGATGGATGGATGTTTGTTACTCTTTCACGTAAAAACTACTGAATGGATTTTAATGAAACTTTACAATAATATAGCTTATACATCAGAATAACAAATAGGTTACAATTTATAACGATAACCGATTTAATAACGATAACCGACATCCACTCAGGCGAGGGGCAGGGAGAAGCTAGTTTTTAATAAATTCCTATATGATCCTATAGGATCGCCTCCTATTAATAAAAATCTATTCAAATCGATTAAGATAGGAAAAGTGAATGCCCAGGTGGGACTCAAACCCACGATCTTGGTGGCTCAGTGGTCAGAGCATTCCCCCTGTAAGGGAAAGATCGTGGGTTCGAGTCCCACCTGGGCATTCACTTTTTCCTATCTTAATCGATCTGAAAAGTTAGCATAGTAAATGCTTCAAAATTTCATTCACTTAAATCTATGTTAGTATTTATATTTTACAAAAGACACGTGCATTTTATATATGTGCCTTAGTATGTAGCACTCATAGTTCCTGGCCACAAGTTTACCTAGAAGCGTGTTTGTTTTTGAAACATTTATTACGACGTGCGGTTTTACCTCTTTTTCTATGGGAAATATACTATTAAATGAACTACCTGTACCCGTCCTGGATAGCTGATTCTCCTCTATCCATGTCTTAAAGTAATTTCAAAGCCACCTATCGAAATTCTTGCAAAACGCGGAACAGTAAATGATGTTACAATCATTTTTCAACATTATGTTTTTATTACTCCGGTTGCATTGAACGACCATCCAGCAATAAAAACTTAATATCACTTTAATGTCGTAGTCATTAGCTTTTTCAATCACGACAGAGTAATTTACGAGCGAGTTTAAATGAAATGATTAGAACACAGTTTGAATTGTAAAAGAATATTGTTTTCCAGCTGTTACCCGCGGCTGCACCCGCGTAGAAGTCGTTTATCGAGACCGAACACGAGAGACGTGACATTAATGGTATTTCATCTGAGCGCTTCCATGCTTTGGAGGGTACGTTAAAGTCGGTTCCGGCTGTTAATAGCCGTTAGGTCAAGACTGATCTGTACAACACGAAGGTAGGACGCGACGACGGAATTCCCGTCTCAATTGTGTAGTCCGACTGTAGATATGCCTTCGCCCTAAAGAATACCGCAGCCATAATAACCTCGTGTTTTGTTCCCGGCGGTGAGCACCCTACTCACCCAGAGCCCACTGGAGAATTTTTATGCTGCCAAAGGCTTGTCCTGCCTTGCCTTCTGCAGAAACGGCAAAAAAACTTTCTGTCCTTACAGGATTGGCAACACGAGTGGGACTCCCTGGTATTACACACGTCCATAGGCCAGGGTAACCACTATCCAACAGCCATACATCAATCAGCATACCTCGGGACACATATCTTGAACCTAAATCGCGAAACAAAAGAGGCCCAAGCGCGCGCTTTTTTCTTTTGTAATAAATGTATGTTTAGTTAATAAAAGCCACCGCCATAACACGCCGCGCTATCCTTTAACGTACCCAAAGAGAGGCCATTTTGAGCACATTAAAAAAAATTGATCCAAGTTTCCCGTTGGCCTGTTTATATCGGGACACGTATCTAAAGCTTGGGGCTCTCGGCCCGTTTTAATGACAGGCCACGTCACGCCAGGACAGGCCAACAAGCCGTGGGAACCGGCGCGTCTGTCGCGGCCTGGCGCGGCGCGTCCAACCCATCATGAGTCGGTAACTTCAAAGGTGCGGCGCGTCGTGGTGCAAATATATAAGCACGAGGCCTGTGATTAAATTCGCACCACGCGCCGATCGGTTCCCACGGCGTGGTGCAGTCTGGCGCGGCCTAGTGCGGCCTGTGCTTTCGGCGCGAATGGCGCGCGCGGATTATTTTGTAATAATATATACAAGGTGATTTTGAGCTCATCCACCGCCGTAGTACCCCACGGGGTAGCACGCTATCCACAAGACACCCAAGAAACCTATACTGTCTATTCGCGCAGTATTGAACATATTTTACGTCCAGGATATACCTATGTCCCGAGCAATGCAAGCTTTATTAATACGATTGCACAACCGATAAGGTCAATGAATGTGCGATGTACTGTTATCATGGCCGCGTCGGTGCATGTGTTACGAATGTCAGTGTCAATGTTTACGGTAGTCGTGGTCCGTTGCCAACGTAAATATCGATTCATTATTATACGCACCAACGACGAGCTATATAAAAAGGTAAAGTTTTACGACTGTTTGTATAAATAATAAAATCAAATGAGTTTCCTTTGAAGGTAACGTGGAATAATTAATGAGTTCTATGAATACCAGTAGTGACGAATCCATATAGCACGATTCCCAATGGCTTCTCTTTTGAAGATGAGATAGGAGCGATAAGATCAATAAGATAAGATAAGATAAATCTTTATTGTACACGAAAGAACTACAGTACATGTACGGTACGGACCACATATGAAAAATGTACAATCCCGGACAATCTACACATCTGAGGCTACAATAATTCGCATCCAGCTGAAAATTGGTAGAATTGTTCAGAACACTATCATAAATGAAATATATAAAGTCCTTATTAATCCGATGTCTGGTTTTTTTATCGGGGACAAAGGTCATAAAAACGGGATTTTCGTTTTCAGTACAATTTACTCTAGATTGGCCTGGCTACAATATGTAATAATGGATTTTAGAGTATGAGCTACAAAACGGTACCAAGGTCTTGTTGGCTTGCCCTTTTCAAACATTCACATCACTCATTTATAGATACCAAATTCAATGTTAAAGATATTATATTGACTGATGTAAAACAAATAAATGACCAATGAAATAATTAATTAATTACATGTGTGACATAAGCTATATTATTATTTGACATTATTATTATTGTAAACGATAAATGAATATGTATGACCACTGCAATAACATTAGGACCTCGATGTACCATATTCTTAGAAATAAATTCATTCATTCATTCATTCATTCATCTTCTCAAATATCAGAAGCTTCCGTCGCCTAGTCTCTTATTTGTTTTAAAATCTTTCCGGATAGGTAGTGCCTACCTACTGTAACGGGCTACTTTTCGAAATCCATTTAAATTAAAAGCCTCCATGCGAAGTGGAGGCGGAAAAGCCAGTCAGTGGACCCCAAACGCTGTGATGGTAATATCAGTTATATGGTAAGAAGTTGACTTGACGTGAAAACGCATCTGATAAGGCCCTCAATCTGAGGACCACCATTGTTACATTGTTGGAATCTGTAATCTTTCGTCAAACTTTGCATATAGTTTACCATCAGGCGAGGTGAAGAAACATTGACGTGTCTTCTTTAAAAAAAAATTGTTAATTGAACAGTTGAATGATATTCTCATAGGATATACTTGTAACAAAACAGCCTTGACGGAAGTCTGTAATCTGAATGTCGTTTCAGGAATATTGAAACAATGTTGATGGCACAATTGCTCTTTTATTTATTTCTAGGTACTGAATCCGTGAGGCTGTTTCTTCGAATCTGCGATAGCCAATAACAGTGAATGGAGACTAATTCTAGTTTCTCGGTAATCACTACATAGTATAAAACAAAGTCGCTTTCTGTCCCTATATCCCTTTGCATGCTTAAATCTTTAAAACTACGCAACGGATTTTGATGCGGTTTTTTTTAAATAGATAGAGTGATTCAAGAGGAAGGTTTATATGTATAATAAATGTTTAATATAGTAGAGGGTGCAGCAGGAACGGGATCGCGGGCGGGAAAATATTGGCGGTACGAAGTTCGCCGGGTCAGCTAGTTGTGATACATTCAGGCTCGGTTATGAATGTTATCATGCATGGGATGTTGTAAATATCGCAAACTGACCTCCGCCCCCCATGAGCGCGGGCCTGAGGGTGACGGGTGGAGCCGCCCGTCACCCTAGCAGAAGCAGGCCACGGCGGCGGCGCGCATCGTAGGACGATGCGCGCCTCCCCACACCGGGGTTGAGTCGGGGACTGCGTGGTCCCCCCCTTCCCGAGGAGGGCCAGACCGAGAGGGATGGCCCTGGGTCAGCCGGGGTGCGAGGGATATGTCGCATGACAACCTCACCTTCGGCCTAGCACTACGACCCAGAGACGGCGTGCGGTTTAGTCGGTTCGAGTCCGACATAACCTATCCCTCCGGCTCCGGAGGGGTGGGTATCCGTGGGGATTTCCCGCACGTAAAAAAAAAGGATGTTGTAAATATAAAATCATGTGATGTATACCGGTACAACTACTATTTGACGGCTTAGGTTTTGGGCTTTGGTGCAGGTTTTTTTCTCGGGGTTGGGAAATCAGACGGCGGTCACTCCAATTAAAGCGCAAACCTAAGGCTCCATGAGGCAAACTTTATATATAAATGGCTTATAATAGCAGTTTAAAACGAAGCATCATTTTAAATATTTTATAAATTATGGGTTATGGGCTGCTGAGACGAGGTCTAGGGTTCCAGGTTTTCCATGGTACACACCAGGTACTTGCTTCGGCAGTACATATACTAAAATTGGAACGATACAGAGAAGATTAGCATGGCACACACCAATGACTTTTCGATGCTTTTCGAAGTTATGTGTGTATTTATAGCAGGTTTATAAGTGCCCAGTTAATGGCAATAGGCTCGCCACCTATTACATTGGGACCAAAACATAAACCGGCGAAATGTGGGTGCTAGCACCTCTGCCTACCCCTTCGGAGATAAAGGCGTGAGTTTATGTTATGTTATATGTTATTTTTAGCTACTCTAAAAAGGTATCAAACTGTCGGTTTGAAGTGCGAGCGAGAGAACGCTCTACCAAACTGAAGCTTTTAGAAAATTTACACGAAGCTGGGTGACGTTACGATTATCGTTATCTATTGATATATGTACCGCTTTTTAATATTTTATATGTATTAACGTAAATAAGCGTTTTATTAGCATTTGGGGTGATATCAATATCACTTCAACTCCAAATTACTGTGCAAATACAAGTTATGACGTGTTTAGACGTCATTATAATTCTCGTTAACAAGACAACTGACACGATTATACAATTAGGGTAAAAGGGTCATTAAGCATAATGTATCTTTTTTTTATATAGGACACGTCAATTTGACTTCTCCGCACCTAATGGTAAGATTAAGGCAAAGTCTCAGTAAATAGGGCTAGCTAGTCGAACCTAAATTTACTCTCCTGCGAGAATGCTCGCCAGAAAGCTCGATAGAAAGCACGCTAAAACGCTCTCATTTGTCACTATCGACTCTTGGAGGTCGATATTTGTGTACAGTTAGCATCAAATCGATCTTGATATACAAAGTGCTCAAAATGATCTTTTCTCAAACATGCTTGGAAATTTGAACATTATTTTGACAACTTTCTTCGAGATAAATCGAAATTGCTGTACATGCGAGCAGCGGCCGGCAAAAGTTGTATGAAAATCCATATCTGTCGTGTTTTAGCGGCCAAATAAATTACTATGTAAACTCATACCTATCTGTCGTGTAATTTAAAAATGGAACCATCTTTTACTCCGAACCATGGCAATCAAGTAGGTAACTTATCCAAGGCAGTATTTAAATACAGAACTAGCTTGCAAATAGCCTGGATACTACTTGGTTTTAATTTCCGCGTATTGTTTAGAAAAGCACTATACAAGCCTTGGCCACAACTGAGCGTTGCCGGACTCCGTAATGCATGCCTCGGCTGCGCCTCGGCCCGCATACTTCACGATAGTCCGGCAACACTACACTTGGCGGCCGCGGCAGTACTATACTATAATTCCTTGGGTTTCCCCTTTCCCGTTGATGGATTGTTGCGGTATTTGGTACGTACCTCAGATTAAAAGACTAAGGCCCATACTTATTCTAGAATGAGACTCAGCTGAATCGCGTTTTATCTGAGGAAAATTGTGTCATACCTGTCAATGTGTATACAATCTTTTCCCAGATAAATCGAGTTTCAGCTGAGTGGCATTCCAGAATTCGGACCTCAGTTCAGACAATAATCCAATACAGTTTGATTTGCTTTTAATACTTTGGTTTTTAGACTTTGTCAAGACGGTGACTGTACCCAAATTCGACCTCCTAGATTCGATAATGACCAACAAGAACGTTTTAACGAGCTTTCGATCGAACTATCTGGCGAGTATTGTCACGTAAGGATCGTAAATTTGAATGAACTACCCAGAGCGTTTGCTAGAAAGATCATGAAAATATGCATAGTAATGTTTGGTTCTATGCTTGGGTCGATTCGTTGCTCAATTTGACAAATTAAATAACATCGTCTAGAGCATTCACTAGAAAGATCATGAAGTGTTATTTGGCTCGGTCCGTTGTTCAGTTCGATAAATTTTAAAACGGTGAATGCTCGATGTTCTGTTACAAGTGAATGCCTATCATTACTTGTACGTATACATAGATGATAGAAGTCAGTGGACTACAATTATCACTTGTTCCAGACTCAGTATCTAATCAATTCCAATCAATTTTCCGATTGCCGCATTACGTATAGCCCCGCATATTTTAACGCGACCTACTTCATTTGTGCAGCTTTCTTCTTGAAGACTTGCCAATTCCTTTTCTCATAGTAAAAATTGCTTGTTTACAGATAAATTAGTTCTGGAGCCAAATTGTGCTAGAGCTATGCGTATTTCCTGACCTTGTGACCTATAAATAATGGAAGAAGCTAAATGCCACTAATGCGGCCCGAGTTTCATGGTTCATCAGAGAAAATGCTCGAGCAATTTTTAAGTACATACATATACTCACGCCTATAAATCCCCGAAGGGATAGGCAGAGGTGTTTTAACACCTACACTTCGCCAGCTATGATTTTCGGTCCGCCTAGCGGGCACTTTGTTTTAGGCTGTTTGTTTACTGGCGGATGGAGACCAGCCTTTTCTCTTAGTCTCCTTTTACGCCACCCACAGGCATAACTGGGGTAGTCTTATTGAACCAAAACGGCATTTAAATTGTCAATTTAATATCTTATCCGATAAGCGTAGTTGCTTAATATTTTAAGCTTTGTCTTAATGAAATAAGGTTCTAATTTAATTAATTAACACTTTAAAAGCGCTTGAGCTATTTATCCTCAAGATTTGAATTGACCCTTTTGCTGAAAATTTCTCTGTTCAACACTAGGTGTAAAATAATTAAGTAAATATTCTTGGACACATTATTATACATACATGTACTAATCTAATATGAGTTCTGAAATACGGAAAACAGATTTAGATAGATGAAATGTAACCCAAGCTTATGGATAACACTCTTATTAATTTCTAATGTACAATCATAGTTAGCAAATATTGTTGGAACCTTCAAAAGTACCTACTACAATAATTATGGCGACACACCCGCGGGAAGCTTGGGGTCGCCTGACGCTATAACGGTGCCTTGCACCCTACGCAAACACTGGGTGTGACCATCGTTCAAAGAAATAATACTGGAATTTATTCCCGTTTATTGAAGCGAAAACCTTCGAGGGCTGAATCGTTTGATTGTTGGGCTTGTTTCACTAAACGTGCTAGGTATAAAAGGGTTTATACCGGGCAAGAGGACTCCGTGGTTCCTCAACCTGAAGAGGGCCTGATCGAGAAGAGAGATGGCCCTGGGTCACCCGGGGTGCGAGGGCTTTGCTCTGTAGCTACCTCACCTTCGGCCTTGCACTGCGACCCACAGACTGCGTGCGGTTTAGTCGGTTCGAGTCCGAGATAACCTCTCCCTCCGGCTCCGGCGGGGGTGGTATCCGTGGGGATTTCCGGAACGAAAAAAACGTATAAAAGGGTGTAAGGGGGCCCAAATAAGATCTTCCGGAGCCACCTAGATCTTCAGGGCCCGCTCGTACTTCGTAGGGTACCATTTAAAAACTGACGAGCTAGGAAAACTGACGGGTTTATGGAATTGGCAGGTTAAGTTGCGGATACATATAGTTTTTAATCATCCACCCCCACCAGTAGTTCCTTTCTTGAGGCTTGAAGAATAATGACGTCATACTTTTATACCTCTTTCAAACAAGGTACTAGATGTTGCCCGTGGCTCCGCCGAGGTGTGTGTTTTCCCAAGCTCTGGTCTATCTCTTCGACAAATTTCATCAAAATCGGTTTAATGGTGTGGGCGTGAAAGCGTAATAGACAAACTTTCGCATTCAAAATATGTATTAGCACACTATCACGAGTCTTTTCGCTCGACTGTGATATTTAAGCTCGTAAGACTGTGATATTAGTATGAATTTCATACAAATATTCATAAAACTTAGCATTTTATCGTTTCACAAAATAAAAGTAGACTAATTTGACTTGCCAATCCTTTACCTAGTTGTTTAATGTCTTGTAACGTTTACTGTCGTGTATCACGGAGACATAAACGAATTCCACAAATCATGACACGACAGGAAAACTATAAATCTGCCTTAATTTATGGTACCTACCCAATGATACTGTTGAAAGTTGATACGAATATTATACGTAATATCTATACTACTAGTCTCCAGAAGAGACTAATGTCTAGAACTCCATATCTTCCCTCTTTCCCAATTCAGGTGGGGCCGACTTTCCAGTCTGTGTGATGCTAGCTGAAAAGGCTGAACTTTGATATTATCCGTAAAGCGACTGCTATCTGGCCTCCAAAACCAGTTTGCGACACCGTAATTCAGCAAATAGACCCGTCAAACTTTTGTGGGCTCTAACTACCCGGACTGCCATAGATGTTCAGAGGACAACCCGTTATCCTACGAACATCTATGGAAGTTCGGATAGTAGCTAAACGATCAATGGCTTAACGTTCTCCTCGAGGCATGTCCAGGAGCGTATATATCGATTTAAATTGAAAAAGTTGAATTGGTCTAGGCGGGGATCGAACTCAAATTGTAGATATATATTTCAGATTTTTTCTAGTGTGCAAAATCTCCACGAGAGGGCGGTTATGTCATACTAGAACTGACTAAGACGCACGCCGTGTATGGGTCGTTATGCTAGGCCGAAGTTGAGGTCGTCTTCGACATATCCTTCGCACCCCGGCTGACCCAGGGTCATCTCTCTCGATCTGGCCCTCTTCGGGAATGGGATCACGGAGTCTCCAACTTGCCCCCACTTTTCTTTTTCTGTGCCAGGGAGACAGGCGGCTCCACCCGTCACCCCCAGGCCCACGCTCATGGGAGATGCAAGTCATTCTGCAACCTTCGACGCTCCAGTTGCCTACGCACGAGGGCAGCGCGGTTCGCGACTCTCGCTTGCTCCCGCCGCCGCTCTCGTTTCGCCGTCTCCTTCACGAGCATTACTTGCTCGCAGAAGGAGGCGCTAGCCACCCACGCATCCGCGCAGCGAACCATCACCGCGAGCAAGGCGGCGACCGTAAGAGCTGTCCTCCCAGGGCCGCCACCAGCTTTCGTCTCGGCGTCTCCACGCCGGGCACTCATTGAGCGTGTGCAGCTTTGAGTCCTTGCTCGAGTCGCAGTGATGGCACTCGGGCGTTGGCTCTTTCTCGATCCACCCGTGCCCGGTAATAATCTGCGTCAGTCGGTACGAGAGGCTGCCGTGTGGCCTCTCTAGCCACACTCCCTCAATAGTCGCGTCCGATATATATATTTCAGCCAGATTCGACCAGCTATTTGAGTATAATTGAGTAGATAACAAACATTTAAACATCTTCACAAGCTAAGAGTACGTAATATTCCATTCTTATTCAATTTAATCAAAGTTATAGCTGTGTTGCAAGGCAAACAGACGATTGGGTTTGTCAACGCCGTGGGCTGGTGACGTCATGGTCTCATTACGGTTACATTACAGATAGTCGTGAACGTTTGATACGTTTTATGAACACGATTAGTTGTTGAACTGAGAATGAATTAAGTATATTAATTAGTAGTGGTATAGACAGTAATTAAAGTAGTTCAAATTGACTAAATTGAACATGATAAAATACAGCTGTCTATAATGTATTCATATAAACAACTTCAGTCTGTAGGTACTGTACAGTCATCGTCAGAAATATCTTGACTACAGAGTCTCAGAATGATCTTAACACCGAGGTATTAAGAGAAAATCAAACTATTTTATTGAGTAAAATTGTATTACTTATTGTTCAAACTAAAGTTGTGTACTATCAGAAAAATCCGTCAACAGGAAGGGGGCTTGCCCATTAGGGTCGATCTGATGCTGGCCGTACAGCGAGTGTTAAACTGTAGACTACACAAATGTCTGTAGTATACCTGGACTATTTTCCCGCCATATTCACATTGAGTCATGGCAAACCGATCAATAAAATACGAAGGTGCGGTGCTGGCTTTCATTTGTCTATGGATTTATTGCATGTCATTTTGATATCGATTTCTTCATTAAACTGTTTCATTATAGCTATAAAATAATTGCATTCTAAGGGCACATATTGCCTAAATAGTAGGCATAAGTACCTACCATCACAGTGTTAGTCGGAGTCCCATATCTTTATTCATTTTTCTTCGATTATCGTTCTTTATGATTATATTATGCTTCGAACAATAACTACTTAGACGGTCTTCTTACTTGGAAGCAGTAGGTACATATCTACAAATTTAGATACAAAAAAGCGTTTTTTGAGTTCAGTTCTCATAGTTTTGGAAAAAAGTGGCTGTGACATACGGACGGACAGGCAGTCAGAAATACAGACATGACGAATCCACAAGGGCTCAATTTTTAACCATTTGGCCACAGTGTTACTACTGTGATTTGGCTATGGAACCATAAAAAGACTATAATTGTTACTTATCTTGTTAAAAAAACAAAGTAACTAGGTATAATTTATTCTTATAATGAGATAGGTATGATAAAACGAACATGTCCGTAACAAATTGCCGTTTCATTGTTGTCGTTAGAAACATTTAACTTTTAAATTATTATTTAAATTCACAATAGTTACACTGTTAGTTTTTATTAGGTATCTAGTTTTTTTTTACTTTGTCACCTACATTATAGTTGTATGTAAAAGAAAAAGATTACTCCGATCTTTATTTGTTTGTTTGTACGAATGAATAGGTATGTCTATTTGGTTTGGCTTTTGCCAATTCTGAAAGCCGGCGCCAAAGCTTCCGCTCCGACCGCATACGACAACTGCAGACGCATGCAACAGATATTGCGCCAAAATCTTGCGACATAAATTCGAAATATCAAACCAATGAAGCCTCTTTTGAAACAATCTCATAGGTATTTATCAAGTAATCGAATGTTTATATAATGTTTGAAACACAAACTGTGATTTATGTATGCATCTTAACAGATCAAGTATTTTTTTTGAACGCGTGTTTATTGTGCTTGGTCTTTCTGCTTGGGGAATCCTAGGGGAAAACTGCCTATGCGACGGACTTTGAGGAGCTAATAGATTATTTCGCAGAAAAGAAAGCACGCCGTGTAAAGTTTTACTCTTTCTTGGTTATATATTTTTTTGTAAATAATAAAATAAAAATAAAAAATAAAATAGGAAAAAATCGAATCAGCTCACGCGGGACTCGAACTCGCGATCTTTCCCTTACAGGTAATGTTCTGACTGCTGAGCCACTGAGCCATGCCTGAAGTTTTTTTTCCTATTTTTCTATACAACATCCGTCTTGGAGTTACTTGAATACTTTTAAAATTGATATAGGTACAAAATGCTTTAAAATTTCATTCAACCTTTACGTTCATTTTAAATCCATTCTTTCACACCAATGTTAAAAAATTAAATTAAAATTCATTTATTTTCAAACCATTGATCCATTGTGTTTGTAACAATTTAACTTAAGAACTAATGTTAGTAATTATAAATAATAAACAACATTCGACTATATGTGACACGTGTAGAGTGTCATCCAGTTCCGCGACAAGGGGGAGTCCCACCTTTCCTTGAAAACATTCAGGAAACTGTTGGCCTTGCAGCGGAGTCTGACTAGGCAGAGGTTGAATGTTTTCTCATAATGGCATAAAAGTCGTCTGTGCGGGCCTCAGCGGACATTCTTAAATTAAGCGCTGTACCTACATATAGTCACGCTATAATCCGGACTGGGTTAGATAAAGCTCGGCTGCCAAAAATCAAAACCTAGTAAGTCGTGTTTTGAGAGAAAAACCGGTATTTGACATTTTTCAACCTACTAGACAGTACGGCTGTCCAAAACCAAAACCTAGCAAGAGTCATTTTTTGTCAAATCCGTTTTTTATAATCAATATTTCCCAAATTTTTTGCTACGTCTATGGAAAAGACACCCGTATTTCTATCTTAACTAGAATCAGAGTTATGAACATACGCAAACCTAGCAACTGACCTTCGTACTCGGAGGATGCAAAATGAAAAAGCTAGTAAGTAACAGTTCCACGTACAAAAACCTATTAAATACGGTACCTGCTAGGTTTTTGAATTTTTGAATTGAACTTACTAGGCTTTTAAATTTGAAAGTGGTCTTTTACAAGATTTTTAATCTTGGAATTGTCCCGTACTAGGTTTTTGATTTACAAAATTACTGAAGTATAAAACGAGAATATCAAATCATGTCTTTAATAAATAATAGTAAGTCAGTGTAAATTAGGCGCGCGAGACGGGGAGGGGGCACTACTCCCGCCCTGGAGGAAGGAGATTAAAAAAAATGAAGATTTCTTTTAACATGCCAAGAGGAGACAAATGCTATGAATCTTTTTTTTATATTTGGAAGAGAAGAAAAAATAAGCGGATGAATCTCTTATGCCAGAGGATCTAAAACAAAGCTTGCAAAGGCTAAACCTGATCAAGCTCTCGAAAAGTACAAAATTAATGCGACACAAAGGTATTCTAGGCATGTTAAGTACCTATTTTTCAATCGATTTACAAAAGTAATTTTACTGCCTATTATGACCCAAATTAAAGAAGCTGTTTTTATAAGACGTTTCATTACATTTAAACTTACTTTTGCACCCATCAATAAGCAATCTCCTGATTCAGCTATTTACGTAGTTTGGCACGAAAGTCACGCAGGACGAGAGGCTTCCCACATAGTTGATGCTATTTTAACATTCACGAAGAATGAAAGAAAAAGAAAAGAATTGCCAACATTTTCATATTTGGGCAGATAATTGTACAGTTCAAAATAAAAACTGAACTCTTTTAATGGCTTTGACAAGACAAGAAGATCTTTTGGACTTCGAAGACTTTAAAGATGTTGTTAACGGGTCAAGACACAAAATGAAGGTCATAGAGTTAAGTGGTAGTGGGAAATGGCCAAAGAAAAAAGAGCAATAAGGCAAAATGATGATGAAGACTTGATGAAATCTTTCTTACTCAAACAAGTTGTCCAAGTAAAATTCGTTACTGGCTCAAGGAATATTCTTTACAAGACAAGGTAAATAGTATTACGACGTAATGAGATTTCAAAGTGTCTTCCTACCTAAAAAGTATAAAGTAGTACTGAAAAAAATGGGCTTCTGGGGGCATTCCTTGTCGAAAAAAGGTTGTGATTGTTGCCAAACTGGTGCCTTTAATGCCAGAAACAAGACTGGCATTTTAGTATCAAATACCTGATGTTAACTATGAATCAATTGATCTCCAAATTGAGGGCGAAATGGCAGAAGAAGCATGATTTTTCATTGCGCTATGATGTGCTAAAATGATCATGATTACGTTTGCCAATCATTTAACCATTTTATTTTAAACCAATTGATTTTTTCTACTATCATTATGCTATTTACTAGAATGAAACACGGCAATAAATATGTTCAAAAAAATTAAACAACATGAATTATGTTCGTGTTAGTGTTCTTGTCAGGTTAACAATGTTAGATCCAGAATAATACTTTTGTAGAAAACATTTAAAAAACCTAGGTAGAGACCTTACTAGGCATTTGTTATTGTTTTATTATAATACATATTTGGAAGAATCTAAAGAAATCATCAGCAAGGTACATAATACTTGTTCAGACGCGCTTATGTTAAATTTAACTATTTCGTAAAATAAAACAAGTCATAATTATTCATAAGAAAACAAGATGAACATAAAAAAGGAATTCTATTCTAAATGGCAAAAGCAAATTCTTAATCTCTTCGCCTGTATAATAAGGTCAGATGTAGTTGCTAGGTTTTGGTTTTGGATAGCCGAGTATCGAAGTCAGTCCACACTTCACCCCACAGAAATATACTTGGATAAAACTGCCATACGCAGTGTTATGTCGCGCGTGGCGACTTTTCAATTATGAAATACCTTTATTTTTTACATTATCTTCTACATTGTTATTCTACAGTCGGAAATAGCACACTATGACATATTTTCACAGTATTTTTAACGACGTTATTACAAGCTAGCCTTAACAGTGCCGAGTAAACGTTCGAATGTTCGTGTATCATAGGACAGGAATTGACTAAAAAGTTTCCACGCGTTTTCCGGTCACATGGCCGTTCTATCCCAATATATTTCGGTGCTTCACCCTGTATTTGCTCCCACCTTTTAACTTAGAAATGTCAAAGGTCCCACGTAATTGAACGTGGATCTAGTGTTACATGGCGGCTCTCCTTAACCCTAACGCTTACGATGAACTGTATACCGAGTTAAAGAGGGTGAATAGGGATCAAGGGGTGAATAGAGATACAGGTAAATTCTGTAGTTATTTTCTTTCAAATGGATATATGGACTAGTTTAATGTTATAACAAAATCATAAAAACATCAATACCTCCTTAAAATTTAGTACAATAAATTATTTAAAAATTCTAATAATCAGCTTATCTCTTTTCACCCCTTCATCCGTATTCACCCCGTTTTAAGGTAAACAGTTGAATCACTGGGACATACTGTCAAAAATAATCATTATAGGGCTGCGTTAATCCCGGGGGTATATCCATAGCTGGCACTTCGTTTCCCGAAGTCCGTTCTCCTACAAGTTTCCTTTTGATGTAGTTTATCTTGTCTTTAATGGAAGTGACTACTGTCTATACTTTCAGCTCCGAGAGAAAAGCCGGCGATCAATCAGCTGGTGTACCGGTTTGCAGGTGAGATTGGCTTTGGCTCCAAAGATCTACGTGTGGTCCTAATATTAAATAATATTGTACCATATAATCAGCTAAAATGCCAACCTATATTTATAAAATCAAGTAATATATAAAATCACCTAATTTCAAAAATAGATCTTATTACAAACGAAAAATCATGAACATTGGCATTCTCCATAGAAACCTTGAAGTAATGTTTGAAAATTAAAAAAATATCTACTTACGTCATTTCTGCTTCTGAGCGTGCTCCTTTTAGGCCTAAGCAACACATCCTTAAAGTCTAATTTAACCTCGTTTATAATATTAGGCATTTTTATTTATTTCACTAAACACTGAAGTGTTTTCGTAATATAACTGAGTTACACCGAGGCGAGCGCGCGATGGTTCCCGCGCGCAGTATCGACTGGCAAATGCAGCCAGTGTTGCTAGACGCTAACTGAAATTTACATCAGGGAAATTAGAAAATGTAAGGCGATGGCTTATATGTGGATGCTACAATGTGATGGTCTCTGTGGCATAGCGGTTGAACGGTCGACTGCTACGCAGCAGTGCGGGTTCGATTCACACTCAGTGCAAATATCTGTAAAGCATGTATGCATTGGTCTTATGTATTTTTTTATACCACTTAGGTGGTAGACAGGTGCACGGCCCACCTGGTGGAAAGTGGTTGTCTACATTCTAGATTCCATAATACAACCTAGTTAAGCTATGCTTACCATGGATCTAGATAGCGTTGTATGGAATGTTGTAGAATTTTTATTATTTCTTTATTTAGAGCGAAGGTACTTATTTTTTATTTTATGGTTATATTTTCATAGAATCATAGCTGGACCAACTGAAGTTGGATTGCTGCCATATATTAACAATTTTAATTCGTTCATTGAAATTTTATTAGTGTGAGTTCTTATTCCTATTTTCTTTCATAATATATCAGAAAAAGGCGTAGGTGAGTGGTTCGACAAAGTTTCAAAATATATGAAAATAGTATCAAAATTCCACATTAAAATTACATTGACATATATTGGGTAAAATTGTTAAACTGGCAACTCTGATGTCGTAAGTGTGACACAACGTCACGAGGGCGCACAGAAATACTCGCTTCGCTTTCAGCCGCTAGGTGAAGGTTATGAAAAGACTGAAGCGACGCTGTTTTGTGAAAAAAACACGTTAACTCGACTATTATTTTAAGCATAGAATACATTTGTATATTTTTACATAGAATGTATTAAAAACTAATATAATTCAGTATTCTATGTTATTGATATAATAATCAGCTGTTACGATGTTTGCACATGCGCAATGCGGAAGATAGGCTTGCCAAATTGAAATGACATTGAGCGGTTGATCGAGGACAGAGTGTATGACTTCTCATTTTGTGCGTCTAATCTTGCGTTTTTAAATGTCAGGTTGTAGCTTGTAGCTAAAAATAATGCTACATTTTATATGTAGTTTTATTATGAACCTAATTTAGACATGGCTCTACAATTCTTATTGCAGCTCTATTAGACTGAAATCTGCCGAAAATTCTACAAGTGTTTAATATAGGATTAATAATTATAATATTACTATTGTTTTTTTTTTTTATTTATTTAGGCGCACAAAGCACATTACAATCATTGAAAACCAATAATACTAAAATACAGTTCCGTTCTGGATCGTAACATAACCACTTGTGCACACAGCTAAAACAATATGTTAAAAACAGGAAAAGCTCTAAATTTTAAAAATTATTATAATAATAGTAATGACGTGTTTAAACATTTTTCAAGGCCGAACCGCTATGGAGGATTTCTTTCAAAATTTTAATGAATGAATGAATGAATGAATATATTTATTTCAGGTAATCATTTAATCATCAATTAATGAATCTATTAAAATTGGAATCAAATATGTCTAAGAGTTTGATCTTCCTTGCCACCTCGTTATACTGGCGGGCCATCCTTGTTAAAGAAAGAGATATTATTTTTGTAAACCTGAAGGGAAAATAGATTTGACTCATTAGACCTACGTGCACTAAATTTAATATTAAAAGTGAGTTGAGAAAGTAGTCCTGATGAATCTATATGACAATGTATAATCTTGTACAAATAAACTAGATCAAAATATATGCGTCGAATTTCCAATCGCTGTGCTCTGAATTTGCAAAGTCTACCTTGGTAATCAATACTTGAACGCCCAGGGTGTTGACGATAACCTAAGATTCTTAGAGCTTTCCTCTGGATACGCTCAATTTCATCAATATGTACCCTGTAGCTTGGCGACCATACGGGACTGGCATATTCTAAGATACTTCTCACTAGAGCATAGTACAGGTACAAACCACTCACAGGCTTTCTGAATTCTTTGGTAGATCTTAAAACAAACCCTAGAAGTTGATTGGCTTTAGATACGATGCCAGTATAATGAGCACGAAATGAGAGTTTGTCATCAAATATAACACCCAGGTCCTTGGCAACACTCGACCGATTAAGAATATGACCGTCAATATCATAGTTCCACGTAATTTTGTTGTGTTTATTGGTGAATGATATAACGAAACATTTCCCAGTGTTCAAGTACATGTTATTAGTTTGACACCACTGTGATAATGTATTAATATCCTGTTGAAGGGCCAGGCAGTCCTCTGGTTTAGTGATCAATGTGAAGATCTTCAAATCGTCGGCATATAACAGGCAATTACATGACAGTTGCTGAATGAGGTCGTTAATAAAAATAACGAAGAATAAGGGCCCTAAATGAGAGCCTTGAGGGACACCAGAAGTTCCCACGATTGGTGAAGAGACAAAACCTTTTAATGCAACCAACTGAGTTCTACTATCAAGGTGCGAACAAATCCAACGAAACAAACTGCCATGAATACCACAAGATGCGAGTTTAAGACAAAGTAAGTGATGATTGACTTTATCGAAGGCTTTAGAAAAGTCGGTATATACAGAGTCAACCTGTCCGCTAACGGCAAACGCCCGACAAAGATAATTTTTGTATTCGAGCAGATTAGTAACCGTTGATCTGTTCTTAACAAAACCATGTTGTTGCTCCGATATAATGGGTTTAAAATGATTGTATAAATGAATATAAACCACTGATTCAAATAATTTAGCGAAGCAGGACAGAATACTAATTGGCCGATAATTTTCACAATGAGTTCTATCACCACTTTTATATATGGGGATTATGTGAGCGGTCTTCCAACGCTTAGGAAAGACGCCAGTAGTCAACGATTTATTGAAAATAATACACAAAGGAACGGCTAACTCTTTCCCGCAACATCTGATAAAAGAGGGAGGTAGAAGATCAGGGCCGGCACCCTTATTAACATCAAGCCTTTTTATTTTATTTAATATATCACTTGTCTCGACTGGAATCCGAGACAGTGTGTTTGAAGACTAATCTATAGAGGACGGGCTACAATGGCTGGACCAGTGACTGTATTACAATATTTCTCAAAGACTGAACCAAAGTAACTAGAAAAGAGATCACAAATCCCCTGACAAGTAGACGACGAGGTATCTCCGAACATCATAGTATCGGGCACAGAAGCTTGACCCTTTCGGTTATTGATAAATCGCCAGAAAAACCTAATGTCCGTCTTCAAAGAGTCCTCAGTAGCTGAAATATATTTCTTATAACATATTTTAGTAAGAGTTTTGCATCTTTCTCGAAGTAATGAAAAAACATCGTAATCTCGAGGATTACCGTATTTTTTATACTTGGTGTGGTATTTATTTTTCTCTTGATTACATTTGATCAGTGATTTACTATACCAAAATGGCATGTCATGTCATTTAGGCATGTCTTTTAATATTTTATTAAATACCTATTCATATTTTATTTGTAGCCTAAAAGCTACAATTTGCGTAGACATAATCAGAATATATATCATTTTTACAATTCAAAGATATTATTTCATTAACTTTTTCAACACACTTGCTAATACTGGCTCTGATTTCACTGATGGTTTTTTGTTTGTTATAATTCACAAGTGAGGTTTAGTTGCTTTTTCCTTAAAAAAGTTTTGTTACAAGAAAGATCGTGTTCAAACAACAAATAAATTAATAGATACTTATTACTTGCTCATTTCATGCAACTTCGTGTTTAAATAGATAATTTTAACTTTTACGTATTTATTAAACAAAGTAACGAATTAACCCTAATAACGTTTGTTTTTATAACTGTTTGTCAAAACTTTGATTTCCTCCTTTAGTCTGCGACACATAATAAAAAAGAAACATCTTTTAGTCTATGGCAAAACCAAAACAAATTACTCATTCCCGCTATTGCGAAAAAAAATTCACAACACATTTTCACTTGTCCTGTCTCTATTTTAATAAAACACCATTAAACAATAATAAATTTAATATATTGGTTAGAATTTTTTGGAGGCACCAGGGATTTTCGTCGGTCTGAAGTCATCGATGTCCTTTGACTGGGTACTCAAGTAAGAAACTGTAAGAAAAAAAAACAGGAATAAGTTGATACCTCAGGACATAACAAATACCTAAAAAATTATCAAAATGTGCTCTATACGCGCAGTGGCTGCCTTTTGAGGATAGAACAGGGTGCTACAAAGGTGGAATAACTAAATATCACCAAGCATAGATTATTACAAAACAATTCGCGCGCGCTAGGGCCTCGTTAGTCTCGCGACTTAGGTCCAAGATAAATGTCTCGAGGTTATATGTCTTGGATAATTTTTACATGATATTAATTTTATATAGGTATAGGTTTCGATGAGAAAACGGGAACAAAATTCTATGCGGGTGAAGCCTTTGGTTAAGGTTCGTAATAAAAAATGCATAATAAGTAACATTATTAAAAACACAATTTCATAGCGTGGACTGTTAAAGAGTTCGCTTATCTGGAGTAATAAGTAGAAGTTAATTTAGGTACGCGTTAATTTATGACGTCTGGTAAAGTGAAAATCTATAAGCGATAACGACCGTGGCAACAATGGGATAGATGTAATCAATAATGAGACTCAGGATCTACATTTAGACGTTATCCTGATTGCAACCGAGGCCAAGATGCCCTCGGAACTCAGAGTAGGCGATGTCACCAGTCACGTGAAGTATAGATCCCAGGTACCTGACCTGGTCCGTGCATTCGACCAAGTCATCGCCTGAGTGGACGGGTGTGGGATCTGTTGAATTTAACGCCAGGTATTCTGTCTTCGCCACATTTAGCTTCAGACCGCTGTTCTCAAACGCCTTCTTCCACACGTCGCACCAATCTGTTACTGGCCGCGTATGGACAATGTCATCCGCATACATGAGCAACTATGAAGGCTGCTCATGGGAGTTACTGATGCTGGCCGACAAAACGTCTAATACCAAGCTGAACAGGTAAGGGCTTTGTACGGATCCTTGGTGTACCCCGCAGGAGATAGGGAAGGTTTTCACGTCGCCAACAACGGACCGAACCACGGAACCAGAATCGTGGTACATGTCTCGAATGGTATCAATGAAAACATCTGGGATTTACTTGGACCGCAGAGCCCACCAGATCACCACGCGAGGAACATAGTCGAAGGCCTTCTACATGTCTAGGAATAGGCAATGCAGGGGCATGTTTGTCACCGTATACTTCCCCGCGATAATCCTTAGAGCCAACACCATGGTCCCCCGTGCCCGTGACGAAACTGATACTGACACTCCGAGAGTGTACACTCCTGTTGGTTCCGAGTGTCGATTATTGGCATTATTATTGTGGGACATTATCTTTACACCACGATAACTGCCACACTCCTGCACCGATCCCTTGCCTTTGAAGACTGGCGTAATGATACTCAGCCTCTACTGGTTTGGAATCCTACCAGTGAGGAGTATGTGGTTGTAAAGATTTGTGAGGATGCTCACATCACATACACCCATAGCCTTCCAAGCCTCGATGGAGACATCGTCGGGTCCAACAGCCTTCCTCTTTATGCGTTGAATGGCAGTCTGGACTGCTGTATAATCAATGATGAGACTATAAAAATGTAATTAAATTTTAATGAGACTTTGTAACTTAAAATAAATTACTTATTAAATTTTCATTACAATTAAATTAATATCATGTAGAGGAAAGTCTAATGAAATGTACCGCCTTTTAAATCGTACCTCCTCTAGATTTCTCATTAAATTGCACTTTTTTTCTACACTGGCTCCACCGAACTATGTCGCCTCCAACTACCCACCAATTTAAATGACATCTTACGAGAATTGTGTTTGGGAGTGAAAAAAAAAAACAGATTAAAAAAGACTAGTTTTTTAAACTGTTAAATCATACCACCCATAGCTACGCGACTAATTTTATTTTTATATTATTATAATAATTTAATTATTATATATGAATAAATCAGCTATTTTTTATGCCCGCTTAACGGCAAAACGCTCGCTAAAATCATAGTTGGCAAAACGTGGGTGCCAATACACCTCTGCCTGCCCCTTCAGCGATATATTTATGTGTATGTATATGAAAATCAAGAAAAAGTACAAACATATAGTAGTTCCGTCCTTGTCCCCCTGCCAATTGGATATGACATGGCTACGATGGGTGAACACGGCGTCCTTGTAGTTGCCAAACCCGTCACACTCCATGTCAGAACCGGTTCTGCACTTCTCACGGGCACAATCTAGGAAGAACAAGATGTAGAAGAGGATTGACAGTTTCATGCTGCTGTTATTAATGCTACCTATAAAATCTGATTTACATCAGACGAGCAAATGCTCTCTCTTCTAGCCATCTCTATCAAATTATATTAGTGTTTCAGAGACCGAACATTCCTTCGTTGTTCTTTTTTAGCTCGCATAGATTCTATGGATTATACTAAGAATGCTCACTCAAATCTGGTAGAAATTGGATGGCACAAAATAGTCACAAATTTCGGCCGTGGTGGGTACCTACGATATCGAAAAACCTTCCATAGTAATTCAACCTCCGTTGAATTGCGATCAGTGGTCAGCAAGTGCATAGCCGGGCAGGGGGGGTTGTGGTCGCAGCACTAGTGGGACCGGTGGGTGTCACGCGGTACTGCGATGACAATCCTCTTTTGATGAGGCCGTCAAGCTGAGTGCCACCATTGTTAACATGGTACGTGTAGGTAATGGTGACCCCCTTTCTTGAGACTTTGCCTTCAGCTTACCATCGGGCGAGGTGAAGTCAAATTGACGTGTCGAAGTCGATATGACTCCAACCCACCTGATAGTAAAACACTGAAAGTGCAGTCTAAAGAATAAAGGTTACATGTCTCAGTAAACCTTCAGTAAAGCTTGATAGATGCTTAGTTACGACATGGTATTGTAGATAGATGAAGTAGAAGATAGGACACGGCGGTATTTCCGTCCAATTGAGCAGTCCGACTGGGGAAGTACTTCCGCCCTACAGAATACCGCGGCAATTATAATGTCGTGTTTTGTTCCCGGCGGTGAGTAACCCTACAGCCACTGACATTATAAAAACTCTCCAATTTTTGTGTTGCCAGTGGAAAGACCTAAGGCTTGTCATGCTTTATATTCTACACTGACGGCACAGAAACTCTCTGTTCTAACAGTGTCGGCAGCGCGAGTGTGACGCCCCTGGTGTTGCACAGGTCCATAGGCCACGGTAAACACTTTCCATCAAGAGAGCCGTGTGCTTGTCTACCACCTAAGAGGTATAAAAAAAAAATATGTTGACAAAGAATTTCAAGTCCTTCTGGCGCGACAAGGGAAGTGGTGCATGAAACATGAGACGTATTAAGTTTTAGGTCAATCATAGCATACTTGATACTTAGGAATAGGCCACAGATAGAGCTTACCACAATTCATATTAGACACTTCAACACGCGGGACTTTTATACCTTCAATGAAGGAGCCATCTTCGAGAGCGCAGTAACATACGAACCGACGGCACTGGAAGGAATACAATTTTAAGATCGGAAAACTTTTCCGTTAAAAGATTAGTTTGTTTTAAAAATTTACTTAGGTCTTTTATTTCCTAGTAATCCCGAAGAACGGAAAGCGGTATTGTTTGGCCAGGCCACGGAGGACAGAATATGATTAAGTAGCGGAGATGCCACTGGCAAATTTCTCTTATGAAAAACGCGTGACCAAATGCGGGTGGGAAGGGATACGCGGGGGGCATGACGTCATACCTTGTCCCCTGTCTCCATCTAGTGCATTATACCAAAACTGAACAGAAACATTGTCTTATAATGTTTGTTGTAGTTTGACTACTCGCCACTAAGCGCTACACAGGATTCTAGAATTATGAGTAATAAGGCAAATATTTTTTACAAATAAGGCCTTAAGGTTCTTATAACACGAGTGTCTTTACGTTCTTTACACTATCATGATTTAGGTGTATTACACAGGTTACCGCTAAGTCGAACCAGTCATCATAATTGTATAAATTCTATGTTAACTGGAATTCTATTGTCACACGAGTGTTATAAGACCAAGTTATGTACAGTGTCATCTTTCGGATTACTTATAGCAAAATCATTTAGACCTTCTAAATGATTTGGCCTAATACCGACAGATGGCCCAATTTTTTTTATTTTAATTTTCAATTTCAGCTTAATATACTAATAAGGGTTAAAGTATGAAATTGCCGTTTCATTGTAATAGGTACTTCGAATTGACATAGAACCTTCATGGTTTGAGATTTTTGAGTGAAACTTTTTCCACATGGTACCTATGTAGTTCTTCATTTAAAAATGTGCAACATTCGATTATCGACTTTCAGTTGTTTTTTTTATTCAGCTTAGACAAGAAAGATGGATACTTCGAAAATTCGAGTGATTTTTGAATACGAGTTCCGACGCGGAACTAACGCGGCAGAAACAGCTCGCAATATCAATGTTGCGTTTGGAGAGGGGACTGCTAATGAACGCACCGTGCGATTTTGGTTTAAACGCTTTCGTGATGGAAACTTTGATTTGAAGAACGAACCACGAGGAAGGCCGTCCACACAGGTGAATAACAATGAATTGAAAGACATGGTGGAAGCCGATCCGAGCCAAACTACCCAGGAATTAGCTGCATGGTTTAACGTTACCTTACCAACAATATTGACTCATTTGCGTCAAATCAATAAAATAAAAAAATGTGAAAAATGGGCACCTCATGATTTGACTGATCTGCAGAAAGAAATGCGTGTTGAAACTTGTGTTGCCTTGTTGAATCGATACAGAAATGAAGGAAAATTGGATCGAATTGTGACATGTGATGAAAAGTGGATTCTTTACGATAACCGTAAGCGAAAAATGCAATGGCTGACCCCAGGTGAAACGCCACAACAGTGTCCTAAAGCAAGGCTTACCAATAAAAAGGTAATGGTAACTGTTTAGTGGTCTCAGCATGGTGTTATTCACTATAGCTTTCTACGATCTGGTCAAGCAATAACGGCAGATGTCTACTGTGCCGAACTCCGAACAATGATAGCAAAACTAGCAGTGAAACAGCCCCGACTCATGAATCGATCTTCACCATTATTGCTCCATGATAACGCGAGACCTCATCCAGCACGAGAAACCGTTTTAACTCTACAGGAACTGCAATTAGAAACTATCCGTCACCCTCCGTATTCGCCAGACCTTGCTCCAACAGACTACCATTTTTTTCGTGATTTGGACAATTTTCTATGTGATAAAAAGTTTTCTTCTCAGGAGGCAGTACAAAATGCTTTCACACAGTTTGTCGAATCTAGATCACCAGAGTTCTATCGCAAAGGCATAAATGACCTTCCTACTAGATGGCAGCAATGTATAGATAATAATGGTAATTATTTTGATTAAATAAATACGTTAAATTAAAAAATATACGAATTTCAATTTGTCAGTACAAATCGGCAATTTCATACTTTAACCCCTAATATTTAATAAATAAAATCCCATTTTTAAAATTGCTAATGAACTCGGGCGAGACTATTGTGATGAAATTTTCATAAAATGGAATAAGTTATTATTACAACTATTATACATGTGAGACAAGGTTACTTATTTCTTCTCAAAGATAGATGGTTCTGTAAAGATATACAAAAATATATAGTGGACATGCTGATGAAATTTTATACCCTTAAAATGTTTGAATTTTTATCTTTACACATTTTGCATCCTTGTATTACACACACTATTTTTCTCGTTGGACTTTTGACCAAAAATGCCAACCGAACGCAAGGACGTTTCACTAGAACTAGATGGTGACGTCACAGACCAATTGAGTCGTTTTGACGCATGGAAGGCTCGCGACTCGATTGCTCGATTGCCTTACAACATCTCCGCTATCACTTCCTTCTCCACGGGCCAGACAGTGGAGTGTATCAAACCGAATCCGACCAAATAACCAAATTGCCAGACGCTAAAAGAAATTCTGATTTTGTCTTCTGGTATTCTGACAAAATCTACAACGAATAGTCTAATAATCTACTACGAATTGGTTCCGTGTTGGTTTCTGGTGTAATAGAATAAAGACACCGCATCTCTTCCAGTGGGCATCTTTAACCGATCGTAATCTTACAGTACAAACGAAGTGCCCGATGACGGCAATAGGCTCACCGCCCTTCGTGAAGTTACAGGTGTGAATATGTATGTATGAATGACAACGAAAGACTCCTGACGAGATTTTATTACTAAGTTTCCACTCTTGCAGACTCAAAGAGTAAGTTCTATATAAAAAGAGAATTATTGTTCTCTGACCAAATATATCTGGATCTGGAACCTGGACCTTAAACATGGCTTATAGAATGTTAAACATGAGTTCAAGAGCCATTTTATGATGATATTTACCTGAACAGGAGCGTACAGCCAGAGGGGCGTGCACTGCGGCGCATTGTAGTGCAGGTGACCGTCCTTCCCGTACTTCTTCTTGAAATGTTTCATCTGCCGCTTGCAGGGCTCTGCGGTCAGCAAACAAAAATAAATTATTCTATAAAGGCTTATTTACATCAGACAAGCGATGCTTATTCTAGCCACTATCCGTCAAATTAATTTAGCGTAAACGGTGACAGAACATTCGTTTGTTGAAAACAAGGTTTAGTTTACACTAAAGTATTAAGAAAGAGTGCTCTTGTTCTAGCTTTAGCTCTATGTTGGACCAACCAAATCAACCTTAAAGAGAACTAGAACTGTGAAATAAACACTTTTAAACAATTAGGCGGGAAGCCTTATATTTGCCCTGACTCCAAAATAATCTTTTGATAACTTAAACTCGAGGATTGTTTCCCAAACACGCATTTCTAAATTTAGACAAAAGGTGCTATCCTAAAAACAAGCTCTTTATTAGTGATTCAGTCAGGCCTAATATAAAATAAAACTTGTTTGCTAAACAATGGGAGTTTATGGCAGAAAGCTTAAATATTTTATGTAAAAAGATATTTTAGGTGGACCCACCTTTATTACTTAGCGGTTCAAAAATACCCAGAAACATAAAAATCGATGAAACCATTTTGGAAGAGTTTAGTACGAACACTGTGAGAAGAATCCATACTAAAGTAACTCTGTCTGTCTGTCCGTTACGCTTTCATGGCTAAATTACTGAACCGAATTTTATGAAATTTGCCACAGAGATAGATTAGACCTTCAAGAAGGACATAGGCTATGTTTGGTTACGATAGCTGGCATCCTCGCGGGTAAGAGCCGCGGGCAACAGATAAATATAAATTTGTCGTTATTCTATCTTCTTCATCCTAGCGTTAATCCCAGTTCAATCCGAAGCTATCAACTTCTGTCTGGGCTCCGTTTTACCAGATCAACTGCGGATTTGGTTAAACTTCGACATTTTCAGTGAGGCGACTGCCATCTAACCACAACCCCAAGGCGATATAGAAGCATTGCAATTAAACCACTTGTTGGACTTTTGAAAGCTCCAACTACCCATAACGACTGCCATAGATGTTCGTATGGCAACCGGGACCGACAGCTTAACGTGCTCTCCGAGGCACGACCAGACCAATGCAAATACCCATATTCATGCATACAATGTGCACTGAGCGGGGATTAAACCCGCAACTCCTGCGCAGCGGCCGCAAACACTACCGCTACACCACGGAGGCTGTCGTTATTCTAAATCATAAGGTTAACTCCAACAGGGTTACCATTTGCAAGGTCCTCGTTATCCTCTCTCTTCCTACGCGAAACGTATGACGGCACCGAATGTATGTCCTGGCACTTCCCCTGCCTGCACACCAGCCCGTCGTCGCAACCGGGTTCTATGAACTCTTCTTCTACCTGAACAAAAACAAACATCTACTTCATCTAAGACTAAACAGTTCCAAAGTCTCCCATAACTTAGGCTCTCCGCTGCCTAGAACGGGACTTGCCTATAAAACTGGGGCCCGTATCTGAGAAAAGATTGTATGAACAATCTGTTAAATCTGTTAATCTGTCTATACAATCCGTCCTGAGACAAATCGAGAATCAAGACTGAGGCTAGTATTCTAGAAAGCCACTCAGCTGAACCTCGATTTACGTGTGATAATAATGTAGCTGTGCCCTGTTGCCATTAATAAAATGAATTTATTATTATAATGGACAAATTTGACAGGTTGTCTGGCAGATTGTCTATTTTTTCCTCAGATGAATCGCGATTCAGCTGTGACATTCTAAAATATGGGCCTTAGATCTTTGAAAGAATAACTGCACGAAATACACAGCTACTATTTAAATACTTAAATGTAAATAAATTCAGTTGAATAAATCAAAATACCTGGATTTCGACAGTTCCATTAACTTTTTCTAATGTCTTTTTGAACTCAGCACACTTCTCACCTAACTCTGCAATATAGTTAGTACAATAATTGCTGAAATCTGGAATAATATAATAGAAATAATTTTTCGAAACCGAAATTTAAGTATGCCATCAAGTTTACCTATCAATGTTATCGAACGTTGTAAGGAGCGGACCTTTTGCTGTCTATAGGGTGCTAATATTATCCAGTATAGAAACCTAAAAAATCAACTTGGTAATCATTGCCAGGACATATAGAGTTTTGCCATGAGATCAGTCTACTGCAGTATATAGTAATACAGAAATACTTACGGTGATAAACGCTGCACTTGCCGCAACAGTTGCACTGGTCCCTATCCGGTAAGAAGCCCCCAGGAGGGCAGATTTCTTCTCTGATCTGCCCCAAGGAGCACTCGTAACCGCGGCAAGAGATTGGGCAATCGTCTCTCGTAGCAGGCTCGTAGCGGAAGCTACGACGGCTACGAAAATATTTTGGTAATTAAATATTATGTTAAAATAATAAATTATGTATTTCTTTTTTTTTTAAGAAAAATGCGTTTTATTTCAGCTTACCTACTGCAGCACACGAAACAGATCAACCCAAATACAATACTTATACTAAGTATTTTGATGACGAATACATTATAGATAATTTTGATAACTTTATATAACTTCTAGTATGAATATATTATTTTAATAAGATTTTAATGTCAAAATTACATAGTCTAATTACATATTAAATGTCATCTTAGAAGCTAAATGTAAAACAAATTGTCAAGATTAATCTATTAACCCACCCCTCGCCGTACCAGGGGCAAAGGTGCCCATGACGCTAGCGGCATTACTCCGCTGGATAGCAACGGCCAACCTTTGCCCCAGGTACGAGGTGGAGAGAGTCACCGGTTTTGTCCCTCAACCTGCGTCCCAATTCGCTCTGTATTTCTTTTAATGAATGTAATGTTTTTAAAAGGTGGATCCGACTATCGTTGTCGATACTTGTTCAAATTTAAACATATGATGCGTAGAGCAGAGAGTAACGTAAAGAAGGCCTAAAGTTTGGAGGTGGATAGATACAAGAATGGAGAAAGTCTTAAGACAAAATGAATGGACTTTTTTATTCCACATAGATGGCATTACAAACCTGATGAAAAATGGGTTATCGTCGCCTATGGACATGCGCAACAATAGCGGCGTCGCGTTCGTGTTGCCTTGTATATGAAACATGACAATTAGAGCAGGGAAACAAATAAAAATGTTGAAACGACTATAACTAGAGACGAATTTAAAAAGCACCTACGTAATATACATATATACACACATATAATCACGCCTTTATCCCCGGAGGGTTAGGCACAGGGGAATTAACACACACATTTCACCAATCTGTATTCGGTCCCACGTAATAGGGGGTGAGCCTATTGCTGTATTCCGGGCACTATTGTTGAATCGAGCTATGCATCTGAGGCTGAGTCTGGGCTGTACATATCTGTCTGATGTTGAAGTTAATCAGACCTATCCCTTAGTCGCTTTGTACGACACCACATGGGAAGAGAAGGGGTGGCTCAAATTCTACTCTGCCGGGAACCACGCGGCACATAGTATCGACCCTAAATATGGGCTTAGGCCAGGACGGTGATGAAGATGATGATAGTGATTTTAAACTTACTTTTATATTTAAAAGGGTAGGTACTCACATATTAAAGGTTTGGTTAGGTATTAGCGGCAGCGTAACAGGGACACCTAAACAAAATGGATAATCAATGTCTTTAAGCACGGAATGTCAGGTTATGTTTCATTTAACATTCATATATACATTCACACTACAAGTGTACAAGTGTAGGAAGGTATTCCCGAAAGTGTAGGTAGTGTGTGACCCATATTTCGCCAACTATGATTTTCAGTCCCACATAACAGTGGGTGAGCGTATCATCCGGTTCTTTCCCATCGTCCACCTTCCCAGACCATCTGGGTGTACGGTGGTATTTTTTTTTTTAACTACGGTTCACCTTTGTCTACCTACCCCTAGGTGTACCATTGAAAATATTACATTTCCACAATACACCTTGTTATAGAAACTATTTTCATAGGTATGTGGCGATACCACATGTACCCAGCGCCATCTAGCGACATCAAGCCGAACTACTACGATACTACAAATCCTGCATCGCGAAAGTGAAGTTCCTGCGCTGTTACAATACATATAGAACATCCCAACGACAATCGTTGGGCCGCGGCCCGCCAGGCGTGATCACCTGCCTGGCCGGAGGATCCTCCCTTTGTGTTGGAGGAACATCACATCCCGTTCCTCCACAGGTACATGATATATAAAAAAGATAGAAATGACACTGACAATTAACCTAGGTGCTTCTTATAATAGACATATCGGCAGGTTACGCCCTTGAAAAACTACGACAAATGATTTCTACAAATAACAAATACAGAACAAAAAATAAAATAAAAATACAGGGTATTAGTTGATACAAATACCCTGTACCTTTAATTAATTAACTGTACAATAAGCCGTATAACTGCATAAGAAGTCGGTAGCTTAGTGGTTAAGGAGGCGACCTTACGTTCGAGAGGTTGCCGGGTTCGAATCCCGGCCATTAATTACACTACCGACGTGAACCCACTTCTAGCACAAGCAATTAAGCTTAGTTGGAGGGGTTAGAGGGAATATTAGTAATTTGGTAAATTTCGGTTGCTAATATTCTTTAAAAAGATCAGCATTAAATGAGGTGGACCGTCACCAATATCTATTAATGATATACAGGAAAGGTGGACCGTAGTTAAAAAAAAATTACCACCGGACACCTAGGTGGTCTGGGAAGGTGGACGGGTGAAAAGAACCGCTATTATCGAGCTATTTATTATACTTACATCTGCGCAGGGCTTGATCACATCTAAGAGCTTTGAATTCTTGTTCAGGATGACCCCAATACGGATTGCAACCAGCTCTGAAATCTAAACTCTCTTGTTATGATATCTCTTTACTTCATTTATCTCAATGAACTGTTTAAAAGTAAACAAACAATCACCTATAGTGGTAACCGGTAAGAATTCTTCAGTCTCAAAGCTATATTCATCTTCAATACAGGATTGATCCAATTCTGAAATTAATGCTTGCGTTCACTTATTGTATACAACCCAACGAAATAAGTAGTTATTAAAACATAGATATCATTAGTCAAGTGTTCATATATGAATATAAAAATTAGCTGTACCCCGCAGTTTTACCCGCTATTCAAGCGGCATGCTACCATGTCTCATATCACATCACAGACTCGCTTCTATCTAAGATTTTTCGTATTGCCCAGCTTCTAAAGCTCATATCTAGATGTTAAAAAGCCTGTAACTTTCCCCAAGAACTGGGCTACTGAATGCACTAAGAATTTTCCAATTCACACAGGTAGTTCAACATACACAATCTCTACAGCTTTATTTATCAACGTATATGACAAAAAATAAAAGTTCCTAGCTGAAATATCCTAAATTCATCCGAAGATCCCAGTAGTACCATTATCTAATTCAATTATGAAACTACTAGATTTTTTTCTCGCAGTAGTTTTATAACATTTACTGTATCCAAATGTTAGCCTACAAACTTACCTCTATAAAAGATACATTCATCGCAACACCGACAGCTGGAGTAGTCAGCCGGCACGAACATAGCGCGCCACTTGCCGTACTTGCGATCACAATAAGTTCGGTACTCGTTTGGAAGAACTCTCCTCTCCCTGACAACCAATAGTGTATTAATTTAGGAATTTAGGTACATGTATTAAATATGTACCGTGTATGTAATGGTGACCCGCTTTCCTGAGACTTTGCCTTCAGCTTACACTCAGGCGAGGTGGTCAGTCAAATTAACGTGTCCTATACATATTAAAACAAACCTACATCATTAGTAAGAATATATCTGCAAAAACCAAATTCCCAAAAGGCGAGTTCCCATTTACTAAGACGCGAAACGTCGCCGCCCGTAGCTTTAATGTAGAATTCTAAATTTCAAAAAAATTGTCGGAGCGCATTTACGGAAAACGGACAACGGTTATACATTTTATCAAGACTAGAGACTAGTTTAACTAATTTAGTTTGTATTATGGTTACTAGGTATCGCGGTGTAAACCCATAATTAATATACTCATTCGGGACTTATGCCCAGTGTACTATGGTATCTAGATATAAGTATAGATATATTTAAATACCTACATATTTTTTGAAAATACATAGTGCATATTATACATAGAAATACCTAGATTAATACAAATATACATTTTCATGCATGGAAGTATTTGCAATTAGCGGGAATCGAACTAGTGACCTCCAACCCAACGTAGAACTTGAAAGTTCTACCGCCAGGCCACGGAGGTCGTCAATGCAGCATCATCAAGCGATTTATTACAAATGAAGGGTGTATCCCATCTGCCCCGGTGACTTGGCCCGGTGCCGGGCCACATGGGAAAAAAAAGTTTTAACTGGCCCGTTGATATGTTTAGCGGGCCAGATGACACAAATCAAGTGCCATCGTCCCCGGTAAGGAGAAAATAGAGGATACGCCACGTAATTTGTGAAATAGTAACAACTTGCATCTATGAAAGGGATTGAACTTACGCCACGGGAATAATATTTGTGTCTTCTTCACCAATAGCACAATGTATACTGTAGAGCACTGTATACCTACTGTACTTTTATAATAAGTATATTTCATGTTGAGATTTATGACACTAGTTGATATTGCGTCATACACAATAAAAACTGATTTTTGTATACTAAGCAGTTTGATTTATATGCTCAATCCCTTTCATAGATGCAAGTTGTTAGTATTTCACAAATTACGTGGCGTATCCTCTATTTTCTCCTTACCGGGGACGATAGCACTTGATTTGTGTCATCTGGCCCGCTAAACATATCAACGGGCCAGTTAAAACTTTTTTTTCCCATGTGGCCCGGCACCGGGCCAAGTCACCGGGGCAGATGGGATACACCCCAAATGAATAAGAAAAGTGCAAATAAGTGCAATATACAATAATACAAAAAAATAATATGCTGAGATGATGATAAACCACAGAACAGAAAAAACTATTAGAAGTGTGATAGGACAGATTCAATAGCGGAACCAATGTCGCCAAACTCACACATACAACCAGATAATAATACGTTGCACTACTAGTAAACAATTGTTTTGATTGGTCGTATTTCTATAACACCAAACTAGCCTAAAATATGCACACTGCAAAACGAAAACATACCTTATAAATTCGCTTTAGTGATTACTTTTATTTATATAAAAAAAGGAATTTACGACGTTTTGTATCTGAATCGAACTTGCTTCTCACTCTAACTTTATTCCGAAAAAGTTCAACTACTCCCCAACAGATGTCCGTTTATTTTAAGAATATTATTTAAAACCTTAAGCGTTAGGAATACGGTTGATATTACTTTGAAGTATTATCCCTCTCACTCTAACTCTCTAACATTAACGCTAGAGCGGTGACCCAAAATTTTGGCAATATCGATAGATTTGAAAATTGTTTTCAAAATGTCAAAGGATTCCAAACGCTGTTAGTAATTATAATCTAAGAGTACTAAAAAAGAGGGATTTTATAGCTTGTTGAACTGTTTTTTATTAACGATTAAAAATGTATGAAGACGTCGAACTACGTATGTACCTATTTAATTGAAATAAAACAAGTGTCCATTTATAGTAGATATTTTATGTAACTGTTGCAAAATAAAAACGTTTTCACACTATCCGGCGCATCCGATATCCGATATTAGTGTCGGCTCCGATATCGAAGGAAATAAAATAAAGTAGAAAAAGAACTTGATACTATGTTAAAAATAATTGCTAGGATATTTTTTCTTATTTTCATCCAGTCTGTGCGATCGAGCAAATGGCCGAATCGGACCGATTTTATTGAATATATGTGGAAACAGCACATGGTGACGGCTATCGGCGTCAGACACCCAATATCAGAAAATGTAAAATCGCTTTAAGGATACTTAAAATACGAGTGCGAGCATTTTACAGTATCAGACGGGTGTTTTAAGACCATATTACGAGCAGTTTCATAAACTACTTTGAAATAATTAATTTAATTTGCATAAAATGAGAAAACGTAGAGCACCAAAATCTATTTGCTGATCGCGTATGCATGTTGCGCCGCGTTCACAAACTAGAAAATATCCAGCTGGAGTTGTTCAATTCGGAAGTTTATATTTTTGTATGTTTGTACGCGCATAGCTTCGTCATATGTAGACGAATTTGTAAAATTCCTTCTTTGTTCGAAAGAAGACTATTCCGGAATGATATCATTTATTTTTTGTAAAGATCCGATAAAGGGTTTCAGAGAGAGACCACGAAACTCCTCAAAAAATACCAGGAAATCAGCAGTAATTGCTGCAAACGCATATTATTGCTATGTCTATGCCACTGCACATCATAACATCACGCCCGTATCCTTTGAATGGGTATGCAGCAGTGCTCAGAATGTTCCGTGATATTAAAAAAAAACAATAAAACCATTTGACAAAAGTTTATAAATGTTTCTAAAAAAGTAGATATCGATAAAGTTTAACTACATCACTAAATGAATAGCGTAGAAAGTTCTAGAATAAAATAAGAATGACATGTCTATTGTGTGTAATCAAAAACAAGCTTTATTGATAAGTGGTAAGGTTGATTTTTTATTTTATTTTATTTCTTTGCATTTCAATAAGATTAGTTATAAATTCTGCTATATCCTGACTTATCGATAGTATAAAACGCCTCCATTTCGAATATTTATGCTCCTACTATCATCGGTGCACTGCAAAATGGCCCAGTAAGGCATATTTCTATTAAATAGTATTAAATAACACACGGTCCAAAACTGTCAAATACACATGATGACAGATACGACTGAAGGTTGAAATTGTAAGGTCTTGCAAATCTCCGCATAACAATGACACGCGTGCCACGCCTACTTCACACTTCCATAGTTTTTTCTGTTCCGTGTGATAAACGATCTTAAATAAATAATATAAAAAGCACTGTACTTGCAAGAATCCCGGAATAGTTCACATTCAGTATGGTTATTGAAATGAGGGCACTGAGGACACACTTGATAATCTATAAACAAAAACCAGTTGCATTATCCATCCAAACGGGAGCTAGAATCAAGGCAAGTACCTCAGATTTTCCTCCAAGCACCTCCATTGTTTACAGCTACGATGTCCTTGTGTTATTCTTTCTCATTTCCATAAAAGGTTTAGGGATTTTTTAAGCAAAACGTTCACGCGGTCAAGCGTTAGTAGGTAATTCATTATAATTTGATAAGAAATAATTCGAATGCAGAACGCTTTAACACCTGACCGCTCTCTGCCGAACAGAACCCTGATCATAATTTTTTGTCATCTGAAAAGCCTTTTTCAGAACCTGAGGTCTTACTATGACGTGTTAAAGCGTCCGTTTTACGGGTGAGACAGAGGAAACGAGGTATAAGATGTAAGGCTTACGTCAATCATCAGGATCTTACAAGGAAAGTTGACTTGGGCACAGAAGATTTTGTATTTTAGAAGCCCTAGCAAATAGTGAGGCCATACATACAGACCATTGAAATGTACCTTGGAGAGCACGTTAAGCCGTTGATTATACGAATATCTATGGCATTCGTAACGGGTAGTTGGAGCTCTCAAAAGTTCAACGAGTCTACCGAACTTCGATATCGCCAATTTATTTTGGAGGTCAGATGGCAGTCGCTTGACGGAAAATATCGAAGTTCAGCCGCGTCACAGTTAAGTAGACCGACCTCAACTGAATTGGGAAAGGTTTAGAATGATGCTGACATCAAACTATCACTACATAGTATAAAACAAAGTCGCTTTCTCGGTCCCTATTATTGGTGGTAAACTTCGAGAGGGGGCTCCTTTATTAAATAAAACTTCTAGTTCACATGATTATTACTGATATTTACTTTTCACACATTCATACACATGATTTTTTTTTTTTTCTTTAATACACAAACATTAAACTCAAAACATTATTAAACAAATATAATAAATTACATATCAATCATCTATTCGACATCACTTCCAAAATTCTACAATTCAACTGAATGAAAAAACTCTTCAAATGTTTTTGTTCCTAATGTATTCAAATTTCAAAACAATCTCTTCATAAATATAGACCACAGAAAAAACATCAAAAAGTATTTAAACTTTCACCACACATATTTCCAACATCCCCTCTAAGTTTAAATTACAAACATCTTAAAACCCATCTTAAGACCCATATACTACTACCATTAATAATATATATATTTAACCTCAACCTATCCTTCAACAAAACAAAAAAAATTTAAAATTAATTAGCCAACAATCATAATATTATAAAAACTTACCACTAAATTTCAAATTAATGACCTAAACAACCTTAACACTACTTATTCTATCACAGAGTTCACAGAAATGTCACTGGTCACTCACAATACTCTTTCTTAATCTTAAAAACTTCGTTCGGTCTAATCCTTTCGTTAAAATATCCGCAATATTAGCATTGGTTGGACAATAGAAAATTTCTATCTGATTCTGTTCTATTTTCTCTTTAATGAAATGAAATTTAACATCTATGTGTTTACTCCTTCGATTCAAAATTCCATTCTTAATTAAAACAATTGCTGATTGATTGTCAATATATAGTTCCGTCTTAGGAACTTTTCCTGTAAGCTCTTTATATAGACTCTGTACAAACAATAAGTCCTTAATACACTCTGCAGCAGAAATATATTCTGCCTCTGTACTGGAAAGAGCTGTGACAGACTGCTTACGTGAACACCAATGAATGGGTCCACCGGCAGAAAAGACTATAAAACCAGTCGTGCTCTTCCTAGTGTCAGGGTCACCTGCAAAATCTGCATCACAATAGGCTCTTAAAGTTGTATCATTACCTCGAACATACATAATACCAGAACTAATTGAACCCCTAATATATCTAAAAATATTTTTAATATTCGCAAAATCATTTAAATTCGGACACTCTTGATGTCTGCTACAATATCCTACATGAAACGATAAATCTAATCTTGTTTTATTCACTAAGTACAACAAAGATCCAATTAACTGCCTATACCGATGCACATCACTACTATCAACTTTCCCCTCTTGATGTGTATCTACTAAAATATCTGGAAAAACCATTTCTTTTAAATTATTATAATTAAACTTGTCCAGTAATTGATCAATGTATGATTTTTGAAAAATTTTGATACTATCAGTTTTCTTTTCTATGTCAATTCCTATAAATTTTTCTATCTTATCAAATTTTTTAATTTCAAATTCCTTCTCTAACTTTTTAATTATATTATTTAGTTGTATTTCACAATTCCCTATCAAAACTCCGTCGTCGACATAAATTGCAAGCATAATTTCTTTATCTCTGCTCACAAACAAACAAGGATCTAATTTCAACTGACTAAAACCTAAACTTTTTAAAACCGAAGTCAATTTCATGTTCCACATCAGCGGAGCCTGCTTTAAGCCATACAAACTTTTCTTTAATTTAAAAACTTTATCTTTGTCAACATTAAATCCTAAAGGCACTTCCATAAAAATTTCCTCATTTAAATCACCATAAAGAAAAGCCGTTTTTACATCAAATTGTTTTATTTTATATCCTCTTTGTGCAGCTAACGAAAACAATAATCTAACACTAGTTGTATTCACTACTGGACTGTATGTTTCCTTATAATCCACATTATACTTTTGTAGAAAACCTCTTGCAACTAGTCTTGCTTTATATATATTTCCTGGTTTAATTGTAAAAATCCATTTACTTGTTATTAGTTTTCTATTCTTCACTTCAGATCTCTTCACAATCTCCCAAGTTTTATTCTTTTCTAAAGAATCTTTTTCACTTTCAATAGCTTTCATCCATAAATCCTTTTCATTACTCTTCAAAACTTCACCATATGTCAAAAACGATGTCTCCAAATCATAATCCTTCAATCTCTCTGGTAATCTTCTATTTCTCATTGGTAAAATTCTTCTTCCTACATCTTCAACAACCTCCACTGCATCTTCAAAAGATTCTGCTTCAGCACTTACTGCTTCATTCTCAACATTAATCCCCTCTGAAACTTCATCGTCTTCTCTTATTCCCTCCGAGACCTCATCAGCATTTCTTATCTCCTCCAAAACTTCATTATTTTCAGTATTAAATATATCTTCTCCTATACTATCTTCAAAAACATCCACTCTATCTTCATTTAATAAAATATTTTCTTCATTATTCAACTCATTTTCAGATCCGCTACTAGTTAACTCATTTCTTCTCAAAGTCTGTCTTCTGCTTCTACTAACTTCAATTCCTCTTGCTTCAGTTCCTCTTGTATCAGTTCCTCTTGTTCCAGTTCCTCTTGTTCCAGTTCCTCTTGTTCCAGTACCTCTTGTTCCAGTTCCAGTATCAATACCAGTTCCAGTACTAGTTCCAGTCCTCCTCTCTTCACTCCTTCCCCTCTCAAAGTTACAATTTATATCCATGTTTTCCTCTTCACTATCTGTTCCTTCATCTTCAAACAGCTTAGACAACTCTGTCCTACTTGTAGTAGATAATTTACACTCTCGCAAATAATTATGGACATCTTTTTCGTCATTATAAAACTTAACATCACGTGAGTAAATAATTTTATTAGTTAATGCATCCCAGATTTTATAACCATTATTAGTGAAACCTACTAATAATCCTCTGCAACATCTATTATCTAATTTATTTAATTTTGTATTAATTTTACAGAATGCTAAAGACCCAAAAATATTGATATGACTAACGTTTGGTATTCTACTAAACCACATTTCTGCTGGGGTTTTATTATTAATTTTATTGGCACATCTATTGGTTAAATATGCTGCTGTTAACACAGCTTCGCCCCACAGAACTTTTGGTAGATTAAACTCAAATAATAATGATCGCGTTCTATCCATTATGGTTCGGTTTAAACGTTCCGCTTTCCCATTAAGTTGTGGAGTATAAGGGATTGTATAATCAATATTTATGCCTTTACTATTGCAAAACTTTTTAAATACGTTATTTGTATATTCTCCACCATTATCACACCTAAAAGTTTTAACTTTAGAATTAAAATGGTTTTCAGCATTATTAATGTAACTTACTATTTTATTGTAAGCTTCGGATTTACTTCTTAATAAAAATATTTTAACAAAGTGTGTGTAGTCATCTAAAAAGGTTAAAAAGTATCTAAAACCATCGAAAGTTTTTGTATTGATTGGGCCGCAAATATCTGAATGAATAATTTCCAAAGGTTTACTTGCACGTCTTCTTTCAGTTCGAAAAGGTAATCTACAAAACCTAGATTGTGTGCAGACTTTACAGGTATCAATTTCCCTGACACTGTCTAAGTTCATGCCTGTAACAATTTTGTTCGTTTTTGATAACGGTGTATGTGCCAAAGCGCGATGCCAAAATAAATTATCCGAAATATTATACGCAAGAGGAGCTTCGACTGACCTTATAGCCTCTTCATACCTTACAGTAGCTTTCATACGGATGTAGTATAAACCATCATCTCCAAGTACACCGGTCAACAGAGGCGTCGTACATTGCTGCTCAGAGATTTCACAGGTTCTTCTGAAAAATTTAATTTTGTAGTTATTTTCAGCAAGCTTCGATACTGACATTAGGTTTTTCTTTAATTTTGGAACATATAATACATTATTGATATTAATGTTTTCAGATTTACATGTAATATTCCCAATTATATCAATAATATGGGTATTACCATCTGCTGTCATAATTTTGTAGTCACACTTACGTGTGTTTGAAAAATAATAAAATTTATTCACAGTATGACTTGTGGCGCCGGAATCTAAAATGAATTCTATTGTTTCTTCTGGATCTTCTGTTTTACTATTATATGTAGTATGTGTATAAAAATTGGACCTTACCGATTTGTTCTTCTTCAGACAAAATTTGCTGTAGTGGGTATCTGACTTACAGTGGAGACAGTTATGTTTACTTCCACAGTCTGCGCTTCTATGTCCTGTCTTCTCGCATTTAAAACATGTGTTGAAATGCGGTTTTTCTCGAGGAATCTCGCTGCTTCTGCAATATCTCGCAATGTGTCCCATCTTATTACACTTAAAGCATCTCTTCGTGATTATAAATGCATTTTCAGTGGCATTTGTCGGTTCGTCATCTTTCCTATTTCTAATTTTTGCTTCTATATTTATTCTTGAAATCAAGTTAGTGAGTGTTTTATCCGATGAAGCAGTTGCTTCCCAAGCTGTTCTAAGATTTGAAAATGTTTCCGGTAAGCTGCTTAAAATTTTTGAAATAATTTGGATATCATGCATTTGAAAATTTAATGTTCGTATTTTGGTAACTATATTTTCTATTTCACTGACATCTGTCATAATGTCAACATTCTTGAATTGAAAATTATAAAATTGTTCTAAAAGTTGATTAATCTGCGTTTCTGTATTCCCAAAACATATACGGTCCAATTTGTTGAGCATTTCTCTACTAGTTTCGCAGTTAATAATATGACTGATATATTTTTTATCCAAACTGTTCAGAATTATACATTGCGCTTTAGCATCCTTCCGATCATAATCTTTATCTACTACGTCTGTATTTGCTTCCAATACAGCCAACAGGTCTTTTGATTTTAATAAAATTTTGATTTTCTTACGCCAGAACGAATATTCATTTTCGTCCGAGAGTGTAAAGTTATCAAAACCTTCAGACTTACTTGTTGACGCCATTCTTATTGTAAAATTTTGATATTTCACAAAAACCAAATCATGTTATAATTTTTTTTTATTTCCACTCACACTGTACACTCGTGCCAGCCCATAACCTATTGGTGGTAAACTTCGAGAGGGGGCTCCTTTATTAAATAAAACTTCTAGTTCACATGATTATTACTGATATTTACTTTTCACACATTCATACACATGATTTTTTTTTTTTCTTTAATACACAAACATTAAACTCAAAACATTATTAAACAAATATAATAAATTACATATCAATCATCTATTCGACATCACTTCCAAAATTCTACAATTCAACTGAATGAAAAAACTCTTCAAATGTTTTTGTTCCTAATGTATTCAAATTTCAAAACAATCTCTTCATAAATATAGACCACAGACAAAACATCAAAAAGTATTTAAACTTTCACCACACATATTTCCAACACCTATATCCCTTTGTGTGCTTAAATCTTTAAAACCACGCAACGGATTTTAATGCGGTTTTTTAATAAATAGGGCTTCAAGAGGAAGGCTTAAATGTATAATACATGTTTAATATAGTAGAGGGTGCAGCGGGAACGGGATCTGACGCAACGCGGGCGGAAAAATATTGACGGTACGAAGTTCGCCGGGTCAGCTAGTTGAAAAATAAAATACTAAGTACTGCATATACTCACCGATTCTGTTCTTGCAAATCGGCCTCAAAGTCCTTAGCGATACAATCTGCACAGCGCTATTGTCCTGAGAACTTCGCTCGCACTTGTCATAATCTATATCAGCCTCATTGTTCCGCACCAGCGAAATTATCTCCGTCTCCCTCCAATACTCACTCGTATCCATGTCTTTCTCCATTAACATTATAAAGGGTAAGAACTGAAAGATATACTCGCAGTTTAGACTATATACATACTTTATACCTAGATGCAGCAAACGTCGTCAGTATTGGTTGAGGCTACTACTTCAGTATTATTTGACATATACAATATACATGACATGTACCTACACGTTGACATTTTAAATAAAACGCGTACAAAACGCGTTTTTCAAGGTGTTTTTTGCGTTATGCTAGTAAAGGCGGTGTCTGTATACTAAATGGTCAAAGATTCGTAGCTTTTTATTATCTTTACCTGCCCCTTGTTATGTCGGGCTTCATCTCACCGTAGCCATGACGTACCACGCCTGATGGTAGATTGAGGTGCAGTTCAAAGAATACTGGCCGTTATTACAAATACTGTCAGTAGAACAATGGTCCTGCCTCGGCCTCGAAAGATAGCTACTTAAATAAGCCCGGGATTGTACGAAGGGGAGGACAGCCCTTTATTCATTTAGATGGGAAAAAGTGAAGCTCAAAACGGAACTTAAACTTGCAGGGGGAATATGCCTTGATGATTGAGCATACGAAATTCTTCGATACAACCATCTCGGGCCCTTTAGTGTACGACATACCTAATTATGAAGAAATATTCGAACCGCTTGGCACGTGAACCACATAGGACTGTGTGGTCAGGGCATCTGGTGTGTCTGCCTTTTCTTTTTTTTTCCCCTAATTATTTAGGTTAGCGTAACATGACATTTTCTTCCATACTTTTCTGTCAGGCATCATCTCCTCCATTACTCCAGAGTAAGCGGTAACCCGACGGAGCCATTTCTATGGCTCTGAGTCAACTGGGGCGTGAGGGATATGCCAGAGGGATCTCAGCCTCGGCAATTGATGATCAAAGACAGTGTGCGCTTTAGTTGCTTCGAGTCCGACTTAATCATCCTCGCCGTCTCCGACGGGGGATGGTGGTATTCGAGAGGAATTTCGCACTATAGAAAATGGTAGACAGAGACAGTTTATACCGAACACAATAACCCACCATCTGTTTCTGCCCTTACACACTTCGCAAGCTTCCTCAACCATCATCAAACCTTTCATACAAGCCCACCGGTTACGAGTGTTTTTGACCTGCCCTTTTACCAATACGTCATTAGTTAATCTGATCGATGTATATTCTGCAAGGTCGAATACGGTCTGCATACTCACTTATATGAGCCTTACCTTCAAGCTTTCATCGGTCTGATTTGGAGTTACTTGTGCATCTGTGTTCGAATTCAAGCTCAGAACTGGCACCATACTCTTGGCCCTTACATAATTGACATTGTAAATTACAAATATAATATTTAACAATAAAAGCCTCATATAATTCATTATAATTTACGATTTTTCTAGGTATATATTAAATATGTATGTATATGTTACAAAAACGTTGATATGCTTTGAGTTGACAGCGTTTTGACAATTAGTCTATGAGACTCCATTGTGCTTCATGGTGCTTCATTACAACACAAGTAATAAGAACTTTTTAAAAATATACCGTCTTTAGCATAGGTCCTATAGATAGAATATACACCAACATGCTGTATGGTGCTGTACCGTCCCATGGTACGCGCGGCGTGATGGGAAACGAGGTAAAAACGAGAAAGATAGGGCATGAGACGAAAGCGGGTGAGTTACCACCGTGAGCGCTGGAAGCAGTTTCTCGTCAAAATTCAAAACAGAAAATCAGACCTATTGCCGTGAGAGCCAGCTTTCCCGTAGAGCAGAATGCCACCAGCCCCTTACGACAGTATTTGAATACTGTTACGAGCGTGGGGGTCGGTTTAAATAGAAAATGCGAGGACAACCGTTGAAGACAGATTTTATTCAGCTGCACTTAAATTACAACAAAGCGCGTAGAAATTCGAAAAGTCTTCCTTATACAATACACAGTCACTTGTTTAAATCGCACTGTATCGCTTCGCACACTTTATCGCTTTGATCGCTTCGAATACTGGTCGTAGACTAACTTGAGCGGAGTCTGTTAGCTCGCCTTTTATATCGGGCGCGGCCGAGTAGCGAAAGATCGAGAAAAGACAGGTACGTTCTGAAAAAGACAGGAACTTTCCGGAAGGTTCTATTGGGTCTTGTGTCTCTTTCTAGCCTGACGTCTCGTTCTATTCATTCGATTCCTTCTAGAACAGTGACGTCAAGAGATGCTGTCTCTTTCTATAGTGCCGTCTCGCTCACTCCTATGGAAATTTGGCCATATATTGAAGTGGCCAAGCGCCGGGCGTAGCAATACTATTACTGGACACCCCATAACTCTAGGACTACTGAGCTTTAAAGTGCCTTGCGTTGCTCTGTGGTAGATATGCCACTGAATAAGCACAAACACGACATGGGCTTGCTACTTGCTCCAATGCACGCTCAGTACCGTTGTACATTTTTGGTGATTTTCAGTACCAGAGTACCTGGACGCTTCGACATCGCCTTTGGGTTATCTAGGTCAGATGAAAATCGCTTCACGGAAAATTTAGAATTTCAGCCAAATCCTCAGACTGGTAAAAGCGGACCCCAGCGAGTGAGTGAGCCTGTGAATGAGGTTCACCTCTTCAACCAATGAGCCACCTTTTGTCGTGCCCGCTGTACCCCAACAATTGCACAATTTGAGATTTCAACGCAGCAAATGATGCAACGGTAAAAGTCGCTGAGTTTTGGGGTGGTCATATCTAATACCAAAATTTTGCCATCGACGCGATAACAAAGAAGTACCAGAGTAAAACTTCAGTGATTATTAACCCTTTAATTGGGCTCCATACAACAGTTTTATATTAAAATTCCATTTACATAAATAAAACAACCAAATCACATACAACCCTTTATTCGTCATGTAAAATATGTTATACAAAAGTGTCTAAGCCAATAAAGAATGTCATATCCATATCTACCAATAGACATAACGTTTAATTTTTTCCTACACGTACATGTATAAAGCAATTTGTACACAAATGGGTAAAAATAACTGAGGGTAAAAATGACCACTGTATAGTGTGTCGTGGATGATATTACCCCGATATATTTTGGGGTAAATTTGTCTATCTTCTTGTACAATATAGACATCAGAACCAAAACAAAAAGGATCTGGAAAGTTTGAGTAAATTTCAAATATATTACAAGTTTAGAAAAAAGTAAGGTTTAGGTCATTGTCATTATTCGAACATTTAGTTTTCACAATATACTTTATAAATTGTACGTGCAGAAAATATTACACCACTTACCTCAATACAGCCTTCAATGCTACTTATGTACTATAAATTTAATACATTGAATCAATATCAAACACGTTTAATTTGGTTCTCTTTATATTTGATTGCAAATATAAGGCCACTTGGTCTCGTAAATTCTAAATATATCACATTAACTCCGTCGAACATATACATCGCAACCGGTGTTCAAAGAGAAGAAAAGTGATAAAAGTTTATTATATTACTTTAAATTTGAATCGATTAAACGTGACTCTTCATGTTTGTGTTTTTTTGACTATCACCCCTACAAGGTCATTGTGTCCATGACCCTTCAAATTGGGTCATTTCGACCATGACCCTACAGGGTAAATATATACATGACCCTTGAAATTTAGATTAACTTGACTAGCAGTCTGTCCGTGGGTACTATTAAGATTCTATTGCACGTTTACCCAATTAGTTAAGAAAAGGGTAAGATTTATAAAAGGTAAGCTGAATTTTTTTAGTATATTATGCATAGGAATGGTAGGTATATAATTAGTCTGGTGAAGTATATTGCCTAGAAGAAACCTCATAGTCTTATATATTTATATCTGTATAATTATATCTACATATTGAACGTGTGAACTATAAAAGTCATTCATTACGATATCTTAATAGCCAAACCTCAAACTCCATCCGACCGTATTGATTCAAAGATCTGCTCGGTTTTATAGAGTATTCTCTTTACACAGTTCGAACTGACCGTTTGATACCTAACATAGAGTAGTTAAAACCGTTTTGTTTATGAAATACTACCTAATGCTCGCGGCTTCTCCCACGGGTAATTTTTGTCCCGTTCCGGCAACCCACCAGTATCTATTCCCGGGATAAAAACCTATATGTTATTCTAGGCTATAATCTATCCCTGTATTGTATTGAATAAATAACATTCAAACATCCTCACAAACCTTCACATTTTTGTGTATTACTAGCGGCCACCTGCGACTCCGTGCGCGTGGACTTTCATAAAAACTATCATACCCAAAAATATGTTTTAACCCCAAACAGGAGTTGACTTCTAAGGATACATTATTAGTATGGTATACTATTATTATTGTGATTGATCAGTGAGTGGTATTGCGCTTTTATATAAGATCTTTTTATAGAACTACATATTTGGTTTTAACTACTCTAAAAAGATATCAAGCAGTTGGACAGACTCACTCATCTTCCCGAAGATTTAAAGAAGTTTGCTTATTAAAATGTCGGTAAAGATTATATAATACTAATCCATACCAGTTCATACATGAGCTACATCATTGAGCAATTACAATACAAGTCGCACCTATTTATATTTTAACATAATTTTGTGGTGATCAATATTTGTGATCATTTTGTTGGACTATGATAAGAGCAGTATATCTCGAGACATGTATCTTGGGCTTAAATCACAAGACAAACGAAGCCCTGGCGCGTGAGAATTATTTTGTAATAATCTATGTTTCTTGAATTTAAGCTCATCTCCCGCAGGACAGCACGGAGTGCTAGGGCGCGCCGTAGCACCCCTTGCTGTATACCTAAGAAACGTGTGGTTCGCGTGTTGAGCACGTTTTAGGGCCAAGATATATGTCTCAAGCAATACTATATTATATTTTTATCAAACAGTATTTAGTAGGTGCTATGGCAGTGTTCTTTTAATATCTTCTAGTTAGTGAGATATCTACTATTTTCTAAAAATGAGTTATTTGTATTCAGAAAAGGTACGAAGTTTCTATACAATTATTTTTCTTTTCAAATTCAATTACATACTACAAAAATTTTCAACAAATTTTTGTTTGTGAATACAATGGACGGACTCATTCCCACTTTAGGTATCCTCAATTTACATAAAAGTTTATTTAAACAAAATAGCAACTAAATTATGACTAGAAATGAAACCACAGTAAGTTAGAAATTACAACGAAATTGTTTCCTGATACCTTCAAAGAAAAAGTATTTTGTCAAAATACTTAAAAAAAATATCTTTCCGCTTTTACAATTAGGTATATTAAGTATTTGAATAGTATATAAAAGTTAAAAATAACAATGCATTTTAGTATATTATATTGCTTTAATATTATTAAGTTTATCAACCAGGCATGTATGTAGAAAAGAATCATTAAATGAATGAATTTTTTCAAAGCAATGAATATTGCGAACCAATATCTTGATCCAAATAATCTTGCACGATACTGTTGCACGAGCCTAGCCACGAATCACGTTTTAACACATCAATATATTAGCAGAAACATAGGATAATATTGACTGCCTAACAGCGGTCCTATCCACGGACAGTAGGTACCTCCATTAATCCACGACTGACCAATCTGTTTAAGGGTAAAGCACCAATTGACTCTGTCCTGGTGCCAAACCCATCCTGGAATTTGACTTTTCAAATTTAAATTTACAAAATTTATAGAATTAACTTTCAGTTTACTCTGAAACGAAATTCCGTGCAGTCGTAGTGTTGTAAACGGGTTGTATTGCCGGATCGTGAACTGTCTGGTCTTAATATTTTAATAACATAATTATTATTGTTTATTTGTAAACTGAGTGACCTGTAAAAACTAATATTAGACATTTATGTTCTAAAATGTAAGCGGAAAGATTCGACGTCACACAATAAGGCTGGGCCCACACGCTCCGTTTCCAGATCAAGAATTCAGATTGAAAATGCTGTGTGCCTAGCGCATATTATCGTTTTTTTTCATTGGAAACTTTTTATTCATACAGAACGAATTCCGAAACAAACTTCAGATTTTCTCCGTTCGGAAATAATGAGGAAGGGGGCGCCTTGTTGAACATTTTGTATCTAAATGAAATTTTTAGGTTTCCGAATCTGAATTCTAATGAGGAAGCCGAGCGTGTGCACTCCAAGCCCAAAACGGGATAAGTGACAAAAACGTACATAACCTTACCCCTATAAAAAAGACTAGGGCACAACTGCATAAATACTGCCGAAATGTATATCATCCAGATTATTTGGGTTCAAGGACCTCCGTCCTCCATGAGGGCGGGCCTGGGAGGAGGACACAAGCGCACCTCCCCCTGTCCAGGGGCAGTTGGAGACACCGTGGTTCCCGCACTCGAGGGGGGCCAAGTCAAAACCGGAGATGGCCCTGGATCGGCCTAGGTGCGAGAGATATGTCAATGGCTATCTCACCTCCGGCAACTGAAAGCCTCAAGACGATGGACGATTTGAGACGATTCGAATCCGAAATAACGACTCCCGCCGCGTATGGCGAGAGGGAGGGATATGCCAGAGAATTTCCGCATAATAAAAAGTGTATTTTGTTTTGGAAACGTGTTTTACAGTCACAAAGCGTAAAATTAAGTGTCGACTAATACGAACGTAAGTATTCACGTTATGGTTGGACAATCTGAATAAAGTGGCATATCCGTTCTGACCTAAAAGACTAACAAATATCCATTCAAACTGTCACATTTATAATAGCAGATGATGTTTCTGAACATCAATGAACTCCAAAAGTATCCTGGACAATTTATCAAAACACGGCAGTTCCAAGCAGTTGTGACAATAGTTCTCGAGATTCTACAAAACATTACCTTAATTCGTTCATCGTATGCTAGTCCTAAGGTCCATCAGAGCACTTGCCGTAATGACCCCATGCCTCTGCTTGCTTACACAGCTCCCATAGTCAGTATCCCCTCCTATAGTGACAGTCGAAAACGACGTGGAATTCCTTCGATGCTGCATAGAAGTCTTTTTGCCTCCGCTCATAAAGCCGTTTTCCGAAGGACTCTGTCTTGTGACTGGTTGGAAATAATCCCCATGGCAGTTCGTAGACTCTACCCAGTCATGTCTTTCGAAGACTTTCGTGGCTCTCAGAGGTTTGGAAACGCTGTGTTCAGAACGGTATTCTTTGATCCTCTCTGGGGGTCTCGTCAGTTTTGGACGCGTTTTGGCGTCCGCAGAGAAAGTCTTGTTTTTATATGTTTTGTTAGATTCCGGTTCGTGGAAATTTTTGCTACTTTTGCTTGTAGTGGTGGGGAGTGGGTGAGTTTTGTTGCTGTAAAAATTAACAGGGTAATCAGTGATAGTAGTTGCAAGTTTATAGTTGTAGGACTACCAGCACAAATAGGCCAGAAGAAGGCCACCCTCACAAATATCGTCCCTAGAATGGCGATCCCGGCCTCGACAAATGTTTTTTCACGCCCCGTTTAAAGATCCCGGAACCGTGGAAAGAACAACTCTTTACCAGCACGACATGTCCAAGACTTAATGGTACGGCAAAGAAAAGAGTGACAGAATCGCTTGGATCTTGGTGGACTTATTTGCACCGTATGCGGGTGACATCTAAGCCCTGCACGTATTGTCCTGAGTAGGAAAGGAGAGGGTGGCAGGACTAATTGGAAATGTTCTGATACATTTACCATGATGTAAGTGGTAGAAAACGGCCAAGGATGCTATGTCTCTACGCAGCTGCAGAGGCTCGAGACCTTTGTTGAACTTAGGATTATCAATAATTTTAACCGCACGCCGCTTCAGTCTATCGAGATCGTCTGATAAGTAATGTACGGGAAAGATGAGAACAGTATTCCACACTCGGACGAACTTGTCTTAAATCGGGAAAAAACAGTACATAGCTATGCCCTAGCAAGCAGCACCACTTACGTATAGTTAGTATGTTGGGACCTTCTAGCTTGTCCGTTATGACTCTGGGAGCCCTTAGCCATGATGCTGTACAGCTTGTTCCTGTAATCATCCACAGAAACCTGCTTGTCGTCTCTGAGCGGGAGAAGCACATCGGATGGTAATGTTGGCTCGTCGCGTTCACGATGGAATCTATAATTTACACAAAATGATAGTAGCATACAGGCGTAAGGACCACCTCGCCCCAGGTCACTGTTTGTTACACCAGGACCCACGCGCGCATGATCGTATTTCTGCTAAATGTCAACCAATTTCATAACGGCCATTACATTTAAGACTTTATTAATATAGACTTGAAGTCAAACATTAAATGAAAAAGACTTCATTACATTTTTTGAGTTTACTCTATAAGATGACATTTAATTTTAGACTTTAACAGCATTAGAGCAAAGTCTAAAATTGTATAGCAATATTGCAGTGTCTGTGAAATGACACTGGCCGACGATGAGCAGAATCGGGATCGTTATCGTTTGCAAATTCGGCCCCACTTCCGTAAGGTGGTCGGACGAGGCGCTTTACTATAATCCACTCAAAGATTTCGCACATCTCGTCGAACGGCACAATGTGTCCGTACTCGGTAGGCAGTCACTATGAAACCGCTCCTTGTTGATAAGGACCAGCTTCCCTTATTTTCATACATTTTCAAACTGGCCCTGCTCGAGACATGTGCTATATATGACCGCGGCGTGGCGGGAAACGAGGTAAAGAAAGAGAAAGAAAGAACATGGGTCGAGCGAGATACCACCGCGAGCGTTGGCGGCGGACTGACCAAATCTGACAGTCGATTGGTCGGTACTCCTCCCGTCTCGCCGCGCACATACCCAACGCGCTGTACAGCGATGGGTCGGTCTATAAAAAGTCCTAGTCGAACCAAAATATCTAGGTTCTATACTCACTTGCCCACATATTCATGGTCTAGAGCTCTCTCCGCACTGAGTCTCTTAGCGGGGTTGAATACCAACAGCTTTTGGACCAGATCTGCCGCGTCCCGGGGTGCACAGGATAGTAAGGATGTAAGTGAAGCGCCACCGTTGGTATTTGTGGCCTGCTCTTTGATCAGGGAGGAACCGTAGCCGCTGCATACTATTTGTATGTCTGCAGGAAAAAAAAGATCGGTAAAAATTATGACCTTTATTTTGTTTTTTCACCTACTACCTCACCAGGGCTAGCGATGATGTAGTTATATTGAAATAGAACCGACTAAAACTACACGGTGTTCCGTCACGGTACATATTGTGGGCGGAACCTTGGTATTCCCAAAGAATTTCCGCTAAAATTATAATTTAAGCCGTCACGCTAAAATAATTGTTTGAAGCATCCGTAACACCTGCTTCTAACGACATCAGCAGGCAAAACCTAACTCTACTGGAAATGTGATCATCTACTTCTGACTTACATACCTACTTCTGACGTAGCTTGGCGTAATCCTGATTAAATCAAAATTCCAAGCTTGAATTCACCATTCTTAAACGTACTTACCTTCAGAAGAAGGCCAGGGTAACGCACATATGATCTACTTAACCTGGTTCACGGTAGACGTGCCGGGGAGCAGCGGCTTGCCCGTCAAGATCTCACCAGAATGCAGCCCAAAGACCACATGTCTATTCCTTTTGTGTAACTGTGGAATATGAATGTCCAGGTGTAAACGAACTTACCTTCAGAGGAAGGCCTGGGTAACGCACACATGATTTTCTCCACCTGGTTCACGGTAGACGTGCCAGGGAACAGCGGCTTGCCCGTCAACATCTCGCCAAGAATGCAGCCCAAAGACCACATGTCTATTCCTTTTGTGTAACTATGGTAGAAAACATTGTGTTTTATTTTTCATAGATATATACCGGCAATTAGTGAGCTGACCAACAGTATAAAAATATGGACTTAATGAACTGGAAAGAAATAAATGCAAAAAAAAATCTGCAATGATAAACCACATTCCTGAGACTACCTGTTAAGCTTGTGGGTACGTTCAGGCGAGATGAAGTTATATTGAAGTATCTAAACAAAAAAATATGAAAATATACATTTGAAATTTCGGGTCAGCATAAAACACGAACGAAAGTACATTCAGGTGCCATCCAGTCAGATACCTACTTCCGATTTCGGTATGTTTCAAGTACAATGAAGAGGCACGTGCCCGATTTCCATATGAATGCGTTTCATCTTACCTAAATTCCAATTGCCCGAAACTTCGGTCTGCAACTACGTAAATACATCTCATAGCAATCCTACAGACTTCGTGTAGTTTACAGAGTCGACATCGAAGTTGACATCGTCAATAGATAGATAATTCTTTATAATACAGCAATATTATATAATAGATCCATGTTATAGTTAAATGCACAATGGACGGCCTTATCGCTAAAAGTGATTTTTTACAGGCAACCTTAAGGCTAATCCCTGGGAGCCCCTTATTTCGTAGAAAGAAATTTCATAGAATTTCGTTTCACAGAAAATGTTTCATATAATATTTGGTTCTTATATTTTTATTTCGAATATTATTGTTTCAAAAACAATTTACTACAATGAAACATATTTCACAGAAACACAATTGAACGAATTTCTAATCACATTTTTTTGTTTGACAAACTTATCAAACTGTAGAATTATTTTTTAAAGAATATTAAACCACCTTTATAATGTTCCAAATCACATTTATTTTTAACTGTTACATTTACAATATAGTTACACCCAGACTCAGATTACCCCGACTCGGATAGGTTAGGTTAGAAGGCTAATGCGGGAGCGGAGCGTAGCCAAGCTCCCGCATTAGGCCTTCGTGGTTATTTTTTTATAAACCACCCAGAAGTAGCGGGGCTCCGTCGACCTTGTAGACGCATCAATTGTTTAGTTTATAAAAAAAATTGTCCCATTTAAATGAGGGTATACATTTTATGAATTGAAACGTTTAGAAACTGTCACTTTGATAATATGTTATTCTTTGTAATAAGTTTTCTATTAAATAAACAATATAATGGTTAAGAATATTTGATTTGATATTCTATGAAATGATTATTCTAATGTTTAACTTTATATGAAACAAAATTCAATGATTTAAAATTCTTTAAAGTAAGTATTATGTATATTGATTATTCTATGAAACGAAATTATGCGAAACATTTTCTGTAATACGAAATTATATTAAACAATTGTCTATACAACAACGCACACCCCTAATCCCTATATTTTCTATACCTACACAATACGTACTTCTTGCTAGCGATGAGTATTTCAGGTGCTCGGTACCATCGCGTCGCAACGTAATCAGTTAAGCAGGGATCTGCGCCTTCTTCCCCGCCCGAGTAAAGGCTGGACACCGACCGGGCTAGCCCAAAGTCTGCCAACTTTACCCTGTAGATAGAACAATGTCTTATTCAACTCTATCATCATACTTAATCTATTATAAAGACTTTCTTCAGTGATAGTAGCTCAATAGAAATAGATAGGTAATTAGGTAAAGGAGGTTAGCTTCATGCAATGAGTCAATAAGCGATACTACGAATACGAACACAGACTTTTATGGAAACCAGGCAAGGCCATAGTAGAATAAACTTTGGCCAGGCTGCGAGAGAAACTGGGGTCCAAGAGAAATGCCATAGGTATAAGGCCACTTATACACTTGACGACCAGCATCTAACGACCCCGTGACGACGTGCTGTTTTAGTCCGACATTTTATTCATTTCGACATTCAGTTTAATTTATTGACTAATCTATTGTTATTCCTTTTATTATTGTATTTAAATATTTTTTAGAATGTATACTTACTACTTATATAGTCTGTAAGTTCCTGTAAACTAACTTAGGTATATGGAAAATTGTTCCCAAATAAACTAATACATATCATTTGATATTATTACTTATCAATAAAAACCCTTGCTTATATCTACAGCAAGGGCCTTGAAAGCAACTGGGGTTTTTATGGCCGATAAAGTACCTATGCGGGTGGTATCAAGTACCTTTTTGAACGGCGTCATAATATTTCATGAGTTGACTGTCTGTCTAATGCCTTTTACCTAGTTCAGCGAATCTAATTGCCTAACCGATTGCCTGCCCTAGACCCAATAATGGTCGAGGTGATATTAGTCTCATTTTGTTAAAAACGTAAGTAATTGCTTTTTTTTCATTGGGTATATAGAACAGATTAATCATGTTAGGCGGTTATATTACCTTAATTAAATTCGATACAATAGATACCGATCGCCAGCCTAGAATCAGCAGACATTACCCATAACCTTACCTCTAAAGTAAATTTACGTTATAATGAGCAGAAGAGACATAGGTCACAGGAGACATAGTCTGGCTGTATGGTAAATTTTTCCGCTATAATACGTAAATCATTTTTTATCGTGCGAAATATCCCCACGGATACCGCCCCCGTCGGAGCCGGAGGGGGAAGTTATGTTGGACTCGAACCGACTAAACCGCACGCCGTCTGTGAGTCGCAGTGCAAGGCCGAAGGTGAGGTAGCTATAGAGCATATCCCCCGCACCCCGGCTGACTCAGAGAATACGTAGATCATTATCAGCCTTATAGTGATTTCCCAGTTGCGTCCAAAGTTTGTACTTTGGAGCCCGCATTTTGTTTTTGATTGGTATGACGGCTGTTCCAAGAGTACCTACCGGTCTGACCTAAGTCTGAAATTTGGACAATAACAGGTCATTGTCCTCTCAACAAACACTTATAAACCATCGGTGTGACGAACAGCCTCCTTTGCAGGGGGTGTTTCGTTGCCGAGGAAACGGTTGCCCACGTAATACTGGAATGCAAAGCTGTGGTCCCTCAACGATCACAAATCCTAGGCACAGAGAGGTCTCTGTGAAGCCCCCAGTAAGCTTCTGCGTTTCTGGGCGGAGCTAGGCTGACTACTCTAGCCAGTACTCTTCACGCACAATGGCCCAAAAAGGAGGCTAAGTACGGACAATAGCTTCCCTATCCGTCCATCCATCTCACCAAGTCTGACAGGAAAGCGTACGTCAGAGCCACATTCATTGTAAAGCACTGACATATCTACCTACAAGTCGGTTCACTTATACCTACACTTATTAACTATGCACCGACTTACGGATGAGGTGCGCTTGGACCTAAATAACTTTATTGCTTTTGGTAGGCAGGAAACAAACTCTGAATTAACAGTCGCACTCTCTACCGCTACACAACATAGAACATAAAACATGCAAAAAAACGACAACATAAAATGCAAAATACAAAAAACAAAATACAACATTACCTGCATGCACTATCAATGAGGACATTGCTCGGCTTCTGGTCTCTATGTATCACGTTTCCTGAGTGTATGTACTTGGTAGCCTTCAGCATCTGATACATGATGTACCTCTTATGTATATCCTTGAGTATATTGCCGCGTTTGATCACGTTGTGTAAGTCGGTCTCCATGTATTCGAAGCCTAGGTATATATCACGATTGTTTAGGGCCCTGAAGAAAATTAAAATAAGTACCGGTTAGAATTTGAAACTGGTTATTTGGATGGATATTTTCTTGTTTCTTTAATACCACTTAGGCGAAAGTGGTTACCGTGATCTATGGATGTATACGATCCCGGGGGCGCTACACTCGTGTTGCCGACGCTGAAGAAACCTTCTAATGCCCTTCTTGAAGAAACCCATATATGTACCTATCCGTGGGTTTTTAGTGCGGCAATAGCACTTCAGAGTTCGAGAAGAGTTTCAATAGCTACCTCGTTTGCAACCGAACTTAGCGCATGAGGTCCTACACCGCCCTAGTTTGATTTAGGTACTTGGCTTTATTGGAAGTGACTATCCGACTACCAAAAGCAGAGCCTACCCAAGAACCTCACCCATCAGTCAGCAGGTGAGGTTGGAAGACTTTGGTGGAGCCCTATAAAACACATGTAATAACCACTGTTAGGCGTTAAATGGAGTGGAGACGTGTTCTCTGATAAAAATTGCCACATTTCTTTTTTCGACCAATGATAAGTACTATTAATAAAAAACGAAACGGCAAACGAAGGGTAGGACGCCCCCTAGCCAGATGGACCGATGACCGATGGCTGGGACTGGAGGATCGTACGAAATGGCGCACATTGGGAGATGCCCATGTCCAGCAGTGGACTGCAGTGGCTTTGGGATTGCATGACTGTAATTGATTGATTGATCAATAAAAAAGATACGGGGCGTCTTTGGCATAATGGTAGAGGTAGCACTTGAGTATTACATGTGGTTGCGACTGTTGCGAAATAAGTCGATTTCGCATCGGGAAACCGATAATGAGTTTTTCTGAAAAGAAACTTAGTGGCAGCTCATGTTTGGGGAAAAGTAGCGTCTGGTAGACATTAATAGAGTCAGCCTCTAGTACATGGAATCGCCAAAAAGCCGCAGGAGACAAATGGGTGTCAATGAATCTCTAAATCTTTACCTACTCCTAATACACAAGTATGAGTAGGATGAAAAAACCACTTTAAGAATGAGAGACAACTAGGCTATATGCTTAGTATCAAGTTAATATAGTTTCCCTAAAAGCTTATGAGCTCATTTAAAGGATTGTGGAACAGGAAATATAATACATTCCATGGAATAATGTTGCACTATCAAAAAGGATCAAACAAGCATGCCCATTACATAGAGCCATTTACTTGTATGTTTTTTTGTGCATGAAAAGATAAGTATTTTCTACATTTTTATACTGTCTCCTTAGCAAACCATAATGAAGGGTACTTTCCAGCTGCAGACCATAGGGTAGGTACTTGCCTCCTTAGTGATACAAGATAAAACAAAACCCAAAAATAAATTCCTCAAAAATTACCAGTTAGTACTTACTTAAAAATACTATCATTATCATAATATGAAATAATATTATAACATATACTAGATAGAGAGACTACTAAAGTATCAGTTATTACAATGCCTGTCCCATTAAAAGTTACCACAGCTTATAGCCAGCTCATATCCAGAATGAAACCTATGAAGTTCTTAAGGAGTCATTGCAGTGACACACAAGAGCATGACCCCTTTGTCAATTTAAAAAAAAATAAGGAGACCAAAGCACTACATAGAAACCATGGAGACTAGACTACTCTAGTCTCCATGATAGAAACACACATCTTTTATCCTAATGCAAGCACTTTTTAAAATAGGCACTGATATAGCACCTCACAAAGGGTTAAATGACTATGAAAAAAAATTCTAATTACTCACCTGTGTATGCTATGCAGCTTCACAACATTAGGATGATTTCTAAACGATTGAAGGAATATTATTTCTCTGAAAGTCCTCTGAGCATCAGTTTGATTCCGGAATGCATCAAATATTTTTTTTATTGCCACCACATCTTTAGTCTTCTTGTCAACAGCCTTCCAAACTATCCCATAAGCACCTTTCCCTAATCTCTTCTTAATATCAAACCTTTTTAGTATGTGCTCGTCAATTTCCGACATATTTTTATCTGGGCTCTTTTTCTGAACCTGCTTGGGTCCCGCATCTTTTTTCTTATCATCCTTTTTCACTTGGTTTTGATTCATCAGTACTTCTTTTCAACAGAACTCACACAGTAATTGTAAAATCAAATTCTGCAATCGATTTAATTAATATTCATATATTCTCGATAGTCATGTTTTGATATCAAATGGTAATATAAAATGTAAATTCGAAGCATGTCATGAGCTTATTTGAATATATCATAAAAGCGTGACTAGTATCATTTTCAAAATATTGATTATTTACGCCAAGCAACCAAAAATATATCGATAGGTAACGATAATTTACAATTAAATACTTAAAACATAATTTGCAAGTTACTTACGTACAAAACTGAAAGAATATCTCACCAATCCCATTATCCAGTTACTGTTATTTTTTTGTAATTGTATAAGATTTTTGGTCAATCCAATAACTAGACAGTCATCGGCACATTTGAATTATGCCAGTCGAGTTTCATTTGTTTATTACGGGCACCCAAACAACGTGCTGGTTGTCATGGTAACCAATGATGACAACTTTAGTAAGGGGATAAAAATGTTTGATCGATATGTTGTTATTAAAAAATGATGTCAAGGGTACATTTTATGTTTAGTAGCACTAATTATGTTCACATTCAACACAAATAATTAAACATATTATAGAAATTGAGAATTTGCGAGTACATCCTATAGGCAGAGAAAACACATTTTCTTATTTCATTCATTTTAAACTTTACAGAGGTATTGATTTCAAATAAAACCAATTACTAATTCAAATTTTCGATGTTTATTTTTAAACATTAGTACAATGATTGTGAGAAATTCTATATAACAGCTTAAAAATATTAACCAATTCTATAATATGCTTCACATGTTAAAAGTAGTTTAGTAAATGCTTTAATACTCGTTAGGAATTATATTTTCTCTAAAAAAATGTACATGCTAATATTGTAACGCCGAAATCTAAATTACTTCAATTTTCTTTCAAAGATCTTATATCACTATTCTCAACAATAAAAAACAAAGAATTTAGGGCGAATATAATTTTTATCCCTATCCGTTAATAAAAATAATAAGACCAAGATTTTCATCAAGTATTTTGGCATCGCAATAAATTACCTAAGCCCATTCATCTCGTGAATACCTAACAAGCAATAGGTATCTACAATGTGTTAACTGATTTAAATAGATTTTAGAATTTATGAATTTTAAAACGAATGCGACTCGTCCCTATATTGACACCGTACCACGATACTGTATCGCGATATATTGACTGTCTAATCTGTGTCTAAATATAATATACAAAGATACTTCAAACACATATAGATAAGTACATGTTACTTAAACAAAAACAGCAATATAGCATTTACAATAAAATTCATATAGGTAATCATTATAATGAAAACACATTGATAACAAATTAATTTGTATTACCTATTAAATTCTTAATAAAATAATAAATAAAATTTTAAAAATAATTAATATTTTTATATAAATATAAATTATAAATGTAAAAATAAAGCTTAAATAACAACAATAAAGTTATCAGAAATATCACAATGTGTTATAAAATATTATACGTACGAATGTATTTCTCCACGTTATTAGATTGATAAGTGGTTGATAAGTATTTGCAAGAATGCTATAATTAGAGCAGTATGTCATTATCTATCAAAGACAACACATACAACTTGTTATCTGATTAAGTACATTATTGCAATTTGCATGTTCGACTTAGTTCTACAAACTTGGAAAATTACTAATTAATCGTTAATTTCAAAATATTATAATTTGTTAGTTTATTATATCAAAAACTTTAACAAAGTGTTCATGTCTAAACAAGTTGATGAACAGGTCAGTCAGACACATTTTCACGCTAAGTATTTAGACTAGACATTTAAAAATAGAAATCCTGAATTATCGTTGAGCATCACTCATAATACTATTCGAATAATGATTTTTTATTTTTTAATGTCAGAGAAACTCAGGTACGTACAGTTTTTGTAAAAATAATATTTATACCTACTTTGCAAATCTGCAGAGTAGATTAAGCAAAATCGCCTCAACAAAAGGAAATGTTTGGCCATTCGGCCAGTTTGTAATATTGGTATGTAAGATTCTTATTATAATATGAAATTACAATCGGAATGTGTGGTACTTATATTATTCCCTCATTTCTTGATATAAAATTCTAGCACAAACATTACAGCTTATAGTGATTGATAAACAGTGCTGATCTATGATTTATAAGTATTAATCTAGCTTTTTACTTTCATAACATGTAATGTAACAATAGCTAACTAGAAGCTAAATGGTCAATTCATCGCAGAATGATTAACAAATATATTTATTTGTTGACATTTTTACCTAACTTTCCTGACAAATTTAATGACAAAAGCATTATATTTTTAGTTCAAACCGTAACAACTACAATTAGGACTTCATTACAATATGTTGACAAGATTACTTGACCTCATTTTTTTTAACTATGATAACTTACAATATTTATTAACCTCAAATACCTATGAAGAATTTATTAATGAAAAGAGTTTCAGTAAGATTCTTGTGCCTGAAGTACCTAATGGGAGTATCATATCCTGGGTAATAGCAGCGGCAATGCCTCTCTTCATCTCTTCTACAATATCATAGCTGTTTATGGGCAACAATCCTGCTGGGATACTTTATCCACACACATGTTCCATTTTTTCGAGTATAATACGGAATGTCGACTCACAAAATATCGATAAATGCTAATACGATGCTACAAAATTGCGATGCACGTTACGGCGAAAGACTGTCTCTGTGAAGCCACTACACTTCGATGCACTTTACCGCGAAAGATTTTAACCGCGATACTTCTTGACTTCGATGCACATTACCGCGAAAAACTACGGAGCGACTCATCGAAACATCGTTACTGAGAAACTATATCATAATTAATTAATATGTTTTGAATGGGTCTATAAAATTATAAACCAAAACTTGAACTAAATAATGTATATTATATAATATTACATAATGGTTTGTACAGTACATAATAGACAATCATAATATAACAAAAATGCTATCGAAACATAAACAAAGTTTTAATAATATGATTTTTGTATCAATCAATAACATAGTTACATAACATTTAGTTCACGTTTTGGTTTATAATTTTATAGACCCATTCAAAACATATTAATTAATTATGATATAGTTTCTCAGTAACGATGTTTCGATGAGTCGCTCCGTAGTTTTATCGCGGTGAAAATCTTTCGCGGTAAAGTGCATCGAAGTGTAGTGCCTTCGCAGAGACAGTCTTTCGCTGTAACGTGCATCGCAATTTTGTAGCATCGTATTAGCATTTATCGATATTTTGTGCGTCGACATCCCGTATTATACTCCATTTTTTCTATACCACCGGACACTTTAAACGGAGCGTGCGAAATCATTTGTTGAAGCCATCAACATAAGTACCTCCATTTTAGAGATAATATAAATCTTTACTCTTTGTATTTTGCCATCAGTAGCAGTGGGTTGCAATCAAATTGACAGACAGCACACAAGCAAACAATAATGGCCCTAAAAGGCAGTGAGCACACATTTGGAGAGAATAAGGCAGCTTAATCTCCTTCAATAGAACCAGTACCAGTTACAATACGATGGTCAAGATCAAGAACAACTGGAGGATGGTGAGTATTTCATTGTGTAGTTTTACTGAGTGGTATCTGGATTTATCCATAACACAAAAGGTACTTGCACTTCACGCGTGTTCTTACAAAACACGCGTGAAGTGCAAGTCCTCCGGACCTACTCCACACCCTGGAATAGTTCATCATGCCATTCCAATGCTTGCGTATCGTATTGTTGATGTCTGTACTATTATTTCGGAACGAGAAAGACCTATCGAATTTCTGTGGCTATACGACCTCTTCCGCTAAGTTCTCCGTGGCCGAGGAGATTGTTTGGCTTTGGTCAAAACGATACCAATATAATTACTTCGTCGATCGCCTCATCTTCATTGAGTTGGAACCTAATTTTTATTGATACACTTGTGCCTACAATATCTAGCTGTAACAACTGCAACTAATAGCTGCAACATTTCCCTAGAGTGCCCTAGACTATAATCTCAATACAATACAAACTAATTCTTAAAACAAATATTCAAATATACAAAACAAAACGTCACATTTCTTAGCGTCTGATTTAAAATTTAACATCCTCAGTAACAACCATCGTAATATAACATCCTTGCGTTAATCCCGGTCGCATCTGAAGCTTTCACCTCATAATCCGGGGTCCGCATTTTCCAGTAAGTACTCGTAAAAACCATGATATACTTTTAAAGAAATAGCAATAATACACTATGTAAAAGTATGCCATTTTTCTTGTGAATGAAAAATATCTTAAGGGGAGGTACGTGATATTTCCGACTCTGAAAATGTAATCAAATTGATGTCTACTCTAACCGCTGATCAGATCTAAATTGCGGTGAAGGCACACTTTATAATTGAAGAATTAATTCATTTAAAGCAAAGGTGGGTGGATTTTCTTTTTGTCCTCCTCGTCCAATCGTCCCAGGTCGATGGAAGATGGTGATGGAAGACCGCAAGGCCATTCAAGGTAGTCAGCCTCGTGTGTCATAATGTGTTCAGCTTCCACTGGAATATAATTCTCGTATTTATTTACGTTATCTTCTACAAGTGATTTACCGAATCGAAAATCCATATCCATACTAATATTATAAATGCGAAAGTAACTCTGTCTGTCTGTAACTGATCTTGATGAAATTTGGTATAGGTGTAGATTAGACCTTGAGAAAGGACATAGGCTATGATTGGTCGCGATAACCGACATCCACGCGGGCGGAGCCTTGGGCAAAAGCTAGTGTATTATAAGTACTAGTATTATATAGTAGTATAAGTACGTATGTGTTTAGTCACTAACTGGAATTGCTCTGAATAAGAAAATACGAGGAATCAGTAGATTAGCAGTAGAATTAGTAATATACCTACTTAATAGACTGATAATATTATCTAGTATTTTAATAAATTAATGAATAACTTACTTCTTATTCTATGCATTTTATTTCCATAAGCCAGATCCCAATAATATAGCGTAACAAAAGTAAGAGGTATCAGAGGCATGAGCAGATAAGGTCTTTTAGTCCTCCTGAAACTGATAAGTATTTAAATTAATTAGTGAGTTACTATGTAATAACAGTCAATTTGTGCCTAAATAATTATTATAAGATGAAAAAAGTTGCGAAAATAAAATGTTTTTAGTGATCATCATTAATATCCTACCCAGTAAGCAGGCCTGCCGCTGCAGTAATTGAGAAAGTCGTCAACCAAAGGCAGGTATCTCTACTTTTCGCTATTTCCATTGCCACTTGACGCTCTTGCATTTGATACTGTAGCTGAATTTGTCTTTCCATCTAAAATGAACGACTTATTATTTCACTAAATTAAATTGTAACTCATCTAATATTTTCCTAACAAATTTTGAAGAAACTATGTTTAATAAACTACATTTTATTGTAATTTCAAAAAAGGCTTTTTTAAAACTTTAGGTAAATTACATATGAAAAATAGCGGTTCTCGTTCAAGTAAAATTCACCGAATCAAAAGTCGCTCGTTGATGTATTATAGACTGTAGGAGACTACTTCTTGCTAAAATTATTATTCTTTTCACACCTAGTTCGGTTTAGTAAAGCCTGGTTAATATTTTTTTAATAAGAAAAGTAATAATAATGACTTGTCAGTAATTCAGCATGAATATTTTTCTAAAAAGACAGGCATGAATATTGTTATAATCAAGGATGATTTATATGCATTAACTATGTAAAAACTGTGTACTTATAGAGAGGTACTGTACAGGCTAATGTGAGATCAAAAATAATGTTATGTCTATTGTGGATCAATCCTCACTCAAGAATATGAATTATCACTCAAAAATACGAATTAATGTTATTAATTATCCTAAAAATTCTATATTTACGTAATAATTATGCTCTAATAAAATAGCAGAGCTAATAACATGTTGTGTAGATGTTATTAGCTCTGATACGCATTACCTTTATTTTATTTATAGTTTGTATAAATTCCTGGTTATTTTTAAAATTCTCCTCCATGTTCACAGTGAAATAGTTACCCATGTTTACTAGTTCGTAGCGTTAATTAATGAAAATAACAACAAAATACAATCTTCAAGTATCAAGACAAGTATCAACGCCCGAGTAATCAAGCACAGACTGCCTAGTGCCTAGTGATCCACTCCTAACACAAAGAAATCAGCTGCTTGTTGTCAAAGCAAGCATAAGCGTTTGATAAGCGTTATGTTTTTGCTAAAAGCTTAAAATTTCATACATAGTTGACATATATATCAGATCAGGGATTTTAGAGTTTTGGACCCTATTTCAATCTGGTGTAACCGTTTAAAGTAATATAAGCCTAGCTTAGTAATAAACTAAGTAATGTTCACAAATATCGACCTCTTGACATCACTAATCAATTTTTCACAAATGTCAATGTCTAGCAATCTTCCTCCTGCGCTTCCCGCCAAATTTTGTTGTGAAGTGAACTGAAGGGAGATATTGTTTGACATTTTCAAGTGATAATTAATTCATAATTAATCGAAATACTAAATTAAAATGGGTATTCTAGGTTTAACGAAGCTAATAGCTGATATTGCTCCTCACGCAGTAAAAGAAATGGAGATTAAAAATTACTTCGGTACGTTCGAAATAGGAGCCGACCAATTCACCTCTTAAACTGCTGTCTTTGTAAAAAATACCATTTTTTTTTACTTTTCAGGACGCAAAATTGCCATTGACGCTTACATGAGTCTATACCAGTTCTTGATAGCTGTTAGAAGCGAAGGTAGGTGTTGGTATACACTATTTGTTCAAAATATCGTTTGACAAAAAGACTTGCGAGCTGCATAATCATTTTCTCAGTTTAATCGCGTTTGCATCCATTACTTGTACTTGGAGCTCGCAGTCTACGGTCTTACGGGACCGACTGCCGTTTGACCTGTAATGCCGAGACGAAAAAACCTCGTCCGCTCTTGGCAGATGTATCGGTTCACAGGTGAAATAGGCTTGAGCTCCGATGGCTAGGTTCAGGCCCACACAACAATGTTCTTGTAGGTGCAAAAGCCTAAAAAATCTTCTGAATAAAATTGCAAACTGTATTCATGACTTCGTATGTACTTATCAAAGACAGCCATGTGACCTGGTATTGACAAGAGGGTGCAGGTACGATTCCTGCTCGTTGCAAACATTTGTATGCACGAATATGTCTGTTTACACTGGTCTGGGTATCACTGTGCCTCGGAGAGCACATTAAGCTTTTCCCAGTCCTGGTTGTCAGATAAACATTATGGCAGTCAGTATATAACTGAAATAGCCGACATATCTAGCAACGGCATCCCCAATTGACTGGTTGTAATTAATAGTAGAATACAGCAACTCCTGACATAACATTTCTTATTACAGGCAATCAACTTGTCGATGTTAATGGAGAAACCACGTCTCACCTCATGGGCACATTTTACCGTACCATTAGATTGGTGGAGAATGGCATCAAGCCTGTGTATGTGTTTGATGGTAAACCACCAGATATGAAGTCTCACCAGCTGAACAAGAGAGCTGAGAGGAGGGAAGAAGCTGAAAAAGAATTACAGAAGGCTACAGAAGCTGGTAAAGCTATGATTGTTGTATATAAACTAACTTTCACCATATATTTGTAGCTTTCATCATGAAATCATGAACTTAGTTCTGTTATCATAGTCAGGTAATACATAGTTAAAATGTGTTGTAATCCTGTCAATATTAAATGTGTTGAGATCCTGTCAATATAATATTGATGCACAATTCATACCTATATTGAGACCAATACCACAATACTGGATCATTCACACATAATTAAGTAGTAGTATGTATGTCCAGTAGTGGACTACAGTGGGTTGATTGATGTAAGCCGTTGAATATACAATATAAATTCTTCCAAGTAACCTAAGCAAGAGCTTCCATAAAATCCTGCCAAAGGCTACTTTAATAAGTTAGGCTCTATATTCAGGTGACCAAGAGTCCATTGAAAAGTTCAACCGTCGTCTAGTCAAAGTGACTAAACAGCACAATGAAGAGGCACGTGAACTATTGAAGCTGATGGGTATACCTGTGGTTGAGGCTCCTTGTGAGGCTGAAGCCCAATGTGCGGCACTGGTAAGTATCCTTTTATTGTTGTTTTAAAAAGAAAGCCACACAGGTATAGGAAATGCACGTAATACCACAATTGACCCTCAGTTGACCAGGCGCGTTATAATCGATCGATAATACCGCACTCGTTATTGTCGATCGATAATACCGCACGTGGTATTATCTATCGATAATACCGCACGCGTTATTATCGGTCGATAATACCGCACGCGTTATTATCGGTCGATAATACCGCACGTGTTATTGCGATACTTCATCCCTATACCTTCAAACAATTACCTGCGGCATTAGAGGGTGTGACGTTTTAGCCGGGTCCTACTACATAATATACTACAAACGCTAATATTGCACCTGTTGAGCTGAAAATTAAGACTTCACTGCCGATATGTTCAGACTTTATGCGTGCACGCATGCGAGCATCCGCATTGCGCGCCGTTTCGTCCAAATACGCGGTAGAAAGGTGAATCTGAAACAAATGGAGCCAGATAACTGGTTCAAAATATTATAAGAACTGATAGATAACATCTATAAAAACTTTTCGAAATAGATAAATCCCCGAATGTATCTCCTTGACAGTGTGCCTACAGAATAAAAAAACTGTTCCATATCTGCTCTCATGACATGCACATGCCCAATACATTATGGTAATGTGTGTACTATCAAATCTCCCCAGGTGAAAGCAGGCAAAGTATTCGCCTCAGCGACTGAAGATATGGACGCGCTTACTTTCGGTACAAACGTGTTGTTGCGGCATCTGACGTTCTCTGAAGCGCGCAAGATGCCTGTGAAGGAGCTACACTTGGAACAAGTGCTACAAGGGCTCGGATTGAACCAGACTGAGGTGAGTTCTAAACTAATTAAAGAATATTCCGACGACAAAGAAGTTTATAAATGAACTATAGATTTAGATTAGAAAAACAGCCAAGACAGGGCTTGAATCTGCGATCAGTACCCCTTGGACGAAAACCTATCGTAATAGTATCATAAACGTATTGAGAGAACGAAGCATTGCGATTGACCTTTCACACACACGCACACACACACACACACACGTACGAACGCGCACACACGCACTCACAGACAGACACGCACAGGCACACACACGCACACACACACGTGTGTGTGCGTGTGTGCGTGCCTGTGTTGCCCGCATGCGTGCACGCATAAAGTCTGAACATATCGACAGTGAAGTCCTAATTTTCAGCTAAACAGGTGCAATATTATCGTTTGTAGTACATTATGTATTAGGACCCGGCTAAAACGTCACACCCTCTAATGCCGCAGGTAATGGGGTATTTGACATCATTAAAAAAATACTAAAAATAATGGTCATCCTATCAGATAATAGCGTAAAAAGACATTTAAAACTATGAATTAAACACACACACACACAGACAGACACGCGCACACACACACACACACACACACAGACAGAGAGAGAGAGAGAGAGAGAGAGACACACACACACACGTTCACAGTGGGCAGGCGGCCAATCGCAATGCTCCGTTCTCTCAATACGTTTACGATACTTACTACTTTACTTCCAGCGGGGGACGCCGTAGACCGGACGGGTGATCTGCCCTTTTGTGGGGGCCATTTCACCCAATTCCCCTATTCCTCCTATTTGGAGGTCAAGAAGTGTCCGGCAATCACGGCGTTCCGTCGAACCTACCTGTCTCTTTACAGAATCTTACGATCTGTTCCACCTTCAGATCCTCGAGGTCTTGTTCTTCTAGGGTGTCCGTCCCCATGGTTTCCCATCTTATCATTGAGTACATGGGGCATTTGGCCAGCAGGTGGAGACTGGTTTCCTCGTCCTCCATGCACTCTGGGCATTTGGGGTCAGTTTTCACTCCTATAAGTGTCAGGTGCCTATTTAGTCGGCAGTGTCCCGTTATCACTTCTACGACCAGCCTCATGTTTCCTCGGGAGAGTTTCAACAGTCGGCTTGATTTCTTTGTGTCAATGCTTTTGATGAAGATCTTCGACTGTCTCATGACTGGCGAGGTCTTCCATCTTCGATTGGCTTCCGCTACTATGCTTCGGCTGATGACTCCCTTTGTTATTGTATGGGCAATAGGTAGTCTGGGCTCAGGGCCCACCTGATCTTCATCAGCTCCCTTTCTTGCCAGTTCGTCCGCCGTTTCATTGCCTATGTTGCCCTCATGTCCGGGCACCCAGGCAAGTGTTACGTCGAGTTTCCTGGACAGTCTTTCAATGATTTTCTTGCATTCCTTGACGAGTGCAGATGTCGTCTCAGTTTTTCCTAGTGCCCTCAGTGCCGCCTGGCTGTCGCTATAAATGGTTACCTTGCCTGTATCTTTTAGGCAGTCCACCATTTCCGCGCATTCCATTATGGCATAAATTTCCGATTGAAAGACACTTGCAAATTTGCCTAAAGATATCGTTTTATTTATTCCTGTTCCGTTTTCGCATCTGATGTGTACACCGGAGCCAGAAAGCTTGGTAGATTCTTTTCTAGAGCCGTCCGTGTAGCAGATGATGCCTTCTGCATTCATCATCCAGTCCTCTCTTGATCCTATATGTATTCTATATTTCTTATCAAAAGTCCTCTCCTTCCTAATTAGGTCATTGTTTGACAGGACCATTGATAGTCTTTCTTCGTAGCCTTGACTGATTCTGGCATGGCCCTCATCGAATGTATTGGCAGTCCACTGACCAGTGCTTCTCAGTTTGAACCATTGTTCTGTTGCTTTCCTTTTTATTTCAAGGTCTATAGGATTCAGGCCCAGTATGATTTCCAGTGCGGCTGTAGGAGTGGTCCTCATCGCGCCGGTGGTCATAAGAGCTGCCAGTCTTTGGACTTTGTTCAGTTCTTGTTTGTTTTTTCCTGCTTGGGCTTTGTGCCACCACACTAGAGCTCCGTGTAATATCCTTGGCAATATAATTGCTTTGTATATCCACATCACTATGGATGGTTTCATCCCCCAGCTTCTGCCTACCGCTCTTTTGCATTGCATCATGGCCATTTTCGCCCTGGAGCATGCTTGGCTTATGTGTGTCTTATAGGTCAGTTTACTGTCCATTATTACTCCTAGATATTTGACCTCCTTCACCACTTCAAGGTCCTGATTATCTATTCTAATTGGTTCAGTCTGTCCTATTTTTCTCTTGTTGGTGAATAGGACTAGTTTGGTTTTGTCAGGGTTTAGGTTTAGACCTTTGCCCCTGCACCATTCTAGTGCTTCTTTAAGCCCCCTGTTCATGATGTTGCACATGACACTGAGGACTTTTCCTGTGACTAGGAGCACACCGTCGTCCGAGTACACCTGTGTGTAAATGTGCCTCCTATTAATCTTGTCAACTAATTCATCTATTAGCAGGCACCATAGTAGTGGCGATAGACATCCTCCTTGCGGGAAGCCTCTTTTTGCTATCACCGTGCGTTTTATTCCTGCTATCTCTGCTTGTATCAGTCGATGTCTCAGCATGTTTTTCACCCATCCTGATACGTCTTTGTTTATACCTTCCCGATTCAGGGTTTCCTCTATTGAGTCTGGAGTTGCTCTGTCGAATGCCCCCTCGACGTCAAAGAAGCATCCCAGTGCGTATTCTTTATTGCTCAGCGATCTTTGCACTCTATTGGCCAGGTTATGAAGGGCTGTCTCAATTGATTTTCCCTCCATGTACGCATGCTGGTTTCTGTGCAGTGGAGATCCGCTCGTGGCCACTTGTTCTCTAATCAGTCTATCTAGTATCTTTTCAAGGGTCTTCAGTAAGAACGAGGAGAGGCTTATACATCTGAAGGATTTGGCTTCTTGGTACGTGGCCTTTCCCGGTTTTGGTATGAACACCGCTCTTACTTCCCTCCATCTCTTTGGTATGTAATTCATTCTGATGCTGCAGTTGTATAGCGCCAGAAGATCGTCGCCTATATATTTTAAGGCTGCTTGGATCATTTTTGGGAAGATGTCATCCAGTCCAGCGGCTTTGTATGGCTGGAATGATTGGACACTCCACATTAAATGCTCTTTGGTGATAACTGTCCCCTCCTCCGTCTCCGTCTCCATTGTTGGGTACGTGTCGGTGGACCTCTCATGATCCTTGTATTCTTCGCATTCTGGGAAGTGTGTATTGAGCATCAGTTCCAGAATCTTTTCCGGGTCAGAGATCAGTTCGTCCCCGTTCTTAATACTGCCTAGTTTGCAGGTGTTGTTTTTGGGGAACATCTTCGCTAGCCTTGCTGCGTCGGGGTATTTCTCTACCCCTTCACAGAAGGTCTTCCAGCTATTCCTGTTCTCCCTTTTGCAGTCCTTTTTGAATGCGTTTCTTTCCATCTTGTATTTCAGCCAGCTGTCCTCGTCGCCCTTCCTTTGGGCTATCCTGAGGGCTCGCCGTGTCTTTTTCCTCTTTTTTTCCAGTGCTTTTGTCCACCATGGTTGTCCCTTTCCTGGTATTATTTCCTTCAGTGGGCATGCCTTATGGTATGCCTCTCTCAGGGCTTCAACCAGGCGATTGGTTTCTCTCTCTATGTCCTCTCTGTCCCTCAGTAGGTTAGGGTCGATTGGACTCCATCTTTCGATTTGTTGTGCATATGTTGCCCAATCGGTCTTCCTCGCATTTCTTGTTAGGGTTTTCTCGATCTTGGCCCCCAGTTTGAAGGTTATTCTTCTGTGGTCCGATTTCGAGTCCCTTTTGTCTACTGTCCAGTCTGTTATGTGCTGGCTTATCCTGTCGGATGCGATGGTTATGTCCAGCACCTCTTCCCTGGCCTTGGTAACAAACGTTGGTGTGTTGCCTTCGTTTAGTATATCAAAGCCTGCTGAGCTAATAAAATCTAATAGTAAGTCACCTTTATCATTGCAGTCAGTGCTACCCCACACCACATGATGGGAGTTAGCATCGCAACCTAGAATAATAGGAATGTTCTTACCGTTATATTTTCTTGTTATTTCTTCCATTTCTGGTGTTGGGGGTTTGTAGTCCACTTCGCTTGGTATGTATGCGGAGACTAGAAGCACCCTCTCTTTGCTGCCTGTGTTTAACTGGATTGTTGCTGTGGCGCTAGCTAGGTCACTGTAACAATCTGCCTTTATTATGCCTAACGATCTTGCACTACTGCTGATGTATATACATGCCCTGGGAGTTAACTCACCGCTTTCGTGGTAGATGATTTCTCCTCCCAGGGATCCGAGCCCAGAGATACGTCCTTTGACAGCGTATGGCTCTTGCAGGAGTGCGATGTCTATTTTCTCATCCACCACATGTCTGCAGAATTCGATCATGGCATCGCGGCAGTGGTGGAGATTTACTTGAACTATTTTTATTTTGTGTGTGTGTTTTTGTGGTGTGTTGTTGTTCGTGTTCATATGTTAGTGTTTTTGTGATTGTGTGTTTAGTGTGTGTCTATTGTCCCCCCCCCCCCCCCCCCACATCTTGCTACGAGGGCGGGGTGCCCCCCAGCCAGTGCGGTTGCAATAATGCAACGCTCTGCGGGGGGGTCCCGTCTCTACGTAGCACAGGGAGGGGGTGAATTGTGACGGTCTGTCCCGGGAGTATCTGTCGGCGGGGTGTGAGACTGTCTGTCGGGTCCTCCTTTGAGGATTCCGGCGCGACACCCCGTTTCCCGCCTTCAGGTTTTGCCCTCTCTGTGTTTGGCGCTTGTTGTGTGGTGCTTGGGTTCGGACACTGCTGGTACGGTCTGCCTTCGTCAGTGGTCCTCCTCTGCGGAGTGTTCAACTGGACGTTACTGCCGCTTTCAACAGGCTCCCCCTCCGGTGTTACATTGTGTGTAGGTAGACCTGGGGGCTCTTCAGGGGCTTGGTTAGTGGGTCCTTTTCCCATAACTCGGGCATACACCTGTGTGGCTTGATAGTTGAGCCACACATGTTCTTTTGCGCCTTCTTCGGGGACCCCTACCACTAGTCGCATCCCCAGGGGCATCGCCTCCTTCCGGATGAGGGTCCACTCGTCTATCTTCAGGTCTGCCCGGTGCCCATTTTGTAGTTTGATTAGGCCCAGTGGGTCTAGGCGTTTCCCCACCACGTTTCCGGGCAGCCAGATGGACATCTTGTGTGCGTCTAGCCTTCTTGGTGTAAGCTGGACCCCATTGAATTCTCCGAGGTCGCAGCTCAGCAGCCATCTCATCGCCCCCTCGTTAATCGGGCTCACTAGGAAGTAGCCTTCGGCTACCAATCCCGACGCCGAGAATGAGAGGTCGAGACTACTCACTCCACTTATGGCTGCTTCCTCGATCTTGTCCACAAGCCTTATTCTTATCTCCGCAGCCGTGGCTTCATCCATCTCCGAGCCATCTCCCCGCAGGATAACTACGGAGAGGTCACTTTGGCCCGTTGTAGGCCTCCGTGGTCCCTCACTCCGCGGGTCGGGCCTTGCCCGTTTTGGTGGCCGCTGCTGCGTCCTTTCTTCAGGGTCTGTCCCCTGCCTCTTCATCTTGGTGGCTTTCGACCTAACCTCTGCGCCCTCTGATGTGGATGTTGCCACACCAGTTGACGTTCTAGGTTCAGTTAGGCCTGCCCTCTCTTCTATCTTCTTTCTACGTACTCGGTCTCTCCTCCTTTTGGCTCTTGAGACCCATACGCGTTCATCCTGTTGCGAGCTTGTTTCCCCCATGGCTGTAAGGTCGTGCTCGACACTCTCTAATGAGGGTCTGTCAAGACGGCGCTGTACGCTTGGGGTCTTAGTTTTGGGGTTTGTGTGCGCTAATGTGCCCCCCCCAGAATACGAGGGGCAGCCTGGACCACTTAGTGATCCAGGGAGGGATTCTCCGGCGTTGCCGGTACCCTCCTGGGGTAGTTTTTCTTTTACATTTGCGCTCATATTTTTTTTTTTTTTTTTTTGGTTTGACGGTCCGGGATTGCCGGAAAGGGATATGTTATATGATGTATACTTAAGATTACATGTATAAATAGGACAAATACATATATAGTTTATTTAAAATAGATACATAAAAACCCATACATAAATAAACAAGTGCCACTCTTTTAGGAGGTATTTAGTGCCCCTTGGCCTGTGGTGACCCGGTCGGGTTAGTTAACCGCCGCCCGTTGTTCGGCGTTGTTGCTCAATTAGCACCACCCGGGGGACACGTGTAGGGTGGGCCTAGGAATAGGTGGTAAATCCTACGGACGTTGAGCAACCCTGTCACCCCAACAATAAATACGTTTACGATACGATTACGATAGTTTTTCTTGCTAGGGGTACAGTTCTTTACAGCTCAGTTGGTTAGAGTATTGCCACTGTAAGTGATGGTCGCGTGTTCGAGTCACGTCTCGGACGGTAAGTTTTTGTGAATGCAGATAGATGTGTTAAAAGGTATACTTTAAAAAAAAATGAATATTAGCAACCGAAATTATCGAAATAACTACTATTACCCCTAACCCCTCCAACTAAGCTACATTGCTTGTGCTAGGAGTGGGTTCATGTCGATAGTGTAATGGCCAGGATTCGAACCCAGGACCTCTTGATCGTAAGGCCGACTCCTTAACCACTAAGTTAGCGACGTTCATACCTATACTTATAACATAACCATGCAAAAAAAATAAACTATGCGACTAGTATAACACGAGTATAAAAAAGTGTAATATTCGTCTCTTTCCCAGTTCATAGATCTCTGCATCCTCCTTGGTTGTGACTACTGCGGTTCGATCCGAGGCATCGGTCCGAAGCGAGCCATCGAGCTAATCCGACAGCACCGCAGCCTAGAGGAAGTCCTCAAGAATATCGACACGGAGAAATATCCGCCGCCAGAGAACTGGGACTACAAACGAGCTAGGGAACTGTTCTTACAACCGGAGATCACTGATCCCAAGGATATTGAGGTAGGTTACACATCCCGAGCATTTCCGGCAAGATGGCGACACTGATTTCTACACCCAAAGGGCTATTTCGAAAATGGCCGAGTCAGCTGGATTGCGAGAATATGCCTTAGGCACTCACACCGCGGCATCTAAAGACCTAAGGCGTGGTTTATTCAGAAGAGACGTGGCAGGGATATATGGCGGTGACGGACAATGTAAGTTACACAATATAAACCCTATGTAGTGTATAATAACTTTGTTTTGATCTTAGAGGAAAATTGCGAACGCGCCTCCAGGCGAAGTCCCGCCTCTAAAGTGACGCGCCATCGCATCGAGTGGCACGCGTTACGACATTGACGTTATTGTCCACTACATACGGTTTATATTGAGTTACTTAAATTGTCCGCCACCGCCATACGTGCCCGCCACATCTCTTCTGTATAAACCGCGCCTAAGGCAGCATGCATTTATTCGATTCGAGCTCGATATAACCCTGTCGGTGGGGTATTCGAATAAATTTCCGCAAAAGGTCCAAAAAATGTAGATCCTACATTATTTTCTCAATTCGGTGTCTAACATCTAACTAAGAAACTGCTGATGTTTTCCATGAAGTAACTGCAATCTTACTTTAACCTGTCGACCTATGAAATCGCTGAAAAAAAGTGTCCACTTGACCAAAATGTTATGTTGTAGATATTATATTTTATTCACTTCATTGGTCGAAGAGAAGTGAAGAGATATACATAACTACGCCGCACCTACACACTAACGCTGCAGATGGTCAAACTTTTATTTATTTTCGTCTCCACTGAAGTTTAATTATATAATTCTAAAATTACTATCATGTCATGTCTATTGACGTAGACTCGATAACTACATGTGATAATTTCAAACACGTTTCAGTTAAAATGGTCCGACCCTGATGAGGAAGGTTTGGTGAAGTTCTTATGCACCGACAAGCAGTTCAATGAGGAGCGCGTACGCAATGGAGCCAAGAAGTTAATGAAGGCTCGCACTGGCACCACACAGGGACGACTCGACGGCTTCTTTAAGGTAAGCAGTACAAGCTATTATTTTTTTTAAAGAATATTAGCAACCGAAATTACTAATATTCCCTTAAACCCTTCTAACTAAGTTATATTGCTTCTACTAGGAGTGAGTTCACGTCGGTAGTGTAATGGCCAGGATTCGAACCCGGGACCTCTCGATCGTAAGACCGACTCCTTAACCATTAGGCTCTCGACGCTTCAAAACTAATAAAAAATCAAAAGATATATTTGTTTTTCACTGTTAAATAAGTTATCTAATATATAAAATTTTCGTGTCACAATGTTCCTCCGAAACGGCTCAACCAATTTTTTATGCATATTAACTCTGAGAATCGGCTACTATCTATTTTTCATACCTCGATCCGCGATAACCGACATCCACGCGGGCGGAGCCGAAGGCAACAGCTAATTATTATTATAATTTCACTGTGAGGGCCCCAGAGGCCGGTCGGATGATTCATCGACTTCTGCGGGCCATTTCATCCATTTCCCCAACCCTCCCCTTGGGGAGAGTTTGGTTCATCTAGCCCTCATGGCGCCCCTTCAAACCTTCTCGTTTCGTTCCAGAAGCTTGCGATCCGTTCCACCTACAGATCCCGTAGCTCGCTCTATGGCCGGTGTGCCCAGAAGGATGCTGCTAAATAGGATCATCCTAGCGTGAATCCCGATCGCATCCGAGGCTTTCTATTCGAAGTCAAGGATTCGTTTTTCCCTTGAACTTTGACATTTTCCATGAAACGACTGCCATCTGACCTCCACAGCCCATTTGCGATATCGTAGTATTACAGTTAAACCAGTTATTGTACTTTTTAGGAATCCAAATACCCGTAACGACTGAGGCCCGGCAATACTCACTATACCCCAGGCCAATGCAAATAAACATTTACGTACACACAAAATTTGCACTGTGCAGGAATCTTACCTGTGGCCCACCGCCACACCAGAGGCTGTCAATTCTTCCAGAGCCTCGCCTGTTACCCAGCAAGTATACTGACTTGCTAGTAGAGTTGTCTTTTAGCCCCCAAAGATCTTGGTCCAGTCCATATACAGAGTGTAATTTTGGAATGGGGCAGTAAGGGCAGGTACCTTAACCATTGTTAACTGAGTTACTCACCTAACTTTTTGAAATATTTTTAACTGTATTCACAGATTTTGTCGAAATCGGTACAGTCAGCAAGAAAAATTACCAAGAATATGGGTATTTCGAAATACATCACACCTACACAACTTATTATTTTGTTTAATTTGCAGATATCAACGACACCAAATCCAAAGCGGAAAGCGGAGGAAGATAAAAAGAACGCAACCAAGAAGAAGGCGAAAACCGGAGGCGGTGGTGGCGGCCGGGGGAGGAAGCCTAAATAGTTGGTCCTACGGTACAAATAGCACTAGGTTACTTACTGTTAACTATACTTATTGTTAGGGCCGGCTCAGGATTTTTATTTGTCGTATAAGTCATCATTAAAGTTAAAATTCAAATGATAATAATAAAGTCCTAGAATAAATATACTAACAGATTTTTATCTTCAACGGATGAACCGTCAGCTTCACCTACGCGCCTCGATCTGGCGTGCGCCCGGCGTGCAACCAGTCGCGACTGTGCCGTTTTTTAAACAGTAACTGCGCGATTTTTGTTACTAAATAGTAGTTTATGATACTGTTGCATAATAAGGGTTCTTATAACACGAGTGTGTTTTAAAAAAACGAGCCGTAGGCGAGTTTTTTTATATTATCACACGAGTGTTATAAGACCAAGTTATGTACAGTGTCATACACTACTTTATCTACTCTCATACTATAATACATAAACTAATTTATTTTACAAACCAAACCAAACTTTGTTTAATTTAAATGTATAGAACAAAAAAAAAATATTCGCGCCAAGGCACAAACTTCGATTGCGCATGCGTGTTTCTTTTTTTTTTCTTCCGAAATGGCGGATTCTTTTTTTAAAGTAGAGGTTCAGTCCAGATGGGGATTGTATAGGTGTATCGTTATGATTAAAAAGTTATTTTATGATATAGGTGTCCATACAAGACCTGTATCGTAATAAAACTTTTTTTTTGGCCTGTGCGTAATGTTTGTCATAAGAGTTTTGATTTCAATTTTATAATCTTTGTATTATAGTATCAGAGTAGATAAAATTGTTTATCTACTCTGATACTATAATACAAAGACACCTATATCATAATATAACTTTTTAATCATAACGATACACCTATATAACCTCCATCTGGACCAAGAAGGTTGAACCAGTTACTTTAAAAAAAGAAACCGCCAATTCGGAAGAAAAAAAAAAGAAACACGCATGCGCAATCAATGTATGGAGCCAACATTTCACATTTAAATTTTTAAAAAATTGGTTTTGTTTGTAAAATAAATTAGTTTATGTATTATAGTATGAGAGTAGATAAAGTAGTGTATGACACTGTACATAACTTGGTCTTATAACACTCGTGTGATACTATAAAAAAACTCGCCTACGGCTCGTTTTTTTAAAACACACTCGTGTTATAAGAACCCTTATTATGCAACAGTATCATAAACTACTATAAAATGACAAGTAGTTATTGTGCCTCTTTTGGTTGCATGAATTCGACAATAACGCATCCAGAGATAAACTTTTTTAAATTACCTGCAATCTCGGATGATATGACTAATAAATGATTTTACGTACTATTGGGTAGAATACCTACGTAATTTGTGTCTTTTTAATAGCTTTCCTTTTTTATTCCCGAAAAAAAGGCCTGGATTAATAAATAAATCGAGTAAAGTAAAGGAAAGTGATTGACACGAGTGAACTAGGTAGTCATAAGAAGTTTATGGATCATGATATGGTAGGTAGAGTGTAATATTTAGACATTTAGACTTAAAATGATATATAGATGTAATTAAAATGCTGTCGGTGGGCAACCCTATCGCTTGATTGGATACTGCGCGGTTGTAGGCACTTATTCAAAAATAAGGCCGATTTACAACACTGTATGACTATATTTATTCTGTGATACAGTATTCTGTTTTGTGACTTCTATGAAAGTCAGATTATATTGACATTGTTGTAAGACCTATTCTTATTCAACAAATAAAAAGCTTGATCCGTGTCGATGCCGGTAATGTGCGTTGGACCTTACTGTTAATAAAGGCGAGTCATTTACTGTAACATTCTATGATACTTGTGATATTACGGGTAGCTGACACAAGCTGTATACAGTGACTCTGTGTGTATTCTTCAGTGACACTGTGTGTGTACTCAACAGTGACACTGTACTGTACAGTGACACTGTGTAATGTACAGTGACACTGTGTACTATACAGTGACACTATGTGTGCTCTACAATGACACAATGTGTGCTCTACAGTGACACAATGTGTGCTCTACAGTGACACTTTGGTGGCTACTGTCTGTTTTTGAAACAAACAGCATCAACAGTTTATTTTGAAGAAAAAACATTGTAACACTGAAACTGAACTGATTTTCAACTGAATTAAGTAAAAATATCATCGATTGCTATAACTATTCTATACCAGTGTTAAGTATTTTAGTTGACATTGTAATCTCACTAACGTTGAATCTATAGAACATTAATTATTTCCCTGTTATGCACCCGATTTCATTACTCAATAAGCGCTGGAGCGCACTGGAAGTCTGTTCGTAACTGCCAATTGATGTTAATTTTGTTTAATTATAACGATATGATTAAGTAAATAAAGTTGTTTTATTTTAAAAGTATTACGAAAGTAGACGCGAACGATGTCGGAATTGTAGTCGAAAAAATATTTGGTCTCTGTCCACCCCATTGGGAAAGAGGCGTGATTGTATGGTGTGACGTGAGAGGATCGAGCACTTATATAGTATTAATATAATTATAAAAGAAAATTATATCTGCTCCGTAAGTAAAATATAACAAATTGTGCAAAATTCAATATTTAAAACATTTCACAATAACATACCATAAATATATTAGTATCTCGCTAGGAGTAACATTTCAATACAAACTCATACACTTACAACTAAATGTCGCACTGGACATACTGAATCAATTCACCTTCCAGTTACAGAGACGCTTGTCCCCTCACTGGAAAGTCACTGATATTCACTGTCCCGTGCTTTATTTCGTAAGGTAACTCATACCTATGATTATATTATTTGAACTACTTTTATAGTGATGAAAGCAAAAATTATATTGAAGCTTTTCCATTCATTACCAACTGCCAATACCATTATAAACATGATCAATATACATAACTATACATAAAACATTGTAAAACAAACCGCAGTCTATAAATATAATAAATATGTCGTTTACAGGATACATTTCTACAGTAAATAACTATTACTTTTATTCGATTTAAATAGAAAAAAAAAATCGGTCTAGACGGAGTTTGAGCCCGCGATCTTTGCCTAAAAGAGGCAATGCCTTGACAACTACCAGATCTCGCCCTAACCTAAAAAAGTAATACTTTTGTTCCTGAAATTAGTAAAGTAAAATTAAAATTCACTTTTTTAATTAAAAATTAACATTTTATGTTTTATATCACAGCCAAATTATTGTAGACGAACAAAAGTATAGAATTTAAATTACACATATTCATAGTGACCCCCCGATACGACCTGCCGCATTGTACGATTTTATGACAGCGCACAAAGAAATGTGAGAATTGCGGATTGAGGTAGGACTCACGAAGACGTGATATCGCAAGTATTAACAAAGGGCCCTTAACCTGCCAAACATCGTTAAGAATAGTAGCCCATACGAGTTTGTTAAGTGCTCCTGTGAAGCGCGGGTTTGAAACATTTTAGGATCGTTTCTCAAAAAAAATATTACTCACGTAGCTTTTGAAAACTAAAATTAGTCCTTTTGCGAAAACTCATAGTAGAAGAATACATAATGACTGCTCTCTAAGACTTTCGACTCTATAAGAGACCAACAATAAAATTACTGTATAACTATATCCCGCAAACTTACAAAAATAAAAGGAATTTAAAAGTTGGCCTTCAAAAAGTTGATAAGGCCGTTGGTAGAGGCATCGTGTGACGTCACAGGGGTAGCGTCCTGTAGTTCTGGCTCTATGGCCTTAGCAAGCTGCTTGCCGAGCTCTACCCCCCACTGGTCGAACGAGTTGATGTCCCAGATCACGCCCTGAGTGAAGATCTTGTGTTCGTATAGAGCTGTGGGTAGACAAAATGTATTATTAAATCATAAACTATTGAAATAAAATTACTTTTAACTGATCCTATCGCGGTTTATTTGGTATATTACAGTAGAATCCACATATAACGACTTCGCTTATAACGACTAACCGCTTTTAACGACGATAATGTTTACTCAAGTTAGGTTTCATAGTTAGGTACTGAGAAAATGTAACCGTTTAGTGCGACTCCGGTTTAAGCGACCAACTGCTTATAGCGACCATTTTTTATGATAATACGTCCGGTTAAAACGACGCGCAATGTTTTGTTTACACAACCTACGCACCAATACCTCGGCGCCCCAACTTCACCCCGCCCAGCGTGCATCCTTAGTGGCGTGCGTAAATCAGTTAGTGTTTGCCACTTGTTATGACGTTCTTAAAGCTCGACAAAATGAGTTCTGTGAAGCAAAAGTGTTTTACAATTGAAGAAAAAAGTGCAATATTATTCCGATTAGAAGCCGGTGAATTAAATGCAACCATCGCAAAGGAGTTTGGCGTATCTCATTCTACAAACTCAAGCAAGACACAATTTTTAACTGTTACAAACACGCTGGTTTTGTCCGAAGCAATGTAGACTGTAGCGTAACTTCGAACGCAGATGATTATAACGAAGAAGACAACGTACCGCTGAGCACTTGGGTGAGGGATATTGATAAACATCAGTTACCCATAACAAACGAGGAGTTAGAACAATACGCGTATGTCGATGATGCTGTCGCCACTTGTGAAGAACCGTCTGATATGGCAAAGATAGCGACGGTGATGATGACGAAGCAGAGGAGATTCATCCTACCGTGAGTGTGTCTGAAGCTCTGAAGGCTGCGGAAACGCTCAATGAGTTTGTTCAAACTAACTTCGATGATGATCTTATGAAAACAATGATATCACGAATTCACAATGCTGTTCGAAGTTCTTATTACCGAACAAAAGTTAGTCAAAAACAAACTCAAATAACTGACTTTGTACGTTAGTTAGTAACAGAGTTTTCGTGTAGTGCGTGTGTATGTATTTTATCTCTTTGTATTACAGTGCATAATGTACATAACTATTTTTGTAACTTGGAATGTTTAAGAACCATTAAAATGAAGCTTGATGTGATTCCTACAAAATGTTTTATTTACCTAAATAAGAAAATCAAACTTTCCCAATTATAATTAATATGTATTCGTAAGTTTAGTACATGGAATATTTCTTAAGTACATACATACATAATATGTATTCTGTATGTACTTAAGAAATAATCCGTTTTGTACGTCATCCGGTTAGTACGACACAGTATCGCCGGTCCCTTGAAGGTCGTTATATCCGGATTCTACTGTATTTATATGTAGTCCCGACGTTTCGGCTACTTTTCAGTAGCCATGATCGCGGGTCTCGTAGTAAAGCGAGTAGTGCGGTACCCCTAGCACAAATAACTATCGTTATCGTATCGTAAACGTACTGAGAGAACGAAGCAATGCGATTGGCCGCTTGCTTACTGTGAACCTGTGTGTATCTGAAGCCGCCCAATCGCAATGCTCCGTTCTCTCAATACGTTAACGATACGATTATGATAGTTGTTCGTGCTAGGGGGACAGTCCTAGGAACTATTACTACTCACTTAACAGTGTGAGCGTGAAAACTTTCATAGTGTGATACAGAATCAGTATTTCCGAATGAGTTCGTCTTCTCTTTGCTAGATGGCGTTGGTGTTGAAAAACTCTACATAAATATGGCTTACCAATAAGCGCGCCGAGTGTGAAAGGCGTGACTTTCTTGACGACGATAGAGTTGGTGGGGCGGTTGCCTAGGAACACCTTGTGGGGGAGTATCTTGGCCACTGCGTCCGCGGCCATACCAGACTTGTCTAGCTCGGCTTTAGCCTGCAGAGGTATATCAAATTGACTATAATAATTGTAACAAAAAAAAGTATTTTTACTTATTCATTTGACTGTTGTGAAAACACCTGCCAAGTGCGAGATTCTGTATTGAGATTTTTTGTTATAGCGGTAATAGAAATATATCATCTGTGAAAATTTCAACTGCCTGGCTATCACGGTTAACGAGATACAGACAGACAGTAAAGTCTTGGTAATACAGTTCGTTAACTCGTCGTGTCAGATTTCGTACGCAAAGGCTAATAAACCTTGGAGTACGAAATCTTAAAAATACCACATTTCATCATCATCATATCAGCCACACATAGTCCACTGTGAAACATAGGCCAATCCTATAGACTTTAGGGGTAGAATAAAACAGCCTTGAAATATAAATATGTATTATCAACTAGCTGTAACAGTGTCATCTCGTAACTATGTTTGTCGGTCCCACGTAACAGGAGGCGAGCCTATTGCCGCCTTGCAGGCATTTCCCATGGGCTATATATGTTCTATCGGATAAAGAACAGCCCTATCCCTAGTCCCTTTCTACGACACCCACGGGATGAAACGAGGTGGCCCTATTCTACTCACCAACACGTAGTATACCACGAACCAACATAATGGCGGCTTCGAAGTTCGTACGAGTGTGGATTCAGGCCAATCGGTGTTAGGCGCGGTTTATAAAGAAGAGATGTGGGGGGACGTATGGCGTTGGTGGACAATTTAAGTAAAACGCGAACAATATAAACCTAAAACGCGGTTTATACAGAAGAGACGTTTCGGGGACGTTTGGCGGTAGCGGGCAATTTAAGTAACACAATATAAACCTTTATCTTCTCTGATACTATAATACAAAGATATCAAAACAATAATAATTAAATCAAAACTCTTATGACAAACATTACGCACAGGCCAAAAAATAAGTTTTATTACGATACAGGTCTTGTATGGACACCTATAACATTAAACAACTTTTGAATCATAACATACACCTATACAACCTCCACCTGGACCACGAAGGTGTAACCCCTACTTGAAAATAGAATCCGCCGATTCGGCAGAAAAAAAAAGAAACACGCATGCGCTATCGATGTTTGCGCCTTGGCGCCAACATTTTACATTGAAATTAAACAAAGTTTGGTTTTGTTTGTAAAATAAATTAGTTTATGTATGAGAGTAGATTAAGTAGTGTATGACACTGTACATAATTAGGTCTTATAATACTCGTGTGATACTATAAAAATCTCGCCTACGACGGCTCTATTTTTTAAAACCCTTATTATGCATCATAAACTACTATATGTTGTGTACAATAACGTCATTGACGTGACGCAATTCTCTTCTAAGATTAGTAGGGATTGCACACTACATAAGGTTTATATTAAGTTACTTAAATGGTCCGCCACCGCCATACGTCCCCGCCACGTCTCTTTTGTACAAACCGCGCCTTAGACTCGCTCTCTTTTCTCAAACGCCATTGACCTGAACCCGCACTCGATTGAACTGCCGAGCCACCATTAAGTTTATTTCGAGGTATAATAGCAAGTAACAAACGGGGTGTACAATCGTACCTCATCGGCAGTCTTCCCCTTCATGAGCGCCTCGGTCTGCGCGAGGAAGTTGGCGAGCAGGATCTTGTGGTGCACGCCGCCTGAGATCGGGTTGTGCGTCTGCGCCGGCGCGATGAAGTCGCACGGGATCAGCCTGGCGGACACATTGCGCTATTAGCTATTTATAGCGCTTATACTGAACTAGGAACTACTATTCCCCACTGAAAGAACATCGGCCGGCAGCAGTTTTTCGAGGCAAAATATTACAATTATATTTTATCTATAGGAGAATCATTTGAAGGCAAAGAGGGGGAAGCGCAGCGGTGCGAGCTTTCTCGCAATCATTTCTATACTTGCGGCACGCTATGATGGCCGTTTTAAAATATTAACAAAGTTATGATATTGATCGAGTAAAACGGTCTAGTCGTCGGTAAGGTGGTACTTAACGGCCGTGTAAAAAAAGAGAGAGAGCAAGCAAGCTCTGTCAAGTTCTCTTAGCACTTAACGGCCATCATACCGTGCCGGTAGTGTAGTAACTTTGGTTGCCGCCGGCCGATGCTCTTTTAGTGGAGATTGATGCCAAGTTAACATTTCGTCTGTTGTTTGTTTTATTTAGCGTAAAGCTGCTATTTTAAGGGAATGGCCCACACACGAAAGGCAGATAATCTGACTGGTCGCCGGCGGCATTTGTGGGAAATAATAATAGTCTGATCTGCTCTCCTAATCTTTTCCATAATTTGATTTATTTTAGATTTTTTGGGAGCGACTGCTGACTGATGTCCCGGACTCCGAGACGAAAACCTGCGCCAAAGCCTCGTCAACGAGAGACAAAGATGTATTTATTAAGCTTGAAGTGGTTTGGGCCGCCGAAAGGGAGCTCTATCCACTTAAGATTCCTTAAGAATTGTGCTATCAAACACTCAAATAAATTTTAAAATAATTTCACACATAATAAAAATACTCTTCAACTTTATTATAATTCAATTCAAGTCAATCTAAAAAATATTACATCGTTATAACTAAATGACGTTAATTTTATTCTACTTAATCTAAGCTTAGGATGAATCTGTACCCACCTGGTCCCCTGATGGATGAGCTGGTAGAAGGCGTGCTGCCCGTTGGTCCCCGGCTCGCCCCACACGATGGGCCCGGTGCTGTAGTCCGCCTGTGCCCCAGACCGTGTCACGTACTTGCCGTTGCTTTCCATGTCGCCTTGTTGGAAATACGCGGCGAATCTGTAGGATAACGAGGTTTTGAAAATATAAATTCGATATTAAATTTAGATTACAATATTATATCACATAGTAAGGAATAGCTGTATTAAGTCAGTTCAATCCTGGGTCGGCCAGAGTTGTTGTTTTGTTATTTTTTTTTTTTTTGCAAGTGATGTGTCTACCAATCTCACCTCCGGAAACTTACACCTTAAATCGACCCACAGACCGACGGCGTGCGTTTTAGTCGGTTTGAGTTCGAAATAACTACCCACCATCCGTTAACCGTCAGTTCAACTTAACTAAAAAAAGGGAAAGTACAATAAGCCTTTAATGAAACCATCCTTTACTTATTGCAATATTGAAAACCAATCTGAAATATCGTATGCGAGGCTTCCAAGGTCCGCCTGAGATCTTTTCTAAGGCCCGTATTCTAGAATTTCACTCAGCAACTTCGATTTATTTAAGGAAAGATTGTATACACATATTGACAGGTTGTCTGGCAGATTGTCTGTACAATTTTTCCTCAGATAAATCTCGATTCAGCTGAGTAACATCCTAGAACATGGGCCTAAATCCACATTTTTTTTTCGCTTCTGCAGAAGCGACTGCCGTCTGCCCTCCTTAAACCTACGCTAGAGCTTCACCCGCAATCCGCAGGTGTATAGCATGTAATCATTGAAAACAGTCTATATTTACCTGTGTAAATATTGGTCATAAGGAAGCAGCGCGTGTGTCTCTGCGCCATAGAAGTTGGAGTACCACACGCCGAGCAACGCTAGAATCATCGGAGCCTGGGAAACACATACATACCTAATTATATGGATTTACCACACATAGGTGTATGCCAGGATCGTAGCAAGTTGATAACTGTAATCTCTGCTTACCCCACTGGGAAGGAAGGAATGCGTAACTGTTGTCTGTATGTTACCACATAAATAGAACAAAGGGTGCAAACGATAATAACAGTTAACTTATTCGTGGTCAATGACGCACATATGCGTCAAAAGGACCTCAGCCAGTTCGATGACGCATATATGCGTCCTAACAGAACTATCGGGAAACACGTTCGACATACATACACACGAGGTACATTTGACAAAAAAATACAATGAGAGACGCCAATTTCCTATGGGGCCGTTATGTTTAAAAATATGGACGGTGACGTCACAAGTAGTAATATATGCAAACAATCATTGTGGCCAGTGGTAGTAATTGGCAGTAATGAAGGTGGTTGACAGTAAAATCACTACACTGTAATTTGTTCATGACGTTTTTAAAACGTTTTAACGATCAGTATAATGCTTACAAAGAAATCCAGAAAAAATATTCTGCATGATCTTCGTTCTTACATTTTTCTCAAGCGGTGCTGTAGTGTAATGGTTGTCCATGAAACTAGCTCCTTCTAGAAGCTTCTCGAAGTTGTCATACCCGATGTACAGCGAGATGGACAGGCCGATTGCAGACCAGAGGGAATACCTGGACAAAAATATTTACATTGTAACGTAAGTAAACATTTCATAAATGCGACAGTAACTCTGTCTGTCTGTAATGCTTTTCACACCTAAATCACAGAACCGATTTTGATGAAATTTGGTCCAAAGATAAATAAAACGTTGGGGAAGAACATAGGCTACGCAAGCCGAGCCGCGGGCAATAGCTAGTCTATTAAAATAACGAATGTAACGAGGAAGAGAATATGATGTCCTAACTCCCATTAAGTATTCATAATCTTACAACTTACGCAAATTTCCCACGGATAAGCCGAAGCCAGCGGGGCTGAGTAAGTCGGACTCAAACCGACTAAAATGCACCCAGTCTGTGGGTAGTAGGTTGTCAGAAGTGAGATTACTGGAGACATATTTCTAGCATCCCGGCCGACCCAGGGCCATCTTCTACGAGCTGGCCTTCTTCGGGTGTGAGGACCACGGGTACGGAGAGGCACGTATAGCGTTGCCATCTCTGCCTGCTTTTACTAGGGTTACCTTCAGACAGCGCCAAAAAGTACTTCGCGACCTCCGACCGCTGTAGTTACAATATTATGTGAGTGCGTACCTGCCGCCGACCCAGTCCCAAAAGCCGAACATGTTGCTCGCGTCAATGCCAAAGGCCGTCACCTTCTCCGCGTTGGTGGATAGGGCTACGAAGTGTTTCGCGACCGCTGAAGGCTGTAGCAACAGTAGTTATTTTAAATTGGAAAAAGGAAATGTTCAGACAGGACCAGCCCCTTTGGCGACAACCCCCGACAGGGGGACCTGACCACTGGACTGCTGAACCACGTCTTAAGCATTCGAAATTCTCCTATACAAAACTGGGGCTTCGAGGTCAAGTAAATCGATTTGAATAGCATAGTGATTGCTTTGAAATTTAATTAAGTTATTCTTAATGATAAAATTCGGCCTCTATGGCGTAGCATTAGGTTCGAGAAATACTTTTAATATTTGAATGAAATTTGAAAGTAATTAGTATGCTAACTATTCGAATCGATTAATAATGGGACTCGAACCTGCGACCAGTCCCTTAGAGGGGGAATGCTCTAACCACTGAGCTATCGAGCAAGACGGTTGGATAGAAGAATTTGGAACGCTTCAGGCGAGGCTGCACCGGAGTGTAAGGTTAACCAACAAAGCATTCCCTCGCAAAATCCCCACTGATACCCTCATAGGGCCGGAGAGAGAGGTTATGTTGAACTCAAACCGACTAAAACGCCCGTCGTCTGTGGGTCGTAGCCGAAGGTGAGGTTGGCAGCATATATCCCTCGCACCGCTGATCACTGCCGCCCCTGGACCACCACAATTCATATACGGTATTAAGATGGGGGGGAAGATGTGAGGGAAGCACGGTGTCGCCATAGAACGAAGACCTGGAAGGACCCATCGTTTGAAAACACTAAGTTTATAATTTTAAATTGTTCTTGTAAAAAATAAATGTAACGTCATCACGTCATTGTTGTAGTGGATGAGCTAAGCGTTCCGTAATATTTGTAAAGTACTCACACTACATCGATAATTTCATTGAATAAATACAATATTTTTCCTTATCATTATTGTATAGCAGAAAGTCACTTTACAATGTCTGTCTGTATCTTCGCGAATTTCTTTTAAACCACACAATGGATTTTGATATTCATGGTACTCATAGTGACGTTATTAAGATATTGTCATGAGGATTGGTTTATATTTGGAAAACACTTACATGACTTTTGATGATTTTTTTATACTTATAAATTATATTTTTTATATCAATCAATTACCTTATTGCAGTCCACTGATGGACATAAGCCTCTCCCAATGTTGCTATATAGTATATACGTACATATACATTTTTATACATATAATATAGGTCGTTACATATGAAATTGCCGTTTTATTGAAGAAATTGGAGGAAACCCAATTACCAGTACTAACATTTTTGCATTTTTTTTAGGAATGTCAAATCCAAATTTTATAAATAGTTTGTGATGAATGAGACAACATTAAGCTAATAGCAACTTTTATAACATTTTTGATAAGTGACAGCTGTAGAAAAGTTATACGAAATTTATCATCAAAATGGATAGCATTTAGGAAGTACTGTTTTTGAAGATCTAATTTAATTTATCAAGCGGCCAATAAAAACAAAATTTAATACAGAGTTGTAAAATCTTGAAATCAACTTTCAAACAAAGTATAAATAATGGAAATAGCTATTAAATTGCAGGAATAACGAATTCATGAATCTGAAAGAAAATTGCGGCAATTATGTAACGACCTAATATCCCCCCCCCCCATACCGGGGGCGAGTCGGGGACCGCGTGGTCCCCCCTCCCGAAGAGGGCCAGACCGAGAGGAATGGCCCTGGGTCAGCCGAGGTGCGAGGGATAACAACCTCACCTCCGGCCTAGCACATCGACCCACAGACGGCGTGCGGTTTAGTCGGTTCGAGTCCGACATAACCTCCCCCTTCGGCTCCGAATCCGTGAGGATTTCCCGCACGTTAAAAAAAAAAAGACCTAGTATCAATGGGTTCTAGAATACTGACAAACATAGGTACTTATACACTTTTTTGTAACTTACATCTTTGGCAGCCTCCAGGAACCATGTCTTGGCTGAGGTGGCATTTGTAATGGTCTCCTGGGTTGTGAAAGTCTTGGAGGCAATGATAAACAGGGCTGTCTCAGGGTTCAGACGTTTAAGGACTTCAGCCAGATGCGTGCCGTCGATATTTGATACGAAGTGCACCTAGAATATTATATTGTTTGTCATCATATAGCTCCTAAGCATCACACCAAGTGAAACAGTAAACAAAAATCAAACTAATTTTTAATGGATTCTATTGCGATTTATTACATTTAGTCCTATGTTTCGACTACTTGTAGAAGCCATGGGCACAGGGTGACTAAAGATGGTAGTTGCAGACAAGCACACAGTCCACTTGATGGAAAGTGTTACCCATGGCAACCTCACATGCAACGGGGTACAACTGTTGATTGACGGACAAGGCTCTGATGCAGACTTCCTTTGTGAGGTTAGTAGTCACTCCCATAATAAGTATATCACCAAATCAAAAAGCGCTAAGGTGATGAGGTGAGCCTATATCTCGAGCAATATTTTTTTCATTGGAAATAGGCTACTTCTTGAAGAATAAACATAATCTATATATCGTAGCCAACTAACTTAATCAGCCGTCCAATTAACTGCCTAGGCTATTAACTAAAAGAGGTGTATAAAACTAACAGAGGTGTATTTACAGAAAATTTGTGATAGGTTTATTAAGAAAGTTACTCAATACGACTTGGATAAGTTAGGTTAGTATGTAGACGGTCTAATGCGGGAGCGGATCATTCATGACTTTTCTAGCTGTTTGATTAAATGGCTAGGCGAGTAATTAAACGTCATCGAGCCAAGCTATTTGCCTAGCCGTTTAATGAAATGGCTGAACACCATTCAGGCTGCTAATTGAACGGCCCTTTCAGAAAAGAGCTTAAGCGGTTAATTGAATGGCTAATGATTAAGGTAGTTTGGCGGCTACTTTGAGAAAAAAATTAAAAAGCATAGCTCTGCATTAATCGTTAACACATGATCAAAATTGCATCTTCTTATAAAAAAGACGGGTTGCACTCTCTGGGAGTGCCGGCAGAAGTGAAAACATTTTCTTTTTTTCTTTCTTCGTTATATACATAGAAAAAGATAAAAAAGAACATACCATACCATACCATACCTATAATATAGCGCTAATCATAGAACCTATCACATATTTTCTGCTAATTTTCTGTCAGAAGAAATTAATAAATTATGAAAAGAAAAAATAATCCCAAAAAATAATAAATTACAGAAAGAAAAAATAATCATAAATAAAAAGTAATAAATTACAAAAAGAAAAAATAATCACCAAAAGTAATAAATTATAATAAGAAAAAACAATCACAAAAAATCCCTGAAGGCCAGGTGGTTTGAACCCGATACTATCTGAAACTATAAGGACTTACAGTCGAAGTGCTTACCGTTTAAGCTACGACGCTATCTATTGTAAAATGCAAAATAGATAGTCTACCTAATCTTGTATGACGTCAGTCGTCGGTTACGGTTCAAAGGTCAACTAATCCTGACGCTTCCTTAACATTTTACACCCATCCAAACGCCGCTAAAGAAGTTTTCACTTCAAAACTCTTTAGTTCATTGATAAAGTTGCATTTGGGGTTGCATTTGTTAAATGTTACAATTTTTTTTAGGTATCAGGGGGCAGTTTTTTTTTATTTTTTATTTTACAACATTTCACACAACGCTATCTAGACCCATGGTAAGCATAGCTTAACTAGCTTATGTTATGGAATCTAGAATGCGGATAAAAATACTTAGATACTTTTTTTGTAAATACATATGTACATATAATACATAGAAACACCCAGACCAATGCAAATATACATATTCATACATACAAATATTTGCAATGAGCGGGGATCGAACACGACGGTTTGTCCCACGCGCGCCATCTTTTAAAAAGGACTTGAATGGTTTTTATCATTTATCTCACGAACTTATAGGTCCCACAAAAAAATGTTAAATAAAAAAAGCATGAACTAAAGAGTTTTTATAAGAAGATGCAATTTTTATCAAGTGTTAATGGATTAACGATTAACGGTATGGAATTAACGGCCCAGCTATGAATAAAAGGGCAGATCAGAAGTACTCGAAACAGGTGGGCTTGCATGAAAGGATTAATGACAATAAAGGAACCTCGTGAATTATGTAAGGAGAGTCAAATGGCGGGCTGTTGTGTCTACCCCGGAGGGATATAGGCGTGGGTGTGGCCGTATGTATGTATATACCTTGAGGTGGTTGGCATAAGGCTTCAGTGCTTCGGTCACCATGAGTGGACCAAGGTCTGAACCGCCAATACCAATGTTTATGACATCTGTGATGGTCTTGCCAGTGTAGCTATAAAAAAAATATTTATCGTCAGATTATTTGAAATAACAATTCTTTTACATCTGACCACGAAATTATTGCTTGATTTTGTTTATTAATATTTACGACAGATTTGGGTCAGATGTTTATTTGAGCTGTTACTTTCAGAGTCAGGTGGCAGTGTGGCTCGACTATAGAAGTACTAACTTTTGCCCGCGGCTCCGCTCGCGTGGATGAAGGTTATCGCGACCAAACATAGCATATATCCTTTCTCATGGCCATATCTACCTCTATACCAATTACATCAAATTTCGGTTCAGTGGTTTAGGCGTGAAAGACGGAAACAGACACACGTAGACATTAATATTTATTAGTACGGATAAATGCTTCCGTTTTTAACACCCATTGAATTATGAATAAACACCCACATTTAACCAATCGTACCTAGTAGGTACATATGGTAGGTACATACATAATAGGGGTGAGGTTTTCCTGCAATCAGGCCACTGAGGTTAATTCTGGGCAGTATATTTATACTTTTTTTTTCTTTTTATATCGTGCAGAAAATCCCCAAGGATACCAGCCCCGCCGGAGCCGGAGGTGGAGGCTATGTCAGACTCGAACCGACTAAACCGCACGCCGTATGTAGGTCGCAGTGCAAGGCCGAAGGTGAGGTAGCTATAGAGCATTACCTTCGCACCCCGACTGACCCAGGGCCATCTCTTTCGATGGGTCCTCAAGGTATATTTATAGTATTGGGTGAAGAATCGCCATATGCCTTAGTGGCCTTGCTCGACACCCACCGAAAGACATAAATTCGCTTGAAAATATACAATAATTATACATACTAAATAACTGATTTACATAGCCCATATCTTACTTACCCTTTCCACTGTCCGCTCACAACTTGTCCAGTGAACTCTTTCATATGCGCTAGCACAGCATTGACGTCCGGAGTAACATCGGCACCATTCACCAAGATAGGACGGTTTTGTCTGTTACGAAGAGCAATGTGTAAAACCGCACGGTCCTCAGTGAAGTTTATCTTTTCACCTATAGAGGAGAATAGTAATATCAAAGTACAGTCTAATCTTTCAAATGACCCGTAAAAAGCTTGTATACAGTTAATAAGAATGTTTGATAGCCTCTGTGGTGTGGCGGTAGATTCGTATGCAAGAGGGCCCAAGTTCGATTTCCGCTCAGTTTAAATATTTGTATGTATGAACATGGCTATTTGCATAAGCCTGGGTATTTCCGTGACTCGAAGGGCACATCAGTGAGGGGTACCTATAATCCGATTTCTGCCCGTTTCCTTTGGGGCTTCCTGAGTCATGTGGTGCATGACGAACTACATAGATCGAGGTATTTTCTTCCACCGGCTTCGCTTTTGAAAACCTTCACCCTTCACCACTGGAGCACGTTAATCCGGCGGCCCCGGTTACGTAAAATATGTCTAAGTTCCGCCAGCCACGCAGCTAGACTTGAAAAAGCGGTCCCAGAAATCTGAGATGAAAAGCTTCTTTTTAAGTGGCAGACAAATACACAGCCCACCTGGTTTACAGCTGTTATCGTGGACTAGGGACGTGGCTGGCGACCTTATAGGAACCTTCTAATGCCCTTCTTGAAAATCCCATTTTGTAGTCGCTTGGAAAAACTACAGGAGGGATCATTCCACAGCTTGAGCGTGTGTGGGATGAAGTTCCTACATTGCATGCACTGAGAATTACGGAGGGATGAAGAAGGTAGTTAATAACAATATGTAGTGTACTGACCAGAGAACATAGCATCTCTAGCCTTCTCCACATTGCGGCTTTTGGCTAGATTAAGCAGTAGGGCCCACAGCTCACTATTAATGCGGTTCTTGGAGTAATCCAGGAGGATATCACCGTCAGAGGGAGTAGGGATGCGAAGACTGTGTATCAGAAATTAAATACCTATTATTATAAAACATGTTTTTTGTAATATCTGTTATGTCTCGGATAAGCATATGGACCACCTAACAGAAAGGGGATATCGTGGCCTATGAATGTGTGCAATAATAGAGTGTCACACTCGTGCTGCCGCCGCGTCGTAAATGCAAATAGTCACTAATTATTTTGCGAATGTCAATATACTTCTAAGCAATATATTGAAAACTAGCTGTTGCCCGCGGCTCCGCCCGCGTGGATTTCGATTATCGCTTAGTATTAGACGAAACAGACAGGCAGACAGACAAAAATTGTTATTTTGATGTATGTTCCGTATTATATTCATATGCATGTAGTAAAAAAGATTATTTCAATATTACAAACAGACACTCCAATTTTATTTATATGTATAGATCATAAAGCAAGCTTCAGTGTAGCAAAAATTTGGCAGAGACACATCTAAAAACAGGAAAGAAAGCATGTATTGTGAGTTGTCCACTTCATATAATATTGCATCACAATACTGTAACTATGATGCAATGGGCAATCATTGATGTTGAAATTAGGGGGTCCCCCGAAACAAATACAGAAGTACATACATACATATACTCACGACTGTAAATCCCGACGTGGTAGGCAGAGGTATATTAACACCCGCGTTTCACCAACGATGATTTTAGCCCCAAGTTAAGAGGGGCGAGCCTATTGCCGTCTAGTAATGCCTCTAGTATGTCAACTAGCCGCGTGGTTCCCAGCAGAGTAGAATTTGGGACACCCCTTTTCTTCCCATTTGGTGTCGTACAAGGCAACTAACGGATAGGGCTGATTAACTTCAACATCAGACAGATATGTACAGCCCAGATGCCTGGCTCGAGTCAACAATAGTGCCCGGAATACGGCAATTGGCTCACCCCCTATTACGTGGGACTGAATACAGATTGGTAAAATGTGGGTGTTAATTCACCTCTGCCTAATCCTCCAGGGATAAAGGCGTGATTATATGTATGTATGTATGTATGTATGTATGTATGTATGTATGTATGTATGTATGTATGTAATACTGTAACTATGATGCAATGGGCAATCTCTGATATCAAAATTAGGGGGTTCCCCAAAAATCATGAGTGCCCATTATCTATAGTAGGATGATGCAAAAATTTCTGGAATGGAAAGGAAAATGAAATAATCTCACTGGATTTCATATTAATTTAGTATTTTAATTCATATATTTTTCCTTGTGTTAAAAATAGAGACAAATACTTTTTGAAAGATAGCGTCCCTGTAAAAAATTTAATGTCACAAGCCTGTAAAATAGTTTTAAGGGCTATTCAATTACAAATTGAATACTTATTGATAAATAGTTTAAAGCTAAGTCAGCTTCTGTATTAAGATATATTATAGAAGTTTTCATAAAATAATAAAAGAAAATAAAAATAATATTCAAAAAATTCTTTAAAGCCATTTTGAAAAGTCTGGTCCTGTACACAGCCGAAAGGATTTTAAATTAGGTTTCTTAAACATCTGTCGAAAAATGTATAAAGTAGAAAAAAAATTGGTTAGTTACTGGATTAATTGCCAAATTTTATTCTGTTAAAGAGTAGATTATATCATATACCTATGATTATGAGAGAAAAGATATTTTTTAATTGACATAGATAACAACAACTGTGAAATTAAGTTCATGAACTAAGTGACCTTTAAAATATCTCAAAGTGAACATGAATTTTACATATTTGAAACTACCTTTTTAAATTACTAACAAACACAGATTAAAAAGTAGTGATCATAGTCGAGAAATTCTTTAGAACCACCACGAAAATTGTTAATTCAAATGATAGAATATGTGTAAGTAAAGTGTAAGTACGTATACAAACCTGAATTTGTTGAAGCGATCGGCATCTTCTTTGAATAACTGTTGTATATTAATTTTTGCACTGTTTGCATCATAGAATTTCTGAATTTCTACGAATGCGGGATCTTGCTTCAAATTAACTTTAGGCTCCATAGTTTTAATTGATATTTTAAAGGTTCTCCAAGTTCGAGTCCGGGTGCTCCGGTGTATTCTATAGGTGAGCAACTGTACTGAATTTGATAGCAACTGTCTATTTGACATTACAATGATAAGTGAAGGTTATTCGCGTTTAATTTCTGCAAATTTGTGTGTGTACTTGCGTGAGAAGGAAATAAATTGACAGGGGATACCCTACTACATTACCCTACATTGGACCAGTGTTGACAGAATGGTAAACTATATATTAGCGACGACGCCAATACTTGTAATTTGTAAATAGTTCATAAGGTTATGTAATAAGTTTTGTAATTAGATTTAAGTGAATAAAAATTCCCAAATGAGTCTCCAATCATTTCCGCTTGGCGGCGCCACCTACGCAGAACGCGCCACGAAGCTTAGCTACTGTAGAACTTTACCGTAACGAGAGCCGATAGCTATTTTTATAATTTTTAAGGTCTAAACTAATGTTTTTATTGTTAAATTTATGTTATTAAGTAAATATAAGGTATTATCTATAAGATAAAATTGTAAAATATAGAATTCGTGAGGAAAAATAAAATAGGCAATGTAAACAAAGCCGCTGATTGGCTAAAGCAGTTTGTAGGTAGAATCCAAAGGGCTCTGATTGGTCAGAGTACCCTATATAAGCCGGTCATTTTTCCTCCCGAATTCAGGGATTGCTACGGAAGCCCTGGGAGACGCCGTGTTGTTACAGCCCGTTTCGTCCTCAGCCTCGCCGCACGGACCCTCTTTTGCGCGCTGACTGCCGGCGCATGCGGTTGCGTCTGCTTTAGGACGCCACCGTAGTCGCCGGATTGTGTCGCGCGCACACAGCCTTCCCATCGTTTCAATCCATTGCAACCATGTCGGGTCGCGGCTGGCAGACCGTTCAGCCCAAGAAGCCGAGAAACCAGCCTCCTCGGTCCCGGAGTCCCCCTCGGGACCCCCGGGTCCGCCCAAAAGGCCCTTCTAAGGGCCAAAGCGCCACCAAGGGGCCGGTAACCAGCCCCTTGGAGACGCCGACGTCTCCGCATGCGCCAGCAAGTGCGCCGCCGCCGGCGAAGACACCAGCGGAGCACCCGCTCCCTTCCTGCGCGCCGCCGGGAAGGTCGAGCGCATCCCGTGTCGCGTCGCCTGCGACACGTGCGAGCCCAATACCGGCACCGCGTGCGTCGCCCGCCGCCACTCCGCCGTCTCAGACGGCGTCGAGCGCGAAGGCGATCTGCACGCCGGTGCCGAGGACCAGCCACAGCCAGTATGGACGCCAGCGAGTCTCCGGCCCCGCGCGCATGGTCTATGCCAGGCGTGGGACCGGTGGACTCCCCCGAACCCACACCATCCACCTCGGCCGCCGCTGACGCGCCGGACCTGCGCATCTTCGTGAAGCGCAGGTCTAAGGGCGCGCCTATGGACGTGGTGGACGAGCCGCCGACGCCGGGGCCATCGCGCCGTCCGCGCAGCCCCGACTCGCCCCAAGACGCCGCTAAGCGTCCGAAGACCAAGGCCGCCGGCAGCAGCGCCCGCGCCGCAGCCGCGGCCCCACCACCAGCAGCATCCAGTGGCGGGCGGAAGAAGGAGCGATACCCTCCGCTTACAGTGGAGGAGCTGCCCAATTTCGCCCGCCACCTACGCGCACTGAAGGCCCAGCTAGGGAGGACGGCCAACGCGCGCCCGTATGGGAACGGGTTGCGCTTCCTCCCAGCCGACGACGAGGAGTTCCGCGTCCTCCAGACGTATTTTACCACGCTGGAGGCTCAGGAGGGGATCTCCTGGTACTGCTACTCCCGCCCCTCAGACTTGGGGGTGAAGGTGGCGGTCCGGGGGCTATCATCGAACGCCACACCAGAGGAGGTTGCAGACGGGCTCCGCGAACTGGGGCACGACCCTGATTACGTTCGCGCAATTCGGGGCCGGAGCGGACGGCCCGGCTGCATCTTCCTGGTGATCTTGAAGAAAACCCGTGATTTCCGCCAGGTGTACGACATCACGGAGCTCCTCGGCATGCCGGGAGTCATCATCGAAGCCTGGAGGGGGAAGAGGACGCCTGCGCAGCGCCATCGCTGCCAGCAGTTTCGGCACTCCAGCCACAACTGCCACCGCCCGCAAGCCTGCGTGCGGTGCGGCGGCGAGCACCGCGCGAGCGACTGCCCCCGTCCCCGCGAGCAGCCCGCCACCTGCGCAAACTGCGGGGGTGCCCACCCAGCCAACCACATCCGGTGCCCCGTCCTTAGACGCGAGGCCCGGAGTAAGAAGGCCACCACAGCTGCCATCACCAGGAGGGCGACCGCGCCTAGCGCGCCGGCCCCGGTGAACCCAAACCCCCTCGGTGAGGGGACTGCGAGCGCCTCGCTTATGGCGGCGGCGAACGCACCCATCTCCCGAGGGGCTCGCCGGCGTTCCGGAAGGAAGCGCAGGCGCACCCGCAAGAAAGCCCCAGCGATCGAGGAGGAGGAGCCAAGCCCCGCCCCCTCGGCGCAAGCCCCGCCCCCAGCTCCACCGGCAAACACGTCGGTGTCGAGCGTCAACGAGGCGTGCCAGACGGACCCGGAGGACATCATCTCAGCCTTCAAACTCCACACCTGCGGGGAGAAACTATCAGCCGCCATCTCCATACTTCTCCATGCATTGGAGAAGCATGGGATAGATGGGACAGCCCGCGCGTCGCTCGACGCCGCCGTCATCACCATTCGGTGCGCCAGGCAGTGCATCTGGCAGGAGGAGCAACCACCGGCGCCCACAAGACGTTCCCAGACGCCGTAAAGCCGCGTGCAAGCCGCCGCCCGCCGCTGGTCGCCCGGAGCTGGGCCTTCACTGGGCAACCAGTGATCTCACCCGGCTCGGGCAGACCGCCGGGCGGCGTGAAGACCGCGGCTTATGCGGCGTCACAACGCCACAGGGCCTAAGGGCCGCCCTAACCCCATGACCGGCGCTCTTTTGGGCGTCGAGACAGCATCCTCCATCCAGGGCACTGCCCTACATGGATTCCACGCGGGCCATGCGGCTCGCAGTGATGACCAGAAGCCCGAATTCAGTCCGGAACCAGCGGCCCTAGAGAAAACACCTCTAATAAACAAGAAGAAAGAAATCGCTGTTTCACTAGAAAGACCCTGGAAATTGAAGTACCCTTCTGCAGATCATCATTCATCAAGCCGCAAGCATTTTCAGAATCCACGCTCCCATCGGCACCTTCGTCCACCCGCCAGCATCAAGATCTACATACAGTCCACTCGCCGCACGACAGAAGCACCAGCGGTACAAAATATTAGGCCCCATATACCTCTTGGCCATCTATCCTGTTTCTGTCGTCCCCAACACTATATTTTGGCTATAATGGCTTAAAATTCTAATAGGAGTGAGCATTTTAAGTAACATAAACATAGACGATTAGAATTACTAGATTGTAGTGCATAAAACCTAGCGTAAAAATATGTGATCCGTCTTACTTACCAAGTTCTAATTTGGGGAATACCCATAAAATTTGAGTGTAGAGCTTTAAATAACATAGTTGCCATGCATAGTTGTAGATTGTGAATAAGGGAACTCCCCACGTTTTCCTATAAAAAAGAGCTTACGGGGTCAAGTAAAACGGTAAACGTAAAGTGCACATTTTTCACAGATTTTGAGATTAGGGTGCTTGGTCGGGTATGGAACCTCTACGCGATGCTCCCTGTACAACGGAGACGGCAGCTCCTCTCTCCCAGGATGACGCTGACGTTTACGGCCAACTCTAACCGAGCCGGGAGCAGCCCTGCCCCTCTAGACAAGTGGCAATTCGCTAGCCGGCGTTTGGTGGAATAGAATGACGAATGTATGGGATTTGACGTAAATGACAGTCGTTAACGCATGTCAAATACGTCAAATCATATACATTCGTCATTCTATTCCATCAAACGCCGACTGGCGAATTGCCACTTGTCTAGAGGGGCTGTTGAAGGTTGCTTGGCCGCTCTTCATACAATATTAGCTCTAAAAATATTAGTTCTAAAAAATATGTTAGTGCAAAAAGCTTATTATAATGTCACAGAATTTCTTAATGATTATTTGAATGAATAATCACTTCCTAACACTGTGACTCGACATACTTTATTAAACAGACATTTGATTTTTGTATTGTATTATTTAATTTGATGACATTTGTGACATATTTATTATGCTATGTAAATGACTATTTTTTTATTTAGTTGGTATAATGATAATTGAAGTAGAATCGCTTGATCTGAATCTATCCAAATAATTGTATTTCTCAATTACCTAATATTTTTAGTTTACTTAATGTGAATAATAAATCTTGTTGTACGTCTTATCAGACACTAGCTGACCCGGCGAACTTCGTACCGCCAATATTTTTCCGCCCGCGTGGCGTCAAATCCCGTTCCCGCTGCACCCTCTATTATATTAAAGATTTATTTTACATATAAACCTTCCTCTTGAATCACTCTATCTATAAAAAAAAACCGCATCATAATCCGTTGCGTAGTTTGAAAGATTTAAGCATAAGTACAAAGGGATATAGGGACAGAGATAGCGACTTTGTTTTATACTATGTAGTGATGCTACAGTGATACCTACTTATAAATGTAATTTACAACGTCTTCTTTACCTGTGACAAACAATAAATTGATTTTGATTTGATTTGATTTGATTTGACTCTTTACTTACTTCATAAGGAGGGCATTGTTCAGAAACTCCCAACGTATTCTGAACTGTAACATCCCAGTCGGTATACCGCAGTCCACAGAACAGAAAAAACTGTTAGAAGTGTGATAGGACAGATTCTATAGCGGAATCAATGTCGCCAAACTCACATATACAACCAGAAAATAATGCGTTGCACTACTAGTAAACAATTGTTTTGGTTGGTCGTATCTATGTCTTTAACACCAAATTAGCCTGAAGTACACTGCAAAATAAAAACACACCTTATTAATTCGCAGTAGGGATGACTTTAATATACGGATTGACAACGTTTCGCATCTGAATTATACGTGCTACGGGTTACGAAAAAGTTCAACGAATTCTCAATAGATATCAGTTTATTTTAAGAAAGCTATTTAACACTTAAATACTTAAGGATACGGTTGACATTACTTTGAAGGTCGAAATTGCACGCTCTTGCAAACCTCCGCATATGAATGACACGCGTGCCACACCTACTTTACACTTCCACCGTTTTTTTCTGTTCCGTGCCACAGTCAGTCTGAAGAGATTCCTAGGGAGATCCGTCCTAGGGGTCTGGCAAGAAGTGGACGGGAGCACCGGGTTTTAGTCGCTTCAATTCCGTCATAGCACTCATAGCCACTTTAGCACCAGCGTCGGTGACGTGGTATGCTTGGGGGATTTCCCAACATTTAACAATACGGCTGTGGGAGATAGTGAATAAGCTTCGACAATCAGTTTAAGATAGTAACGTTTAAAAATTTATAAAGTGGATTTATCAAGGAAGCCATAATTAATTCTTCAGTGTTATCGTAGTATTAGTGCGATAGAATTTGTACAGTACAATCCATTTTTTTTTTTTAAATTTGATGTTTTTTTAGCCTAATTAGATATTGGTACCAGCTTTGCGGTTACAAAAGTATCTAAATTAGACTAAAATTTGCTAAAACCTTATTAAAATGCTGTAAACGAAAAAGTAGAATAAGTACAGTATTCTTTTATTATTTTCGGGGTGAAGAGTGCGAAGTTCCTCCAAAGGTGGATATACACAAAACGAGTGAAAGCTCAATCTATCCCTTCTCCGTCAAATTCTAGTAGTGTATACAGTGACAGAACATTCGTTCGTTTTTCTTTTACACTAAAATATAAAGAAAGAGTCCTCTTGTTCTAGCCCTATGTTCGTCTGGTCTAAATCCACCTTAAAATAACGTTCTCTCCAACTTCAAGAAAGTTTTCTCAATCGCACAGGGCATTTACTCAAAGGTAGACCGTAGTGGCACTTTTTCTACAGCTCAAACGTTTAGGGTCAATTCTCACTTATAGAACAGCGGCCTTAATTTGTTACTAAAAATAATTGCGAGAGGGTTCACACAGTCGCGTTGTCTTTCCTTCACCTTTAAATGACCATGACCTTTTCCTCCTATAGATAAGGTTCAAAATGGTTTGTAATTTTTTTTCTCTCGCCGTGCTGCTAGTTGCTCTTTTAGTGGGAAATAGCCGTTAGGAATGTTGCTATGATAAAATAAAAAACCGTTTTTCTAGGAAAATATATACAATTCCCAATGTGTATACAATTTATTGTTTAACTTAGATACAGTGGTGTTTAACTATATTTATTACCGTCTCTAAAGTATCTATTCTTCAATTCTAGTGTTAAAACAATATTTTAAAAATAAAAATTAATTAAGTTATACAAACAAAAAGTAATTACTCCATTCTATCTAATTAATAATAATGATTGCTTTTTGATACTGTAATATTTAGTGTATTACTTACATAACATTTCCCCAAAGATTGGTTATACGAAAAAATTAAATCACCTTTGAAAGACTAATATGGAATTTCTCTTGAATTTTTCAGCGAAATACGGCCCTAATGGCCTAGATTTCGATTGCTTGTGCATTGCGTTTATAAAAAAAAAACAGTTATCTGATAACTGCAACTGTTCCACTACATTTCAAAATGCATTTTTCTACACTTTTTTTATTAAATTTTAGCAGCATTCGAAATTTAAATCTGAGATATGTCACAAACGTCATAATCATAATATCTTTACGATTTCAGATTTCATTAATTATTAATATATTATGTGGATAACTTTCTGATGAGTTCTTAATCCAGTACATAGTATGATTCATGTTCCACATTAAATCTAATTTGGCGCCTCTAGACATAAAAACTTACACATTCAATCAATGAAGTCACGATGTACACAATTCATTTTAGACCCTATTACAAGGCATTAAATACCAATTTTGTGTCACTAGGTCAATTTCAAGACACTAAACAATATTAACTATCAAATATAAGGCGACATAAGATACTGAGAGTAAATAAAAATACTAACTTACATTACCTGATATTATACGCCCCAATGTAGACTTTATCACAATGCAGTAAAGATTATTTCAGAATCATACCGTGTGAATTTTCAATACGGTTGCAAAATATTTCAAGCGACACCGATTAAAAAGAAAATTAGTAACACTGAAAACGACTTTTTATCACACTAAGGACCATTTTTCTATGAATATTCAATGTCGCTTGAGACGTTTCATCAATTAACCGTTGATGTTCGAATTTCGCAAAATAATAGGTCCAAGGCAATGTAGTCCGTATTACAATGTGATAAAGATTCGTTTCCTGTGTAGCGCGACGCCGACCGCGAGCCAAATGAGCATAGCGCATGCATGGGCCGCCAGTAGTTGTGCATGCGTGGGTGCATGCATGGCCCAGTGCAAGGGGAAGTTTTTCTTCAGGAGTTCGCTGCCGATGTACAGGAATAGGGCGTTTTGACCTGATAAACAACAAATATACCTACATTTCAATTTGTTCACAGCACACATCAGTGTGCCTATGTCCCCGTAAGGGGAGCCCCTTATTTCGTAGAAAGAAATTTCATAGAATTTCGTTTCACAGAAAATGTTTCATATAATATTTGGTTCTTATATTTTTATTTCAAATATTATTGTTTCAAAAACAATTTACTACAATGAAACATATTTCACAGAAACACAATTCAACGAATTTTTAATCACATTTTTTTTGTTTAACAAACTTATCAAACTGTAGAATTATTTTTTAAAGAATATTAAACCACCTTTATAATGTTCCAAATCGCATTTATTTTTAACTGCAACATTTACAATTTTAACACCCCGACTCAGATTACCCCGACTCGGATAGGTTAGGTTAGAAGGCTAATGCGGGAGCGGAGCGTAGCGAAGCTCCCGCATTAGGCCTTCGTGGTTATTTTTTTATAAACCACCCAGAAGTAGGAGCCCTGCGCAGCGGGGCTCCGTCGACCTTGTAGACGCATCAATTGTTTAGTTTATAAAAACCATATAATAAATGATAATATGTTATTCTTTTTAATAAGTTTTCTATTAAATAAACAATATAATGATTAAGAATATTTGATTTGATATTCTATGAAATGATTATTCTAATGTTTAACTTTGTATGATACAAAATTCAATGATTTAAAATTCTTTAAAGTAATTATTCCGTGTATTGATTATTCGATCTGTGTGGCTCCCGGCATAGAATAGGACCACTCCATCTCTTCTCGTGGATGTCGTAAGAGGCGACTAAGAGAACACCAAAGAATGGGCAGCGGCGTCTTTTGTGATGCATCCTTATAAAAACTTTAATACCGCGCTCGCCAACCCGTTTGCCAAGCGTGGCGAGTATGGCAAGAAACCTCCCAAATGAACGGACAAAAAAAGACCAGGCCCCTAGTCCCCGGCAGCCCCGCTATTCCTGGCTCCGGTAGCGGTCATGGTAACGGCGGGGCAGGGGGTGCGAAGAATCCCCGGCAGAGATTCGGCTACCACCCCAGACGGAAACTGGCCCTGGTAACACACAACGTCAGCACGATGAGGACTGACGAGAAGCTGCTCGAGGTGGAAGAGGAAATGAGTAGGTTACACTGGGACATTGTTGGGTTGTCCGAAGTGCGAAGAGCGGGGGAAGGCACGACAACCCTGAAGTCTGGTCACCTACTCTACCACCGGGAGGGTGACAGAAAGTCACTGCATGGTGTCGGGTTCCTCGTCCACAGGTCCCTTATTAGCAACGTCATATCCATCGAGAGTATCTCGAGTCGGGTGGTATACCTGATACTCAGAGTATCCAAAAGATACTCGTTGAAGGTCATCCAGGTGTACATGCCCACCAAGTCATACTCCGATGAAGAGGTCGAGGAAGTGTATGAGGACATAAGGCCCTACCATACATGCTTCCAAAACCTATTTCACTGTTGTTATGGGGGACTTCAACGCGAGACTGGGCGAACGGGGCGATGGGGAGTTGAGGGTGGGGCCTTTTGGATATGGGCAGCGGAATGACCGGGGCCACATGCTGGCGGACTTTATGGAGAAAGAGGGTCTCTACGCGATGAACTCTTTCTTCAAAAAGCCACCCCAGAGAAAGTGGACCTGGCTAAGCCCGGCTAACATGGCGTATGAGATTGACTACATCTTGACGACAAAGAGGCAAGTATTCAATGATGTCTCTGTGATCAGCCGTGTAAAAACCGGTAGCGATCACCGTATCGTAAGAGGCACATTGAATATTAGCCCTAGACTAGAAAGGTCACGTCTGATGAAGTCAACACTCAGACCGCCATATGCCGATGTCCGGGACTCCGAGAGCTTTCAGCTCGAACTATCCAATCGTTTCGATTGTCTACAGGATCGCGTTTCAGTGGACGAGGTAAACAACGTGCTGGTAGAAGCTGTCCAAACGGTGGGATCTAAATTCTTTAGGTCTCGCCCTAAACAAAAACCTCAAAAAATTTCGACCCAGACCCTTGATCTCATGGCCAAACGTCGATTTATGCCACTACAGACCTCCGACGACGCTGAGGCATATAGGCGGCTCAACGGACGCATACAGAAATCTTTGCGACACGACATTCGCTCCTATAATACAAAAACTATTAAGGAGACGATAGAGCGAAACAAAGGCTCCAAAGTGTTTGCGAGGAATGCGTCCGTTGGCAAAGCCGGTTGACGAAGCTGAAGACGGAGGATGGCGGCATGGCAACGACAACGGCAGAGGTACTTAGGGAGGTCGAAAGGTTTTATGCACAGCTATATACATCAGTAACACAGCCCGTTGGCATGGCTAAAGATCCAAGAGCCAAGCTTACCCGACATTATACCGAAGACATCCCGGACATCAGCCTGTACGAGATTAGGATGGCCCTCAAACAGCTAAAGAACAACAAAGCGGCGGGTGAGGACGGAATTACAGCAGAGCTTTTGAAAGCGGGCGGAACGCCGGTACTGAAGGTCCTTCAGAAGCTCTTCAATTCCGTTCTACACGAAGGCATAACGCCGGAAGCGTGGAACGGGGGTAAGGTGGTCCTTTTCTTTAAGAAAGGTGATAATACTTTGTTGAAGAATTATAGGCCCATCACGCTCCTGAGCCACATTTATAAGTTGTTTTCGAGGGTTATTACGAACCGTCTCGCCAACAGGCTCGATGACTTCCAACCTCCCGAACAAGCCGGATTCCGTAAAGGCTACAGTACCATAGACCACATCCACACGCTGCGGCAGGTTATACAGAAGACCAAAGAGTATAACCGGCCTCTCTGCTTAGGATTCGTGGACTATGAGAAAGCCTTCGATTCGATCGAAATATGGGCCGTGCTACAGTCTCTCCAGCGGTGCCGGATAGATCACCGGTATATCGAAGTGTTGAAGTGTTTATACCAGAACGCCACTATGTCGGTCCGAGTACAGGAACAGAGCACGAAACCAATTCCACTGAAAAGGGGCGTTAGACAGGGAGACGTGATCTCTCCGAAACTGTTTACCGCTGCCTTGGAAGACGTCTTCAAGCTACTGAACTGGAAAGGACGTGGCATCAACATAAACGGCGAGTATATCACTCACCTTCGGTTTGCCGACGATATTGTCATTATGGCAGAATCGCTGGAAGACTTGAACACCATGCTCGAAGACCTCAACAGAGTATCCCAACAGGTGGGCCTTAAGATGAACATGGACAAGACAAAGGTTTTGTCAAATGTCCATGTTGCGCCTCTACCGGTTCATGTTGGGGACTCAGTCTTAGAAGCTGTTGACGAGTACGTCTACTTGGGTCAAATGATCCAGGTAGGCAATTCCAGCTTCGAAGACGAGGTAAATCGACGAATCCGACTCGGCTGGGCGGCGTTCGGGAAGCTACGAGATGTCTTCTCGTCCGACATACCTCAGTGCCTGAAGACGAAAGTCTTTAACCAATGTGTGTTACCAGTGATGACTTATGGATCGGAAACGTGGTCCCTCACTATGGGTCTCTTAAACAAGCTCAGAGTCGCTCAACGAGCTATGGAAAGGGCTATGCTCGGTATTTCCCTACGTGATCGCGTCAGAAATGATGATATCCGTAGGAGAACAAAAGTAACCGACATAGCCCAGCGGATTAGCTCGTTGAAGTGGCAGTGGGCGGGACACATAGCGCGCAGAACAGATGGCCGATGGAGCAAAAGAGTTCTGGAATGGCGACCGCGTACGGGCAAACGCAGTGTAGGACGCCCAACGGCTAGGTGGAAGGACGACCTCATCAAGGTCGCCGGGAAGCGCTGGATGCGGGCTGCTTTGGATCGGTCATTCTGGAAGTCTATGGGAGAGGCCTATGTTCAGCAGTGGACTGTGTATGGCTGATATGATGATGATGATTGATTATTCTATGAAACGAAATTATGCGAAACATTTTCTGTAATATGAAATTATATTAAACAATTGTCTATAAAACAACGCACACCCCCCCCCCCCTAAGGGTACTTAATTATTAAACAGTAATTAAGTTATAGGTACCATACGCTAAAAATCATTATGAACGCACCGTACCGTTTAAACGGAACGAGGTACCTCACGTAATTAATGGATGCCCCTTACTAAGTAAGATACGTACCAGCATAATACAAAGGCCTTCCTCCCCACTTAGTCTTCAGATCCACAACAAAGTACAAAGCGGCTTGTATGAACATGGCTAGGGACGAAGCCACTAGGCAGTACGAGAGCGACCATAGGTTCTTGTTGATGGGGATTACGCCGCCGTTCTTGGAGAACATGCATAGGGCTCCACCGGACACGCCGAGGACTATGGACCAGAATACCCAGCGCATGATTCGGGCCCTGTGGAAGAATAGTTGCATGAAACATTTGCTTATTATGATCGGTAATTTTCTTGAAAATATATTTGTACGCTGAAAATGTTATGCTGCGCAGGAAACGACATTTTAGGTCTCTTTGGTGGGTCGCAACAATTATAAATAAATATTCTACAAGCTTAAACTAGCTTGTGTTATGGTTTCTACAATGCAGATAAACATGCTTAAGATATATATTTTTTTGTAAATACATACATATTATACATAGAAAGACCCAGACCGATGCAAATATACATATTCATGCATGCCTAGTAGCTGAGCACAGTACCGCTACGCCACAGAGGCTGTCATAGTTATATGAAACATCTGCTAATAATGCCCGGCAATTAACTTGACAATGAACACTTCTTCATCCTAGCGTTAGCATCCTAGCATCTCATCTTCGAGCCCGGGCTTCGCTTTTCTCAGTCTAACATCTGACCTCGAGAACACAACGGCGATATCGAAATATTGCAATTAGATCAGTTGTTGGACTTTTTATGGCTTCCCAACTACCCGTAACGACTGCCATAGACTTTTATATGGCAACCGGGACCGACGGCTTAACGTGCTCTCCGAGGCACAGAAATGTCCAGACTAATAGAAATAGCGTTCATGCATACAAAGGCGGAAGATCGGACGAAATGGCTTGGAAGAGGCCTACGTCCAGCAGTGGGCCGTGTTGGGCTAATTGATTGATTGATAAATGCATATAAATGTTTGCACTGAGCAGGAACTGTACATATGCGTAAATTTTCTGAAGTTTCTTCAAAATGTTTGCCGGCCTTTACAAAAAAATCAAATCAAACCAAATGGTTTATTTGCTAGAATATGGTACAAGAGATTTTACCAAATGCTTTGTTTCCTCACATTCTGCCACATACGGCGTGCAAATTTTTTCATGTCATACCTATTAATAACTACATATATGCTAAAATAAATTACAGGATTATGAACTACCCTGATTTTTTCTAAAGTCGGTTAGCTGTTAACCGGATGCTTACCTGGCATGATTGTAAGCGAGCATGATCCTAGTGGCGTGTGCCCCTGCTTGCACCACGAGTACTCCAGACAGAATACCCAACAGACCCTCAGGGTCATGGGGTACCTTCGTCATGTACACGTCCTTGAAGGTACCACCCTTGTATAGATGCGCCTCGCCTAGGATATACCTGTGGAACAAATTATTGGGTACTGTAGTTTAAGTAAATTAACTGTGGATTGTAAATAAACAATTGGGTATTTGACTGACAAGTCAAATTAGTTACTTTTTTATTATATGTCAAAATGGTAAGTTATAACGAAAATTGTGTGAAATAATTTATTGTGACGTCATTATATTTCATGGTAAACTCATTTATTTTTATAGGTTGGGTGGATGATTAAAAATGAATAGAAGCGATAAGATAAAAAGCGATTAACGCTGGGATGAAGGAGAAAATAAAAACCAACGTAGCTTTCACCGCTTTTTAACCACTCTTAATTTGATAAGATCAGTTAAATAATTTATTTTAACTTCAAGAAAATTCCCAAATGTGCGTTTCGCTGACGTGGACCTTATTTACCTGCGCTTATGAGATTGGCCAACACTCTGAAGCATAGGTCATTGCTGGCCGTACAGTGGTTTTATCCACCTTGCCTTTGGTTCTCATCTTACTAATGTAAAATTTAAGCATATGTTGTATGTAAATCTATTGGTGTACAATAAAAAATTATCAATCTAACTCTCTATGTTTACTTATAGCCTTTCAAGTATTATATACAATGTTTATAGGTTAGGTAGATATCAAAGTATCATACATACCTGTCGATATAGCCAGCGATTCCAGCGGTACAGTTTTCCAATGAGTTTCCGTAGGTTTGAGAGAGGTGCAGGCCTCCGGGACCCATGTAGCCTCGAGGACACCCGGGTGCAGGTACTAATAAGGTTATGCACACCTGGAGAGTACAAATATAGAGGTTAGTGAAGTTATATACAGTTACAATGTTAAATTTTGGATCTGTACAATATTCACTGACGTGCATGTATGAAACCAATTTATTAAAATTAGAAAATTAGAAGTACAAAATTTTTATTATCATTTTACTTGTACTGATAATTGTAGGTTTAGATAAATAAAAAAATAAAAAAAACTAACCTGTATTGCTACAAGGGCAAAGGTAGCCAACCACTGCGGCCAACCAGCGCTGATGTCACGGAACAGAGAACGACCTGCAGCAAAAATTACAAGCCTTCAGAAACCACTTATTTGACGCTGCTACTTTTTACAGCCCCTCAGCCCCGAAAATAGAGGGGGTCGTTATTCCTTTGGGGAAAGTCAATCATACCAAATTAGCGAACGGAGGAATAGGAAACCTGATCCCTGGATTGAAAGTGAAAGCTTTGAATTGGACTTTAAAGAGGAGACAGAGGGGGGGGGGGGGGGGAGAGCGAGAGAGTGGAGAGAAAGATAGGAAAGTCGCAGGGCGAGGGAGTGGAGATGATAGGCAAGTAAGAGACGGAGGGGGGGCGAGGTCGTCAAACGCGAGCCTATCAACCATAAAAAGAGGGAGAAAAGGGGGTAACAGAGGAATACATGTGTACCAGGCGTGATGTTCTGGCTAGTCTTCATGGCGGCGCACTCGATGGCGCCCACGAGCAGGTACATGGCGGCCAGGCGCTGCAGCACGCCCGGCAGGCGCACGTCCGCCCACGTCACGTAGCGGGACGACAGCACCACGCCGACCAGCGACAGCAGCAGGGAGCGGCGGGCCACCTGCCGACGGAACGGTACAAGTGATGTATTGGTGGCCGAGGCGGCGGCGCAATACAAGCCTCCGATTACCCAGGGGCTAGATGGGAACTCCGTTGTCCCCACATGCGAAGAGAGTGCCCGCTCCAAAGAGAGTGCCAGCTCCAAAGAGGTGGCCCTGGGCCGGGGTGCGGGAGATTTATATCTCTCCCAATCTCACCTCCGGCAACCTAAGACCCACAGCGGTAGGCGTTTTAGTCGGTTCGAATCCGATATAAACACACCCGCTAGCTCCGACGGAATGGGTTTGGCTATCCGTGGGGATATTGCAATCGTTAAAAAATGCGGAGTGTGTGTACTAAACAACGGACATAATGGATTTGGGAGTTCATACAGCCCGTCGGTCTGAAAAGGTCATCATACCAATCGAAAAACAATAAACCCCTTGAGTTCCAAAGTGCATATTTTTGATGATGAAAGACTCGTCATTTCCCAAAACTGGCAATTGAGGTGAAACAAGGAATTTTAAACATTTCAAATTAGGTTAAAATGAACATTTATATGCTTGTAATCAGTTATTGTATCTGTTCTCACCTGCTGCAATGCCACAATCCTGGGCAGAGAAGTCCTGAGTCTGGCATTGAGCGACAGTACTAAAGCTTCTCCCATAGCGAAAGCGAACCAAGGGAAGACCAGGTCGGCCACCGTCAGGCCGTTCCACACACTGTGAGAGAACATGTCGTAACCACCGCCGCCTGCGTTCACGAACACCTGGAAAGAGATATTAAAAAGTTAAACACATAAATGAACAGGAGGTAGGACCCGACGGTATTCCCTTCCAATTGAGTCCGACTGAAGAAGTACCTCCGCCCTACAGAATATCGCGGCCATAATGACCTCGTGTTGTGTTCCCGGCGGTGAGTAGGGTAGCCAGAGCTCACTGGAGAGGTTTTGTGCTGTCAGTGGGAAGACCAAAGGCTTTTCCTGCTTTGTCTTCTACACTCACGACACAGAAATTCTCTGCGTTTACAGGGTCGGCAGCACGAGTGTGACTCCTCTGATGCTGCACATGTCCATAGGCCACGGTAACCACTTACCATCAGGTGGGCCGTGTGATATGCCACCCCAGTTGTATTAAAACAAAAAATCGAAGTACCGTGTATCGGAGAGCACGTTAAGGCGTCTCAGATTTTTTGGGGCATTCGTTACGGGTAGTTGTAGGCCTAAAAGGTCCGACAATCTGATCTATTTGAATGATATTTTAAAGCGATTATTATGCTAACTACCTGAAGCGATTAAGAACCCATTTAAGGGAAGGGAGAACTTTACAAGGGGGATGGTCTGACCGCTGAGCTACCAAGCCTCGCCTGAGAGACTAGTTAAGGGTTCAATTCCCGCCTGAAGGATTCACTTTTTCCATTCTTTATCAATCTGATCTAATCACATAACTTCCGATATTGCCAGTGTGCTGTGTGTAATGTATGATTATATCTGTTACGACGACGCTAAGTGCGTAAAACATGAGTAGTTAATAAAGTTCAGTCTTGCTATGTACTGCGCCGAGTTTTATTGTGACTTCCTAAAAGCTATGCCCCATGGGTAATACATTATGGAGGTCAGAAGGCTCAGGGTTGAAGGGTCAGAGAGAGTTCGCAGTTAGCAGCCTCCATGCAACAGTATAGTCATAATAAATCAAGGACAGCGGTCCCTGGGCTCCAATGTGCAAGCTATGGATCCACCTTTGGAGTATGAGGAACATGTCGGATGTTCCTCATCCTTCATCCATTCCTTCGCTGGGTCTCAAAAGTCCTTTCCAAACTTACCATCAGTGCGATGGAGAATCCTCTGAATATGTCGAGCGAGCGGAGGCGGGCACGGGTCGGTGAGCGCTGTACACTGGCTTCTGTCGTCAGCACACGGGTTTCGGAGCCCAACTCATTATCCTCTCTGAAAGAGAAGTGTTTATTAAGTAGAGTAATGTTGAAGTTCAGCCAAATCCACAGTTAGACTAGTGAAGCGGAGCCCAGACTCCAAGTCGAAAGCTTCAGATGTGACTGGAATTAACGCTATGAAGAAGTTTTAAGGAGAGTATGTATAGGCGTAATAAAGGAGACTGGTGGGTCCTAGGAATCGCCCCAGCCTAGCAGAAGCAAGCTTATAAAGCCGCTAGTTGTGTTTCCTTCGCTTCTTTTTAGAGGAGGGATCGTGATGCCAAAAAACGTGTCGGTGTTACCAATGTTGGTGGCCAAGGCCGTTCGGGGTTAAATGGATATCTTTTCTTAAGGCTTACACAGTCAAAAATGTATGATTTTAGTCGGTTCATTCCCGATAAAACCACAGGGATGCCACAGGTAAAAAAGGAGCTTTAAGCAGTTAAAATCCAGCAAAGGGATATTTTTTTTGGGGAGTCGGTAAAAGAAGGAAACTCAATCATACAAAATACCTTTTATCTTTTTCTAATGCATAATAATGTTACGTCATGCGTATTCATTTAATTTTGTTTTCTTAAAACCTAGAGATAAAAACAGTCTCCAAAAAAATTTAAAGCAAATTATTAATTTAATCAACTATAATTAGCATATTAAAATATTACGTCATGTTGAATATTACGTGGGATCGAAAATCATATGTAGATGGTGAAATAAGGGTATTAATACGCCTTTGCTCACCCTTCCGGAAATTTACTGACATGATATGCATGTAGGTATGTAAATGTTTAACGTTCAAAAGGCTCAAATAAACCAATAACATCAAAAACCGGCCAAGTGCGAGTCGGACTCGCGCACGAAGGGTTCCGTACCAGAAAAAAGGCTAAAAGACTAAAAGCCATGAAAAAGGGCATCACGTTTTTTGTATGGGAGCCCCCCTTAATTATTATTATTATTGTGTTTTTAGTATGTTTTGTTATAGCCGCAACAGAAATACACAAGCCGTGAAAATTTCAACTGTCTAGCTATTACGGTTCTTGAGATGCAGCCTGGCGACAGACGGACGGACGGACGGACAGCGAAGTCTTAGTAATAGGGTCCTGTTTTTACCCTTTGGGTACGGAAGACTAAAAAACAAACTTTCTATTTTCTATATCTTAGATCTAAAATGTGCTCTATCCGTACACATTTCTTGGGTGTCTTTTGAGGGTAGTATGGGGCACTATGGCAGTGGCCGAGCTCAAATAAATAAATATTCCACAACATTTCACACAACTCTATCTAGACCCATGGTAAGCATAGCTTAACTAGCTTGTGTTATGGAATCTAGAATGCGGATAAACATACTTAATCCTTTTTTTTGTAAATACATACGGTAGCCTAGTGGTAATGGACTGCTGAGACGAGGTCTCGGGTTCGATCCCAGGTTTTCCATGGCACACACCAATGACTTTTCGATGCTTTTCGAAGTTATGTGTGTATTTATCGCAGGTTTATAAGTGCCCAGTTAGTGGCAATAGGCTCGCCACCTTTTACATTGGGACCTAAACATAAACCGGCTAAATGTGGGTGCTAGCACCTCTGCCTACCCCTTCGGGGATAAAGGCGTGAGTTTATGTCATGTCATGTCAGAAATATTTGCACTGAGCGGGGATCGAACCCGCGCCTCTTGCGTAGCGGCCGCGTTCACTACCGCCACGCCACAGACGCTGTCAAATTCACCAAGCATAAATTATTAAATTACAAAACAATCCAGCCTCGTTTGCCGCACATCAATATCGATTTAGATAGGAAAAAAATTGAATCGCTTCAATTTTTTTCCTATCTAAATTGAATCGGTTCGAACTCGAGATCTTTTTCTTACAGGGAGCATGCTCTGACCACTAAGATACCTAACCGTACCTGAATTCATTCAAAAAGTTCCTTATCCATTTGAATTATTAGCATGCTTTAAAATTTCATTCAAATCACAGATATATAACTAGAGGAATAATACCAGTGATACCAACCTTGCAAAATATCTCGCATAAAATCTTCCAGCGACAATCCTCTTGCCAATACCCTTTACGACGTACCATAGTGTGACCATTGACAGGAGTATGACCACAAGGGTCAATATAGGCAGGTAGGCGGCATCAGGCTCGGCCGTCATGCGAGGTAAACACGTATCTTTAGTCACTTTGGTCACATTGATGTAGTATTGGCCGTATTCCCCGAACTGGTAGGTGCCTGGGGGATAAATAATTGAAGCAATGAATAATATTTAATGACATACTGCACGGCATTTGATTCTGACATGAAATTTGGTAAGACCTAAATTCGAGGTTCCCGGGGCACCACGACGGACATGCAAAGCAACAAATAGGTCTAATATATAACACCCTTCGTTTTTCGTCGGGGGTTTAATGCGCTAATATTTGTACTACCATGGTGGGACAGTAGTTTTATGATATTCTGTGTTAACGACGCCGGTTCTGTCTGCGTGGATGTAGATTATCGTGACGCAATCAAGCATAACCTATGCCCTTTTTCAAAGTCCAAGCTTCCCTATACCAAATTTCATCAAGATCGGTTCAGCGTGAAAGCGTAACAAACAGACAGAGTTATTATTATATTAGTATGAATTATACTACATATTTATATTACTGAACTATTCACTCCTATAAGTTAATTAACAACTGCCTCCGGCGAAACTATACCTAAAGGCTAAGGTTCTAAACCGAGTGGCGTTAGTTCGGTTTATATTAGGAACTAGCTGTAGCCCGTGGATGTCGGTTATCGCAAACAAACATAGCTTATGTCCTTTCTTAAGGTCTTACCTACCCCGATACCAAATTTCATCAAAATCAGTTCATTAGTTTAGGCGTAAACGCGAACATACAGACAGACACACAAACAGAAAGGGTTACTTTCGCATTTATAATATTGGTTTAGATTTCCTTGTTTTTAAGAATCTGTAAAATGCCCTTTTGATGACCATATGCAGATTTAAATAGGATTTAGGTACTATTATTAAAGTTTTCGGTATATTTACCATGTAATGATTTATTGAGTTTCCGATATTTCGGCACTGTTGCAAGCGCCATGATCACGGAAGAACTGAAGTACTGGCGGTTGACGGAGAAAAGTTTTAAGCGCAGACATATCGGTCTACCCTCTTACACACTCTTTTGTGACGCGTTACATTGTCAGTAAAACTTTTCTCCGTCAACCGCCAGTACTTCAGTTCTTCCGTGATCATGGCGCTTGCAACAGTGCCGAAATATCGGAAACTCAATAAATCATTACATGGTAAATATCCCGAAAACTTTAATAATAGTATGAACCACCATGATAGTTTAAAAACCGAGGATTTAGGTACTTTTTATTATTAATAACAGGTTTTCCTTTCCAGGTAATAGGTATCTACATATCTACAGGTATGAGTTTATAAATAAAAATACTGGTTTGATAATATGGCTATAGAAGAAAACAAACATTCTGCATAATATTAAACATTCAACAAATCTAAATAATGGCATCACTACAAAGTTATATCATTTAAATTATTATCTGCAAACATGACTAAAAATAAATTTTATTGCGACAAAAAATAAGTATCAAAACGTCTCAAAGATGACGCTGCGCTCTAGGATGTACAGAGTTGAATCGAAAGTAAAAGTTTGTATACAATATTAAACGTGAAGACTTTTGGTTTCATTATTTTTTGCGTAAAACTCGTTATAATTTAACTACCATAGTGCCTGCGCACGCGCATAATGGCCATTTCAAATTGCAAAAAATCGCACAAAGCTGAATTTTGGTAGGGACTTTAGATAATTTGGTTTAATGTGGAGACAGTATGCATGCTATACAGGAGGGGGGCATCTTAAAACTGTAGATAAAGGTCAGCCGCGGTGCTAGAGAAATGTCACAATGATATAAAAAAATTCCGGGGTGTTAGGACCCCGGCAATTGGAACCCGAGACGGCGTGTAGTTTTAGTCGGTTCGACTTCGGATTTGGATTTCGGCGGAACATTATAAAATGAAATAAAATACCAAAAGATCGGATATGGACTGATGACCTGAGAAAGGGGACAGACTAGATGCGGAAGGCGGAGGGTCGTACGAAATGGCGCGCATTGGGAGAGGCCTAAGTCCAGCAGTGGACTGCAGTGGGCTAATTGATTGATTGATTGATTAGATCGGAAAAAATCAACATCCAGAACGGTGTATGTTTTTATATTAGGAACTAGCTTTTGCCCGCGGATGTCGGTTATCGCAAACACACATAGCCTATGTCCTTTCTTAAGGTCTTATCTACCCCGATACCAAATTTCATCAAAATCAGTTCAGTAGTTTAGGCGTAAACGCGAACATACAGACAGACACACTACCAGACAGAGTTACTTTCGTAATTATAATATTGGATTAGATCGGAAAAGTCAACAGCCAGGACGGTGCATGAACCCGCGGCCAGACTTTCTAAGGGAAATACTCTCACCAACTGAGCTACCTGGATATGTCTACCAAGACGTAAGGTATGTATTGTAGTTATTTTCGAGCACAGTATTAGAATTAATAAACTCGTTTAATTGTCTCTAGTCAGGTTGTACGGTACATTGCAGTTGGGTAAACAAACTCAAATAATACAAAACAAATTCTAGGTAGGTATAATATAATTAATGTATCTAGGTTTCGTCGGCTTCGTTGGAAAATATTATTAGCCTTCACAAGTATAAATGCATTAATGGTCTTTTTTTTCTGAGAATAAAATATTTAAACGACGAGACGAATCTATACTAATATCGTTTTACCATGCTAATGCTAATATTATGTAGCCGAAAAGTTTGCTTGTCTGTTTGACTGAAGTGTTGAACCAGTAGTTTTTGAGATAAGCGTATCACAGAAAGTATATACTGGTTCAATCGAAACATTATTTTTATGTTGAAAGCCCGTTTATCGAAGGTATTTGGATATTTATCATCACGCTACTACTCAAGGGAGCGGAGCAGTGATCATAAAGGTCAACAAATCCGGCAGATTCCTCTACGTTATTAGATAATTCATAAATTACAGGTAGGTATATATGGCTTAAAGGAGAGATACAGGGTATCAAAGTTTGCCGGGCGGGCTGTTTATCATAACGCTACTACACAAGGGAGCGGAGCAGTAAACATCTACAGATCCGGCAGAGTCCTGTACGTTATTTTAAATATCATTAATTACGGGTATATATGGCTTAAAGGGGCTTTATGGGGTATCAAAATATGCCGGTGTATTGCTTAGTCGTAATATAAAGAGCCTTCGGTACTAGTTATGACATCTAGAGTGAAGAACACAAGTAGGTATACAACCCACTCTACCTAGGTATAATCCAGTTTGGCGGGTTGACGTCACTTGGCCTATAATCCCAGTACTTACTAAGGTCATATCGGTGCATTTGTACATCGACTGCATACATTTGCTACCATCTACCAACATTATAATGCAAAATTCTTCTGTATGTGTGTAGGTCACTGAACTCCTATAAGAGAGCCTGTCGTGATGATTGTTTTAATAGATATCTGGATAACAGGAATTCATAAACTGGACGGTATCAGTTTTAGTATAGGTCGATGATAGAATAAGATAGTTTTAAGTAGGCACCGGGTTAAATATCGAAATATTGGATACTCTAAACAACACAGTAAATATTCCGTTAACTCTAACTCTACTGTTTAGGGAGAATGATTGTGTAAATATCTACTAGTGATGTGCCGGATATCCGTATCCGTATCCGCGGATATCCGAGGCAGTAAAAAGATCCGTATCCGTATCCGTCACTTTTTTGGCGGATCATTTACGGATCTATTTTTCTTATTAATTTGAAATTTATACATGAAATTATTTAAAAAAGTGATTAAGTAGTGAAAAATTATTTAATTCAATACAGATATTTTTTATTTCTTAAAATTAAATACTTGGCCCCTTTATGTTAAATTTTTTACCTTAGTTAGTTACCAAACCAATAGTATATAACTCAAAGCAACCCAGGGCTAATTTTTCAATTGTTAGATAACATAACGACTTAACTCTCGAATAATGTGTGGCATGATGCTATACTGGCCTCTATATGATATCTATGCTGGCCAGTGCCACACTAAACTATAAACAAACGAAGGACATACCCGTCGCGCAATGCATGTCGAAACATGTCTAACTCAAAGTCAGGCGCACCGACATCGATTGCGTAGGAAAGTTAAGATCCGTTTCCGTATCCGTATCCGCGGATCTTGACACCAAATATCCGTATTCAGATCCGTATCCGCGGATATACATTTTTAACGATCCGGCACATCACTAATATCTACATATTAAGTTCTTAAAATAATTTTAGAGAAATTCGCATTCGGTGATAGTGTAGAAGACGTTGAGGTGTCAGATAATGAGATTGATTTATATATATACTTGCCTACTATTATTCACTGCGATGTAAGCATATTTAGTTACCTATACTATAATCGCCGAGCACAATACACATACATACATACGCTCAAGCCTATTTCCCTCTGGGGTACGCAGAGACAACAGCTCGCCACTTGCTTCTTCCATACACTCCATCCTTACACACTTCCTGACCTTCCTCTACTGTTTCTCTCGACCACAATATTTCAGTTATTTTATGATTTGAATCTCAATATTACATTACTAGCTATTTCCCGCGGTTCCGCGCGCGTGGATGTCGGTTATCGCTATAAATTGTAGCCTATGTGTTATTCTGATGTTTATGCTATATTATTGTGAAGTTTCATTAAAATCCATTCAGTCTTTTTTTACGTAAAGAGTAACAATCATCCATACTTACAAACTTGCGCGTTTATAATATTAGTAGGCAGTAGGATCTGGCTAATACGTGTCATGTAATACAAACAATTACACGATTGCTATCTAGTATCTACTCGACTTAGGATTCATTTTCACGGCACTAATTGAATGAATGAATGAATGAATGAATGAATGAATGAATGAATGAATGAATGAATATATTTATTTCAGGTAATTTACCCATAGCAATGTATAACATGTAATTAAAATTAAATCATAAACACATATTAAAATTAAACAACCATAAATAAAAAAATAAAAATAAAAATCACAAATAAATAATAACGATTTACAGATCAAAAAAATTAAATTGAAATCAAATTAATCAATTAATCATAAAGTAATCAAAAATTTAATTAAATTAAAAAATATTATTTATTAGCAGATAGTGTAACAACATGCAATAGGCAAGGCAAGATCAAATTTTACAAATATAAGGCCAGACAATGTTTTATTTAAGCCCGGTGCATGTGGCTCCATCAAGATACTGCTGATACTGATGAACGTATTCCATCAAGAACCAAGCGGTTCGGTGACTCCTGCCTTCCTGCCTGCGTGCCAGCTCACGTGTTACCTTCTTCCTACAGTCCCGGGTAATTTAAGCGGGGCGTGAAAATCATCTAATGAGGCCTTCAAGCTGAGTGACAGCATTGTAACATGGTACATGTCTGCAAAGGTGATTCTCTTTCCTGAGACTTTGCCTTCAGTTTACTATCAGGCAAGGTGAAGTCATATTGACGGTTAGCTCGAATGCGAAGGAAATGCTTTATGGGGCGAACTTTAAGGGCAGACAAAGGGCAGACAAAAGGCAGACAGTTTTAGTCGGGCCAAGGTCGACATAACCACCCCTGCTACACGGAGAGAGGGTACAGAGGGTATACGCGCAAGGAAATAAATCTGTGCCTCCGCAAGATACAATTCTGCCGCATTAAAGCACACGCGGCGCTGGCCGTCTTCAGTCCCGGAGTTCCATATTATCATGTTAATATCTATGGCAGTCGTTATGGGTAGTTGGAGCCTTAAATATCCGACAATTGGTCTAATCACATAATTTCGAAATTCGAACGAAGCCGAACCCAACGGAACTGACATTAGGCTCAGAGGATAATAATGACTACTGTCATTTGACCACAATTTACACAGTAGATATTGAAAACATAAACACCGGCATTGGAAATCTTTTTTTTATAATATAACTGAGGTAGCAGACAAGCATAGCACTGATAGTAAGTGGTTACCGTGGCCTATGGAAGTGTGCAACACCAGGGGAGTCACACTCATGCTGCCGACCCTGTAAACACAGAAAGTTTCTGTGCCATCAGTGTAGAAGACGAAGCAGGACTAGCCTTTGGTCTTCCCACTGACAGTACAAAAACTCTCCAGTGAGCCCTGGCTAACCTGCTCACCGCCAGGCACACAACACGACGTTATTATGACCGCGGTATTCTGTAGGGCGGAGGTACTGCTCAATTGGACGTAAATACCGTCGTGTATAGGTCACCTACGTCTGAAATCTGAGCAAGTCAACTGGAAACAATATCCATACGAATTTATATTCACCGTTTTGTATGGTTAGCGAGTGCATTGTGAAAGTCGCATTACCAAATAGTACAAATACCAAAGTATCGCGTGTTGTTTGTTTCATCTTCGCACGAAACCTGTGACGGAACTAAACGTTTACATGCATGGATGCTTCTTTTATCTGTAGCCAAAGGGTTATATTCATACTAGGAAAATTGATTTAACTTGATTAGGCGATGTTTCTTTGTAAATATCCCGACTGTATTAACATTATGTTAAGAGTAGCCCAGAGACATCTCCAATGTCGTAATGGCACTTTCGAGTGTCAGACAGAACCACCGTATGTCCATTTTGTCAACAAGAGAAGTAGGCATCGCGCCGACATATTATTATGTATCGAGTAAAAATTTACAAAATAATGATTACAAGTGCAGCTGGTAACATACATTCATACTATAATAATATAAATTGGAAAGTGTATGTGTATGTCTGTTTGCTTGTCCATCTTTCACAGTAACGGAGCGACGAATTGACGTAATTTTTAAGTGGAGTTAGTTGAAGGGGATGGAGAGTGACATAGGTTACTTTTTGTCTCTTTCTAACCCCCACTTCCCTAAAATGGTGGAAGTTTGTATGAAGCATTCCGCAATTTTCAAGGTAGAAAACTAAAAACTGCTATGTGGACTATTTGTGCCCCCAATCCTTTAAAACAGGGGGTGGCATTTTATATGGGACTTTTCGCAGTTTAGTGGCGATAACCGACATCCACGCGAGCGGAGCTGCGGGCAAAAGCTAGCACATGCATAAAGTCTTGTTCATGTATCAGAGAGTACATAAAAAAAGTCGGTACCCATTGGCATAAAAAAATCTATGCCAGTTTTTAGCCCAAGCTGTTCAGTTTAACAACTGAACTACAAAACTTCAATAACGCCAGTGACTTGTAGAAATTGTCTCTATCAAATAGGAATGCCTCTGCCTAACCCTAAAAATATATTAAACAGGAATATACAAATTTGCATTTTCTTTAATAGTGTTTTGATTCTGGTACCTCCAGTACTTTCTACTTATACATTATATTCATGTCAGCATTTATCTCATTTAATTACTGTCACAAGATTGAACTTTGGCCGGATCGTGATTGCACCTCAATAAATCAGCTTCCTTATGTTTAACATACTTTTACAAATATAAACCCTCTGGTATTGTAATTGGCCTTTTAAAAATAGAAGCATTTTTGATCACTAAAAATCAATGGCCAAAACACATAAGATTTTTGTTATTGTTGTTTGTACTTAATAAGACAAGGTTTCATCTTTGCAATAGCCTCGGTCGCAGCCAGACTCTTCAGCTCGGAAACCTATGTCCACTTTATATAATATAGCTTTGTTTCTTCAGCTATATTCAGAGCGACTTTGTGTTGTGGTTGGAGGCCAACAACTGATAGAGTTGTTCAGTTCACCCATATATGCATTTGTCTTGACCTAATGACTATCGACAGTTGTACTAATTTTTCTCTCACAATTGACTGAAGTATGGAAGTGCTCAGATGAAAAACTACCAGTCAATCATCTAAATGTTAGAGCAAAGTTTGTATGAAAGAAAATTGTTACTGATAGTGATATAGGTTTCATGCAAGACAATGTCTAACCTGGCTCGGCAATAAAAGGAAGAAAAATATGTTTGTTTATGCCTCATATTACTATGAATCATAATATAAAAAATGAGTCTATCAAGTGTTTAGATAGTTCTTCTAAAAATGAGTATGTTCGTAGTACCTAAAGTAAATAGAGCTACACAATTTGTTAAGACTTGTTGTTTAATAGGAATACTAATGTGTTAACCATGCTATGTAAAAATTAAAAAAATCATTGTTAAGGTTCCTTGACATAGATTAAAAAGTCATAATGTCAATTTTATACCAACTCCACTTTACACTTGAGTGCATGAGTGACTTTGAAAATATTACTTAACTTTTCTGTCCTATTAATACATCATTGTAGCCTTTCTAATACAGATAATGAGTATATAAACTACCTACAAGCTTATTATACAGCTAAAAAATTGTATGATTGTGTTAAAACTTTAACAACAAACCAGAAATGGGCAGCTGCAAATGACTCATTCTAATCACAATGAATTTATTTGTTAAAATGAGCAAATAATATTAGGACCCACAAAATATTAATTACTTAAAAGTACGATGCCATTTTTATGTATTTTATAGCATATTGTCTTATACATGAAGTATAAGACAAAGGTGACGGAACAAAAGATATTTTGTAAATAATGAGTCGTAGTACAAAAGTATGTACTTACCATTGCATATCTCTCCTTGGCCGCTTTTGAAAGAGTATATTAATGGATTTTTTGTATTCACTGTAAGCGCTTCTTGGCCTAAAATCAACGCATTCTTCTGTAAAATACAGCCCTCGCATTCTGCAGATTGACTCCAAAACTCAACTGGTCGATCAGAGCTAATTTGTAAACAAGCTTGATCGTAACGCAATCTTGTGTTGTTACACTCCTTTATGAACGCTCCGATATTTTCGAAACTACCGAAAGACATTTTTGCAGGTATTCTACATCAGTATTGTAAAACAGGAATAATATTTCAGTTTAAAAACAAAGCAACTGCACGTTCATGGAAACAATTTGCGAAGCGAATCAACTTCAACTTTTGATTTATGGCTTTTGCGAGCGAAGCGAATCGAATGAATGACGAAATTGCTGCAAAACGTCATAAACTTCGAAGTTGACGTGATTCATCATTCATCGAATGAAATAGAATAAAAATTCACATTTCATTCACCTATGAATATGAGTCTTTTTAGTTAAACAAACACTAGAAATTACTTTATGAAGAATACTTTTCTGTGAAATACTCAAAGAGTTAATAAATAATATAAATAAAAAATATTAAAAACAGAAATCATTGATATTCCTTCTAACCACTGTTAGAAGTGGGTTCGTGTAGATTAAAGTAGTAGAAGTTTTAGTGTAGCCAACTCTTTGAAGATTCAACCTCTCGGTCTTGATCATTCGGGCAGGATTAAATATATCAATACGTACTTAAATTTTAGACAAAAGTGAGATACAACGGCATATGTTGGTCAGTTGGATAAAAGTAAATAAGAAAGAATTTTGTCGCACGACAAAGGTGTGAAATGATTTGTCCGCACACGTGTTTCCCTCTTCTTACGATTCTTCTACGGTCTGTTAAGGCCGTCAAGCTAGAGACCATCATTCTGGGTTTCTCGCTATGGAATGGTGGTCCTTATAACCTAAACTTTATCCAAGAGGCTTCATAAAATAAAAAACAAAAAACGATAGTTCTTAAACTCAACATTTATTACTAAAGTGGGTGAGACAGCATTAACTTTAAGAGACGCAGAAGTACTTTAAAAAATGTATTCCTGAGATTCTCTGGTATTTTCAATGGTGCCTTGAAGGTATCATGGGTTTCGTAAAACCAGCTTGGAAATGGTTGCGTTTGAAGAACGTAATGCCACTGTTTGTCGCCTAATATAACTATGAAGCATGAGATGGGGCCCTTGAAGTATAACTGAAAAAAATGCATTTTTAGTTATAAACCTTGAAAGTATAAAAAGAAACAACTAGAAAGTCTATAATATATTTTATATATTTTACCATGCTTAAGCTATTGGAACTCTCCAGGGATGCGAGAAGACTCCTTTCCTATTTCTTAAAAAATAAATAGGTATGTATTTTATAAAAGCCTAGCTTTTGCCCGCGGCTCCACCGGCGTGGATGTCGGTTATCGCGACCAAACAAAGCCTGTGTCCTTTCTCGAGGTCTAATCTACCCCTGTGCCAAATTTCATCAAACTCGGTTCAATAGTTTAGGCGTGAAAGCGTAACATACAGACAGACAGACAGACAGAGTTACTTTCGCATTTATAATATTAGTATTGATGTTTGTTATTCAATCCACTCTAACGGCTGAACAGATCTCGTTAGGTACCTACCTACAGGAATATCCTGTAGTCTGTAATTATTTTAACATTGTTTATCTACTTATTATCCTGGGAATGGATTCCCATGTGTAGCGGGAAAGGAATCAAAATTCCACGTGGGTTGAACCGTGGGCGTTAATACGAGTGGTTTAGATCAACGTTACGTAACTTCTAATAAATATATACTTAGATATTTAATAGAAATTAGTATAATATAATATCTGCATTGTAGTTTTCATAACACAAGCTGGTTAATCTATGCTTAGAGCTATGCTATGAGTCTAGATATCATTCTATTAGATTTATCTATTATTCTATAGGAATATTCATTTATTTATTTATTTATTCTTACCGCTATTTCAGGATCCTTCTCATCTGCGTTATCCGTCAAATATGAATCGGGTTCTAAGCTCGTAGAAAGTCTGTAAAAATAGAAATCATTTTCGGTTATAATGTTTGCACTGTGTTTATTTAACGTTGTTCCGTGAGACTTTTAAGAAAGCTACTATCAGATGATCTCCAACCCCGAAAGGAAAGCCTATGTCTTAGGTTTTTCCGTCCATCAGGCCCCCGATTTTGCTAATTTTATCAAATAACAAACCCACTATCAATCCGCTGACATGCATAAAATTAGACTTTATGCCTGACTGTTAAAGTCCAAAATGAAAAGAGAAAAAGTTTGTAACATTTTTCATTCACTCTACATGATTGTCATTGAATTTTAGACTTTACAAGTATTTGTGTAAAGTCTAAAGTTAAATGGCATTGGTTACAGTGTCAGTGGTACCGCTGTGGTTTTGCCATGAAAAAAATAATAGCAGAATTAGGGCCCAGCTAGGATAAATTATTCGTAGGGCCCAGCAGATTTCTCAGCCAAGTCCAAGGGTCCTTATGGGGTCCCACACACCTGTGCAGGGCAGTAGGTATTTTACCAAGTGCATCAACACGAAGCTGCATGCATAACCTAAATTATCAGATTTATCAGTAACAATAACATACGCGAATTTATTAATAATCTTCATGATCTCATTCTTCAAGTCTGTGTCCGATGGCGTATTCAGGTTGTTGGCGCCTTGTTGGGAATTTCTATTTATAAATGAGGTGGAAGTTTCGCGAGCGTCAGCCCTGAAAAAAGGAAATAAGTACATTATTCAAGTACCTAGTTACTTAGTTGAATAAACTAGATGAGTTATCAAATTTCGTTATACCACCAAGGAGGTACGATGTACGAGTACCTACCTACTTATGAGGGTGATAAATAGATACTGCAAGACTTACAAAGTAAATCATCTACTTAAGTAAGTCGAACCGATTCGGAGGTGTGTGCGACTACAAACACTGTAATGATATCATTGATATCTACTTATGCTATGAGATTTGGTAGGTACTTAAATAGGTATATCTACTTAGTTATTTACTACTTTAGTGGTTTTCAAGTGGTGCGAATGTACCACAAAAAGCTTGAATAGGTACACCGCGAGTTTATAATTTTTAAGTTGCTATTCTGGTTCGATCTGCTTCACGACTTGATGTATGATTCTTTTAGAACGTGATGCAAAACAGCGAAGATAATTGAATGCAAATTAATTATATTGTATTTTCATCTAGGCATTGTTCCCGGTTACTTTCGACCCTGCGGAGCGGAGCCCAGGGCCTCCTCACTCCTTGTCCCACTTTTGATTTGGTTTGTACTACTTTTATAGGCTATCTCTCAATCTCGAGAGGAAAGACTACGCCAGCACATCGTCCGATAATAGTCAGCTGATGCTTGTGAAACCTAAGGAATCACGTTCTAATGTAAAAAGGGTTTGAACTGTAACATACATATTCGCAACTATAAATCCTCGATGGGGTAGGCCGACGTGGTACCTACGTTTTAATATCAATATGCGTTAATGATGCGCTAAATGAACAAACAATCCCTAAACAGAACCATCATAACGAAATTATATCGCTTTGTACTAGAACAAAAAACATAAGATCAAGACTCTTCAGTCGCAATATCACAGGAATATCAGGCTTATCAAAAAACAAAAGATCAAGACTCTTCAGTCGCAATATCACAGGGATATCAGGCTAATCGCATGTCTTACCATCACTTCTCTCTTTGATAGCTAAATTGCTTGTGATCCTACCAACAAAAGTTGCTAGGTAGTTACCTACTTAATCTCCAAGATTTTTATGGAGTAAAATTAAAATTCCAGTTCAGGTGCAATTAAATCTAATCATTTGTCATTCAATGAAATAAATATGAATGAAAGGGGAGCATTGCAATGTGAATGATACAGTAACTGATCGATGAATCATAATCATAACATTCAGAATAAAATAATCTTCAACTAACTTTAAAACCATACCATACCAAAGTAAATAATCAGTAGGTACGTTTATCTACTATCTTCTTAAACGTAAACACTTCACCACGTAGTACAGTAAAAAATATGTAAACTTTGTAGAAATAAAATGCAAAAAGATTTCCTTCGAGCCGGATTTGAACCAGCGACCTATGGATATCAATTTTTAACCAACTACAGTCCACCGCTCTACCAACTGAGCTATCGAAGGGATACGTGATGACTCGAAATTGTGTATCTGTTTAGGTTTTTTTTTTATATAATAGTGTAGTGAAAGGTGCTTTTGAAATTTACATTGTGGTGTTGCAATGCAAGATCACGTTGCATAAGTAAGCTTATGACGTCTTTTCCGCAACAGTAAATGTTTTTTTTTAAGATTATGTAAGTACTAATTTCTTTCAATATTTCTTTTCTGTAAAATTCTTAAGACAGAAAATGCGATTCGATAATATTAAGCGACTTTAAAAAAGGTGTTTCTCAAGGTTTATAATGTAAACATTTATTTTTCAAGAGGGACGTCAATACGACTTCCCCTCGTCTGCTGGTAAGCTAAAGGGGTGACTCTTAAGATTGAGAGTCGCCATTACACTACAGTGAAAACTGCGGTGGTAGGTATTCGGTTTCACGGCCTTGTTGAAAGAGTTGAGAATTTGAAGATAGACTAGACGCGGTAGGTGGAGGATCGGTAATTAGAATCTTTAAGCTTAGCTAAATAGCTAGTTTAATACCAGCAATTCAACTGGGCTGACATCGGTACCTAAGTTTAATAGACTTATTAAAGTCTATAACTAATTAAATGACAATCTTGTAGAGTGAATGAAAAAATTTATTAACTCTTTCTCTTTTCATTTTGGACTTTAACACTATGGCATAAAGTCTAAAATTTAATGACATTTTATGCAATGTCAGAGGTATGACTGTGGTTTTGTTATGTCCTAAAATTAGCAGAATCGGGGGCCTATTCGAATAGGCCCCCGATTCTGGTTTCGTTGAAGGAAGACAGCGCGCCCCCGCTCTGTTGGCGCCTGAGCAGAGTAATAAAGCTTTCGCCCGGATCCGATGGCGTACCCACCACGCGTTGCTGAACTCTTATCAATGCACGGAAATGTCCATCGCAGCCTTAAAGTGGTGCTCCCTGCCTTCTCCGGATGAAGTCTATTGAGAGCACCCAAACTCTCAAAGGCCCGGGAACACATGCCATTGAGAGCTCGGGTGCTCTTAATAGTCAAAAATGGTGGTAGAAATTTGATGATGAGGCCATCAAGCTGAGTGCCACCATTGTTAACATGGTACGTGTATATATGTAATGGTGACCCTTTTCCCTAAGACTTTGCCTTCAGCTTACCATCAGGCGAGGTGAAGTCGAATTGACGAGTCCTGTATATGAATAAACGTCTGCGCCGATAAGAAGACTTTTAGTCTTTTTGTTAATTTAAGTAGGTATTTCTTTTTTCTCTCTATCATATTTCATTACTATATATTTTTTTCTATTTACCTTTAAACTCTCGCGCGATCATGGTATAGGTACTTACATACCTTTGATTGCCTGACGATTCGACGGTTACACAGGTAGACTACCTAGCCCAACTGAGTTGGGAAAAGGCTCTGAGAATGATGATAACCAGTACTTACCGTCTTATCATAGGTCCAACAGCATAATAGAAGTCTTCTTGATTTTCTGAAGTCCCGAGCGCCAGTTTAGGGTCCATCCATCCATCATTATTTAAATGTAAAACCCATAGGGGATCCCCAGTTATATATCCTTCATCCTCACCACTTATCTCACTATTATGGCGCAAATAATTAACACTATCCCCTCCGTTGTTCGATTTTATATCGTTCCCTTCCATATCTCCAAATATTGGAAGCATACTTGGAGTAGTGTGGACTATCAAAGATAAAATTAGCAAAAAGAACATGATTGTAGAAATATAAGTAATGAACTAAATTGGTAAATAATAGAGTTATGTACAGCGTAGTTTGTTTACAGCTGAATAAATATAGTTAGGTGGTAATGAGTAATTTGCTGAACTGCCGACAACTTTCAACTGAAGGCTAATAACATGTATAATATAAAGTGAACAAGGAAGAACAAAAGACAAGTATAGGCTCGCGTAATTTGAATAATTTTACATAAATTTTGTACTGTTTTTACTTCTTCGTGTCACATAGTTGATATCGCTTAAGCTACGATATAAAAATACTTGTAAAATTGTTTTATTTAACGTTTATACGAGTGGTTATAAAGGATTGCATCTACACCCCTTTTTAAATTTGATTCAGTGCCAAGAAAATATTATTACCGCTTATGTAGAATAACGAATACAGTGAAGAAACTGTGTAGATTATTAGATGGGTGCCCAAGTGCCCCATTCAGTAATATCGGTTTCTAGATCCGATGAGGACGATAGTCACTGCTGTTATCCTAGAAAGGATATCAGAGTGAATAATACTTACCTATTTTAACCAATTTCTGTGTTCTTTTTATTCTGTCGAACCGATAGCACTTCTGACCTTCTGGCCTTCTGGCCAACTGTCAGATTGATCTTGACTAGAAAAACACTTAAAATAATCTTAATACCCAAGTATATGCGTATGCAGCACACGTAGAAAGAAGATGAACTCATTGGCGTTCGTGGATGAACAGGCCGATAGATGTAGATACATCACTCACCCGACCTCATAATATTAATACCCAAGTACATGCGCATGCAGCACACGTAGAAAGGGGATGAACTCATTGGCGTTCGTGAATAAACAGGCCGATAAATGTAAATGAATCGTTTACACGACCTCCCCGATGGAAATTGTCGTTTGCTATCGTGACCCACGCCAGTGAGGTGAAGCATAAGCTGTATTATTATACTGTTGAATGGCAGTCATCATCATCATCAAGTGTTGAGTTCCATTCGCATCGGAGGTTTCGTTTTTCCTCCTCCACTTCAAACGGCCTTGAGGTTTGCGCGAATGAGTGTATGAGTCCATTAGCACGCATGTCATCTTTTACGACGCCAGCACTTTTTGGGTCTACTCGTCTTACCGACGCCCGACTGGCGGCATGGATGTAGTCCTAGTGAATACTCAATTTTTTATGTGACTTAGTTAGCAGACAAAAACACGTCCCACCTGATGGAAAGTGGATACCGTGGCCTATGGATGTGTGCAACACCAGGAGTCACACTCGTGCTGCTGATCCTGTATAAACCTTCCAATAAATAAAAAATGAATAAAACCATTTTTTAATATTTAAAATATAATTTTATTAAATTTCATAATAATTAGTTCTCCAACAATACAACCAGTATTCCCATTGTAAAAAAATAATTTTATTTAATTTAAAAACATTTTTGTTCTTATTGTACTTTTTGTTATAGCAACACTGATCACACTGAAGTATTAATGACTTAAATACTAGTTAATCATAATAATAATTAAGTTTTAAACAATGAATACAAAGTCTTGACATTTTTCTTGTTTAGAAAAGAATGCAGCCAGCAAGGCAAAAGGCCCAGCTAACCAAGCACGTAGTATTTTTTAACTGTGTTTCGAGCGCGAACGGTTTGAAACTCGAAGATGAAATTACGTTTCAAACCAAATTCTGACCCTTGATATCAATATGGACCTTATTCACAAAAATAGTCTGAACAGCCTATGCATGCCTAGTCACGAATGCTAAATATATTTATGAAGGAAGCCGACCCAGCAAAAGCGAAGCCAGTGGAATCGTATTATTGTCGTAGTATGTAATCATTGCCATTAAGTCTATCTTTTGTTTGGAATGTATTTCAGCTTATGTGGTAGCGAATAAATATAGGAGCGCTTTCGCGAATTGTATGATCTCCGAGCCACCCAGCTTGGACTCCCCATACACGCGGTCTACGAAGGTTATTGGCACTTCTCCTATTGTGTACTCCAGTTGGCGTGCCCTGAAACAAATATAATATTGAAGAAACTATTTTGGAGTCGTTTTTTATTTTTTTATACCACTTATGTCGCAGACAAGCACATGGCCCACCTGATGGAAAGTGGTTACCGTGGCCTATGGACGTGTGCCACACCAGGGACGTCACACTCGCGCTGTTAGAACAGAGAGTTTCTGTGCCGTCAGTGTAGAAGATAAAGTAGGACACGTCTTTGCGTATTCTCACTGACAGCACAAAAACTATCCAGTGAGCCCTGGCTACCCCACTCACGTTTTTTGTTTCGGTTTTTCCATGAAGCAGTACACATAAAAAGCGGTCAAAATCAGAACCTTCCCTTTTGCTACACCGTAGTCGGGCTAAAACAGTTAAAACACAGTGATATTTCAGGACTTTAGGCGTAAATTAAATAGAAAAGGCAAGGCGGTAGTGCACTGCTAGGCAACTTTAATACCTTGTTTGCATTGGTTTGTGTGCTGCCGTGTTTCGGAGAGCACGTTATGCCGGTGCTAACACCCGACAATCGTTATATAGGAGAAATAAGCGAAACCCAATCAAAGTTGCAAGTATAGACACACTCCCAGAGTAAAATCACCTTTTAAAAAATACATGCCTTTTCTGTATAAAATTAAATATACTCTTTAGAAAGTAGACAGCCTCTGTGGCGTAGCGGTAGTGAACGCGGCCGCTACGAAGGTGGCGCCGGTTACATCCCCGCTCAGTGCAAATATTTGTATCCATGAATATAGGTATTTGTATTGGTCTGGTCGTGCCTCTGAGAGCACGTTAAGCCATCGGTCCCGGTTGCCATACAAACATCTATGGCAGCGTTCCGGGTAGTTGGAGCCCTCAAAAATCGAACAACTGGTCTACTGCAAAGTTTCGATATCGGCCTTGGGTTATGAAGGTCAGATAGCAGTTGCTTCATAGAAAGTATCGAAGTTCAGCCAAATCTGCAGTTAGACTGGTAAAGCAGACCAAAGATTCCAGCTGGAAGCTTCGGATGCGACGGCGATTAACGCTAGGGTGAACAATTAATCAATACCATTGACCAAGTTCACTTACCTTATAATCATTTCCATTTGAAACACATACCCTTTGGACACGCAACTGTCGATCAACTTTTGTAGAACATCTTTTTTGTACAACCTGAAAATTTATATGAGTAATATGCATGCAATATTCTTTCCAAGTGCTTGTGGCTAAGTGCACTCCCTGTTCGGTGAATTGATCAGTGGATTAAGCTACCTGGGTGCATTTGCCATTTGGATGGGTGACTGGTTGGTGGACATCTGTCTGTCATGATTATCAACTGAGCGTTAATTAATATGTTTTTTGTCTGTTACTCCTTTTCATGTAATTTGAATCTATACTCCATTCAGTGAAGTATGTAATAAAGGTAAACAAACATTTATTATAGTAGTTTATGATACTGTTGCATAATAAGGGTTCTTATAACACGAGTATGTTTTAAAAAAACGAGCCGTAGGCGAGTTTTTTTATTGTATCACACGATTGTTATAAGACCAAGTTATGTACAGTGTCATACACTACTTTATCTACTCTCATACTATAATACATAAACTAATTTATTTTACATACAAAACCAAACTTCGTTTAATTTAAATGAAAAAAAAAAGTTGACGCCACCGCGCAAACATCGATTGCGCATGCGCGTTTCTTTTTTTTCTTCCGAATCGGCCGTTTTTTTTAAAAGTAGAGGTTCAGTCCAGATGCACGTTGTATAGGTGTATCGTTATGATAAAAAAGTTATTTAATGATATAGGTGTCCATACAAGACCTGTATCGTAATAAAACTTTTTTTTTGCCTGTGCGTAATGTTTGTCATAACTAGTCATAAGAAGTTTTGATTTCAATTTTATAATTTTTGTATTATAGTATCAGAGTAGATAAAATAAATAAATATACTCTAATCTCATTGGAGATTATGAATTTGTGACGTTTGGAGTCGAAACGATTGGGCCTTGGGTCCGAGCGCCCGCAATCTCTTCAGGGAGATTGCGAAGCGTATGGTCGACGCTTCTCGTGACCAGAAGGCTGGCTTTTTAGGTCAGAGATTAAGCATTGCCATACAACGTGGCAATGCTGCCAGTCTTCTGGGAACGCTACCGTCTTCTGGGAACGCTACCACAAAAGGCATGCGATGCGGATGAATTCCACGAAGCATTTTAACTTTTACTTTTAGTTCTTTTTTGTTTAGTATTGTGTAAGTATAAATAGTAACTTTATTAATATTTAATTTTTGCCAATACATCTGTAATATAACTGATTAAGTTAACTAACTAGGGGTTCAATTTTCAGTTTTTAGTATTTAAAATCAGTTTTTCAACAGAAAAATATTAACAAACTCTAATTTAGATTTTTTTTATAATTCACTGAGTTTTTATATAGAACACTAGATTTGCCCGTGGCTCCGCTCGCGTGGATGCTGTTTATCGCGACCAAACATAGCTTATGTCCATTCTCAAGGTCTAATCTGCCTCTAGACTAAGTTTCATCAAAATCAGTTCAGTGGTTTAGGCGTGAAAGACACACACACACTTTCACATTTATAATATTAGTATGGATATTAAAAGACCTATCAAGATTGTTTATGTTTAGTTAAGTGCCTAACCGAATGGAGTATCTGTTTCTTATAAGAAAATTTTAGTTATTTAAGATATGTCCAGGTAGCTCAGTTGGTCAGAGTATTTCCCTATAAAGGAACGGGTTGTAGGTTCAAGTCTCATGCTGGATGTTGAAATATACCGGGTGTAAGGGGAACGCTCCCGAAGCCGAAAGCATCTGGTAGTACTCCGCATACACTACATATTGGTATAATTATTTTATTGATTTGGTAAAAAAATTTTTTTTCATATTTTCAGTTCGTTAGCATTATATTTTCTCCAATATAATAGTAAAGCTCAATGAAACGGCAATTTCATAAAAAAACATCACTACGAAAAAAGCACACGCTTGGCACTATTTGTTTTTTTTTGGTGTACTGTCAGGGGCCTTTGGCTTCAGGAGCGTTTCCCTTACAGCCGGTTTGTAGAAAAAAATTAGATTAGACTAATTACTTCAGGATTTAATTTCTTTTTACAGTCTCTTCAATACTTACCTAAAAGATCCAGTGAGATCTGAAGCCCCAGGTCTCAAAAGCATCTGAGTGAGGAAGTTAGCTGTTCGGGAAATAAGTTTACGCTTGAAGTCCCAGCCATAGACACCTCCGTCACCCTCATACCGAGTGCCTGAGACCACATCATAGTCATGCTGCCTTTGGAGCTCTATGAACTTTGGAATGAATTTAGGCTATAAACAGAATAAAATCATTTTGAAATACCTTGAAATTAGGATACTGTTTGTATGCCATTCTAATTTGCCTAAATGGAAACAAGTAAAACAACTTGCCTAATGTGATAATAATAATATATATTCTAGTAATTAATGTTCTACGACATAATGCTACCTAGACCCCAAGTTATAGCTTAGGTAGTTTGTGTTATGGGTTCTAGAATGCAGATAAACACCCTGATTTTATAGTTATTTTGGAAAAAAGAATTTCGGAACAGTTACGATATTAAATATCGTCTGGAAGTATCAGTCAGAAGTATAGTTTGCTGATTTTTTTTTTCATATAATGTATGGGTAGAATGTACAGGTGAAAGAAATAATGTATGGGGCCTGTAAATAAAATTGTTCTTTATTTTTTTATTTCCAAATTATTATTTCCAGGTTTTGCTAATGAATCTGTCCAAAATCTTTTATCCCAAACAACTATGAAATCCCCAGTATATACTTAGATATGTTTTCTTCTGTTAATACTACATATTATTAAATATATATAATAAAAAAATTGTGAACAGGTGATGTAGATTTAAATCTTAAAGTTTTGCAATATCTTTAACAATGATGAAATAATCATCTGGAGTTACACTTAGCATTTGTGCCCTGTTTAGTAAATTACATCATGCAGAATTCCTTGGCTATATAACCAGCAGTGGATTGTAGTAGGCTAATCGAGATACTTACATGACAAAAGTGCTCGTTTACGGCAATAGGAACCAAAAATGGTAGTCCGCGAAATGTAGGTCATATGCAAATGTAGTTCATATGCCTCTGCTTATTACGATTTACAGGGGTGAATATATGTATGTATACTTACGTGGTGACTCAAATCCGCGTCCATAATCAGGATAAAGTTGCCGGTAGCATGTCGAATACCGTGTATGTATGCTGTCCCTAAACCCAGTTTCTTCTCACGAGGGCGAAGCACTATCTTACTGGACCCATAGATCGTTTGCAGCTGCTTGGCAATATCCAGAGTACCGTCCGGACTCCCATCGTCAATTACAATAACTTCGTAATCGTAACCACTGAAAAATTTATCATGATTATCAAAACAAAGATTTTGATTGACATATTTTTGTGAGTAAGAAGCTGGGAGACGATACCTTGTATCCAAATATTTTACAATAAGCCATATTATAATGGGTAAGTTTTCTTTTTCATTGTAAGTTGGCAATAAAATGGAATATTTATCACTTTTCGTAATCTCCGAATCCGAAACCGTGGCCGCCATGCTGTCAATTAAATGTCACAGTCAATTGTCATAAAATGAAAACAAAGAATTTTAAAAAGTCATTTCTACATGCAGACAGGACACGGTCTTTATGTTGTACTATTCAAATCCAATGTGATGGATGATTTGTTCAACGGGATTTGTCACTTAAATAAAATAAACCATTTTAACCGACTTCTAAAAAAGAGGAGGTTCGCAATTCAATCGAGATCACCACAATAGATTTATTTGTATAGTAGAGAACACAGCACGAACGGAGTTATAGCATGGAAAATGCGTTGGCGTTGCGTAGAAAGAAACCCCGTATCAATTGTCAACATTGTCAACTGTCAAAATATTGTCAACAAACAGTAGACGTCGCTTCAGTCGCTTGCAAAGCAAAATTAATTACGATTTCAAAATTTCACCTTGCCCTGCAATTAATGAAAGTCGGGCGGTAAACAAGGCTACGAAGCCCAATTTCTCACAAATAATATTAACGCCACCTTTCATTTTATCCCAAAATGTTATAAGATTTCTAACATGTTACGAAAGTGAATCTGTTACAATAAATTACAACGACAATGGGGAAAACTAGCAAGGTAGTTATATGTGGGATGAAAGGAGTGGGTAAAACCGCGGTATTGGAACAGTTAATATACGGAAATGTTACTTTAAAGTCGTCATTTTACCCAACGATTGAGGATATCTATGTGGCAAACATTGAGACAGACCGAGGGACTAAAGAGAGAGTCTGTTTCTATGATACGGCAGGCTTGGAGCCGCCGCTCACAGGCGAGTTGAAAGGTTTAGTCTAGTTTGATTTGTTACTGCTTGTGTGCTTCTGCAGGCTATGAGCCATTTTTTTATTGCACTTATTTTTCATCTGCTGGGGTCTACAAACTTATCTTTTATTTTGTTAACTATCTTATCTTTTCATTTAAATTTTAAGTTGTATAGCCCAAAGATAGTATGATGAAATACAAGATAATGTTAGGTTTCATAAAAAAAAATTTGGCCCCCATTGCAAACTTCGAATTCATTTTAAAATATAATACCATAAGATTAGCTAATTTTCATGGTCAAACACATCTACATTAATCCCAGGTTTCATTAATTTGTTGTTTTTTTTCTTCTTATAGTGAATTTTTATTTAATAAAATTTTTTACCTATGCACAGAAGCAATAGCAGTCACTTGCAAATATACGCACTCTAATTTAACTTAGATGTAGTTATCTTTATTTAATTAATTGATAATCCATCTTCATGTTGGGCCATTGACTAATTGCTCGGTACATGGTCTACTTTAGGGTATGCACGCTATAATTGCACTTTATTGTTCAAATTGCACTAATATATTGATGAATGCATGCAAAATACGGATACAGTATTTAATTTTTTTTCATTTCTATTTTTATCAGTAAAGTTCTAACAATACAGTGCGATTATAACCATTTCTCATACTGTGTGTGCCCGTAAGCATTAAATTATTTTAGATATGCTTATTTGATATAGTTCATTGTATAAAAACATCATTAGAGCTAAGCATAGATGGAATTCAATGACTCCAGACCAAGGTTTTAGGTGGTTTTAAGTGGTTCTTTTTTGTCAAGAATATTTGAAACCAAAATTACTAATATTCCCTCTGACCCCTCCAGCTAAGCTAAACTGCTTGTGCTAGGAGTGGGTTCATGTGAGTAGTGTAATAGCCAGAATTCGAATCCTTTCAGACCTTTCGATCGTAAGGCTGCTACTGTAACCACTAAGCTACAGACTACACTATGAAATATTTTCATCCTGAAATCAGGCAAGATACAATGTGACAAGAATTGGATAGGATTTTCCTCCAATTTTGTGATGTGACACTTATTTTGATCAAACAAATGCAACATTTTTGTCATTGAATTAAATATATATAGCATAGTATTGAAAAAAGGTGGTGGAAGCACTTGAAATTGATACTCGTCTCCTTAGTTATTTGAGGTTCACACTTGTACCCTGGTATGAGTGTCTAGCAGTGGCAAAGGGTGAAATTTTTGCAAGCCAGTGGAAATGTAACCATCTTGTAGATGTAAAGTAAACATCTCTACCACAACTTAACTTTGCAGAGCCAGCCGGCAGGAATCCTGTTGTAGGGACCCCTTGCCACTGCGTCTAGTGCGAGTTTTTTCTCACATTTACCGGTGACAAGTAAACGGTGATTTTGTAGCCTATAGGTGCAAAAAATGTCTCACCAAAATCGCCGCCAGGTGGCGTCAATCTGAGATTAATAGGCACTCTGTTATTTATTTTTAAAATATTATTTGCGAGCACGGTAGTGTCCCCGCCAAGATGAGACAACGGAAGCGCATACCACTGCCTACTGGAGTGGGCCAGTTTGGCACCCGTATTGGTTAGGTTAGGATAATTTCTGATCAGGTGGAAAAATGATCGAGCAGTTTAGAAGTTGTAATTAAATATAAACCTAACTCTATTAGTACAAGGCTTAAAATGATATGCAAGTGTGCGATACAGTCTTATCACACGACTGCATACTATTTTCGCATGAATCAGCGGATGGCCTACAATAATGTTAACGGGATTAAACGCGATCATGGTATATTATAGGTATACTAACTTTCGCCCGCGGTTCCGCCCGTGTGGATATCGGTTATTGTTATAATATCGGCTATCGTTATAAATTGTAGCCTATGTGTTATTCTGATATTTAAGCTATGTTATTGTAAAGGTTCATTAAAATCCATTCAGTAGTTTTTACGTGCAAGAGTAACAATCATCCATCCATACATACTTACAAAGTTTTGCGTTTATAATATTAGTGGGATAGACTAGACACCTTGTAAATTATGGAACGCGAAAGTTCAAAAGTTAGTATAATAATTAATTTATCTGTGAATCTTACGCATTGTTCTCGTATATGAATCGGTCTCACGACACTCGACGGCGCGTAACATTACCTGTTACACTACGCCATTGTAAGAAAAAGAAAGAATTTTAGTACGTACTGTATATATGATGGTACAAATTTGCCACAAATTTTGGCGCGCAAAAAGGCCCCATTACTGAGACCAACCTATGGTAACTGGCCAGTATTCGTGACGTACTTGTAGGTATACCTCTGGGAATTTAACTTGGACCTTAATCGCGAGACTAACGAGGCCTTGGCGCGCGCGAATTTATTTCTAATAATTGTATGCTTGAAGAATTTGAGCTCGTGTACAATCGTAGTATCCGTGTTATCCTCTAAAGACATCCTAGAAAAGTGTACTACGCGTATAGTGAAAAGTGTACTCAACCTAATTATGTGCTCAAATGAGCTCATTTGAGCACATAATTAGGTTGAGATTTTGTCATCAGCTTACCATCAGGCGAGGTGAAATCAAATTGACGTTTCCTATATGTAAAGAAAAACAAGTTATATTTCTGGAGGTCTATTTATATCGGTTGGCGTCGACCGCGAACGTTAACTATGTGAGAGTTTGTGTTTTTGCTCAAAAACGGCTAAGCGAATACGGATACTATGTGGCACAGACGACAGTACCCCTATAATTACATCAATTTGAAACAGAAATGGCTACTTTATATTCTGGATATAAGAATCTGGAGTACTATATGTATACTTTTATCCTTAAAATAGGTTCCTATTAATTGCGGGAATGATCAATTAAACATAAATACTTAAAATGTACTATATCAGCAGGGCCACCACAGTCGCCTACAATGCAGCTGACAGCAAACCAGGTGCTCCAGCGGCACTACCTTAGCTTTGCTGAAGGGTTCGTTATGGTCTATGACACCACCAGGCCCGAGTCTCTAGACGTGCTGATGTATTTGAAGAAGGATATCGACAGGAATAAGGATAAGAAAGAGGTAAGTGTAAAACGGAGGACAGACTACTATTAGTATAAGTCTTCAGGCTTTCACGGCCGGTGTTGCATGTAGAATATACTGCTACCGGGCTGTTTGGCCATGGTCTATGTGAAAATTTGCGCCACTGAAGATGTCGACCGCAGTGATCGACGAAACGTCTGGAACGCAAGTTTCACATAGACCACGGCCAAACAGCCCGGAAGCAGTATATTCTACAGACTACTATTAAATCCGTATAGCCCGAAATAATGGAAGGAAGGGATAAACTGGCCTCAGGCTCTTAGGTGAAACCCTGGTATGCCAGTGATGCACTGGAGATAAATCTAATTCTAAGACAATGATGACAGCTTAAGAAAATGCATATAATTCATTTCGATCCATTATTGTTTTTTTTTCGGTTTACTATTTGCAGATGAGTCAAGCTAATTTCGGTCTACTTTGGATTGACTTCTTTGTATCTCAATTTAATTACATACATATACTCACGCATGTAAATCCCCGAAGGGGTAGGCGGAGGTGTATTATCTTCCACATTTCGTCTACTATGATTTTCAGTTTCACATAATAGATGGCGTGCCTATTGCCATCAAGAGGGTACTCAGTCATGGGCTGTATGTTTACTTTCGGATAGAGAATAGCCTTATCCCTTGATCGCGTTCTATGACACCCACACGAAGAGATGGAGTGGCCCTATTCTAATCCACCGGGGACCAACACTGCAATTTAATTAATTTTTGATATTCATATCTTTGTGTTAACTTTATTTATTAATTACAGGTAGTTATGCTAGTAATTGGTAATCGCACGGGCCCTGACGATATCAACAGCTTAGAAAACACCTGCTCGAAAGCGTATAGCTGGTGTGCGCGGGAAAAGATTCGCCATTTTGAAGTCTCAGCGATGGACCGACCTTCATTGTACGAACCTTTTATTTTTATGACGTCACGACTTAACCCGGTTCAAAATAAAACTACTTTCCCGCAATTGAGCACTTTGAGCAAGTTGACACAGAAGAATAGTAAAAGTGAAGCAATGTAACGGTACGTTTTTAATCTATGCCCATTTTGTTATCAACCTTGAATGGTTGATTGTATTGTGACATCTGTGGTTTGACGTGAGCTGTCAAAATTTGGCGGTAATTTTATATTGAATTTAATTGTCCATTTTCTCAATTTAGTGAAATAGGCTTCGAGAATTCGATGGCTTTGCAATATCCAAACATAGGTACTCAAATAACAATACAGTGACAGTTAGGAAGTTTTTTTGTGTGATTTAGGCTCTGTATATTTTTAAAACTCTGTCTTTGAGTTGAGCTCTCTATTATCTCTGCCCTTTTTTTGAAATAGCACAGAAGGCAATGTGGAATTCCAAGTTTTGACAGCCATTAGAGTATGGTAACTTGTTTAGAATACCTCTGAAATATTTCAGATATGTTCGTAGGTATCTTATCTTCGGCAACGGGCAACAAGTCGTAATTCTATAACAGTGGCCCAAGTAGAAATAATTTGCAAATATATCTGAAAGTTTTACTCACAAATTATGCTGTACCGCACACTGTCATGAAATAAATCAAGAAGTATTCTATTACATCATCTCATCCAATTATAATTCAGTATTTTTTATGTTAAATTATTAACTATCTTCTATTATCTTTGAAATAAGCTCTTTATACCTACAGTGTAGTGTATAATTTAATTAAAGAGTATTTTTTAGATCACTTGTTACATTGTATTATGTTGTAAAGCAAAAATTACTTGTTTTGTACCACTAGGATATTTTGCTTGTACCCTACTAGCACAACACTTTATTTTACGATAATTACGGCGGTATAATTTATTACTCTCTCATAAGGGTCTTGGATTCTAAAACAGATCCATAAGTGTATATAATATAAATTAATGCAAAATTGTTAATGAAATTAATTAATTTTAAAACCAATATCCTACAAGTTGACTTTTTGTGAAATTCTTTCAAATTGCGTATAGACTAAAATAACGAACTAACTCTTCAAACGGACTATTTGCTTGTTTTTCTAGCGAAATAATATTATTATATATATTTTACCAATAGGTATTTATTATGAAATTGTGTTAATAACTTGTATTATTTTAGATCTCTTAGTTAATTAATTATACATTTACTACGACGAAAATATGAATGAACTACCTAATTCTTATATTGATTTAAATGTTATTTTACTGTTTAATTTAAAAAGAGATAAATAAGTTTTACCTTTAAAAGTATTACGTTAAAAAAAAAATACATTTTTGAAAAAGTTTGTACATATATTTTATACAATTTGTCATTATTTGATTATGTAATTTATTTTGGCGTTGCCTCAAAGAAACCGAGTGAAAGTCTCTTTCTTTAATAAAATTGGTCCGAGATGGCAGTAGTGGTAGTCGAAGCCAGGATCTAAATTAGATAGATAGGATAATTTTATGACTTGGTAGTTTCTTTTAAATAAATCACGACTAAAGTACTTATAATATCATGTATGATAATAGTAATCTCATTAGTTTTTATATAAATTAGTATTTAGTTAGCAACCAAACTTATTTTAAGTATATGCCCGATTTCGATTTGTTCGACCGACCCTTAGTTGCCCGAGTGCCTAGTTTTCATGACAAAAATACTAAATATCAACCATTGACTTCCTTACTTACATACAGTAACTCTTTAATAGCTCGCAGAGCATTACTATAACTTGATAATAAAGAGACCGAAAGTATCGACTGTGGTATCGATCTCATTTTTAGCTTACGGTCCTATAGGCAAAACCTGTAGGCAAAACCTGTAGGTTAAACTCGTGGCCTCCGATTCTGCTAATTTTATGACAAAACAACACCACTGTCATACCGCAGATGTTGTATAAAATCTCATTAAATTTTAGACTTTATAGTGGAACCAAAATGAAAAGAGAAAAAGTTTATAACATTTTTCATTAATTCTACAAGATTGTCATTTAATGCAATGCATACATTTCAATGCTTTAACAGTATCAAAGTAAAGTCTAAAGTTAAATGGCAATTGTTACAGTGTCTGTGGTACGGCAGAGGATTTGCTATGAAAAAAAAATTTGGTTGCCTGTAAAGTCGGTATACAGGCGAAAGTTTTACGTGACAACGACTTTGAGTGGTAAAATAATTTTAATGTGAATATTCATTCGTATAGTAGGAAGAAGGATGAAATAATAGTAACAATTTAAAACATTTATTTATACAAAGAATTATATTTAAAACATTAATTTATACAAAGAATCTCGCACTGAATTTCATATTAACAAAATTTAATAATTGTTCACTTTTTATGTCTGTCTCTCTCGCTCTTAGGCGGGACGCGTGCCTCTCACTCGCTCTCATTGTAAGCGCATAACGCGGAGCGTAACGCATATCGTAACACAGTTCTTGAAGTGTCGCCCGGCAAACCAATTTATAAGACGTTGTCACGTCAAAAATAATAGCAGAATCAGGGCCCTGGGCAAGAAGACACTGTAAACAATGCCATTACACTTTAGACATTACTTGGTATAGTTAGTCTAAAATTAAATGACAAGTATAGTGACTGAAAAATGTTTTAAACTCTTTCTCTTTTCATTTTGGACTTTAAAGCACAGCAATAAAGTCGAAATTTTATGACATTCAAAGCAATGTCAGCTGTATGACAGTGGTTTTGTTATGTCATAATATTAGCAGAATCGGGACCCTGGTCTTATTTTGGCATGGGACATTACATTTCTGTATTAGGCTACCGCATTTCTGTACTTAGGTGAACTATTTCTTTCTTTGTGGAGTGGCCCGAGCACGAATAATATTCGTATTCATAACGTAACCATATCGAGAGAATGAAGCATTGCAATTGGCCGCCTGCCTACTATGAACCATGCGATTAATTCACAGTGGGTAATGCGGCCAATCACAATGCTCCGTTCTTTCGATACGTTTTTGTTACGAATTCGAATGTGTTTCCTGCTGTAAGCACTGAAATGCGTTGCTGTAATACATTAGTTTGAAACATTTATTTACTAACGTGACGCATTGCTGTATTAAAACGACAAATTACTGGACTAGGGCGATGCATTGCTGTACTAGGGCGATGCATTTCTGTACTAAAGCGCGTTGCTCTTCAGCTGTATTATAAGAGACGATAGGGTATAACCCTGGTGATTATTAAAGTTATTCGATTATTTTTGTACTTAATATTGTAATCTCGATTATCATGACTTCATCTGAACGAAAAGTAGGAGGGCATAGATTTTATAAAACTAACTAATTAGACTAAGTACTTATGAGCGAATTTAGTTCAGTAGTTTTTAAATATTTAGTGCAATATTTTTAGATGTAGAAAGCAAGCAGCGCTGTGTAACCGACCCGTGGACGATGACGCATATATGCGTCATAAATATAATAAAAAAAACATTTTTTCAATAACGGTGCCAATGTATCGGTATATTAACTTACGATAAATATTATTTTAATATATTCTAATTCAATAGCAATCGCGTGAATTTTATAAAACCACTGAAAATACAAAAATATAATTTTATTATTATAAGATGAAGCCAGAGTACGCTGGAATAAATGGAATAGTGACTTTGCTTCTTGCAGTGTCTCAAACATATTCATTCTCATCCAAAAGGCTACTTCTTCTAATATAAAGTTGTTCAAAATCTAATCTCGAATTATTCTCCAACTCCCAAATGTAAAAAACGATCACGATTTAAATGCACTTTCTTGAAAATTGTGTCACGAAAATACTGTTTTTGTGCTGTCAGTGGGAAGACCAAAGGCAACATACACTGACGTCACAGAAACTCTTTGTTCTAACAGGGTCGGCAGCACGAGTGCGACTCCCCTGGTGCTGCATACGTTCATAGCCCACGGTAACCACTTTCCATTAGGTGAGCCAAGTGTTTGCTAAGTGGTATAAAGTATGGCGAATTCGCCTTCTGAATGAGGTAGGGATGACAAGACATTTGCTTCGTAAATGTTGGGCAATTTGCTGTGTAGTGTACTTTGTTCGGTGTAGTGCAATGTGTGCGCACGATCTTTAAGGAATCTCAATTTTTAGGAATATAATTCGTTAACTTAAGGCCACTGAATTGATATCCAAAACAGATGAGGTTAAACCACGGATATTGTAATCAAACACTATTATGTCCACCTAAACTGTAAATTAATTCATATATTTTGTATTGCTAATAGCTTTAATCCTTAGCTTTTTACGCTTATTTTTGTAGAATTTGATGTACTTAGAATATCTTTTAGACAAATGTGACATAACTACAGGCGCAATGGTTACCCATTACATGCTATAAGTACTTCCAAATCTAATGAATTAAAAGGTACGTTTCTCCATCACAAGACACAAATCCATACTAATATTATGAAAGGGAAAGCGTTTGTCCGTCTTTCACGGCTAAACCACTGAACCAATTATGATGAAATCTAGTATAGGGGTAGTTTAGACCTTGAGGAAGGACATAGGCTATGTTTGGTCGCGATAACCGACATTCACGGGTGCGGATTCGCGGGGAAAAAGCTAGTAATTTTATGAATTAGATTTAAGCTGTACCTGCGATTTTTTATGATGCCTAATACTTGCATTTTCAAATTATTTTTGAAATAGTATTTCGAGTTCTGCCAATTAACAGTAGGTACCCTAAGTTACGCCATTTAACATTAGCTATCTACAGTAAAAATCTCGTCAAAATCGGCTCTGCCAATTCGGAGATTACAGTTAAAAACAGAAAAAAATTAAGGAAAATGTATGTATTCTTTCATATTTATTCATTTAAAAGCTGCTGTTTTAACGTTATAAATATACACAGACGAATACGCATGTAATGAGATAACTTTTGCGCCTTTTTTACATTACAAAAATGGGTGTACTATGCCAAATCGAATGCCAAATAATCGAATATCAATTGATCGACCACTATAAATCGAACATCCAAATACTCGAACGTTCATGAAATCGAATGGTTAATATATCGAACATTCAATATATCGTACACTCAATACATCGAGTATTCAAAATATCGAATGTTTGTTTGATCGAGCGTTCAACGCATCGCATATTCATTCTATCGAAATATGAATATAGGTACTGAATACTTTTTATATGGTAGAATACAAGAAAAAAACAAAATTGATTAATAAATCACATGTAATATTTAATTATTATCGTTTACAACACAAGGCAAACGCGGGATTCGGTAGACTTACTCCACAAACCTAGGCCTGTGGTGTGGCCCTAGAATAGCACCACCCCATCTCCTCCCGTGGGTGTCGTAAGAGGTGACTAAGGGATTCAAATACCGGAGGATGGGCAGCAGCATCTTTCCGCGTACTAGCCACCAAACTGCGATCGCCAACCCGCCTGCCAAGCGTGGCGATTACGGCATAACCCCCCATGATGAACGAACCCAACAAACGGCCCCTAGTCCCCGGCGGCCCCGCTATTCCTGGCTATGGTAGCGGCCATGGTAACGGCGGGGCAAGGGGTGCGAAGAATCCCCGGCAGATGCCAGGCTACCAACCCCGACGACCTTTGGCCCTGGCAACGTACAACACGCTCACACTGCGAACCGACGAGAAGCTCGCTGAACTCGAGGAAGAATTGAGCAGGTTACGGTGGGATATCGTAGGATTGTGTGAAGTCCGGAGAGAGGGGCAGGACACCATGATCCTCAAATCCGGTAACCTGCTCTATTTCCGGGAGGGCGACATACTGTCCCAGGGTGGTGTCGGGTTTATCGTCCACAGGTCCCTTGTCAACAACGTGGTCCAGATCGAGAGTGTTTCGACGAGGGTAGCGTACCTTATACTCAGAATCACCAAACGGTATTCGCTGAAGGTCATACAGGTACACGCACCGACCTCGAAACACCCCGACGACGAGGTGGAGACTATGTATGAGGATATCTCTAAAGCCATGCATAGCTCCCGAACACACTATACCGTTGTGATGGGGGACTTTAACGCGAAACTGGGCAAACGAAGCGACAACGAGCTGAGAGTGGGGCAATTTGGATATGGAAAGAGGAATGCACGTGGCCATCTGCTGGCCGGTTTCATGGAGAAGGAGGGCCTTTTTATGATGAACTCCTTCTTCAGAAAGCCGGAACAGCGTAAGTGGACATGGCTACACCCTAACGGTGTCACAAAAAATGAGATTGAATTCATCTTGTCGACGAAGAGGCACATATTCAATGATGTCTCCGTGATCAATTCAGTAAAAACAGGAAGCGATCACCGGCTGGTAAGAGGCACATTGAATCTTAGAACAAAGCTCGAAAGATGTCGACTGATGAAATCTACGCTCCGACCAGCACCTATCCAGTTCCAGAACCCTGTGCACTTTCAGCTCGAGTTGCAGAATCGCTTCGAATGCCTGGGAGATTGCGAAAATGTGGATGATTACAATGACAGATTTGTGGAAATTGTCCAAACGACTGGGTCTAAGATCTTCAAAGCCCGTCGTTCAAAAGGAACCAAAAAGATTTCGGACCTCACCAACAAACTCATGGAACAAAGACGAAATTTGGTTCTGCAGTCCTCTGAAGATGCTACTCAGTATCGGCGTTTAAACAGACAGATCTCCAAGTCCTTGACTCGCGACCTACGCCAATTTAATACGACTCGTATTAAGGAGGCGATTGAGAGCAACAAAGGCTCAAAGGTTTTCGCAAGGGATCTGTCTGTTGGTCAAAGCCAATTGAATAAGCTGAAGGCGGAGGATGGCAGAATTATTTCGTCAAAGCCGGAGCTGTTGGAAGAGGTCGAGAAGTTCTACGGACAATTATACACGAGTGTACGGCAATCTGTTAATAATCTGGCCAAAGACCCAAGAGCCAGATTGACCCGACACTATACCGAGGATATCCCGGACGTCAGCCTGTGCGAGATTAGAATGGCTCTCAAACAGCTAAAGAACAATAAGGCACCGGGTGATGATGGGATCACGGCTGAGCTTCTAAAAGCTGGTGGAACACCGATACTTAAAGCTCTTCAGAAGCTATTTGATTCCGTCATACTCGAGGGACGAACGCCTAAGGCATGGCACAGAGGTGTGGTGGTACTCTTCTTCAAAAAAGGTGATAAAACCTTGTTGAAGAATTATAGACCCATCTCGCTTCTGAGCCATGTCTACAAGTTGTTTTCGAGAGTCATTACGAATCGTCTCGCTCGCAGGTTCGACGACTTCCAGCCTCCCGAACAAGCCGGTTTCCGAAAAGGCTTTAGCACCATAGACCACATACATACGCTGCGACAGATTATACAGAAGACTGAGGAGTATAATCAGCCACTCTCCTTGGCGTTTGTGGACTATGAGAAAGCCTTCGATTCGATCGAGACCTGGGCTGTGCTACAGTCTCTCCAACGGTGCCAAATTGACTATCGATACATCGAAGCGCTGAAGTGTTTGTACGAAAACGCCACCATGTCAGTCCGCCTCCAGGATCAAAGCTCAAAACCTATCCAGTTGCAGCGAGGGGTGAGACAGGGAGACGTTATATCTCCGAAACTGTTCACCGCCGGCCTGGAAGATGTTTTCAAGCTCCTGGACTGGAGAAGACTCGGCATCAATATCAACGGCGAGTACATCACTCACCTTCGATTCGCTGACGATATCGTAGTCATGGCTGAGACCTTGGAAGACCTAGGCACAATGCTCGAAGACCTCAGTAGAGCCTCCCAACAAGTGGGCCTCAAAATGAACATGGACAAGACGAAAATTATGTCAAATGTCCATGTCGCACCCACTTCTTCTTTAAAGGTTGGAGACTCTACACTCGAAGTTGTCGACGAATATGTTTACCTGGGACAGACAGTCCAGTTAGGCAGGTCCAACTTTGAGAAAGAGGTCAATCGTCGAATCCAACTCGGCTGGGCAGCGTTCGGGAAGCTTCGTACTATCTTCTCGTCCAAAATACCGCAGTGTCTCAAGACTAAAGTCTACGATCAGTGTGTGTTGCCAGCGATGACCTACGGAACTGAGACTACTATGGGCCTCATAAGAAGGCTCAAGGTCACCCAAAGGGCGATGGAGCGTGCTATGCTCGGAGTTTCCCTGCGTGATCGAATCAGAAATGAGGAGATCCGCAGGAGAACTAAAGTAACCGACATAGCACACAGAATCGCCAAACTTAAGTGGCAGTGGGCGGGGCACATAGCTCGTAGAACAGATGGCCGTTGGGGCAAGAGAGTTCTCGAGTGGCGACCACGCGCCGGAAGACGCAGTGTAGGCAGGCCTCCCACACGGTGGACCGACGACCTGGTGAAGGTCGTGGGAAGGGCATGGATGCGGAAGGCGCAGGACCGGTCACTGTGGAAATCCTTGGGGGAGGCCTTTGTCCAGCAGTGGACGTCTTTCGGCTGAAATGATGACTCCACAAAAAAGAAACAAAAGGGATGATAATGTGATTGCAAAAATATTAAATAGTAAAAACAACATGACTTTTTCGAGTTTCACAAAATTTATTAATAAATCACATGTAATCTTTGATTATTATCGTTTAAAGGTACATTTTAATATTTTGTTTGAATTGCAATTGCACGGAGAAACTCGAAAAAGTCATGTTGTTTTTACTATTTAATATTTTTGCAATCACATTATCATCCCTTTTGTCTCTTTTTTGTGGAGTAGGTCTACCGAATCCCGCGTTTGCCTTGTGTTGTAAACGATAATAATTAAAGATTACATGTGATTTATTAGTAAATTTTGTGTTTTTCTTGTATTCTACCATATAAAAAGTATTCAGTACCTATATTCATATTTCGATAGAATGAATATGCGATGCGTTGAACGCTCGATCAAACAAACATTCGATATTTTGAATACTCGATGTACCTATTGAGCGTACGATATATTGAATGTTCGATATATTAAACATTCGATTTCATGAACGTTCGAGTATTTGGATGTTCGAATTATAGTGGTCGATCAATTGATATTCGATTATTTGGCATTCGATTTGGCATAGTACACCCACAAAAATAACCTGTAACTTATTGTGATGTTTCGCTTAGTATTTTAGAATTATATTGTAAAATAAAATGAACATTGCTTAAAATATCAAATATATCAATCATTTGTTTTTTACTATATAGCAAGTAATTAAAAATACTATTTAAGACTTTTCATTCACTTATTTCTCAAGTTAAATAACTTTTTTTTGTTAAATATCAGGAGGGTAGGTTCTGTGGAAATTGTTTAAAAAAAACATGTATAGAAAGGAAGCTTTGACAACCTTTATGTCAAAATTTGTTTCCTCGCATATGTCATGTGTTTAACTTTAACAGATGAAATTTTTAAAGGTTGTTTTAATTACCTATGTTAAACAAATTATATTATCTATAGACCCCACTATGACAAAAAATAAATAAATTAATGCAATACACCTGAGAATGTTATTGACTGTAATATAGGTATTTTGTTATATTCATTTTGTTTTATTTCTATTCTACGAGGCAATGGTCAAAATTAGATCATTATTTCTTCATTAGTTCTGCGTATCCCAGTCAGTCGATCGACTCTATCAAAGAAACGTAATGCAGTCGCTCCCAGAATTGGCTGAAAACTATCAAATTGATAAAATATCTTTTCATTGGAGAGGACCCTGCTCACTGGAGAGGTTTTGTGCTGTCAGTGAGAAGACAAAAGGCACAGTACCTAACAATCTGTGTTTACAGAGTCGGAAGCACGAGTGTGACTCCCCTGGTGTTCCCCACGTCCATAGGCCACGGTAACCAATTACCATCAGGTGGACCGCGTGCTTGTAAGCCACGTTAGTTTTTCACAAAAAGCCATTGAGGCTATTAATAATTGATGTAGGTATAATTATTTTTGTAATCTTTAGAATATAGAAATTTTGCTAACTATTTTACATGAAGTTTTTGAGCTGAGATTGTCAGTAACTTGGAGTGTTATGACGACTCTGCATATTATGAGAGTTGATCGATACTAGTTCCCATTTCTTTTTTCCTGTATATCGTGTTCCGCATAGATACCTGAAAGCTAGCATCATCAAGCAACCGTCCTCCATTTTCCTGCTTTTCTTTACCCACAGCCAGAGCCGAACCGTGAGTTTAGGGGGCTCAGGGCTAATACTAGTTAGGGGCCCACCTAATGAGAGCACCTTGCGGGCCCGGGGGTGGTTTTGTCGGAATCGATGTCGTAGTTGTCTTCGCGTGTGTCGTCTGTGGGTCGTAGCTTGTTGGAGGTGAGATTGTCTGAGGTTGGATTCGATTGACATATCTATCGCACCCCAATCGACCCAGGACCATCTCTTTCGAATTGGTTCTCTTCTGGTGAGAGGACCGCCGAGTCCCCATCTAGCCCCAAGGTATGGGGAGGCATCTATTAGGGGGACAGGCGGTTCCACCCGTCACCCCCAGGCCCGCGCTCATGGGGGAGCAAGGTCGTTCTACGACCTCTGACGCCCGAGTCGCCTCTACTAGTCGCGGGCTGTGCGGTCTGTGATTTTCCTCGGTTTCCTCCGTTCTCGAGCATTACTTGTTCGCAGGGGGCGGCGGCAGCCAATGCACTCGCGCGGCGTATCATCGCAATGAGCAAGACCGCCACTTCTACGGCGTGCCCTGAGCGTGTTTACCTAAGTCGTGGGGCAGCAGCCGCGCTAGAGCGTTAGCTGGCCCTTCAGTTTGGGAGCCGTACTTAGAAGATATTTCCCGAAGCCCCACCAGCCATCGATCGATCGATTTTCGATTCTTAGGCTTAATGTCTATGAGAGCTGAACAGTCTCACAGGCTGGATCCCTCCGATGCCGCTTGCCGAAGTCCATGAAACAATGTGACCTCGGTTTTGTGAAGAGCCACTTCGAGACCCTAATTATGGATTTTCCGCATTATCGTCTATTTTTAACTTTGAATTGGCGTAGCTGGGGGCCCCTTGAATCCACGGGGCCCTGGGCTTAAGACCATTAAGCCATATGGTAGATCCGGCCCTGCCCACAGCGCACGATTTTGAGCTTCCATGCGCACGATGGTGAAATTATTGGCACACAGGCCACGAAAAATCTAGCATTACTGAAAATTATTATGATTTCATTTCATTTTGGGGACGCCGGATGGCCAGACGGAAATATGCAATAGAAGTAAAAAATACACAAACTGATGGCATTAATTTTATTCTTGCATTTCAAAATGTAATTACAATCATCTTAAACATTAATGTCTGGTTTCGCCTACACCTAGTGCGGGATGTCATCCCAGTTGAATCTACGACTAAGTGACCTCTCAGTGAGAGGTCCACTGTAGTATCTAAATATACTACGAGGGTTTTATGCGCTGTTATTGATGCTTAGCTTTTCGAATCCTTTATACAAGCGACGTGAAACTTTTCTAACACAAAAAAAAATAACTGGAGAAGTTACTAGTATAAAAAACATAAATGCCGAATGTTTCATAAAAAAGAAATTAAGTAGTAAGTAATTCAGTGATGAACAAATACTTAGAGAAAAAACCGTAAATTTTTATTGCGAATATTATGAGAGCAATGGTTGCAAAATTATATATTAGTTTATTTTTTTACACGTCAATGTGGTAAGTTATTTGATACATGTGTAAAAAAACAAGGCGTGACGTCATACCTTGCTGTCAAATGTTTAATTACTCATGGGTGGATGTTTAAATAAATAAAAAAACGATGGATAAGTCAATAACAGCGCATATAGAGCCCCTAAAATTCGAAAGTGATATTCTATTTAACAATTTTAATACGCTTATATTTTTGAGATAACTATAAATAAGGTTGAATACAAAATTAGATGACGTATAACAAAATAAAACTAAAAAAATAAAAACGAAAAGGACATATTTTTTGAAATTTTACAACCTTATGTGTTTAAAAGCACGTGATTTGTTTTTCATTTCATGATCAATAAAATAATAAAGTATACTGAAATATGTCATACAAATAATAACACCAGATGGGTATATAAATTTGAAATCTTTATAAATTAGTTAATTTGAATTAAATTTTTAACATTTTTCATGTTAAATATTCAAATAATTTAAATTTGAAAAAGTTTAATTGGTCTAGGCGGAGATCGAAGCCGCGGTCAAAGCATTGCCCCTGTAAGGCAAAGATCGCGGTTTCGATCCCCGCCTAGACCCATTCAACTTTTTCAAATTTAAATTACTTAGTTATTAAATTTAATAAGCTTTCGAAACCTGTTTGTGACAACTCTCTTGGAGATTTTTTCTTGCATTTAATACGCTTCGCTTATAGTTTATACAGCGATCTTAGGTACTATAGAGCTAAATGGGCAGACCAGGCTTATTTTATAATAATAAATAATATAATATAAGAAATAGGTATATAATTCAGTTATTGGCAGTTGAAATTAATTTTTCCCCAAAGTTAATGACTGCTCTACACGTTGGTTGAGACAGAACATGTGCATAATATAGACGAGTGCAATATTATTACATCATAGGCAATTTCATTTGATATTTCTGTAAAAACATATTACAGTGTAATATTCAATTGTTATGAGAAATACTTCCAAAAAATCAAATTGCGAATTGAAATAAAACAAAGTTAACGGATTATTTATACTAATCCCGACGCTTCGATGGCTTTTTGGCAGCCATGGTAAAAAAAAACTATGTCTATTAAAAGCTAGTCTGCCCGTAACACAGTCCCAACACATGTGCGTCGAACGCGTGTAACTAAACTACTGCTAAACTAATCAGTGACTAGCATCGCTGTTTTAGTATCCAATACTAGAACTATTTTTTTTTTCAATAAAGCATAATGAGTTTACTCTGGGAGTACTGGTAGAATATTAATTTATTTGGTACTTTTCGTACGCACCTATCCATCAGCTCAATGGTTTAGAAATTTTCGTATGTTGTAGTCAATCAATTCTGTGTATACTAGATAGGCGGATATAGGTGAGGCTGGAAAGAGTTTTGAATTTCGAATTTGAAATAGGACGCTTTAACTGGATTTTTTGACACCTATCTTTAAAGCATTAGTGCGCCGTTTTGTAATCCCATCTGCATGACAGTTGCAAAAAACCAGTGGCCCAGATTGTGGTCTTAAATGGATAGCAGTCTTGTAGTACACAGAAGTCATTGGTTATAGGCCATTTGTTTCTAATGCCTGTAGGCGCTGATATGATCTTAGGCTAAGTATGTACTAATCTAGTATAATTTGTCAATATATTTTTTAAGCTAATAAATAACCCAATACTCCCATAAATAAAATGAAAATGATTGTTTATTTTCTAAACAAACATACATCTTAATATTTAGTACCTATTACCTAAAATTAACATTGTTATTTTGTCTTACATAGATTCAATCTACGTTTAAAGTGCTTGGGCACTAGATCGAGATTAACACTGGTTCGAAAAATCATTCTAATCATGGTCGCAATTTTAATGGCATTTAATCCATATCGTTCTCAGACGGGTCTGGGTAATCAATCAGTTCAAAACTGGGTTTTCCTGCTTTGCTCGAATATTGGATACATAATCTTTGGAAATCTAACAAATAGCTCGATACAAATTAGAAATCTATCAATATTTTAACTTTAAATTTTACTTACACATTATTGTTCATCTATTTTTGGTTTATCCTCCATGCTAGATCTATACGGAGGATCTAAGCAATGCAAGTATATTCCCACGCGCTTGGTCTTCTAAATAGTTGGTAGTGTACCTATGATACAAATTTGTCACACCTAACAATGAGCATTGGATTTTTAATGACAGTTAGAATTTTTAATGACTTATTTTTTTGAATTGACTGTGTCAGTTCGTCCGATAATAGCTATTTGATGGCACCAAATGTCTATCCGTTGACTAGTCCACGACAGTCTTAACTCTTTCACCAATGTACCCACAAGCGCTTGTAGCAAACCATTTTCAAAAATTTGAAATAACCGTTTTTAATAACGCTTAAAGCCGCCAAGATGAACACCTCACACTATTATGTACCTAACATTTAACTACTACCCTTCCAAAAATATTTCTGGCATACCATTTTACTCGCCGCTTCCTTCTTTCTACGTTCTTTCTTCCTTCTACGATATAATTTTAATACTAACATCTAATCGATAGATATCGACTATATCTCTTTCTTTAATATAGAAATATACGATTGAATAAACATTCATAAGTCATGAAATTTTCATTTGTCATTATCCTTAGTTAGCCTTCTGAAACTGAACCAAATAACCTCGATCTTGCTCTCATTATGCAGTAGACACTTACGGGAAATGCCGTTAATTATCGCAATAATAGAGTATCATTGTAGGTGCAGCCGCCAATTAACGCGTTATATTGTCAACGGCATTCATATTGCCGATATGATAAGTTGGCTGATAGCACAAGTGGCTGTAGATCAACATTAACTATTCAAGTGTAGTCACTCGACGCGTTAATAAAATATGTATCACGATATCGTTTCCCGATGATGTGGCTCTAGGGTTATAGTGACGTGATCTCAAAGTCTAAAACCTAAATGTGAGGCTACACACAGATGTGTCGGTAGCTGTCTGTGTGCTAAAGATTTAACAAGTCGCTTAAAACTTTCAACAGCTTAGCACTACAGGGCCGGAGTTAGTGTTAACTAGAAGCCCTAGGATTGACAAAGATAAAGTCAATGATGGATAGGAGTACATTTATTAAGTTATATTTTTTTGAATAGTAATTGCAAATTTGTTTTTAAAACTTGATTTCAAAATCAAGTTTTCTCAGAAAAGATACAGTCAAATATTTTCAAAAGCATCGAGTCGTTATGCTTAAAGTACCTCAAGTTGGCCAAAGGCTGAAGAAAGTAATGCCTAATTAATGTGATTATTATAATTTATGCCAGATTTGAAAATAATTTTACCGAATCTTCTCCCGAAATCTGAGAACAAAATTGGGGACTTACATTTGTTTCAAATATTAGCTGAAGGATATTGTTTTTGGGACTCACTATTTACAGTGATCGTTGTGTTTAGACATATTCTCAAAACATAATCAGGAATTTGGTGTACGTTTATTTATTCAAAAGACACTTAGGATGATAATTTTCGTTCATGTAATCTGAAGGCCTAAACATAGTGCTATTATGTATAGATATGAATAGTTCATTATTTAAGTACTTCGTTAAATGTATGCTAAGCAATGACTATCTTAACTTGGTAGTAAATTGACTCCATATCTTTCAGCTACTGTTGTTTTAAAAAATGATAAACGGTTTAGCCGTTTGTCACGTTTATGTCCTGTTCCTTCAACTCTCTACAATTCGTTCTTTCATGTCTTGTCAAATATTTTCCATATACTTATTACGTTTCTATTTTTTGTAAAAATCTAATTCATATTTCTCTAATTTTTGAAATCTTATTTAATCTAGAAACGACTGCGCTATTTTCTGCACTTAGTTTTTATGTAACAATTTTTCTTATCTGAGGACCCAATGAGCTAGGTTTCAATTAAGAATTAAATTGTATTGAATGTTTACGTCTAAGCCGGCCCTGGATATTTAAGTACATATTTTCTAAATATAAGTATTCTTTTTATTTGAATAATATTGTTTTAAAACATTTGGAGACCAAGAAAAATATTTCGTAATAAACATTATTAAATAGTTTCAATACAAACTTAACCGCCTCATTTGACTTAAAATGATTCATCTAATATTCAAACAATAGATGAAAATCTTTGGCGATTTCTTAACTACATTAGTAAACAAACTCGAATAAAATTTAGAATTAACGGTCATTCATCAACGACGTCCATTTTGAATGTAGTCGGCTTCCGGCCTATCGGCTTCATTGCCAGCCTACGTATTGTTGCATTTGTGCAATTTGTATTTAGAATTTCCTCATCACTACTGCTCGAGTCGCCGAAACGGCCCGTCGTGCCTACGTCGTCGTCTTCTGAATCTGATGACTGTAAAAAAAAATAAAAAATTAGCATAAGTGCACTTGATATTGCCTTTTAGGGATCATTTAAATTAAATACACCGTTAGACCCAGAAGAAGTATTTGTAAACGTTAACAACTATTTAACTATTCAACATCCAACATTAAGAGGTTAATAAAGTAGTTTATGACTTCAAAATATGTCAATGTAGAAAACTCTTATGTATAAATTGGACCAACGTCAGCCAATATGCGCCACAGTATTCTTTCACTTTTCAGAATATCCTCATTTACGTTGACTCATCGACCTTGTCGTTGTACTACTATAAAGGTTTGATTCCTAAGCCGACAGCATACGACAACTGTCGACGCATGCAGCAGCACATACATTACTTGTTAAACTTCCATACGGATGAATGGTCCCTATTGAGAAGCCGCAATGAATTACGCGTACTTATACTGCGTGCGTCTGCAGTTGTGGTATGCGGTCACCTTCGAAATCATACCTTACATTATCAGTGGATAATATTGGCGCATGTTGGGCCAACGTGTTCAGTTGGCTTTAGGTGTCTTCTCGCCAATAGCGGCCTAAGATACGCACAATGTGTAGTATTGTATTGTACCTAGTGATGTATTATTTTTGTTCGAAACAGATTTACTGGAGCATTACATAGTGCCATAAATAGCTTGCAGTGATACCCACGTAATAGTTGTGGGATTATCTGAAACTATGTACTTATTAGGATTAGTGCGTTTTTATAAGTGAGAAGTGCATTTAATGCTTGGCCCCTTAAAAATAATTCTAATGTACAGTAATAATTATGTCATCCAATACATATCTTTAAACAATAAATTCTTATCTACTATATTTTAAAGAATACAAAATTAGGATTATATATAAAACAAGGAAGGTAGATACCAAAAATCAGAAGAAAAGCAATAAAAATACTATAATATGGAAATGAATAATAGATATACTTACAATAATTATGTAACTATGATTATATTAACAGCAACACCAAGGATAGGATGAAACTGGATGAAACGATTTTCATCCACAATGTTGCCAGTGTTGCTAAAACGACCAATATGTTGCCATGCGATAAATACACACGGTATTAAGGAAACGATGTAAAATCATCTTTTTACAAGATATAGCGTAAATAACTATTGAAACATTGAGAAAAGTCATTTTTGTTCTGATCCATCTTCAAACGTTCACGGAGCATAGGTACCACCATCTATCTATATATATCTATAGGTACATCCATCATTATTTCAATCTTAATTAACTTTCATAGAGTGAAATCAAGCGTAAAATCTAACATATATAAAAAACATGTATATTATACAGTAAGAGATATACTGTTTGACCCAGTTTGACCATATGACGCTAGCATCCTGAGTATGACAGTCTGTTTCACCCTATGAAAGTCACAAAGTAAGATAAAAATAAAACTGCACGAGTCATCTAGTTTATCGTCTGTTTTTGGAAGCGTTTTCCTAATACCATGCGTATAATAGAAATCAATTAAAAAAATGATTATCCAGAAACCATAATATTATCCCAAAACCATGCAAAAGCACAATTTAATGCGTAAGCGTGGTACTTAAGACGGAACAAACATTTATTTCTTGGGGCGGCCGCGAGCGATGACCTGTGGGAGCCGCTTGCTCGGTCGCTCGTCACTGCTGTCCACGCCCTACGTATATGTACAACACATTTAACACAATAAATCATAGGATATATTTATATAATTGTATAAAAAAATATGAGAGCCATTGCTAAAAATTAAAAACAAAATAACCGGCGGTGAGTAACAGGGTAGCCAGAACTCACTGGAGACTTTTTGTGCTGTCAGTGGGAAGATCTAAGGCTTGTCCTGCTTTATCTTCTTTACTGACGGCACAGATACTCTCTGTTCTAACAGGGTCCGCAGCGCGAGTGTGACGCCCCTGGTGTTGAACCGGTAACCACTTTCCATCAGGTGGGCCTTGTGCTTGTCTGCCACATAAGTGGTATAAAAAAGAACCACCCACTTCTTTATTTTTTATTCTTCTCCTCACTGTGTTTCTTCTGTTAACTGTCAACTTAATGCTCAAATCTAATTTAAACACCTCCTCTCTGTGTTTGCTCGGTGTTTGTGTTTAACTTTCCTGTACCTCTAATATGAGATTTCACAATTTACATTATACATTTAAATTTGTTATTGCAATCAACAAATGTAGCTATAATTGGGCCAAAACGTGGCGAACAAACATGATTGTAAAACAATTTCCAATAGCATTTTTCCTGTGGTATTTAACTTTTCTTTACTCAAACTCCCTGACAGAATTATAAGCAGCACGAATGTCTGAACGATTATCAACAAAATATCGCGACCTTCAATGCTTAACGTGTGGAACAAAACATTCCCAGTTGTTGTGTTAACCACTGTATAGTACAGTATTAACTAGCGGGAAATATGTAAAATAATCACGTTCTTCAACACTTAACGCGTGGAACAAAAGATTTCCAGTCGTTAATAGTGTTAGGCCTCTTGTCCACGTCACGGTTTTTCAACCAAGTAGGTACGGCTCAGTAGCGGTTATTAAAAACACAAATAAAATCATGCGTGTTATATCGAAAAGCTTTTATACTTATGAGTGAAAAGTAATTCCATGACATTATTTTATTTTCTGGAGTGGTTTTTACAGTATTTGACTACACACGAAGGCATTTAACTCTTGGCGCAAAGCGTTACTTTGGGACGCCTTCTCTATACTATATAATAAAGACTCCGCCGTGGCGCCGCCGTGCACGTCTACAAGCTTCCATAGTGACCCATACAACACTGACGACAGTGCCTACACACGGCAAATTAACCGTAACTTTTCACGGCGTAAAACCGTGTGTGTACAAGAGGCCTTAAGGTGTTAACGAACAATACCGAATAAAGTAATGAAAATATGTGCCTAGGGAAAATACAACTTTCTGAGACTTTACCTTTAAGTCAAATTGACGTGTTCCATATATAAAAAGAAGTTCGTTACTCACAATGTACTGTGAAATATCATATAAGAAGTAGGTCCATACTGTTAGTAATAAATAATATTTTCTTATACTTACATGAAGCTATTGTAAACTTTTTCAGATAAAAATAAAAATATTTTGAAAAGAACCAAATAAAAGATCAAAGACAGAACTGACATGATTTAGGAATCAAGTGCAGCGTTATCAAACTTTATTAGGCTAGTTCTAATAATTTAAATGTTCCCTATCGTGACCCACCACAATCGTTTTATGATGAAGCTGAGTTCAACATCATCATCTTATCTTTGCACCCGGATATATCTGGAGGCTTTCACCATGGAGCCCTGGGGTTCGGTTACTCTTTCTACTCATGATTTGACAAATACTGCTTTTATGAGACTTCAACTTTCCTGACAGGAAAGCAAGCGTTTCAACCTCGTATATTATTTAGTAGGTACACTGCAGGTCACGTATCTTGGGTATAAATCGCGAGACGAACGAGGCACTGGCGCGCGCGAATTGTTTTATAATAATCTATGCTTAGTGATGTAGAATATACTGCTTCCGGGCTGTTTGGCCGTGGTCTATGTGAAACTTGCGTTCCAGACGTTTCGTCGATCACTGCGGTCGACGTCTTCAGTGGCGCAGGGCCGGGCGACGACGACTTCGGAGACCTTGCCTCGTGACAGCCCGGAAGCAGTATATTCTACATGCAACGCCGGCCGTGAAAGCCTGAAGACTTATATGCTTAGTGAGCTTGAACTCGTCCACCGCCGTAGCACCGTCCAAGCTATCCTCAAAAGACATCCAAGAAACGTGTACTGCGCTTATAGAGCACATTTTAGGTCCATAATATATACCCAGCAAAATAGTTTACAGACTGGCTTCGCCTCAAAGGCCTTCGGAAGGTCCAAAAGGATGGCAAGCTGCAGTGGAGTAAAAAAGTAGTGGCCACAATTCTAAGGCCCGTATAATAGAATGCCACTCAGCTGAACCTCGATTTACGTGGGAAAACATTGTATACACATTGACAGGTTGTTTGTCAGATTGTCTATACAATTTTTCCTCAGATAAACAAGATTCAGCTGAGTGACTTTCTTACAGGCCTAAATGCTATCCCTAAAACCTTATTCAGTCTTTGACCTTCGAACCAAAACCGACGCAGTATGCAGCTTACATCAAAATCTCCGATAGTAAACTTTGTAGCGGCGGCATCGGCGATGAGCTGCGCGGGCGCAGGCGGCGCAGACTCCGGGGACAGCACCTAGCCGCCACACCGCCCACACAAGGTTAGTATACGCACGTACGGTAGCAATAGCGCAGGTATATCGATTACTGATTATATTTTTATAAGTCTGATCGACGTAACTTGATTAAAAAATCTATTGATGCTCATTCGATTTACTGTTTGCTAACTTTTTTTTTAATTTAGTATTTTCTGATTACATTATTATTAGTCTGACGGACATAACTTAAAAAAAAACATTGTTAGATCGAATAATAATTATTATTGTGTTTCACTGAAGCTCATTCGATTTGATTTCACAAATACATATTTTAAATGAAGCGTCTTTGGTACAAGCTCATGTTTTCTTTTTAATACGTATCCAAAAGTCATTTTGGTACCTACTCGACGGAAAATGGAACTTGTAAAAAAATAAATAAGCCAGACTAATGTTTCACAGTGCGTAAAACCTACATCATAGTTCTAATTTTGCCTACCATTATCTAAATAAAAGTCAAAGTCAAATCAATAATCGATACAGCCTATAGTTAATACAGTCAATAGGGAATGTAGCAATCCTATCTAGCTATAATGAAAGTGAAAGAAATTCCAACACCAATATTAAACATGATTGCTAGGGTTTAGTACATGGTATCAGCGGACATATCTGTGATGAACCCTACAAGTGTTACTCACTGGCTTTACTACTCTTTATTTAGAGTAGTGAGGTTGTTATTTGAGAGTGAGTGAGATTTTTATTTCGAAGGTCTTTATTTTTACGAATAGGGTCTTCATTTCGACGAGTCAAGTTTTATTTCTACGAATATGGCCCTTATTTCGCCTACTGACGTCTTTATTTCGATGATTGAGGTCTTTATTTCGAAGAGTGAGGCCCTTATTTAGACAAGTGAGGTCTTTATTTAGTCAAGTGAGGTCTTTATTTAGACGAGTGAGGTCTTCATTTCTACGAATTAGGTCTTTATTTCGATGATTGAGGTCTTTGTTTTGACTTGAATTTTGGAGATACTTAATTTATACAGATATGTCCGCTGAGTTATCAAAAAATAGAAATTCAAAACACACAAACTATATTTATAGCATCTAGCAGCTGTCTGCAAAGTCTAAAATCAATCATTTATCGAATGTCTGTTTTATGACAGTGGTTGACAATTAGTAGAATCGGAGTTCAGCTGTGCAATTCTCTATGTAAACAGTGTTGAGCAGAGCGCTGCAACCGCCCTTGATAAGAATTGTCATTGATCAATGTATAGTGACGTCACCCAGTCCGACCGATAACTATCTCTATCAAGATAAGTGAGAATTATTTAGATAAGTGAGGTCTTTATTTAGACAAGTGAGGTCTTTATTTAGACAAGCGAGGTCTTTATTTAAACGAGTGAGGTCTTTGTTTCGACGATTGAGGTCTTTATTTTGACGCGCGATGCTCAACGTTGTATGCTTAGAGAATTGTTAAAATTCGAAAGATGGCTCAAATTTCACGAGTACAACACAAGAAGGAAACAAATTACACTTACATCCTGATCGCTCATCATTTCCTTGGTCGATACAGTGGTCTCGATCCTCCTGATGGATCCCTGGTGGATGTCCACATCGAAGGCCAGGCATTGGAAGCGGCGGAGGATGAACACCACCGGTATTGGCAGAACCCCTGCCAGGATCATCACGATAGCGATTATGAGCACCCATGTGGGATACGGAGTCTTCACCACGCGGCCCTGTGGGATACAGGAAAAGTGTTAACAAATCCATCCTTTTTCCATCAGCCCCTCTAGACAAGTGGCAATTCATTGGCCGGCGTTAGATGGAATAGAATGATGAATGTATAGGATTTGAAGTAATTGACAGTCGTTAACGCATGTCATAAACGTCAAATCGCATACATGTGTCATTCTATTCCATCAAACGTCGGCCAACGAATTTTAACTTGTCTAGAGGGGCTGATGTTTATGTATTTCAAGTATATATGAGGTTCTTCAAGGAGGGCATTAGAAGGTTCTTTCAGAGTTAGCAGCACAAGTGTGATTCCCTTGGTTTTGCACAGGTCCATAGGTCACGGTTACCGCTTTCTATCAGGTGGGCTGTGAGCTTGTCTGCCATCTAAGTGTTATAGAAAAAGGTGGGCCTTCCAAATTAAGTGGTATAAAAATTGTAAGGTTATGATTGAGCTTGTTACATGTTCTGCTGGTTTTATTTTTATATAGTATTATAATAATATACATATTATATGAGTGTGATATCGATAAATGTTAACGAGCAATAAAAAAATATATCACAAAGTGTCAGTTGTGTGGTTCCGTAGTCAGTTATTGTATTGAGATTTATGAAATGGTAATGGTTTACTCTGACAGTATTGCAGTGCGTGCTTTTAAATATTAAGAAGATTATTTGTGGGTAATTAAATTTAATTTGGAATTATAATTTTCAGCCCCACGTAACAGCCGGTGAGTCAACATATATATATATATTTTTAATAATATTAGCAACCGAAATTATCGAAATTACTAATATTCCCTCTAACCCCTCCAACTAAGCTAAATTGCTTGTGCTAGGAGTGGGTTCACGTTGGTAGTGTAATGGCCAGGCTTCGAACCCGGGACCTCTCGATCGTAAGGCCGACTCCTTAACCACTAAGCTACCGACGCTTAATTGCCATCAAGCGGGCACTTTGTCATGAGCTGCATTTCTACTATCCCTCCTCAAACGTAGGGGCCAGGTTGGGGTTGACACAAAGGATACAATAGGGTCGAAGTGTCCGAGATAGCTCCAAAGCACGCACTCCAATAACATAACATAAGACATCGGATGAAGCACAGCTCTATCCTTTAGTTGCCTTTATTCTCTAAAAGCGCCCCTATTCTACTCCACCGGGAAGGCAGAAACAAACACAGATGCACTGATCATGGAATAAAGAAAAGATAGAACTGAATCTACATATAATTATCATAAAAAATGTGCAAATAGAATTTCAGTATGATCTACAACGGCAGCACGAGTGTGACGCCCCTGGTGTTGCAAACGTCCATAGGCCACGGTAAGCACTGTGCATCAGATGGGCCGTGTGCTTGTCTACCACATAAGTGGTATAAAAAGCCTTTTAAAATATAATCACCAGATAAATTTTGGGTATGAATATAATGTACTTAGGCGCCCCCGCCGGGACCCGGTAGGAGGGCACGGCAGCACAAGTGTGACGCCCCTGGTGTTGCAAACGTCCATAGGCCACGGTAAGCACTGTCCATCAGATGGGCCGTGTGCTTGTCTACCACATAAGTGGTATAAAAAACATTTTAAAATATAGTCACTAGATAAATTTTGGGTATCAATATAATGTACTTTGGCGCCCCCGCCGGGACCCGGTAGGAGGGCACGGCAGCACGAGTGTGACGCCCCTGGTGTTGCAAACGTACATAGGCCATGGTAACCACTGTCCATCAGATGGGCCGTGTGCTTCTCTACCACATAAGTGGAATAAAAAACATATAAAAATATAGTCACTAGATAAATTTTGGGTATCAATATAATGTAGGTACTTCGGCGCCCCCGCCGGGACTCGGTAGGAGGGATAGGCCGAAAAAGTTCTGGCTTTTTCTCTATCCATCTCATATATCCATTGTTTTGGCATACGTGTCCCCACCGTGGATACCAAAGACCGTGCGATGTGGAGAAGGAAACGCCGGAAGGCGGACCCTGATTTCCGTGTGCACCTCAGTCATGAAAATACATATACATAATGATGAGATGATGATGAGTGAACTTGTAAGAACCGCTTCTCACGGAATCCTAAACGCACACAACTATAATACGTTCTGAAATTTAATGTCGCACATGTGCGCATGAACAAGTGTTTAGTCTGTGTTTTTATAAAATGTTTAAATTTATTCTGAGTGTGATTATCTTATATGTGAGGAGCCTAAAGTCTGAATATGTAGCTATTGAGACAGCCGATGGAACCATTTTAGGACAGAAACATTCAGGATATAACACGTTTTATGGTGTTCAATATGCTCGGGTTGACCCCGACAATGTGCTTGGTGTTAGTACCTACCTAATACGTTATTCTTTTTTTACATATTTACATTATTAATGGATATTTAATAGTTTATTTTGTAAGCTTCTGGTCACTCCCTCATTAAAGTAATAGAGCTATTAATTTAAACATAGATGGCCTTCGACGCCAATAACTAAAATGCTTTAGTAATCGCGAACCACTAGCAATATAGAAATCAATTATTCAAACGTTTCCTTAGCAATACTATAGAAAAAAGGCATTTTATGCTGCTCCTCGAATAGTTAATAACTGTCATTTTGTTATTCATAAGACAAATAGCGTCATTATTATAAAAAAATGACTTTGATTTCCCTAAATACTAACTAAAATAAATGACGGGAGTGTATGGGCCGCCTATGGGCCCCACCAAGACATTCAGGGTACGAATCCATGTCACCGGCAATGGAATGAAAATGGTTCTTGGTTAAAAGTCTGGGACTACTACTTTTTACCCCCGCCAGAGCCGGAGGGGGAGGTTATGTCAGACTCGAATCAACTAAACCGCACGCCGTGTCTGTGGGTCGCTCTCGCATCCCGACTGACCCAGGGCCACCTCCCTCGATCTGGCCCTCTTCGAGTGGGGGAACCCCCGATTGGGGAGGGGGGAACCACTGCTTAAGATGGTTACGGTCTCCTTTTAAGCCGTTGATTTCTGCTGTGCAATTCTCTAAACACGCAGCGCCGAGCACAGCGCTCCGACAGCCTTGATACAGATCGTCATGGGTCGATCGCCAGTGACGTCACCGAGTCCGACCAACGTCAATCTCTATCAAGGCAATTTTTTTTTTTTTTTACGTGCGGGACATCCCCACGGATATCCACCCCTCCGGAGCCGAAGGGGTAGGTTATGTCGGACTCGAACCGACTAAACCGCACGCCGTCTGTGGGTCGATGTGCTAGGTCGGAGGTGAGGTTGTCTTTTGACATATCCCTCGCACCCCGGCTGACCCAGGGCCATTCCTCTCGGTCTGGCCCTCCTTGGGAGGGGGGACCACGCGGCCCCCGACTCGCCGCCGGTATGGGGGGAGCGCGCATCGTCCTACGATGCGCGCCGCCGCCGTGGCCTGCTTTTGCTAGTCTATCAAGGCTATCAAGGCTGTCGCAGCCCTCGACGATGCATGCTTAGAGAATAGGGTTGTGTCGTGTCCTATTTTTTTATTTTATTATCGTAAGCAGTACCTTTTAGAATAGTATAATGAACTGTTAAAGCGATACCCTTATGTCAAATAGTTTTAAAGATATTTAATTTTGAAATTTCAATTTCTCGAGCCGCCCAAAAACGCTCCCTAAAAAATAGCAGCACACTGTAACGTCACAGTGTGCTAGCGCGTAGTGCAAATGTATGGAGTGAAAATTATGTCATGGACCAATCGACTGTGGGTGAACCGTTTCAGACTCGTGCAAGAAAGTATTGCATTTACGTCAGTCATGAGTTGAGTAGTCAACTATTGACGAAACGAACTGTTGATCTCGTAACTTATTGGTATAGTGAACCATTGATATTTTTAAACTGCTGATCTCGTGGCGTTGACATATTAGGTGTTAAAGTATGAAATTGCCGATTTGTACTGATAAATTGAAATTCGTTTTTTTTTTTTTAATTTAACGTATTTATTTAATCAAAATAATTACCATTATTATCTATACATTGCTGCCATCTAGTAGGAAGGTCATTTATGCCTTTGCGATAGAACTCTGGTGATCTAGATTCGACAAACTGTGTGAAAGCATTTTGTACTGCCTCCTGAGAAGAAAACTTTTTATCACATAGAAAATTGACCAAATCACGAAAAAAATGGTAGTCTGTTGGAGCAAGGTCTGGCGAATACGGAGGGTGACGGATAATTTCTAATTGCAGTTCCTGTAGAGTTAAAACGGTTTCTCGTGCTGTATGAGGTCTCGCGTTATCATGGAGCAATAATGGTGAAGATCGATTCATGAGTCGGGGCTGTTTCACTGCTAGTTTTGCTATCATTGTTCGGAGTTCGGCACAGTAGACATCTGCCGTTATTGCTTGACTAGATCGTAGAAAGCTATAGTGAATAACACCATGCTGAGACCACCAAACAGTTACCATTACCTTTTTATTGGTAAGCTTTGCTTTAGGACACTGTTGTGGCGTTTCACCTGGGGTCAGCCATTGCATTTTTCGCTTACGGTTATCGTAAAGAATCCACTTTTCATCACATGTCACAATTCGATCCAATATTCCTTCATTTCTGTATCGATTCAACAAGGCAACACAAGTTTCAACACGCATTTCTTCCTGCAGATCAGTCAAATCATGAGGTACCCATTTTTCACATTTTTTTATTTTATTGATTTGACGCAAATGAGTCAATATTGTTGGTAAGGTAACGTTAAACCATGCAGCTAATTCCTGGGTAGTTTGGCTCGGATCGGCTTCCACCATGTCTTTCAATTCATTGTTATTTACCTGTGTGGACGGCCTTCCTCGTGGTTCGTTCTTCAAATCAAAGTTTCCATCACGAAAGCGTTTAAACCAAAATCGCACGGTGCGTTCATTAGCAGTCCCCTCTCCAAACGCAACATTGATATTGCGAGCTGTTTCTGCCGCGTTAGTTCCGCGTCGGAACTCGTATTCAAAAATCACTCGAATTTTCGAAGTATCCATCTTTCTTGTCTAAGCTGAATAAAAAAAACAACTGAAAGTCGATAATCGAATGTTGCACATTTTTAAATGAAGAACTACATAGGTACCATGTGGAAAAAGTTTCACTCAAAAATCTCAAACCATGAAGGTTCTATGTCAATTCGAAGTACCTATTACAATGAAACGGCAATTTCATACTTTAACCCCTATTATTTATTGTTGATCTTATGAACAGTTGATCCCGCGTATGTATCCCAGTCCACGATGCGTTTACACCATGTACAATGTATAATAAAGAATCTGATATTTAATACGGAATCTAAAAAGTTATAAATTTAGCTTTATATCGATTGTTTATATTTTGACCTATGTTGGGAAATAAAAATAATAAAAAGTCATAGTTTCAGTTTAGTTAAGGCGCCCACTCACTAACAGTCCGCCTGCAGTCCGCCTGCGGTTCCTGATCTGTCCGGCGGCCTGCAGTCCTTAGCCGATAGCGCCCACACACTAAAGCGATTTTGGCCCGCCGGCAATTCCCTGTTGTCAGTTTTGCGACCACACACTAGCAGTTGTGAGTCGTCAGTTTTAGGTCGTACGAGCGCCTGCCGGTAATGGTCTAATATCAGTTACATAGAGAGTACGAAACAGTGCAAGCGATTTTCGACCTTATTGACATTTTCTTAATTACATGTTTTTTCGCATAAATAAATGCTGCTGATCACGAATATAAGAAAAAAATCTAGATTTGTTAAGATGTCAATAAGGTTGAAAATAGCTTGCACTACGTTATTCTTATATAAGTACATGCTAATCATTGTGGGAAATAGGTGTTAGCTATTTTGAACCTTATGGACTATGTGCATAAGAAATATAGACGAGTATGTACAAAAAATGAATAAAATCTTAGTAAAAACTGACAAGAAACGTCGATCGACAGGCCCGTTGTGCTCGTTCGCCCTGACGGCCTAGGACTGTCCGGTTTAGAACTGTCCGGAATCGTTCGGCGGCCACACACTATCGGATCGTATTAGTCGTCAGTCCAAAATCGTTAACGAAACTGTTAGTGTGTGGGTTATTGCGATTAACTGACAGATTTATATCGTCCGGTAAACTGTTAGTGAGTGGGCGCCTTTAGGCAGCATTTTAGTTTATTATGCATATTAGTTGAGTTAAAAATTACGACATTAAGCAGTATTGGCGATGATCCGTTGACTCAGGACACTACCTTATTGTACAGCTGAATAGAACCAAAGTGATTCTTGGTTAAAAAATATTTGGTAATTACTGACCTATATATAGTGTGTCTATAGATTTTAATAGCTGTATAATTAAGTCAGAGGCAGATTAGATTCTCACACAGCAAAATTATTCGTATGCGTAATTTTATGCGCGTTCAAGAGGCATGCAGGCTAAATTTAGTTTTAGTCCACGATCAATGCCTTCCGGCCACCATGGCAACTGAGTTTGGCAACCAGTTGCTAAAAAGTATTGGATATTCTTGTTACTCAACAATTTGCCAAAGACGAATGTTGATTCTTGATACAAACCTAGTTGCGAACTAAGAATTTCTCCAAAAGGTCTGGTTACTTAAAAAGAATTACCACTCTCAGTTCGTAACTAACATCTCTCGTAGGAATCCAAAAAGTTGTTGAAAAATCCTACTTAAGTTATTAAGTTAAGAAGAATGCCTGAAAATGATTCCTGTATACGTAGTGTGTTTCAAATACTAATATCGTGAAAACAACGTAATATAGGTGAATGCATTTATTTCATGTAATTACTTAGCTACAGCTTAAAATAATGATAATTACTGAAAATTAACAAGTATATTCAGATTCAATAAAAAAAAAACTTATATCTCCAATTCGTTCTTTGTACTTAGTTAAGTATGTTCTTAAAATGGGATAACAAATGGACTGATAATTTCGAGACAGTGTCCGACACTAATTTTCTTTTCATTTAAATTTTTTATCGCTAACCGAATTTCCTCATCGATCTCCTCATACTCCTTCTTTTTTTTAGGTGTTTTCTTTTTAAATCATAGTATGTGGCTTCAGATTCTAAAACAACAAGGAGATGTGCCAACGTTGGATTTTTCTTACCAATAAAACTGTTGATCTTTCTATGCCAACCCTCTATATTGTTATTAGTTCTAAATTGTTCGGTTTCACAACAAGATTCAGAGAAAATATATTTTTAATCCACTGCTTCTAGAAATATTTATTATATGTATTGATTTCCTCACTGACAGGACTTTTGCCATTACATAACCATATCCTTCTTTTAGGTATTTGTTTGGTAAGCGAGCAATGCCAATACATCTCGCCACGTGCCTTTTTTTAACTCTTGTTTTTATTTGTAAGGCCTTCGGCTTTTTCCATAATGCATGGTTGAAGTGATAATAACATCCCTTAAAAACTATATCAGGAAATATATCTTTAAAGGCATTAATTGCCGCAATTTCAAAATCCAATGTGATTTTTTTAGGATTCCATGCAGGAATTTGAGACTTAATTATGCTTAACAAAATTTTATATGTATTATGTCTTTTATCGGGCAGAAGTGCGAAAAATAATGGAGTTATGATATGGTTAATTTCATCATAGCCATGAATGGGTTATATACCATTCATGGCTATGATGAAATTAACCATATCCATATTAACCATATGTTTGAAGGCTTTTGGGCAACTTCTGAAAGTGCCAGCAGCGAAGAAATGTTTGAAATTACTTATTTTTGTTGTCACATCACGAATACAAAATACAATGATTCTGAAATCTCCATCTTCATATTGTAATGATATTTTTCTAAATGAAAGTTTGATTTAAAGATTGTTAGTAATTAGTAGTTTTTAAATAGCAACACTGTACACGCCGGTCGCCATCTTGGGACAGCGTGGTGGGGTTGCTTATCGCGGAGACTGCTGACCGGCGGTCAGGCAGAGAGTTCGTTTCGAGCATCGGTTGTGGACGGTTGTGTTTAACTGTATAAGTGTTTGAAGTTTAAAATAAATATAAGTGATTGAAATATTGTAGTTTCACTTCAATAATGTAATGATATTTTTCTAAATGAAAGTTTGATTTAAAGATTGTTAGTAATTAGTAGTTTTTAAATAGCAACACTGTACACGCCGGTCGCCATCTTGGGACAGCGTGGTGGGGTTGCTTATCGCGGAGACTGCTGACCGGCGGTCAGGCAGAGAGTTCGTTTCGAGCATCGGTTGTGGACGGTTGTGTTTAACTGTATAAGTGTTTGAAGTTTAAAATAAATATAAGTGATTGAAATATTGTAGTTTCACTTCAATTCAGAAGTGGGATAGAACCCTTGAACCCATAAGAGTGGATATTTTACGACGGTATGTACTTTTATATTTTATAATTTTGTTATATTTCATATTTCTTTTTGACAGAAGATTCATTTTGACACAATTTTGACTTGTATTTAGACCGTTTTTCTAAATGTCTGCACGTTTTCTAGATCAACACGTGGTCAAGGCTACTCCTTGATCGTGTTGGTATTTATTAAATGTGTGGGTTATTTGGGAGAACCCCAGGCACAATTTTGACTTGTATTTAGATAGTTTTTCTAAATGTCTGCACGTTTTCTAAATCAACACGTGGTCAAGGCTACTCCTTGATCGTGTTGGTATTTATTAAATGTGTGGGTTATTTGGGAGAACCCCAGACACAATTTTGACTTGTATTTGGATAGTTTTTCTAAATGTCTGCACGTTTTCTAGGTCAACACGTGGTCAAGGCTACTCCTTGATCGTGTTGGTATTTACTAAATGTGTGGGTTATTTGGGAGAACCCCAGACACAACTTTGACTTGTATTTAGACAGTTTTTCTAAATTTCTGCACGTTTTCTAAATCAACACGTGGTCAAGGCTACTCCTTGATCGTGTTGGTATTTATTAAATGTGTGGGTTATTTGGGAGAACCCCAGGCACAATTTTGACTTGTATTTAGATAGTTTTTCTAAATGTCTGCACGTTTTCTAGATCAACACGTGGTCAAGGCTACTCCTTGATCGTGTTGGTATTTATTAAATGTGTGGGTTATTTGGGAGAACCCCAGACACAACTTTGACTTGTATTTAGATAGTTTTTCTAAATTTCTGCACGTTTTCTAAATCAACGCGTGGTCAAGGCTACTCCTTGATCGTGTTGGTATTTATTAAATGTGTGGGTTATTTGGGAGAACCCCAGACACAACTTTGACTTGTATTTAGACCGTTTTTCTAAATGTCCGCACTTTTTCTGAATCAACACGTGGTCAAGGCTACTCTTTGATCGTGTTGGTATTTATTAAATGTGTGTAACATTTTGTTTGTAACTTTATATGACAGTATAGACAAACGACTTGATTATTACGACTTATTATGTATGTCTACTGAGGTTATGTAACCAAAACTACTGAATCTGTGTATGTTTCTGGGCTATGTATGCCTGTGTAAATGAACTACGTATGCTCACCGAGGTTATTTAACCAAAATAACTGAAACTATGTATGTTTCTGGGCTATGTATGCCTTAAAATGAGCTATGTATGCTCACGGAGGTTATTTAACCAAAAATTACGGAAACTATGTATGTTTCCAGGCTATGTATGCCTGTACAAACGAGCTATGTATGCTCGGTCACAGAGGTTGTTCAACCAAAATTACTGAAATTATATATGTTTTTGGGCTATGTATGCCCATTTATTGAGCTATGTATGTAAGCCTGTCTACTGAGGTTATGTAACCATAAAATCCCGAATATCTGTTTATCGACTACGTGTGTCGTGATTTTAGCAGTTACCTAATAGAAGTTACTTACCTAGTAAATTGATTTAATGATGTAAAATCTTTATAAAGGGACCATTACATTTTGATGGCTTGTATGCTTATCCATGGCTGAATTTGACATGAGTTTTAAGATATTTTCAAGTTTTTAACTCTGGTAAGGAATTCAGACGTTGGTTTATGAATTAAACATAAACTCACGCCTTTATCCCCGAAGGGGTAGGCAGAGGTGCTAGCACCCACATTTCTCCGGTTTATGTTTAGATCCCAATGAACTAATGATAAATAATATTCCAGCTATGGAGAAAGAAGGAACTGACATAGAATCTCATACGCCACCCCGTGAGTCTGAATCCGCAGGGTCACGGAGAAAAGAGAAAAGGAAGAGGAAATCCAAATCACGGAGTAGAAGTCGCAGCAGAGGCCATAAGTCACGAAAAGTTTCTACAGGACTGACTACGGAGGACGTTCTGAAGATACTATCTGCCTGGAAGGGCGAATCAAGTAAGAGTAACGATAAGAGTACTTTACAAAATAATCAACTTAACAACGTTGTGCCCGAATTTGATCCGGCAAATAGATCTCAAAATATAGAATGTTGGTTGCGTAAAGTTAATGAATGTGCTCAAATTTACGGATGGGACGAGAAACAAACCATCCATTTTTCACTACAAAAACTTGTCGGGTTAGCGAAGAGATGGTTTGAGGCTCTGCCTACTGTAGTTTTTACGTGGAGTGAGTGGCAGCAGAAATTAATTAAAGCTTTTCCCAGTGAAGAGAATTATGGTAGACTACTGGAGGAAATGTTGGCACGCACTTCACGAAGCGACGAAAGTTTAAGAGAATATTTTTATGATAAACTCAGTTTGTTAAATCGTTGCGAGATAACAGGAAAAAAGGCTGTCCATTGTATTATACATGGTATATATGATCGTTCTGTCAGAAATGGTGCTCAAGCACTGAATTGTTCCGATCCCGAGGACTTACTAAATTTTCTCTGTTCTCAACAACGCATGCAGCCGACGACCAGTGGTAGAAATAGGGAGCGTAGCACTCAAAGGTCCAACTCCAATTTGACACCTGCAAATTCTAATACCTCTCCACCCAATGACAACTCTGTCACGTGTTTTAATTGTCGTAAAAAGGGACATCCATTCAGTAAGTGCACAAAACCTTTGGTGAAGTGCCGACGCTGCAACCGAGTAGGTCATGATTATGAATCTTGTAATAGGCGCCCCATTTCTGAGAATACTAACCCACAAACAGAGAATCCTACTGAAAAGAAAACTCTAAAAATTACCGCGGATAGTAACGTTAATGATAAATATTTCAAGCCTGTTTCTATAAACGATCATCAATGTGTGGCGTTTATTGATTTCGGCAGCGAGTGCAGTTTACTGCGACGCAGCGAAGCGGAGTCAATGGGACTTGAAAGGTTTTATGACAATTTACCAGTAGTGAAAGGGTTCGGTGACTCTGTAAACGATCCATTGTATAAATCTTTCATAAACCTGAAGCTAGATGATATTGAGACAAATCTTGAAATTCTAGTGATGGAAGATCGATTAATGGAAAGTGCAGCACTAATCGGTCAAAACTTTACTGAACTTCCTCACCTTTCTGTCTTAAAAGACAGAAGCACACTTTTATTTTATCATAGTCCTGTTGATAGCTTGACAAATGAGGATCCAACACTAAAGCTTTTTGCTAAAGAATCAGTATCCGTAACAACTACCACTTTAGTGCCAGTGGTTACGAGTGATGCTTCATTCACTGGAGACGTTTATGTTAAAGGATACAATTCTTATGAACCTGGTAAAGAGTTTCGTTTGTTGCAAGGCGCTTACCGCATAACCAATGGTATGGGATCGGTCATTGTTAGCAGCTTGTCTCCAAAACCTGTTGTAATAGAGGAAAAATCCTTGGTTGCACGATCGGTACCTTTCAGTGAAAGGAAAATCCTTTAGGTCAAACGTATTGCAACGGATATTTCCTCTTGTGCACCATTGCAACGGTCTGAAGTTAAGGCTGGACAAGATTTGAACGAAGCTAACGCTGACAAACTGTATACATTGTTGCAAGATTATCGCGACTGCTTTGCTACTAAACTCGAAGAAATAGGCTGTGCAAATTCATTTGAAATGAAGATAGATCTTTCAGATGACAAGCCGGTTGTCTACCGACCTTATCGACTGTCATTTGCGGAACGCGAGCAGGTTCGAGAAATTGTTGATGATCTGCTGAAGAACGATATTATACAGGAATCTAGTTCAGATTATGCCAGTCCCATTCTTATGGTTAGGAAGAAAACAGGCGAGTCTAGACTGTGTGTAGACTTTAGAGCTCTTAACAACAAAACTATCAAAGATCGTTTCCCGCTCCCGCTGATTGAAGATCAGTTGACGAATCTCAGTGGCAACCAGTATTTTACTACGTTGGATCTTGCCTCTGGTTATTACCAGATTCCCATGCATCCAGAGAGCCAACATTTGACTGGTTTCGTAACACCTGACGGCCACTATGAATTTAAGAGAATGCCGTTTGGGTTAGCCAACGCTCCAGCAGTTTTTCAAAGAATAATCAATAAAATTCTTGGTAATAAGCGATTTGAATACGCGTTGGCTTACCTGGACGACATTCTCATCCCATCATCAAGCGTGAAGCAGGGTTTTCAACGATTAGAGGAGATTCTGAAACTACTTCGTGATTTCGGTTTAACCTTAAAACTCTCAAAGTGTAGATTTTTTGACACGTCTATTAGTTATCTTGGCTATGAGATCTCTTCGGAGGGGATTAAGCCCGGAGAATCCAAACTTTTGGCCGTCAAAGAATTCCCTACGCCAAGAAACATACATATAGTTAGGCAGTTTCTTGGGTTAACTGGATACTTTCGTAAGTTCATAAAAGGGTATGGAGAAATTGCACGTCCATTGACTGATTTGTTAAAGAAAACTTCTTCTTGGATGTGGACCGACTGTCAAGAAGAAGCTTTTTCGTCTCTAAAGGAGCGTTTACTGACAAGACCGGTATTGGCGTTGTATGATCCCAAACTCGAAACTGAGCTTCATACAGATGCTAGTGCTCTAGGAATTGGCGGAATACTAATGCAGTGGCAGCGCAACCCCCATGTTTTAAAACCTGTAGCATATTTCAGCAGGCAGACCACAGCCGATGAAAAACATCTACATTCTTATGAGTTGGAAACATTGGCTGTGGTTTGCTCCTTGAGGAAGTTCAGAGTTTATTTACTTGGGATGCCATTTAAAATCTTTACAGATTGCGCTGCCCTGCGTACGACCTTGTCTAAAAGAGATCTGATTCCGCGGATTGCCAGGTGGTGGCTTCAAATTAGCGAATTTCACTTTGATATCGAATATCGACCAGGAGTTAAAATGGCACACGTAGATGCCTTAAGTCGAAACACCAGACAATCTGCGGAAGGAAGTGAAAACACTGCGTTAGTGTACAAAATCACTACTGATAACTGGATTCTTACTTTACAAATGGGAGATGCGGAAGTTTCTAGAATTTTTAAAGTACTTAAACCGGAAATAGATGAAGATTGCAAAGAAATTAAACAGAATTATGTAGTTAAGGATAACGCGGTGTACAGAAAAGTAGGTGATGGTGACATTCGGCTTGTAGTTCCCCGAAACGCTAGGTGGCAGGTGTGTAAGGCTAACCACGATGATTTAGGGCATCTGGGTTATGCAAAAACTATAGAGAAAATTCAAAGTCAGTTTTGGTTTCCGAAACTTAGACGTTTCGTTAAGAAATATGTCGCGGCATGTATTGATTGCGCATATAACAAGGATACATCAGCAAAAAAAAAAGGGGTTATTTGTACCCTATAGAGAAAGTCAACATACCTTTTCATACGGTGCACATCGACCATCTAGGTCCATTCGTCAAAAGTAGACGTGGATTTTGTTATATACTGACTATAGTTGATGGATTTACAAAATACCTTTTTATACGAGCAGTCCGGGACACGAAAACAAAAAGCACTATCAAAGTTTTAGAAGATATTTTCTATGACTTTGGTATACCTGCCAGGATCATTTCTGACCGTGGAACGTCTTTCACATCGACAGCGTTTAAAGCGTTTTGTGATCAATACGGTATCAAGCATGTCCTCAACGCGGTTGCCTGTCCCAGAGCGAACGGTCAAGCCGAGAGATTTAATCAAACAATATTAAATTCTTTATCAGCTAAGAATTCAGGTGGAAACGAACGTGACTGGGACAGGTGCTTGCGTGGGATTCAGTTTGGTATAAACAATACTGTTAATGTTACAACTCAAAAAACGGCTACTGAAGTTTTATTTGGTATTAGAATGCGTGATGAGTTAATGAACAAACTTGATATTTCTACTGGCCCGCATTGCACAGATTTATCTCAGCTTAGAGAGAATGTCAGCACAACTATTAAGAACAAACAGGACAAAGCTAAACAAAAACATAACACTGAGCATGCACCAGCTGTGAAATATCAAGTTGGTGACCTAGTAAAATTAAGTAGGACTAACTATTACAATGATGGAAAGAGTTCTAAACTCTTGTCTAAATTCACAGGCCCTTATAAGATTATAGAGGTATTAGGTAACGATCGTTACAAAATCAGCGATGTACCGGGTTTTGATAGAAAAGGAAAACATTACGAAAGTGTCGTGGCAGCGGATCGGCTAAGACCGTGGATTCATATTAAGTCTTTGGAGTTAAATGATAGTGATGAAGATAGTACGAGTAGTTCGGATGAATCTTCCACTTCATGATGTTTTCCTCATATACTCAATAATAATCTAAAAGCATAGTAGTAATTCTTATAAATATATATTATATAATATTTATTATAATAAAAATAGTAATAGATTATGCGTAAATTAAACAATAAGCGATAGAAAGAAAAATGATTTGTATTGGAAATATTAATTAATTTATGGTCAATTATGTGTAAAATATTAAGGCACGTAAATAAAATAATTCTAATGTGTAAATAAGACATTTTATTTCCCTTGTTCATAATTTATAATATTATATAATTGAAATTAAACAACAGATTGTTGATTTTCCGAGCTATAATTTAAATATATATGTGTATATGTGTATATATATATATATATATATATATATGTATGTATATATATATATATATACATATTAAAAAAAAAAAATAATTGAAAATTAGAGATAATTTAGTTTGACAAAATGTTATGATATTTTTCTGTATAGTTATGTAAATATACAAGACCTAATAATATTCTAGTTATTTAAGAATTTGATTTTGGATTTTTGTACGTCGGGAGCCGTACATTAGTCGGATGGCCGAATGTAATGATATTTTTCTAAATGAAAGTTTGATTTAAAGATTGTTAGTAATTAGTAGTTTTTAAATAGCAACACTGTACACGCCGGTCGCCATCTTGGGACAGCGTGGTGGGGTTGCTTATCGCGGAGACTGCTGACCGGCGGTCAGGCAGAGAGTTCGTTTCGAGCATCGGTTGTGGACGGTTGTGTTTAACTGTATAAGTGTTTGAAGTTTAAAATAAATATAAGTGATTGAAATATTGTAGTTTCACTTCAATAATGTAATGATATTTTTCTAAATGAAAGTTTGATTTAAAGATTGTTAGTAATTAGTAGTTTTTAAATAGCAACACTGTACACGCCGGTCGCCATCTTGGGACAGCGTGGTGGGGTTGCTTATCGCGGAGACTGCTGACCGGCGGTCAGGCAGAGAGTTCGTTTCGAGCATCGGTTGTGGACGGTTGTGTTTAACTGTATAAGTGTTTGAAGTTTAAAATAAATATAAGTGATTGAAATATTGTAGTTTCACTTCAATATTCACAAAGATATAAATGTTGGTACTTCATTTGTATTTCAACGTTCGTAGCATTTGAGAAACGCATTTTTGAGGTACCAACTACTTTGTTTCGCCCATTGTAAAGGTCACTTTTCACACTGCTGAACTTAGGTATATCGCCAACGAAATGATGTCCATCATTTTTTAATTCACGTACCATATTTTCGTATTGTTTAGGGATGGATTCGAAATTGCAACTACTTTTTCTTTTGAGCTCATCCAATTTTTTCAAATATATAGTTTTTGCAAATCACGTCTGCAATCGTGTTCGTGTGCCTTTTGCATTACTATTTCATTACGCGTATTTAAAGTGATATTACCTCTGCATCCTTTTGTTAGTCTACATTTCCAAAATGAGTTTTCATTTACATATATTTTTTTACGGCTGTAACGTCTACCATCGTACAACATAGAAACACCTCCTCTTCTTGAACTAATGAATTCAATTTTAGATGTATTTGGGTATACATTTGAAGTAGACATATTGATGTCTCCGGAAACGACTGATTACTGGTGCATACTCGTCCAATAAATACATTAATCTAATGGATATTACACATAAATTATATTGCAATTAATTGATAACCTCAAGTGACAAATAAAATGAAAGATGTCAGCTACATCAGTAAGAAAAAAAAAAGACGGGTTGCACTCCGGGAGTGCCGGCAGAAGTGAAAACTTTTTCTTTCTTTCTTTCTTCGTTATATACAGAGAAAAAGATAAAAAGAACACACAATGCCATACCATACCTATAAGAAAGCGCCAATCATAGAACCTATCACTAATTTTCTGTCAGAAGAAATTAATGAATTACAAAAAGATAAAATAATCACAAAAAGCAATAAATTACAAAAAGAAAAAATAACCACAAAAAGTAATGAAAAAACAAAATGTAATAAATTACAAAAAGAAAAAAATAATCACAAAAATTTCAGAAGCCTAGTTCCGAACCCGGTACTACCTGAAACCATATGGACTTACAGTCGAAGCGCTAACCGCTCAGCCGAGAAGCCTCTTGACGCACCTAACAAAATGAACAATCTGTACTTAGCTGTTGTAAAGTTGTATGACGTCAGTCGTCGGTTACGGTTCAAAGGTCAACTAATCCTGACGCGCGTTTAACATTTTTAACCCATCCAACGCCGCTAAAGAAGTTTTCACTTCAAAAATTATATTCCGAACATTTTAAATCTGAAAAAAGTTTGAACTCAGTTAGCAGTTTTGGTTGAGTAATAAGAAAGTTTTGTTTTTCGGCAACTGGTTGCGAAATTGCAAAGGTAAAATATTATAGGTGTGTATCAAGAATCAACATTCGTCTTTGGCAACTAGTTGAGTAACAAGAATATCCAATACTTTTTAGCAACTGGTTGCCCAACTCAGTTGCCATGGTGGCCGGAGCGGATCAATGTATATCCTGAAATAGCCTGGGACAGTTGCTTGCTAAAAAAGCGGACCCCGGACGCCGATGCAACCGGGACTAACACAAGGACGATACTTATATACAGCACTAACTATTATTAACTGAAATCCATCTTTTCAAGGAACCCTGGGATCCGGCAGAATACTTTGGAACTTTTATTGCTAACAATTCTAAAACGATGTGCCCTCAAGTGCACCGCTACGTTGGAGGCACACTAGATTGCCTCCGTCTCAACATGTATGTGCCTCAAACTAAGAGTATCAAACGCTCAGTGTTGGTTTGGTTCCCGTCTCATTTTAGACATGGACGCGCTGGTGACTACGGCGGTGAACATCTGGTCAAAGAAGATATTATAGTCATAATAGTTAATTTTAGACTCGGAATATACGGATTCGCTTGTGTTAATGACCGTAAGATTCCAGCAAATATGGCTCTGCGGGATCAGGACGCAGCCTTGAGATGGGTTAAGAAAAACATTGGCTATTTTGGTGGAGACCCCAGTTCTGTAACAATCGGCGGTCAAGGATACGCAGGCGGCTTTGTTGATTTACATATGTACTCAGAATTAGATATATTGTTTGATAAAGCCATCATACAAAGTGGATCAATATTTGCTCAAGGGTTTTTTGGTGATCCTAATCCGGAATCAGTACTTAAAGTTGCAAAGCAGCTTGGACTAAGTGTAAGTCTAACAACAACACCAAAAGATGTGCTACATTTTATATCAAAAGCTGACCCTGTTGAAGTGGTAAATGTTACAGAAATTCTTAATTTACGCTGGACTATTTGTAAAGAGAGATATAGAGAAAATGGCATCAAGAATTTCATAACCAAAAATCCTTTTCAAATGCACACACCGAAGACAGCGGGAGCAACTAAAATTTTGGTAGGTTTTAACAGTATGGAGCTTTTGGGTGCATTTTCTCAAGACAATACTACAACAAGCGAGTTCTATAAGTCTATAAAGGATATATTCCAGAGTAGAATTAACCAGACTTTCAATTTGCCAGTTAAGATTAAAAAGGACCTAAGCAAGCTAATTAGAAAGTTTTATATGGGAGGAAAAGCAGTAGGGCAGGCAACGAGAAAAGCACTTATCGATTCAGGTTCAGATTTATTCCTAAACCATGCTGTTGAAATGTCCGTGGATAAATTCATTGATGCTGATGCCACAGTGTATAAATATTTGTTCTCCTATACTGGGGGTAGTAAATTTTCAGATATATACGTGAGCGGGGTATCAAATGGAGACGAGCTTAAGTATTTGTTTGAAATGCATGATAAAATAAAAGGTCAAGCCCAACAGGATATTCGAAAAGAACTAATAACATACTGGGCGAACTTCGTTAAATATGGGTAAGTTTTTTTTGTACAATCTGCTGTCCTACTTAATTATTATAAATGTAAAAGTTTGTGAAGATGTTTGTTACTCAATAACGTTTAAATGGTTGAATGGATTTGGCTAAAATTTGAGACAGATTCATTATAGGCGCATAGGCTCCTTTATTTCTGGAGTCAATGATGTATTACTATATACACGGCACCATATATTAGTATATAAACACGGCATGCCCGCACGCAGAAACGGAACAATCACTTAGTTTTAATATTTAAAAAAAATATCTAGTTACTTACTGGCGTGAGGAAAGGGAAAGAAAATACTATAGTATAGTATACGGGTTACCTGGGTTACCTGATGTTGGAGGGAGATGAATATACGTTCTTGGTTACGTAACGATTGTTTTGCGAAGCGCACTATCGCCTCTCTGATTGGTGTGTAAAATCAGGACAGTTAACCAATTTAATCGTCATTGTAATGTGCGGACAACGCATAGCTATATTTTATAATATATCATTGCCTGAAATAAATTCCTAAAAATCCCTACTTTTTTCTGTTCTCTTCTCTCTATCGACTCTTCTAACTAATGCAATAGTTCTGAGAATCAAGAGTTTCATTTCAGGAATCCTACACCTTCAGGTGAACCAGTACTTTGGACTCCAGTGATTGGGGACGACAGACCTTACCTGGATATCAGCAGCAAGTCTGAAATGTTAGACCACGTGTTCCGGGAGCGAATGGTCTTTTTGGATTTGGTGTACTATGTCTATCAAAAATATGCCATAGCTCATTAATTATACGGAATTTTTCAAGCAATTGGTAACTTTTCTTATAGATTTAGATCAGAAGGACTTGAAACCACGATCAGTTCGTTTCTAGAGAGAAAACTATAAACGAGTGAACTACCTAGACTGGATTTTTTACCGATCACAATATATACTAACATTTTAAGCTGAGAAGTTTGTTTGTTCGTTTGGTTGAACGCACTATTCGCAGAAACTACTGGTTCGAATTAAAACAATATTTTTATGATGATTGATTATACTTCTCCTATATGAACTATTATTTATCGACGAAGGTTATTGGTTATAGGCTGTATAACATATCGCTACTAATCAATGGAGCTGAGCAGTAATCATAAATGTCCGCAAATCCGGCAAATACCTATACGTTATTTGAAAATAATAAATTGCCGGCATACCGTAGAATGTTACACAATATTATATCCTTATTGCCACTATGAAGAGTACTTAGCTAAAGATGACTCAGTACTTACACTATTCTATAGTGTAATCAAAACAATGGGCAAAGGGGACTTACTTGTTCAAAATGATAAGTGCCTATATATTTCTCTGAGTCATAATATTGTCTGTCACTTATAAATATGACCACTTCACTCCGTATACAATTAGTATTCATTTAAATAATGAAAGAACGACAAAGGAAATACAACAATTTTTATTTATTTTTTTGCTTGGCTTTATGTGACTTCGATATTTTTTCATTCCGCTGTATCGGTTGACTTCGAAATGCTATCTGTTCGAAGTCAAATAATATTGAGTGTAGTAGTGTTAAGTTTGTTTACGTGTTTAAAATCGGCGACAGTGAGTGTGTGGACAGAAAAAGGCGATATCATTGGACAAGTTAACGATGGGTATAATACGTTCTTTGGAGTGCCGTATGCTAAAGTTGATGAGGACAATCCGTTTGGGGTTAGTATTTTTTTATTTTATGTGGTATGTTACATAATTACTAATTTTATAATATGTAAACTAATCGAATTGATACTATTATGTGCACATTTCAAATAAATCCTATAGTTTTATCCAGTATAGTACCTACAGTTAATTTTCATTATTAAATAAGATCCTTATATAATTTTCCACAATATTTTAATATGTGTAACAAGTTCCACCAAGTGCCTTTGATCAACAGTATAAACAGTGAATAATTTATCATGTAAACACAGATAGGGCTTGCGTTGAATAACCAATTTAACTTAATTTATACATACTTACTTAAACACTAATATGGGTATTATTTCCTATTGCCAGTTCTGTGTCATTGTCAAGTCCATATTTTGTATGCGAATCGAGTTTTACTGTGTGATTTATATTTCCAGAGGAATCTAAACTACCCTGACTTCGAAACTCCCTTTAACGCCAATGACTCGTCAGTAATGTGCCCACAAGCACTCCGCAAAGTTGGTGGAATTCTACAATGCCTGCGATTGAATATCTACGTGCCTCACAACACAACCAACACACTGCCAATATTGGTCTGGTTTCATGGTGGAGGCTTCGTAACGGGTAGTGCTGGGGAATACGGAGGCCAACATTTGGTCAAACATGGCATAATAGTGATAACAGTTAACTACCGACTTGGTCCTTACGGCTTTTTGTGTTTAGATAACGCTTTAGCACCAGGAAACCAAGGATTGAAAGATCAGATTGCAGCTCTCAAGTGGATTAAAGAAAATATTGAAGAGTTTGGTGGAGATCCAGATAAAGTAACCATTGCTGGTGAAAGTTACGGTGGTGGAGCGGTTGAGCTGCATTTGTATTCGATGTATGAAACTTTATTCGAAAAAGCCATAATCCAAAGCGGTTCCATTTTTAGTGAAGGCTTCTTTGTAAAACCGGATTATAAAGCTGATATTAAAATTGCTAAACATCTAGGTTATAATGTTGCAACAACGAAAGATGCCTTAAAATTACTGGCTAAGGAGAGCCCTCGTGATGTCATGGAAGCTGCAAAAAAGTTACGGTTAAAGATGGGAGTTTGCAAAGAAAAACGTTTTAAAGACGTCCGAAATTTTATTACCAATGATCCTTTTGGTTTACACAATCTTAATAGGGTAAAGAATATGAAAGTCATTATTGGATACAATAGTAAAGAAGATTTTGGATCTTACGCTAACAAACCAAAGTCATATTACGATAATTTAGGTAATATATTCTCCAAAAAGTTGAAAACGAATTTCGTCTTTGATGAAAAAGAATTGAAAACAATAAGTGGAATTTTTAAAAGATTCTATTTAGGTGAGAAAGGTATTGGACCAGAATCAATGTTGAAGTTGAGTGATTTTACGTCAGATTTTAGGCTTAATAATGCTGCAGAGAAGTCTGTTGATAATTTATTAGAGCAAGGTGCTCTAGTTTATAAGTATTTGTTTTCGTATATTGGTGGCAGTATATATAAGAATATTACTGGAGTTGGGGCTATACACACTGAGGAATTGAAATACCTTTTTGAAATGACTACTAAATTGAGCGGTAAAGGAGAAAAAATTATCAGGAATAGAATGACGAAGATGTGGGCGCAGTTTGTTAAGTTTGGGTAAGTTTCCTGTTGATGAATAAGAAGAAGAAAGCTCTTATTTTATGTCTACAGTCAGCAAAATTACGATCTAAAAAATCAGCTTTTGAACAACGTCACAACGTAATCTCTATTTATCGCGTTTTACCCGGCTTTCCATAATAATATTATACATACGATATTGGTACCTTTTTGCATATTGTAGCGTAATTGCAATATGCAACTTAATTGATTTGATACAGATATCATTCTTAATCTGAAAAAAAAAATATTTCGTCAAGCGGTGTTTTAGAACACATTTAGTTGCAATTCATGGAGTCTTTGAAAAGTACTAGCTCGTCAAGTGGTCGTGTTTCAAGCTGCTCTGACTCGTTAAGCCTATTATTATTTGTTCTTATTCGTCAATTCTATAGCCCAACTTCGCAAATTTTCTATATTGACCTGCTAAAACTTGTCCTTTTCAGAAATCCAACTCCTCGTCGAACCGACTTGTTACCAGTGACTTGGACGCCTGTGAATGGTACAGCCAAGAATTACTTGAAGATCGATGGAGCTATGAAGATGGGAACTCACGTGTACCCCCGAAGGATGGCTTTCTGGGACCTATTTTGGCTGTACTATATGAGACGATCGGTTCTACACGATGTAAAATCTACATGAAACGTATTTTTTAAAGTTGTTGTTTTAATGGGGACTTTTCGTATTTTATTTATAACTAGCTGTTGCCCGCGGCTCCGCCCGCGTGGATGTCGGTTATCGCTTAGTGTTGAGTCAACATAGTAGCCGATCGGTCGAATAGGGGATCAAAGTTTCATACTTTCAACCCTTATTTTATCCCCTTGGCGGTAGAATTAATCAATATACTTTCTTAGCGGTCATAACATCGACCTGCATGCCAAATTTCAGCCCGATCTGTCCAGTGGTTTGGGCTATGCGTTGATAGATCACAATTTCAGTCAGTCAGTCACCTTTGAGTTATATATATTTAGATAGTTTACTCAAGCTGAAGTGGCAGTTGGCTGGTGACATCTGGTGAAAGACAGATGGCCGTTGGAGCTAACGAGTACTAGAGTGGAGACTGCGAGAAGGTAAACGAAAGGTAGGATGCCCCCTAGCCAGGTGGACTGACGACCTGAGAAAGGTGATTGGGACAGACTGGATGCGGAAGGCAGAGGATCGGCAAAAATGGCGCACATTGGGACAGGCCAGCAGTGGACTGTAGAGGGTAATTGATTTGATTTTTGACTCAAGGTCTCTGTCAAATTTAAGCTCTGTGCGAATTGTTGTTACATGTTATTTTTAAACTATCGCGTTGTAAACTCTAGTTAGTGAACAACTATCAAGTCAAGACGTGACTACGGGTACAGCAACGCATCGGACACGTCGGCTAAAGTAAGTTTTTAAACTTTAATCGTGATAAGTCCCAAACTATTATGTTAAAACTACTGTTGTTACATTTTAAATATTTAAATAAAATTTAAATTGAATGAATTATTTATTTTCAAGACGATTACATCTGGTGAGGCCTGTTCTTCATTCGACTATAATCATACAGCCCAGGACGAAGTTTACAGCTTGACGGTCAGAGGCTCGCCCATGTTACTTAGGACCGAAAATCGTAGTTGAGAAATGTGGATCTCTTCAGGGATTTGCAGGCTTTAATAAATGCTGACCTGGCGAACTTCGTACCGCCAATTTTTTTCCGCCCGCGTGGTGTCAGATCCCGTTCCCGTTGCACCCTCTAGTATATTAAGCATGTTTTATACATATAAACATTCCTCTTGAATCACTCTATCTATTAAGAAAAATGCATCCAAATACGTTGCGCAGGTTTAAAGATTTAAGCATGGGACAGACAGACAAACGCGGAAAGCGACTTTGTTTTATACTATGTAGTGATAGGGTCAACCTTATTGTGCTCTTATCGTCCTTTTCTCAAAAAGCGAAAAAAAACCGCTGTGAGGGTGGCTCGAAGTAAAGGTTTGAAGGAACTCTCTCAATAGATGGCTCTTATATATTTCTCTAAGATGACAATATCTGCTATACTATCAAGCTTACCTCAGCCTCACCTGGGTTAGAGTTGGGTAGGGTAATTGCCAGAATACGAACCAGGGACCTCCGATCGTAACTCCACTTCCTTAACCTCCGAGCTACCGATGCTCTAGCCAAGACTTACCTCGTTAGCATCCCAGGCGCCGTAAGTGGGGTGGTTGATGAGCATGAAGACGAGTGAGGAGAGTAGGATGCAGGTGACGATGAAGGGCCCCACGTAGCGCCACGTCACCTGCCAGTACAGCCCCGGCCGGTAGCCTGTCATCTCGTAGATGTCGTTCGTGAACCTAGGGCGGAATGATACGTTGTATGTATTCAAAACGTCTTATGGGATAGGGACTAATCTCCACTACTGTACCCCTAGCACGAAAAACTATCGTAATCGTATCGTAAACGTATTGAGAGAATGGAGCATTGTGATTGGCCGGCTTCACACATGCACAGGTTCACAGTAGGCAGGCGGCCAATCACAATGCTCCGTTCTATCAATACGTTTACCATACGATTACGATAGTTTTTCGTGCTAGGGATACTGTAATTCGTGTATTGCAGGGTCACCAGTAGTGGAGCTCGGAACCTCTATGCGGTGCACCCTGGGCAATGGGGACAGCAGTGCCTCTCACTCCAGGGGGAGGACTTTGCTGCGGCCAATTCTGGCAGAGACGATATTGGTAATGTTGAGACGAGGATTAAAAAGGGTATGCAAAGGTATGTTTGGGCACATAGAATAAATGAGTACGGAACGAATGATACAACAGACCGGGTCGACCTCGCAGTACACGCATTGGGCAAAATAATTTATTAAAAATAAAAATCCCGACTGATGCTGAAAAGATCAAAACAAGCTTTATAGCAGGCGGTACCCATTTGCAAATCTCAAACCAGACGAAAATTAATGGGTACCGCCTGATATAAAGCTTGTTTTGATCTTTTCAGCATCAGTCGTGTCTTTTATTTTATTAATTTAGTTTATTTTATTCTTTTTAGTTATGTCATGTATATATTTTTGTAACCGTCTTCTAATTTCCTTCACTCGATAAGTTTGACTAAAAGAAATGTTTTACCAGATACATTTTGGCGCCATAAAACAAACATATTGCTTTTGTTCATATTTAATGTATCCAAGAACATTTGGGCAATAAAATCTTTTCATTTGAGACATGAATCATTGAAATCCGTAAGGTGGTTCAGATGATATGAGGTAATAAAGAATGTTACAAACATACATACATATAAAACATAACCCTTTTTGGCAGTCGGATTAAAAGGGAACCTCAGAAGTCCTCGAACCAGGCGGGCTTGCATGAAAGGATTAATGACAGTAGAGGAACCTCGTGAAGTATGTGAGTATGGTCAAATAGCGGGCTGTCATCTCTGCCTACCCCGGAGGGCAATAGGCGTGAGCGTTTGTATGTATGATATTGGTCTGGTACAAAGCTGCTCGCAAGTACATCCATATATCGTGATTCTACCAGAAATGTCACCATATCCCCCCTCACCTCTCGTGTCCATAGATGTAGATGACTGAGACCATCTCGAGCAGCGCCACGACCACCAGGCCGATGGTGCCAGCGAACGAGTCGAACATCTTCAGCCAGTACTCGCCCGCGCCCGTCGTGAAGATCAGACCCACCAGGAAACAGAACCCGCATACCACACCTGGGGATATAACAAATGTTGGGCAATGGGCATTCATCATATCGGTTCGAAAATAATGCATATGTTCTTCGATAAAATCTTTATATACCACGCGTCACAAATCTACATAATTATATATGTCACCGCCAACTAGCTTAATCAGCTATTTTATTAACTGCCTAGGCAGTTAACTAAACGGCACCATTCAATTAACGGCCTGAATGGTGTTCAGCCATTTAATTAAACAGTTAGAAAAATGACTTATTACTGCATAGTTAAAAAAAAAAATTGGGATGTACGTTCAGGGATGTAGACAGTCGCGGCATTGCGTGCGGTGCGCGCCTCCTTCTAACCGGGGCAAGGCGAGGATACAGTAGTCCCACACCCGAGGGAGGCATTTCGATAGCCCTGGGTCAGCCGGGGCGTGAGCGATAAACTAAAGGCAATCTCACCATTGGCAATTGATGACCTAAGATGGCGTGCGGCTTTAGTCGGTTCGAGTCCGATATAAGTCGGGAATAGCAGGTTTACTAGAGCTGGTGGTTGTCTCAAAAATGCCACCAGCTCTAGTAAACCTGCTATTCCCGGCCACGGACGAAGCGAAAGAGGCTAGGACAAACTGGGTGCCGAAGGTGGAGAATCGGGTGATAGCATATTAACTTTAGTAGTAACAGTAGCATATTAACTTACCAGTAATGACAGGCTTACTGAGTCTCTTAAAGAAGTCGATATCGAAGATGGTACAGAGCATGCCCTCCATGATGCCGATCTGACTGCCGAGCCCCAAAGACAGTAGCATGAGGAAGAAGATGATAGACCAGAACGGTGCAGGCGTGAGCTTCAGTATAGCCTGCGTGAAGACTATGAAGGCTAGGCCGGTACCTTCTGCAGCCTGGAATATATTGTTAATTATGTATTAAAGTGTTATGGGCTGTCAGTAATGTTACTGTTACTGGTGGAACTGGCCAACTCTGTGGTTACACGAAACATCGAGCCCTTTAAAAAATCTAGTGTTTCACGTCCAAACGTCTGAAAGTAAAATTACTGACCAAGTAATTTATTTACGTTTCTATTAGTTTTCTAATTTTTCCTTTAAAAGTGTTGACGCTATGTGCGTATCAAAATCCTACCCATCTTCCAAGGCACCAAAAGATTTACCGTATGGGCTTTTGCCAACTTCGCGCGCCTTCATTCATTTTGATCTATATCTGCAACAATATTCGGCATAGTGCTGCAAATGTAGAAGCAAATAACTTACCTCTTCCAGTTGTTTGGACATAGTGCACCCAGTCAGATTGAAAGCTTTCACCAGAGTATCGTTCAACAGCGGGAACTCTTCACGATAGTAATCCTGCGTCGAGTTTAGAGTGAAGCCTGCGATGTGGTGACGAGCTAGGATCTTGATCTCTCTGAAAGATTTGAGACATTTATGAATGTACAAAACCAATATCCAGGGAGGGATTTCAAGATATCTTTCTCAAGAATCTTTCTCTAGGGAGAATATTTTGAACAACTGTGGTATCTGGCAACGTCCTGGATATTCAGCAGTCTCCAATAGTTACGTATATGTCTTGGGATGGCATAAAATCTAGAGAGAGGTCCCTAGAGAGAAGGCTTGACCAGAGATGTTTAGAAGCAGAGAACGTAGCATTGCAGCCGCCTGCCGTCAACCTGTGTGTGTGTGTGTGCGTGTGCGTGTGTGTGTGTGTGTGCGTGCGTGCGTGCGTGCGTAAGTGCGTGCGTGCGTGTGTGTGTGTGAGTGTGTGTTGGGTGTGTGTGTGTGTTTATGAGTGCGCGCGTGCGTGTGTGCGTGCCTGCGTACATGCGTGCGTGCGTGCGTGTGAGCGTGCGTGTGTGCGTGCGTGCCTGCGTGCGTGTGTTTGTGAAGCCGGCTTACTGTACCCCTAGTTTTTCGTGCTAGGGGTACAATAAGCTACCGACGCGCCATTGTGATAGTTTTGAAGTGTTAAGTTAGCATGTCTACTTTATTTATCTATAGCAATTGTGGAATCCATGAAAAAGGTTAAAGACCCATAGCCACCGCTAATTCGTATAATTATATTGTTTATTTGCAGTGACAGCCAATGCGAATTGCACATCTTTTCTATTGTCACTAGATCATTGACAATAGAGTAGAGTATTTTTAGGCATATGCTTGACAATTAAAGATCTAGTTGTGTATATGGATGAATAAACATTTGTGCCCGTATATCGAGAGATCATCAACCGTTAAGCCTTTTGCCCAACCCAATTGGCTCAAAAATCGCAGAATGCATGAAATTAAGGAAAGAAAGTGCCAGTGGCATCAACTGCTGAAGACCTTATTTCCCTGCCTTATCCCTTTTCTGTTTCCCTATAGGTGACAGAATGTAACACCACTGATGTTACATGCGCCCACTAGTTACGATATAATATAATCGATTACTATAATGCTGCATCTTGGAGCTGTTTCCCGGCACTAAAAATAAAAATACATCAAATTACTTACTTGGTAATACAAGTCTCCACCATAGTGTAAGCTTTGAAACCGAGGATGCTGAAGATGACCACAGAAGCATAGATGGCAGTCAACGCGTTGCACACAGAGACTAAAAGGACATCTCTCACGCAGTTATTGTTGGGGGGATTGTAGGAGCCGAAGGCTATGAGAGACCCAAAGGCCAAGCCGAAGGAGTAGAAGACTTGAGTCGCTGCGTCCAGCCAGACTGTTGGATCGAGGAGTTTTTCCAACTGGGAATAGAAAATATTCTTGTAAAAAGTCTGTATAAAACGATACTTAAAACCTGGACCTCGATTCTGCTGAAGCAAAACCTCTGTCTTACCACAGGCAATGCAAAAAACTGGCACTAACTTTTAGAATTAATCGCCTTTGACGTAAATTCCAAAATTAAAAGAAACGAGTTTCATAACACTTTTTCATTCGGGCTTCAAAAGGCCATATAATTATCGACTTCACCGGTAATACCTTAATTAAGTGCAATTTTTTGCAGAGTCCGTGGTATGTCAGTGGTTCTCGTGATGAATGATCAATCAATCAATTACCCCCTATTAGCAGTCCATACTGGACAAAAAGCTTTTCTCAATGTTGGGAGGCTTTGCCTATTGTATCCACGTTGGCCAGACGAGTTGTTTCAGGGGTTTATTTCGAGTTTTCCTTCTCTCGCAGTGATATCGTCTGCGTATTTTTCCGTTAGTCGCCTTTTACAACACCCTTCATATGAGATGGGGTGTTGTTGCTTGTATTCTATTTTCTTCACCCCAGGGATGAAGTTAAAAGTTTTAATCGATTTCATCATCATCATTTCAGCCGAAAGACGTCCACTGCTGGACAAAGGCCTCCCCCAAGGATTTCCACAGTGACCGGTCCTGCGCCTTCCGCATCCATGCCCTTCCCGCGACCTTCACCAGGTCGTCGGTCCACCGTATGGGAGGCCTGCCTACACTGCGTCTTCCGGCGCGTGGTCGCCACTCGAGAACTCTCTTGCCCCAACGGCCATCTGTTCTACGAGCTATGTGCCCCGCCCACTGCCACTTAAGTTTGGCGATTCTGTGTGCTATGTCGGTTACTTTAGTTCTCCTGCGGATCTCCTCATTTCTGATTCGATCACGCAGGGAAACTCCGAGCATAGCACGCTCCATCGCCCTTTGGTGACCTTGAGCCTTCTTATGAGGCCCATAGTAAGGGACCAAGTCTCAGTTCCGTAGGTCATCGCTGGCAACACACACTGATCGTAGACTTTAGTCTTGAGACACTGCGGTATTTTGGATATCGATTTAATGTTCGGTTATTGTCAAAAACTACTTATTGTGTAAAACACAAATATTGTGCAAGAATACGCAATATTTTGTTGTGGGGGGGTCCACGTTTAGATATTTGTGTGGCATCTACTCTTGTTGATTTGTTATGTATGTTCTTCTCACATTGTCCAAAGATATTTCTTAAGACTTTCTGCAAAGATTTCCTTGCTTCCATTTTATTTTAGGCACGAATTCAAAAGAACATAATTTAATATTCCAGGATGTCTACCAACTTATGTAATACTACTGTCTCCCCTTGTTAATTGCGACAGAATTTTCACATTCTTACAAAAATGCCTAAAAAAACTTGATTACCATAATTCATATCTTGAAAGCTTATTCTACCTAAGACATTTAAATAAAGATGAATTTGTAGTAATTATTTGCGCACATGTCTATAATATCTTCGTCATCCTAGCGTTAATCCCAGTCTCATCCAAAGCTTTCAGTTTGGAGTCTGGAGTCCACTTTTACCAGTCTAACTGCGGATTTGGCCAAACTTCGATATTTTCCGTGAAGCGACTGCTATCTGACCTCCACAACCCAAAGGCGATATCGAAGCATTGCAGCTAGACCAGTTGTTGGAATTTTGAGGGTTTCAACTACCCATATGTCTGTATGGCAACCGGGACCGAAGACTTAACGTGCTCTCCAAGGCACGACCAGACCAACGCATATACCCATATTCATGCATACAAATATTTGCATTGAGCGGGAATCGAACCCACGCCTCCTGCGTAGCTGGCAAACCGCTACGCCACAGACGCTGCCACATGTCTATGATATATTCTGTCTAAAAACTAGGTCTGCCAACTTACACTATTATTTATGTATTTGTGTGTATTACACGTGATTTTTTCAAATACTAGACAATGCTACGATTACAATAATAATAATAACAGGCTCGTGAAGGCAACACGTGAGTTCTCACAGCCGGTGATCAGTCACGAGATGTGACCAATTATACGCTGTCTTCACTGGATCCTATACAAATGCCATATAAAGCCTTATTTAGCAAAATCTTGTTAACGTCGTAACATTTTGTAAAAATTAGCGAAACCCGTGAAGTTTCAATGAAGTGGAAAGAATCGAATAATGCTGTATCTTTTATAGGTAATATAGATGATAAAATGAGTCGTAGGGGACCGTAAAAGTAATTTGTCATCTACCCACGCGAAAATCATGAAATGAATCCATTTTATGAGAGGTTTCAATACTTTTTCCGTCACCAGGCGGCGCTTCGTACGCGTCAGGTCCAAACCGCTCGACGCGCGTTTACTAAAAATTGATTTTGCTGAAAAGCGATGAAAATCAGCGAGTCGCAAGAGGTCTCGTCAGCTGAATGGTGGTGCAATCAGTTAGGTAGGTTTCCTTGTAAAAAAAAATGAAAAATCGCCTTAAAACAAATTAGTTTATAGGAAAATTTTAGACTCAAAGGTAATTTTCTGGCGAATTATACCACCCAGAGAATCGGAAACGGCACCTATGGACAGAAGAAGTCCTTATGTTCCAAGCACCTAAAGTACAGGTTTCTATGGATAGGACACTAAAACTAGCAGGTAAGTTTAAATGAGTGGGTACGAAGTGGGCACGTCATCCCTCGGAAACCCCTAGGATTATAGGTGTTTAAAAAATGTGGCGGTGAAATTAAAAATTCATTGAACCTCCCAAGATGAAAGGTCCTCCTCACCAGCGTAAATGTTTATATCTAGTTGCAATTTTTCACCGTAAAGTGGCTTTTACAAACGAGGTTATTTTTCGTTAATGAAAGTTTATCTTAGGAATGTCTACAAGCCAATGTTTTAATCGGAACTTCTGCCCATGTCTTTTATTTGTACTCTGCATAAAACTGTGGCATTTTAGAAAACAATATTCCTTAGTAATGATTATAAGAACAAATAAAACAATTTTATTTCCGAAAATTAAAATTCTAGTATATATTTTGACAGTTCATTGGACCTGACATTACAGTGCTGCCATCTTGACCGTTTTAGAAAACCCTCATTCCAATCCATACTGTTTAAATGTACAACCGGAATAAATGCAAAATGAAGGGCACTTATTTCTTCAGGCAGGCGAGAATTCTAACTATAAGTATATTTCGCGGCAGATTATTTTGGGTAACATGTCCAAAATTTGATGACAGTAATAAAAATACTTAAATCTTACTGCCCAAAAATATATTTCCCAACAGGGTGGAAACGGTAAATGGGTGTAGAGGATTATTTCTCTATGTTTAAAGTTATCGCAAAAGTTAATGGTATAAATATTACGAAATTTGTATCGCTTAATGGCCGCCTTAGACGTTCAGCCCCTCTAGACAAGTGGCAATTCGTTACCCGGCGTTTGATGGAATAGAATGACGAATGTATGGGATTTGACGTAAATGACAGTCGTTAACGCATGTCAAATAAGTCAAATCCTATACATTCGTCATTCTATTCCATCAAACGCCGGCTAGCGAATTGCCACTTGTCTAGAGGGGCAGATAATTTAATCAAACTGGCTGTTTCAAACAGTTTGATCATTTCGGTGAGAATTTGGAAACAGTTTGGTCAAATTGGATAAGTGTGTGTGTCGCAAATTTTTTACAAATTTACTCAGATTTTTGACACTCATTAAATTTATTCATTTTGCCACACACAAACACTCATCCAATTTGACCAAACTGTTTCCAAATTCTCCACTTTGTTCAAATTTTGCCAGAGTTCGAAAAAATATAAACTTGATCAAACTGATTGAAACAGCCAGTTTGATCAAACTACCGTAACGTGTATGGCGGCCATTAAAGAATATAAAATTACATATAATAATGAAATCTATAATTTTAAGCAGTGGGATGAAGTGCTGGCTTACCTTAGGTTTATACATGTGGTATATGCCATCAGACGAGCCCGGTAGCGTGATGCCTCGAACGAAGAAGATCGTTAGGACTGCGTATGGGAAGATGGATGTGAAGTACACCACCTGGAACGATCATTGTGTGATAATCATTTTATCGAATACACATAAAAATTGTTGGAAATAAGCTGCTTAACGCCAATGTACGATAACGACTTAATATTATTGGACCACCCAGCACGAAAAACGTTCACATTCGTAACTTAAACGTATCGAGAAAATGGAGAAAATGAATGGACTGCGATTGGTTCACAGTAATTAGGTTCCCAAGTCAGTGAGGTTCGATATTTTTTAAGTACTCGTAATGGCTGTAGATATAGAAATTCGTATGGCAACTGGGACCGACGCCTTAATGTGCTCTCCGAGCCACGGAAACATCCAGACCAATACAAATATACATGTTCATGCATAAAAATATTTGCATTGCGGCATTCGAACCTGCACCTCTACAAATTATCAGTCGAATGCACTACCGCGTCATCACTTAACTGAGTCGTATAAAATACGGAATTGTTATGCTGTATAATTGGTTAGAGTATTCGTTTCACGAATTCTGCCTAGAAAGAAAAATGATAAGAAATGCCTGAAACAAATCAGTGTTCAATTAAAAAAAAAAACGGGTCGCACTCCGGGAGTGCCGGCAAAAGTGAAAACTTTTTCTTTTTTTCTTTCTTCGTTATATACATAGAAAAAAGATAAAAGGAACATACCATACCATACCACACCATACCTAAAATATAGCGCCAATGATTGAACCTATCACTAATTTTTTGCTAATTTTCTGTCAGAAGAAATTGAAAAATAACAAAAAGAAAAAATAAACACAAAAAGTAATGAATTACAAAAAGAAAAAAAAACACAAGAAGTGTCAGAAGCTCAGGTTCGAACCCGGTACTATCTGAAACCATAAGGACTTACAGTCGAAGCGCTTACCGCTAAGCTACGCAGCTTCTTAGCGTACCTAGCAAAATAAACACTCTGTAGCTAGGCATGTTGTATAACGTCACGCTACAAAGACGTCGGCTACGGGTCAAAGGTCACGTGATCCTGACGCAAGTTTAACACGTGATCCTGACGCGAGTTTAACACTTTTTACCCATCCAATGCCGTGGGTCAGCCGGGGTGCGAGGGATAGATCGCGAGACAACCTCACCTTCGGCCTACCCACAGACGGCGTGCGGTTTAGTCGGTTCGAGTCCGACATAACCTCCCACTCCGCCTGCGTGTGAACTTCCCGCACGTAAAAAAAAACATCCAACTCCGGTAAAGAAGTTTTCACTTCAAAAATTGCCTAAAACATCTTATTCAACCATACCTTTCCACTGCTCTGAATGCCCTTCATTACAATGAAGAACACGATAGTCCAAGCCAGGAACAGATAGCACACGATCCACCACCGCGGCACGCCAGGTTCTTCAATGCTTGGAGAAGCATCCAAGGCCTCGCGGTACCAATAGTATACCGTGGCTGATGCCTTGTTGCATTCCAGTTCAGCTGTGCCGTTGTCTTGGGGACAGGATGACCAGGGGAGCTGGTCGGCTGTCAACTGTTATGAGAAGAAAAAAGTGAAAATCTCAATTGCTGTTAATTTACAAAACAGGCCTAATGTTAATTTTTAAACTAATATTAGGGTGAAAGTTCTAGAAAAGCCTCCTTCCTCTTCATCCTAGAGTTAATCCCAGTCGCATCCGAAGCTTTTTCAACTTGGAGTCTGGGGTCCGCTTTTTACCAGTCTAACTGCGGATTTGGCTAAACTCCGATATTTTCCGTGAAGCGACTGCCATCTGACCTCCACAACCCAAAGGCGATATCGAAGCATTGCAGCTAGACCAGTTGTTGGATTTTTGCGGGCTCCAACTACCCTTAACGACTGCCATAGATGTTTGTATGACAACCGGGACCGACGGCTTAACGTGCTCTCCGAGACACGACCAGACCAATGTAAATACCCATATTCATGCACACAAATATTTGCACTGAGTGGGGATCGAACCCGCGCCTTCTGCGTAGCGGCCGCGTTCACTACTGCTACGCTACGGAGGCAAGTTCTCGAAAAGCCTAACTAGCATTTAACTAAAATCTAAAAATGCTCCAGTTAATTTTTAAACTGCTATCTATTCAAGATCATGAGAATGACAATAGGCCTGAAGGTCAAAAAAAGATAATCAAAAATTCAGTCGTGGTCAAACGTTATTCCTGTACTCGTAATACAACATTTATATTCATTGCGCCCGTGGTCGTTTTGACATTTGGGAGACAAGGGTTAGATCGAAACTGAATTTTGAACATCCAGAATCGGCCTTTTATTGCTTTTATTACACACCATCTTCGGAATTTTGGATAATTAAAAGACTAAAAGCGACTACTTTCCCCCATTTCTCCCCAAATCACGAGAGGGCATCATTCATCTGAGCCTCGTTCGGAGCAAGATTAGCTTGAGCTCCGAAGACCATTGTGCGGGCCCAATACACTCACATAACTTTATTTTTCTTAAAGAATAAGTATTGGCGATTAATCAAAATTAGAATTACTAATATTCCCTCAAACCCCTCCAACTACGCTAAATTGCTTGTGTTAGGAGTGGGTTCACGTCGGTATTGTAATGTCCAGGATCGAATTATCATACCCGGGATTGATCTAGATCGTATGGCCGACTCCATAACCTCTAAGCAAAATAAATAAATAAACTAAATACTAATTAATACGCGCATAATAAGTTAGTATATTAACTTAAATAACTTATGTAATATTAAATGTATGGAGTATACAGGGTGTATTTTTGAAACGGGGCAGTAAGGGCAAGTACCTTAATCGTTGCAGTTACAGCAAAACGTTCTTAAAAGACCTTCCCTAACTTTTTGGGACATTTTGAACTGCATTCACAGATTTTGTAAAAAACTTACAGTTAGCAAAAAAAAAAATGCAAAAAGTTCAAATTTTTTTTTATGCCAATCGATTCTATTTCATGTGGGGATCAAAAAACTCTATGAGACCATTTTAGCTTTCAGTACTAGAAAAGACAGAAATCGCCAAAGACCTTTCCCATACATTTCGTACGGAAATATGATAAATCAACTCGAAACTCATAGGTCAGGTAAAATTTTGAACTTTTTTAAATAAAAAAAATCATTTAAACATTTAAGAAATTGTTTTATGAAATAAATTGCTCAAAATGATTTCCATTTTCACGAATACATAAGTCTATCCTTTTTTGCACTGAACGAATGGCGGCTAATAATGTTCTGGGATGAATATTACGTAAAATGGTCATTAATGCATCCTTGAGCTCTTGAACACTGGCGTACGTCGTCTTATACACCTCGTTTTTCACGAAGCCCCATAAAAAAAAATCAAGTGGTGTTAGATCGGGGCTACGAGGTGGCCACTGTGTTGGACCATGTGTACCTATCCACTGTGTACCGAATAGGCGGCTCAAATTGGAACGTGAAAGGTGACTGTTATGTGGCGGAGCACCATCTTGTTGAAAATGAACTTTTCGCAATTCCGACAGGGGCCATTCGTCCATCTCGTTTTCAAGATGGTGTAAAATGACTTCATTATACATGGCAGAATTCAGTTTCCCTTCATAAAATTCCACCATTATGACTCGATTGGACATTATACCACACCAACAGTTGAATGAGAAGCGAACCTGATTATGACTTGCCGTAACTCTTAGTGGATTTTCTTTGGACCAATAGTGGTGATTTTTTCTGTTGTACATACCGTTATTGGAAAAATTCGTTTCGTCTGACCACAGTATGTAATTTAAAAATTCATGATCTCTGCTTATTTTTCCTCTTAGCCATCTGCAAAAAGTAAGCCTTCGAACATCATCACCCGGATGTAACACTTGAACTATGCGCCCATATCGATAGCACTTGTAGCCGTATTTCTTCCATATCTTTATCACAAGGGAGTGGGATACACCTACTTCAAGGGCGACTTGCCTGGAAGATACCTCTGGATATGCTTCGACATAAGTTAGAACCGCATTCTCCGTGTCCATGTCCACACGAGGCTGCCGCTTTCTTTTGAAAGAACCCTGCAATTCCAAGTTTTTCAAAAGATTTGTAATAACCTTTCTTGTTGGCACATGCCGCAACGGATACTTATTGCGGTACCACACTAATGCAGCTCCCGCATTTCGATTATTGACAAAATACGCTTCTAATAAGTCAATTTTTTCACGATTAGAAGACATTTTAGCGAAAATCCTTAATTAATAACTCATACGAAGTTTCTCAGCTGAAACTAAGAATAACACACAGATTTTCGAATCAAATTCGAAATTTGAGGGTAAAAATTCTTTTTATTTACTTTACAGTCAATTCTACCCACTTCCTGGCCATAACAAAAAGTTAGACCATCGTAGAAATTTGTTTCTGTTGCCGAAATGTATGGGAAACGTTTTTGGCGATTTCTGTCTTTCCTAGTACTGAAAGCTAAAATGGTCTCATAGAGTTTTTTGATCCCCACATGAAATAGAATCGATTGGCATAAAAAAAAAATTTGAACTTTTTGCATTTTTTTTTGCTAACTGTAAGTTTTTTACAAAATCTGTGAATGCAGTTCAAAATGTCCCAAAAAGTTAGGGAAGGTCTTCTAAGAACGTTTTGCTGTAACTGCAACGGTTAAGGTACTTGCCCTTACTGCCCCGTTTCAAAAATACACCCTGTATAATTAACAATATATATATTGTATAATACAAATTCAAAACAAAAACCCGACTGATGTTAAAAAGATTGAAACAAGTTTGAAAGGAGGCAGTACCCATTTACAAATCATAAACCGGATAATAATTAATAGGTAGCAGTAGGATAGCATCAGTCGGGTTTTTGTTTTTATTATAATAATTTATTTTATTTAATTCTTTTAAGTTATAACATATTTAATTGCCTTCTAATTTTCTTCATTTTGGTTGAAAATATTTTTTGATAACATACGTTTTGGCGCCAAAAATTCACCATATAGCTTTTGTTCACACTTTATACCCTAGATCACTTGGGAGAAGAAATGTTCTCCCAAGTGATCTAGGGTATAAAATGTAAATTGTAGGTATTCATACTTTACGTTTGAAATATCAGTCTTTGAAATCCGTCCAGTGGTTTGGAAGATACATTGCAAAGACGGGCGTTGAGGCTCGTCGACAATCCCATACTCACAGGCGATGTGGAACCTCTCAGCCTCAGAAGGGACTTTGCCTCGCTGTGTGTGTTCTACCGACTATACAATGGTTTGTGCTCAGATGAATTGTTTGACATGATGCCCACCGCTGCATTCTATCATCGCACCACTCGCCATAAGCAGGGAATTCATCCTCACACACTGCGACCGGAAATGGTGCGCACCGTGCGTTTTGGAAGGAACTTCATCCCACGTACGCTCAGATTGTGGAATGAACTTTCTGCCGTGGTTTTCCCAAGCGAATACAATATGGGGTTCTTTAAGAAGGGTATTAGATGGTATCTACAGGGTCGGTAGCACGATTGTGATGCCCCTGGTGTTGCAAACGGCCATAGGCCACGGTAACCACTTCCCATCAGGTGGGCCGTGTGCTTGTCTGCCACCTAAGTGGCATAAAAAGTGGCAATAAAGAATATTACAAACAAATACGTACATACATACATACAAGATACTCGCAAAAAACAGTCTTTCTTGGCAATCGGGTAATTAAAAGCTAAAATTAAAATACTTCGTGGAATTCCTCCGCATGGCATGCCACTTGCGGTATATAAGTACCTAAAAAGTATTTTTTTAGTTTTAGTATTAAGTGCTTTAAATCGTTATATCTAGATAACTTACCCGAATACTGTTAAAGAGGTAGAAGAACACCCATGTAATGATGACGTTGTAATACAAAGCCACGAATAGTGTCACCATGCAGCTAGAAATGCCGATGCCTCCTAGCCAGGGATGGATGGTGTTCCACACGCCTAGCGAGCCTAGGCGCATCTTCTGGCCGATGGCCATCTCAATCAGGAAGAGCGGGACTCCTTCCAACACCAGCATGATCAGAAACGGAATGAGAAAAGCACCTGTAGACAAGAAAAAACATTTTTAAATTATCGTGGTGTAAGTTCATACTTTTGATAATGGTTCGGGACTTCAAATTCGGGATATAGAATCAATTAGCTTACTGTACCCCTAGCATGAACAACTATCGTGAGCGTATTGAGAGAATAAAGCAATCCGATTGGCCGCCTGCCTACTGTGTACCCGTGTGTACGTGGAGCCGGCCAATGGCAATGCTCCGTTCTCTCAATACGTTTATGATACGATTAACATAGTTGTTCATGCTACTACAGTCTACGGCTGGAAGTAGGCCTCTCCCAATATTCGGGACTTATCGGAATTAATTATAAAACTTTTGCCGACGTTTTGGATGCGTTGCAGCACCCGTGGTCACGACTTGATAGTACAAGAATATTTAGTTGTTTTCACTTCTCATGCTCTTAAAATGTTACTTTAGTCTCTGCATATCGGGACTAAAGTTCCTTATTAATCTCTAGGGACTAAAGTAATTTTTCTTTAATTTACTTTGAAAACTCCTAAAGCGTGTTTGTGAATAGGAGGATTATCACCTTTTTAGTGATTGTGTAGAGAAATAACCGCAAAATGACATTTGAAAAAATCTAAAAAAAACCCATTTAATTTTGTGAAACACGATTAATGATAATAATTTAATTAATTATTATGTAAATATTAAGGATTAATTATTATGCATTTCCAATTAGTTTTAAATTATTTTTCAAGTTTGAATCTGTTGGCTAAATATGCAAGCATTTAAAAAAACCTCGGGACAAATTTATTTGCGATTTGAATTTTGAATAGATTATTCGTATTAAGCTTGCGTTGTAATCACCAATTACCTACACCAATTAATTGTGCAACTTAGAAACTTTGTTATTGTAAATATTATAATTTTGTATAGAACGTCGTACCTCTTTTCCTCGAATTCAAAGTGAAAAGTAGTGTTTAACGTGGGACTAAACAACCATAATGACACTCGAACTATTAGCCAAAACATCTCGTGTCATTATGGCTTGTTTTAGTCCCTTGTTGAACAATCTACTATTAGTTTTTTTTAAAAGAGCAGTAGTATTGCTAGTATCCCTGTTGACCCTTACAGTTAGGCGAAATTACTTGTGTTGTGTTATCGGTAGTGGGCTTAGATTTCCTTTTTTTTAGCACTGAAACAGGTGGCCTAACTTATACCTTATAACATCAAATATCTGCAGTAAGATCTCGACAAAATCTGGTCAACTAAAACATCGATTTAGTTATTAATATTTTTGTACACACCTTAAGTTCGTATAATAATACAATATAAATCAATAAACTAATTTATTTCGCTCTTAATTCCTTAGTTTTAATATCAGTTTGAGATTTTGTAGTCAAGTCAAGTCCAATGGAAAAAATACTTGCTATTTTATATTAAAAACAGATAAATAAAATAATTATTTATTTATATTGCAAATCTTTACATAAATCCCTTTCCCTCGCCTTTCGCATCCAGTCTTGAACACATCTCTGTCCCTCCATCTTCTCTAGAGCCTTCCGTGCTTGCGTTTCTTATTTAGTGGTATCCACTCTGTTATTTTTTTTGCCCATCTATTACTCTCCAATCTGCAGATGTGCCCGCCTACCTCCACTTATGTTGGATAGGGGATAGGGGGAATAGGGGATAAATAGTAAGAAGTTTTTTTGGAAGATATACCTACTCATGAAATTTAGAACAAAGGTTGATTAGAGCTTCGGAACGGGCATAGTTGAGTACCGAGCTAAATAAAGAAGCGAGTGAAGAGGCGAGCAGAGATCGTTATAGGGGCGAGTGGATAGGCGTGTAGAGGTCAAAGTCAAGTAGAGTCGACAAGGGCGAGAAGATATGCAACTAGAAAAGCCAGTGGATAGGTGAGTATAGAATCAAATAGAGTGCAGCAGAGTGCCGTATGCGTTTCTTTACATTTATATCCTTGGTTCTTTTTCTTATAGTATAAAAACAGATACTTTCTTTTTATTTATTTCTATAGATATTTATATAGGTAAATAGGTATTTTATCAGATCACACAAAAGAACATAAGCATACCAACAAACCACTAACTACTCAGTCGGAAGGAAACTATTAGACCCTTTTGCCGAAGGTCGACGGACCGACCGGAGGCCCTGATTTTATTTGTGTACGACACTTGGTATTTCCGCTGATAGTCAAACAATTTATATATTGAACAAGCTACAGGGTACGTAAGGGTTGTCTGAAAGAAATACGACATTTTGCTGATAGATTATTGAAATTAAACTTATACACGTACCATGGACACATAGTCTGTCCTCCATGAGACATACCTACTTAGTAATCAATACTTTTGATTCAAAATAAACATGAATTCACAATGAACTTGATCGTGTTCGTCAATAACAATTTGTAACATATCTGTGTATATACGCAATTTCAACGAAATCGGTTCCGTTGTTTAGGAGATCTTATACATACAGACGTGTAAAATAAATTATACATACTACGAGTAAGAGAAATATGTTATGAACCTATCATGCGATTTGAAAGTTAAGTGAACACCCAACGAGAGAGCTTCGTTGTATAAAAAAAAGATATCATTTTGGTACAAGTATTCTTGTAGGTTATGTAATAATACCAGCTCTTGGCAGTGCCAAGATGCCTTTCTTGGTTTACATTGGGCTTCTTGCCAAGTCTCATCATCCAACTTCGTGTAGAAATCGAACTTCTAGAAATATGGTCCCTAAAATACATAGTTATGATTTATTATTTATTCCGTCTATTATTTAAAGACATTTCCAAACGGTTAATAGACGCTACCCGTGGCCAGAGGGCTGGTTTATTCCTTGCGCAATGGATCAGTATTGCCATTCAACGTGGCAATGCCGCCAGCCTTCTGGCCACCCTCCCATTTGACGTCGATGGTGAGGAATTCTTTGACGCCTGAACCTGCTGGTTTGTATATATTATGTGCTTATTGTTTTTATATATTTTTTATTTAAATAATTCCAATGTACATATTGTAAATAATTATTGTTAATAAACATGATAATTACTGAAGTACATTAAACTTCCACAGAAAGTTACACAATTTTATCAATATAAAAACCTTACGATCGAGAGGTCCCGGATACGAAACCCGGTACTTTCACTACTGTAATGAACTCCTAACACAAGTAATTTATAAGTCTTTAGGCTTCCACGGCCGGCGGTGCATGTTAGAATATACTGCTTCCGGGCTATTAGACCGTGGTCGATATGAAACTTGCGTTCGTTGTTGCGTTCGACGAAATAGCCCGGAAGCATTATATTCAACAAGTAATTTAGTTCATCTGGTAGGGTTAACGGAAATTCTAGTAATTTCAGTAAAAATATTCTTTATTTAAACAAAATATTGCTTTAGCATTATGTGGTTTTAGAGTTTATACCACTTAAATCGTAGACAAGCACACGGCCCACCTGATGGGAAATAGTTATTATCAGGTATCAGGTATCAAGTCAGTCAGGAGAATCAGTCACCCTGACTGATATAACGAATAAGCCGTTACCAAGTTATCAAATTTTATTTCGTTCCAAGTATTTGCCGGTATTGCTACGAAATTGTTACAAAATTGCTACGAAACTGCTACGAAAACGCTACGTATTCGTAGGTATTGCATTTCCAACTTTTATTGCCGTGTATTTGCTTGCCAGTGAACCACCCGTAATATGCACGAAATACATATAATTTATTGATATAGATTGTCATACATACATACGCCTTTAATTCGCTGAAGGGGTAGGCAGAGGAATTTTAACACCCACATTTCACCAACTAAGATTTGCAGGCCCACGTAATAGGCCTATTGCGGTCAAGGTGTCACTTTTTATATACTGTATGTTAACCGTTATAGCGTGATGTTATATAACCTATAAATTTACCCAAGAACTGGCGTATCAAATATAATCAATTAATAAAAGCCGTGTAGTTCCAATCCAAACGAGGATCCGGAGTCCTGAGGTGACAGCTTCGGATGCAACCAGGATCAACACCTTTTTTACCCAACTGTGTCAGAAGGAGGTATGTTTTCGAGAGTATGTATATATGTATGTCTTATTGTTTAGCACGCTCTGCAGCCTGAACGGCTCGATGGATTTTAGATTGAGAGTGACACTGTGTATATCAAAATAAAAGAAACAGAAAAAAAATCACTCAAATTAATTTAGTTTTTTTTCCGTATCCAAAATCCCTAAGCTCGTGATGATGAATGCGATAGTTACTACTAGTTTCCATCCTAACGAACGTTAAGAAAGTTATATTCTAAGGCCCTTACTAATAAAAAAAATCCAGGAAATTTTAACATAACAGCTGTGTGCCATTTTTAAACTATCGCAGTGTAAACTCATAGTGTTTATATAAATAGTTTGGGACTTTACGCGATTAAATTTCAAGTCAAATTAAAAACCAAGTTGTGATCACGGGTGCTGCACCTTATCTGAAATGTCGGCAAAATTAAGTTTCCCATCTCCATTAGTCCCGTGTTGTTATATAAAAACCATAACATCTGGATACATATACCCTCTCTGGGTCAGCCGGGGTGCGTGGGATATGTCGTTGGACAACCTCACCTTCGGCCTAGCACAACGACCCACAGACGGCGTGCGGTTTAGTCGGTTCGAGTCCGACATAACCCTCCCCCTACGGCTCCGGAGGGGGCGAGGGTAACCGGGGAGATTTCCCGCACGTAAAAAAAAGGATACATATACCCTTAAGTCTAGAATGTTGTTACATTAACTGCTGCCATTTTTTATTTTTATTTTTTTTCTAGCACCTTCTACTGCGTGCGGGGCACTTCGTGGAAGCCTATTCTCCTACTAACATATTTCTAGCTAGGCTTCTATCTTCGAAACCCTCACAGGGTTCATATTTTGAGGTTAATTACTTACTAAGGATGTGTCACGCTTTCATTCCTCTTTGTCATTCTAGTTCTCGCATTTATTCCTCTCGCACTTTCATTCTGTTCCTTTCATACCATGGGATATAAGGGGGGAGGGGGTAACTACTGCCATTTAATATGCAGTATAAGCATACATTTTCGTTTGGCTCTTAGCCAGGGTCTATTAATAGACTCAGTTAAAATTATTACACTAAGGAAACTGCTTTAGTATCGTAAAATTAGTGAGAGTGCTGTGCATAAGGTCCTAAGTTAATTTCCCATATTCGGGGAAAAGTTATATTGAAGTACTTTTTACAGAAATTGCCAGTCACCCTGAAAATGTGTAATTTTTTTACAATATATTAAGTGGTTTATTATTACTAAGGTATTATAAAAATTTTGTAGTTATACTTCTTGTGGCGCGTTAGGGAAAAATAATGAGAGTAAATTTGATTTACGAAACCCTGAAGTTAGCTATAATCAACATACACCCTGAAGATTGCTATGGTCAACATAGACCCTGAAGTTAGCTATAGTCAACATACACCCTGAAGTTAGCTATAGTCTACATACACCCTGAAGTTAGCTATAGTCAACATACACGCTGAAGTTAGCTATAGTCAACATACACCCAGAAGTTAGCTATAGTCAACATACACCCTGAAGTTAGCTATAGTCAACATACACCCTGGAGTTAGATATAGTCAACATACACCCAGAAGTTAGCTATAGTCAACATACACTCTGAAGTTAGCTATAGTCAACATACGCCCTGGAGTTAGGTATAGTCAACATTTAAATTTTTCTAAAGAAGTATAACTTTAACGCGTGTACATAAGTACAAACACACTTCTTTTTTTGTCTGTTTATTCTAAAGAACAGAAAAAGCTGGTAGAAGTGTGATATGATCAGTTTATAATCCGTATTGTAGAACTCACCTTACAAGCTAGGTGTGTAAGAGTATTAGAATTCCCAACAACGAGCCTAATTAGGCCCAGGTTTAATCGGTTCTATGGTGGATCTACTTCTATCCTTGAGTTAATCTCAGTCGCATTCGAAGCTTCAGGTTACACCTTCTCCAGCCTAACTGCGTCACTGTTGAACTTCGATATTTTCCGTGAAGCGACTGCCATCTGACCTCTACAACCCGTTAGCAATTTCGAAGTATTGCGATTAGACAAGTTGTTGGACTTTTTCGTATGACAACCGTGACCGATGGCTTAACGTGATCTCCAAGCCACATAAATACCCAAACCAGTGCAAATAAACATATTCTTACACACAACTTTTACACTGAGTGAGAATTAAACCCGCTGCGCTCCCTGCGTAGCCGTCGATTTCACTTCCGCCACGCCACAGAGACTGTCAACCATCCCATTACATTCGACAAAAATTTTCTTTACAACAAAAATTACAAAAGCGTGTTGACGGTAGCTTTACTCGGCTAAACGATTTCTATTTTCGTACCGACAAAGACAGCCGTAGAGCCTACAGCCACTACGCATTTGGTATCACGTAATATTGTAAAAATCGATAACTTGCTACCCAGGCTGGGCCACAACACTAAATATAGAATTCGGTGTTTATACACACCGCCTGAAGGCCTGCATGCAAATGAGGTATGCCATACGAAAATGTTCAAACGTATTTTGTAGTTTTTATGAGTGCTGTTGTCTTGGACAGCTTAATATCGTTTATGAGGGTAGTCGATTCCGTAAAATGGCGCCCCCTAAAATCCAATCACACATCCTGATCGTCCACCTGAATCTCGTGGGGGGCGGACACACAGAAAGAAATTTACTGGTGTGGGTAACGTGGCTCTGGTACACTTGACATTGGCGTCTTGCCATTAATAATTTTATAAGAAGTAGAAGAAGCCGTAATGTGGCTAAAATCGGAACTACAGTTATCACTGTCAACTGCACCGCTTGCCATAAGCAGTGAGTTCATCCTATTGCGTACGCACTGTGCGGTGTAAAAGGAACTTCATCCTGGGTATGCCCAAGCTGTGGAATGACCTCCCTGCTGTGGTTTTCTCAAGTGACTACAATATGGGGATGGTGTAGCAAACGTCCATAGGCAACAGTAGCCACTTTCTATCAGCTGGCACCTAACTGGCATAAAAAATGCATACTATTTTATTGCACATTAAAGTAAATTTAGTACGATTTGATAATATGAAGGGACAGTGGCGCCATCATTCACTTCACAAAATTATTAGTTCGACTATTGCTTTATTTTAATAGAGTACTCGATTAGACCCTGCTGGTGCAACCTAGACACAATGGAGCAGGAAAGTGTACCCTAAAATCAAAGGTGGATGTTACGGATGTCACTAGAAGACATTCTAAAACGCCGAAGTTAACCATGAAAGATGGAAGAAGCCGTTTAACTTTTTTAACTAAAGTAATGCTGTGTATAGATGGTTTATACTGTGTTACTAGTGAATGGAAATAATCCACTGCTGGAAACTTTAGGCCAAAGCTTCCCAACATCGGGAGAAGCCTGTGTCCAGTAGACTAGCACTTAGGTGGCAGACAAGCACACGGCCCACCGGATGGAAAGTGGTTACCGTGGCCTATGACCTATCCAACACCAGCGGCACACTCGCGCTGCTGACCCTGTTAGAACAGAGAGTTTCTGTGCCATCTCTCCAGTGAGCTCTGGCTACCCTACTCACCCTACACACCCTACTACCTAACACGAGGTTGTTATGACCGCGGTATTCTGTAGGGCGGAGGTCCTTCCCCAGTCGGACTGCTCAATGGGACGGAAATACCGTCGTGTCCTACCTTCTACTATTATATAGTATTACTGTTAACCCCTCCAACTAAGCTAAATTGCTTGTGTTTAGAAGCGGGTTCATGTTGTTAGTTGTTGCTAAGCTAATTGCTTTAATAATTATTTTTAATTTAGGTTAATTTGATTATATTATTATTTATGATAGAGATGTTTACCATCCCCTAGGAGCCCTGGCTAAATCCACGGGGTATATGTAGTATGATATATAATATTTAATATAAATGTACCTGTATCTAGGTACTCCTAATAAATTGAGTCACGCAAACATGATCTTTTGAATATAATGAAGGTTATAAATTCTAAATCTTGTGTATTTTTAGAGTGTTTTTTTTTTTAAGTTGATGTGAATGGCGAAATCGTAAACTATGAGAAATAGCAAAAAGCACTAAAAGGAGTCTCGGACATGGTTTTATTGAAAACTAAAAGTATTGTTTTTATAAATCTACTAGCTGACCCGGCGAACTTCGTACCGCCAATTTATTTATGCCCGCGTGGCGTCAGATCCCGTTCCCGCTGCACCCTCTACTATATTAAACATTATTATACATTTAACCTTCCTCTTGAATCACTCTATCTATTTCAAAAAACCGCATCAAAATCCGTTGGGTAGTTTTAAAGATTTAAGCATACAAAGGGATATAGGGACAGAAAAAGCGACTTTGTTTTATACTATGTAGTGATACTCCTATAGAGATTTATTGCATACAACGAAAAGCCGCAACACGGAAGATTGATGTACAGTAGTTTGTCTCGTAGAATGAGTGTTGACTAAACAATAAACTTGGCAATATAAGTAGGCCCATTTTACCCAATAAACACAGTTCCTCCTTGCTCTGTACTTTGGCTACGGTAACATTCAGAGCACCCTAGCGACGGTACAAGGGTTCAGCAGTGAGCCTGGCCGGTCTAGAGGCATCAGCTAGCTGGTAAAGTATTTAGGGCAGTACCTACCTTACGGGTCTGTGACCCCTACAGCTAAAGCCAAATCAGCTGGGTTAACCTCGGTCAGTTGTCAGCTGATCATCAAATCCGGCTAGGCGTAGCCCATAAACCGACACTCCTAACTAAGAATCGAATTCGGAAAAAAAAACCCACTTTTACACACTTTTTGATAGTTGTGCTAATTATAGGAACAAAATTCTGGAAAGTAATCAACGACAAGCTTAAGGACTGGGACTTAAGGAGGAGGTTATTGACAAAATACTTTTTTTTGCTGATTGCAGTTCATTCCTTGCAACGTTGAACCTGGGACGTTATTAACCAAATCATTGTTTAAAAATAGTTCGGGGATTCGAAGCCGCGGTCCCTTCCTACCAATCAAACGGTCTACCACCCGTGACTCACGTAGTTATAGCTATGCAGTTATCCAAAACCCCAATAATGTCTTGTACCTTTATCGACGGGCTTTATTTATAACTGACAAAGGGACGGCGATTACGTAGGACCACATCGGTAAACCTAACGACCGCTCAATCCAACCGTGGTCTCACCAATTTCATTGATATTTAATGATTTTGAAGGGTTTTCTCTTATTATATATAAGCTGTTACTCGCTGGTTCGCCCGCGTGGAATTTTGTTTTAAGTTCCCGTAGATAGCGCCGCGGTATTGAAAGCGACTGTTACACAGGAGGCGCGGGTTCGATCCCCGCTTAGTGAAAATATTTGTATGCAAAAATATAGGTATTTGCACTAGTTTGGTCGTGCCTCGGAGAGCACGTTAAGCCGTCGGTCCTGGTTGTCGTTACGGGTAGCTGAGGCCCTCGGAAGTCCGACTAGTCTAACTACAGAGCTTGGATATCGCCAATCAGTGGAGGTCAGATGGCAGTCGCTTCTTGGAAGTTCAACCGCAAGACAGTTGACTGGAAAACTGAACCTGACTGTGTTGGGAAAGGTTTTGTGGAGGAACGAGGTATGATGTTTCTCCAACACGAAGGGAGGATCCTCCGAGCAGGCAAGGTGATCACGCCTGGTGGGCCGCGGCCCAACTTTTGTCGTTGGAAGGTTCTATATGTATTGTACCAGCGCGGGAACTTCAATATCGCGATGCAGGATTTGTAGTGTCGTAGTAGTTCGGCGATGTCGCTAGATGGCACTGGGTACATGTGGTATCGCCATAGTTTCAGAGAATAATGGGTGGCGGGAACGGTAACGCGGGCAAGCTAGTATAGTTTGGATTCTGAATCTCAGTGGGCCTCCGTACTACGGAAATGAATATTGTTTTAGTGCTGAGGTGGAGCCACCTTTATGTGTAACCAAGTTACGAATAACCTAGCTTTTGACAGCGGCTCCACTCGAGTGGATGTCGGTTATCACGGCCAAACATGACCTTGAAAACGGCGAAATCTCCTATAAACAATTTCACTCCCTCTTTTAAGGGATTGAGGGTAGATTTCCAAAAAAAAAAGATTTTTTTGTTAGCTACAAATAGTCCGCAAACCAATTTTAAGCTTTCTACCTTGAAAATTGCGGAATGCTCCATATAAACTTCCACCCACCATTTTAGGGAAGTGGGGGAGTTAGAAAGAGACAAGAAGTAGCCTATATCACTCTTCATCCCTTTAACTATCTTCACTTAAAAAATCAAGTCATTCCGTCGCTCCGTTTTACCGTAAAAGACGGACATACAAACAGGCATACACACCTTCCCATTTATAATATTAGTATGAATATGCTAGAATATCAAATAGACAGTCAATATATTGCTTGAGCTAGTCAGAACCGCTTTAAACTAGTCCTGTCCCATATTAACAATGGTAATTATGTTCATGCCGAACTAGTCAATATTGAACCACTCGATTCACGCTATGCATGAATAAGTCTGGATATTTTTATGTACAACATATGTGTATTTATTTATTTAAGAAAGTAGTCGCCCAGGTGTCGATTTCACCCGGAAATATTTACATAATAACCTCCCCCTTTTCAAACAGACAACACATACCGACGCGAAAAATTTAAGTGTTAATTAATTTTCGTTATATGAAACAATATAAAACCTTATAATACTTATTGACACTTATTGAAATGTATAATGATTTAACTGTAATATAATAAATTATAATAGGCATTATCTACTAATTATTATAATCCCATTTACCAAACCAAAAAAAAAACAATGTAAAAATATTAACAGTCTCACCTCCTCCATTTTGCTGACACAAATACGGGAAGCGCCAAATATTTCCAAGTCCAACTGAATACCCGATGATTGACAGGAAGAACTGGAGTTTCCCTGACCACGCAGCGCGGTCCTCACCAGGCACCTCCCTCTGCAGTGATCCCCTCGACCCTTGCAACACTATAGTGACCCCATGGGGTCTCTCGCTGCCATCAGCCCGCGCATTAAGCGGCGCTAATTCATGGCCATTTCGCGGCCCAATCGCTTCGGCTTTTCCCGCCATTTTAACTGTCAAATCTTCAATTGTCTATACTTCTTTAATGTTTTTTTTAATTCAATTCAAAACTCTACTTAAAATTATTAATTTTTATTTCAAATTTAAGTTATTTAAGTTTGACGAGATTACTGGAGTGATTACCTATAAATATGTTCATAATATTATAGCATTGATGTATTTCGTAATCGTACGTGAAGTATCGAATGGCGTCTTTTTTCACGAATTCTATTACTTTAAAATATGTTGTTGTTCTTTGTAATAGTTTTTGACGCAATTTCAACGAATCTCTGAACACGTTCACAGTTTCTCTGTGCATATATATGAGTTATTTTTACTATTTTAATGTCAATTTATATCAATCATCACGTTTCACTTTGATGATTTGTTTTAAAACGGCATTATTTTAGTCGGAACATCTTAATTGTTTATTTTAAGAAACTGATGAAAGATGATTTTCCGGCATTCCTGGAACAAAAAAAAATTGAATTAGTCAAATTACAATTTACATACTTATTTATATTATTAAATAATCAAAGGATGAACAAAATAAACTAAAGCCGCCACGGATCATGGTCACAATGTTAATCAATGGTTACATGAATAATGTAGGTAAATATATCGACAATACGATCAAATTTTCAACTACGAGTTTAAGTAGGCGTAACTCACTTCAAGGTAAATTATACATTTTGAGCAATCTGTTATATCTAACTATAATTTGAACTAAAACATAAACCTCGCAGACGCAGTCAGGCAAATAAATAATATTAGGCCATATTATGTCATCACCAGTTAAAATAGCATACCAAAGAATGACTGGACTCTTTTGTGCCAAACTATAGCGGTGAGCGGCTGCCGTGATGGATTACTGAAATTACGAGGATTCCATTATACCCATTCATGAATCACAAAACATGCCTCATGAATGAATATAACAATTATTACTATTTTATACAAAAGTAATCTATTTTAGGCTCAAAACTATGCTATGGTGTGATGTTTTAGGTATTGTCAAGCTTTTAAACTGTAAAAGAGGTCACAAAATAGGTGGCAACTCGCCCCAGATGTAAAAAGCAACACCCAATTATGATGACGGCGGCCATGCTTAACTAAATTTATTACTAACGAGATGTTGGTACATCTAAGACTAGATTTTGATAGACTTCCATATCACTGCCTGTCCCTTATTTAACCTCTTTGAGACTAAAATTCCATAAAAGCCTATTTACTGTTGTCCCCCCATAACCAAGAACCTAATGAGGAAGGTATGTACTTTAACAATTTTTTAAAGTTATGATCTAAAAGATACTTTGTAAAAGGCTCTTAATAGGGAACGAAAAAAATCAATTTCTCAAAAAGAAATGAATATAAATTCAGAAAAGTTACCAAACTGGAAAAAAAACGTTCTTTCTTGGCTGGTTATAACAGTGGGTTATGAAAACGAAAATTCAACTCTCCATTCATAACTGATTACTAAAGAACAAAAAAAATGCATTATCGTAGCTGGTTACGAAAAATCTGTTCCGAAAGTGCATGAACCCAATTTAACGACTATTATTCCACGTGGGTGAAGCTACGGGCATGAACTAGTATACGATATAATATCACTATCATAGTAACGGAATCAGATTCAATGCTCTATTGAGGGAGTTCGCTACTGATCCAATCTTATCCCAGACGTACAATGACGGACTACCGCCGAAGTATGTCAAGGACATGCGTATAAACCGTTGGGTGTGTCCCCTCTTTTGTAAACTGGTTTCTAAAGAAAAGACATCGCAAAGAATATTCGTTTTAGTTATATATTATAAGCATATATAAAATTGACGATTAGTTGTTTGTACGTTGAAATCATTAACGAAATTAAACCCTAAAATATTTTCGCAATGAACGCAATAACTATAATCCGTTTTTTTTAATTCAGATAGTAAATTGACAACTGCAAATGTCAAATTGTGAAATAATGATACCAGCTTTTACGCTTTTAGTGACGTTTTCGAAACTATCGACAATGTTTGTGGCCTAGATATAAGTGGTTTAGCTTAATTATATTTTAAGAAAACAGTTAAAATTCAAATGTTTTTCAGTTTCGTACACTATCCATATATTCTAACTATAAAATAATCTACAAAAATCTGTACTAAATTTAATTGATCAACAACTTTCGATACTGGTGGCACATGACTATTTTTTAATTACAATAAACCGGCAACACAGGTAATGTCATTTTACTATCTGAAATAAAAAAGACAGACTATACTGAACAGATTTTGAGGCATTTTTTAAAATTAAAAATCGTCTTTGATTTGCAAAAGTGATAAGATAATGAAAAAGCATAAGGGATGATAAGGAAGGTGATAAGGAAAGTGACTGGAAATGAGAGCTAAAAAAAAATAAAAAAAGTCTTGATTGAGTAAAACCGGAGGTATGACCAAAAACGATGATCGAGCAAAGCTGCGGGCATCAGTTAGTTGACTTTATAATAAAGGTATTTTGACGAAAGCTTTTGTTGTTAGACTGACAAAGAATTGTAAGGTAAAGTCGAGGAGCTGATTGTGAAGAAAAGATCTGGTTTTCTTAGGACGGCTCTTTTTGAACGTTTCTTCTTTCACGAAATACTTGTCTTTGAACAAGCTCTACGGTTTGTGAAGAAATCTTTGTACACCACTACGGATTCGGGCGTATATTGAATTTTGTTTCCCTAAATTTAGAAAGAACTTATCAGTACTCGTCGTAGTAGAGGCGGTAAAATACAGCCAAAGCAATGTTCATACAAATATCATTGCGCCAGAGGGACCTCTAAATTGTCACCATATACATCACAAAAACAAAATCGCTCCGCTCTGGCTCGTTTCTGGGGCAAAGAATGGCCATTGCGATTCAACGAGGCAACGCGGCCAGCATCGTGGGCACCTTTGCGCCGGGAACGATACGGGGTGGGTTATTTGACTGAATTATATTATTATTGTTAAGAATGTTATTAAAACCATTTAATAAATAAATACAATAAAAAAAAAAAACAAAATCAGTCTATACTCATACTAACAAATCCTTGAACGGGAGGATGCCGTCACCGTTTCTTCAATGTTGTAATTTTCGTCTTAATATTTAATAGTTTAATCATTTACTATTATAGGTTGGATGGATGATTAAAAATAAATAAAAACGATAAAATAGGAACCGACGCAACTGTTATCACACTTTTATCATTCTTAATTTGAAAAGTACAGCTAAATATTTTATTTTAACAATAAAAATATACCTAATTGTGCTCAATGGAGTTGGATTGATAATAAAAAAAGTATGCATGTGACAGTGACAACCGTCAGTTCCGATATAGGCCATTTCACGGATTCGTATAAACTTAATTTTAAATTTTCTTACGTAGTAAATTAACATTCTATCTAATTTATAACCCTCCGGGGCTATGGGCGTAATTAAATATATGTATGTACGTATGTATATCATCTATACCTTGTAGCGGTGTTTTTTTTTCAAGACTATTAGTATGGTGAGTCAGGCATTAGTGATATTCTTATTAACCTCTTCAATTAAGCTAAATTGCTTGCTGTTAGCTCGGAAGTGTACCTACTAGGTGGGGTTCAATTTGGGTACCCGCTGTCAACGCTAAGTCTAACGCTTTAGCTGTTTTGCTGCCATTACAAAATGGCAGCATTATTCCATTGTTTTCGGACATTGACTTAGTAGACGGTGGTTTAAACAAAACTCCTCAAACAAATTGGCTTAAAAACAGCAGCTTAGGTGAGTATTTGAGTGATAAAAGTACGCGATGTTACTTTTTCAGACTTCAGCAGGTTTGTTTAACTACAGAGGGTGTCTTGTATAGAATCCACGAAAATATTTTGGTAGAGAATTATTAATTACTTTATGAAATAAAGGGATGTCTTCTATTAAAAGACATCCCATCCAATATTTCATGTAACTATACCCGAATTCGGCAGAAAAATATCAACCTGTATATGAATGGATGTAGATTGAGGCTGATTGTGGATTTATTCTACTGAATCCTTAGAAAAAAAGACGGGTTGCACTCTCCCGGAGTGCCGGCAGGAGTGAAAACTTTTTCTTTCTTTCTTTCTTCGTTATATACAGAGAAAAAGATAAAAAGAACACACCATACCATACCATACCTATAATATAGCGCCAATCATAGAACCTATCACAAATTTTCTGTCAGAAGCAATTAATGAATTACGAAAAGAAAAAATAATCACAAAAAGTAATAAGTTACAAAAAGAAAAGCTCCTAACACAGGCATTTGTTGCTTAAAAGAAGTCTTTTTATAACAATCTTTGTAAACCATACTTTGACACAATAAATATTTTTTCATTTTCATTTTCAATCACAAAAAATGTCAGAAGCCCAGGTTCGAACCCGGTTCTATTTGAAACCATACTTACAATCTAGGAAACGAAGCTTCTTAACGCACCTAACAAAATATACAATCTGTAGCTGTTGTAATGTTGTATGACGTCAGTCGTCGGTTACGGTTCAAAGGTCAAGTAATCCTGACGCGAGTTTAACACTTTTTACCCATCCAACGCCGCTAAAGAAGTTTTCACTTCAAAAATATACATATAACATTATATAATAATGTGTAATTAGCTAGGATTACACAATCAATTTAAATTTATAGCTACACCAACAATTCCTTGAACTGAAAGAGTCAACCCTTCAATAATGTCAACTCGTGCTAAATTGTCTTTGACGTTCAATATAAAAATATAAATTTCACGGTGACGAGCGTACTTAACCATTCTACTGAATCATTGGTTCATTTAGAATCAGTTTACATTTTAAAACTTTTAAATTTCGAACGAATAGTTCGGTACCAGTATTCCATCGATTCAGCTGACCTAGTTACCGACAGCACTCGGCTAACATTATTCGAAATGGAAGTGAGGGACAGATGTCTGAAAGACTATGGGGACCTTTACAACTGGCGAATGAAAGGGCGACTTAAATAGGGGAAAATATGAAAGGCATGAGACGAAATAATTTGTAAACGAACCGTTATTTTGCGATGTGTTTGGTGGGTAGGTACGGGAGAATAGTGTCGGGAATTCGACAGCTATACTTATGCGAATATATAAACAAGATATTTTTTTTTATGTGAATGTTGAGTGTGGTATCATAAACTGGAGTTACTGTGCGACGTTTACAAAATTAGATTGTTTGATAATAAACAATAATACTCGTTACCATTAATTTTTTTTTATGTTTACATGCTGCTTTAAAAAAAAAACTAAATTGCTTCAAAGTTACCCAATTGACACAAACCTGATGTATTTTTCTGCACCAATTGTATAAAATAAAATATATAAACCGGTAACGTACTTTATAAGGCAATGTATAAAATATAATTAAGTATTTAAAGAATATTTAAAAACAAATTAAACAGTACCTATTTCTATTCAGGAATATACCTCCTACAATATATTGAATTCATTCATCATCACTATGTAACTAGGTTGCAGTTGATTTGTTGCCGTATCACTTGATAGCAGCTGAAAGATTCGACATGTTTAATTTTAAATTGTATCAAGTTTTTATATCCGGATAAGGGTTAATGAAGAGAATTTGTGAAATTGGTATGTTTCACCTAATTACATTGTAATAACCGCTAAGTATGTACGCAGCGACAAGCAGCAGATACAGTCATTACAAATAAATCAATAATATTATAACACTGTAGGTAGGATGATGAATAGAATTTCGGTGCTCCATTGGCGCCTCAAAGACAGATATAGAAGGAGAAATTTGAACTGGTTAGGGCGAGGCCTGGTAGCTTTGCGGTCAAAGCATTGTCCCTGTAAGGCAAAGATCGCGGGTTCAAACCCTGCCTAGACCGATTCAATACTTTCTCTATAATTCGATTTGAATATTTAGCTTAAAAATTTAATTCAAACTGTAGGTAGGTATAATAAAATTTGTTTTTGTTATCTTAAAATGACAAAACTATGTTAGCCGGCAAACATGGGAAAAATCTTCCTTTTTGTGCCACTGCCACATCTAGTGGAACGCATGCAATGTAAAAAGCCGCTCATATAATGATGACGTATGCAGTTCATTGAAATGACACATGACCTTGTGACCTTTACCATGCTAATGTACGGTGTGGTATAAAAGCACAAAACAATTATCGATCCTTGTTAAGGCCAGGTTGCAGACGTTTTTAACATTTTTAAACACATTTATCATCAAGTTTTATAACACATTGGGCCAAATAAGAATTATAGATATTCATAAAGTAGGCTAAATCGTTTAGGGACGTGTAAAGACAGAAACACGATTCATAATATATAATATTTGCCAATTTTACACTATTACTATTATACATATTTATATATATATATATATATATATATATATATATATATATATATCTTCTATATATATAAAAGAAAGTCGTGTTAGTTACACTATTTATAAGTTGAGAACGGCTGCACAGATTTGGCTGAAAATTGGTGGGGATGTAGCTTAGACTCAGGAGACGGACATAGGATACTTTTCATCCCGTTCGACTTTTATTTTTACACTTGAACAAATTCCTTCAGGTCGCGGTCACGGGATCAGCATTTCTGTGACCCTGGTACATTTGCATGAAGTACCAGGGTCACAGAAATACTGATCCCGTGGCATTGCCGCGGGCAAAGACTATCCACACTAATATCACAGTATTAAGTAGTAACACTGTGGTAACACTCTGTGCTTAATATTATAAATGCGAAAGTAACTCTGTCTGTCTGTCTGTCTGTTTGTCTGTATGTTACGCTTTCACGCCTAAACCACTGAACCGATCTTGATGAAATTTAGTACTAAGGTGTAGTAGAGCTTGAGAATGGACATAGGCTACCTTTTATCGCAAAAAAGGGGGTTTAAGGGGGGGGGGAAATAGGGGATGAAAGTTTAAATGAAAGTTTGTCATTTTTATAGATATCCTAATGAAATTTGGTACAGAGATGGATTAGAGCTTGGGAACGGACATAGGCTACCTTTTATTGCGAAAAGGGGGGGGGGGGGTAGAAAGGGGAGAGTAGGGCCATGGGATGAAGGTTTATCTGAAAAGTTTGTCATTTTTGAAGATATCCTAATGAAATTTGGTACAGAGACAGATTAAAGCTTGGGAACGATTTATTTTTTAATTTATTATTGTTATTTTTTTTAATTTATTTATTTAATTTACATTGCGTAAAAAAGGGGGTGAAAATAGTAGGTATAAAACAAAGTCGCTTTCTCTGTCCCTATATCCCTTTGTATGCTTAAATCTTTAAATCTACGCAATGGATTTTGATGCGGTTTTTTTTAATAGTTAGAGTGATTCAAGAGGAAGGTTTATATGTATAATACATGTTTAATATAGTAGAGGGTGCAGCGGGAACAGGATCTGAGGCCACGCGGGTGGAAAAATATTGGCGGTACAAAGTTCGCCGGGTCAGCTAGTATATATATAAAAGAAAGTCGTGTTAGTTACTTCACTTATAACTCAAGAACGGCTGAACCGATTTAGCTGAAAATTGGCAGGGAGGTAGTTTAGAGCCAGGAGAAGGACATAGGATACTTTTTATCCCGTTCGACATCATTCCCGTGTGACTTGACATGTAACGTCAGTCACTATAAAACGTGGTATAACAAAAAAGAATCAGACTTGGAATAACAAAATTGACGTATAATGACAGCTATGTAATGACGTATGGATGACTATTTGATATTTGTAAGAAATCAATAATAAAACTATTTCTATTAAATAAATAATTAACATTATTGCCCAATTGCCCATTCGTATAAACAGTGAAGTGAACTATAAAACTCGGTATGGTTAAAAATTTAAGTTTTTAGGTGAAGTGAAGTTTAATTAATAATGCCGCGACCAAGACGATCGAATCTTTCCCGACAAAGCCGTGATGCAAGAAGAATACGAAATACTGCAAATGAAAGGACTGAAGAAGAACAAGAAATTGCACGTGAACAGCGCCGCGATAGTATGGCTCGACTTCGTGCTTCTCAATCACGAGAGCAAAGTGAAGCAGCCCGTGAAACAGCTCGGTTGGCAATGCAGAATCGTCGAGCGAACAACAGAGGTCAACAAATAGATAATTTGCGACGCAGAACAAGATATTTATCAAGTGCTGATTTGAATCGAGCAGCGTTTCAATACGATTGCAGCAATGATTACAGCTTGCATCCTAGCGTTTGCATTGGGCAAATGGACGTAGTTTGCGAGTATTGTGGTGCATTAAAGTTTTCCGGAGAAACGCCTGGATTATGCTGCCTTAATGGTAAAGTGAAATTGCCATTGTTGACTCCGCCACCTGAGCCATTGTATTCATTGCTTTGTGGCGAAACACAAGAATCACGCCACTTTCTTGCAAATACTCAAAAATACAATGGTTGTTTCCAGATGACGTCATTTGGGGCAGATATTTCCGACATTTAAGGTATTTATTTTTGTACTTATATAGAATGTAGTTAAAGAATAACTTACTTTATCTATTGGTACCTATGTAGTATATTTGCTAATTCTGAACTCTACTCTCCCACCGAAAAAAGTGTTTATAACCCAGTTAATACTGTCTGGTTTTTATTTTGTAGATACAAGGACAGATTCATCATCGAATTGGATCATTACTACCTTTCGAAGATACACAGAATAAATTTTTACAAATATATTTCATGGGCAACATGGAAGAACAACTTGATCGACGCCTAGAGATCAATGCATATATATATATATATATAATAAGCGTCGGTAGCTTAGTGGTTAAGGAGGCGACCTCACGATCGAGAGGTCCCGGGTTCGAATCCTAGCCATTACACTACCGACGTGAACCCACTCCTAGCACAAGCAATTTAGCTTAGTAACCCCTCCAGGTTAGAAGGAATATTAGTAATTTGGATAATTTCGATTGCTAATATTCTTTAAAAAAAAAGATATATTATATATACCTACTAGATTCTTCCCGCAGCTCCACCCGTTTGTTTTTGATGTACTATTTTTCTGCACCCCTTTGGACCCTAAGCTTTTATTAAAAAAAAAAAAACCGATGAAAATTGGTACGGTAGTTTTTGAGTTATGAGCGTTACGCTAACGTATTATTATAAGAGACTAGCTGACCCGGCGAACTTTGTTCCGCCTTAATGTCAATAAATAAGCAGATTTTTTTTTTATTGGAAAAAATACAAAAAAAATTAAATTTCTACATCAATCATTCATAATTATTTCTGTATTTTAGTACATAGGTTGCTCTTCATTTAAGTACCTTGTGATACACGACATTTTTTGTTTTATTATCAGGCGCAAAAACAAACAACGCAGATGGTCTTCCGACTTCCACATATTATCCTTGTATTTGTGCCACAGGTTACATGGGTTTGATGGAAAACATGTCGAAATTATGATAGCGAATAATGTGCGTATCTGACTTGGAGATGCAGAGATAATGGCTTCAGCGATTGTCGTATCCCAATGACTATCGTTTTCTAATAACTTCAATTCTTCACATGCAGCACGAGGGAGGTAGTTTAGAGCCAGGAGAAGGACATAGGATACTTTTTATCCCGTTCGACATCATTCCCGTGTGACTTGACATGTAACGTCAGTCACTATAAAACGTGGTATAACAAAAAAGAATCAGACTTGGAATAACAAAATTGACGTATAATGACAGCTATGTAATGACGTATGGATGACTATTTGATATTTGTAAGAAATCAATAATAAAACTATTTCTATTAAATAAATAATTAACATTATTGCCCAATTGCCCATTCGTATAAACAGTGAAGTGAACTATAAAACTCGGTATGGTTAAAAATTTAAGTTTTTAGGTGAAGTGAAGTTTAATTAATAATGCCGCGACCAAGACGATCGAATCTTTCCCGACAAAGCCGTGATGCAAGAAGAATACGAAATACTGCAAATGAAAGGACTGAAGAAGAACAAGAAATTGCACGTGAACAGCGCCGCGATAGTATGGCTCGACTTCGTGCTTCTCAATCACGAGAGCAAAGTGAAGCAGCCCGTGAAACAGCTCGGTTGGCAATGCAGAATCGTCGAGCGAACAACAGAGGTCAACAAATAGATAATTTGCGACGCAGAACAAGATATTTATCAAGTGCTGATTTGAATCGAGCAGCGTTTCAATACGATTGCAGCAATGATTACAGCTTGCATCCTAGCGTTTGCATTGGGCAAATGGACGTAGTTTGCGAGTATTGTGGTGCATTAAAGTTTTCCGGAGAAACGCCTGGATTATGCTGCCTTAATGGTAAAGTGAAATTGCCATTGTTGACTCCGCCACCTGAGCCATTGTATTCATTGCTTTGTGGCGAAACACAAGAATCACGCCACTTTCTTGCAAATACTCAAAAATACAATGGTTGTTTCCAGATGACGTCATTTGGGGCAGATATTTCCGACATTTAAGGTATTTATTTTTGTACTTATATAGAATGTAGTTAAAGAATAACTTACTTTATCTATTGGTACCTATGTAGTATATTTGCTAATTCTGAACTCTACTCTCCCACCGAAAAAAGTGTTTATAACCCAGTTAATACTGTCTGGTTTTTATTTTGTAGATACAAGGACAGATTCATCATCGAATTGGATCATTACTACCTTTCGAAGATACACAGAATAAATTTTTACAAATATATTTCATGGGCAACATGGAAGAACAACTTGATCGACGCCTAGAGATCAATGCATATATATATATATATATATAATAAGCGTCGGTAGCTTAGTGGTTAAGGAGGCGACCTCACGATCGAGAGGTCCCGGGTTCGAATCCTAGCCATTACACTACCGACGTGAACCCACTCCTAGCACAAGCAATTTAGCTTAGTAACCCCTCCAGGTTAGAAGGAATATTAGTAATTTGGATAATTTCGATTGCTAATATTCTTTAAAAAAAAAGATATATTATATATACCTACTAGATTCTTCCCGCAGCTCCACCCGTTTGTTTTTGATGTACTATTTTTCTGCACCCCTTTGGACCCTAAGCTTTTATTAAAAAAAAAAAAACCGATGAAAATTGGTACGGTAGTTTTTGAGTTATGAGCGTTACGCTAACGTATTATTATAAGAGACTAGCTGACCCGGCGAACTTTGTTCCGCCTTAATGTCAATAAATAAGCAGATTTTTTTTTTATTGGAAAAAATACAAAAAAAATTAAATTTCTACATCAATCATTCATAATTATTTCTGTATTTTAGTACATAGGTTGCTCTTCATTTAAGTACCTTGTGATACACGACATTTTTTGTTTTATTATCAGGCGCAAAAACAAACAACGCAGATGGTCTTCCGACTTCCACATATTATCCTTGTATTTGTGCCACAGGTTACATGGGTTTGATGGAAAACATGTCGAAATTATGATAGCGAATAATGTGCGTATCTGACTTGGAGATGCAGAGATAATGGCTTCAGCGATTGTCGTATCCCAATGACTATCGTTTTCTAATAACTTCAATTCTTCACATGCAGCACGATATGTTGGGAATATTACACCATTAACAGTTCGTAGTGACTCAAATGACGTTGGCCCACGCACATTTACCAGCAACAACCGCAAATAGAAACATTCATTATTCTTTGGATGAACTGTATACATACGACCAAGAGCATCAGTAGAACGCACATCTGGATACCCAGGAACCGCATCGCCTTGCTTCCGTCTTTGAAAATTCTTCGATGAAGCATTCCAAGTATAATAACGTGGCATCTCCGAGTAAAGCAAAGTTCGTGCAAACTGATCGCTTTGGCAGATTGCAAAAAAACTGGTCAATGTAGTTGCTGGAGGTGTTTCAGCACGTTGCGTAGCATTCGAAGCCGTGAAATATACTCGTTGACCATTCTCCAGATGCACCGCCAAATGCGTAACAGTAGGATGACGTTCGTGAATGGGAAATGCGAATATACGCCAAATCGCTTCATTACAGTTCACATAACGACCAACTTGATAGCGTGAAATTTCATCGTTGGTATTCGAGGATTGCAATCCAAAAACCGCCATATCACTGCCTTTCGTGACATATTTGCAAATATATTTTATGGACTTAACTGAATTGCAGTATTCAACGTTGCAATGTGTCTTGAACGATTTAGAAATAAGTGGCGAATATGGAACAATCCAACTGTTGTCGACAACGAAATCCATTCTTTTCACTTTCGTTGTGACAGTTCGACCGTTGTCATCTGGTGATCGACGCCGATACAGCGGATAACCATCATTGCCAGTGACAGTCTCCGCCGTTAATTTCCGTGGATATCGTTTAGAGCACTTTCCATCGACCATGCAAGGTGATTGGGGATTGATGGCACCACACGGTCCATGAATCATATTAGTAGTAACAACATCATGTAGGTCTGGATCGACTTCATAATCAGGAATCTCAGCACATATGATATCATCTATTTGGTCAGGCTGAATTCTTTCCACTAACCAAATAAGAATGTGTGCGTGCGGCAGGCCTCGCTTTTGCCATTCGATTGAATACATCCAGCATCGAGTATCTCCAAAGACGCGTTGTTTAACAATAAAGTTCATCAGGGACCGAATTTTTTGCCTGAATATACGTGCTGTGATGTCGTGTCTATCACTTGATGTTTGTCCGGGAAGCAGCAATTGAGTAATTTCTATCCATTTTGGATTACAGGTAAAAGTAATAAAGAGATCGGGCCGACCGTAATGACGAACATATGTCATTGCATCTTGTGCATATTCATGCATATGACGTGGACTACCAATGTATGTCGCCGGCAGAATAGTTAATCGACCAATATTAGCTGCATTTCCTTCAGTATTAACTGCATCACGTAAATGGATGTACTCCTCAGAACGCAGTTTGGCTTGGTTTAACCTAATGAATGTTAAACGTTCCGTTTCTATTTTTACATACATGTCAACGCAATACTGCTGAAACAATCGACGAAACCGCAGCATATAGTTGTCAGCATTTTGACGAATCATCAAACGATATGCGTAATAATTCATTGAGCTAACTTTCTTTGTAGTTTCTTCACCTGAAATTAAAAATTTGATAATTAACCATTTCAAAGGCAAATTTTAAAGGCAAACAATACAGACATTAACCATTTTTTTAATAAGCATTATTTTAAATCAGTGTCTTTCACAAATAAATGAAATAAATTATGATACTGATACTCACCATTCAATGGATTTTTCATTTTAATATTAAAATAATATCCATCTTCTCCTTGCCAAAACATCAGCGGGTATTGCAATGTGTCATATGATCGATGAGTTTCAGATATTTGTTGCAGTTGCCCAGTATCGCGACGTGTAAGCACAATATCGCGTTTTTCCAATTGTTCACCAACAATCAGGATGGCAACTTCGTCTACTGTTGGAGCATTAAATGTCCTTTCGTGTGTTCCAGATGGTCGTTTATCTGCTTTGATAACAACTTTATAGTCATCACTTGGCATGCGCTCTAAAGCACTCTTAAACAACCTGACCAACGCATGATGTTCATGAAGCAGACACTGCAAGTCTTGAAGAATTGCTCGCTTCATTCCTGCATTGATCTCTAGGCGTCGATCAAGTTGTTCTTCCATGTTGCCCATGAAATATATTTGTAAAAATTTATTCTGTGTATCTTCGAAAGGTAGTAATGATCCAATTCGATGATGAATCTGTCCTTGTATCTACAAAATAAAAACCAGACAGTATTAACTGGGTTATAAACACTTTTTTCGGTGGGAGAGTAGAGTTCAGAATTAGCAAATATACTACATAGGTACCAATAGATAAAGTAAGTTATTCTTTAACTACATTCTATATAAGTACAAAAATAAATACCTTAAATGTCGGAAATATCTGCCCCAAATGACGTCATCTGGAAACAACCATTGTATTTTTGAGTATTTGCAAGAAAGTGGCGTGATTCTTGTGTTTCGCCACAAAGCAATGAATACAATGGCTCAGGTGGCGGAGTCAACAATGGCAATTTCACTTTACCATTAAGGCAGCATAATCCAGGCGTTTCTCCGGAAAACTTTAATGCACCACAATACTCGCAAACTACGTCCATTTGCCCAATGCAAACGCTAGGATGCAAGCTGTAATCATTGCTGCAATCGTATTGAAACGCTGCTCGATTCAAATCAGCACTTGATAAATATCTTGTTCTGCGTCGCAAATTATCTATTTGTTGACCTCTGTTGTTCGCTCGACGATTCTGCATTGCCAACCGAGCTGTTTCACGGGCTGCTTCACTTTGCTCTCGTGATTGAGAAGCACGAAGTCGAGCCATACTATCGCGGCGCTGTTCACGTGCAATTTCTTGTTCTTCTTCAGTCCTTTCATTTGCAGTATTTCGTATTCTTCTTGCATCACGGCTTTGTCGGGAAAGATTCGATCGTCTTGGTCGCGGCATTATTAATTAAACTTCACTTCACCTAAAAACTTAAATTTTTAACCATACCGAGTTTTATAGTTCACTTCACTGTTTATACGAATGGGCAATTGGGCAATAATGTTAATTATTTATTTAATAGAAATAGTTTTATTATTGATTTCTTACAAATATCAAATAGTCATCCATACGTCATTACATAGCTGTCATTATACGTCAATTTTGTTATTCCAAGTCTGATTCTTTTTTGTTATACCACGTTTTATAGTGACTGACGTTACATGTCAAGTCACACGGGAATGATGTCGAACGGGATAAAAAGTATCCTATGTCCTTCTCCTGGCTCTAAACTACCTCCCTGCCAATTTTCAGCTAAATCGGTTCAGCCGTTCTTGAGTTATAAGTGAAGTAACTAACACGACTTTCTTTTATATATATAGATTCTATACTATTAACAAATAATTTCGAAGCTTGTATTAAAAAATAAAGCAAATAATATCTAGGGACTGGTAAATTTACAAATTTATTTTTTTCAAAAATGTCTTGAAAAAACATATAAATCCTCTAAATCGCTGCATTTAAATTCTTGTGCCCACCTCGCTCTCTCTCGCGCCGATTTTATATCCGAACCCGGCCTTAACCAAACGGTGGCGTGATTCACGTGCTCATTTAATAATGGCGCTGCTTGCGTTTTATTCTACTGCATCCATTTGTTGTTCAGGTATTACATCCGTTTCGCACAAGGACGTTGAGTCAAAAACGTATTTTTGGAATTCTGCGAGCGAAGGCCTAATAATTTTTGAGTGTAAATTAAGCTTCAACCTTCTTCATCCTAGCGTTATTCCCGGTCGCATCCGAAATTTTCACCTCGGGTTCGCATTTTCTAGTCTGACTGCGGGTTTGGCTGAACTTCAATGTTTTCTGATTTAAACTATCGCCAATTAAATTGATTTTTACCAGCAAAATAGATCAGTCGTCAAAATGTAACTAGCCTACGAATGTACAGTCGACAAAAGAGATACGATTGCACTTTATAAAAAAACCGGGTTAAAAAAAGAAAGAAAGAAAAAGTTTTCACTTCTGCCGTCACTCCCGGAGTGCAACCCGTCTTTTTTCTATTTAAATTGATTTGCACTACACTGTGTCAAAATCACATAAAATCATCAGGATATATCCTCAAGTATCAAAAAATGGTTTAGAAGATATGTCCTTGATGGGGCTCCTTTTTTATAAAGGACAAAAGAAATCTCAATAACTTACCTACTTTAAATAAATACAGGCACACGACTTGCGTCAAATCTTTTAACACCAAATGCTTATACACTCAAAAAGTTGGTAAAACTAAAATGTTCGCGTTAAATTCTTAAGGGAAATTTCGCAAATTCAGACATACAACGGCCATTTTCAGCCAATGATATAATAGACGTAGACTCGCTCCGTGCCGTTGAATATTCATCGCAAATTATGCTGAGTTCAACAAGTCTGCAAATATTGACACAACGAAGGGTGTTGAACATGACAGGCCCACGTTCGAGGATCCCGAAGATCGGCATTTATTAAGCAGTGTCTATTAACTATAGATCGATAAGGGTCTACATAAATTGCATATACATAATTGTAATATCACAATACAGCCCATGACTAAGTGCCAGTTTGACGGTAATAGGCTCGCCCCTACTAGTTGGCGAAACGTACTACTGCATGAATATGCAGATGCATTTATTTTGTCGCACCTAATGTGATTCGTTCGGCTCCTAAGAGGGACTTACACGAGATTTTCACCGTACGGCTATTCGCTTCATCGCCTAAATCGCCTACCTAAGCCGCATCGCTTGGCAGGTAACTAAAATCGCATGCGGCTCATAAATTTCTTTCGAAAACATTGAGTAGAATAGGTGTGATTGTTTGACGTGTTGATTTTAATCACCAACCGCAGGCAACCGATAGCTACGCGGCGAAAGTCGGATGCAACCCAACTTTGAAGCTTGTGGCTTAAGTCACTTGCGACCTAGCCGAATAACTATTCATACCATTCATAGCGTGATATTAAATAGCCAATAACCCTACTCAGGGATTACGCTATCAATTGCAAAAGTGTATTTTCAAAACGAAGAGATATTTCCTGGGTTTGGCACGATCATCCTTCACTTTCTATGTCCTTGGCACTGTTCTCGATCCATCAAAAATTGTAATATTTATATAACCAACGTAGTTAAGCGCCGATCCATCAACGCTGGGAAAACAAGGCGTATCTCCCGAGCACAACGTGCATAATATTATATTATCATTATCTCACAGTGTGTTGACATAATCTTTTATCAACTTCGAAAGGAGTTTCTTAATTATAGCTTGTCTAAACTGAAACATTTGAAAAACGTTGCTAAATGTCGAATGGTTCATGTACTTAATGGTCAATAAGTAGGTAAGATAAAAGATTTTCTTTGATATTCTAAGACCATTTAGATGACAAACAAGCTTGAAAATCAATATAGTTATATTACTTAATCAAGTCAATGTATTTTTTTATATTACTTAAATGGCAGATAAGCACAAGGCCCACAGGATGGAAACAGGTTACCGTGGCCTATGGGCGTGTGTATGTGTAACACTGAAGGAATCACACTCGTGCTGCCGACCCTTTAAGAACAGAGAGTTTCTGTCTCGTCAGTGCAGAAGAAAAAGCATGTACTGCTTTTTCTTCTGCACTGCAGCCATTGATCTTCCCACTGACAGCACAAAAAATCTCTAGTGAGCTCTGGCTACCTCACTCACCGCCGAGTGTGTTTAGATATATATAGTTTACGTAAATATGTTTGTAAATAGACCAGAATATTCCGCTTTAAATTCGCCAGAGTTTTCTTAGGTCAGGGTCGTTGTTGTTGTGTATGGGTCAGAGATTTATATCTCTATGGTTTTTCACAACACTTTATAATATAAGGCACTTTACAGAAAGTATACTTTCTCTAAGGTGCTTGTTGTTAAATGTTTGGCACCTTAGAGAAAGTATTCTTACTCTAAAGTGCCTAATATTATAAAGTGTTATGAAAAACCATAGAAAAGTAAATCTCAACATGTTATGTTGCGTGTTTTGTTGCAAAGTTGATGCCCGGCAGAGTGGAATTTGGGCGTCTTCCCTTGTGGTGTCGTACAAGGCGACTAAGGGATAGGGTTGATTAACTTTAACATCAGACAGATATGTACAGCGCAGACTTAGCCTCAGATGCATGGCTCGAGTTCAATACGGCACTAGGCTCACCCCTGATTACGTGGTAAGCGAATACAGATTGGTGAAATGTGGGTGTTAAAGGGTGTTAAAGGTTTTAAAGGCGTGATTATATGTATTTATGTATGTGTTTGTTGCAAAAAATAATCTATGGCCGTACCTTAAACCATTAGGTTTCTAGTTAGGTAAGCATATCAGCTGAATGCCTAAGTTAAAATATTGATTGCGTGGGCACGCTACTGAAAGTAGCACAGATGTAATCGTAGCAATGTAGCGATTACGTGCTACTGACTAGAATGAATGTTGTTCTACGAGTATTTGTTTTGTTTTGGTTTGATTTCTCCCATCTCAGTGCTGATCCCGTGGGAATATCGGAATAAAAGTAGCCAATATTATTCAGGGATGATGTAGCATTATAACAGTGAAAGAATTTTTGAAATAAGTCCAGTAGTTTATGAGTTTATACATTACAAATAAATAAAAATCTTTATTAGAAAACCCTCATATTTATAAAAAGAGATATAAAAGTTTTCACATTCTAGAACAAATATTATGTACAGCGCTATGAAGTATGTTTCAGAACTTTCAGAATAAAATATTATTTTTATTATATGTTTCGGTTTATCCAAATATAAATAAAATAAATTAATAATGGAAACAAAGCTTAATGAAAATTAAATTGCCTTCCATTTAGTTGGTTTTAGACACAATGACAAGATAAATGTAAATTAAAAATAAGTAACTTTGTACTAAACCTTGAACAAAACATACATAATATTCTATACGACCTTTGTGAAAGCCATATTCGAAAAAAGAAAGGTAATTTTATATGTTGTTTGGTGGAAGCTGAAGCGTCCCCAGGGGAAATACGACATTGCTCATACAGTAAAAATGTAACTAGAAAAATGAATTATATAAATGTTTTTACATTTTGTAATCTGTCCTTTTTTGCACGTAGTCTTTGTGTAACTGATATCAGACAATTACCGGCTGGCGATCGTATGGCGGGAAACTGTCGACTCACAACTGCTAGTGTGTGGTCGAAAATTGACAACAGGGAATTGCTGGCAGGCCAGGCTTTAGTGTGTGGACGCAGGCCTGCCCCTCTAGACAAGTGGTAATTCACAAGCCGGCGTGTGATGGAATAGAATGACGAATGTATGGGATTTGACGTAAATGACAGTCGTTAACGCATGTCAAATACGTCAAATCCTATACATTCGTCATTCTACTCCATCAAACCCCACAAAAAAGGCGCTGGACTGCTGGACGCCGGATAGGATTAGAAACTGCAGGCAGACTGCAGGCGGACAGTTAGTGAGTTTAACTTAGGTAACGTTGTAATGCAAATGTTTGTATGAATGGCGAATTAAATGACAATCTTGTAGACTGAATGAAAAATGTTATAAAATCTTTCTCTTTTCATTTTGGACTTTAACACTCAGCAATAAAGTCTAAAATTTATTGACATTTTATGCAATGCCAGTTATATGACAGTGGTTTTGTTATATCATAAAATTAGCAGAACTGCGAGCCCGCTTGGTCGGCATAACCTTGATATTTAGGATGTTCACAGGCCCAGGTCCAAGCTCTCGTTTCATGTTTCTTCAATCTAAACAATAAAAAAATGATGTTGTAAGGCATAGGAGGGACTCCTATGTAATAGACTATATGTCAAATAAAATAATGGGTAGCAGGGAAGTATACTCGAAGCTCTATAGATACCTACAACCAAGAACAACACTAGGATGACAACGACCCAAACCAATCAAATTTATATCAACCATACAATCAATCATACTCCGATCAATCTACACAATCAAAGTTGCAATAATTTGGACCCGGCTAAAATCACCATCATAGTCGTAAATATGTAGCTCATCACCGTAATCCACCTAATCTAGCAATACGGTACAGTAGCAGTGGGTAGCTACGTATTTGAAGTTTTTGACGTCTTACCTTCACTTGTGCTGTAAGACGTTGCTTCTTCCCAAATTTTATAATTCTAGCTCAACAAGAAGTACCCTAAAATGAAACTTATAATTAAACGTGTATGTAATGGTGACCCTCTTTCCTAAGAATTTGCCTTCAGTTTACCATCAGGCGAGGTGAAGTCAAATTGACGTGTCCTTTATATAAAAAAAAAAACATTATCTAAGCATATTGCCGTTGACGTAGCAGAAGTTCGCGCCTCAATTCAGTGTCGTCCGAAACCCGTAGTGCGTGAGCCCGGCTCGGCCGTTCTTGTAACGGGAGCAACCAAAAATTCCGAAATATTTCATTCCGAATTACAATATTCCGATTTTCAAAATTCCGAATATTTATAATTCCTAAGAAACAAAACTCCGACTATTTAAAAACACGATAGTTATTTTTTCGAAAGTAATAAATACGAATGTTCGCTCTGCCGAATTCCATTTGTACGAATTATAAAAAATCCGTAGTTTTATTAGCCCGAAAAACATCATTCCTAATTTCAAATTTCCGAAAATTCATTACTCATATTGAAAATTAGTATAAAAATAGATAAAAGTTTGATTTGCTATGTCACGCACGAAGCAAGTAATCAATGAATTTTTAAATTAAGTATTTAATAACTCTCCAATAAAATTGAATCAAAAAAATCAGGTGTCAGATCAATGAGGAATTTCATTTATGATGGTTTTTGTTACAATCCTACAAACTTTCAACTTATAATTTGTTTTATATTGACCGAACTAATATACTCATGCCTACTATTATTTACACTAAGCGGGAAAAGAACCCGCGACCTCTGACGTAGCACTCACACGCTCTATAGCCACCCCGCACAAGCTGCCATATCACCTTGAAATCCTTGAATACCACATCATACATTATTTGTGAGGTAAACACACATTGTTAGGTCACAGAACAATACGCCTAACTAATCCCTAAGTCCAGCCCTCGAAGGTCAGAAGGCTTAAATATACAGGTTTAGTATGGCTTAGTATAACATTATTACACCGCACTAAAATCATATAAAATAGCTGCGGCCCGTTTTTTCATTCGTTGGAATCAGCTCAATTCGGATGGCAATCTACTCGCATCTTTCTAACCTTTTAGACAAAAAATACCAATCGAATTGAGTACCTTCTCTTTTTTGAAGTTGTTTAAAAAGGCGACAGATTATTTCTTGGGTTTTTAGGGTCATAACGAGATATCACATAGCGTATAAGCTTCCTGACCAACTAAGCAATCTAATGGACAAATGTTTATTACAATCTTAGCATTCTCGCATTCAAAACTCTTCGAATATTGGTAAATCTCATTAGGCCTATGAGATGGATTAGAATAACCATTCCCATAAAGGGAAGGGGCACCCAGTAGTGGGATAAACATGTCAGATATTATTTTGTGAAGGTTCCCAGTGAAATACAATACTTACTAGTCCGAGGCGGCCATCTCAAAACCGTAGGCCCAAGGGGGCCTTCTTAAAATCGTAGAAGGCTAAGGCTTACCCCCCGGCGTCTGAAGACCCGAAACGGCGTGCGGTTTTAGTCGTGTCCTCACAAAGAAAGATTACTTATTAGAGCCATGAAAACTACAAATAATGTATTTTAGTTTGACATGATTGCGTTGTATCTATCACTAGCGAAATCCGTTCTTTAGACGATATCATAATTTCATTTAATAGGCATGACGGTTGATTGACAAATCTCACTGCCATGGATTATGCTCAGGATCGTGTGAATTTGACAAGGAAAAGTCAGAAAGCAGATCGCAAACACCGAGATTTCAGCTCGGAGCTCGAGGTCCACCTTCCGGCCTTAGCTGCAATCAAAACACAACGACTTGCTGTAATGATGACAACGATAATCGGTTTCTAAAAACTGCTCTATCTTACCCAGAAGAGTATAGTAAGCTCGTAATGAAATTTTAAAGTAATTAGTATATTAACTATTCAAATCAAATCGATTTAAATAGAAAAAAATGAATAGGTCTAGGCGGGGTTTGAAACCGCGATCTTTGCCTTATAGGGGTAATTTAATTCAAATTATATGGGCGGAGTAGTCAAAAATCAATGTTTAAAAATGATTGAAAAATCATTCATTGGTTCCGATAGTTCGTAAGAATGTCGGTAGATGCTCCACTGTCACCTCAAAGACAGATATAGAAGGAGAAATTTGAATTAATTAGGACGAGGTTTGGTAGCTTTGTAGTAAAAGCATTGCTCCTGTAAGGCAAACGTACGTCAATTGTTAACATTAAATGGTAAATATGAATTCGAAAAGGTAGATATGAAATTGAAAGTCTTGTGCGATTCTTCAGAGAGATGCAATGGCATAAAAAAGTCACAATATTTTATGCCATGGTAAGCTTTTTAGGAAAGAGGACAATTGCAGATACCAACACTGTTACAATGGTGGCCCTCAGCTTGACGGCCTCAACAGATGCTTTTTCGCCATTTCACAGAATCATTGGTTTTATTATACAATGCTTTTGCTTTTAGACAACAAAAATGTATGGTACACCACCGATCTTTTTCTGTAAAATCTGTTCCACTCGAATATTCCATTATAATACCATTAGTATTTCTATGTGATCATTATTACCTACACATCATAAGACCTCTAGCATAAAGCAAAATATAATATTGACCGCGCAACTTTTAGTATCACATTCCAAACCTATCTATGACTGAGACGTGACGCGTTAGCTCATGTCACGACCATTGGTATAATCTGATCGATACTAGCGTGAGAAGGAGGATAGGCAGAGGACAAATGGTTATAAAGGCGAGAGATAGAAATAGCGTAACCACATCCCAACGGTTAGGTCATATGCTTATCTGCAACCTACGTTGTAAAAGTTGACGTTGTGGCCAAAATTGAGTTAATAATGAAGGCGGAGGATCGGACGAAATGGCGCACATTGGGAGTGGCCTATGTCCAGCAGTTTGATACCAGTCCATTGATTGATTGATTGAGTTAATAATAACGGAAATTACGCATTACGCAGCAATATCTGGTTGATCAACTGTTTTGTGGTCCAGAATTTGAAAACAGAGTTTTTGTTTTTGTCGATATAGACTGTGTATCATCATCTTTCAGTCATCATATATTTCTTCTTTTACTAATATTAAAAGAGGCTAATTTAACAATTAATTTTAAAAACCTCGGAGGTTCGTACGAAATGGCGCACGTTGGGAGAGGCTTATGTCCAACAGTGGACTGCAGTGGGGTAATTGATTGATTGATTGAGTTAATAATAACGGAAATTAAGTTAATAAAAATTGAGATTATCAATAATTTTAAGTTACAGATAACAATTAAATTGATTAATAAGTAGTAATTGTAACTGTTTGGTGAAGTAGAGAGAACACAAGGATCACTAACCATCTCATCCAAAGGGTGTCGTAAGAGGCGAATAACTGAAAAATACGCAGACGATATCACTGCGAGAGAAGGTAAACTCGAAATGAAACCTTGTGCCCAATCAACCCGTCTGGTCAGCGTGGAAACTGTAGACCAAATCTTCCCAAAATTTGGAAGAGACCTAAGTACAGCAGTGGGACGCAAAAAGCTGATTGATTGATTGAATTGTCAACTGTAAGTAATTTAATAAGTGGATGTCCCGTTTTAAGAAGGCTACACCTAAAGCTATAGGTGAGTACATATTGTTCAATTAAGGCGCTAGTACTATTATCTATTCTATGCTTAAGGGTAAAAAAAAATCTTTATAAACATCGTTACGTCTATGCTTTAGATAATTGAGGTGGTCAACGAACACACTACCTACTGAAAAAAAAAAGACGGGTTGCACTCTGGGAGTGCCGGCAGAAGTGAAAACATTTTCTTTTTTTCTTTCTTTGTTATATACATAGAAAAAGATAAAAAAGAACATACCATACCTATAATATACCGCTAATCATGGAACCTATCACTTATTTTCTGCTAATTTTCTGTCAGAAGAAATTATTAAATTATAAAAAGAAAAAATAATCACAAAAAATAATAAATTACAAAAAGAAAAAATTATCATAAAAAGTAATAAATTACAAAAAGAAAAAATAATCACCAAAAGTAATAAATTATAATGAGAAAAAACAATCACAAAAAATCCCTGAAGGCCAGGTGGTTTGAACCCGATACTATCTGAAACTATAAGGACTTACAGTCGTGCTTACCTTTTAAGCTACGACGATATCTATTGCAAGTTGCAAAATACATAGTCTGTACCTAATCTTGTATGACGTCAGTCGTCGGTTATGGTTCAAAGGTCAACTAATCCTGACGCTTCCTTAACATTTTACACCCATCCAACGCCGCTAAAGAAGTTTTCACTTCAAAAGTTTCCTGCTACCAGCTAATATACACAGGCTACATTTTTCTAGAAGTTCAATAGACACAGAAGATTATGCAAGTGGTCTCTAAATGAGGAGATGAGTATCAACTAAGTAAGACACTTCTAAAAGCGAACGCTAAATCTTGCAAAGCCCCAATCTTCCAATCTCAGTTTATCATTAAATATAAATAAAAACGTACCTATATACAGATTGAAACTGCAACGAAAGAGACAGACAAACATAACACCATCTCGTTCATCTCTGAAAAACGCACCGTCACTCCTGCGATCGAATTTTCCGACCTACGCAAACTGGAGCTGTATATTGTTCCCGGATGTAAAGCAGCTAGTTATTTATATTTCCGTTCTCCCCGGCCACGTGAACGGCCCCAGCACGTGTCTTCAGCTCCCCTGACCTTCCCCATAGTACCTACGGCGCATCCCCTTGCCCCTGCCCCCACTTCCCCGCAAGCAATCAATAAAATACACCTTCCGAACATGTGAGGATACTGCCTATTTATAACCTCTTTTTCACAAGGCCCAACTTTGTGTTACGTTATTCAAATTATAATTTAAAAAATAAAACTGTCAAATGCATTGGTTTTTGTTTTTTGTTTTAGTTTTCTTTTCATTATACGATGTTACCTGTACAACCTACCTGGCTAGCCTCTTTGTACATACCCGTAATCATAACTCATTTTGTATTAAACACTGCTTCAAAATCCAGATTTTGGTCAACAAAATGAAAACACACTAAGTCATGAGTGAAAACTAGATAAAAATGATTAAAAAATTAATATTTTATAAATATTTATAGACTAATTAGGCATCAAAACAAGTATCCTAATTGAATTAAATTGAATTAGAATATAGAAAACAGTATTCAGAGATGGAAACTTACGAAAATAAACTCATACACAAGCCAGCGTGTATTTTGAAACAAAATAAGTCAACTATGATATTTTTCGTATTCCAAGGGAAATTTTCAAAGGACCGCGGTCGCGCGCACCGTACCGCGAATCGTGCTCTACTGACCGCCGACATCGGCAAGGAATAGAGATGTGATGTGTCCTTTGGATAATTTATCGATATATTATAATTATTATATAATACAGCATTGTAAAATATTCGTGTCTAATTAAAAGGCGTGTAAATTAAAATTTAATTAGGTATAAATATCTAGCAGGTGCTTTACTGTGATTCAGTTTATTTATACATGGGTGGAAAATTTAAAACTGCTCTGCTTGCACATTTGATAAGAGAATAAATGTTCAACTACAGTATAACGAGTGAAGTAGATATGAGTCGTTAGACTGTGGTTCTACTATATACCTACCATATTTTTGATTGGTATTCTATTGTCACGTTTGTGGCCCAAGGATACCTCACCTGTTAGCTGGTAATTGCTTGCCGATAAACGAAAAGGACTAGCGCTTAGCTTTCCTTTTATCAAAATTTGATTCAGATTATTTGATTGAATTAAGTACGACTACTTTACAATTTTATAATAGTACCTATATAGAACAAATATTAAAAAAAATCAGGTAAGTAGTAAACATTTTTGATGATCTCGTTATTCATACACGTTGGAAGGAGGATCTTAATTAATATCTCAAAATTCAGTAAAACCAATACCAAATATATTTTTAAAGATTAGCTACCGCAGTCGAGAATTTTGTAAGATAAAAAGTTGAGCGTCGAACTACTCGCGGGAAATTTGCTTGATAGTAAATCACTTGCACAAATGGTCCAGGGCGCTTGAACTAAGAGTCGATGACATGAAGATATAATTTAAATAAAATATCAATCATTTGTATTTAATTTACGATAGTTGTTGAATAATTTATATGTTAAATTATGTTGTCTGGGGTCCCAGGAAGTAACAGGACATGATCGTAGGGAGTTTGAGTCCCGGGACCGTGAATATGTCGGATAAATACTTTTGTCCCATGCAACTTTAATGTGAATGGCATCAAAGCTAAGAGTTCGCACACTAAAAAGAGGTAATAAAAAAACCTTTTTAAAAACAATCTTTTTTTTTTAATTTTTTTTTCTTGCATTGTCATCCGAACTGAACGTGCATACCAAATTTCAGCTCAATCGGTTGAGGGCAAGTGCCTTAAAATTGAGTTGTAAGATTCCACCCGAACAAACATACATTGCAAGTTAAATAAAAGCTTGTAAAAACTACAAAAATGAGTAAAACTAAAACAGTAACTAAGTCGTTATGTTTTGATAACATGACGTCCATCTTATAATCTTAATTAGGTACAAATGCAGGTTATCTTCTAGAACTATTTGGAGAATAGAACATTCCAGGTGCGTGTTGGCGGCTCCCTCTCCAAGCAAAGACCTGTTGCGAGTGGCGTGCCCCAGGGCTCAGTGCTTGCTCCCCACTTGTTTGGAGTCTACATCTCGGACTTAATTGAGGTGATCGAGTGCCAGTCTGCCTTCTTTGCTGATGATGGTAAGTTCTTTGCCAACCCACTTATACAATCTGGACAGCTACAGGAGGATTTGGATCGAATTCAAAACTGGACCAAAGACTGGATTATCAAATTAAATGCTTCGAAATGCAATGTCCTGCATTTGGGGAGTAACAATCCTAGATTTACATACAGTCTAGAAGGAAACATCTTGACCTCAGTCAACCTCCAAAAAGATCTGGGAGTGTGTATGACTTCTGATTTGAAGTGGGCAGAACATATCTCCACTATTGTAAAGAAGGCAAACTCATTTATATATGTTGTCCGAAAGTCCTTTCAAACCATTCCTGTGGAAGTTTTTGGGAGAATCTTCAAGTCTTATATTAGGCCACTTTTAGAATATGGCTTTCAGATCTGGAGCCCACACCTGCACAAGGACATAAATTTGCTGGAAAGTGTCCAGAGAAGAGCCACAAAGATACCACCGGCTCTACGTCGCATGCCCTATGAGGAGAGACTACGTGCACTGAAACTGAGCACTCTCGAGCAAAGGCGACTTCGATGTGATCTGATAGAAGTGTATAAGATCGTAACTGCACACTACAATCTGCCAGATATCCAGAACATCCTTCTCAGGAGAGACAGCCAACGGCCGTCCCGCGGACACAGCCGTCGATTGACGCGGGCCACAGCTGACACACTGGCCGCCCACCATTTCTTCAGTAATAGAGTGGTCCATAATTGGAACTTGCTGCCAGAGGACGTTGTCTCTGCCACCTCAGTGAACTCATTTAAGAACCAGCTTGATAACTGGCTGCGACTGGAACAATCAGTGCTTAAAAAAATGACGGACTGTTAAAGAAAAACTATTATATTTTATCACTAGAAGTGAACACATCAGCTTGTAGCTGCCTGTTCATAAATAAATAAATAAATAAATAAATCGTGAATGTCGTGAAAAGGCATTTTCTGCTTTTAAAGGAAAGTGAGCCCCTTGTAACCCATTTGATGCTGGGACAGCACCTGGGTTCATGGTCCAGAACCCTCCACGCGCTGCACCCTGGGCAATGGAAACACCATCGCGATGAGGAGGAATGGGACAGGAAGCTTTCTACGTGGTCCCCCTACTGGCAGACGCGGCAGGCAAGGGCGGAATGCCCTCGCTGGCGTGACTCACCAAAACGCTCGCGTTTAATGGGGCCATCGTGCAACTCACATCGGAGGGGGCCATCTTAAAACCGTAGATGTCACCTGGGTGCGACGGAAATACCGTATTGGGTAAACTTACAAACTGGTAATTGAGACTTGACACGGCGGGTATTTAGTGCATTGGAATCTGACATAACCTTTTTTTTTCCGGGCCAATATCCAAGGCGATTTTTGCACGGAAAAAGAAGCAAATAATAGTAATGTAAAGTTAAAATGTCTCGGTCGAAATGGCAAACATTGGGAGACCGAGAGGCCTGTATCCAGCATTGGATTATGGTGCGCTAGTTGATTGTTTGATTGATAATAATGTTAGACATTATTATCAATCAAACAATCAACTAGCCTAGGTAATGGAAATTTTAAGCTTATGAATTGGTGTCCCTCCTCGGGAACTCTACCGGTAAAAGTTAGGATATAGGAGACAGTATGTGGTTTTAATAATTTCATAACCGACATACCTACCCTTAGTCCAGTGGTGAGGTGAATATGACTTCGTCCTAGACGGCCCACGACCCACCTGATGGAAAGTGGTAACCATGGCCATAGGTCGACGTGTGCAACACCAAGGTCTTTAATCTCCTGCTGCCGACTCTGTAGAAACCTTCTTCTTGAAGAACCCCATATTGTAGTTAAAAGATATTTTAGGATAGTATTTTAATTCAGCATACACAAAATTAAACATTGTTCTTTACCGAAACGAAACAGTTATAATTTATTTTTAGAAAATATCTTCAAAATCAAAACGTCATTTAAAATATTCACCGAGACGAATTTGTTTACAAAATGCCAATAATGTACCTAATAACGTAAGAGATATTATTTAATGCTTAAATCTTCATGGAGTGTGACTAATGAATGTGTAGCTTAATCAAGCGTTCAAATAGCAGTCTGAATGGTGTTCAGCCATTTGATTAAACGGCTAGGCAAGTAGCTTTGATGGATGATATTTACGAGTTGCCTAGCCATTTAATTAAACAGACCAAAAAATAACCACGATGGCTAATGCGGGAACGCATTATACCTTCTAACTTAATCTATCCAAGTCGGATTGCGTAACTTTCTCAATATGACTAATTTTCTGTGAATACACCTCTGCTTACCCCCTCAGGGATTTACTGGTGCGAGTAAATATTTGTATGTATGTAACTTTCTGTCTTATTTCGGGGTAGTGGCCCATCTTACGAATGGCCTAAATATTAGCCAGCCAGGTTATTAAATGTAGTAATAAACGATACGTCTAAATATCATGCAGGCTGTTCATTGAATCGCGCCGTTTAATCAACAGACTAGGCAGTTAATTGAATGGCTTATTAAGCTACTTGGCTGCGACATCTATATAAATAAGTATAGTCATTGACAAAAATAGTTCCAGCTATTGATCGCCTTAGCTCTTAAATATTTTTCGGAATAATTAACAAAATATGGAATACATTAACTTTGTTTTCGCGCATTATAAAATACCAAGACAGATTTGATGGCTTTGTGTACAGATACAATCGAAAAAGTTGTTAAGAATTTATTAGAAATTTGTCAACTGAAAAAATACCTGAACCAAATTACTAAACTCTTTTTCATGAACAAAATCTTGAGACTAATCCTGCGACAACTAGCGCACCGGATTAATATATAAATAAGTAAATATTACCCGCGGCACTACTACCTACTAGGTACCTATTTAAGAACCTATTTACCTACCAAATTTCAACCAGATTGGATCAGCCGTTAGAGCAACGTTTCCCAAAGTGGGCGATAACGCCCCCTCGTGGGCGCTGCAGGCCTAAAGGGGGGCGGTAAGAGACCCAGAAAAATGAGGGGGTTTTGTAGGCTTTGGAGGGCGATTTGTAATTTCATCTAGCTAGGAGGACTCTTAGACGCCGATAGAGCTCTCGACTCTCGGCTACAACTTGTGAACATCAACTAATATTAATTAAGAGATGCTCTAACTCGGTTTGAAATTTCTCTCCGCGTACAGGACAGATATATGTATCTGTCCTGTTTTATTCAATAAATAGAAGAAAAGTCATGTCAATTGGTCGCTCCGTTTCGAAATGAAAGTAGACACAAACAAACAAATAAAAAGGCAATAGACACACTTTTGCATTTTAATAGTTATTACCGCGGGCAATCATGTTTTAACAAGTATTTGGTAAATAACCCGATTTGTGCATTCCTGTATCAATCGGCTGATTCATAGAATACTTGTTCTTATTTGTTGAGTACAATTGAGCGTCGAATGATATAAGAAGAGCATGAGAATGAGAAGAAAGTGCATGTTTGTCTTATTCCTGTCGGTGCGTGCTGCTTATGCAATCCTATATAAACAACGGAATATTTTATTTTCATTTGCGGTTTCGCGCGTAATAGATAAGCGGTACTTAAGTTCAACACTTACTTACGTATTTCTTAAAACAAAACAATGTCGGAAGTAAAAAAGAAGAGACGGCAATACTCTGTGGAATATATTAAATTCGGATTCATTGAAAATCCCACAAACCCATCGTCGCCTCAGTGCCTTCTATGTCTAAAAACATTTTCGAATGAAGCAATGAAGCCTTCAAGACTGCAAGATCATTTGAATAAAATGCATCCAGATAAGAAAGACAAGAATTTAGCATATTTTCAAGACCTAGAGATGAAGCATAATACTCAGCCAAGTGTAGCAAAACTATTTTCGGCAGCTGCTAAGCAAGATGACGACGGACTTCGAGCTTCGTACAATATCTCTTTGTTAATTGCTCAAAAAGGCAAACCACACAACATCGGAGAAGAGTTAATTTTGCCAGCAATAAAGGAAGTAATAACTACTGTGCTTCGTAAACCGGCCGCAGATATTATCCGAAAAATTCCTCTGGGTAATAATTCTGTGCAAAGACGAATTGATAGAATGGCTGAAAACATTGAAGGATCATTGTGCAATCATCAGAAGACTAGTCAATTCTCAATTCAGCTCGATGAGTCCACTTTACCTACTAATGAAGCATTGTTGCTGTCTTACGTGAGGTTTATTAAACATGAGAAAATATGTGAAGAACTATTGTTTGCTAGAAATTTAGACCGATACAAAAGGCGAAACCATATTCAATACATTGGAAAAGTTTTGTGATGAGAAAGAGATTCCCTTGAAAAATATTATATCAGTTGCTACGGATGGCGCTCCGACTATGACAGGATGCCATAAACGCTCCATAGCGTACTTAAAAAATAAAATTCCAGATATCCTTGCTGTACATTGCGTTATTCATAGACAACATTTGGTTGCTAGAAACTTAAGTGAACGACTATTTCAATCACTGCAATATGTCATCAAGCAGTCAATAAAATCCTTACCAGCTCTTCAAATGATAGATTATTTAATCAGCTTTATGTTACTAATGACGAAGATTCCAACCGTTTGTTGCTTCATACTGAGGTTTGTTGGCTATCAAGAGGCAATTTTCGGACTCGATTTTACAACCTGTTTGACTCTGTGATAGAGTTCTTGGGAACTAAAGATACAAAATTGCGTAAAAAGCTCATTACATCAAAAAATGATAAAGCTTACATGACAAACCTGTATAAATTGTTCAAAGACATGAATCTCCAACTGCAAGGCGATGAACCAAATTAATTAAAACAAAAAATGTCGTTGCTGCTATCGCAGCCAAACTGCTTCTACACAAAAAGAATATGGGCAGACGTGACTTTCATAATTTTCCAAATTTATCAGTATCCTGCAGTAACGACGACTTATTTGCGTACTGCCAACATTAATGGGGGCGCTAAAAATTAATTTAGTCTCAAAGTGGGTAGTAGACAAAATAAGTTTGGGAACCTCTGCGTTAGAGCGTGATCGAATAGCAACCATTTAAACATCTTCACAAACTTTTTTATTATAATTTATTACATAGTAGGAAGTAGAATAATATATATTATTTATTAAGTACTAGCTGAACCAATCGCGTATCCTACGAGTATATATCTATCCATACTAATATTATAAATGGGAATGTTTATGTGTGCGTCAGTTTGTTTGTTTGTCCGTCTTTCACGCCTAAGCCATTTTGATGAAATTTGGTATAGAGGTAGATTAGACCTTGAGAAAGGATATAGGCTATGTTTAGTAGTAGCGATAACTGACATCCACACGAGCGGAGCCTTGAGCAAAAGCTAATAACAAATATATTCAAAAATTCAAATTGATTCTTTGCGAAAATTGCTATCTATGTGCAATATTCGCCTGTCACCCAATAACGACCACTAGATTGGTATAAGCCCACAATACCAATAACCTTTCTATTATTATAAACATAATCAAACTTAAGTACAATAAATTGATTACTTTTATTACCATTTATTTATCAGTTATTATATTATTATCTCGTTGACAGTTACATCTGGGTGTTATTGAGCATTGTTTAAGAAAAAAAGGGTAATAAACTTGAATTACTAACTTTGTATAATGTTATAAAGAGGAAGAATTTGTGTTTTTGTATGTAACGAATAAACTCTAGGTAAACCAACTGATGAAGTGAAGTAAAAAAATCTTTTGCTATTAGGAAGCTAAAATACCTATCACAGATTAACATAGGGTATATAATCACGCTCCTATCCAAGGGAGTGTTGCAGTAATCGTTAATGTCAATCAATCTAATAAGTTATTAGAAATTCATTAAATTACGGGCACATTGTATGGGTTAAAGGGATGCAACGGTGTACAAAATATGTCACGAGTGAAGAAGAGAAATTGCAAGAGTCAGATGAATCCAAGGTGCAGTGTGAACGGGAGCAGAATTTCACGTGGGCGGATCCGCGAGCAACTGCTAGTTGCGACCAGAAATGGTGCGAACCACGGTATGAAAGGAAGAATGGACTCCCTGCTGTGGTTTTCCCAAGCGACTACAATATGGGATTCTTCTAGAAGTATGTTATAAACAGGCGCACACAGCAAGATCAAGCATTTTTTTATTTTTGAACTATCGCGGTGTAAACTCATTAATTTTTCTCAGTTCGGAACTTATCGTGATATAAGACTAGAATACTTTTGCTGATGTTTCGGGTGCGTTTCAGCACCCGTCACTACTTGACTGACCTGCGAGCATCGAGAGGTGTGCAGAGAACATTTTTTGTGCGCCTACCCTCTAATAAATTCACATTAATGTTAACACCTTATTCACTATGTCAGTTTAAGACGGCACTGTGTTCTTGTCTTTCAATCGTTAAATCCATCTTCCTAAAATTTTTATATTTTTTTAATTTCAATAGCTTCAACTATCAGCTTCAGCAACAACAACAAAACAAAGGTCAAGTAATACCAGCCAGGTCAATCTTAGGATGAGTAGGTAACCATTTTAAGCACAATGATTTCCCTCTGAGCGCAACAAACTATTAGTACCGGTAAATAAAATAAAAAATATAGAAAAAAAATCACTAGAATATAGGTAATAGACATAAAACTCTCTGCTATTTTGGTAGAAAATACATATCAATTAATTTGGTGTTAATAAATTGTATATTATTATGATGGCGATATGTAATGAGACTAATGAGATAAAAATAACTTTGTAACAAACGTACGCAGCTATTAATTGCATGTAAGCACCAGTCACGTCCAAAGTTTACACTTTGGAGCCTGAGCCCCCCTTATTAAAAGTACCTATGTATACTTTTGATTATAAGTAGTTTAATTACATTTACAACTGCGATTTCCATCTGAATCACAACCCCAAAATGAAAAACAAATCCAAGCCTTGACCGGTTTTAGGAAGTGTAACTAACTACCTACTAGCAAAGTTGACTTGGGCCCGAAATGTGTTAGGAGGGCCCTTTACATCTTATCAATAGATATCGATGTTAATAAGGGATGCAAAACTTCCCCTCTCTATTTTAACGTGACGTCAACTCAAGCAAGGGGTGAGCATGCGCGGGAAAGATCAGCCATATTGTCTATCTTCGGTCAAACTCGGCTAAGTTCGATAATTTTCGTACCGTGAGGTCACAACCAGCGGCAGCGTCGGAAAATGCTGATGTTATGCAGAGAAATTTAAACTTTATTCACGATTAATAAGGTCTATATTGAGAGTGGAGTTCTGAAAAATTGGTGCATTGAAAGATTTTTCTACATACATACATATAATGGCTTCGTATAAATTTGCGTCATAACCAATTTAATTCTCGTCTACTACGCCGTAGACAATGTTATGGGCATAATGCGACGTTGAATTGAATCTGGCATTGATTGTTTTTCTTTTTATAGTTGGTAAAATGTCGTTTATGCCTGTATTGGTATATGGGACCCCATGAAGACAACCTCACTCGCAAGCCTGTTCAATTAGCATCAGATTGATCCTAACCAGCAAAGTACTCAGAATGATGTTTTTGCTGCTGATTTACGGATCATTAACGGATGAAGCTCTGGTGCAAAACTACCTCTCGTAGTTGGGAGATCAAGTGGCAGTCGCTCTTATATAATCCTATTGAGCAGTCCGTCTGGGGAAGTAACTCCGCCCTACAGAATACCGCGGCCATAATAAACTCGTGACGTGTTGTGTACCCGGCGGTGAGTAGGGTACCCAGAGCTCACTGGAGTGTTTTCGTGCTGTCAGTGGGAAGACTCACGCTATTCCTGCTTTATCTACGCTGACGGAACAGAAACTCTGTGTTTACAGGGTCGGCAGCACGATTGTGACTCTTCTGATGTTGCACATGTCCATAGGCCACGGTAACAACTTTCTATCAGGTGGTCCGCGTGCTTGACTGCCATCTCAGTAGTATAAAAAAGCCGTAGGTATAAGTTGAATCAAAAGGAGGAAAAGAAAGGCTTTGCGTATGGAGGGACTATTGCCCTATTGTCGTTACGACATAAGCAGAACTGTAAAAATAAACACTAAAAAATACCAATCGAATCAAGAAACTCCACCTTTTTGAAGTCATTTAAAAATAAAATAAAGACGGGTTGCACTCCGGGAGTGCCGGCAGAAGTGAAAACTTTTTCTTTCTTTCTTTCTTCGTTATATACAGAGAAAAAGATAAAAAGAACATAACATACCATACCATACCATACCTATAATATAGCGCCAATCATAGAGCCTATCACTAATTTTCTGTCAGAAGAAATAAATGAATTACAAAAAGAAAAAATAATCACAAAAAGTAATAAATTATTAAAAAAACACAAAAAGTAATAAATTACAAAAAGAAAAAGTTATCATAAAAAGTGTCAGAAGCCCAGGTTCGAACCCGATACTATCTGAAACCATAAGGACTTACAGTTGAAGTGATTACGGCTAGGCTACGAAGCTTCTTAACGCACCTAACAAAATAAACAATGTGTAGCTGTTGTAATGTTGTATGACGTCAGTCGTCGGTTACGGCTCAAAGGTCAAGTAATCCTGACGCGAGTTTAACACTTTTTACCTTTTTACCCATCCAACGCCGCTAAAGAAGTTTTTACTTCAAAAAATATAAATATATCGCTATTGTACAGAAGAAAATATGCGCAGACATAGACTATAATTATATAATAGTACTGCCGTAGATGATTGAGAAAAAACAGCCTATGCTGATATCGTGGACATAACAAAGGACGACAACAATCCACACGTCGAGGGCTATTCGGTGTCATAAACTCATAAATATGCTAATAGAGTTGTACATTTCCGCGCACAGACGCTTCCCAAGTTTCCCGTTATGTATTTATGAGTTTCGGTATGTTCAGTCCACCTGAGGTAGGGTATTAAACTTTCATAACATTTGATGCCAAAGAAACTGTAATGGGTGAATGATTGTATGTAAGTCGTAGAAAGCGTTAAAATTTTCAGCAATCTCAAGCAAATACGTATGAGCAAAATATTGGTTGGATTCGGCACTATTCTATCATTGGTCTGCTCGCCATAGGCAGGGAATTCATCTTCACATATTACGACCGGAAATGGTACCTACGCACTGTGTGGTATGAAAGGAACTTCATCCCACGCACGCTCAAGCTGTGGAATGACGTCACTGCTGTTTTTCCAAGCGACTACAATATGGGGTTCTTCAAGAAGGGCATTAGAGACACACAGGGCCGGCAGAACGAGTGTGACTACCCTGATGTTGCACACATCCATAGGTCACGGTAACAACTTTCCATCAGGTGGGTTGTGTGCTTGACTGCCACCTACCTAAGTTGTATAAAAAAAACCCTTTCTTTATCGTGCACATGTTTTTTTCTTCTGATAGTACCTAGTCCTTTAGGCAGGGCTTGAAACAGCATCTGATGCAAGTACCTAGCTATCTATAATTGAAGATTTATTTCAATTTTAACATTTAAAACTTCAAACAATATCACGTACCTACCAACTAGCAGTACCAGCCAATATAACCAGCCATATCTTCTCATCCTTGGAATTATTTTGATGCGTAAGTAGTTACATAACATCGCGTACTTCAGAGTGGCCGTAAAGCTCAAAACAAACCGCTAGGATAGGCAGTTGCCGGTAGTGGAATCGTGTAATAATATTTTGAACTTTATACTCCATACTATAACGCACACAATCGAAGTGATGGTGTGCGTTATAATCTGGTGGTGTGAAACTGTCTGTAACAGTGAAATCCTGAATCAATTTCGGCAATGAACTAGTTTGCCAAACGTTTCTGCTCTCTGTTAGTGGAACTCTGGCCCAACCTGCGAATCTTCCTTTATTTAGGTATGTTAAAAAACCGGCCATGTGCGATAAGAACACGCGCACGAAGGGTTTTGTGAAAATTTCAACCGACTAACATAATCAGCCTCTCAATTAATCACCTAGCCTGTTAACTAAACTGCGCCATTCAACTAACTGATGACTAGCGCTTAGGCCATTCGTACGATAGGACACCACCCCGAAATAAAACGTTATTATAGTGATAGGTTTATTGAGACAGCTGCGTAATTCGACTTCTATAGATTAGGTTAAAAGCTCCCACACTAGCCTTCATGGTTATTTTTTTATACTGTAGGCAGAATATCGTTCAGGGCGTCGATTCTACTAAAGTAAAACCATTGTCATACCACAGACACTGTAAGAATTACCCATTTAATTGTAAACTTTAGGGTCATGCTCTTAAAGTCTAATATTAAATGGCTTTTTGTAGAGAGAATGAAAAAGTGAAATGTGTCACTTTTCATTTAATTTTGGACTTTAAAATTATAGCAATAAAGTCTAAAATTTAATGCCATTTATCTCTGTGTCGGTGGTGTGACAGTTGATTTTGCTTTAGCAGAATCGAGGGCCAGGCCGTTAATTAAATGGCGCTGTTTAGTAAAGAGCTTAGGCGACAATTGAACGGCTGATTAAGATACTTGGCTGCGACAAATACTAGATATAGCCTGGTTACAGACAGACGACGGAGTCTTGATAATAGAGTTCCGTTTTAAACCCTAACAACTTTATCATTAACATAGATTTAGATCAGAAAAATTAACATACAAGACGGAACTTGTACCAGAAACCATTCCTTCACAGGTAATACTCTGAACATCTTGGACACGTCTTAGATATTCAAAATACTACTATAATTTTTATTTTATACCACTGAGGTGGCAGACATGCACACGGTCCAACTGATGGAAAGTGGTTACCGTGGCCTATGGACGTGTGCAACACCAGGGGAGTCACACTCATGCTGCCGACCCTGTAAACACAGAGTTTCTGTGCCGTCAGTGTAGAAGAAAAATCAGGAATAGCCTTTAGCCTTCCCACGAACAGCACGAGAACTCTCCAGTAAGCTCTGGCTACCCTACTCACAGCCGATAAAACAACACGAGGTTATTATGGCCGCGGTTATTCTGTAGGCCGGAGGTACTTTCCCAGTCGGACTGCTCAATTGGACGGAAATTATAATTATAAATTCGTTTAGGGTGATAATAAACTTTCCCCTTTTGCGGACAAATTAATTCTGTTTTCGTAGCTGGTTATCAAAGGAAGAAAATAATTCCATGTTCGTAATTGGTTACGAAAGATCAGTTACGATGGTGGACCAAAGTGACCAAAGGGAACGGTCGCAGGTGTGAGTCTCTTGTTGGACTTTAACTTTTCCGATCTCAATAACAAGGAAATGTTAGTACCTATTCAAATTTGCTTTTATAATAAGATTGAAAGTAACATAGCTTACCATTTCAGTGAAACCTTCTAACGGCTTATCGAGATATTGATTAAAAGAATGCAAGACCTTCGTCTAGGCAATAACAAACCAAATCTAGGCTGTAAAAAGCAATAGCTCCGTCTTTGACCTTCAAATTCGTGATATTAAGCTGGCTGCTTGCCAACGTTGGTAAAATCGATGCTAACGGAGCCCAGCTGTGCTTAGTACCTACCTACTACCAGTTCAAGTGACTGTAAACTACATGTCATATGTGTGTCAACTACATAATGTTTTTTTTTTATATAGGACACGTCAATTTGACTACACCTCGCCTTATGATAAGCTGAAGGCAAAGTCTCAGGAAAGAGGGCGACCATGGCATGTTAACAATGGTGGCACTCAGCTTGACGGGCTCATCAGATGCTTTTGCACCGCCCTGATTAAAGGACTCGGGACTGTAGGAAGAGGTAAACACGTGAGCTGGCAAGGAATTCCAGGTCTTAATGGTACGACAAAAGAAATATTCAGCGAATCGCTTGGTTCTTGAAGAAATGTTCTGCACCGTATGCGGGTGACATCAAGTCCTGCACGTGTTGTCCTGTACAGGAAAGGAGAGGTTGGGAATAATTGGAGTAGCTCATCAGAACATTCACTATGATAGAGACCTAATGAGTCTAGAGAGTCTAGAGATCAGTCTAAACTACGTGTCATATCAATTAGCTTATAGTCGCAGTCTACTGCGGGACATAGGCCTCTTCCAATATTGGAACGCTTTGGCCGTCTGTTTCCACAATGACCTGGGGCCCGTTTCATAAAACTACAATTTACAAATTACAAGTACAATTCGATGTACATTACGTAGGTAATTGGTCACTTAAAGTCTAAGATCCCAAGCGGTGCAATCGCACCGCGAGTCTATTGTTTACCTATTGTGTCTATTATTTACTCACTTGACAGGTTAAATAGATTTTATAATATATGGCCAATTAAGTACGCAGTGTACGACATTGCAGAATACTAATTATCAATTGATCATACTAATCATAACTTTTGTAGGCTAACATTAGTATAGCGCTTCCCGTAATCAGATTCTCGTAATCACCATTTCTGGTATCTTGGCATAAATACCTATATTCCTATGTATTCAAAGTACTTGACATAAATATATCTCTTACAACCTCCTAATGATATGAAAAATTACATTAAATTACAATATGTGCACCAGCATAGGTTCTACAATAGGTTTTACAGAAACGTATCATATTCTATCTATATAAATATAATAAGTTATTGAGAAACCTCCCTGAAAACTATTTCAAGTCTTTTTTATAGTCTAGCTATAGTTTTTGTTAATATATAACTCTGCAATATCTTGGATAAAGATACTTATAGGAAAGTATTTAATTTCGACACTTAGTAGAGCAAAAGTTTATCGTTAACTTAAGTAGGCAGGTATTGGATGTAAAGAAATTAGCTATCATTGAACCTTCATTTAGATAGGCTTGTAATGTCGGTTTATATAATATCCTTGCTAAATTTTATCCACTTTTCACATTAGGAAAATAAGCTATTTTTATTTATGTATAAAAACGTAAGCAAGCGAATTATAAACACACAATCGAAACGTGACCATTTGCTTTACCCACTCGAAAGGCGCGAAATGATTCTTGACGTCACATGAACTGTCAACTGATACGCCTGCATTTTGATTCGTGTAAAATATAGATTAAAAAATCGCAACTTTATTTTTAAAAATAAATTATTTACAATTCATCTTTAAGTGAAATAAATTTGTATAAATACATTTCACATTTTATTGTAAAAGTTGTCAAATACCCAATTTCGATATTAGAACAAGACATACACTAAATAGATAAATTATAATTGTTTTACATGAAGCGACTGCCACCTGACCTCCACAACCCATTGGCGATACCAAAATATTGCAGTAAGATTAGTATGTGATAGATGTTGAGTAGTATGTGATAGTTGTTGTGACAACCGGCACGACAATACCCAAATCAATGCAAATAGATTTAGGTACTTAACCTATTAACGCAAACAAATATTTGCACTGAGCGGGAATCGAGCCCTTTGCATAGCAATCGAGTTCACTACCGCCACGCCACAGAGGCATTGATTGTATAAACATTTCTGCAATGTCATCTATAAAATTGGTATACATTTTTGACAAGAGTAAATAGGTCCTCTCCAAAACTTTTGAAAGAGCAAGCTGTATTTTCTCTAGATTTTCTTGCTCACCTCAGCTTTTTACTATACAACGTCGTGCTGTCAATTGTCGGGTCAAATATAAAAAATGTAGATCCGCCGTCAATTGCTCCCATAAAGATATTTGACATTTTTTTTTTATTATAACGATATTAGCAACTGATATTACTAATATTCCCTCTAACTTCTACAACTAAGCTAAATTGCTTATGCTACTAAATTGCGTGTTTACATCGGTAATGGCCAGGAGTCGAACTCGAAACCTCTCGATCGTAAGGCCGACTCCTTAACCACTAACCTACCTATTAAAGGAAATGATGAGTACCTAGCACTACCTGCTATAGGTACCGAAGTGCACGGGCGTCGAAGACGATTCCTTTCTTCTCTGATCAATCTCTTAATCAGAGAAGAAAGGAATCGTGTTTTCTAAAAGTATGTCCTTGGCGCCGGCCATAGGGAAAACATCTGTCATACGCACTTAAGCTAAAGCTTTCGTTTTAATCTGCACACTAGCAGTTATATATGTCGTAGGATAACTTGATACTTCGAATCTTCGCGGAAATCCTAGGGGTGTTGCGAAAACGCGGATAATTAGACATAGGCGAAAAATTATCAAATCTTACTGGACAAAGTCAGGATTTTTGCGAAAATACTCGTTACTATAGTAAGATTTGATGTGCTCAACACTGATTGGCTACAATTTTGCTGGCTGACTTACCCCGACTTTTTGTATAAACCACCCAGAAGTAGGAGCCCCGCGTAGCGGGGCTCCGTCGACCTTGTCGTCGGTTCACTCATTATTTAATCGTTCTGTCGGAGATATGTTTCAGACCGATGATACAATACTTGAAGTTAATCATCGGCAAACTAGGAACCAATTAGAAGTCAGCCAGCAAAATTGTAGCCAATCAGTGTTGAGCACATCAAATCTTACTATAGTAACGAGTATTTTCGCAAAAATCCTGACTTTGTCCAGTAAGATTTGATAATTTTTCGCCTATGTCTAATTATCCGCGTTTTCGCAAAATCCCTAGGATTTCCGCGAAGATTCGAAGTATCAAGTTATCCTACGACATATACACGACATAAAAAGTAGAGTAAATTACTTGAACCGTATGATAGTTTCTGCGTCAAAGATTAATTCATACATCCGTTAACAAATGTTCACGTTATTAATAAGGATTTGTATGATTTACGCTTTGTAAAATTCCATGTTAGATAAGAAGATGAACTTTAAGGAAGGTCGATAATTTCTTATGATTAATGATAGAAGCGACTATCATCAATTAGATCTTTAGAAATAAAAAAATGGGAGTGCACTCCGATAGGTTACCTATTTTTATTATTTCAATTTCAGCTTTCATATACGAAATAAAAACACACACATAGAAAGTAAATGTTTTATTTGAAAACATGTTGGTAAAATAATAAGATTAAAGTCTAAAATGCTAAACTTCAAACATGGTCTTCTAATTTAAAATAAAATATATATTTATATATATATTTTGTTTGTAATTTAGCAACTTGCAGATAGAATTTGAATGGAAATAATAATGGAAATGGAAGAATAATAAGATAATAAGAAATAATCTAGTGTCTACAAAAATAAAGTTCATTAATAAAGCAAGGTAGAAAAAATATATGACTAAGGAATATTTTTTAATTTTTAATATTAATCAATATAATGTTTATGACGGTACTATTGACGACTACTATCCAATATAAGATTTTAGTCATAAATATTTTTTTGTCAAAGCTCTTAATACTAGGAAACAATTTGGCCGATTTGGAAAAATTTTGACAGTTCCACAGATATTTTACAAGAGTCTTTAGCTAGCATTATCGATATGTCTACGTTTACAATGCTAAGTAATTCTAATATTTTTACGTCTGATTTGAACTTTTTGGAGAATTATATTACAAAAATACTCTCAATTTATAATCTAACAACTAATTACTAATAATACATATTTTTATTAACCTTATTTAAGTTATTCTGTAGCATAGAAGAAATATTATTGCCGTCCATATCATAACCAACTTATCTCTATTTAAATAGCTGTAAAATATTTTAAAAACACATGGTTCAACTATATGAAATTTAAAACTATAAATAATGTTTGTGTTTGTGGAAGGGTTGTGTGTGCGGGAATGTGTATGTGTGTGTGTGGATGCTTAGGTGTTTGCGTATGAGTGTATGTGTGACTTGGAACTGTATATTCCCAGTAACTTGGGCTTCAGTAAACTTCACTGCTTCGAAATTGACGAAATTGAATTGACGAATAATCATGATATTTGAAATACTTCAAATATCCTGAGAACAATTTTATTAATGTAACGCTAACTTAGATTTAAAAATATTTAAAATTTAACAATACTTCTGTTTGTAACGTTTGTAATAAAATTATTACAAATAAAATATTCAAAAATAAATTTTAAAGTGACTAGCTGATTTCAATTTTCTAACGGCAAATACTACTACTTATTACTGATTAGCCAAAAAGACAGATTGCGTTGTTTACGATAAGGATGGCTGAACAATTTTGGCTAGGAACGCAACGTAGTAAGCTATATAAGAATATTTAAGTAACTACTTATTTTACTACACTACAACTATATAGGAAATAGCCCGTATTTTCGTATTGGCCGAGTAAATATTAACATAATTAGACCCTCGGAAATGAAGCCAGAAGAAGTAACTAGATCGAAATAGGTATCTAAAGCGTTTAAGAGTTATTCATTGATACACAATTTGAAAAACATTATACTACCGGCAAGCTATAGTGGCCGTTTTGACATATTAACTAAGTTACAATATTATCCGAGTAAAAAGGTCTAGTCATCTGTAGTTGAGTTGATAAGGTAGTAGATAGGGTGGTACTTAACGGTTGTGTTAAGCTCTGCCAAGTTCTCTTAGTACATAACGGCCATCATACCGTGCCGGTAGTTTGAAAATCGTAATCGTATATTCGTATTTTTCATCATAACTTCTTTGCAGTTACGATTATTTACGTATTTGTACAAGTGACAATAAATTACTCTAGACCACTCAGCAGATACAGAGAGGAGGTACTGTAATTATTACGTTATATAAGAACGCGTGACACTTTGCAGGTGTGAGGATTGTTTGAGGTGAAGAGGGGTAAGAACAATAGCAACACGACTCACTGCTTACTCTAAAGGGCATGTCAAAAGCACTCGAAACCGGCGAGCTTGCAAGAAAGGTTCAACGACAGTCGAAGCAACTCATAAAGCACTGTGTAAAGATAGAAGCAGATTGCGGGTTTTTGTCTCTGCCTACTCTACAGGTAAATAGGCTTGAGCATATGTATGTATGTATTCTTACTATATCTATTTTACTACGTAGTACTATACTAGGAACTTATTCAGATAACAGTACCGCCATCTAGCATCGATCAGAATTATATTTGGAGACACTGAAGTTAAGAGCTGTCTCCATAGGACAAACTCCGAGAGTACACAAAGGCCATGCCTCTTGAAATGACGTCACGATAGATAGACGCGAAAGTTAGTGCAGTTGCATAGGCCGCCTCCTCTCTGTATTTGCTATATACTCCAGACAGGTGAGATACCCCTTTCTGCTTTTTTGTGTTGGTTGCCAGAGGAGTAGAATAGTTTCACCCCATCTCTGCCTGTGGGTGTCGTAGACTTATAGGGCTGTTCTTCATACGACAGTAAACATACAGCACATGACCCCTGTTATCGTCCCCTATTACGTGGGATGGAAAATCATAGTGGCGAAAACTGGGTGTCAATACACTTCTACTACCCCTTCGGGAACTTACAGGCATTTTTTTATATATCAATTAAAATAACTCTCACAACTACGTATTCAAAAATAGTTTATGAGTATCTTTTCAATACTAAAATATTTTATCTAATACACACAGTAGGAACGCACTACTCTAGTAAGAAACGTTTTTTAAAAGCCGTACTACTTAGGAATACCTACCCAACGATCTTTTATCAAAATAAGATAGATATATCATAATACATATTATCATGATGCTAAATTTGTACCGCATTGCATAACAGGAGGTACAATAATAGTACATGTTAACCCAGTCGTCACCACTGGCCTTGGTACCAGTGAAAACGAAACAATTGCGTGGTTTGGTAATATGGAAGTCGATACCGGTTCGTTTAATCATTTATCTACTATATAAAAATAAGTCGGGTTTTCCTTCCTGCCGCTATAACTCCAGAACGCCGGAACCGATTTTCACGGTTTTACATTCGTTGGAAAGGTCTCGGGCTCCGTGAGGTTTATAGCAAAGAAAATTCAGGAAAACCGACATCCACGCGGGCGGAGCCGGGGGCAACAGCTAGTTTCTATATAGATATTGCGTGCTTGCCTCTACCTTTGTCACCACAGGATAGTAGTACTACGGGCAAAAAAAACCCCTTTCAAAAATTCCCCTTCTTAGGCGGTTGTGACGACTGGGAATAAGTAAATTAATCCTTTTACGCGTTAATGCCGTATCTACTCTTTTTAAAATAAGATCATCGTACTTACTAATTTTAAAAAGCTTAGGTATTTAAATTTAAATATATATATAATAAAATATTTTTTCATACCAATTCATTTCGTTTTTCTCTACAAATTCATATATTTCTTTGGCACAACACTGCTAATACACTCGAGAGCAATGAATCCGGGTCACTCAAAGAATCCAAAAAATCTCGGAAAGTAAGAATGCTATGTTAATGCAATAAATTGTATTTAATAGACAATTTAATACTCCTTAAATGAAAGTATTAAAACTTCTTAGTTATTGTAAAGTTATATCATAAAAAAATCAAATTTGAAAAGGGAACACTGTCGAAGATGGAACTACGAAATTACAGGATTTGTTTTTGCTTTTGTTTGTAATCTGTCATTTATGTTGGTACATAAACCAGGTTGATAGTGCTCAATATTCATTATTCAAGCTGAAATCATGTCGCTTACACTTGAAGAATGCACCAGAATACTTACATTGGTGGAAACCGGCCGGAGTCAGCGCGATACAGCCAGGACTGTCGGTGTGTCGCTGTCAACAGTACAAAGAGTTCTCCGACGTTACGAAGAAACTGGTTCTAACCTACGCAGACCAGGAACGGGCAGAACTAGGTGTACCACAGCACGAGAAGACCGATACTTGGTGAACACCATGCTTCGAAATCGCTTTCTCACAGGAACTGAACTCACAAATCAGTTTCGACGCCTCGGAGGAAGTAACCCAAGTGCATGGACAGTAAGACGTCGGCTTGCTGAATCTAACTTAAAACCCCTTAGACCTGCAAACGGCCCTAAACTGGAGCGTGGCCATCGTATTTCAAGACTAAGATATGCCCAGAACCACGTAAATTGGAGTATTGAAGATTGGTCGAAAGTTATGTTCTCCGACGAATCAAAATTTATGCTCTACAAGCACGATGGAAGACACAGAGTGTATAGAAGACCAGGGGAAAGATTCAAGCAAGCATGCATCGAAGAAAAAGTAGCCTACGGTGGTGGGTCTGTACTTGTGTGGGCCGGAATTTCCTCTGAAAGTCGCACAGAGCTGGTGATCATAGAAAACGGCTCTTTAACTAGCGTAAGAGATGTGGAAGAAATCCTCAACGAACACGTTGGTCCATTTATGGTCAATTTGGGTGAGGATGCTATATTTATGCATGACAATGCCCGACCTCATACAGGTAGGATTGTGAATGACTACCTTCAAGAGATGAACATTACTTGTATGGAGTGGCCAGCGCGCAGCCCGGATATCAACCCGATCGAGCATGCTTGGGACGAGCTAGGGAGATGCGTAAAACAACGAAACCCTCCCCCAATCACGCTTCCTGAGCTCAAAATTGCTCTCACAGAGGAATGGGAGAATATTCCCCAAAATCGTATAAGGAACTTGGTGTACAGCATGCCAAACCGCGTAAACGCAGTAATGGAAGCACGAGGAGGTAATACGAAGTATTGAAATTCAAGAAAATCGTCATAAAGTTCAAAAATTTCATGTTTCCTATTTTTGTTTTAAGGAGAGATCAGCAGTTTTTTTTCTTTATGTAATTTTGTGTAAATAAAATGTATGGTGACTCATATTTTTTTAACTTTCATTTAAGGAGTATTAAATTGTCTATTAAATACAATTTATTGAATTAACCTAGCATTCTTACTTTCCGAGATTTTTTGGATTCTTTGAGTGACCCGGATTCATTGCTCTCGAGTGTATTTATATCTAAAGCGGGGAGCGCTTCTGCACAAACTAGTAATTTTAGTAGAGTCAAAATAAATGAAAACTTTTTGTGTATATGAAAACTGGTAGTGCTGGGATGTCTTAACACTAATGATTTCTATAAATCAAACCACTTTTACCCAAAACGTCGGGCTAATAGTAAATAATAACAAATTAATTGCGATAGAATCCGTTAAAAAGTGGTCTTATTTATATGAGTGCCATTCGCGTAAAAAGATTTCTATTTAATATCGGGTCTAAGGGGAACGCTCTCGGAGCCGAAGGCATGTGGTAGTATTCCGGGTACCCTACATATTGGCATAGTAGCATGTAGTGTACCACAAGAGACTACAATATGGGGTTCTTGTAGAACCCCATATTGTAGGCGCTTGAGAAAACCACAGCAGGGAGTTCATTCCACAGCTTGAGCGTGCGTGGAATAAAGTTCTTTTCATACCGTACGGTTCGCACCATTTCTGGTTGCAATGTGTAAGGATGAATTCCCTGTCTATAGTCATCGAGCGATGTGGTTAATACGGTTAATACGGTTCATTTGATAATATGAAATAAAATAAGAAAGTAGAAGTCGAAGGCGTATATACCAGGATTGTAACTTGTTGAAAGATGTTGAATCTATCCCATGTTAACAAGCGGACAGGGTGTGTGCTCTGAAGTAATGCGAAGGAGGCGTGACTATGTGTATCTATGTAAGACATTTGAGTTTAAACTACACTCGCAGCGTTGGAAGACCTGTGACGTCCCTGAAGTTGCACACGGCCATAGGCTACGGTAACCATTTTCCATCAGGTGGACCGTGTGCTTGTCTGCCACCTCAGTTGTATAAAAAACGGTAAATTTCAATTGCTTCATATAAAAGATGAAACTCGCGGAGAACTAGATCAATTTTAATCTCGGCTATTATGAACGCGGGTAGTTGCGAAATGGTTTGTCACTCAGAATGAGGGGCCTGAAATGACGCGTCATCAGTGTAAGGCGCAGTTTATACAAAAGAGACGTGGCAGGAACGTATGGCGGTGGTGGAAAATTTAAGTAACACAATATAAACCTTATGTAGTGCACAATAACGTCGTTTTAGGCGTGACGCGCCATCGCATCAAGTGGCGCGCGTCACGTCATTGACGTTATTGAACACTACATAAGGCTTATATTGTGTTACTTAAATTGACCGACACGCCATACGTCCCCGCCACGTCTCTCCTTTATAAACCTCACCTAAAATGTCGATTATGAACCTTGTGGTCGACTGGTCATGTGATAAATCCGAGAACGCTCTGTGTATGGACTAGTGTCGTCATGTTGTACAGAACTAGACATGCGCTCGTTCGCGTGTTCTGTCGAATAATGACTAGTTGAACAACTACTACTTATTTGCTGGGGAGATAGTGGGGCCCGTCATTTGGGCTTATACAGGTGGGCCGTGTGCTTGTGTGAAGTATTATAAAAAAATACAAGCTCTATATGAAGAATGATACAATAAATACATGAACTAAAAATAATGGTAAAATAAGGATTGAAGTCGATCTGTGAATGAAAAAAAAATAAAAGTAAAAATGGTAGGTTTTGATTTTTTATTTTTGAAATAAATGGATTTCGTAAAAACCAGGTTAATCCGCTTAGATAACACAACGTGATGCGGTAACGCTCGCCCCGCTCAATAGCCTCTTCATATTATTTCTATCCACAGATAAATTTATATAGTTTATTTTTAAATTGCTGTTATAGAAGTAAAATAGTCCATTTGGTTATGAACTTAACAAAAGGTAAACAATCTATTTTATTTTTAAAGTAAACTATTTAAAAAAAAAACTCCGTTTATAAAACTATTTTTATTCAAGAACTAAGAGTCAAAATAAAACGCTACTAAAAACTGAAATCAAACCACTATTTAAGCACGGTTTTTTTAATTTTAGTTAAGTAGGCACCTAACAAAACAGATTATAGTTAGATACTAAAGATATACAATTATACTCATACATGCCCGAATAGTATGGGATCTTTCATCTAAATCAATAATAATTACGCTATTCCCAACGGAAAAATATGAATACTACAGTATTTATTTAGTATTTTTCACGAAAAGTAGTTTATTCATTTTTCATAATCATTATTTTCGAATAATAAATAAATTAAAATACTTAAAAAGAACTTTGTTCGATACATAATGAGTAAATAAAAATAGCGTGCTATATAACATGCTATGCCGCTAAAATAACAGTTTTATAGCATATAATGTTAGCAACATAAATAACGAAAATCAACACAAATAAATAGCATAAAATAAAATAACATTTATTATTTAACTACAACAGCAACTTTAAATTAAAGTAAAATCGTTTTAAAATAGGAATGATAGTACACTACACATCCGATATTAGACCAATTGAGTATTTCTTTCATAAAATCGAATCATTTTGTTGAAATAACGAATATATGTCATGAATTGACATGATTTTAAACCTTTTAATAAATTTAAATACTGTATAAAGATGTTATTTCAGATATTATAGTGTATAGTGTACATTTTTATTAACTGACGACAAGATAGCCTTTCTTATTTCTCTCTTCCCTTATTCCGCGCTATGGTAACATAACATTCTATTTAATACATTATAAACTTCGTCATACAATATAGTATTGTTACATATATATAATAAGGACTCGCACTCAAGAAATTTCACATAAAAGAAATTAAAGTATCACCATATACGAGTTCGACAAGAAGTCAATTTTAAAGTTTCAATACAACACTTAGTACCGTGAAGTATTATATTTTTTTGGAAAGTAATTGTAATTGGCGAAATATAGTCGATTTGTTCATCTTAACATTTTTTATCGACTATATACTTGACTAAGCACAACACTTCTGTTTTAAATATAAATGAAATCCGTTACACAAAATCACATCACTGATCACTGCTGTTTGTACTGGAACTGGGTAACGTAAATAACGTTGCACCCATTATTATCCTTGTCGAACCGTTTCCGACATCGTTATAGCCACTGGCAACGTTATAACAGTTACTTATTGACGTCACCTTTGAGGGCTCGTTCGAGGACCGCCTTCGACGCTATTTCGACTGTGACCGTCTTGCTGATGGTCGACAACTGGCCCTGGTCGGCTTGGCCGGTTATGTCGGTCATCGACCCAGTCAAGATGCGAAGGGAGGAAACTTTGGCACGTTGATAAGCACTCACCGTGTTTATGCCGAGAAATCTGTAACAAATTTTTGTCATGAAATGTTGTATAGGCTACCGAGTATAACGGTGAAGCAACTATATTTCTGCCGGGTGCATATCTGGGTGTACATTTGCGCGAGTTGTAATCGCCTATCAAACTAGATATAATCATCCACCTCATCGCACCTATAAGTATTAGAGTCGCTTTTAAAAATATCACATATTTCTCTATTCATCAGAACATCAATTCCGATAGCAAACAAAGCATTTATTTTATCTAAAGTAAAGTAAAGTAGATTATAGTAAAGTAGAGTCTACTCTTTGTATAAATTCGTTGGGTGCGAGCGACTGCCGTGTGGCTTTTCAACCCTGAGAGGAAAGCCTGCGCCACCAGAGCCTGTTCTGACAATCAGCAGGTGTGTCGGTTTGGTAGGACTCAGATATATCACACTATTAATATACGTGTTTGGGTGAACTGTGCCATTCAGTCATTATGGTACAATTATGGTTGTGGAATGAACTTCCTGCCGTGGTTTCCCCAAGCGAATACAATATGGGGTTCTTCAAGAAGGGTATTAGAAGGTAACTACAGGGTCGGTAGCACGATTGTGATGCCCCTGGTGTTGCAAACATCCATAGGCCACGGTAGCCACTTCCCATCAGGTGGGCCGTGTGCTTGTCTGATACCTAAGTGGCATAAAAAAAAATCATTTTTTTATTAGTGCTCAAATATAGTGAGGAGGTATAGTGTTGCCGTATAGTGAGGAGGTATAGTGTTGCCGTATAGTTAGGAGATACAGTGAGGAGGTGCAGTGTTGCCGTATAGTTAGGAGATACAGTGAGGAGGTGCACTGTTGCCGTATAGTTAGGAGATACAGTGAGGAGGTGCAGTGTTGCCGTATAGTTAGGAGATACAGTGAGGAGGTGCAGTGTTGCCGTATAGTTAGGAGATACAGTGAGGATGTGCAGTGTTGCCGTATAGTTGGGAGAGCCAGTACCGGACGGCGACGTAGCAGACGAGCAGCGCGGCGCCGGCGGCCAGCACGCGCGCCACGGGCGACACGGCCAGCTGCACGCACATCCAGGCGGCCGCCGCCGCCGCGCACATGCACGCCACCGCCAGCGCCGTGCGCACCCAGTGCGAGCACGTGAAGCCGCGCTCCCACACCACCCTGCGGACAAGCACCGCCAACGTCTTCATTCACATTCTAATTATTACTGTAATTCCTGGTCGTGAGAGGAAGAACGCCGTTATTGATGCCAGTATTTATCAGAAATTAGCTAGATGAAATTTATAGCCATTCGAAAACGATTCGTACTAAAAGTAGAACGAGCTGAAAAATTTGGTAACTTCACTACCAATAATGTATTTATTTTCGAACGTCATTTTAGCAACTAGCATTAGGATGAGCATGTAATTTTTATCAATTATTAAGTTTTTAAATAATGCACTTTTCTCAAATAACATTAAAAATTAGCTTGTTAATTTTTTATACAACTATTGTATTTTGCAACGTTGCTAGAGCAAATAACGTTAGCAATTAGCATACTAATTCGTTTTTTTTTATAAGCATGTAGATAGATAACGTCAATATAATAACTTATCATACAAAATCTTTTTTTTTTAATAAAACAGCAAATTGTGGTTGGAATAACCGACCCGACCTTAGTTATAACTCTATTTACGTATTTACTCAAATTACACTAACCTGTTGGTCTCCTGGACAATGTAAGGTGTGTTGCAGACGTGACATTTCAACCCATTCGGACTCTGTGCGCTCTGGAAAAGAAAAACAATAATTTTGAATACTAAATTATAAAGAAAAATTATTTTCTCTTCCTGTAGGCTAATTATTCTAATATTTGGTAAACACCGTTAGTTCGGACAATATTACAATTTAAATCAATAAAACAGTTTGATTTGCTCCTTATATCTTGCTATTAAGATCATTTTGAGACTCTGTAGTCAAGATCATTCCGACGTTGACTGTGCAAAGGTGTGGCTTTATATTTACCTCAACAAGCCAGCGACTGAGGCAGTCGTGGTGTACGGCGGACACGTCTCCGGTACAGCGGCACGGGCGGATGAGCGGCTCGGGGCGCGCGCTGTCGTAGCAGATCCAGCAGTCTCGAGTTGATCCAACGCTACCGACAAGAGAGTCGGTCTCGACATTCTGTAGAGTGAAATTTTGCTATGAAAATAATGTTTATTAATATTATCCATAACTGAATTATACAATAATAAGTGGTAGACCGCTTTAAAGAATATCTCAATCAATATACACCCGGATCGACCATAAGGCAGGGTGTATACTGAGTTTCGGATGAAAAGATTTTATACACAGTTTCGATAGCAAAATCATCAGGCCGTCGATTCTGCAAGCAAAACCACTGTCATACCACGGACACTGCAAAAAGGTGATGAAAATTGATGAAGCAATACTCTCAGTAAAGGACATTAAACGGTCTATGACGAGTTTTAGTTTCACATCGAAAGCAAAGTACTGCAGCATTTTAATCTCGAAGATTACGACCAAAACGAGTAGACAAAAATAACCACAATACGAGTAGCATTATTAAGAGTACGTCTAGCAAAGAAATTACCGATAAAGCGATGAAATAGATAAATAACCTTAAAAATAATTAAACCAACTATATAAGAGCGCCTGATTGCATAGACCTACATTATTATTATACTAGCTTTTGCCCGCGGCTTCGCCCGCGTAGATATCGGTTATCGCGACCAAACATAGCCTATGTCCTTTCTAAAGGTCTGATCTAACCCTATACTAAATTTCATCTAAATCTGTTCAGTGGTTTAGGCGTGAAAGCGTGATAACGAAGTTAAATAATAATTTGTACACCATACCACGCACGCACAGGCAAAAAAAAAAGTTTTATTTCAATACAGGTATGGACACCTATATCATTTAATAACTTTTTAATCATAACGATACACCTATACAAACTCCATCTGGACTGAACCTCTACTTTAAAAAAAGAATCCGCCGATTCGGAAAAACAAAGAAACACGCATGCGCAATCGATGTATGCGCCTTGGCACCAACATTTTACATTTAATTAAAAAAAGTTTGGTTTTGTTTGTAAAATAAATTAGTTTATGTATTATAGTATGAGAGTCGATAAAGTAGTGTATGACACTGTACATAACTTGGTCTTATAACACTGGTGTGATAATATAAAAAATACACACACTCAAAACACACTCGTGTTATAAGAACCCTTATTATGCAACAGTATCATAAACTACTATTTTGACATTGATAACCATGACTCCAATATTTTTGAGATGTTTGAAATATATGTTCTGTATTAATTTGACAATTAATTGTAATAACATAAACATAACATAAACTCACGCCTTTATCCCCGAAGGGGTAGGCAGAGGTGCTAGCACCCACATTTCGCCGGTTTATGTTTAGGTCCCAATGTAATAGGTGGCGGACCTATTGCCATTAACTGGGCACTTATAAACCTGCGATAAATACACACAACCTTTGATAATGCCGTATTGCGAAACCGGTCAGGATATTAATAAATAATGTGGAATAGTACAAGTATTTTCATTGAAGATGTAGTAATACCACTTCATTAGCACAACTGATATTTTTTTCTTAATAGCGTTTCTGTATTATAGATAATTGTCTAAAGTTAAATAGAGATAATATAATACATTATAGAAGCTTTGAAATTGTTTTTGTTTAACGGACAATGTTATCTCGTTATATGTTTAGTAACTGACTAGAAAATCCAGCCACTATACATATTAGGAGTTTCTTGACCATAAAGCATTCATTCGCATTGTCAAAATTTAAAAGGCATCCATACTAATATTATAAATGCGAAAGTAACTCTGTCTGTCTGTCTGTCTGTCTGTCTGTCTGTCTGTCTGTCTGTATGTTACGCTTTCACGCCTAAACCACTGAACCGATCTTGATGAAATTTGGTACAGAGGTATATTAGAGCTTGAGAACGGACATAGGCTACCTTTTATCACAAGAAAGGGGGTTTAAGGGGGGGAAATAGGGGATGAAAGTTTTTATGAAAATTTGTCATTTCTGAAGATATCTTAATGACATTTGGTACAGAGGTAGATTAGAGCTTGGGAACGGACATAGGCTACCTTTTATCGCGAAAAGGGGGGTAGAAGGGGAGACGACTAGGGCCTTGGGATGAAAGTTTGTCATTTTTGAAGATTTCCTGATGAAATTTGGTACAGAGATAGTTTAGAGCTTAGGAACGGATAGAGGCTACCTTTTATCGCGAAAAGGTGGGTAGAAGGCGGGGAAGGCGGACTAGGGCCTTGGTATGACAGTTTGTCATTTTTGAAGATTTCTTGATGAAATTTGGTACAAAGATAGTTTAGAGCTTGGGAACGGACATAGGCTACCTTTTATCGCAAAAAGGGTAGAGGGGGGGGGGGGAGGATGTATGGCTATAGGATGAAAGTTTGTCTTTTTTGAAGATATCCTGATGAAATTTGGGATTAATTAGAGCTTGGTAACGGAAATATGCTACCTTTTACCGCGACTAATGTGGTAAAGGGGGGGGGGGAGGGGATAAGGACTAGATAGTTAGTATGAAAGTTTGTCATTTTTGAAGATATCCCGATGAAATTTGGTACAGAGATGGATTAGAGCTCGAAAATGGACATAGGCTACCTTTTATTGCAAAAAAGGGAGTTGAAGGGGTGGAATAGGGCTAGGGTATGTAAGTTTGACAATTTTGAAAATATCTTGATGAAATTGGTATGGAGATGGATTAGAGCTTGGAAATGGATATGGGCTACCCCTTATTGCGAAAAAAGGGATAGAATAGGGAAGGGGGGAAAGGGGAATAGGGCTATAGGATTAAAGTTTCTCATTTTTCAATGGCACGAAAATGCAAGGGGGAATATGGCATAAATAGTAAGATTTTCTTTTAAGATGTCCTTATGAAATTTGGTACAAAGGTGAATTAGAGCTTCGGAACGGACATAGTCGAGTAGCAAATATAGAAGCGAGAAAATATAGAAGCGAGTGAAGAGGCGAGTATAGATTGTTATAGGGACGAGTGGATAGGCGCGTAAAGAACGAAAGTCGAGTAGAGTCGACTACAGGGGCGAGTAGATGTGCGACTAGAGAGCCAGTGGAGAGGCGAGTATAGAATCAAATAGAATGCAGTAAAGGGTTGAGTAGAGAGGCGAATAGGGAGGCGAGTGGAAAGATCAATGTAGTGGCGAGTAGAAATCGAATAGAGAGTTGAGTAGAGGTGCGTGTAGATAGGTGAGTGGGGAGAGTCAAGTAAAGAGGCGAAAAAAGAATCGAATGGATGGGCAAGTAGAGAGGCCAATGGAAAGGCGAGTATAGAGAAAAGTACAAAGTCGAGTAGAGAGGGGAACAGAGAAGTCAGAGTCGAGTATAAATTCAAGTATAGAGGCGAGTAGAAAGTCGAGTAGAGAGTCGAATATAGAGGCGAGCAGAAAGTCGAGAACAGAGGTGAGTGCATAATCGAGGACAAAGTTGAGTAGAGAGGCGAATTTAATGCTCAATAGCGTCGGCTCAACACTAAGCGATAACCGACATCCACGCGGGCGGAGCCGCGGGCAACAGCTAGTTAGAAATAAGACATTACCTAGCCTAGCTATTAGAAACCTAGCAAGAAGAGCCGCAAGGTCGTTATACAAAAAAAAAAACATTAACAAAAACGACAAAATCTATCCCTTACTAGGTTTTAAAAAACCAGAACCGAAATTGTTCGTAACTATATAATCTCTGATATATAATATGCTTTCTTATTAAATTAACTTGAAATAAGTAGTACGGGGTGCTACTAGTGTTTTAATGCTTTTGTTTGTTCTTTTATTGCTTTTATTTATTGTTTTTATATAATGTTCATAAACAATGTAAAAATTATTAATGATTAAATAATGAATACTGAATTGCTACAAGGTTACAAACTATGCCACGGGCGAAGGCGGGACGGGTCGTTTGATAATAAGTTCGAAAACGGCCTATGACCCGTGACACGCCACAGTTGACAATTCTGTTTATCTCAACAGATAACTGTCTCAGTGGTGAGAATTGTTCGCTCACATCAATGTGCTAACATTGTTCTCAAGAATGGGCAATGTGAATGTCCTTATTATTGTCATGTTTATAGGTGTTTGTAGAAGTACTGTCAGCGTCAGAACCTTCTTATCTACAATGTCTTAAAATGATCTTAAATCGAACTGTTCAATTGATTTAAATTGTATTATTGTCCGAACTAAAGGTGTGTACTTATCACTACTAACAATCAGTCAACAGGAACAGGAAAAATACTAAGGCATAAAGATCATTTTGAGTACTTTTTTCGTCAAGATTGATCTGATGCTGACTGTACATCCATACATTCCAACGTTCGCATTTTAAGACTATTTGACAATAACGAACTATGACGTCATATAACATTATTTCATACGAGTTTCTATGGAAATTACTGTTTTGTGGTTTAAAAAAGCAATTGACTTGGCTGTACAAAGCCTTATTGCGTCAACCGATACATTAGCATACCATAACGTAATACGTTTCAGCTCAGTGCAAATATTTGTATGCATGAATATGGGTATTTGCATTGGTCTGGTCGTGCCTCGGAGAGCACGTTAAGCCGTCGGTCTTGGTTGCTATACGAACATCTATGGTAGTCGTTACGAGTGATTGGAGTCTTAAAAGTCCAACAACTGGTCAAACTGCAATGCTTCGGTATCGCCTTTGGGTTGTGGAGGTCAGATAGCAGTCGCTTCACGGAAAATATCGAAGTTCAGCCTACTAGGATTAGCGTTAAGATGGAGAAGAAGTAAGACTTTTGACAATGACGAACTATGACGTCATTATACATTATTTCATATAAGTTTCTATAGAATTTACTGTTTTGTGGTTTAAAAAAGCAATTGACTTGAAAATACAAAACGTTGTTACGTCAACAGGTATATTATTACCATACCATAACGTAATACGTTTAGTCATCTAAACTGTAAGAGCGGTTTCACGTTATCCGATTCGATATCACTGTCGGACGCTGATCCGGGAAGTAAAATATATGAAATATATATCTGTCTTTAACATTGTCTGGCCCGATGTCGGATATCCGAGCCGACACCGCTGTGTGGCTATCAGCTGTCGGCTATCGTTCTCCGACACCGATATTGGATCGAATAATGTGAAAACACGTGAAGGCTTAGAGTGTATAAACTTATGCAACAAACACATTAGGCATGGAGTCTAATGTGTTTTTGCGTAAGTTTAGAAATATTTTCCTTTTTTCTTTTCAATACAAACATTAGTACGTAAACGTTTAAGGTTTATAGAATGTATGTTTTTAAAACAAAACGCAAACGGTTTTGTTAACATTGTTTAACTTGGTCTGCTTATGTTTCTAAGATTTTGGACGACTCACTCCTCATATTTGTATAACAAATAACGAAATTTGAGTATTTTTCCTCAAATCTATATATGAGGAAAACTCCTCATATTTACAGTAGATTAAACCAATAAACATTTTTAAAATAGTTTTACTTGGAATTGATTTGGTTTAGACGTTGTCCAGTACATCACTACATAGTATAAAACAAAGTCGCTTTCTCTGTCCCTATATCCCTTTGTACCCTTAAATCTTTAAAACTACGCAACGGATTTTGATGCGGTTTTTTTTTCTAATAGATAGAGTGATTCAAGAGGAATGGAGGGTGAGGGTGAGGTAGAGGGTGCAGCGGGAACAGGATCTGACGCCACGCGGGCGGAATAAAATTAGAGGTACGAAGTTCGCCGGGTCATCTAGTAAATTATAAATGAGAAAACGGTTTTGTTTACTTGTTGTCCAATTATGCAGAATGGATAGATTTTCTTGCAATTTTGCACAGAGATAGATTGCAATCGGGAATAAGACCTAGGACCTTTGGGAAACGTGTCATGTGGAACACGGGAATAGGCTATCCCATAACGGTAGTGCCGTGTAGTGATCGACTCTTCTAGATAGTTGCAAGACCAAAAAATATGTTCTAAAACCATTGATGGAGGACGAGATCTCTAAACTTCAAAAAATCTGATGTAGAGCTTAGTGCAATAAGAAATATTACGTTTTATATTCCCACCTTAAACGATAGTGTTGGGGATGGTGAAAATAAATGATGATGATGATCAAAATAAAAAATAGAAGACCTAAGTGTCAAATGGGATCCTACCCTGTTGAGTCCAAATGCCCAATTTAGTCCTACAACCTTAGGGTCAATTACCACTTACAGAACAGCGGCCGGCACCGGCATTTTGAGACAAAATATTACAAACCATTTTGCGTCTTATGCCTTATGCCTGGCTGCTCGCAATCATTTCTAGTAAAAAAAGTCCGCTGCCGACCGCTTACGGCCACTGGTCTTTCAATAGGAATTGACCCTTAGTGTACTTATTTTAGTGTGTTATCCGCGTGGTGCTGGAGAAAGAATGCAAGTATCACCACCCCATCTCATCAGAAGGGTGTCGTAAGAGGCAACTAACGGAAAAATACGCGGACGATATCACTACGAGAGGAGGGAAACTCGAAATATAACCCTGTACCAACCTATCTGGCCAGCATAGACACAGTAGGACTAAGCCTTGCAATATCGGAAGAGCCCTATGACTGCGATAGACAAATTGATTGAATTGATTGTACTGACCTTGGCGTCATGATGATGCGACAGCAAATCCGCGAGGCGCGAGTCGTCGAGCTGCTTGGCGAGCAGGCGCCGCGGGTTGAGGAGCCACAGGCGCTCGGGCGCCATCGAGTTCCACAGAACGCACGGGAACCATAGCGCCACGCCGATCTCGGCCAGCCGGAACACGAGGTCGTGCCAGTTGCGGGACACCACTGGCACCCTGGGACGAAAGATACGCAGTATTAGTCCTCTGCTTCACTAGGAAACCAAAGCGACGTCGCCGGCTACGTATCCAAGCAGTTTGTATTGAAATGTAGGGTTACGAAGCTGTCACCAAGTGAGTCAGGTACCATACATTTCAATACTTGCTTGGATACGCCGCCGACGACGTCGCTTTGGAGTCCTAGTGAGGCAGAAGACTTATAGTATGACCTCGCCTGTAACTATACTTGTGGGACGCTATGATAGCCGCTTTGTCATATTAACTATGTTAAGATATTTACCGAGTAAAACAGTCTAGTCATCTGTAGTTGAGTTGATAAGGTAGTAGATAAGGTGGTACTTAACGGCCGTGTTAAAAAAAGGGAGAGCACGCAAGCTCTGCCAAGTTCTCTTAGTACTTAACAGCCATCATACCGCGCCGGTAGTTTAGGAACTGTAACTAGGCAAGCGCAGCTTGGCGGGGGACGAGGTGAAGAAAGAGAAAGAAATAGCACGAGTCGACAGCGAGCGAGATACCACCGTGAGCGTTGGCGGCGGACTGACCAAAACTGAAGGTCATTAGCTCCATTGAGACGGCCTTCGAGAAAAATTCCACACAATAGCGTGAAGGCCCCGTGACACTACCCAATGACACTACTGGTAGTGTCAAGGGCAATATTCCATCCCCATGAGACCACCGGTCGTATCAAGGGTATAAATTATTTCCTATGGTACCACCGGTAGTGTCAATGGTAATTTTCGTAATTGTAAAGTAATACACAAGGACTTCGTAGATTCATTGTCAATGGTCAGGCCCAAATCTGAGTACCTCCTTTGTTTCTTAAAGGATCTGACTCCATATATCAGATACAACTAGCATTTCCTACAGCCTATAGAACTCACTTGGTCTTCCAGAATTCGCTGAGGGTCTCGGAAGCAAGAAAGCCGGCTATGAGGATCAGCATAAGCGCCTGGCTGACCAGCCCGACGCGCGACTGGTGCAGTTGGGAATGGTTCACGGAGCGAGGGTCCACTGTACCATCCCTATCCGCGAGATCAGTTTGGATACCCTGTAAATAGAGAGATAAAGACAGAAAAGCTTATCAAAACATAACGTGTACAGTACACAAAGGAGACACGGTTGCATATTTTCATATAAAGCTGTATGTAAAGGCACATCCATATCTCTTTTGTCGATTCTACTAGCTCATATTATTATAAATATAATAATATGGGTCCCGGGCGATCAGCGCATCGCTGCGGTGTAAATAGCAACTTTGCTATGCCTAAAATAGCTAAAGTCCTCAGAGACTGCAGCCTTAATAAAGGTTAATTATAACATAAATAAATGTAGTTATTTGTATATTTTACACAGTAAATATAGTACTTATTTATATTAGATTTATTGTCTATTAGACCGACTGCAAGCACTGTACCGCCACCCTGGTACGCGCGGAGTGATGGAAGACGAGGTAAGAAAAAGAGAAAGAAAGACTCTTACCTGAGAGCGAGCGATATACCGCCACGAACATCTACACCTCATCCCACGCCGCCGCGCGTTCCTAGAGCGGAGTACAGCGCTCACGGACATACTTTATCATTTCTAGACAGTAGTCTTTACCTGTTTAGTGACAAGGGTGTCTTGTACGTCATCGTCGTCGGCACCGGTGGAGGGCCCCGGCCTGGGCGACAGTATCGTGCATACTTTCGTCTCTTTCAGGAATTCCCCGCGAAGCTGGGAACCAAAATATATATTTTTTTACCTCACATCTTATTGACGATACTTGTGGTGTTGCGGTAGAGTATTACCTTTTTTGTATATCTTACTGACGACATCTAAAAGGTGGAGGTAGAGTGTTACTGCTACGTCGGGGTCCCGGGTTCGATCCCGCTGAATTCGAATAATTGTAAAGAAGAACGATTACATATTAACGAGTATAGGGGATGAGTGCAGTCTATTGCTATCAACCGATATCTATGAATATTTAAATGTACCGACCAACACATAATAAAACTTCAGAAGGTAAGTAATTCTTTGGTATCATATCAACTAACCTTAACTAAGTAACTAACCTTACTACAAACAAAACTGAAAACTATAAAGATACAACGAATGGTCACGGGTTAATTCCCGTCTTGAGTATTCACTTTTTCCAAGCTCAATCGATAGGGATACTTAACATAGCAATCGTTCTAAAATTTCATTAAAAAGATAATATTATTAAATGTATCTATCATCGATATGGAAAGCACATTTCAAAAATTCGTACGAGACAACGACCCCCAGCCAAGTAGTGTACATACTATACTATTTTATACAGATTCTACGCATCTAAGTAACAAGTACCGATAACAAAGGTGTTCATTACACATTATACTCGTAGTTTAATGTTTTGACCATTGCAGACACAATGCATCATCAGATCAAAGCTGCGGCGGTATCAGGTAGCGGTACCATCACTAATAACTTCGAGAACAATACTCTCTTAGCGATGGAATCAATAACAAAGTGTGGTCAACAATTACGGGTATTATTGTTATGAGAATGTGTGATTTACTATGATGAGAGCTGTTGGCAGTTTACGATAATGGGTTTGGTCATCCTGTTTCGAACTAGCTTGCGATCGGTTTTCAGTATAATAACGAATAGTCAAACTTAATGTTTCACGTGAAACGAACGCTATCAGACTTAATCAGTGCCCCGAGCACGTATAACATTCAAATTCGTAACGTAAACGCTTCGATCAATAATGCAACTTGTATTGACTTAACTTGATTGTATTATTGATCGAAGCGTAAACGTATCAAAAAAATGGAGCATTGCGATTGGTTCACAGTAGGCAGGCGGCCAATCGCATTGCTCCGTTCTCTGGACATGTTTTCGAGAGAATTCGAATATTATTCGTTCTCGGCGTACTGACCTCGACAATCCACGGCGATATCGAAGTTTTGTAGTCAAAAAATTAAGTGAGCCGTGAGGTTGTCTGCCACTTACATGGTATAAATTTTTTGAAACCACTTTTGTACAATTGCGTTTATGGACAGGCTCTGGCGCCGGTTTCGGCCTCTCGAGCTTAGGAGATTAGACAGCAGTTGCTACCGTAAAATAAAAATAGGATAGGAGGAGAAAGCGTGGACCCTGGGCTCTACAACTCGGATGCTGACAATGCTGATGAGATGAGTAAAGCTTTTCGATTAGAGTGATTTTAATATCAGCCCATATTAAATCACTTATTAAAATGTTTATAGCTTCTAAGTGGTAGCTTAGTGGTTAAGGTGGCGGCCTTACGATCGAGAGGTCCCGGGCTCGAATCCTGGCCATTACAATACCGACGTGATACCACTCCTAGCACAAGCAATTGAGCTTAGTTTGAAGAGTTAGAAGGAATATTAGTAATTTCGATAATTTCGGTTGCTAATATTCTTTAAAAATATATGATTTAATTAAATTTAAAGTGTAAACAAAATGTAACATTGACTTACTTCTTCACAAATATTCGACCATTGCTTTAACTGATATTGGAAATTCTAAAACAGTCGTGATTTATCCATATGAGAGTAAGCGATGCTTATATAGTACAGTGAAGGTCTGGCAAGTAGTGGTATTCTAAAGGAGCTCGTGCGCTCGTAATGTTCTATTGTGTGCCTAATGGCTCCGTTGTTGAGAGGTTCATGTCAATATAGCCACTTATATTAAGGCCTTATAGGAAGCTGCTACTAATGTAATTAAATGTGAGCTCATATGATGTTTTATTACCGTTATGGATTGACTCAACTAGGGAAATAATTAAAAATTCTACTAATATTAAAAATTTGTATGTCTTTTACTCAATCACGCTTTAACGGCTGAGCGGACCTGGCTTAAATTTGGTACAGGGATAGTATAGTCTGGAATAACTGTAATTTTGATCACAGGATAAAGTTCCCAAGGGATTTGGAAACGGGATCGAAATTCGACGCAGGCGAAGCCGTGGGCATCAGCTAGGAATTTCATTTAAATGTTAAGTAGCAGTATGCTGTATTCCTTACTGTTTGAGAGAGTACCAAAGGTGTCCAATCCGTCCCGTTTCCCTTCCACTGTCTTTAGAAAATGTATAGGTAGGTACTCCCAAAAATTTCTAAAAGCTGTCAGCATAAATATGCAGAATGAAAATTCATTGTTTTTAAATCAAAGCAAAAAGATATAATGTACTTATACCTACAAGATTGCAGAGGGAGGCATAAGTGAATAAACTAATGTAATTTACCTTGAAGTAGACCTCGACTCCATAAATCAGGAAAAAGATGACCACGATGAATAATAGGACAGCGTAACAACCATTGAACACGTGCTGATAGAAACTCTATAACAAAAGAAAAATAATAAATAAATAAAATTTGTTATTGTATGTACCTACATACTAAACCATGCAATTTCCATAAAATATATGTTCTCATTATAGAAAACCAGCCGGGAACCCCCCGATCACCTATCATTCGTACCCTATGCCCACTTGTCTTTGGCTGGTTTTCTACCAGGTAACCGAAAAGCACCTGAGCGAGTGCCAAATCTAAAACATCTGCTACGAGAGACGAATACTTTAAAAATAAATTAATATTACCTTACTGGTCTCCTACCAGGAAACCAATAAGCATCGATGTAGGGGACGAAATTACAACTTTCATTCCGGAATAGACTATGAAAGTTCCTTTCATGTCGCACAGTGCGCACCGTTTCGGTTGTAATGTGTAAAGATGAATTCCCTGCCTGTGGTATCGGTGCGATTTTAGAAAGTAGCTATGGGCATCTTGTCAAACAATTGGATTGCATGACGTATTTTCCTGATTGAATCGATGCCAAGATGCCCTTGGATTCGAAGCTCGGAATCCGCCTTCCAGCTCTTCCTCCTCCACTTCGCACGATTTGGGGCGTCCGTGGTAGTGAGACCATTGGCACGCATGTCACCCTCCACGATGTCAAGCCAGGAGTTCTTGGGACTACCCCTTCTATTGCTCGGGACATATCTCTTGGATTTAAAATATGCTTTATACGCACAGCATACGTTTCTTGGGTATCTTTTGAGTATAGCTAGGGATGCAACTGCGATGGACAAGCCATTATATAACAAATCAAATCCACGCGCGTAGGACCTCGTTTATTTTGCTATTTAGGTCCATGATACGTGTTCCGAGAGATACACCTAGACCAGGAGGGGGCACCATTGCCTGGAATTAGTTACGTATATAACCTGGTGGGTTGCATATAAGATGTGGATATCTCACCTTCTTTACAGGATCAGTATCAGCGACGTTAGTGGTGAGTACTTCGGCTGCCAGCAGCGAGTAGCTGATCACGTTGAAGGTCACGAACGCAAGGAATGACTTAGACAGGAAACGAGGCCTCTCCCAGCGAATGTCACGAAGGTGGAACACCTGTTGACAAGGAAATATGGTTTGTATTACTTATGCTGTTAAAGTTGTTATGGAGTAAAACTGCTATGGATATATGGGGTATATTTTTAAGGAGTATACGGGTATCGCCATCCCATCTCGTCCGAAGGGTGTTGTTAGAGGCGACTAACTGAAAAATATGCAGACGATATCACTGCGAGAGAAACAAAATTCGAAATAAAACCCTGTACCAACCCGTCTGGCTGTCGTGGAAACGTAGGCCAAAACCTCCCCACATTGGGAGAGGAATGTCCAGCACTGGACCGCGATAGGCTAATTGATTAATTGACTGATTAATAGTTTAGAAGGTTAAGTTAACTTAACCGTTATACTTACAGTAAAATATTCGAAGGAGACAATCCATAACTGTTTAAAATATCAAAAACTACATTCATAGACTTTGAATAAATCGTACAGTCAGCAAGAAAAAATGCTTAAATACCCAAAAAAAAATCTTAGCATTTTTTGCATACACTTTTTTGCTGCCCCGCTTTAAATATACAACCTGTATGTGTTGCTGGCGTGTAATTAAAAGTTCCTAATTAGTTGAAACATAAATATTAATATTTTCCCAATTTAATTGCCTAATTCTAGCGACGCAATTTTTTTTTATGAGAGAATAATATTAAAATGCAAAGGCGTGTAAAAGAATGCGAACAGCTAGTCTCGTGCGTCACACGTAAAATCTACGGCGTCACGCTCGTAACTCTGCGATTCATTTTCCTAACTAATTGGGATATTAAATTTATAATGTTGGTACAAGATTCATAGGCCACGGTAGTCGTTTACTTTGGGATGTGCTCTTATTTACTGCCCTTAATCAATCAATCAGCCTATTGCAGTTCACTGCTAGACTTAAGCCTCTGAAATGAGCGCCATTGCTCCCGGTCCTCACCTTCCGCATCCTGTGTTGCACCTGGCGCCTTGGGAATATGCGCGGCGAGACCGTCAGATTTGGTCAGTCCGCCGCCAACGTTCACGGCGGAATAACATGTAATTTGTACCGGACTGTCTATATCACATGAGATTACAATTTAAAGATGGGTCGCGCGATATCTCGTGAAATGATTAAAATAAAATGAAAATATTAGTTACGTACGTTCTGGCAATATAATCATTTTGTTTATTAGCATTAGAATATACAAAATATAAATATTGAAATTTAAGTTTAAAGCAGCATAATACAAAAAAAATCTCAAGTGGTCGGAATCAGATGCCAAAAAAGGCAAGTTAGCACGTAAAAATAAAGTCCAAAAATAGCAAAATGACGAGCAAAAGTTACAAATAAATACATATTGCTAAAATATAAAAGACACGTTCCAGAGCAAGCCAATAGTATTCACATTTCTGTATAATAAATAGTTTAAGTACTCTTTTTAATTAATTATAGGTACCTATTTTATTACTCAATACATTTCTACGACTGGCGTGTAGAGTAAGAATAATATAAAATAACAAATTTTTATAATATCCGGCCTTCAAACTGTCACATGATATCGTAAGATCTGCCCGACATTACTGATCTCATCGATTCATGCTATTTCTTTTTTTGTTTATCTTGACCTACACCACGCCGCGAACACCATGGAGACGCTAAGATTAGGCCATAGCCAGGAAGCGACCCACCTGTAAAATGTCTACCTTCTTCTCTTAGTCTTTTAATAATAACAATTTATTAAAATAAAGGAGATTTACCTGATTTACACAAAAGGGAGTTCAGATTTACTTAAACATATCTACGTCTTTAAACTAACAATTTCTTTGTCGAGCTCGTGTTCGCTGCACTGCATACAAATAGTGATGTTTATCTTATTACTTAATACATAGGAATGTGGGCCAACTCATAGATTATCTATTCATGTGGGGAATTCCAAAACAGGCATATTTGCAGGACTTAGGGTTGTCACAAAATAATTCATTTCCGTATCATGAAATCCGTGTGGTGACGGAGAAAGAATACAAGTATCATCACCCCATCTCATCCATAAGAGGCAACTAACACTACACACAATACACAGACGATATCACTGCGAGAGAAGGCATACGCGAAATGAAATCCTGGACCAACCCGTCTGGCCAGTGAAACAGTAGGGCCTCCCAACATTCTCCCAACAACATAATCGATTGATTGATACCCAAAAAGCAGCAGAGGGCGATACCTGTTCGCTAGGTAGCAAGTAAAAACATAGCTCCTTACATTGCCGAGAATATCAATTATAAGCCTTTTTGACTAGTATGAGAGGTGAAAAAAATCTATTCTTTTCGTAAACGTATTGCGAGAACGGAGCATTGCAATTGGCCAGCTTCACATTCACACGGGTTCTCAGTAGGCAGGCGGCCAATTGCATTGCTCCGTTCTCTCTATACGTTTACGATACGATTACGATAGTTGTTCGTGCTAGGGGTACTGATGGTTATGAACTAAATAGTTTTTCCCTTAAAACAAATAACATTCGTTCTTCAAGTAAGGTATAATATTAGAAAGTATTTTCTACATTACACACGCCCTTAGGCCACGGAAATCACTATCCATGAGGTAGACTGTGTGCCTGGCTGCCAGCAAAGTGTTCATATTTTTTTAATTTTCTCGAAGTGTATTTGCCAGCCCTATAATTTACTTAGACAACTGTATTCATCAGGATCACTTATTTACATATATTAATTGCTATTGTTCATTAATATTGTTATTTGTAAGCACTATCGCTACGTTTTCTTATGTATGACATGTTGGAAACAAGTTAAGAACAACATGTGTTGGTTTTATCACCATTTCTTAGATCCATCTTATTTTGTGGACTTAGATTCAGACCGTTACCTTCAGTCGACATTTGTGCACTCCACTGTCATGTAAACAAGAGTAAAATCGAACAAATTAAACAAATAAATAGAATAGAACAGTGTGGTTCCGTTCTGCTCATAATAGGATTTAAGGACGGTCACGGTCTACCTTCGCGCTATTGTCAGCAACTGCAACAAGACTTGCAATTAAATACCTCATTAAGATAATTGAATAGCTTGAGCATGAATAGAGCATTAAACAAATAGTACATCTATTATACCCAAGGTACTTTGCCTTTTAGGGCGAGTTAACACTACGTGGAACACGACCTTAGAATACCTTTTTAACAAATGCCATCGTGAAGAGTATGTGACCCTTCCTTGAGTTTTGTTGGCTGAATTGATTCGGTACTTATGTTTACAATGTTAAGAATTCAAGGTTAAATGCGATTTTTGTAGAACAAATGAGCCAGATCGATTGAGTTCATCAGGAAGTATTAACTTTCATGTGGTGCATTGTAGACTCGCGGTTCACCTTGGGCAACGGAGACGGCCACGCCTCTCTCCCTCAGGAGGCCCTCACCGGCGCAAAGGAACAAGGCACCCTTCCACCCCCCCCCCCCCCTCCCCTGCTAGGGTTCGATGGAGAACCACCGCAACTCTTCCTATGGTCGACGGGATCCGAGGGGCGATCCGAAAATCGTACTGTTAACTTTTTCAGTATCTAAAAATGTAACCAATATTGAAAATGTTTTCCAATTGTATCTTTTCAATTATGTTATTGAAATGTTATTATTAGAATTCCTGTTTGCTCAGTGATTCGTAGCAAATGATGCTACGGCGTAGACCTAATAGCAAATGATGCATACGTAGGTGTAACGGTGCAATGAACTTCTAATAAGTGTAATTATTATCTATTCTATTATCTAATAAAGCGGACGTGTCTACATCAGTGTCATTGGAGATATTAAAAAATATTTGGGTTATGTTATACTGACATTATTAGACAAAAAAAAATATTCTTATCTGTTTATAAGTCTTTAGGGTTTCACGGTCAGCGTTGCCTACATGCGCCACTGAAGATGTCAACCGCATTGATCGACGAAACGTCTGGAACGCAAGTTATATGATGGACCACGGCCAAACAGTCCAAAAGCAGTATATTCTACATCATCTTCAGTTTGTTTATATCGTGATGGTCGTAAAACCTCAAAGTTGCGTGCAGACAGTAAGGCTGCTCTTTCTGTGTGGACGCAGTTTATTGTACAAATAGCTCTTTCTGCGCAACTAAAGTACTAAATTGACAAACCCAAATTGTTTGCCGGTCATTATAATAGATTTACTTACCGGTAGCTTTAATGACCCTGGATCCTAATTGCGCTTGACCAACCGTACCGTAACTACGCGCGGTTCGTATTAGCTGACACGTTTAATTTTATTCAACTTTACACCAGTTCTGTCTTCTATGTTAATGAATTTGAAATCCACCTTCCACTCACGTTACCGCTGCACTTTAAACTCATTGTCCAGCCGGGGTGCAAGAGATACCTCCCAACCAACTCAAGCAACCTACGACCCACAGATGGCGTGCGTTTTAGTCGGTTCGAGTCCAACATACCCAGTCCCGCCGGATCTGAGGCGAGTACGGATTTTGCACACGTTAAAATGTCCCTGCTCCCAATGAGTTCATTTATCACAACGCTCTAAAATCAACATTTCGCGTGACCCGTTCATCTATTAAGCGGCATTACAGTAATCAGAGTATCCTGTCCCACATTTTGCGGTCCGATGCATCACGACAATGCTAGGGTACGTTTCAAAATAACGTTTCTTTATTCATAACAATCGCTTTATAAAACAAAACACTTATGAGTAGGTCTGTTCGTCACAGTAGTGTTGTTATGTGCAGGTGGAAGAATCAGTTGCGAACAACTCGACATAGTTCAAAGTATACAACTACGATCAGAACTATTGTTTTCCATAATAATATTTTTCTTTCTAATCAAAAAGTATCTTTACACATTGTGATAACAATTTAACAGTTACAGACATATATAGTTGGTATATAACAAGCCTATGCCCGTGGCTTTGCCTGCGTAGATGTCGGTTTTCGCGTTATTGGCCACATCTCCGGTTCTACTCAACCGATTCCGATCAAACAAACCAAGACCTTGCAAACAAAAAATCCGCAATCAAACAATGAAAATCCGGATTCTAATAGATCATAGGTATTTATGACTTTTTAATTAGTCAATCCATACTAATTTTATAAATGTGAAAGTGTGTGTGCGTCTGTTTGTCCGTCTTTCACGCCTAAACCACTGAACCAATTTTGATGAGATTTGGTATAGGAGTAGATTAGACCTTAAGAGAGGATATTGGCTATGTTTAACCGATTTCTTCGCGAGCGGAGATCAAAAGTTAGTTTAATATATTTTATGTTTTACGAATCTTCATCCTCAAAGCGATTTTCCCAGTTGCATCCAAAATTAGCACTTTAATGACCGAGATTGTAAAATTAACACTTATATTAAGATTTAGAATGAACTATTGCGTGTAAAACTGAACGCGCAATTAAAATGCAATCAAATCGGAATACAATCAAATCGGAATGCAATCAGTATTGGTTCGAAAGTTAAACAATCGTACTACATAATTGGAAAAATATTCAAAGGTTGCCTATAAAAAATCGCTTGTAGCGATAAGGCGGCCATTTGTACATACATCATACATATTTCTTGTGTTTACAGTACATGTACTATAATGTTTAATTAATGAACAATAAAAAGATTTTTCTTACCAATCTAATCTAAACTTATTATATATTATTACTTAGGGTTAATTAATTTTCTGTTTACACAAGTTTTTGGATTGTATTTTTATTATTTTAATCATAATTGTAATCTGTGTTGTGTAATAGATAAATAAATAAAAATAAATCTTATTCTTATTTGAGATTTAAAAGGTTCAACTCCATACTCCATAAATATATGTACAGATATTTAAATAAAATTAGAGTGTCTGTTTGTAATATTGAAATAACCGTTTTTTACTACGTGCATATGAATATAATACGGTAGGTACCTACACCAAAATAAAATTCTTTACTTTTTGAAGTGAAAACTTCTTTAGCGGCGTTGGATGGGTGAAAAGTGTTCAACTCACGTCAGGATCGCTTGACCTTTGGACCGTAACCGACGACTGACGTCATACAACATTAGCTATAGACTGTCAGTTTTGCAAGATACGATAAATAGCATCGTAGTCGACTTTAAGTCCTTATGGTTTCAGATAGTACCGGGTTCAAATCTGACCTTCTGACATTATTTTATTTTTTCTGACATTATTTTTCTTTTTGTAATTTATTACTTTTTGTGATTATTTTTTCTTTTTGTAATTTATTACTTTTTGTGATTATTTTTTCTTTTTGTAATTTATTAATTTCTTCTGACAGAAAATTAGTGATAGGTTCTATGATTGGCGCTATATGGCGGTATGGTATGGTATGGTATGTTCTTTTTATCTTTTTCTATGTATATAACGAAGAAAGAAAGAAAGAAAATGTTTTCACTTCTGCCGGCACTCCCAAAGTGCAACCCGTCTTTTTTTGTCTGTCTGTCTGTTTGTTTGTTCCGGCTAATCTCTGAAATGGCTGGATCTATTTTGACGGGACTTTTATTGGTTAGTAGCTGATGTAATAAGGCGTAACTTAGGGGACTTTTATTTTAGAAAAATGTAATGCTCAATAAAGTTTAGTCAACATTAAGCGATAACCGACATCCACGCGGGCGGAGCTGCGGGCAACAGCTAGTTAATATTATAAATGCGAAAGTATATATCTGTCTGTCTGTTACGCTTTCACGCCTAAACCACTAAACCGATCTTGATGAAATTTGTTATAGATAGATTAGAACTTGAGCATGGACTTAGGCTATGTTTGGTTGCGATAACCGACATCCACGCGGGCAGAGCCGTGAGCAACAGCCAGTGATTCATAAATAATACATAGTTGCTGCATCACCATTTCTTATTTCTCAACCTTGTCTAGACGTACCGTCGCGTGTTTAGAAGTAGACCAGTAGGTACATGCTGTAAGAACGTTTCAACCGATCAAACGGCCTTGATAGCTAAATTCTTTCTTTTCTTTTTCAAAATGGCCTCTGCAGCAAATCGCCGCAACTCCGCCAATATCAAGTAATCAATCAATTATCAAGTAAATGTATTATACAGTTATTAATGGCGAGCCGCCAATGTCAAGTGTACCAGAGCCACGTTAGCCACGCCAGTAAATTTGTTCCCGTGTGTCCGCCCCCCCACGAGATTCAGATGGACGACCAGGACGTGTGATTGGATTTTAGGGGGCGACAGATAACTTTCAGTGAGGTTTCCAATGCGCATACTCTTATCACCTTAGAGCATGCGCAATCACATTAGAGCCTGCGCAATTGAAATCTCACCACGAATCCAACTGTCAAGTTTGTTCGATCGTTAGAAATATTCTTACAGCATGTGCCTACAGGAGCATTATTCTGAGTGACATCGAGTTTCAAACGTAACCAGACCGAAACGATCGCAACGTGCGAGGACGGTGGATTGGTTAACATAGAAGAGAGAAACCTCTGCCCTACAGAATACCGCGGCAAAAATATAACCTCATGTTGTGTTACAAGCGCTGACTAGGGTAGCCTGAGCTCATTGGAAAGTTTTTGTGCTGTCAGTGGGAAGACCAAAGGTTATTCCTGCTTTGTCTTCTACACTGACGGCAGAGAAACTTCCTGTGTTTACTTACAGGGTCGGCGGCACGACTGTGACTCCCCTGGTGTTGCACACGTCCATAGGCCACGGTAACCACTTTCCATCAGGTGCACAGTGGGCTTGTCTGCCACCTCAGTTGTATAAAATAAAATGGCGCAAGCCTAGACTAAATAAAATGCGTCGGCTTTAACGAACGCGTAAGACGGTTTGTCACTCAGAATGAACGGCTTGCTTAGGTAGAACTCCAAGGCAACAATGTAACATAATCTTTGCTCCAAGAATTTGATTTATGCGATACCTTTTACGTGCTCACTACAAAGTGGTTTAATAGGTAATATTATAAGGATAGAGATGTAAGCCTTGATCGCATTTAATAATTGAGCTAAATACATTTGTAAGATGTAGGTCTCTGTATCCTTACACTAGATATACTGTGGCTATGGATATCAATTAACCAATGACTAGATGCATATTTACTGCTTGCTATAGATTTATCTTATTTGACAAACAAATTGACACCAATCTTAACAAGATTTGACAAAAGTTTTTTGTTTTTTTTTACGTGCGGGAACGGACCGAGTAAGCCGCACGCCGGTCGTTGTGCTAGCCCGAAGGATCGCGATATATCCCTCGCACCCCGGCTGCCATTCCTCTCGGGGGACCTCTTTCGAGAGGGGACCTCTTTCGAGAAGGGCGAAACCGGTCCCCGACTCGCCCCCGGCATAGGAGGGGGCAAAGTTAGTGGATTCCGTGACCAAAGTTTAAATAGTGGAAAAGTACGAACTCGTAAAAGTAAAAGTGGATGTCAGATTCGCTGTGAAACACCTATTAGATGAACCATGGGTACCATATTTTTTTCTGTGGACCCGTGGACTGCCTCTGTGGTGGGGCGGTAGTGAACGGGACTACTACGCAGGAGGTGCAGGCTAGATTTCCGCCCAGTGCAAATGCATGAAAATGGCTATTTGCATTAGAATATAATTGCTCATAAACATAGTTACTTAGGGTCTTAAATATATATAAACATGGCTTGTTTAGCCTCAAACTGTAGCATGCAAATTTTCGACACAATTATTAGCAAATACGATTGAATACATTAATTAATTACATTGATTGTTTGAATATATTAATTGAATGTTTGAAAACAATTATAATTGGATTGTCAAGTGTCAAGCCTCGGAGAACACGTTAAGCCGTTTAATAAAATTTTGAAGAAGGGACAGTTCAGAAATCCTCGTAAACATTAATAATAGTAGAGAAACCTCGGAATGTGTGTAAGGACGTCCGTGTGATTGTATTGACTATTTCCTAACGGTACCTTTTACAAATAACCTTGGATATTATTAGACCCTAGCTACTGATACAGATATTATGTAAATGTAATTTTACTTGACCTTTTTTTTCATATTACGGAACATTTTCAATAGTCAATTGGACAGTCCCAAAATTTCGAAAAGAGCATATTGCAACAGTACAAAAAGGCCAATTAACCATAATTATCTACCGCAAGGCCAATTTAATATTATTCGTACCAAAAAATCTGTTGTTTCTAAGCTAATATGAAAAAAAATGTAGTGCGAACTGTACTTTCTCAGTAGGTAGTTCAAGTTATTTAAAGCTAGATGCTATTCAGTTATTATAACGGTAACTTGGCAGTGTGATACAGTAACTGCTAAAGCCTCAGCCATATTTAATTGTAACTAATGTGAAGATCTAAATCGAGTCCGTTAATGATGTACAATTCTTCTTCCTCAAAAGTACCAAAAGAAGAAGTTAACATGTTTTTAGGGTAAAAAAACATATTCCCTGGGTTCCCCTACTTAAAAGTGAAACTCGATTTTCATCAAACCTTTCATTTACATGTGGGGTATCTATAGAGGTTTTTAATATCATTTTGCTAAACTGAATAGTTTGCGCGAGAGACACTTCCAAAATGGTAAATATGCCCCCTGCCCCTCGTTACTTCTAAAATAAGAGAATGATAGAACTGAAAAAATATACGATGTACATTACTATGTAAATTTCCACCGAAAATTGGTTTGAACAAGATCTAGTAGGTAAGTAGTTTTTAAATACGTCATTATTCGTAAACCGTCTACTATTATTAAAACATCGATCAACGACCTACAAGAACTTTTTTTTACTTGCTGCTACGGAACCCGTCATGGGCGAGTCCGACTCGCATTTGGCCGCTTTTTTTATTTAGGACACGTGAATTTGACTTCAACTTGACTGATAGTAAGCTGAAGGCAAGGTTTTAGGAGCATTGTTACATCGTAGGTATAACAATGGTGGCACTCAGCTTGACGCCATAACTTATATATTTTCCCTTGGGGGCAAAAAAATGAGAAAAAAAAGTAGGAAATATGAGTCTGCAGTACCCACATGACTGATTGAAGTCTAAACATTAGAGCGAATATTGCCGATCGTGGTATGTTGCCCGGCGGTGAGTAGCGAAGCCAGAGCTCCTCACTGGAGAGGTTTTGTGCTGTCAGTGGGAAGACCAAAGGCTATTCCTGCTTTGTCTTCTACACTGACGGCACAGAAACTCTCTGCGTTTACAGGGTCGGCAGCACGAGCGTGACTCCCCTGATGTTCTACACGGCCATAGGCCACGTGAACCACTTACCATCAGGTGGGCTATGTGCTTGTCTACCACCTCAGTTGTATAAAAGAAATGTACAGCCGTACAGTCGTCATCGGTACTACCTTAGTTAATCCGAAGTTACCAACCACCTTAACTGTAAAACTTAACGACCATTACTTAAAAAATTACGCCGAGCATTAACGCTATAATTTCAATACAAAATGTTGGCATATCAGCTTTGTATTTCTTTTTTTATTAGTAAGGGCCGTATGAAGAACCGTATCTCCTTAGTTGACTGTACATGTATGTACAGTCAACTAAGGAGATACGGTTCTTCATATGAAAAAGTGCAACCGTATGTCCATTCTTCATCTCAGCGTTAATCCCAGTCGCATCCGAAGCTATCAACTTGGAGTCCGGGGTCCGCTTTTACCAGTCCAACTGTTCGAAAGGACCCGGCTAACCTGCTTGATTGACCCAAACCTGATTCCTGAGCAAGCCGGTTTCAGACCTGTGAAATCTTGCAGCAACCAGACTCTCAAATTAACGCAGAATATCGAGGACGGTTTCGAGGCAGGGATGGTTACAGGTGCTGCGTTCGTCGATTTATCTGCAGCTTATGATACCGTCAACCTGAGACGATTGCTGTGGAAGGTGGAGTCCATCACCAATGATAGTCAATTTGTCAACGTACTTCGCGAACTCCTGCACAATCGCCGTCGTCTTTAAACAGACTTCGGACGCAAGTTGGCCGAAGTAAGGAGAACTTGTTCAGATGGGGATTCTCAGATGGCTCTAACTTGGAGTGCAAGTGTGGTGCTGTTCCTCAAACGATGAAACACTTGACTTCGTGCCCTGCGTGCCCCAACAACTGCACGCAGGAAGATCTAATGAATGCTACTGACAATGCGATTTTAGTAGCAAAATTTTGGGCCGATACCATCGAGATTTGCTAACGACACGATAAGAAGAAGAAGAAGACTACGGATTTGATTAAACTTCCACATTTTCCGTGATAGCGACTGCCATCTGACCTCCACAACCCGAAGGCAATATCGTAGCATAGCAGTTAGACCAGTTGTTGAACTTTTGAGGGCTCCAACTACCCGTAACGACTGCCATACGTGTTGGTATGGCAACTGGGCCCGACGGTTTAATGTGCTCTCCGAGGCACGCCCAGACCAATGCAAATACCCATATTCATGCATACAAATATTTGCACTGAGCTGAAACGTATTACGTTATGGTATGCTAATGTATCGGTTGACGCAATAAGGCTTTGTACTGCCAAGCCAATTGCTTTTTTAAACCACAAAACATAATTTCTATAGAAACTCGTATGAAATAATGTTATATGACGTCATAGTTCGTTATTGTCAAATAGTCTTAAAATTCGAACGTTGGAATGTATGGATGTACAGTCAGCATCAGATCAATCTTGACGAAAAAAGTACTCAAAATGATCTTTATGCCGTAGTATTTTTCCTGTTCCTGTTGACTGATTGTTAATAGTGATAGTACACACCTTTAGTTCGGACAATAATACAATTTAAATCAATAAAACAGTTTGGTTTAAGATCATTTTAAGACATTGTAGATAAGAAGGTTCTGACGCTGACAGTACTTCTACAAACACCTATAAACATGACAATAATAAGGAAATTCACATTGTCCATTCTTGAGAACAATGTTAGCACATTGATGTGAGCGAACAATTCTCACCACTGAGACAGTTATCTGTTGAGATAAACAGAATTGTGAACTGTGGCGTGACACGGGTCATAGGCCGTTTTCGAACTTATTATCAAACGACCCGTCCCGCCTTCGCCCGTGGCATAGTTTGTAACCTCGTAGCAATTCAGTATTCAGTATTTAATCATTAACAATTTTTACATTGTGTATGAACATTATATAAAAACAATACACGGCCGGACCAATGCAAATACCCATATTTATGCATACAAATATTTGCACTGAGCAGGGATCGAAGCCGCGCCTCCTGCGCAGCGGCCGCGTTAACTACCGCTACGCCACGGAGGCTGTCTTCCCTATCTCCATTGCACATGCACATCCTAAGAGTTCGCCGGATGAGGAGCAACGTTGATACTTCCGCAGCTGCACTTAATGCGTTTTTTAGTTTAAATCATTTTTACTGACTCCTTTAAGGATTTTGACCATGAAATTATGATGTGATCAGACATTGACCCTCACAATATATTAGATAAGGAAGAAATATGGTAATAGATTTGCATACAAAAGGTTTATTTAAGATAATTTAATTTTAGTTGCTTTTTAATTGTATATAATGAACTCAAGTTCAAAGCTATAAATCATAAATATTTAAAGGCTAATGATATTCGCGATATCGTTTCAATTTGAATTCATCTTTTGACAAGTAGATAATATTCGTGTTTAGACATGAAAGGTCACCTAGTATAATAGCTTATCTATTACTGAGTTTTAACAGATTCTATCGCGATTTATTTGTTATTATTTACTTTTAGCCGCGTAGTTCCCGGCAGAGTAGAATTTGGCCCCCCCTTCTCTTCTCATGTGGTGTCGTACAAGGCGACTAAGGGATAGGGCTGATTAACTTGAACATCAGACAGATATGTACAGCCCAGACTCAGCCTCAGATGCATGGCTCGAGTCAACAATAGTGCCCGGAATACGGCAATAGGCTCACCCCCTATTACGTGGGACCGAATACAGATTGGTGAAATGTGGGTGTTAATTCACCTCTGCCTAACACTCCGGGGATAAAGGCGTGATTATATGTATGTATGTATTTATTTTTAGACCGACGTTTCGGCTACTTTTAAATAGCATGTTCGCGGTTTGACTAAGGATGGTTGTAGTTTTTTATTTATTTATATACTCAAGAAAACAGAATAGTAGTAGTACAGAGGCTTTTTTTACATTTTTGCCCGACGTTTCGGCTACTTATCAGCAGCCATGATCACGGGAGTATACAAAATATAACATCGATAGAATCCGTTAATGGTTTAATTTCTCAGTCCATTTCATTACTTTTAGGTGAGTATCTTGTGCATAACACAGCAGATAGCAGAACAACAGTCGAAAAATGAGATACTGTTCAGCACGCCAAGCCAAAGAAAGGTCCATAATGTGTGTTAGTCCTAAGTTCTAATAAGATTTTGTTGAATAAAGATTGTGTAGTTAGGTTAATCCTTAAGTGCCTATGCGGCCTAATGAAAAAGGCAGTACTTAAGCGAGCGTGTCACGCCTACAAATCGGTACAGTATTCGATACAATTTGGGAATAGTTCTAATTTATAATTGCCCACGCTTAAAAAAACGCAAATGTTTGCCATAATATCCAAAATGTAGTAGGAATCTGTACGAGGAAGGCGCCAGTGCCTGTAACACAGTTAATACTAGCACAGGCACTGACGTTCACTCTGTCTCAAAAAATAAAATGTGCATGTTAAATTATTATTTAGTGCTTTAATATTTGATAGAGATAGACAAATTGTATTTTGCTTATTGAAAATAAAATATTTTATTATTTATTTATTATTTATAATACGATCCAGAACAAGAGAAATAAGAAGAAAATAGTTTTTTGAAGAATAAAGGTTTCAGCACACCAAACGCGGGTCAGTAGCAGCGCTTTTAGAATGCGGGCTCGCAAGTTGTAATACAAGAAACACTTTGCACTGCAGTACACCAACTTCAAACGCGGGCCCGCGCTCAAACTGCACCGCGCCACAACTGTACCGCAAAGCCGAGCGACAAACCAGGCGGCGCGGGAGCAGACCAGAAGCAGTGCAGGGCAGCTCGAGCGCATGCCCACGCTTTTGTATAACTACTGCGGCCATGTTGGTACGACACACTGGAGGCATTGCAGCGCAGCACGTCGAAAGCGGTAGACGACTGTTATAATTTTTACGTGATGGATACTAGTAAAAAGCCTTACAGCCTAAGCATCTTGCAACCTACTGCCTGCAACCCCGTCATACTATGTCTCCTAGCCGGGACCCCTCCATGGTACCTGGAAGCGAGAGCCCTTGCGTCTCTATTAAAATGGCGCAAGGAGGCGCTGGAGCGGGGCCAAAGGCCTGCGTCTCGAGAAATCGAGGCCCAGTGATCCCAGCTCTACCAGGAAACCGTGGAGACATGGAAGGTGCGACTTGAGCAACCAAAGGGGGGATTCGCCACAATCGCGGCGGTCAGACCGGTCATGGACGAGTGGCTGGAGAGGAGACATGGTGCTCTCTCCTACCGGTTGTCACAGATACTTACAGGGCACGGTAGCTTCGGTAAGTATCTGTGGCGAAGACACCGGGAAACCACGGCCGAGTGTCAGCACTGCGAGGAACGCAGTGACGACACAGCGCTCCACGCGCTGGTGGAGTGCACGGCGTGGGTGAAATAGCGCCAGGTCCTCGTGGTAGGTCTGGACGTGGACACTCTCTCGCTCGAGACCATGGTGCGAGCCTTGGTCTCCAGCGGGAGTAAGTGGGGCTCTGCCGTCTCTTTCTGCAAGCAAGTCATGCTCGTGAAAGAGGCGGCGGGGTGGGAGCGGGAGAGAACTCTCCCACCCGAGTTCCGCAGTCGGCGGCTTGGGCGCCGCCGACGTGTCTTCGCCGAAGACCATCGGCCTCCATGACCGGGGTCCTGAGGACGGTGAGTGGCCTGCTCACCGTCCTACCGTCGTGGACTGTATGACTGTATCTAGTCATACAGTGCACGACAGATACCATTGTACCATGTGTTAAGGTGCAAGCGTATCTCCTTTGTCGACTGTACATGTAGGAATCGACTGCACATACAGGAAGCATAATATTATAATGAAATTTGAAGGAAGTAGGTACATCCGACACATAGTTTTGGGGTTAAAAATATTTGTAATTTGATCAGTGAACTAACTTGTTACCCAGGGTCGTAGTAATACGGAAGCATTGGTATTTGAACTGTTACAGTAGTTGGTTCTAAACTATACATGGTCATTGTTAAATTACTTGTTTCGAAACCTTACGGCGGGTATGGAGTAGTCTCCAGATTACACTATTAAAAAACTGTTTTGTTTTTATTGTTTGAAGGGACTTAGCATCATCCGAACGCTAAACCCGGTTGCATCGCGTTCTGGCACTTTGGAGCCCGGGTTTTTCTCATTTACGAGGATTGGTTTAGGGCATTATTGGTTTATGTTGGCATTCAGAGCAACTGCCGCCTTAACTCCAAGAGTAAAGGCTTCGCCTGACTCTCGTTCATATTGATGGACGACACTGATTATTGAATGATTAATAACTAGCTGAAACGGCAAACTTCGTACCGCCTCAGAATCAATATTAAAAAGTTGCAATTTCCCATATTTTCTCACCGTTTAAACCTTCCCTAGACCTCTACAAACATCTCAAGACAAATCCGTCCGTAAGATAAATCCGTTCAGCCGTTCTCGAGATTTAGCGAGACTAACGAACAGCAATTGATTTTTATATATGTAGAAGATAGATTATGACTAATTGATAATTAACTGAATCAATTGTGATTTAACTTGTTATCTATTCTTTGACCTTGTTCATTTTCGTTGTATGTATGCTCTACGAAAAGAAAGTGAAAGTAATTCTAGGAAAAAGTCCAAACGGTACCAGTATGTTGACGGTACCTAAGTAATTAATCATTAATCGATAGTTAATTTGCTGGAGCGATATATGGATATCTTAGTGATCACTACATAGTATAAAACAAAGTCGCTTTCTCTGTCCCTATATCCCTTTGTATGCTTAAATCTTTAAAACTACGCAACGGATTTCGATGCGGTTTTTTTTTAATAGATAGAGTGATTCAAGAGGAAGGTTTATGTGTATAATACCTGTTTAATATAGTAGAGGGTGCAACGGGAACGGGATCTGACGCCACGCGGGCGGAAAAATATTGGCGGTACGAAGTTCGCTGGGTCAGCTATTATATTATAAGTCAATAGCAAGCAGCAAAGCACTATCAGTACCGCACGAGAAATTAAAATATCTTTTAACTGCCTACGGCTTTATTATAAAAGCAGACCAAAAAAACTGAGCTTGGAGCAATCGACTGTTCTTTTCTGCTGAGACACCATTTCCCTCCAAATTATTACACAACTGAAAATCATCCGTAATAATTAAATTATTTTCGAAATCCTTTAACTTTTTCGATTTGATTAGGCTGCCAAGAATGCTAAGCTTGTGGTCTCCAGACGGTCTCGATCTATGCTTAAAAGCCCTTAAAAGGACGGGCTACAGGATGTTTTTAATTCCATTTAGGTGGCAGGCAAGCTCGCGGCCCACCTGATGAAAAGTAGTTACAGTGGCTTATTTACGTGTGCAACACCAAGGGAGTCACACTCGTGCTGCTGACGCTGTAGGTAACTTCTAATGCCCTTTTTGAAGCATCCCATATTGTAGTCGCTTGGGATAACCAAGTCAAGTATTTCATCACATTATTACTAATTTGTGTAATTTAACATTATAGTATGAAAAACATTACAAATTCATACACAGGCATTGGCATATTGCCATTTAGTTGACCGCATGACCTGCCGAGAGTCCATTGTTGATTGACCTTGGAAGGGCTACCAGCAGTACGTGAGTAAGTGTAATATGATATTGTGTATATGTTCATAACTCATACTACTTGCGGGCAGGTCATGCTCGTGAATGATACTGCAGAGCGGGCGCGGCGCAATGAGCGAGAGAGACTCGCTGACATCGCTGCCAGCGCTCGTAGGCAGCTCGGGCGTCGGAGGGCGCAGACCGACCTCCACCCCTCATGAGCGTGGGCCTGAGGGTGACGGGTGGAGCCGCCCGTCACCCTAGCAGAAGCAGGCCACGGCGGCGGCGCGCATCGTAGGATGATCACACCGGGGACGAGTAGGGGACCGCCTGGTCCCCCCTCCCGAGGAGGGCCAAACCGAGAGGAATGGGCTCAGCCGGGGTGCGAGGGATATGTCGCATGACAACCTCATATTCTTTCCTGTAGACCCCCTGTTCTATGATCATGCAAATGTTATTTCACACGGAGATCAAACCCATAACGCTCTAATTGTAGTGTAGTATAGCATAAATGGTGTGATGACCTCAAAAATCACTAAACTTAGTTCAAGGTTAAATTTGTTTTGAGCTTGTGTGAAGGCTTGTTGTTGTATAGTTACCGGCAAATATCTTGACCTTATGTCGCGACTATAACGCATATCGTCTCTGGGTCGTATGTTGCCGGAGGTAACATTGGCTAATAGTGAGACATACCTCTCGCCCTCCAGCCAAGTCCGACATAACCACACCAACTCGAAGATGAAAGAGAAATTAAAAAAATCTGATTTGAGCTGCTCCGCCGTAGTACCCCGTGATATCCTCAAAGACAGCCACTGTACTGCGAATAAAGAGTACATTTTGGGACGTGTTTGGGGTCAAGATAAATGCCGGCCACTATACCGACGTAATATCTACTTTTCATAATATTTATTAACATTTATTTATGCATTATGTTATGCCGTAATTAATACAACGTTATGCAGGCGTTTTGTTTACTAATATTAACTTATACAAATTAGTAAACATCTACTGCTTTTTAAAGTGGTACGTGTAGTCAACATCAGTAATAACAATACTTTAGAGTATATCAATATTATTCTATTGAAGTTGCGTACATTATACGTTTATTATTATTCTTTACTTCTATTGAGAGTAACCGAAACCGGTGAGCATAGGGTTGTGTGCTATTTTTTTTTAACTATCGTGAACTGTACCTTTTACAATAGTATAATGGAACTGTTAAAGTGAAATATTCGTGTGACTTTTTTTTTTTTTACGTGCGGGAAATCCCCACGGATACCCACCCCTCCGGAGCCGGAGGGGGAGGTTATGTCGGACTCGAACCGACTCAACCGCACGCCGTCTGTGGGTCGTAGTGCTAGGCCGAAGGTGAGGTTGTCATGCGACATATCCCTCGCACCCCGGCTGACCCAGGGCCATCCCTCTCGGTCTGGCCCTCCTCGGGAAGGAGGGGACCACCCGGTCCCCGACTCAAACCCGGTGTGGGGAGGCGCGCATCGTCCCACGATGCGCGCCGCCGCCGTGGCCTGCTTCTGCTAGGGTGACGGGCGGCTCCATCCGTCACCCTCAGGCCCGCGCTCATGGGGGGCGGAGGTCAGTTTGCGCCTTCTGACGCCCGAGCCGCCTTCGGGCGCGTGCAGCGATGTCAGCGAGCCTTTCTCGCTCATCGCGCCGCGCCCGCTCTGCTGTCTCCTTCGCGAGCATGACCTGCTCGCAGAAGGAATATTCGTATGGCAAATAGTTTTCAAGATATTTGATTTTAAAATTTCAATTTCTCGTGCCGCCCGAATACCCTCCATACCTACAAAATCGCAGCACACAGCGTAGTGTAAATGTATGGAGTGCAAAAGAGTATCGCATTTTCTGGCGAAAATCAGTAATAAAGAATTTCAAATTCAATAAGGAATCTAAAATGTTATAAATTTCTGCCTTATTTTGATTGTTTATATTTTGACCTATTTTGGACGCCCAGGCCAATGCCCATAGCCATATTCATGCATATTTGGTAGCTTAATGGTTAAGGAGTCGGTCTTACGATAGAGCAGTCCCGGGTTCGAATCCTGACCATTACACTACATTGTGAAGCCACTCCTAGCACAAGCAATTTAATTTAGTTGGAGATGTTAGAATATTAATAATTTCGACTGCTACTATTCTTAAAAAATATATTTGCCACATAAGCCTATGTTGCAAATATTTTTTCGTGTCGTAAACGAGAACACAACTGATCATTAATGCGTCATAAACTCATTAATGAAATGGTATTAGCATACTGGATGAACTCGTCACACGGCGCCAAGTACCAAACAAGTACCTACGAGGTCAAAACGACCGAAATTCAAGGTTGCATCTGCGTAAGCGCAGAATGCGTTAGATACACACTCGTACGCGAATGTACTTTTGTGTGATGTTGTAGTGGCCCTTCTATATTTTCTTTTAAGGTTCAGTCTTTATGTGTTCCGTACCCGAACCGTATTCGTGTGGTATCAAGAAAGAATACAAATATCACTACTCCACCTCATCCAAAGTGTCGTCGACTAAAGGAAAATAATCAGACGATATTACTGCAAGAGCCGGAAATCTCGAAATCAAACCATGTACCAACCTGTCTGCTACGAGTGGAAACAGCAGGTTAAAACCTCCCGATATTGGGAGAGACTTATATCCAGCAGTGAACTGCTTGATTGGTGATTGAACTGAAGGGTAAAAACGGGACCCTATTACTAAGACTTCACTTTCGGTCTATCTATCTGACTACAGCCCCTCTAGACAAGTGGCAATTCGCTAGCCGGCGTTTGGTGGAATAGAATGACGAATGTATGGGATTTGACGTAAATGACAGTCGTTAACGCATGTCAAATACGTCAAATCCTATACATTCGTTTAGTCCATCAAACGCCTGCTAGCGAATTGCCACTTGTCTAGAGGAGCTGGTCGCGTCACATGAATCGTGATAGCTAAGCAGTCGATATTATCACAGACAATGTATTTCTGTTGCAGTTACAACACACCAAAAACGGAATAGTATCCAAACCTTCGTACGCGAGTCCGACTCGCGCTTGGCCGGTGTTTTTTTCAAGAAATATACATACAGATATGTTTTATTTAAAAAGAAAAATTCGAGATAAGTACAACATTTCTGCTACAGATAAACATTAACGCCGTCGCACGGACATGATGTCTTCAAGTAGGAAACTCATGATTGATCAAAACTAATTTCGCGGAAGACTGCACAATTTAATTTTGTCGCACGATTCTGGTTTTTCATGCAGACAATAGATCTTTTTTAATAAATAACTACCTAACAGACATCTAACGGACTGCCTATGGAGTTCACTAAAACATTCTGCTAGGTTTATGTTTATTGGTTACATATCTAGTGAACTTATAGTAGGGGAGGCGTAGAAAGAAATTGGGTTGTTACTCGAGTGCGTTAGATTAAGATAGGGGAGTTTAGTTACATATTATTAATAAGGTTCCTCCAGCCAGTGAGAGCATTTAATATGCGTGGGTGCGCAAAAAAAACATCGATCATGCAATTAACACGTACGCGTCAGCTTTAGATAAAGTAGGTTAGTTACTAACTAACAAATATCCATTTTGAAAATCTAACGTAACTAATCTAGCGTAACCTAAGAGCGTGGGACAGTTGCATAGTCGCATAAATATTTCTGAATTTATGCGAGCGCGGTCGTTTTTTTATTTTTATTCTAGACTTAAACATGCCAGAATAACTGAAAAATAGAATAGAATCGACTACAATATGAGGTTCTTCAAGAAGGGTATTAGAAGGTTCTTAGAGACTTCTCAGTGCGAGTGTGACACCCCTGTTGTGGCACACGTCAATAGGTTTTGGTAACCACTTTGCATCAGGTAGGCCATGTGATTGTCTGCCACTAAGAGGTATAAAAAAATCTATGTATGGGATACGTTTTCTGACGTTTACGTCGCGTCAATTCCATACATTGACGGTTCTATTCTATTCTATAAACGAATTTTCACTTGTCTATGGGTGCAGGTCGTCGACGATGGATGAAGCTTTGCATCGAAGCTAATTATTCAACACCGTGACGAAGATTCTCAGCACATAGCTTTCCGGAAATACAAACAGGGAAATTAAACTCCTTAGCAAGACTCAACAAGACCAACTCAAAATTTAGGTTTTATAACTCATAAGTTGATGAATGTTTGTTAGGCTCACGGAACAGAAAAAAAAACATTTATATTTCAGTTCCGTGGTATTTCGACCAAAAAAAAATTGTTTTTATGTTCCTTAATTAGGCCGTTCTAGCATTTGCGCCATTTTTATTAATTACTCATCATTTGTTTTATATATTATGTGCTTGCGTATAAAAAGCAACGCAATTCGCCACGATATCAAGTAAGACAAGACATGTAATTTTGATAACTTCAACATATTTGATTTTATTTTAAAACTTGACAGGCCCCCACAGACTCAACCATGGACGTTTCTGCGAATTGTATATCTGGTACCGTTGACTATGACCCTGATGGCACAGTAACCGCTTTTTAAGATTAGCGTACTGCTTAGTAGTCAGATGTATGGTTGGTTTATTATGAAATTAAAGTACTTCATCATTATCAGTATCCCTTTAATACTCCTGGTCGAGACTGAGGTTTTTATCTCGGAGTCCAGGCCTCCACACTCCGCTTAAATATGATCCGGCTTGGGTTTTTGAAGTGAAAACTTCTTTAGCGGCGTTGGATGGGTGAAAAGTGTTAAACTCGCGTCAGGATCGCTTGACCTTTGGACCGTAACCGACGACTGACGTCATACAACATAAGCTTTAGACTGTCTATTTTGCAAGATACGATAAATAGCATCGTAGTCGACTTTAAGTCCTTATGGTTTCAGATAGTACCGGGTTCAAACTTGGCCTTCTGACACTTTTTGTGATAATTTTTTCTTTTTGTAATTTATTACTTTTTGTGATTATTTTTTATTTTCTTAATTTATTACTTTTTGTGATTATTTTTTCTTTTTGTAATTTATTACTTTTGGTGATTATTTTTTCTTTTTGTAATTTATTAATTTCTTCTGACATAAAATTAGCAGAAAATTTGTGATAGGTTCTATGATTGGCGCTATATTATAGGTATGGTATGGTATGGTATGTTCTTTTTATCTTTTTCTATGTATATAACGAAGAAAGAAAGAAAGAAAATGTTTTCACTTCTGCCGGCACTCCCAGAGTGCAACCCGTCTTTTTTTTAACTACATTGGGACCGACTGCCGTCTGATCATCCAACATGAGTCGTGGTAAGTGGCCAATCACGGACATCTCCGTATTGACCTAACGACTATCAACTTTTAACGTGCCCTCCGATGCAAATACCACAATGCGGATAGCAATAGCGAAATAGTACCACCCATCTAAATCATCCCATCGTTTACCGAATACACGAGCAATGCTAGTGTTGTGAAGCTTCATTAGATGAACAATAGGCTACTTGACTCATTTTTTTTTCTGTGCTAAACGATTAATTATTATTCCATTATACAAAAAAAATATTAGATTTTATTTTTAAGCCTATAAATATGGAAAACTTTATTTAAAATATATGATTTTCAAAAACCGGAGAAAACGCTGTCCGCCATGTTGTTCGATAAGTCATCTGTGCTATGACGTCAGAAATACATGTAAACAACAATATGGCATTGGCAGCTCAGTCCACTAGTATTGACACCGTGTATTGTTTTGCGTGCACTTTATGTTCAGGACATATTTTACATTCTCTTGTGCAGTTTGTTCCCTCCCGTTTAAGTTGCACGTACCCTATAGCATCATCGCCGTATGATTCTCTTGCAGATCTGAAAAAGTATAATGAGAAATATGTAAGTAGTTATAATTATTTGAAGGTTGATATATCATGATATGAGCCTTTACTTCAGTGTTACTTATTAATTGAAAAATTAATTAGGGAACTTTTGTTTTATTTCCATGAGTATATTAATAAAATGCAATGTACTTACAAAGCAGTCTTGACGTTTCTTGGCTGGGTTGAGCAGAAATCAGGATTCGTGGCCAAAAAATTATCAATCATAACCGAGTTAATTCTCGGCAAATTTGTGCTTTCTGCTTTTACAAATCCGATGTCCATCATTGTTTTCTTCAGTTACTCGAAAAAACAATCACCTTTTTCCACTTACGGAAGATGTTTTCACAAAATCACAATCCGTTTTACTCGTACAAATGATCACACATCTCCATGATAATTATGACAATTGACGTTTCGTTGTTTTCGTATATTAATGACGTCATAACATGGACGACAGTGTTCTCACCCGTTGAATAAAAAAAATAAAAATGTGTTTTTTAAATTAATTTTATTTATTGATCATGTACTTTTATTTCACGATATCGCTTTTTTACGTTTTCCTAAGTCAAGTACTAAAGGAAAAACTCAGTCGATGTATGAAATTAAGTATGAGTCAAGTAGCCTATTAAGTTCAGGTGCGTAGGCGAAAGGGCTTAGCCAAGCCCATGTAGTAATTTAGCTTCGCTAGACTTAGTTAAGCGTTGGCATAGCTTATATAGCTTCCGATCGAAAACCCGTTCTAAAAACGCCAAACGGAAACGATTATTTTATTTCCAATTAAAAAAAAACACGTGAGCGCCTAAGTATCCTTAGTGCTCACGTGTAAACACGCACTACATCTATGCTATATTATAAAGCCGAAGTATTTGTCTGTTTGTTGCGTTCAACGCACTAATCTCAGGAACTACTGGTTCGAATTGAAAAAATATTTGTGATGAATAGTCCGTTTATCGAGGCTATATATGAGCGGAGCAGTAATCGAAAATATCAACAAATCCAGCAGATTCGCAAATCTCATACGTTTGGGAGTGTGCCACGGACAAAGCTAGGGAGGTACGGCAGTCCAAACAAATGTGTAAGTCAAATATAAAACTAACATTTCGTGCTGTGAGCTCAAATAATAAAAATAAAATCTGACAATGGTATTTCAAAATAAGAAACAAGATTACAATACCTGGTCTTTAGGCTCTCGATTTCTTGGAATACATGCCATCATTTAGTTACTATTAAAGAATACAATGAATGCAGAATTGGACAGGTAATTTAATCATTAAATTGATTACAAGTTGAAAGCAATTTTGGGCCAAGCTTAGACAGCACTTCTTCCTAAACTTGTGAAGTAACCAAAAGTCAACTTTTCCTGCTAATCAGTGCAAGGCTAACAGACTTCCATTTCAGGGTTAAGAGTTGAGAGCCAACAAAATAATCCTACCAATATTATAAGTGTGAAAGTTTGTTTGGATTAATGGATATATAGGACACGTCAATTTAATTTTGTTACTCCTTCACACAAAAACTACCAAACAGATTTGGATGAAATGTGGCTCAGAGATAGATTATAGTCCGGAATGACCAGTAAATAAATAAATTGTGGATCGTAATCAAGAGATCAGTGTTTCAGACAGCCTGGTATTTTTTGCATAAAATACCAGGCTGATAGAAAGTGCAAGGAACTTTATCTGGGTTGCGGTTTCAGAATCATTATCACACACGGGCAAAGAACTACTCAAAAGACCCCAGGCTCTAAAGTGGACACTAGACACCACCGGCAAATAACTATAAAGATGGCAACACAGAAAATAAAGTAGTATAAATTATTTAAACATTAAACCAATGCATATTTAAGTACGTTTCATTGGTATGTGGCATCAAGTTCACTTCGGCGAAGGTTGAGGTTATGTTGCGGAACTAATGTTTGTATACCGTGAATATTGAGCCGGTTCTTATTAATTTGATAAGCAACCAAATGATCCTTCTGCGAGAGATTCTTTTTTTACGTACAAACATTTACTCACGCCTGTAAAAGTGTATCTAATATATAAAATTCTCGTGTCACAGTTTTCGTTGCCAAACTCCTCCGAAACAGCTCGACCGATTCTCATGAAATTTTGTGGGCATATCGGGTAGGTCTGAGAATCGGCCAAAATCTATTTTTCATACCCAGATTCGCGATAACCGACATCCAAGCGGGCGGAGCCGCGGGCAACAGCTAGTATATGTATATATTCTATCGGATATATATAGCCAACAGCCCTACCTATCCCTTAGTCGCCTACTGGCACCCACATGAAGAGATAGGGTGGCCCAATTCTACTCTACCGGAATCAACACGCCATGAGGTAATTCGTGGCGTGTTGGTTTCAAAAATTAATATTATTTTCAAGAAATATCAAAAAAAGCATGAGGTGCTCTTTAAGTTATTATCAAAATGATAATCACTCTACTCATATCTGTTAATAAAATATTTATAACTATTGATACCATGCACCAGTTTTTTTTTTTAACGTGCGGGAAATCCATACGGATACCCAACCCTACGGAGCCAAAGGGGTAGGTTATGTCGGACTCGAACCGACTAAAACGCACGCCGTCTCTGGGTCGTAGTGCTAGGCCGAAGGTGAGGTTGTCATGCTACATATCTCTCGCACCCCGGCTGACTCAGGGCCATCCTTCTCGGTCTGGCCCTCCTCGGGAGGTGGGGACCACGCGGTCCCCGAAATACCATGCACCCCACGCGTTTTTCAATATTAATTGTACATTTTAACACTATTCTTAATTTACATTTATTAAAACTTATTTGCAATTTTTTACTTCGGTTCTCTATAAAAAGCGTGTTGTTAGGTTTTCTTTTTTTAAACTATTATTTATTTTAGCTAATTATGAAGATTTTAATTGACTGTAAAGATAACGTAATTAGTATCTTACATGGTAATAATGTATACTTAATTTTTTTGGATACAAATAATAATTAATTTATTCAAATTAGGCTGATATTTGCAGCCAGAGTAGTAGTACCCAATTTCGCAGCCCAACTTGGCAACCAAATTGTAGCGAAAATCGGTAGCCAATTTGCTTGAGCACAATTTTTTCATTAATTACAGGAACAGGATTTTCTTGCCAGCTCACGTGTTTCCTTCTTCCTATAGTCCCGGGTCCTTTAAGCGGGGCGTGAAAAAGCATCTGATGAGAAGGTCAAGCTGAATGCCACCATTTTTGACATGGCACGTGTATATAATGTTGGCCCTCTTTCTTGAAACTTTACCTTCGGCTTACCATTAGGCGAGGTGAAGTCAAATTGGAAATACTATCTATTGTATTAGATTTATTGTTGCTCACTATTTCCAGCTTTATCTAAATGGAATAACATTGAAATTTAATTATCACATATGAACTGCTACAAGATTTTTCGGTATGTTCTAGAATTAACACATACAGTCAATTCAAAACAGGCGGAAATATGAAAAGATCTTTATTTTGCACTAGTTTCTAACGGACGTATGAACAAAAAACATCGTAAAAGTATTCAAGGAACATATTAAGATAACGATAATAAGCCAAATGGAGCTTTTTTCATTAGAAGACGTATCCTCAGCAGCAAACTGTGGTATAAGGCTTAATTAGATGAGAAAGGAATTATAAATTATAAATGTATCATAATTCCTATTCCTAGCATCGCGCAACTGCAGCGATGGCAACTTCTGTAAATTGTCTGAGACCTAAATGGCGAATATGTTTTGGCTGCTGCAATTTGGTTGCCGATTTTGGCTAGCCGGCATGACGGTTATTTGGTTATATCGGACTCGAAACGACTACAACCGCACGCTGTGTTGGGTTTCGACTACCAGCACGTATTGGGGCCCAGTTAAGCATTTTCTTTCCATCACGGCAATACCCATTTCATTTACTTGTTCCCGGTACCGAGTTTCCCAGGACGTCACGGGGCGGCATGATCTGGAACCGGGAAATCTGTATCCCTCCTCAGTCCCGGAAATTGGAAACCCTAGTCGTCCCATCCCAAGCCAACCTCATCTAATAATACCGACTAAGGTGTAGGTGTTCCTTTACTTTTAGGTGACGATTGCCCTTGGAAGGAAGACTGCGTCAGAGCATCGTCATGTAATCAGCAGATTTTTCAGCTGATAGGTTGACTTGCCCCCAATTCTTCGTAGGGCTCTATGAATCACAGATTATAATTATCCGAATTTCAGACTATAAATTAAAAGCACTAAAGGTGGACACTGACCCAATAGTGGACACTTTCGAAAAACCTTTATTCGTATACAAACTATCGTGAACCATTTTCCAATTAGATAAATTTATTACGGCTAAACTCACGTAAATCGTCTGGATACGCCCGACTAGTTTCGGACCCGACCGGAGTCCTTATTCATGAGCAAAGCATCCTTGATCATCATGAATAAGGACTCCGGTCGGGTCCGAAACTAGTCGGGCATATCCAGATGATTTACGTGAGTTTAGCCGTAATAAATTTATCTAAAACCTTTAAAGTACTTAAAAGGTACCAAATGGTATGTGTAATACATGTTCAAAATTGGCAACACTGTCGTAAGAAATATTGAATTGGCGCCAGTTGTTCAAGGGTAGTGATTTTATTGGTGGTCGTACTACGCAGTAAGCCAGTGGTTGGGGAACTGGGCACAAATCCTCAACTTCTATGTATCTCTCTAACACTCTCATCTTTCTAGTATGTGTTCGAATACCCGATTTTTAATAGGTGTGTTCTATTATTTATATAACCGCGGTAGCCTAGTGGTTTGGGTAATGGACTGCTGAGACGAGGTCTCGGGTTCGATCCCAGGTTTTCCATGGCACACACCAATGACTTTTCGATACTTTCCGAACTATTTATCGCAGGTTTATAAGTGCCCAGTTAATGGCAATAGGCTCATTACATTGGGACCTAAACATAAACCGGCGAAATGTGGGTGCTAGCACCTCTGCCTACCCCTTCGGGGATAAAGCGTGAGTTTATGTTATGTTATATGTTTATTAATTATCATTATTTTAGTATGGATATTATGTACATGTAAGTTGTTGACCTACGTAGACCATTGCCGTATTTTTATGGCTAGATTTTCTATCAGTTTTAAGTGATTGTCCACTATTGGTGTCTATGACATAATAACATTTATTTTTACTTTAAAAATAATTATTTTACTAATTGTATTTAAAGTAAAAATATGTTAGTTTTTAAAGATTTTATCTGCTAATGTTAATGTCTAAATTTTAGTTTAACAGTTAAAAAAGGATGGAAAAAAGACATATATTCTAAAGAATAGTTCTTTAAAAATAAATGTCATTTTGTAGAGTGAAGTTTAATTTGTCCTTGATTGTCTACTGTTAATTTGTCCATTAGTGCTTTTACCTTATATCAAACATCCTTCAAATGACGCTATCACCGGCGGTATGACAGGAATGCCGTTGCCTACAAACATAAGCAAAAAACCTGACATGAAATTCGCTCAAATATCATCATGTAAAGTCAACAAATTTAATCCTAAACAAATATCCGGATATTTGAAACCTAAGTGTGTTAGCATAAGAAACAAACAATCAATGAATACCTATATTAAGTGCTTATTGCTGATCTAGCAGGTAGGAAACCTACAATTTAAACTTGAACCGCGGTTACTACAGTTTGTTCGGAGGTACCTATAAAACGCTTTTTCGGTGAACCACGGGTACGTTAAACCGTGTAACACCTAGCTCAGAATTAGGTGATCCACCATGTCTTCCACGGCCAATACCCCAATAAATAAAGTATTCACGGTTGCATCCAAAGTTTGTACAGTCAGCATCATAAAAATGTTGCTAACAAAAGTACTCAAAATAATCCAAATACCAAAATTCCAATTTTATATTGGTTATAAGAGTACTCAAATAGTTGTAAGTGTCCAGAGTGGTCCAACTATCTTAACAATCGTTTTTCCAGAATCATGTCAGTTAGTAGAGTATTCATATTCATATACACTATCACGCCGGTCGATGGTATCCAGTCAAGCATAATTTCAAAAAATCTAGACATTGTCATTCAATCGCATTTTGTATCCTTTTCTTACTTGTAAAGCCATCCCTTTCATACAATGGCAGGATTATAAGGGATGGGTATATGAGTAAGAAAAAGATACAACATGTTTCAATTGACAATGTCTTTTGTATTTTTTTTAAGTTGACAGTTGAATAAGCCATGAACTATCAACTTGCATTAGTGAGAAAAGTATGAATGTCTAGATTTTTTGAAATTATACTTGTCTGGATACTATCGACCGGCGTGATTGTGTATATGAATATGAATACTCTACTAAATTACATAATTCTGGAAGACCGATTGTTAAGATAGTTGGACCACTCTGGACACTCACAACTATTTGAGTACTCTAATAACCAATATAAAATTAGAATTTTGGTATTTGGATTATTTTGACTACTTTTGTTAGCAACATTGTAATGATGCTGACTGTACTAAGCAACCCGGGGTCCGTTCTCTTGCTCTATCTGTTGATTTAGCATATTTAGCCTTTGTGGTGATGGAGAAAAAATACAAGTATCACCACTCCATCGCAACCAATGAGTGTCGTGAAAGGCGACTAACGGAAAAATACGCAGACGATATCACGGCGAGAAACTCGAAATAAAACCCTGTACCAACCCATCTGGCCAGCGTGGAAACTGCAGGCCAAAGCTTCCCAACTGCTTATACTGTTGATTGATGGCACTTGGTGGAACTTGCTACACATCTTTAATGAAAACACTTGTACTATTCCACATTGTTTATTGAATTCCTGACCGGTTTCGCCTTAAGGCATTATCAATCTAATGCCGTAAGGCGAAACCGGTCAGGAATTCAATAAACAATGTGGAATAGTACAAGTGTTTTCATTAAAGAAAAAAAGAAGAAAGCCTCCCAACATTAGAGGAGGCTTATGCTCAGCAGTGGACAGCGATAGGCTAATTTATTGAGCTTTTATGGAAGCGAATGCTGTCTGGTCTACCAACATACACCGAGAGGAAAACTTTCACCAGTACCTCATCCAACATGTCTGTAGATGTGACGGCTTACGGGCGAGGTTGGCTTGGTCCCGAAAGTGATTGTAGGAAATGAGATAGTTGAATGGAAGAGAGATTAATCACTACATAGTATAACAAAGTCGCTTTTTCTGTCCCTATATCCCTTTGTATGCTTAAATCTTTAAAACTACGCAACGAATTTTGATGCGGTTTTTTTTAATAGATAGAGTGATTCAAGAGGAAGGTTTTTATGTATAACACATGTTTAATATAGTAGAGGGTGCAGCGGGAACGGGATCTGACGCCACTCGGTCAGCTAGTTGGTTATAATTGTGACCGGTTGAGGTGCGTTCACTGTTCGGTAAACGATCAGTGGGTTACCATTGGCAAAGGTTACCATTGGGATGGGTGACCTTTTAGTGGTGTTACATCTGAACGCTTCCGTGCTTCGGAGGACACGCTAGGTCCAGACAGAGGCCTACATGGGCGACTTGAACAACTTTGTCACAGGTTGGCCACTAACCACACGGAAAGAAGAAAATTAAAGGGTAAAATCTTTCAGCAAGTGTGAATATTTTTTTTATACCACTTAGGTGGCAGAAAAGCACCCGGCCCACCTGCTGGGAAGTAGTTGCCGTAGCCTATGGACGTACGCAACATCAGGGGAGTCACAAGCGTACTGCCCCATATTGTAGTCGCTTGGGAATACTACGGCAGGAAGTTCATCATCAATTACGAATACATTAAATATGCCCCTACACTGGTAATAATAGTTTAACTGACTAGTATCGTCCGATATAATTGTAGAGCCTACATCAATAGTTTTGAAAGCAAATTGAATAGACAATATGGTGAAACATGGAATAGATATTTAAGTATAGGGCAATATTATTGTTTTACGACAGAAGGACATTCAATTGTTACCAACGTACTGTTCTTTATTTTAATAATTATGTTAGTACTAAGTAGTACTAGTGTCCATTCTGTAGTTTGATATACTTAACTTACTATTTATTCTGGTATCATCTAAATTATTAATATTTCATATTTTAAAAAGCACAAAAATAATTCCAATACAAGCAAATCTATTATTTTCGGAAATGAGAAGGTAGTATGCATTTCAATATGTTAAGATACAATGAAAATCATTTACTTTCTGGTTAGCTGTAAAAATTACATACATACCTATTGCACATATATACAGGGTGGAAGAGTTTGACTTTACCTGGAGGGAAAGTAGGTACTCTAAATACTAATAGATAATAGTCAGAAATTCCACACAAAGGAAGCATTCCTTTTATGTTTAAAAAGAATCAAAACTGCTTTTAACAATTTCTGAAAACTCGCTTGTCAATCCTGGTAATCGAACTGACAAAAATCCGAAAAGTACCTTTCTGTATTTTTATGGCATCAATCAATAGTGTCAATATTAAGGATCGAATATCTCTTACAAACATAGTAAAATAAAAGAAATTAAGTTAAATTCGCTATTTCCAATATTTACAGTACTTTCACTCCAGGTAAGTTCAAAATCTTCCACCCTGTAAGTATGTAAGAACTGTTTGTTTGCCTGCCTATATCCCTCTGAGGTAGGCAGAGATAACATCCCACCCACGTATGGATGCTAACTCTAGAGAGGACTAACCTGGGCGATTTTGAAGAAATCCTGTAAGGGGGGATGGGCGCTAGTCGTTAAAAATTTGAGTAATGTGAATCAATTATTAAGTTTTCAATTTTATTTATTTTGTTTAGTAGCAGCATTTATTTATTTATTTATTTAGTAAAGGTACGCTTACAGATTACTGCCATTACATGGCTAAGCATTTGGAGACAGATACATATATATATATATATTTAGTAAGTCATGGTTTTTTATGACAAAATCAATGATATTTAATATAAAATGATTATTCTATTCTTTTTTTTAAAGTTGTTACACATCTCAAATTAAAGTTTATTATATCTGTAGTTCTGCTTTTACTAAACTAATATTCATACGGTTCATTTCCTTGCTACATTCCTGTTCGTTCCATCATGCTAAATACGCGCTCGCATGAAGCATTACTTTTCAATTCATGATAGGGATTTTTGTCACCTCAAGCTGTGGTTGCACTTCCCGCAAAAAATCTATATTCAACAATTTTTGTAATTTTAAATTAAAAGTAAGCACCTTCAGGGCAGCACATTTATATTGTGGAAAATCCGGGAGAAATTGTCACATCTCGCGAGGTCGGGAGGGTTGGCAAGTGGCAACCCTACACCCACTGCTTCTATCTTTAAATATTTCATAAGACGATTTTTTTATTGGAAGTAAAAAATAGTGACCAAAAATATATAAGAATTTCTAGATAAGTACCGGAACTATAAAACTAAAAGGGTATTCGATGAGAAAGAATGAAAAATACTTATAACCGGTATGATCAACGGAAGTGCATTCGCAGTTCATTGCACTCACCTTGTAAATTATTCACGAACACAATAAACACTATACATAACTTAAACGAAAATATGTGTCAAAAATATTTTTAAAAACAAAATTTAACAAAATAAAAATAAGTAAATGTCAAAAAACTCACACAAATTACTGAAAATTATTTAACTCTTAGTTTTTCAAGTGATCGCAAAATTCAAATGTTCCATTCATTAAAATAAATTCAAATTAGAAAAAAATAAACCATCACAGATTAAATATTTAACTCTTTTTGTAAAGTTCATTGAAAATGCGGTCGCGAAATTAGCGCGGCAAAATTCACGCGCGCGCGTCTGCCGTCTACGGCGTATTGCAACACTGGCTGAAGGCGGTATCGGTGCCTGTGCCTTGCGAATTAGAACAAGTACATTTATACCAAAACTTAAGTACCAACCAAAGAGCGTACGTTAATCAACAATTAAAAAGTTTTTAGATAATTTTCAGCGTTTGGTTTACAAACGCAGAAAATTATCTGATTAAACATAATATAATGTTAATTCATAATTGTACATTCTACCATAATGTATTAATTGGGTATTAGACCGACTGGTCAAATTAGTTACTTTTTACTAAATGTCAAAACGGTAATAAATATTTTTTTATACAATTTTCCTTAAACTAAGACAACAACAATCCTCTTTTTTAGACAGCTGTAAGCCATTATTTAAAACACTCAAAGTGCTACCATTACCCTGCCTTTATATTTTCGAAATATGTATCTTTATTAAAAAAATACCCCCCCCCCCCCCCCCCATCTATTCGATAAACTTGGTGACTATGCGAATAGCCGAAGGAGACATAAAAACATCTTACATTTACCTCTAATTAATATAGAACTATTAAGAAGGAATGTTTACTGCATGTGTATCAGAATATTTAATAATCTTCCATCAAGCCTGACTAACCTACGTATGACACTATTTAAGAAACAATTATTTGACATGTTATTAAACAAAATGTATTACAATATTAATGATTTCCTGGACGATACAATAACATTTAACAATACCTTATAATGTAATTTATTTTAGCATATAGTTACTAATAGGTATGACATGAAAAAAATTTGCACGCCGTATGTGGCAGAATGTGAGGAAACAAAGCATTTTGTAAAATCCCTTGTACCATATTCTAGCAAATAAACTATTTGATTTGATAAAATAAGAACGGACGCAACTGTTATCACTCTTTTACCATTCTTAATTTAATAATTTCAGCTAAATATTCTTTTCACATTTTTTTAACAACAGGAAAATAACTTTGGGTATTTTAATATAGTTAAAAAAAAATTACATATATAGTATAAAAATATACATATATATTATAAAAATATACAAATTTACATCAACATTACGATAATTAATAAATTTTACCTGCGTCGGTAGCTTAATAGTTAAGGAGTCGGCCTTACGATCGAGAGGTCACGGGTTCGAATCCTGGCCATTACACTACCGACGTGAACCCACTCCTAGCACAAGCAATTTAGCTTAGTTGGAGGGGTTAGAGGGAATATTAGTAATTACGATAATTTCGATTGCTAATATTCTTTTTTTTTTAAAGCTATAACCCTACCTACATATGCATTAATTTCAAATTTTGCAAATTTGTAGGACAAGACTAATGATAGGATTTTATGAAATGGAAACATCCACAAGAGCGACGCCACGGGCAACAGTTCCTTTACAATATAATAAGAAAGAGAAAATAATGTAGTAGGTACGAGTCAACGACATTAAGTTGATTAACACTTAAATATTTCCAAACTTTAAATTCCAAGTACAATGAAATTTATGTATAAACTAGCTTTTAACCGCGGCTTCGCCGGTGTGGATGTCGGTTATCGCGACCAAACATATGCCTATATCCGTTCTCAAGGTCTAATCTACCGCTATACCAAATCTCATCAAAATCTGGTCAGTGGTTTAGCAGTGAAAGATGGACAAACAGACACATGTACATACTTTCCCATATATTAGTATGGATAATCTCGTGTCACAATGTTTGTCTTCAATGGACTCCTAAACCACTTAACCGATTATAATAAAATTCGCACACCATGTGCAGTTCGATCCAACTTGAGAGATAGGATAGTTTAAATCTCAAATTATACTTAGTCCGATTCGCGATAACCGGCATCCACGCGGGCGGAGCCGCGGGCGACAGCTAGTAGTTTTATAATCCCTAGAGAACAAAATGTTCATTATTTTATGGTTTAAGATAAATAGATAGAATAGGTATAATAAATTAGAACTTGTTAAGTTACTTTTCTCGTTGATTACGATTACACATTTAATTTTTTAAAGTTTAGTGGTCAAGGAATCGGGCATACGATCGAGACGTGCCAGAACTTCTCGAGTTCTTTTCCTAGCCATTACACTGCCCACTTAAACTGCCTACACAAGCAATTTAGCTCAACTAAAAAAAGCAATTAGCGTTAATATTATTCCTGAAATTTTTTTAACAAAGCTGACCTTGAGAAGCGGCGCATTTATAACTAATTTGGATACAGAAGCTACTTAATTAAATAAATTAATTAAGATGGTCTAAAGTACGAGAAAAAATGTATTTAAAGAAAAGATAACTTTTTCACAGATGGAAGTAGTGATTGCACAAAAATTTAAAATATCGATTAAGTTAGAAACCTGGATTTAAAAATCATAAATCGACAAATTCAAACGATTTCATGATTTTATATAGAGTTATTTACTATCTATCTATACATAATAATAAAGCAGAAGATATTTCGTGTCTGTACATTTTATAAAATTAATTATAAGATTGTGAGTAATAACGCACACGCTAATCTCCAAAACTTATAATTGCTTTCTGGCTGACGTAGCCTTGGCAAATGAATAGCGCCTATTTTTTCTTCCAAGGTTTAAGTGTTGAAGCTAGAACAAAGTTATATCGACCATTGTGTATGAGTTGTCAAAAAGAAAATAAACGAATGGACCGAGTATAAATAGTTTACAGCCCAAAATGTTGAACTTCGGTTATCGTGAATTTCGTCAGAATTATTTCCGGTTACGATCAACCACTTGCGATCACACAAACGTTGGATTTTAAGCCTGCAAAAGCCTTGCAAATTAAAAAAAACCGTATCAAAATACGTTCAGTAGTTTTTGCGTCAATCGCGGACATAAATTCCAATAAAATATATATTTTCGTGTACAGTATCGGTAATAGAACATACCCCAAGTTCTTTTTAAATATCTCCTATGACACGACCACTTAATCACTTGAACATTTATACATATGTATAAAAGTAAAGACATATAACGTGCACACTGATTTCTTTGCTTATTCGTATTTCACGCGCTGCCGATAAAACTTTGTCAACATATAGTTTGCAATCAAGTTATAGGATATTTTTATGACATTCTGGCACTCAAACAAGATTGCGAAATGCATGTACTGTACACATTTTGGCTATTTTCTGTCAACTAGCGACTGGAATTTTGTACGGAACCCTAAAAATTACTCGACTGACTCGCGCTACAAGAAAAAAATCTTATTTTAAGTTTTATACTCAAATTGGTTGTTTAATTACTAGAATAGTTAATTTAAAGTGATGATTTAGTTATATTATACGGATTAATTATGTTAGGTATATACAGGATGGAAGATTTTGACCTTACCTGGAGATGATGGAAGATGGAATACTAGAGATATAGAATTTAGCTCAAAGGAAACATTCCTTTATTTAAAAAAAAAAAACAAAATTGCATTCAGTGATTATTGAAAATTCGCGCGTTTTTTTTTTACGTGCGGGAAATCCCCACGGATACCTCCCCCTTCGGAGCCGAAGGGGGAGGTTATGTCGGACTCGAACCGACTAAACCACACGCCGTCTGTGGGTCGATGTGCTAGGCCGAAGGTGAGGTTGTCTTGTGACATATCCCTCGCACCCCGGCTGACCCAGGGCCATTCCTCTAGGTCTGGCCCTCCTCGGGAGGGGGGACCACGCGGTCCCCGACTCGCCCCCGGTATGGGGGGGGCGCGCATCGTCCTACGATGAGCGCCGCCGCCGTGGCCTGCTTCTGCTAGAGTGACGAGCGGGGACAGGTCGGTTTGCGCCCTCCGACGCCCGAGCCGCCTTCGAACGCGGCCAGCGATGTCCGCGAGTCTTTCTCGCTCGCTGCGCCGCGCCCGCTCTGCTGTCTCCTTCACGAGCATAACCTGCTCGCAAAAGGAGGCGCTAGCCGCCCACGCATCCGCGCAGCGGACCATCGCCGCGAGCAGGGTGGTTATATCGGCGGTTTAGTCGGTTCGAGTCCGACATAACCTCCGGTATCCGTGGGGATTTACCGCACGTAAAAAAAAAATATATAAAAAAACTCCTTCAAGGACTTCAGACGTGGGTATATGTACCTATGTATATATTATTATGATTTTATTTTTACACAGTCATGTACAATTACATTATATCAGATCTGAATGCGTGCCAGTACGTACGACTGAATCAAACTCAATTATTAAGCCTATTCTTTCACTCATAAATCACGTAGGTACGCACAATGATAAATTCGCAATAAGAAATCACATCAACAATTTTAAAACTAAATATATTATTTTTTTTATTTCAATACGACATTATGCACGTCCGTGGTGCATGAGAATTGAGATGTGTTGCGCACACCTCCCCCCCCTCCCCACCACCCCCACACCAGGTCAAGGCTCTTTGTATAGTGTAGTGTCAGGATATGTATCCGAACGATCTTTATTTGAAAAATGTTTCATCTCCCTTAGACAAGTGGTAATTCGTTGACCGGCGTATTGAAGAACAAAATGATGAATGTATACGATGTGTTGATGACTGACGGCTGAACAGACCCAATTGGCGTAGCTAATGTGGCTCTGGTACACTTGACATAGGCGTCTCGCCAATCATCCATACTAATATTATAAATGCGAAAGTAACTCTGTCTGTCTGTATGTTACACGTTCACGCCTAAACCACTAAACCGATTTTGATGAAATTTGGTATAGGTGTAGATTAGACGTTGAGAAAGGACATAGGCTATGTTTGGTCGAGATAACCGACATCCGCGCGGGCGGAGCAGCGGGCAAAAGCTAGTAATTTCATATTTCATTTCACTTGACATTGGCAAAATTGTGGCGTTTTGCTGCAGAGGCCATTTTGAAGAAGTTAAAGTTGAAGTCTTTTTGTGAACTTTTCCGCTCTCTCACGAGATAGCTAAATCAGGATCACACTGAGTTTGTTACTCTGCATATCCACAAACTCATTACATATAGCAACGACGATGGTATAAGAGACATGTTAAATGTATATTGTGTATTTGTAGCTAAAGAAAACAAAAAAACAACTAGGGTGAACAGCAGCCTGCCCACTGTGAACCCGTGTGAATGTGAAGCTGGCCAATTGCAATGCTCCGTTCTCTCAATACGTTTACTATATGATAACGACAGTTGTTCGTGCTAGGGGTACTGGATGCAAGCAAGTAATGAAGGGTTTACGCGGCAATTTTCACATCAATTCTCATTCAGTTTTGGCCGCTAAGTAGTCCAGTTACAAAGATGACTAAAATCGCATGAATGAATGAATTATATTTATGAATGAATATATTTATAAATTGAATGAAATTTTGAAGCATTTACTATGCTAACTTTTCAAATCGATTAAGATAGGAAAAAGTGAATGCCTAGGTGGGACTCGAACCCACGGTCTTTCCCTTACAGGGGGAATGCTTAATCGATATTTATTAATTTCTCTCACAATGGGTATACAATACAAGGGTCTGAGTTTAATATGTGTTATGAAAACCACATTTTAAGAGCTGGTGCTCGTTGAAGGTCTAAAAGACCTGTGTTACAGGGTCATGCTTCTCGGTTATTAATTCGAATAAGATAAGATTGTGCTGGATTATTTTGACTAACTAAAAACTAAAACCAAAAATACAACTACCAAAAAAATTGGACTTGACAACGACTTAGATTAAACAACGAAAAAAACTAACCAAGTAAAAAAAGCGGCTAAGTTCGAGTCGGACTCGCCCGTGGAGGGTTCCGTAGCAAGTATGTTTTAATAATAGTGTACGGTTTACGATGAATAAACTACTTACTAAATCTCGTTAAAACCAATTTTCGGTGGAAGTTTAGATAGTAATGTCATATATTTTTTTTAGTTTTATCATTCTCTTATTTTAGAAGTTACAGGGAGACACATTTTACCACTTTGGAAGTGTCTCTAGCGCAAGCTATTCAGTTTAGAAAAAAAAATGATATTAGAAACCTCAATATTATAATTGAAGATCTATCCATAGATACCCACAACCCACGTATGGGTATTATGAAAAATAAAAATTTGAGTTTCAGTTCTAAGTATGGGGAACCCCCAAAATTTATTGTTTTTTTTTTTTGCTATTATTTGAATATATTAATGCGGTTTACAAAATACATCACTACTTACCAAGTCTCAACAACATAGTTCTTATAGTTTCAGAAAAAGTGGCTGTGTCATACAGACAGACAGACACATGACGAATCCATGCAGGGTGTGTTTTTTGCTATTTGGCTACGAAACCCTACAAACAACTAATTTAAATGCTATACAAACATCAAGTCTTATGTGTGTCTTCTGCCATTATATCCGGTAAATGTTCATCTACTTATTCATATTTAGAATAATTATACGCACACACGATGGCCATTGTTTTACTGGTAAATGCCGCCATTAGTTTGAAAACCGTAGCTTATTTAGAACTGACGTGCTGTCAGCTCATTATCTAAAATTCTAAGTGAAGGTATTTTACCAAGACTGTGTAGATTCGTGCCAGACCGCAACATGTCTATACCTCATTCAGCTGGTCACGTAGCTAAAGGAGAAAAATCTTATAGCAACGGTTTATCAAAACACATTTTAAACAAATAAACTAATAATATAACTGGTTCAATTTCGGTTTTAGGTCTTTATAAAAGTTTTTAACAAAAAATTTAATCGCCGAAATAGGAAACCAACTTTGGGGTGTACTCTTTCCAATAAAAAAAGAATGATCAAAATCAGACTACTCTGTAAAAAGTTATGCGTGGTAATATCTTGCAATCTGAGTGAATAATCAATCATCCCCTTTTTTCCTACCCTTATTTTTTCTTTTCAAATTTATATGGGACCAACTTCGGCGTATACTCTATCCAATATTTTTTTTTTTATCAAAATCGGACTACTCTTTAAAAAGTTATGCGTGGTCATACATAAATAAAATATACGCGTCGACTTGAGAACCTTCTTCGTGTTTTGTTTTTCCGTCGGTTGAAAATGAGTTTCTTAACAGAAAAATATTAATAAAGTAAGTATTTAAATAAAACATATTAAAAAGACACATCAAGATTGTTTACGTTTAGTTAAGTACCTAACCTAGGGCTGCCATCCGTCCATGCTTCCAAGGACTTGTCCTAATTTAAGTAGATATGTTTGTAGTCCGGGTAAAACCCAGACCACATTCATATCACAAAATGCTGCAGTTCATGGAAGTATGAGCTCAATGCCATCTCTTCTTCACTGCGAATACCTCGCATTACAGATTGCGCCCAGAGCCTTTACCGTAGTGACACTTGTTTTTATGTCGAACTCGAACCGTCAAAAACTCGCGCCATATGTGGATCGTAGGTTAGCAGAGATGAGATTGCCCCCGATTCGAAGCCACCTCTGTCGAACTGTCCCCCTTCGGATGTAGGGGCCACGGTGTCTCCATCTAGCCAGGGGCCCTAGGGCCGCTACGAGAAACCGCCTCGGTGTTTCAGAAGTTACGAGCAAGAATTGTTACTTTGGGGGAAGAAAGACATTCTACGAGGGAAATAGCACGCAACTTATTAACGACACAGGATTGGGATACAGCATCCTAATCCTGTGTCGTTAACACGTTACGGAGATATCGCAGCGTGTATTACTTTGCTGATCGACCTCGCAGTGGTCGGCCAACTGTTTTTACTGCTGCTCATAAGCGTTACATCAGATTGCGGATAGCCCGAGACTCAACCATCAATGCCACTAAAATAACAGTTTAGTTGCGGGCTGCTACTGGACTAGAAATTAGCACTCAGACCATTAGGAATTGCTTACACCAGGTTGGATTACGAGCGAGGAGATCCTTGCGAGCACCCCTGAACTCACAGCAACGACAGCGAAGCAGATTGTTATGGGCTAGTCTCCGCCAAAATGAAGAAAACGACGAGGAAAACATTTGGCGGAATTGTCTCTACGTTGACGAGTCCAAAATTAGCACTCATCCAGACAGCCGACGTCTTCGTGTCGTGTCAAGCGAACTGTTTGGAACCGTCAGCCACCTCCCCAGACAGTGCCAGAGATCAGGGAAGCCGTTTTATAAGAATGGGACAGGTTACCGCAAGAAATACTGGATAACTGATTCTCAGCATGCCAAGAAGGATTGCCGTATGTGTTCGAAGCAGGGGAGGAGTTATCTTGTACTAAATAAAAACAATTTCCTAATAAATGTTGGCAATATTTAGTTAAATCATTTTTTCTTTCAGTTATTTATTAGTCGAAATTGCATTATGACTTTTAAATTCAATTATTGATAGATTTAAAAAAATTGTTTTCTTATTTTGAGAAAGTCTAAAAAGATTTACGTAAGCAAAATTTATTTAAATAGTAAAATTTAAAAAAATATTCCTTCTTTTGCTAGTGATCTCAAACTTTTTTTGATGTGTGTACTGGCTACCTTTTATTGTAAATATAATAAATATTTAATAATAAAAAATAAACCCGACTAATGCTGAAAAGATCGAAACAATTTTTATAGCAGGCTTTATATTTATTTTTTACACTACCTTATCAATTTTTTTTCAATTTTGATCTTGCTCTCTAGTAATTGTTATTTATCCAAAAAAAATACTGAGGCAGTGAGCTAACAAATTACGATAATAACTTGTGTGATCAAAATTTTAACTAACCGATACTACAACACAACACACAGCTATTTGTCACTCCTGAACTTAGGCAAGATAATAAACGGATGACCTTATGCCCGATGTGCCGATACTAAACAATGAAAATGTCCTTGGTGCATTTGTACCCGCGCTTAATAAAACTCGCCTTTGTTTATATGACCTTTTTGGAAAGCCCAATAAACGCTCAAGTTATTTCCGTAATTTGTACGCTTACTGCCGTAGTATTTTTTGGGATAAATATCAATTACTGGAGCGCAAGGCGAAAATTGCAAAAAAAAAATCATAATATGGTCCACAAATTTTAATTTAGAAAGATTTTTTAGTTTTCATTATTATTTTAGGTTAGTAAATGTAAATAAATTAAAATGATTCCCACTCGGTAATAACGTTTTTTTAAATTAGCACTTGAAGTAATTCTTCATTTTGGGTTAAAACGAAAAATACTCAAAAACTATTGATTTTCGGCCATACTTATTTGGGAGGTTAAAATTGTAGCATTTTGGGTCTAAATTTTCACACAATGTGTATTTCTGTTGCCACTATAACAACAAATACGAAGAACAAAATAATAATAATAATTAACAAACGTGATATTTTAGCCCTTTTTCATGACTTTTAGCCTTTTTTCTGGTACGGAACACCTCGTGCGCGAGTCCGACTCGCACTTGGCCGGTTTTTATTTTTTGTACCTTGCGACGATCCTGTTCAGTCGCTATCGGGTGACCCCCGTGACCCCATCCCAACCGAACTGCTATGCCTAAGGTAGTAAATTGTGGGGGGGGGGGGGGGGGGGTGTCATTTCATAAAAATCGGTTTATCAGAACTACGGATACCAGGCGGACGAGTGAGATACCTATAGAAAGGTCTCGTCGGCAGCCACACTGTGGTGCAAAAAGTTATATAGGCTTAAAAATTTGGAAAAAAACAACTAAGAACAGATTATTTAAAGTGAAAGATTTTATAAAAAGTTGATAATTAGGCGAACTGTACCACCTAAAAGATCGAGAACGTTACCTACGGACAGGGGGTTTCCTACTGAACACGTTCCAAGCACTACATGTACAGATTTCTATGGATGGAAGACTAAAAACGAGCACGTAAATTTTATTAAGTAGGTAAAGTTGACACGTCACGTCCTGGGTAACCCCTTGGATAATAGGTGTTTAAATGGTGCAGCGGTGACGTTACCGTATCCCCTGAACCTCGCAAGGCGCTAGGAGCCGCCTGCACCTTTATACGTAAATTTAGACAAATTGAAATTGAATTGAAATGAAAGTTTACAAATTATGGGGTCGACCTGATGATGCACAATACTGGTGGTCTGATAACCGTGTGGCGCGTCTGAAGACAGGTAACGTCTCCGCGCACCTGATGATATACGATATAGTGCCATGGTCCGTGTAATTACCCGTAGAGCCTCCTACATGAGTCACCCCCCCCCCCCCCTTATTGGACAGCAGCCCCGCCACAGCACCAGCTGCGCCTTGCAGCTTGGGGCCTGACTTCAGATATACTCTGCGGAGTGGCTGGTTGCCGCACGTGGCGCGCGTCGAGACCCAGACCCATGAAAGAATATGGCCACAGATCTACCTCAAGACCCAGCCGCCGTGTCCGTTCCACTTGGGCAACCACGGTTGTGGCCTTCAGAGTCACTTCGCGATATTTGACGAGTTCCGGACAGCTGATAAGTGACCGCAGAGCCCCACTAACGTGCCATTATACCAAGGAGATACCTTTTCTCGAGCAGTGCGGGGTAATAGGAGCTACTATGATGGAGTATTTCTTTAACAAGCTACTAGGAATATTGTTACGAACCGCACACTTTGTTTTGATTGAGGATATTATGGTTTATAATTCATATGAATTAATTACCTAGTCGTAGAGCCGTTCCAAGCAAGGACTTACCCATTTTTGCAAAGAACTGGTTTATATCGTTTACAGATTGTAACAGGTTTCCTGTATCAATTAAATCTGAAAGTGGACTTTTTTTTTACGTGCGGGAAATCCCCACGGATACCCCACCCCTCCGGAGCCGGAGGGGGAGGTTATGTCGGACTCGAATCGACAAAACCGCACGCCGTCTCTGGGTCGTAGTGCTAGGCCGAAGGTGAGGTTGACATGCGACATATCCCTCGCACCCCGGCTGACCCAGGGCCATCCCTCTCGGTCTGGCCCTCCTCGAGAGGGGGGGACCACGCGGTCCCCGACTCTTCCCCGGCGTGGGGTGGCGCGCATCGTCCTACGATACGCGCCGCCCGCCGTGGCCTGCTTCTGCTAAATGTGGGAGAAAATTAAAACTGCCAATTATACTAAGAAAGATACTATAGTCTACCTATTTCGGGCGTCGGAGGGTGCAAACCGACCTCCGCCTCCCATGAGCGCGGGCCTGAGGGTGACGGGCAGTTTTAATTTTCTCCCACATTTTTTTGTATTTCCTTTGCGAATTTGCTATTCGGCTTTATCGTAATCTTGTTTTGCTTTTTCGGTTATTTACGGTACCGGGTGTAAGTTGTTACCCTGAGTACATCGTTATCTGAATGTTTTTTTTTTTTACATTTGAGGTGTAACCTATCCCGATTCCTCATACAGCACAATAAGCTAGAAGTAATGCACTGTTTTATTATGCGCTTGTGTATAGGGATTTTGGATAAAGAGGGCTTCGGATGCAACCGATGAGAAGATAATGAAACTTGTTGATTTTTTAAGATTGTGATATTTGGTAAGAAAGCAATCGTTCCCATAAAAGCCATATCAATCAATTAGCCTATTGCAAGTCCACTGCTGGTCATAAGTCAATATGGGCCATTGCTCCCGAACCTCCGTCTTCCGTATCCAGTCCGTCCTAATCCCAGAACAGAAAATACTGTTAGAAGTGTGATAGGACAGATTCTATAGCGGAACCAATGTCGCCAAACTCACATTTACAACCAGAAAATAATACGTTGCACTACTA